>JAWWNH010000029.1:6457500-7739500 GCA_034641385.1 Darevskia mixta
ATCATACCAACTTTCCTGAGCAATGGTGGTTGTGCATCTAAATTAAATTTTAATAATTGCAAGTCAAAAATGTAATCCCAAAAGCTACTTGTACATCATTTTACACACACACACACACACACACACACACACATACACACACACAGCCAACCTCACTCTGGAAGAATTTGAATTTTTGGAAATCACAGCCAAAACTAACTTAAGGCAGTCTACGTAATCTGCAGGGTTAGGCTACTACTGAAGCAAATGTCCAGGACTTTGCCCGTTACTTTTTTTAAGATGCTTTTCTTTTCTTTCCTACTAATGAGAATACTCTTATTTTGCGGCACTTTATCAGAAGCTTCAGATAATTTTTGTTTCACCATGGAGGAAGACAATCATTGTTAACTACCCTCATCCTGAAAAGTTGTTTTTATATGGGTTCTGTGAGAGAGGAGAGTTAATTAGCTAATCAGGGAGACTGTCCAGGACAGTATTTAATTTAAAAGGCTGGAGGCTTTAGGTGCTCAATTAAGTAACTATTGGTCTCAGACTGGACTTTAATGGGCTCTTTTCTCTTTTAACTCCAGCAATGGGGGAGAGATACCCCAGGTCAGGCTAATTAAAGCCAGGGGACTCTTTAATTGCGATGACAGAAGTGGTTTCAGTTTCCTCTCTTTGGGTCTTGGAGTCCAAAGAGGTTGTTAATATTTCAACATTTGGGCAACACAATCAATCACCAACACTGAGATGTTCCATATATGGATGAAAGGTCCTACATTTTGCAGCATTATGTAATGCCACCTTAAATTAATCCCAACTCTCTTCCTGATTCAAAACCTTAAGAAGGGGACAGAGGTGATGAGATGGGAACAAGAGGATGGGGGCGTGCAGGGGGGGGAGCTAGCTTAAAATGTATATTTATTCAACTGGAACACTTTTAAAAATAAACTACAGAAAAGTAAGGTGCAGTGTGGGGATTTTTACCATGCTGTGGAAACCAAACAGCTCTGCACCACAAGGAGTTTTGCATTGCCAGTCCCGCAGTTCAATTTTCCCCTTGCACCTGAAAGGGGTGGGGAGAGGAGAGAGGAGAGGAGGAGAAGGGAGGGGGCGACATATCTGTACCCAGAAGCATCCAAACTTCCTAGCTGAAAAAAAAGCACATCCAAAGCTACTGATCCAGAAGCAATTGGTTTTCCATCAGATTTCCTATACCGGATCCAAATTCTGTGCCAGCTGTATCAGATGTAACAAAGGCTACGCAAAAAATTATGCCTACAGCCAAGTCCATTAAAGGTACTTCAGCATAACTACAGCCCAAGCACCTTAAAAGCACCAGAAGCTATTGATACTTAAGAGGGAGGAAGGCGGCTGTGCAAGTGCTGCATTAGAGGGAGAGGGAGAGAGAAGGGGGGAAGAGAGAGGAAAAAATATCAGCCAAATTACGCTTGGTTAATTCAGAGTAACAGATCTGCCCCCAAGTGAATTGGAGGCCTTGAATTAATTCTGTTATGACAAATCAAGATAAACGTTCCCCCTAAATTGCATGCGATTTAATTAATTTTTGAGATCCTGGATTTTTTTCCCAAGCTAATAGTTCACATGCTCCTGTGCTGTCATTGTGCTTGAGTGGGCAGACTTCAAAGTGATATTAAATAACCAACTATTAGATTTACCTAGCACGTCCTATTGGAAAAATGCCATTTAATTACCTAGCCTGTTCAATTAAAGGGACAGCATTCCCTGAATATAGCAGCTTGCTGTTGATTACCAGAAAAATGAACTCGTTGCCTGGCTGCTCCCTCCCTTTCCTCCCCTCCTCAAATGGCTCATACTGTGGACAGACAGCCCACGTGAATGGCAATGAGCAGCAAGAAGAACAGAGAACATCTTTTGCCTGTTGGAATGGGAATCAGGTGTTTGCCGCACAGTGCCACGAACACATTGGGGGGGGGGTCACTATGCTCTCATGATCTAGGCAAGGCTATATGCTCCCCACCTGCCCCTCAACTCAAAAATATATTTCTACTGCCACCTCAGTAGCAAACTCCAGGCGGGATACAAGAGATTATAATCATACTAAATAGACATTTGTACAGAAAGAGTTCTCAAGCAGCACTAGCCCTTTAAGAAAAGCCTAGTTTGTTTCTCCCTCCCCACCACCTCTTTCAACCCCCCCCCCCCTATTCTCTCTTGCTCTCTCCAAGGCCAATTTTGTTAATTAAATGTTTTGTTTGCGACACAGCTCTCATTCATTTTGGACACGTCATTCCAGGCAGATCTAAGCCAGGGACGAGATCTCATTAGATAAAACCTATCAGAACTAAGAGAAAATGGAGGAGACACTAATTAAAGCTCTTAATTGTGCAGATTCACTGCCACGCTGCTGCTTTATCTAGAATCTCATAGCTGGGAGGGCTGCCCATCACCCTTCTCCCTTCCAAATAAATCCTCCCTTTGCTTAGGGTACTATGGTTGTGAGTTAAGGGGTCAGAGAAGAGTCAATGTATTGCCATCCTTTTACTTACATGCACACCCCACAGCCCTCCGCTGCCAATAAAATCTGTGGCAATCCTTAGATAAGGTAAGGCTGGTTTGGTAAAGCCACTACCCAGATTTAGTTGTAGAGGCCCATAGTGGTGGTTTTAAAAAAAACCATTGTCTTGTCCTATCAAGAGACTTCAAGCAGCCAGTCCCTATCACCTCAGAGGCTGAATGGTCAATTTGTCTCTAAGCTTTATGACAAACATCTCATTGAAAGTCCCAGTAAGATCAACTTTGAAATTTCTGCAAGCAGTCAAAAGAACAAAATCACGACTTATTTCTATATATTTTCCTACATGATCCTCAATAAAAACCACACACACTGAAGAACACTGGTAAAATGGTAGCATCCTGTTTGTTAGTAGATTAGGACATGCAGCTACTTATGTCTGAATGTCATCAGGGTCACAGATGAAAATGCTGGAACTTTATGTACTTGGGTCAGTAGACCTTTATCCTATGGAACAAATAAGCTTCCAGAAGTGCACACTCAAGTATCTTTATTTTATTGGACAAGCTATTCATTTCTAGTGAAGAGTCAGACTGATGGAACAAAATCAGTTCAAATTTACCATCTGATAAAGCACCCTATTTATAATAGCCTATATTAAAACTGTAATAAGTTTTGGCCACACAAAAACCTGAGGCAGAGATTCCAATAAGCTGGCCTGAACTTGCCTTAGGGGTACAGTAGACAACTTCTCTTTTTAATTAGTAGTGATCAGAAGAGGTTTGTTTGATGGTTTTAGTAGAGAGAGACGAAATCTGTACTGTTCATTGAATCTGAACAGTAGTGTCAATTTTTCCACTTCAAACAAACCTCTTTTTCTAACCGTTCTGCTCTATTTAATTAGAATTCTGTCTCGCTTATGCAGTTGCTTCGGACAGGGATCAAGAACGCATCGCTGTAAGCCTGCACACACTGATTTTCAAGCATTTACTTTAAAAATCCACACACTTAGCAAAATGAGTGCTGCAATCCCTTAAAACCTTTCTATTGCCATTTTGTTTTCTATATTCTATTTAGCTGATTGAAGGTGCTAGCATAAAGAAGAGCCATTATCAGAACAAGAAATGGTCTCCTTATTGGTGTCACCGTTTCAAAATGCTGTTGCCTCCAGAATCAGAACAAAGTAATATTTAGTATGCAACTTACAGAGTTGTTACATAGTTAAACATGCAAATTCCAGAAGAAATCACCTCAAAATATTTATAACTAAGTATTTGAAAATAGGCACAAAGAGATGATTTTAACCACTAAAGCTTGGCCACTCCTTCCAAGAACTGGGATACTTTTTCAAATCTATTCTAAAGTATGAAAATCAAGACTATCCAGAAAAAAACTCCATATGCCTTTACCTTACATTCTTTATATGCCAAAGGAGGTGGGAGGGGGCTGTTTAATTACTGGTTGCTGAACTAGAACACCTCCTCAAAGCATTCATGTGCATCAGTCTATCAAGTCATTTACTCAAATTAAATGTGTAATCCTTCAAAATGCCTCCTTTCAAAATGAGTTTAAAGGAGCTTGAGTTCACCTGAAAAGATTGAATGGGCACCTGGACCTCTTAAATTCTTTCTATTAATTGCTCTAAAACTAGTGGGGGTGGGGCGAAGAAACAAACACATTTTTGTTATGCAAAGTGGAGGAGATGCAGAATACCGGATGCAATTAGAAATATTTTAAGCATTTATCAAACTATGCATATGTTCGCTTTTATACTGAAAGATAAGATATGCTCCACAGCAATAGGAAAGCATGTATTACCACTGTGTTGGGTGTGCAGTGTTTGGCACAGGAGGTAGTCACAGTCCCTCCAACAATTAATCAACTCTTTCACAATGAATACAGAGAATGAGTCACTCCATTTTTATTTAAAGGTGCTTATGCAAATAATAATATAATAAATCAGATACTGAAAGGGTAGCTCTCTCACTGTTTTAGCCTTTTTCCGCCACTGTTCTAGCAAACTATGCTTGCTCTCACCCCTTTAGGTTCCAAACAAGCATCCTTCTGCCCCACTACCATAGTAGCTTTGGGCAGCCAACTGTTTTAAACCAGGACATCTATCTTAAAAGTTTAGGATCACTTTAGGAGTTTTATTCTACCACACCTCTCCTCGGGCCATCTACCCAAGTTTCCTACTGTAATCCAGGAAAAGGATTGTTTCATTAAATCAGGCTTCTAGTTTTGAACTACCCCTTGCAACCAGAGGTATTTCTGGCCTGCAGTTCCTTCTGCTTCATAGGAAAAGTATGGAGTCGTGTATTCAAGAAACCAGCAAACCAGCCTACCTTCCCGTGTCTCTCTCACCTGATGTAGTCGTTTCTGCACAGGATCATGCCGCTCTTAGTGTAGCAGGACGTACCAATTTCTCCCAGCTGGGCTTGGCAGCAGGAGCACTTCAGGCACCGGCTGTGCCAATAGCTATCCATTGCATAGAGCAAGAAGCGATCAGCAATCTTCCCCCCGCAGCCTGCACATCTTTTCCATGAGAGGGAGCCACTGGTGACCGGGGGAGGCTGCGAGCTGCTGCCTGGGTTCACCATGGTCTGGATAAGGGAATAAGAAATAAAGAAAAATGAGACTAAGGGGTTGATTCTCAGACTAAGAGCTCTTGCAACCTGCCCCTCCCAGCCCGAGAAAGATGGGGAATAGCAGCAACTTGTTTACTTTTCAGAGCCTTTGTTCTGGGTTAATTAGCTGCCTCCCCTTCCAAGTTGGCTGGTGGTGCTCAATGACAGTTTTAGCTTGCAATACTGCTGTCAAACTTAGAGTGACCCCCGCTTTGTTTGCTGCCAGGAAAGTACACACACCTGGAGTCTCACAGTCTACATGGCCCTCCCAGATATAAATTGCTGGGCCCCACAGTCCTAAAATGAGAATGGCATAAAAAAACAGCCGGGATGAGGCCACAATCCCTGACCACAACTCTTGGGGAGCGCAGCTGTAGCTGACTAGCTGGGAACGGTTCTGGGGATTGTTTGGTTCTATTTTACAGGAGAGGCTCCGGAGAAAACTGTGAGAAAGTTGTGAAACTAGTTTTTCAAGGTCTCCTTTTTCATGCTATTGTTATCTGCAAGGGCTCAGCCAGGATCGTCCCTATTTATTTATTTATTTCTTCAAAAGATCAAATGAAAGTGGGGTCCCCCTCCCAAAGGACGCTTTACTGGATAATAATAGATCACTTAACTTTCAGAAGCCTGTTAACTTCCTATACAAACACATCTACTTTTGTCTCACTAATCTGCCCTTGATCAGCAATTTAAATGCTAAGCGCTTTGTTGCCCTAAAAAAAAAAAGTTTTGCGTAAAAGCAAAGAGGCAGAACAATCAAGCATGCCCCACTCAGGAAACAGCTAGCACGGCTGGCTGTAAAAGTGCTGCTTGGGGAGGGGTGGAGGTGGAAATAGACACACATGCAAACCCACAAGTGTGTTTCTCACTTTCTAATAAATGCTTTGTACAAGCAGGGCAACAGGGAGATTAATAATGGAACCAATTCATAAAGCTTACTCCAAACTGATTAATTTGCTTTGCCTCAAATCCAGTAGTCGAACAGGTTCAGTCATTTGCACTATAAAAAGATCAAGTTATTTACTGCCAATTAAGCAGTGTGTTTTCCCTTTGTCCTTTGTAAGCTGTCCATGCTCAAGCTAAAGCATCTGGCTGTTTGCTAAGACATATACCTCAGAAGCGAAGGAGTGAAGAGGAGAGGGCAAACTTTTCCTGCCACTTAGTTGCCCAACTTAGTTACAACAGAAGCTTCAGCGTCCTTAAAATAGGCCACTTTTAAAAAAATTAAAAGGACCAAACAAAACAGGATTTCCTTCAAAATAACTCCTGATCATATGTTTAGTTGACCACACAATAAACCAGACTGCGAACTGCACCAATTAAGACTGTAACTAAAAACCCCGAGACTTGGGAAAGAGAACCACTCTAAAAGCCATTAGCATTGCATTTCTCTGAATGCATCATATACCTTTATGTAAATTGATTTCTGATGCATTTAACTCACGGAATGGCCTTTTGTTACCATTTCCAGCAATATGAATCTGCATTTCTTACTTCTGATTAAAAGCAAAAAGGATTCCTAAAGTATGTTAAACCTACTTCCCATCTTTCCAAGACCAAAAACACCCCACACAAGCCCCACTGCCTTGTTCCCACCCACCCTGTCTTTGTTGAAAGGTAAATATTATATATAAAAGGAAATGCTACACTGACAGAAGCATCCAGTAACCCCATTAAGCTAAAGCTCTTAAGGACAAGCAATACCTTAATGCTGATTAAATCTAAAAGAGATGAATCAAGAGGACTGACCAGAAAGTGACTCCCTTGATAACTAAGGACGGGCCCTCATCAAGTTTCATTTGGAGTTGGGGGGGTGGGGGCAGAGAAAGAGAAGGAAAGCTTTTAACTTAAATAGGCTTACTCTGGTAATTACACAGCCAAGCAATTTAGGTCCTGGAACAGAGGCAATGAAACAGAAAGGAGAGCTGGCAGCTAGAGGCAAAACACACACCCCCTCCCTCCTTTTAACAACGTCTCTGGTGATTTTAATGGAGACCAAGGGAGGGACAAGCGTAGAGCTTGCAATTTGTAGTACCCCAAAAAAAATGGATGCTTAATTCACGGCTTGGTTTTAATTAGGTTGATTCATCAGATTTCCCCTGAACAAAAAGGAGGGGAGAGAGAGAAAGAGAGAAAGGAGAGGGAGAGAAGAGAGCAAATACCTCACTTAAGATTATTCTTTCTCCCTTTCCTCCTCCTCCAAACCTGCCACTGTTTCAAAATAAGTGTTTTTTTACTACAAAGAAAGTGGGCGACCGTCCCTCCCACCTCCTCCGCGACTCCCAGGCAGAACCGGACGGGGTGAGGGGGGGGAGAAGCAGCGCGGGGCAAATCAGGCAGCCTTTTGTACCGCTACGCCGGGCTGCGGGCGGCCCCGCCGCCGCTTGGCTCCCGGGAGGTGCAGCCAGCTTCCCCCCCCCCCCATCTGATTCCAGGCGATGGTGGCCGTGTTTACTTCCCACTCCGGACCGCAACGAAGTGGAGAGGGAGGGGGGGAGAGGAAAGGAGAAACAGCTACAATCATCCAAAAGAGAAAAAAAAACCCGCACCACCAAGCAGCTCTCTCTTTCTCCACTCCCGCCCCGCGCCCACGTCTTACCTGTTTCCCCTCTATGGTGCAAGAGGCCGTGGACAACGTGGCTGTAGCTTCGGGAGAGCTCTCGCAGGGGGAGACCGGCGGGTGGTGGTGCTGGTGGGCTGGCCCGGCTCGAGACCGACTGACGGCGGGCAAATTCGGAGCGGGTGCTCAGCACCAAACCCAGCGCGCTCGCCGGGCTACGCGGAGCAGCAACCCTCAGTCCGGGTCAGGGAACTGCAAGCAGCCCCGGGCTGGGAGGGAGGAGGTGGGTGTTGGAAATGTCCGGGAAGCGTTTGCTCCAGCCCTCCTTCCCTTCCTTGCTGCTGCTGCTTCTTCGTCCTACTCTCGCTGCTTCCCCTCGAGGGGAGATGCAGAGCTGGGTTGCTGCTGCTGCAAAAGGCGAGTACGGGCGGCGGCGCCGACGCCGCTCTCGCTGCTGCTGCAATAGCTGGGTTAAGTTTTGGCAGATGTGGCCGCACTTCCGAGCTCGCTCGCGCTTCCCCCCCACCCCTTTCCCGCCGCCACCTCCCTGTAGCGGGGCTCGGGCGGCTTCCAAAGCCTCTCGCCGCCAACGGCCAACGCAGGGGAAAAGTCCCGAGAGTGGGGCAGCGAAGGAGCCGGAGCGCGCGGCTGTTGCTGCTGCTGCTAAGACGACGACGTCGACGACGACTGAGGAGGCGGCGGCTTCTTCTGCTTCTCCTTCCTCCTCTCACGACCCTCCGCGGCTCCCCGGGCGGCGCTGCCTCGTCTCCGGACGCGCGTAGAGGAGGCCTCCGTCTCCCCGCTGGCGCCTTCCTCGCTGCCTCTCTCCGCCGCTCTTGCCCATGTGTTACTGACAGAGCAGAACCCCAACTACTCCGCGGCTCGGCCCCTCGCGTCACAGCCGCGCTGGCCAATCCGCCCGCGGCTTGTTGAGGCGGAATAATAAAACCTGCCAATCGCGATCGGGAGGACAAAGGAACGGGACTGGGGGGGGGAGGGAGGAGGAGGGAGCCGAGTCAGGTGGGGAGCCGAGCGGGGCGGCAGAAGCTCGAGCGAGCGAGGAGGGGGCAGGATGTCGTTGTCGTCGTCCGCTTCACTCAGCTCCTCGTCCGGCAGACCGTCTCCCCCTTGGCGGCCGTGCTTACCCAGTCCTTCCTGTCATTAAAGGCCCCAGTCCTTCTGCGCGCCCTTCCTCGGGACCAGAAGAAGCACTTATTAACACGCGCTTAAAACTCGAACGCAAAAAACCCCGAGCACAAACTATGCGTAGGATCGCAGGCCGCGAGCGCCGAAACTTAAAATCACCTGAGCGAGCGGGTGGGGGGGAAGACGTGATAGGATGCGGTTAGGCTGTGCTGGCGCCTTCGGGAGCGGAGTCCGTTAAATTCCGTTGGGAGTTTAAACTTCTGGGCAGAACGCGCAGGGGCGTCAAGGCAACGGGGCGTCGCGAGAACAAAATTTTCTTCTTTTCGCCCAAAAGTAACAGGCGCGGGGCTGGGTAAACCCCTCATGAGGGCTTCTCCTTTGCTGGGAACGACCCTCGACGAAACTCTGAAATAGTAGGGTGGCGAGATGCTCACTTTTTATCAGGGCGCTCGCTTGTCAAGTGTCCACCACCTTCATGCAGAGAGTTGCTTTGCAGGTTTCAAAAAGCTCATTCATTTGCAAATACCCCCCACCCCACTCAGCGAGTAGATTAATTTTAGATAATCTTTATTCTGGCAAAATACCAGAATTTTGCGGTTTTATATTCTGATTTTCTTCCGTGAACGGCCCTGAGACCTCCGGCTATAGGGCAGTATATAAATTCAATCAAGCAATCAGGATGGGGTGGTTGGTGGACGATTTTTTTTTAATTAAAAAAAAAATCTGGTCCTGAAGTGACTTCCAAGTAATCCATTACAATCTGTTGCAGCCTAACAGGATGGCCCTAACTTGGCAGAGAGAGAGAAGTACCTGAAATACAGAACAAAACTCTTATCAATACAGGACATGGGCATGGGGGGCATAAAAGGTCCACACAAAATACTGTACTGAAAAGCATTGAAAGTACTCAATTAATTGAGGTTCTGCTCTCCCCACCCCCAGCAGATGCCTGTCCCCAGCGAAAGCTTGCTGCCTTTTAATGTCCTCTTTTTGGGGGCTGGGTTGTATTTTTACCCATGATTTTTTTAAAAAGCTCAAGAACTTTGGTGGGCGATCTTTGGGGGAAAAGCTCTGTCTCCCCCTAACAAAAATCTTGGCTATGCCCATGATACAGGATGTAGCTTTTTACATGAAAATACGGGACAATCCTGTATTATACAGAACAGGTGGCAACCCTGCCATATTTACTCAGGTCTAATGCGCCATCCAATCTAATGCACACCTCAATTTTCAGAACCTTGAAACCCCAAAAAGTATTTGCTGGCAAATGTAAATACTGTATGACATCGAATCTAATGTGCACCTTAATTTTCGCAGTGTAATTTGGCCAAAAAATGTGAGCATTAGATTCGAGTAAATACGGTGTTTGCATTTATTTGACCAGAGCTTCCCCGGAGCAGAGCAAACCGGTGAACCCCAGCCCAAATTCAGTGTGCTGCTCCATGCTGGCTTCTTTGGTCTGAATAGTTCAGCAACTGCTGTCGCTGCTCCCCTTCACTTACTGGAGATGTCACGGGGTCTAAACAAATGTGTGCTGCACTGTACTAGATAGATGGATGGCCTTCAGTAAAATTGAGGATGACATAATGCCTCCAAAGCCTCACTTTTACCACCTTTTGCCCTGCTGGCCTTCCCGAATCTTTCCTCTTTGTGGAACCACATAGGCTTCAAATGGAGGGGCTTGGAGCAGGGATGTTGGCTCAACAGGTTTTGCAAGTTGGACAGGACTGTGACTTTCCCCAGTGCTAAGCTCTAAGGCAGATCCAAAGAGGATTAGTGCCGATAGCCAACATTAAACACCGCTGTAACTATTTTCCATACTGCTCCTTCCATCTTCCTGCTGAGTGCTGAAGCAGAGAACTTGACTCTGCAGTGGGAAGTTCAGTTTTGAAAAGGGCTTTTACTTTCCTTTAAGTCCTCTAGATGTTTACTTAGAAGTGAGATTGAGGAGATTCGCTGCTCCTAAGCAAGTGGGCATCGGTTCACAGCCTTGGTATCTGTGCTTGTACGAGAGCTGTATAAACGAAACTCTTCTCTTGCCCTACAAAAAAGAGAGAGGAAAAATAGACTCTCGTTTTCAGTGTCTCTTTTCCTGCATTTAGCTTGCAGGCAAGCCTCTCTCCTTTCAAGTGTATCTTCTTAAACTGGACTGTAGTCATTCTGATAAAATTAGAGTGCCACCTATGTATTCTTTACAGTGCCTGTGATAGTGTTGGTTTTAAACAGCTATTAAAACAGATTTTCTATACATTCTACTTTATAAGTGCCATATCAGCATCTCCTACAATTCTGAAAATCACAACCAGTTTAGGGTTCTTCACATGTGCCTTTTTGTGAGACATGCTATGCTTCTCAGCATGAGCATGTAGAAAGCTCTACCTACCAAAGAGAAAAAGTGACTTTCTTAATTCTCGGGCAGAAACATTTCCTAGTCTTTCAGATAAACCTAGAAAAATGACTGCCCACATACTTCATGATATCTATTTGTGACATAAGAGAAACAACTTTTGGAATGCTTTCATGTCTGCTTACCTGGATGCAGTTCTTTATCATAGGCAGTTAGGTAAATGGATATTTGCCAGTTTTCCTTGACTGAGAAGCCAAGGGCCTCATGCATGCAAAGATTTAGCTCCATCACCGAACTACCAAACTTTCTTATATTAACTCTGAATGTCCACCTCTCTCCACCCCCGTTGTTGGAGTTTGGTTAATTTGTATTTAGAGCGGCTTCTCTAAGCCACTTTATTGATAATGAACAAGTATAACTCTTCCTGTTGAAGGAGAGAGTGAAGAGGGTGCAGATCATCAAGGCAGCAATCCTCAAACCACTTACTCCAGGGCACACTGGCTGAGGTCAATGGAATGGGACTCCTCCAAAGTGCAGCTGGAGGTATTAGCACTGATTATGTTGATATTGAAGGAATATAGGGTCAGGCCTCCTAGGCTGTTTTTTTCTCAGAAATTTCAGAGAGCACTTTGGACTCAGTCCTATGCTCACACACTTAACACTTTACCAGCTCTTCATGTGGTGTACTACTTAGGACAAAATTTGATCCTTTGATTGGAAAAGTAAAAAAGAAAAAGTTAGCCGTGTCCCTCTCATCAAAGCAGTGGCCATTGATTCTTAAGTACTCCTTGTTGAAATCAATGGGGAGTTCAAGCTTAAAAATTAATGCTACTGTAACTCAGTGTTATTAATACCCCATAAAATTTTAAAAGAGGAATATGTTTTACGTCTGGCTGGCAGTTAACAGCGCATTGTGCCATTTAAAAAGGCAATACCATCGTTCTTTAAAACAAACAACTGAGCCGACTTGAAGAGAGCGAGGACCCAGTTAAAGGAATTAAATATCCAGTTGCGTAAAATTCTAATAGAAAAATGAAATATTAATTCCATGCAAAGGACAGTTGTTGAAGCCCATACTTAACCAAAGCCAGAAGCAAACAGCCCCTGAAGAAGAAATATTGGTAAGGGGGATGTAGGTATATTCAGTGCTATGTTTCTATATCACAGGCAACAGGATCCTATATCTAATGATCTGCTCAGAGTGACATATCATAAATGCAATAAAATGCATAAACCCGGGAGAACAATTTGAGAAGTTTCTTAGACAGTTCAGCTCATAGCCTGTGGGCCAAATTACAGGGAATAGTGGTAGATCATAGGGAGCTGCCTTAGACAAACTATTGGTTCATCTAGATCAGTGTTGTCTACTCTGACTGGCAGCAGCTCTACAGGGTTTCAGACCTACTTGGAAATGCTGGGGTCTGAAGCTGGGACTTTGTGAATGCAAGAGATGCCCAACCACTTAGCTGCTATCCTTCCCAAAGGATCTTCCTATGCTTTAAATACTAATCTACCTCACCCATGTGCAAAGCAGAGATGGAGGAGAAATTGAGGGCATAACATGAGGTGTGGAACCTGTCTCTCCTGCACACACACCCCATGCTTAGGGTTGCCAACTTTTTAATTGGTTCCTTGTTCCTTTAACATCAGTTTTAGCTATAGCGTTTAGCAGATGCCATGAAAAACATCACGCAGCTTATTTCAGTGTATCAAACCTCTATTAAAAGGACAGGACAGGCTGGTTTTGTGTCTTATCTTTCCTTGGTTAGTTGGCAACCCTGTCCCAACACTTACTTACCTGTGGTATTGGAGCTAGAGTGACCAGATGCAAAAGTTGATGAGGGTCTGGCACCTTTAATTGCAGGTACATCTGAAATTCTCTCTATGGCACAACTCCTCAAGGTATAGGAGCCCTGTCCCCTTTTGCATCTGGCCACCTTGAGGAG
Organism: Darevskia mixta; assembly: GCA_034641385.1. Taxonomy (NCBI): domain Eukaryota; kingdom Metazoa; phylum Chordata; class Lepidosauria; order Squamata; family Lacertidae; genus Darevskia; species Darevskia mixta. The sequence goes on from JAWWNH010000029.1 coordinate 6,470,603, forward strand.
CCCAGCTGGGATAAAATTTACATTGGAGGAGCTACCTGTAGTTTGCAGGACAGGCAGGCAGGATGAGGGCTGGTGCCCAAATACCCTTTAAATCCCACTCCCACTTTGGACACAATTGGGGCAGACCTGCATTTAAAGACCTAGGGTTGCTGCCATCACATACGTTTATAAAGTTTTACATTTTGTACCGTGTTTGCATTTTATATTCTGTTTTGATTGTAAGCTACTTTGGATGGGCATTTGCTCAGAAAATCAGCCTTAAAATTATTTTCAGCAAAGTAAATGTTTTCCCTTTACGTAAACACACTGGGATTTTTTATGCGAGGACAGTATACAAATATTATTATTATGCAATACTTCCAGTTCCAGATCGCTACCGAAGAGATAGAAAGTTTTAAAAAGTAGCTTCGCAGGCTGAAGGACAAGATGGCAACTTCCCATTCCATGTACTGACTGGTAGGGCAGCATTCTCCCTCATACCAAAGGGAATTAGCATAGCTTGGGGAGGAGTACAGGAATGGCTTTGTGGCACACACAGTTCTGTCCTCCAAACCTTCAGCGTCACTCCCTTCCTCCTGCCCACTCCATTGTTTGCCACCTGAGGAAGCTGCCACACTCTGCCTAATGGTAGGTAATTATTTATTTTAGGGAGGGTTTGGTGCTTCCACCTACCCAGATGACACATTCTATTATTTAGTAAGGTAATCTGCATATCACTTCACACTTCAAAGAAGCCTGTAAGGCTAAGCCATTTTGTACATTGTAAAACTATCACCCACCAAACAGTAGGAGACGGGGTGGTAGCACCTACCTGACCTCCTGACAGGTGAGCTTCTTACTGTGGAGGGAGGGGAGACAGCATTTTGCACCATCCCTTCCTCCTCACCACTTCCAGGATATTAGGTAAGCACCCCTGCCTCTTCTAAAGGTCCCCACTCTCTCACCCCTCCTTATTAAAAAAAAATGTTTTTTCTTGAACTTTTTCCACACAGCTTTTCCAAATGTTAACATAAGCTTAATAAGGCAACCTTGGGTGACATAGTCGGCACCTCATTGTCCTATTGCTATAGCAAAGGGACGCGGGTGGCGCTGCGGTCTAGACCACTCAGCCTCTTGGGCTCGCCAATTGGAAGGTCGGTGGTTCGAATCCACGTTGCTCTGTCCCAGCGTCTGCCAACCTAGCAGTCTGAAAGCACACCAGCGTGATTAGATAAATAGGTACCGCTGTGGCGAAGGTAAATGTGCGCTCTGGTTTCCGTCATGGTGTCCCGTTGCACCAGAAGCGGTTTAGTCATGCTGGCCACATGACCCAGAAAGCTGTCTGCGGACAAACGCCGGCTCCCTTGGCCTGAAACAAAATGAGCGTCGCAACCCTATAGTTGCCTTTGACAGGACTTACCGGTAACCATCCAGGGGTCCTTTACCTTTACCTTTAGTACAAGTATAAAATATATCCAGCTCCACTAAAGTCTGTGTAGAGCCAAGTGATGACCTGACATGCAGAACTGCAGCCCCCACTTCTAGTTTAGCTCTCAGTGTTCAAATGAGGATGGGGAGGGTCCAAGATCCTGTATGCCTGTGGGCTTAACTTGGCCAGGAAAAAACACCTGAGAGAGACACCTTGTAAGCTGCATCTGTGGAATGAGGGGCTGTGCTGAGGGTCCAATGGGAAGCCCCCGGGGCTCTCAACTGAGCCCCTGGCCTATCCTTAATACAGAAAAAAAACAAGGTCTTGCTTTGACAGGCAAGAAGTGCTTTCACATGCCAATAAATCAAAGCAACACGGTACTGCTTTTCTCTGAGCCACTTTTGTGACAATTGAAAACAGTTGGCCCTTTGCTCGAGACAGGGAAATTGCATTATCTGCATGCAAGTGATCATAGCAGAGTTTTGGTTTGGTTTCTATTGTTGGGGGAGGGGTTGGAGCAATCCACACAGGCAAGCCTGCAATTGCCCTGGCATGATCAAAGAACAACTGTTTTCCCATGTCCTACAATTGACCAAAACAGCCCCACTGACAAGAGTAAAGGGACACGTGAAAGTAATCAGTGATCACAGTGCATTGGCAAGTACCTAAGGCAGTAAAGTACCCTGAAACTTGCAAAGTTAATGTGTTAACATATGTTAGCAGGAAGATTTTAGCCAGAGATACTTCTTTACAGATGATGATGGTGATGATGCAAAGACTAACATTATCCCTTTTGAAAACGCGAGAAAATGAATGATTATAATTCAGTCTAATAAATACCGGTAGATACACAGTATACAGTATATAGGTGTACTTGAACCACAGCGCCACCTTTGGGTATCCTTTATTTCTACAATTGTGGCCTCAGCAGGACCAAACGAGTAGCTCAATGCAATATAATATTTTGGGGGATATACCTGTGTGATAAAAAGTATGTGTCTGGAAAAACATAAGGAAAAGCAAAATTACTTTCCCGTGTTTTTGACATCACCACTAAAATGTTGCGTTAAACAAGTGTGTTTCAGATGAGAGAATGCAGTTGATACTTCTTTCTATTTATGCATATTGCATCTTTTAATTTAGATTCCTGGGAGTGCCTTTAAGAGGCTCTTCGTAGGCAGATGGTCAAGAGATAGAGCTTTCTCCACCACTCTGCATCTTTGTAAGACCATCTGTCCTTTGGGCAGGGGGCTGGTGGAGGTGATATACACTTCAGTAGCGTTGCTATTGTTTATTCCCCCCCCCCCGTTTTTACTGACCCTTTTCTTATGCTTTTAACTGGAAACCAGAAATGCAGAAAATATGCAAGCTATCCTTTCCCATCACTTTTTATCCATACCAAGGAACATAGGATGCATCCCTAAACTGAGCCAGATCCATTGCTCCACCTATCTCAGTGTCACTACACTGACCGGCAACAGTTCTCCAGGGTTTCAGAAGGGGACATTCCCAGATCTACCTAAAGAGGCTGGTTTCTTCCAGGGACCCTCTGCACTACCACTGAGCTATGGCCCTTCCCTATCAGCTTCAGCAGCGGTGGTGCAAATAGTCAAACATGTTGCATCCTGCACCAAAATGTCAGCATGACCTGCTCTTCTCATAGTAGCTTGCTCTGCAGAGTTCACTAGGTGAATCTTTCCCGGCATAGAAACATACCCTGCTGACTTGCAAAATAAAGGCATGGAAGAAGGAGGGCTGTGTCAGGACCTGTAAATGGCTGCCCTGTGTGATAAGCCGACAGCTCCTCAGTAAAGGAGTTTCAATCACTGGACTGATTCCTTTCATTAGGATGACCATTGGTTCCTTCTGGACAGAAGGAAGTATGAGGGTTTCCTTTTCCAGTTGAACCTTGTTTGAACAATACATTTTTTCCTGGGGACTGATGCGTCCTTGGTTGCTTCTAATTTTGATTGATATTGAAAGTTGTCAACTAACCAGAGTTCCCTAAATACAGAAAACTGGATTGTTTTTAACTATAATTAGTTAACAAATTAGAATATCAAACCATGGTTTGATCCTGGTTTGTTTGAATCAACCAGAATTAGGGGGGGGGCACAGTTTCCTGCGTTTTGATGTCAGACGGAACTGTGGTTAGCTTAAAGGCAAAAGCACAAACTTCATCTTTAACCATATGTGAGGGAATTCAGGAACAGCACATGAGCCCAAGGCTTAAAAAGGTAAAGGGACCCCTGACCATTAGGTCCAGTCGTGTCCGACTCTGGGGTTGCGGCGCTCATCTCGCTTTATTGGCCGAGAGCTGGCGTACAGCTTCCAGGTCATGTGGCCAGCATGACAAAGCCGCTTCTGGCGAACCAGAGCAGCGCACGGAAATGCCGTTTACCTTCCCGCCGGAGCGGTTCCTATTTATCTACTTGCACTTTGACGTGCTTTCGAACTGCTAGGTGGGCAGGAGCTGGGACCGAGCAACGGGAGCTCACCCCGTCGCAGGGATTCGAACTGCCGACCTTCTGATCAGCAAGCCCTAGGCTCTGTGGTTTAACCCACACCGCCACCTGGGTCCCTGAGCCCAAGGCTTGCATTCACCAAATCTCCTAACGACAAGCCATGGTTTTCCATTTTGCTTGAACCAAGAGAATGAGTCTGTGTCTATTAGCTGTGTGAGAAGCAAACACCCATACAGATACATCACTTTTCAAAACTTTCTCCCTGCCAAGGAAAGTGTTCTTATGTCTTTTTAAATGTGGAGCTGAATTACCGGTATGTGTCAAGTGGGAGATGGGGTGATTTGGGACACATAAATGTCATGTGGGTAAGAGATGTTGAACCCTCCCACCTGCTACTGCTCTCCCTATAGTTCCCTCTTCTGCCCCACCACTTTTCTTTCATCCAGTTTCACTCCTGATACTGGAGTCAGGCTTTGGTAGAAATTACCTGAAGGAAAAGTGGGAGATGATGGGGATTTCAATACTCCTTCACCCATATATCTGTAAATTGCAATTCCACCTATATGGGATTCGGGGGCAGCAATGATTAAAAGCAGGGCTGGTCCAAGACATTTTGCTGCCCGAGGCAAAGGACAAGATGGCACCTCCCTCATTGCAACTGGACTGGCAGCTAAATCTTACCGGTACTCCAACACTGGCAGCAGTGTCCTCAGCTATTTTTGGGGGCAGCAGGTTAGCTTAGAGGCCAAAAGGCAGGCTCCACAACACACATAGCACCTTGGTGCCACTTGTCCCCCAATATCTACCACCTGAAGCCTTCACCTCATCCCTATGCCTCTAACAGTAGGGGCGGCACTCTTTCAAAGACAGACGTATGCTACTTTTTGCAAGTGGTTTGGCCACAGGAAGAAAAGTGACAAACCTATTACTATTTTAGAAGTTCGGTGCTGCTTACAACCTACAATGTTTAATAGCTATCTTTAATTACATTCTAATTTAAAGACCTCTCAGGTAAGCTTAGGTTATCTGTGTTATTAAAAATCGCTGTTGGCGTTGCACATCATTTTTCAGAAATCTGTTATCTGTAGATAGGAAAGTAGCCTTAGGATGAGGACACACACACACACACACACACACACACACACACACAATCTCCCTTCCATAATATTTTGAGAGTTACAAACTTCTCCATGTCCAGACAGGGTCACTGACTTAAGTATTCCCCCCCCCCCCAATCTATAGGAAAATCTAGAAAAGGAGCATTATCCAGTCAAAGTTAGGAGTCTTAAGTTCTTATTGGGGGAGATTTGGAGTATGCTCAGCTCTCTCACTAAAATCAATGAGACTTAACAGTGCTGAATGCTGGCTGGCTTATCCTGGCCAAATGGCTAATTTCTGATATACAGCATGATACTGTGCATATCTACTCAGAAGTAAGCCCTATTAAATTCATTGGGACTTACTCTTATGTCAGCATGCACAGACTCTGATTTCTTTCACCATTTAGTTCAATATAGTTCAGTTCAGGTTGCAACTGCAAGCATAATTACACAGGAGTAAGCCCAAGAGACTCTATGCATTTTTGAGCAAATATGCATTGGATCAGGCTACCCCATAATAATAATAATAATAATAATAATAATAATAATAATAATAATAATAATTCAGGAGTGGTAGTCAGAGCCATCCAAACCAATGGGCTTGTTTAGGATGGGCAGGAATATACGGTGTCTTCCCCATGTTTCCAGACCACATCATAGAATCATTGAATCTTAAGAGTTGGAAGGAACCCCAAGGATCATCTAGTCCAACCCACTACAATGCAGGAATCTCAGCTAAAGCATCCATGACAGATGGCCATCCAACCTCTGTTTAAAAACCTCCAAGGAAGGAGAGTTCACCACCTCTCTTATATCTTTGCTAACTATGGCTGCACACAACCCCATACATTTAAAGCACATTTGTCGAGGGTGCTGGAGATTGCAGTTCTGAAATGGGTAAACTATAGTTCCCAGTGCTCTTTGGGGGGGACGCCATGTGCTTTAAATGTATGGTGCGTACACAGCCTTTAAAAAAATGCAGCAAATTTCCGGCAAATTTTCCAAAAATATATTAATACAGAGTGAAGAAATATCCCCCTCTGCTTTCCTTGCCTCGTTCATAAGGATGTGAAAGTGGGGAGTTGGAGGCAGAGAGAGAATTCAGGTGATCTGAGGGGGAGCCAAAATTGTGGGGTAGGGTGCAAAATTCACCACTGCAAATTCGCTCTAGTCATTTGGTAGCTGCCACTCTTTTCACTCAAAAGTTCCCAGAGTGTGAGGGCATCATGTCGCTCTTATGGACATGTTTGGAAAAGGACAGTTGGACCCCATTTACAATATAAGTTTAAACTCTATTATACCAATTTAAACCATCATGGCTTCCCCTCAAAGAATTCTGGGGGTGGTAGTTTGTTAAGGATGCTGAACAGTGCTATTTTTCTAGAAAAAGAGGTGCCAGAACTCACCATGAACGCCTCCCTTGTTCTCTTATAATGGCAATGGCGCTCATCTGTGAGGTGCCAGAACTGAGTTCTGGCGATTTCTGCCTGGAAAAGTAGCCCTGATGCTGAGAGTTATTAGGAGACCCCATTCCCCACATAGAGCTACAGTTCTCATAATGATTTAGCAAGCAATCCTCTTTCCCAGGGAACTCTGGGAATTGTAGTTATGTGAGGGGACTATTGGGTAGATAGGGCTCAGCACTAAAATGTTTTGTTAAGGTTTGAGACTGAAAATAATAACAATTATTTCAATAAAATCTAAGAGCAGGCTTTTGGACTTTGCCATGGTCCTGCCCCCAGCCCAGCTCACATTGAAATATTTTAGCTCATCTTTCTCCTGCTACATACCCTTGACATGGTGCTGCAAAACAAAATTTCACATAATATTTTCAGTGAGCAAGTTAAGAGAATAAATAAAACATGGACTTTAAAATGAATAAGTAAATTTGGCTAATTTACTTGATCCAACTGGTTTTTGGTTTAGTTAACACAATATATGTGTCACAATGCATGATTCATACTTTTTGGCATCCTAACTAAACTGTTTTGGATCAATCACTACTGTTTCTTTAAGCCTGGCCTTACTTCAGAATATTCCAGCAGTAAAATCTAATGTTAGTCATTTCATTGCAAAGAACAGGAAATACCCTAATTGTTTTGAATATTTTCAGAATGCAAAGTGACCATGGATTTCACTAGTTAATTTTAAGATAGTATTAGCTTGGGGGGGGGGGGAAGACCCTCGTCCCCAGGTTTTATATTTTCACTCACTTTCGCTGCAGTCTGGAATGAGCTCCGAAAATATGCTTCGAGAGTAGCTAATAAAGAACAATGTCCAGGAATAATTTGTTCCACAGGAAGAATAAAAAGTTAAGCAACTTTAGCTTTCTTTTCTAAATGTTTCTGCCAAGTGAGTTTTAAAAATTCAGAGAGGATATTAGCATTGTACCCAAATGACTGCATACATACCCATCGACTGGTTCGTTTTGATTGTTTCACTTCTTTTCTGACCAGATAAATATTTAGGGCAGCATTAAAATTCCTTCTTACAACTACAGTAGTGTCTCATAGTTAGTAAGTTCTAGCATATTTCCCTGTTATCAGCCCAGAAAGGGAATGAATTATTTACTACCACATTGCCAACGACTATATATTGTGTGAAGTTTTCATAATTTCAAAACAGTATAAACAGTATTTACAATTGATGTCTCATTTTTGCCCGGTAGGAAGCAAGAAAGGCAGAAAGCTTAATGGTAAAGTGGTACCAGGATCAATCCCAAGGATTTTCAGGTAGGGCTGGGAATGAAACCCTGGACAATACTGTGTGGAGAATACTGAACTAGCTCGATGAACCAACTGTCTGCCTTTTCGTATGTTACAAAAGTGGGGCCATTGCGGTAGTTGAGCACCTGCCCTGTTGGCCATCGTGCCTCTCTACTTTTCCTGGGTGTCTTCTAGCTGCTCCCCACTTCCTTCCAAAACATTGCGTGGAGACCTCAATGCAGCATTTCATTTGAGACAGACGGCTGTTCTCAGGCGTGGGGTTTACATGCCAAAAAACGCACTCCACTTTCAAGCCTTTTCAGGGTCTTTTGAAGATGGCCATAGATGGTTCAGTCGCTGGCTTCTCAAGTCAACAGAATCTTCTATGGATCAGAAAGACACCTGGAATCCTCTTTGACATGTCCTCTGCAGAAGAATTCATCCTGAAGGATTCTGGGGAAGGATTGTCGCAATTGATTTCCATGAAGAAGGTCCAAGGTTGAGGCCCTGGCATTTCCAGGTAGGTCTGGGAAGGTCCCCTGCCTGAAACACTTGCAAAGCCACAGCCAGTTAGTACCGAGCTAGAGTGACCTAGGGCCTGACTCCGTATAAGTGTCATGGACTTGTTGGACGCAGCAGAATGGTGGGAGGAATCAGCTGGGGAAATTCCAAGAGATGAAGGCTCAGAGCCCAGGGATTGGTGGTAGGACAACGGTGAGTGGACAGAGGGAGAAGATTAGGAGGAGGAGGAGGTGTCAGAAGCTGAAGAGGTTACAGGGCTTAGTGAGCGAAGGGAGTCTATGGCAGAGAGAGTCCAGAATCAGAGGCATAAGCTGAAGCAGGAAAGGAGGGAGCAGGGGCATAGGAAGTGGGGGTGGGCCGCCCCAGGTTCCATCATTGGAGGGGGTGACAAATTATCAAGGAACAATTACTGCCCTACTAGGGTGGTTCATAAAAAACTTTTTTAAAAAAATGCCTGCTCCAAAGGTCTTATCTTACTACACTAGGGATTATATAGCTATATATGAAATTTAATGCATATCAGTTAATATCTTGACCCTCCTCCACGAAAATAGCTGTTTACTTGGCTGTTTTCCTATGTCGTGAAGGCTGAAATTTCAATTCAGTGGAGCACTTACTGTTCCCAACCCTAACCCTGCGGAAAGCCATCTAATTAGACTTTAATTTGATTTTGACATGTTTTTAGGAGGTAATTTAATTATTGTTTGATTTTATATCAATGTTATGTATCTGATGTTAGCCGCTCTGAGCCCGACTTCAGCCGGGGAGGGCGGGATATAAATAAAAGCTTGTTTTTGCTTATTATTCCTTTGTAAGAAAATATGAAATAACGTAAAACCATTTTTGCAGGCAAAAAACAAAAAAACAAAAAAAATGTGGGGGGGTGACAAGAAATTTTCCGCACCGGGTACCACCTGACCTTCCTACGCCTCTGGGAGGGAGGCCAAGAGACAAAGATGAGTCTGGTTGGTGAAGAGGTGCTGGAGTCTCTCCCTCCTGTTGTGACAAGCTCCCCTCCGCACTGGTCTCCCAGAACCAGGTGAGGCATGAAGAGAGCGGAGAAGTTAACTTCACGCAGGCACAGTTCCAGATTGCTTAGGAAAAACCCTGGAGAGGAGGGGATTTAGCCAGCTGTGAGGAGGCCGGGACCTTCAATTTCTGCAAAACTGGTCGGAGATGAGTTGCTGCCTCATTAGGCCTGACACCCCTGTGCAGATCCTGTTTTTGCTAATAGTTAAGTCCAACTTACTCTGTGCAATTTACTGCTTGCTCTCTCCTGTCAATAAGGCAACTCCCCATGTTCCCAAGTTACATATTGGTTTCCTGCTTGAGCTACACGAAGACTTACGGGTGGCACACACTGTTTCAACAACATCTTAATATGAATCAGCTCCACAAGATGTGTCACTTCTAAAACAATTTTTCATTTTTGCATGTTATGTTCCTCTCCCCCCCACCCCCTCCATTTCATTAGAGGAGTCTCTAATTGGAATCTGAAAATACGTCATAACCTCAGCGACCCTCCTTAAATCAAGCAGAAAGATGGTTGCGTAATCTGAGGTGTTGAGGCATGCTGATTTTTTTTCTTAATCAATCGTCTGCTCTGCAAACTAGACTTTTAAAGTTGAGAACTTACGTAAAAAAATAAAAATCCAGAGTTTTCTAACACCATCTGATCTCTTTGAAGCAGCTAGAATGCAGGAATAAATTATCTCAAAGAACTCCGGTATTTATATTGAGACCGGTCTGGGAAAATGGATCCCAAAAATTATGAGAGGGACAAATCCAGGGCAGATGATGGTGCTTTCGAACAAGGGGGGAAACTATTCTAAAGGAAACCAGAGTTTTCATGGCATCTAAAAGTAAAAGGGAAGCAGTATTTTGAAACTAGCAAAAAGCTTAAGTTTCTTCTGTAGAAATAGACCTTTATACCAGCTCTACAATTCTATGATTCCAGAGCTGTGTTCTCGCCCCAGCTCTCTTTGACATATTATTCTATATTCTTCTCTCTGTTGCTCCCACATGCCTTCAACTCAACTGAAGGAGTGACGGGAGTCCGTTCAACCTGCCATGTTTCCATGCCAAGACAATGACCACTCCCCACATCAAATGGGGGAGCGACTTTTGCGTGGTCGTGCGCAGCCCCCGGGATCCCATTGCGGCTCCTGGTAGTTCGGACTGGCCTCATCCTCCCCAGGCTGGATACCTGGAGGTCTCCGCCTACCTCAGCCAATCGCCCAATCCCACCTGGGGAGGCGTTGCCAGGGAACTGGCCAGGTAAGGGGAGGGACCACCCTGCCCACACAATAGAAGGTGTAGCTTACCTGGGAGGTGGCAGTCAGGCTCCAGAGCTTCTCCCACCCTCCACTCCCTCAATTAAGTCTTATTTGCAGGTTAACATCTTCTCCACAGGTACGCAGGCGCTGCTATGTCAAGGCCACTGTTGAAGGGTTGGAAAGGAATTTTCCTGCATTGGCAGGTTTCGCCTTTCCTGTAGCAATACGTCACAACTTTGGTGGTTTCAGGCCTTGGGTGGAATCCTTTAGTCTATCTTCCTAAATTGGGGGGGGGCTGAGGTGGTGACCCACGCCCCCCTTTGCGGCGGTGATACCAGGGTTCCCCATTAAAGGGGTCTTGGGGGTGGCAATGGCCATACGCTGAGAGGTTGTCATTGCTCTCCCCCTCCAGCGGCGGCGAACTGGGGGTGGGCTCTCTGCTTGAACATATGTTCTCCAGAGCCAGCCCAATCCCTGCAGATTCTGGATAAACCTGAAGTCTCCCAGATCCCCGGCTGGGGGCTGGGAAGGATAAACACCCAATGCCTGAGCCAAGGTCTCCCTACATCTGAATCTTAATAAAGTTGTGGCCAATTTTAATCCCATAGCACATTGTCTTGTGTCATTATTCCACTCAGGGGTCGCATGGGGTTTGGGGGACTCCGCCTGCAGACAGTCAGGTTGTGTATCCACAGCAGTGACTGGAGGAGGAACGACCACTGGGAGGAAAACACCATGGTGCATCTTCAGCAGCACAACCAGATGGCTTCATCTGTCCCAGCTGCAACAAAACATGTCTCTCCCGTATCAGTCTCTACAGCCACAGCAGGTGCTGTAACTTTCCAATGGTTTGACTTCACCTCCGAAGACACAAACTCTTCCACTGTGTCTCAAGATGCCAACCAACCAATGATCCTAGATGTCGTGGCCAGCATGCAAATCATAGACTGAAAGTACATTTAAAGCTCATTTCCTCTCACAGAATCCTGGGGGACTTTAGTTTGCATCTCACAAAGTTACAATTACCAGCACCCCTAAACTACAGTCCCCAGGATTATGTGCTTTTAGTTAATGGCATGCATGCAGTCTTGACCGATATCCAAATATTGTTTGGTTTAAAATGAAGGCAGACCCAAGTTGCCTCAGAATCAAGAAGCAGGATGATTACCCCATTGAAAGGAAGTTCTAGCTTGAATCTCTCTCCTTATCCACCAAGAAACTCCTGGTTGAATCTCCCATGTCTATTCTCTGGTTTTGAAAACATTTGGTTACGATCGTCAGGAAGAGCCATGTAGCCAAAGAGAGAGAAAGGATAGACAAACCAGCTAACCACAAACTAGGCAAATGAGGTTTTCCAATCCCATGCAAATGTAGGGAGAATGACTTCATATTTTCTCCATGGCTGTGAACCCACATTCTACCCATGCCCCTTGTGTAAGATAGGATTCCTACACAGGAAACTGAACTTACTCATTTAACATCTGGAGGTTTGCTAACAGTAGTAGGGGGAAGGGTTGAGACTTAAGAAAAGATGGAGCTGGTCTAATTAAGCTGGCCAAACTTAAGAAATCCAGCCAATTTCCATTAAAGGAGTCTTAAATTATGTCATCACCAATTTAGAGCTTCTAAAATTAAGATAAGTTAATGCATGTGACAATAGGTCACCAGTGATTCAATAACTCTTCTGCTGCCTGCCTGGGACTGCAAAAAGAGGCACACCAGTCAAATTGTTGTGCAAGCCTATTCAATAGGCCAATCCAGTGGAAGTTGTGCCATGCAATGCCCCAGGAAGGGAATAATGCTTGAATGAGACCTAACTGCAGCAGACTGCACACACTTGCCACTTTGCGATTGCAAAGTCTTGTGACAATCTCGCAATTAAAAGCTACTCTTAATGGAAAAGAACGCCGTCGGGTAATGGCTTCCTGCCGTTAAATAGATATCGTGGCAAAGTTGTGGCATTTATAGAAAGTCAACAAGAAGACAAAGCCAGGAGATTTATTTTCAGAGTCAGTATCCTGGATCCTGAGATTCTCTTGCAATTGCTTTGCATATTTCTATTTTACTACATGACTGATGAAAATGGAATTATTTTTGCCTTGATGTATGTTGGTGCAGCAAAGTGACAGTTGCTCATCTTACCGTTACTGAATAGCTGCACTCTGCTTGGCTGAAGGAAAGAGATTTATGTTGTGGTTCATCCAATCAGAAAGCAGCTAATCCATTTAAGCATGGCCTGTATATTTTATTCACCATAATAGTATTTCTGTTAAGGAAGGAAGGCCTGATGTTTCTGGTTTCTAGGTAGCCTCCAATTAGAAGTTTATAAGTAAAAGAGGAGAAACTCTATATCCACCATACTTGCCACATTCCAGTTGGACATCTCCAGAAACAATTTAACATTGTGTCTTCGACTGATAAAACCCTAAGGATGGAATCCTGTGTTTGCTTTTTTGGGGGGGGGGGTTCGTTGGAAAAGACTGGGTTGCATCCAGAGTGCATGGACAATTATTCAAAGGGAATTTCCTCATCCCTTCCTCTCCACTGCAGAGTGCTGTACCAAAAAAAAACTTCCAGGGAGTCAGGGGGACTGAACCTGGGCGGTGGGAGTGCTGGCGGCAGTGGAGAGAGGAGAAGCAGGGCAAACTGGGCAGAGGAAGGTTAAGAAGCCAAGAAAAGCATTCCCGGTGATTTCTGCAGATCAAGCCGGCACTAGAAGAGGAGGAAGAGTTTGGATTTGATATCCCGCTTTATCACTACCCGAAGGAGTCTCAAAGCGGCTAACATTCTCCTTTCCCTTCCTCCCCCACAACAAACACTCTGTGAGGTGAGTGAGGCTGAGAGACTTCAGAGAAGTGTGACTAGCCCAAGGTCACCCAGCAGCTGCATGTGGAGGAGCGGAGACGCAAACCCGGTTCACCAGATTACGAGTCCACCGCTCTTAACTACACCACAGTGGCTCAAGAGGAAGGCCGGCTGGTGAGGAATCAAAGAACCAGGCTTCCAAAGGGTTAGGCCCAAAGTACATACCTAAGACACACTGAAGAGTACGCTTTTAATGGCATGTACAAAATGCCATTTTCAGTGGCTAGCCCACAATTACGGAACTTAGCAATGCATCAAAATGGACTGATGCTGTTATGTGGAGGTAGCTTAGGATAGTGTCAGGCTGCTGCAAAGTATAGCACCCGATCATCATGCAATCTGTCATCTGGCTTAGAAAGTTTCCACAAAAGGCCATCTGCTACCAGGAACAGATTTATCTCTTTTAGCTGGGGGATGAGTATATATTAATCTCCCATTTATGTTCCTAGGCCAAGTCCCACCATAACGGAGGCAGGTTGCAGGGCTCAAACCTGGTTCGCATGACGCCCTGGTCCAGAGCCAAGCAGCCTAGAAACTAGTGGATCGTTACATGATAAAAATGCACGCTGGGTCTGCTGTGAGACCGTTGCAGATAAAGAGTCCCCGGTTGAAGGATTCTGTGCTTTCTCTTATCACTCCTCCCAATAGCGAACACATCTTGTGAGTACCAATAGGGAAGCAGCCCAAACTGAGATGCAAGAGGGAAGTAACAGCATGATCAAGGGAGCCCCAAGTTCTGCAGAAGTAGAGGGGGTTTGGGGGAGGGGAAAATCTTAGGGGGGATCTTACACTCAGTAAGAACTGAGTGTGCTCCGTGGGCACAGAATGTTTGTTGCGAGGAAATGGAAATCTAAGGGGAAGAGGGGATGGAATGGAATATTCTAGGAAAGGGCATCAAAGGGCATCATCATCAATTAAATTTCTATACCGCTCTTCCTCCAAGCATCGCAGGGCGGCTTAAAATATAAAGGCACAAAAGTGAATAGCACAGTGAAAAACAAAAACAACTATCTCTCCCCTCCCTCAAGTTTAAAAGGCCCTAGATCATGACCTTAGTTTATTCCACGTTTGTCAGATGGACCTTAATTAATGAGAGTAAAAGTAGCTTGCTGTACCATTGTTAAGAAGTTGCATGTGATTGCTTTAAAAAGGCTTGTGCCATGTGCCTCAGCTAATCATAAAGCAGCTTACTTTAGAAATGTGTTCTTTTAAAATAAAAAATAATAAAGAGTTCTGAGCTTTTGAAAGCAAACTAGCTTTGGATTGGTTCGAGTTCTGCTTTAACTTTAATCAGTAATTAAGGGTCAGCCATCCAGTAAACTCATTAGTTTACACCAATTACATTGGGTATAGTAACTAATGATTCCTAGGATCATGCCACTTATTTCCAAGCTTTCAAAGTATAATTATGGTGTAAATCAGATAGAGCGTAAATCTTTTCCATACGTTTTGGTTGGTAATTGAGGGATAAAATGGTTTCCAAATGTATTCTCTCTCTCCCTCCCCCCCCCCCAACTTTTCGTTTTTTTGTTCTGCAATAGATTTCTCCTGGGACTCTTTAAAGCATACGGAAAAGGTGATGTCAACAGCACTATATGCTGGGCAAATGGAGACGGGACTAATTAATAGAGATACAAAAGAAAATAGTTCCCCTTTCAAATTTTTGGTTCAGACATGAAACGCAGGCGTTGCACCGCAGTCCTGAGATGAAGGAAAGCAGGTCAGTGAACACCTAAGTTTCATCCCTCCCTCCCACAAAAAAATAGGTGAATTTTAAAATCTGTTGTGTGTAATGCATAACTGCTAATGCCACTGCTCCTGCTTTTAAAATGATTTCGTCTCTGGAGCATTTCCCTTTGAAGTTTAATATGTAGTTTCATGTCTGCACAACATTTTCAATGCATTAAACAAATTAGTCTCTGGTTACAAAAGTTTTTCGACGTTTTCAAGTTGCCACTTAACTAAATCCATTATGTGTCAACGAAGCCGATCATTTAAAAGAGCGAACTTTTTTGGAATGATTAATAAATAAAACAGCTTCTCTCAACCTAAGTGTTTACTTGAAAGCAATCCACTTTAGAAAGACATTAATATCCCTCGAATTATTATTAGAATAATTGCTTCTACTCGTCTTGGAACAACACACTTTCTCCTCCTCATTTCCCTTCAGCTCAGACAGCTTTTCACTCAGATGGAAACTTCCTATTATTTGTCCCCAACCCACCCCCGCCCCAGCAAAATGAAGAATAGGAATTATACACTTTTCGCTAAGGAATAATTAATATGTCTCAAGTATTAGAAGAGAGAATTGCAGTGTGACTTTGAATGGTAGCCTCTGAGGAGTAGCATTGTTTGTTCTCTCCGGTCTTTAATGAGCTTTAGTAAATGGCCAGGAAAAATTACCTTCTTTCTGTAATATGAGAGAAGTGAAGAATGAAGGGAAGCTATAGAATCCCTAAGAGAAAAGCAGGCAGAGCTTGGCAAACATACACGCCCGATTTTACGGCTGTGCTTTGCTCTCTCTCTACCATGGGTTTTTCTTTTTGGGCTGTGGTCCCCAGATACATTTCCCAGTCCTACTGCAATTAAAACATAAAGAATTATTTTTTAACGTTTGTACATCACCAAATGAGACAGAATCCCCACCCCCCCACCCCATGGCTTTCCTCAATATGCTGACAGGATCTGGCTTGTGTTGGGGGACAATTACATTTGGCTGAGGGCTTGGGAGTCTCTCTTTCTGTCTTTTTTTCTTGTAAAAGTCTGTAAAAGTTTCTGTTTCCTTCCTTATTTTCATATTCGGAACCTGTAAGCTGCCACGTTTTTTGGAATCAAATGGGCCGGTGTCCTCAGTCTCGCAGTTGCCACCCACCCCCTCAAAAAATGTAAAGTGATTTGGACGTTTCACAAGTAGAACCTGAAATAAAATGGCCCACAAAGAGCAAGGAAGTCAGAGAATTTCAACAGAAACAGAAGTGGCAATGGCTTATTTATCCCATGTCCAGCATGGAAATAAATCCAATAATAATAATAATAATAATAATAATAATAATATGTTATGGCACCTACAGGATGGCGTGCCAAAGCCAGGGATCAGTACCGGGATCAAGAGAAGCCGAAGTCAGGAGCAGCCGGAGTCAGGTACGCAGGAGCAGGAGCAGGCACAACCACGTGCTTCAGCACAGCAGTTGCAGGTGCTGGTGAGGGAAGCAGCCGGCCTTCCTTAAGTAGCCAGCTCATCACCACGCCTTTTACGAGCTGCAACTGCCTCCAATTGCTCCCTCCGTTTCTCAGCTCTACGCTCTACAGCTGAGATGGGAGGAGGGGAGGGGGCCCTCCAGCTCCTCTCCTCACAAGGGCCTGATTCTGGCTCAACTTCCTCCTCCTCCTGTTCTGGCCTTCCCTCTTCCACACCTGCTTCTTCCACTTCTGAGGAGTGTCGCCACCAGTATTCTTCAGGTAAGAATCCCTCCATTCCTCTGGACTCTTCCGTGGTTGCCGCCTCGCCTAGGGGGGCTTGCCACCACTCCTGCTCATCTGGTGCAACCCTGACATAATAATAATAATAATAATAATAATAATAATAATAATAATAATAATAATTAATATGTTAAAGCTTATTAGTTGCTTTTTCTGCCACAGAAACTCAAATGTAATGACTATGTAATTTGCATACTTCATTAAGTAAATTGCATGTTATGTAATTTGCCATAGTGGACAGGCACTAATAAAATTCAAATCCTTAAGCAGTTTACACTAAAAAAATACAATGAAAATGCAAACAACATTTGATAAAATCACCTTTAACAAGTTCATTAAGGTGAAGCAGCCATAGGAGCCAACTCCTGGGGGCCGGGGTGTGTGTCTTTGTCCCTCAATAAAATATTTGAGGGGGCTGCCCCCCCCTCAAAAAGTTGGTGGGCATTGCCATTCAAATGGTGTGTGTGCACTGCATCATGTGATCAACTATGTGGGGCGGTGCTTAGCTCCCCCCTCCCAATATTTTGTTCAAGTTGGCACCCCTGGAAGCAGCCACTCAGGTTGCTTCTCCGTGCATCTTGAAGCATCATGAAACACATGATCAGAAGAACATGCAAAGATATATAGGAAAAGGCAATCTCTTATGAGTATGAGGTCCAAGTCCCTGATCCCATAGGAAGTTGCCTTATACTGAGCCCCTAGGACACTGATGGCTAACCTTGACACTCCAGGTGTTTTGGGACTACAACTCCCATCATCCCTGACCACTGGTCCTGCTAGCTAGGGATGATGGGAGTTGTAGTTCCAAAACATCTGGAGTGTCAAGGTTAGCCATCACTGCCCTAGGAAATCGATCTCCAGGGTTTCAGGCAGGGTTCTCTCCCAGGCTTACCTGAAGATGCCAGGGATTGAACCGGGAACCTTCCGCATGCAAGGCAGAGGACATGCCACTGAGCTACAGCCCTTTGCTAACCCAGCAGCCAAGCCAATCGCACGGATCCATCTCTTTGGTGGGAATGTGGGTAGGACTTCTTCAAAGCAGCCAATCGGCACAATTGCCGGTATTATTACAGCTCCACACATGCAAATGAGCTTTTCCTCTTCCCACTATGTGCATGGTATCCATATGGGTAAATGACCTTCAGGGCAAATATATCCAGCAGGGGGTATAATTAGGACAAAGAAACACAAAGTCGGGACGATATGGGATGGGGGGGCCAACTCCCATCTCTTGCGAGGGCGCAATTAGTGCCAGCGCCGTCCGTTAAGGGTTTGGGTGTAATCTTTGACACCTCCCTTTCTATGGAGGTGGCATTTTTTCATCTCCGCCAAGCTAAGCAGTTGGCTCCTTACCTCTCTCGCCCTGACCCAGCCACTGTGATCCACGCAACGGTCACCTCCAGGCTTGATTATTGTAACTCACTCTACGTGGGGCTGCCCTTGAGACTGACCCAGAAACTCTAAGCGGGTGCAGAATCCAGCGGCGAGACTCCTTACGGGATCCTCGCCGCAGGATCACATCCACCCGGTGCTATACCAGCTGCACTGGCTCCCGGTGGAGTACAGGATCAGGTTTAAGGTGCTGGTTTTAACCTTTAAAGCCCTATACGGCCTAGGACCCTCATACCTACGGGACCGCCTCTCCTGGTATGTCCCACGGAGGACCTTACGGTCTTCAAATAAAAACATCTTGGAGATCCTGGGCCACAGGGAGGTTAGGCTGGCCTCGACCAGAGCCAGGGCTTTTTCGGCTGAGGCCCCGATCTGGTGGAACGCTGTCACAAGAGACTAGGCCTAGGGCCCTGCAGGACTTGCATCTTTCCGCAGGGCCTGCAAGACGGAGCTGTTCTGCCAGGCCTTTGGCCAAGGCACAGTCTGACCCCCTCTCTCCTTCTGTAATCCTCATAGAACTCTAACCCAATGGTTAATAATAATAATAATAATTTATTATTTGTACCCCACCCATCTGGCTGGGTCTCCCCAGCCACTCTGGGCGGCTTCCAACAAAAATAAAAAATACATTAAAATATCACATATTAAAAGCTTCCTTAAACAGGGATGCCTTCAGAATGCCAGGTGGTTGTTTATCTCTTTGACATCTGAAGGGAGGGCGTTCCACAGGGTGGGCGCCACCACCGAGAAGGCCCTCTGCCTGGTTCCCTGTAGCTTTGCTTCTCGCAGGGAGGGAACCGCCAGAAGGCCCTCAGCGCTAGATCTCAATGTCCGGGCAGAAAGATGGGGGTGGAGAAGCTCCTTCAGGTTGCCATTAATTTGATTCTGATTTGATTTTAGAATGTATTTTAATTAATTGACTGTGTGATTTTATGTGCATTGTGCTATTTTTACTAGTTGTTAGCCACTCTGAGCCCAACTTTGGCCAGGGAGGGCAGGATACAAATATAAAAATATTATTATTAATTATTATTATTATTATTAAGATCCTGTACCTCTTTAACGATAGTAGGGAGTTTTGGCCAAAGCGGAAGCGAGCAAAGCTGAACCTTTCAGTAGTACAGGCGTGGTGTCCTTTGCATTTAGTCGCACAGCCTATAACACCAGAGGAGTTTTGAATGGGAACTTGGAGGAACCAAATTCCCTTACCTTTTGTAAATGAATTTTTCCCCCTCTGGGGCAGCTGGAACGGCTATACACCCAATGCTAGAGCCCAAAACCTACCTATATCTGTAATCAATAAAGTTGTGGCCATTTCTAACCCAGAACATTGCGTGTCGAGGTCCCCAAACCACCCCTCAAATAATTCACACATCAGACAGAATTTTAGTTTTGGTTTTTGGCATGATTTTGGCCACAACCTTATTAAAATACAAACAATGTGAGTGGTTGCTTAGGCATTGGTTAAGACTATCTGTCCCACAGGAGACAGAACTGACGACCGTCAGTAAGGGGAAAACCCTCTGGAGAGATAAAGGGAGCTGGGTGGTCTGACCCTCCCCTCTCCCCCAGGCTCCCAGGGCTCTTGCACGGCCTAGCCCCCGACCGGGGGTTCGGACAAAAAGCATATCGAGCCCCTGGATTCCTTTAACGGAATTCCCCTAACACCGGCAACAATTTGAGGGGCAGACACAGTCAATCATAACCCCTCCTCCAACCAACATAATAACCAATGCCTAACCGCCAACCTTACAAGTTGTGACTATTTGCTACGCAGTAGGCGAAAACCAGATGGCACCAGCCAATCAGCCAAATGGAAAAATTCCTACCAGGCCCCTGCCCCAACAGCAGACGACCCCATGACAGGCATAGCAAGGTCAACGCAGAGGCCTAAATTATAGGGAGGGAGGGAGGGAGGGTGATCAGAAGCACGCAGCCAAGAGGGGGATCACGTTGCAAACCCACCAATATATATCCACTGGGCTGTCCATCAATAAATTGCAACATACAATTCTCCCCAACAACACCCAGGTCCAATCACAACAGTGGCCATCCATACAATCCCGCCCAGCACCAGAGGGGTGACTTGCTGGCCCCCACCGCAACACGTGCTCTCCATGAAGGAGAACATGCTTTGCCTGCTTGAGTTTATTAATCTCATTCTACATTGAGCCACTGCCCGGTGTGTGGGGTGGTAACACCGCAACTGGGCCTGCAATAAAGAAACAAACTTTGTGGTGAGTTCCCCCACCTTTCTTCACACTGAAATATGGCAACCCCATATAATGCTCATGCAAAAGCACCGAATGCTGCTCTAGCTCACCGGTTAGTGATACCATACTTCGAAAGCTAAGTGCAATAAAAGAAACACTTGATAACTATCTCAAGATGGAGTCCAGTGGCTCTGGTGTAGGACTTTCCAAGGTCTTGGCATCGCCACCAAGAAAGCTCTGTCTCTTGTAGCTTCCGAACTCATTTAATGGCTGGACAGAACAGAGAGCAGGGCCTACGAGGCCATTCGTAGAGGCTGGGCTGGTTCATATGGGAAGATGCCGTCTAGGAGATATAGGGAAGGTGTGTGGGCTGCACTCAACAAATGAGTTGCAAATGTGCCATTTTGGGTGCCAGAAACTAATTAGTCAGAAAGATCCTCAGATGCAACACAGCTTCGCTTTCCAGAACTGCAAAATAACAAGCATGTTTCAGACCAGAAGACACACACACACACAGGAACTCTTTCTTCCTCCTGTGACTTTCCAAGTTATAGCTCCCCGGTTGCCCGTGAACATCCACAGTGTTATTATTTGAAATTGTTATACTATCAGCTTTAAAATTTTATAAGCCGTACAATAGCACAGGTGTCAGCCTGAAAACTTAAAGAGGGTTAATAAAGAAATCCTAGATAAAGTGTGAGGCAAGGTGGGGCAGGAGGGTGGGCATTGTTGAGGTTTTTTTAAAAAAAAATAGAAATAGACACAGACACATACAGATAAAAACCGGAAGCCTGTCTGAAAGCTGCTGAAAGGATTATGTTACGGTTCCTGCGAATCCTCCCAGATCTTTGCATTTGTGCTCTGAACTAGACACCCTGACTTGTGAATTAATTACTTGAACATTATACCACTTTATATGTAAAAAAAAAAACCTCTCTAAATGGGTTGCATAATAATAATAATAATAATAATAATAATAATAATAATAATAATAATTTATTATTTATACCCCACCCATCTGGCTGGGTTTCCCCAGTCACTCTGGGTGGCTTCCAACAAAAGATTAAAAATACATTAAAACATCAGTCATAAAAAAAATCCCTAAACAGTGTTGCCTTCAGATGTCTTCTAAACATCAGAGAGCTTAAAAGCGATGCATGTGCAACATTCAATGACATTTTCTTAAAAAAAACTGATACAAAGAAAACACAAATAAAGCAAAGCAACAAACAAAATGAAAAAGTAAAAATCAGAGTCCAGGAAATCTTGGGTGAGCCTATACAGACTTTCTCAAACTTGGGTCGCCAAATGTTGTTGGACTACAACTCCCATCATCCCTAGCTACGAGCACCAGCGGTCACTTTTAGTCTTTATGTGTTTCAATGCACATTTTTCAGCTGCTGTAGGCTTGGCTACTTAAATAGGCTAGTTTTCGCCTTTTAGTTTATGGTGTAATCCAGGGTGCTTTAAGGCAGACGGGATTCTCAGTGGCATCCCCCCCCCTTTTTTTTCCTCCTTAAAACAATGATTGCACAAACAATCTTGTAGAAGGTAAAAAACAAACAAACCCAAAACCATTTACTCGCTCAAAGTTGCGAAATAACAGATACAGCAGCTTTGTTCAGACAGGCTCAAAATGGTAATTCAGTTTCAAAGACATGCTTAAGATAAGAGCCTGAGCTATAACTCAGACTTAGTTGTTCTCACATTTCTGGCTTGGTGATGAGATGAAGACATAAGAGGGAAGAGAGGCAAAAGATATTGTGCCCATGCAGGTAAGGGGAATATATATGACTACGTAGGAGTGGCTCTCTGAGCCCTCTCTAGCAAACTTACAGGAAAACTCTGTGAGCTACAGCTCCTATCATGTGCCTATCTAGCAAACATGCATTGTTGGTTTGACTGCATTGCAAATATCCCACACCACCAACTCAAAATGTCTCTGTCTTCCCAAGATACTGGTCCTTATCCACCCCACCGCTGTGCCCAGACGACAGTCCGGATCATGCCCTGCCTCTCCTGCCTCTGGTGTTACAGAGAAGTAGAACTGCATGTCATCAGCATATGGCCGGCACTTTTGTCTTTTGGCTATCTATATGATTCGGAGAAATCAGGAATCACAATTCAGAAACAGCAGTGGGGAAGGTTTGGGGGTGTTGGTTTGTTTCTTAATTTTTTAAAATATATATTTTTAAAATGGAACTTGTTATGTACT
Organism: Darevskia mixta; assembly: GCA_034641385.1. Taxonomy (NCBI): domain Eukaryota; kingdom Metazoa; phylum Chordata; class Lepidosauria; order Squamata; family Lacertidae; genus Darevskia; species Darevskia mixta. The sequence goes on from JAWWNH010000029.1 coordinate 6,493,244, forward strand.
GAGTTGAATAGGATCCAAAATGCAGCAGTCTGATTGGACCTAGAACAATAGGATTCAGAGTGCAGCAGTCTGATTGGTCCTAGAACAATAGGATCCAGAATGCAGCAGTCTAATTGGTCCGCAGGAGCCACCCAATCCAGCTCCAGGTGGAAGTGAATCCGCAACCTGATTGGCCTACAGGAGTATCCTGGAATTAGCCAATCACGTGGGGCCCATTGTGTAAATAATGTATATAAAGCAGATGTTCTGGGGAAACTTTCATTCCTCGCTACTATGAGCTGAATAAAGAGCATGAAATCCACACTCGACTCCGAGTATATTTCAGAACTGCAAATGGCAGGTTGTGGAGATCTGAGGATGACACAAGATAGGAGTTTCCAGAAATGTCAATAAACCAAGACTTCATGACTGATGGAGAAAGCCAAGGCAGTATGCTGAAATATGTTGCCTGTCCATCTTCAACATAGAGGATTATGATTTACGTGGCACTTAACCCGCACTATGCAGAGCAGAGAATTAATTTGCTAAGAGGAGGCCATCAATGGGCTGTGCCCCCACACAGCTCTTTTATGTCTCTCTTTTATCAAACACTCTGCAACTTCTTTTAAAAGTTTAATGCATAGTGTGGCTTGATTTTAATCTCCTGAAATGAAGATGTGTTCCCACTAAGAGCCTCCTCAAACATCCCTGCATAGCACAGAAAGGCAAGGTTTTTAGCGTCATGCCAGGCATTTCCCCCAACCCTAATCTTGTCCTTATAAGACACCCTCAGGCTTGAGCAGGCCACCTTCCTCTCTCCTCCTGAATTCTGTTGCTCCCCATTTTTCCATTCAGCTTGCACCCTTGCATTCCAGGGATCAGCCATAGGCTAAATGGAGACTCGCAGTCTGCCAGATCACAATTTCCTTTTAGACAGGAAAATTAACTGTGAACCCCAACATTTGGGATCCCTCTCCAAACTGGTGCCAAAGTCTTGCAGGTGTGCATTGTTCCCCCCCCCCTGTTTTATCCTTTTTTTGTTGTTTTTGTTTTTGCAGTGTTTTGCACCACTTCCAAGGCAGAAATCAAAGTTACCCATAGACATTATAGAATTTTATCACTGCTGCGATGGTGCAGCATTGCACATTCCTCCAAACAAAAGGGAGAAGCAAAGACTGCCAGCTCCTCTCTTTGGTATTCTGTGTTATTATGGAACCACAAGACGAGTTATTCTCACATCTTATCACTCTGCCTTCAATCCTGGAACCTGGTAGATCCTTCTTGGGCCATCTTGGGTATTATTATTATTATTTTTAAAAAAATGCTTTTAACTTACAGCAATATAAACTTCTGCATACCGACAGAATCCCCAACAAATATAGAAACCATTCCTTTAATCTAGGGTGGCCCCATTTTACTTCCTTTACTCCCACCCCGGTAAAGTTTTATTAACACTTTTCACATTACAGTGGTACCTCTGGTTACGGACCTGATCCGTTCCGGGGTGCCGTTCTCACCCCGAAAAGTACGCAACCAGAGCGGCAATATCGCGCACGCGCCAAAGCACGATGTCGCACTTCTGCGCATGCGCGACCTGCGCAGAACACGCAGACCACTTCTGCGCATGCGCGTGCGGGGCGAAACCCGGATGTAAACACTTCCGGGTTTGCCACGTTCGTAACCCGTGCCATTCGCAACCCGCAGAGAACGTAACACGAGGTACGACTGTACAATAAAAGACAAACTAATTACACAAAAAAATAAAAGAAAAAGAATAGAAGAACAGAGAAAAGATAGAATCCTGACTCACAGATATATCTTAACTTTTGTCCCATACAGAAAAGCAGTTCACCCCCTCTCTTCTCCTGGCCTCTCAACCTGAGAGATTTCCCCTTCCCTGTCTCTCACGCAGGGGCCTTCATCTGTAGCCCCACTTGACTTCCAAGCAGGTAGGCATTTGACCACCTGTGTTTACTAATGGAATTGCCTTCTTTCAGGTGAGACTGTTTGCCCATCTAGTCCAGAACAGTCTCTCTGACCAGCAGTGGCAGAGCAGGGTCCTAGGCAGAGGTTGCCTGTTCCTTTTAAGGCTAAGGATTGAACCTTCTGCATTCAAAGCATGTCCTTTACCACCGAGCCTTGATCTCGCCCTCATTCAAATACGATCGCTTGAGTCCTGCCGAGGGAAGGGACCAGTAGTACCCCAAGGAAACACTGCGTCATTCAATCCTCTTCATTCAAGGAAGTCGGCAAAGTATCACCTTTGAAATGCCAAAGCGGCTATGCAAGAGATAAGAAGATACAGAGAGATCACTCAGCAAACATACCGAACCATTCCCCTGGAGGCCGCAGGTTAATATCCAGCCAGGTAAATTGTAATTAAACACAGCCATTTTATAGTAACGTATGGGAAACACATTGTTCGTCTCTGTTCACTTCCAAATTGGCAGATATCTGCTTCATCGCTCTGTGGCTGCCAGCACAGCTTACAAAGCATCAGCCCGGCTTGGACAATGACCTTTGTCTGTCAACCTTAGAAAGGGTCTCTCTAAATTAGGGATGATTAACACTCTGGGGAAGTTTGTTCTGTAAAGACTGCTGTAGAATCTCTCCAGGCTTGGGAGCCACAGTTTCCATCTGGCAAGTTAGCCACATGTTAAAACACTATTGATTATTTTTTTGCCTTTGGAAAAAAGAAAACAAAAGTTCTGGGGGTGGAAGGGGGGAACGGCCATCAGGAATGGCCTGTTTCTGTTCTGTTTATTTTTCAGACGGGCTACTTACCTAATGACTGAATCTTAAAAAGAACACTGAACAGCAATGCACAATGGGCCTATCAGACACACACTGTGGGCATGCCATAAAAGTTGAGTGGAAGGAGGCGCAAGGCAGAAAAATCAAAAGTGAAAAAGTTAGCATTTTCTCCAAGCCGGGTATTTATAACTTGCAAGAACTCTGGCCAGGCAGTAGATCAGTTTTTGAATCTTCAAACAGTTTTAATATTACAGTATTGAGGCACACACAGAAGACACATTGGTACACTTTGACCATGAAAATTTAGCTGACGAAGAATTAACGAAACAGGGCCTTGTCCTGGAACAGGAATTTATTTCAACTGGAATTTGTTGCAATACTGTAATATTAAAACTGTTTGAAGATTCAAAAACTGATCTACTGCCTGGCTAGAGTTCTTGCATTCTACAATTTTGACTGCTGTACATCACCAAGAACTCCAATTTCTATAGGGTATTTATAACTTAACAACTGTTAAGTTAACAACAAAGAAGTTAAGTTAACAACAAACTTAACAACAAAGAAGATTGGGGCATACGGACCGAATGTAATGGTTCCTACCCCAATGCAGAGTTAAAGGTGCTTAAGACTTTTGAAATCAACATCTTTGCTGTGCCCAAAAACATGTTTTCTTGATGAAAACATGACTAACACAGGACCGTCTGTAGCCAGAATACAATATCTTTAACCCACTTCCCCCTTTACTTCCTGAACCTTAAAAAAAACACAACCTTGTGTAATTGCAAACAATGTATTGTACCTCACCAACACAGTGGGAGCCAGCATGGTGACTTTGAGGAGTTGCGGGCCTACCATAGTTCCCACCGTCCCTGACTATTGTCATGGACTGGTTGGATACAAAGGAATGGTGGGAGGAACCAGCAAGGGAAGAAGGCTCAGAGCCCAGGGAGTGGTGGTGGGATAACTATGAGTGGTCAGAGGGATAAGACTGGCAGAAGGTGCCGTCGCAAGCTGAAGAGGTAACAGAGTTTAGTGAGCAGGGAGAGTCTGTGGCAGAGAGCAGTCCAGAAGCTGAAGCGAGAGAGGAGGGAGACCAAGAAGCAGAGATGGGTCAGGCTTGTGAAGAGGCATGGGTGTTGCTCTCTCCTACTGCGTCCAGCTCCCCTCTCCCAGAATCAGGAGGGACATGAAACGGGAGGAGCAAAGGCGGGGCAGTCTCTGATTGCTTGGGGGGAAACATGGAGAAGAGAAGACATAGGCAGTTGCGGGGAGAGCAGTCTTGGCAACTGCTTCACAGGCGCAAGACCTGATGGAGATGAGTTGCTCTGCTCGTTGGGCCTGACACTCCCGTGTAGATCCTGTTTTGCTAATAAAGAGTTACTCGGTGTGATTTATTGCTGCTCGGTCCTGTCATCTATTGACAGCAAGGACTGAGAACATCTCCTGCTCTAGCCTCAAGGACTGAGAACATCTCCTGCTCTAGCCACCGTTGGCGGATTTGAAGAAGCGATGCAGTCACTTCAAAGAACTCAAGCTGCAACAACGGGGTGTTAATCCATTGTGTCCCAACTAACAGCACAATCCAAACCCAAGAGACGCGGTGGGGTGTGGGGAGGAGAGTTTGGATTCTGCAGATCTTGGGCTTGCCCAGCTCAGCCGGTGAAACTTACACCAGTATAAGTTGCCCCCAAAAGGGTCATTCAAGCAGTGTGATGGGGACTAGACAAGGGTGGGATGGTGCAAGGAGAGCCTTGTGCCTATTCCAAACCCCTTTTGGGGGTCAGTCACATGACCTAGCAACCTGGCAGAACTTAGCTGGGAAAAGGGCGATGTAAGTAAAATTCCTCCTCAATGGTGTAACTGGAGCTGAAATAATTGATGTCAATGTAGGTAGGTAAAGGTAAAGGAGCCCTGGACAGTTAAGTCCAGTCAAAGGCGACTATGGGGTGCGCCTTTGGGAGGGAGGCCGAGGGAGCCGGTGTTTTTTCACAGTCAGCTTTCTGGGTCATGTGGCCAGCATGACTTAACCTCTTCTGGCACAACAGAACACTGTGACGGAAACCAGAGCGCATGGAAATGCTGTTTACCTTCCTGCCACAGTGGTACCTATTTATCTACTTGCATGGGTGTGCTTTTGAACTGCTAGGTTGGCATAAACTGGGACGGAGCAACAGGAGCTCACCCCGTCGCGCAGATTCAAACTGCCGTCCTTCTGATCAGCAAACCCAAGAGGCTCAGTGGTTTAGACCACAGCGCCACCCGCATCCCGCTGATGCCAATGTAATCGACGCCAGCTTTCTATAGTTAGGGTTGCTCTGCAAGTCAACAAGGCTAGTTTAAAGCCCAGGATCGGTCCATTTATTGACTAGCGCAATAGTTGTCTCAATCCTCACATATCTTCTCACTATGTGCAGCCCTGCATATTGTACCTGCTCTCTAGCAACTTTGCTTAGGACTACAGCCTAAACAAGGCTGCATTGCTTGTCGAGCAACTTGGGGCAGCGAAAGGATGGGAAGTAAGTGCCAGAGATGAAGTGTCTCCATTATTAGCATAATTGATAAATGTGACAATTAACGTCAGAAATTGTGACAAATCCTCCCTCGCTCACTGAGACTTCCTGACAGCTGGGGTAACTGAATGTCCTCCCGTTGCCAACCTCCTAGAAAACATGAGTCATTCCAACCTTCTCCCCTCCGCCTCAAAATAACAAAAAAAGTGGATTTGAATTTATGAGATCCTTAAAACAGAATGGATTTTACATTGTTTCCTAATGGCATCAGATTATACTGCCCATCAATGCTGTTGCTATTCAGCCACAAAGAAAAAGAGGGGGCCTCTGCGGGAATGGAGTTTGATGTAAATCAGATGGGCCCCTATCACACATCTGGTCTCTGCACATCTGGACCTGTGCAGATCCTTTCCTGGTTTCTGCATGCACATTTGGCAGGTGAGACAAGAACGCAAGGCAGTTGCACCTGCAAGCGTCACTTGCACGGCACCTGCTGAAATTCTCTCTATTAAAAGTGCAAGGAGGAGTCTTGTCCTCTTTCCCAACTGACCGGACTAACAGTCCTCTGGAAAGTTCAACTCCAAACCTATTGCAACAAAAGCACAACACAGGCCAAAGTTCTCAGGAAGATAAGCTCTATCGCATACTGAAAGCCTCCCAGAATCACCCCTTAGGGAAAATTCATCACACCCACCTTTATGGTCCTTTTTTCTTTTTCATTCCTTTTTTTTGGTGGGGTGGAAGGGCTACTGTCTTCTGTATGCAGTTCACTAACTTGGGGGTAAAACCGTAGAAAAAGCACAATGATTTCAATCCTAAGAAAAGCTCAACAACTTTGCGGTTAAACCCTTAAAAAAGATCAACAACTTTGGTCGGCCCTCACGCATGTTCACTTCACCAAATCTGGCCCTCTTTGGAAAAAAGTTTGGACACCCCTGACTAAGACAGAAAAACAAGCCCCATGCCATCTGAAAATGGCCATCTCCAGCTTCAAATTCCTATGCAACACTTCAAATTTAAATAGATAAGGGGTAATTAATCTTCAGACACTGAGGCTCCTATTGGCCATGACCCAACCAAAGTTGTATCATTTCAGACCTTGAACATTTCAGCCACAGTGCACCTTAAATTGTATGTAAATTCAAAGTATTACCAGTATTTATGAATTTGAAGCTTGGTATGTGTTTTTTTCAGAATCAGGGCTTTTTCCCCAGCCAGAAATCACCAGAAAATCAGTTCCAGCTCCTCTCGGATGGGTGCCATTGCCATTACAGTGGTACCTCGGGTTACATACGCTTCAGGTTACAGACTCTGCTAACCCAGAAATATTACCTCAGGTTAAGAACTTTGCTTCAGGATGAGAACAGAAATCGGGCAGCGGCAGTGGGAGGCCCCATTAGCTAAAGTGGTGCTTCAGGTTAAGAACGTTTTCAGGTTAAGAACGGACCTCCGGAATGAATTAAGTATGTAACCAGAGGTACCACTGTATGAGAGAACAAGGGAGGCATTCGTGGTGAGTTCCGGCACCTATTTTTCTCGAAAAATGGCACTGCTTCAAATCATTTTTCTATCTTTCTTCAGGAGAAAAATGTTGCAAAAAGGTTGAGGTTAAGCACACTTTTGAGCCAGATTGACTAGTGTAAGATAAGAGGCTGGAAGACCAGTGTAGTCTTTCTATTCTCTGTAGCAGGAGCGTCACCTTCCATTCAGATTATGGAGATATAGGATTGGAAGGGATGACCCGCAACAAGTGTTTCGGCCAAGGGACCACAAGACAAACGGGCTGAGCAACAAGCTGCTTACACCTCAGTCGGTAGAGCATGAGACAATTAATCTCAGGGTTGTGGGTTCGATCCCTACATTGGGCAAATGATTCCTGCATTGCGGGAGATTGGTCCCTTGCAACTCTATGATTCTACCTAAGTAAAGGTAAAGGTAAAGGGACCCCTGACCATTAGGTCCAGTTGCGGACGACTCTGCGGTTGCGGTGCTCATCTCGCTTTATTGGCCGAGGGAGCCGTCGTACAGCTTCCGGGTCATGTGGCCAGCATGACTAAGCTGCTTCTGGCGAACCAGAGCAGTGCACGGAAACGCCGTTTACCTTCCTGTTGGAGCGGTACCTATTTATCTACTTGCACTGATGTGCTTTCGAACTGCTAGGTGGGCAGCAGCAGGGACCAAGCAACAGGAGCTCACCCTGTCGCAGGGATTCGAACCGCCGACCTTCTGATCGACAAGCCCTAGGCTATGTGGTTTAACCCACAGTGCCACCCGCGTCCCTATTTCCTAAGTAGTCCATTTAGAAATGGAAAGTGAGGAGAAAGGCTCGGTCCCTGGCGGTCGGGAAGACTCAGGCAAGGCCTGTCAAGAGATTCTGGAACTTGAATTAACACCAAACCTCTCAGAGAAATGGCTTGCATTCTTAGGTACTCAACACTGATTTGTGTTGAGGAAACGCAGGGGAAACAGGGAGAAAACAGGGGGGAACAAACTGTCAAATGAAGACAGCTTGGGTGGGGATTGAGCAACGGGATCTTTCAAAGTCCTCCAGCCTTAAGTTCCCTTTCAAAAACCCAATAATAATAAGTCCTACCCTCCCGTTTCCTCTTTCAAAATGTGACGAAAAGTATCCTGGTGGGCGGATTAAAAGAGAGCAGTTGCTGCAATAAATATTTCTTTCCAGAACGTACTTGCCGTGGCGGATTTCAGTGTCTCCTAATGAAACACAGGTGCTTTCTCCATGCTGTGACCTTCCCTCCCTCAGCCTTACGCCCTTGTGAGTGGGATCTCATCAGCTGGAAGGCAAACTGGGCCCTCTTAGGCGCCTCCTAATTGTTTTAGGCTTAGGACTGCGCCTACGACGAAAGAAAGCATTCCTCAGCTGAACCTGAGTAATACTTAATGAGTCCTTGTATCTTGTGATAAATTTCATAATTATTCAGCCCCTACTACTAACGCCGAAATTCATCAGTCAAAGCAAATTAGCCGAGATTCATTAGAATAAGACATCGAGGAGCCACATGTACTTTATTAGCCTCTTACACCAATAGTTTTAATTGGGTACATATTTCACAGCTTTGGAGCTACGCGAGTGAAGGGCTCCTTTTATCTCTTTTATTTACAGTAACAAGCTATCAGACAAACAGCGCCATAATTAAACTTGCATGCAGCAAAAAAATAAAAATAAAATAGTGTGTGTTTTTCTCCATTAACATCAAGACTATTGAAATCTTGAGGATTTTGTAAACCTTATTCATTAAACGCACAAAGAATAGGATTCAATGGTGCACACCTTGAGCAAATGACTTTTTTTGCAGTCTCTTTCCCCCTGCTTAGTAGTTTCCCTCTATTTCACCTTCAAGTTGCGGGGTGCGGGGAGGGTGGGTGGATAGATCTCTCCATTAGATATTTTAGTGATGAGAAAAGTGATTAAAATCCTGAAGATTTTTAATTATTAATACGGAATGTAAATGATGTTATAAAAAGGGAAATGCGGGAGAAATTTTACACATTCATGGGATTTTTTCGCTCATGCATAATAATAAGTTGAAAACACTTTGGTTATAATACTTTCTAAATTAAAAGGGAGAAAATAGCTGTTTCACGAGTGTCAATAAATGATAAATGCCGCCATCTGCTGGCCAACGTGCAAAACGCGGTGCTCCCGTTAAATCGATGCTTAAAAACTTGCTCTTTGTCCGCCAGAACATTTTGTATATCTCCAGAGACGCATATGCCAAGAACTGAACTATGGCCCCGAATCCTCATTCTAAGCAGTTCCCTAATGAAGATAATGAAAGGGCAAGTTATCTGAGATCCTAAGACACAGCCGTGGTGCAAATGGTTGAAAGGGCAGCACAAGCAGAGGCTGTGTATCGGGTATCATGTTTAATTACACGTCTTCCCTGTCTCCTCGGTTGCAGGGAGCACGGTGCCAGCATCCTTCTCTGAGCGTGGGCCTGTGGAGGAGGGAGAGTTAATGAGCTCTTGTCTCTGCTCCTCTGGCACACGAACCGCGGCACTCGCGAGGCGTCTCCTGCGATAATCCCACTGCTCTAACACATCGCTATGCAACCCCCCATGTCCAAACACGGAGAGGCTCGAGGGGTTCCAGCACATTCCTCCGAACGAAGGTCACTGGAGGCTGAGGGTGCGTCTGCGTCGAAAGGCAGAGCAGGAGATGCCAGGTTCGGAGCAAGGCCCAGGAGTTTCATAGATCCTCCAAGTGTCCCTGTTTTCCGGGGACGTCCCTGATTTGGAGAAGCCGTCCCAGTTTCCGATTTCATCCCAGAAGGTCCCACTTTTCCTTAGGAGGGTATGGAGTTATCCGACCCCCTGAGCCGTCTGAAGGCAATCCTGTGCAGTCATACCTTGCTTCTCAAACGGAATCCATTCCGGAAGTCCATTCGACTTCTGAAAATGTTCGAAAACCAAGGGGCAGCTTCTGATTAGGTAAAGGGTAAAAGGACCCCTGACCATTAGGTCCAGTTGTGTCCGACTCTGGGGTTGCGGCACTCATCTCGCTTTATTGGTCGAGAGCTGGCGTACAGCTTCCGGGTCATGTGGCCAGCATGACTAAGCTGCTTCTGGCGAACCAGAGCAGCGCACGGAAACGCCGTTTACCTTCCTGTTGGAGCGGTACCTATTTATCTACTTGCACTGGTGTGCTTTTGAACTGCTAGGTGGGCAGCAGCAGGGACTAAGCAACGGGAGCTCACCCTGTCGCAGGGATTCGAACCGCCGACCTTCTGATCAGCAAGCCCTAGGCTCTGTGGTTTAACCCACAGCGCCACCTGGGTACCTTCTGATTGGCTGCACTCAATTGGAAGGCGTAGAAGCAGCGTCAGATGTTTGGGTTCCAAATAACATTCACAAACACTCACTTCCGGTGAGCCAAAACATTCGAGTCGCAAGGCATTTGACAACCAAGGTATGACTGTATAGGGACAGGGGTTTCAAAAAATGTATAATAATAATAATAATAATAATAATAATAATAATAATAATAATTATACCCCACCCTTCCCAGTCCAAAAACCGGGCTTTAATGTTTCATTATGTTTTTATATATGTTGGAAGCTGTCCAGAGTGGCTGGGGCAACCCAGTCAGATGTGTGGGGTATAAATAGTAAAATTATCATTATGGAATGGAATGTCCCTATTTTCATCAGAGAAATGTTGGAGGGCATGGAACCGGGGCAGCTCACTGTTGTCTGCTCCGACCAGCAAGCAGTTCTGCAGGAGTTCAGGCAGAAGTATTTCTCAGCCCTACCTAGAGATGCCAGGAATTGAACCTGGAACTATTTTCATCAGAGAAATGTTGGAGGGTATGGTTTCAGGCCCAAGAACCTGAATCTACAGGCCTCACCACCTGCTTCTTCAGACTATTGGTAGGCCACATACATCTCAGGACACTCCTTGTCCCCACACTACTCTCCTCGCCAACTCTGTTCCATACGTCCTTGAGCGTTGTGGCCTAGCTGATATCTGTCTTACAGCCTTAATCATGTCCTCTTGCTTGGCTGGATGGAGGATGAGGAGAGCTGTGCACTGGGTGTGGATGTATGACTGGGATGTAGCCTGCTATACAAAGATAGGACTCACATCCATCGCTTGGCCAACTTTTGCCTCTGGCTCGGACTGCCGGTGGACCTACATTTTGGCAATGCTGTTTTTCTAGAGAAAGATGTGCCGGACCTCACCATGAACACCCCCCTTGTTCTCTCAGAATGGCAATGGCGCCCACCTGAGAGGTCCCCGAACTGAGTTCCAGCAAGTTCTGGCTGGAAAAAAAAGCTCTGCATTTCGGGGACCCTGAAGCTTGAACTGTCATGGGAGACCCTTCGAAACGAGGTCTGGGTAACTCCTGTTAAATTTTTTCATGGGGTTGTTCCGCAACCGATCTCCAAACTTTTGCCACATCTGTCAAAGCTTGGGATTGTGGAAATAGAGACGACAACAAAAATGAATCCATTTGGCTCAATTCCATGCAACTCCAATTGGGTCTACTAGACCCAAACAGAGTAAGCAAGGTGGACTCCGGTTGCTTCTGGCACTCCTCTGGGATCAGGGCCCCTGAAGCTTTGTGAGTTTCAAAGTAGATCTGCCACTGGCATGTGACCCTTGGAGGTTTGCGGGCATCTGTCTGTCTTGGGAGACAATGGAGGAGTGCGCCTATTCGGGGTGAAGTCAAACTGCTGGCAGGCTTTAGCACAGAGCTACAGAGCTACAGGGACCCAGGTGGCGCTGTGGGTTAAACCACAGAGCCTAGGGCTTGCTGATCAGAAGGCCGGCGGTTCGAATCCCTGCGACGGGGTGAGCTCCCGTTGCTCGGTCCCAGCTCCTGCCAACCTAGCAGTTCGAAAGCATGTCAAAGTGCAAGTAGATAAATAGGAACTGCTCTGGTGGGAAGGTAAACGGCGTTTCCGTGCGCTGCTCTGGTTCGCCAGAAGTGGATTTGTCATGCTGGCCACATGACCTGGAAGCTGTACGCCGGCTCTCGGCCAATAAAGCGAGATGAGCGCCGCAACCCCAGAGTTGGACAAGACTGGACCGAATGGTCAGGGGTCCCTTTACCTTTACCTTTACAGTTGCTGTGGCTGTAGAGACCGATACAGGAGAGACATGTTTTGTTGCAGCTAAGGCAGATGAAGGCGTCTGATTGTGGTGCTGCAGATGCTCCACTGTGTTCCTTCTCTCTGTGCTCCTCCCCGCCATCATTCCTCCTCTGGTCACTGCTGTGGATACATGACTTGGCTGTCTGTCTCCAGGAGCTGTGGTCTTCCACAAGGGATTGCCACACAGCGGGGTTAATGTTGCCAGCCTACATGTCACATTTGCAGACCTCTTTACCACGGTTACCAGTATTCGGAGCTGTATGGTGTGTGTGCAGCCAGAGAGATTTGCCAAAACAAACTTGTGCTCCTGCCCATTTGAAAAATAAAAATAAATTGGTGCACTGTTGCCATCTTACATTAGGGAGACAAAAGCCCCAAATGTTTTTCTTCTCTCTTTCCTTTATTCCTATACCCTTCGCCAAACCACCTGCCTCTCTTTCAACCTCACCCTGCAATTCAGATACTAATTGAATAATTTTTTAGGAAAACGGTATTCCGAACAGCAATTATGCAATTATAGCACCTTCTTGTTGAATAGCTTTGCTCCAGGTGTGTGTTCTGGAATAGGCCTATTAGTTTTTGTTGCTGGAGGGGGGGGATTACAGGATTTTCTTCCAGACTTGCAAAACTCATATAAATGTGTAGCAAACACTGGGGGCTCTTTCTTGGTTTTTCTGAATCGCAGGCAACAATCTCAGGAACCTTCGGTAAGGACAAAATGAGAGAAAGGCTGGCATTGTAAAAGGAAGTAGGAATCCTATCATTACCTTTCTCTTTTTCTTACTGCAAGACAGCTACATATCAGCTACAAGATGGTTTCAACAGTATAATAGCATCCTCCTATCGTTACCTATGGCCACTCAGTTGACATTTCAGATGGGCCAACACCTCTCCACAGGAAGAATTGTTCCCTGCCTCTGTACCAGTCGGTCTGAAGTCCAACAATCTAGAGGACATGGCAATGGCTCACCCTTCCATTCACAAGTGATGCCCACTTAATTTGCCATCACTGGTGTTTAAAAATCATCAAGCACAATACATTACTCCTCAAGGGGAAGATCACAGAGCCAATTGTGTTGTGGTGACGTTCTAAGGATTGCTGTTTTTCGATTCTCATACTCTTTCAGAAAGTGCAAATTTGATAAGATTCGGCCGTAAATGTGAGCTGAATAAAATTTATCCTCCACTTTTGTCAAGGAAAAATCAGACCCTTCAAGTGTCCCTATTTTCCAGGGACAGTCCTGGATTTACAGAAGCCACCCTACTTTCTGTTTTGATCCTGGACTGTCCCGCTTTCCCTTAAGAAGTCTCTATTTTCATCGGAGAAATGTTGGAGGGCGCGAAAGATTTCTCTACCCCTTTAGTACGGCAGTGCAGCAAGGGGCGGGTGAGTAATGAGAGATGGCACAAGGAAGCACAGGAGCCAACTCCTAGGGGCCAAGGGGTCTTTACCCCCCCCAAAAAAAACATATTTGAGGGGGCCAGGCCCCTCAAAGTTGATGGACATTGCCATTCAAATGGTGTGTGTGTGCAGCATGTCATCTGTTTGATTATGCGAGATCTGACTTAACTGGGCCCCCAATATTTTATTCAAGTTGGCACCCCTGCAAGCAAGCAAAACAGGATCTCAGGCATAAAATGTTGTTTTTGATGATGATGATGATGATGATGATGATGATGAATGATTGGTATGCCACGGAGCTCAATTTGGTATATACTGTATTGTCCCGAATTTAAGCCGATCCCGAATATAAGCTGCGCCTTTAAAATTGGAGGGAGGAAGGGAAAAAAAAGAAAAAATACCTGAATATAAGTCGCTCCATTCCTCGCTGCTCCTGGCTGTATAATGGGGGGGGGGCACACTGTGTTGCCGGCGGCCTTTCCCCTTCCTTGCTCTCTCCCTTCCCAGCCTTGGGGGAGAGGATAGGGGACTACTTGCGGGGCGGGCGCCACTTTGCCGCACTCCTGGCTGCATACCGTAAGGTCGCGAATATAAGCCACACTTTAACTTTTCATGGTCGGAATTTGGGGGGAAAGTGAGGCTTATATTCAGGCCAATACGGTATGGACAACTGCCCTGTGAAGTAGGCTAGAGGCCAACTAGCACAAGATTACCCAGCGAGTGTCGTGGATGAGTAGGGATTTGAAGCCTGAGCTCTCTGGCCAAAGTCCAATACTCCAGCCACTATACTACACCGAAGGATCGTGCTTCATCTGCCGTGGTACATGACACTACTTGAACCACTGTCAATGAAGCTGCTCCGCAGGATCCAGTTACCAGGCCTCCTAAAGTCAGCGTTAAATGTTCCAGCTTGATTGGTTTCCGGGCTAGAGTGAGTTATACTTACAAAATTGTCTTTCCATTCATTTCCTGAGATCTGTCATTTGGCTGATGGGGCGTAACACTAAACTTTGTTGATCTGCATGGGCCTGACCCGGAATGGCCGTTTCTTGCGTTCCTTAGGTTACGTACAGAAGTACCTTTAGACCGAAAAGAAAAGATAAAGGAAAAAGAAAGGAGTGGAGCTACTGTATATTCATAACGTAGGTCTCACAGCACCCTTAACAAACTACAATTCCCAGCATTCTCCTGGTGAAGTCATTTGCTTTAAATGTATAATGTGTACACAGCCATATTCTGTTTTTCCTCGAAGAAGCACAAGCCAATGTACATGGTACCACCACCATTATATTCTCCCAACAACCCTGCGAGGTAGGTTAGGCTGACAAAGTGACTGATTGGGGAATTTGAACCCCACTCTTTCCAGTTTCAGCCTGACAGTTTACCCACTATACTGGGGTATATTGTTGGCTCTTGCTGCGGGGGCTCAACAGATGAATCAATTAAAACTCATGCAATTAATTTATTAAATGTCTTCAATTGGGTGACAGCCCAATGTTTTCTTAAAGAAGAAGAGTTTGGATTTGATATCCCGCTTTATCATTACCCGAAGGAGTCTCAAAGCGGCTAACATTCTCCTTTCCCTTCCTCCCCCACAACAAACACTCTGTGAGGTGAGTGGGGCTGAGAGACTTCAGAGAAGTGTGACTAGCCCAAGGTCACCCAGAAGCTGCATGTGGAGGAGTGGGGAAGCAAACCTGGTTCACCAGATTACGAGTCTACTGCTCTTAACCACTACACCACACTGGCTCCCATTATCTTACAAGAGCAATCAAAATGATTGAGGGTCTGGAAGCCAAGCCTTATGAGGAGCAGTTGAAGGTGCTGGGTATATTTAGCTTGGAAAAGAGGAGGCTGAGAGGAGATATGATCTTCAAATATCTCAAGGGCTCTCACATGGAAGAGGGAACAAGCTTGTTTTTTTCTGCTCTGGAAGGTAGGCCTCGAACCAATGGCTCCATGTTACAAGAAAGGAGATTCCGTCTAAACATCAGGAAGAACTTTCTGACAGTATGAGCTGTTTGACAGTGGAACAGATTCCCTCGGGAGATGGTGGACTCTCCTTTCTTGGAGGTTTTTAAGCAGAGCTTGGATGGCCACCTGTTATGGATGCTTTAGCTGAGATTCCTCCATTGCAGGGGGTTGGACTAGATGACCCTCGGGATCCCTTCCAAGTCTACAGTTCTATGATTCGATGATTCTAATAAATCAATTTTTAAGGCAGAATTTGGGCACAGCACAGGTAGGAAGTTTGTCCCAGGGTCATCTTCCCCCCACGTAGCAGGAAGGAAACTCAGTTCCTGGCAATTTTCCTATTTTGTTCACCTTTCCCCCTTCCACCGGCTGGTCTGGCAAAATAAATAAAGCGCTCATGAGATTTCCCAGGCTTTATTGTGCAGTCATTGCAGAGTCACCCAGAGCAAGTGCTTATATTTCTATTGTGCATTTCGCTGAACCGAACAAGGTGTTCAACAGAACATTTTAATTATAATCCCATTTCTAACACTGCGCGCAAAGGTGTTGAAGAAGCACAATCAAGCATGAAACAGAACGGTAAACATGCCATTTCAATTACGCTATTATGCTTATGTACATCACTGCAAAACATAACCTTCATATCTTCCCTGAATTGACAGGGGGGGCAGGGCGGGGGAGAAAATGTTCCAGCAGAAGAAATACCTTTTGCCTGACATGACGCGTCACCTCACCTAAGGGAAGGAACAGGACAAAAATTCGGTTTGGTTCACCAGTTCAGTGCAGCCCTACCTCATAAAATAAGCCATAGCAGGGTATTTTCGCATTTGCGAAATATATGCCGTACCCCGAAAATAAGCCATAGTGATAGGCGCAGTTCTGGAGGGCGCCAAGGAAAAGGCGGGGCTGGGCGTCCAGTCCCGCCACCAAAACTAGTCAGCCCCAGAAGCAGCGCTCAGGAACTCTGCAGAGCAGGGCGCACAGGAAGGGGCAGTGGGTGCGACAAAGGCACTCCGAAGGTCTCTTCGCCCGCGCGCTCGGCCAACTCCGCTCGGCGCAGAGCGCACGGGGCGGCCGCCGTGGTGGAGAGAGAAGGCGGCACAGGCTTTCCCTGCTCGCCGCCACAACGAAATCCCCCGAGCCGCCCCGCGCGTTGCCCAAGAGGCCCCTTGGAAAACAAGGCTTCTGTCGAGTTTCGAGGAGGGAAGGCGGCGGAGGAGGAGCAGGAGAGAGCGCCCAGCGAAAGCGGGTCTCTCTGGTGCCCGTTTCCTCAAAGCTCAGCTTGGATTCTCCCCCCGCTGCCAGCAAGCAAACAAAGAGCTCCACGCCCGTCCCGTCCTTCGCAGCCCCAGAACTTGAGCGTGGCCTTGCCAAGGCGTGCTTATGTAATAAAAATAAGACATCCCCTCAAAATAAGCCATAGTGCGTTTTCTTGAGGAAAAAAAAATATAAGACGGTGTCTTAAAATAGGGAAAACACGGTACCTAGTTCACACTTCCCAATACAATACATGACTGAAAAGAAGACAGCGATCCTTTGCAATTCATGCTTCTCCCAATTTTGTTCTTCTCCAGCCAAAAAAGCCCATGTTAATAATTAAAATGGAAAGAAGCAGAAGTCTTCAAAGGAAGAATGGATACAAAAACTTATGGAATATGCAGAAATGGCGAAACTTACCGGAAGAATAGGAAATCAAGATAATAAACTTTTTTTTATTATTAAAGAACAGAAATGGTTTATTGAATACTTACAGATAAATTGCAAACAGATCAAAACATTGGCAGGATTACTGTAATAACCTGCAGTTTCATAAGAGTATATATTTAAAGTAGATAACTACATGAGTAAATTAAATGAATTTGGATATGCAGAAGATATTTTAAAAAATAAATTTAAGGAACAGCAGAAAGAGGGGGAAGGAAGTCAAACTTTGAAATGTTAAAACAAAATAAAAAAATTCCTTCCAGTAGCACCTTAGGGACCAACTAAGTTTGTTCTTGGTATGAGCTTTCGTGTGCATGCACACTTCTTCAGATACCAAATGAGCCATTTGAAATGTTAAAATGATTGTAAAATTAATGAAATGTATAAACTTGAAAAGTGTGAATAAAAACTTTTATGGGAATGTAGATGAAAATAAAACATATTAGTAAAAGAAAATGCGCAGTATTAGGGGGAATTGCTTGAAAAAATAGGTACAATGCATATGAAAATTGTGTACACTGGGAGAAATGTGCACTGGAATGCTGGTGGATCTTTGTGGGTTAAAAATGCTGATATGGAAACATGGTGAACGGAAATTAAGATTGGGCAAAATGTGTAAATGGGAGGAACCAAAGCACTCCATCCCTACCAGAAAGTTTGTCTTGGAGTCTGGATAACATCTTGCTGAATGTTTCTGAGGTTGTCATCTTCAAATCCGTTTGAGTAAGGATCTGGCAAGCACGTAAAGAGATTTGTGAACGGCTGAAAAACATTGCCCTGGATAAATGGTCAGCAACTACCGGCCTCCTAGGCTAAATCCGTCTTGCTAATAGATGCTGTCTGCTTTGCCAGCCCAGCGAAGCACATCTCTGTCATCTGTTGCCTCACAGCCATGAAGCCTATTCAGACGCCAGCTATTCAGGACAGATACCTGGGCTGAGGCCTGGGGAGGCCACGCTTAAGCTGAAGTACGCTTAACTCTAGATTTGTACTAGTTGCCAAGAATCCGATGTAAATGAAGGGACAGGGGGAGAATATAGCTTAGCAGCAGAGCCCAAGAAGGTTCAATCTCTGGCATCCCCAGTTAGAAGGATCGGGTTGGAGGCGATGGAAAAGACCGCTGCCTCAGACTCAAGAAACCCACCGCTGGTCAGAATCGAAGTGTCAGAAGAGAC
Organism: Darevskia mixta; assembly: GCA_034641385.1. Classification (NCBI taxonomy): domain Eukaryota; kingdom Metazoa; phylum Chordata; class Lepidosauria; order Squamata; family Lacertidae; genus Darevskia; species Darevskia mixta. The sequence goes on from JAWWNH010000029.1 coordinate 6,511,359, forward strand.
CACGAGGGTCATCTAGTCCAAGCCCCTGCAAGCCAGGAATCTTTCGCCCGCCGTGGGGCTCAAACCCACGACTCTGAGATTAAGCAACTCATCATGTGCTACCAACTGAGTTCATCCCAGCAGAAGAGGCACTAATGGCCTAGATGGGAAAACAGCACAACCTGGTCTAAGGCAGCTTCACTCCTACAAAGTGAATGATGGCATCTTTTTATTTTCTGTTTAATGTGCAAATGGGGACCATGTGATTCTCTACTCCTCATTCACCAAACTGGCGCTTTCCAATATCTAACAACGGTTTGCCTATTTTTTTTTTTTTTTTTTTTTTTTTTGGAGTAGCTTTATCAATGGATGGTATGAATAGTGTCAGGCCCCAGAAACACAATACAAAATGGTTTTGTTTTGGACCATTTGTTTACTGCTTTTCATAATACATATCCCAGGGCTATATGATACACATTATAAAACACAGCATTCCAATAACTGCCTTCTGTGTTGGCATGTGAAAATTCTCTCATTGGGTGGCATCCGACTAACTTGTACTCAGAGTAGACCCACTGAAATCAATGGTCTTAAATGAGGCTGCAGTCCCAACCCCATTTACCTGACAGTAAGCCCCATGCAGGGACCCAGGTGGCGCTGTGGGTTAAACCACGGAGCCTAGGGCTTGGTGATCAGAAGGTTGGTGGTTCGAATCCCTGCGACGGGGTGAGCTCCCATTGCTCGGTCCCAGCTCCTGCCCACCTATCAGTTCGAAAGCACATCAAAGTGCAAGTAGATAAATAGGTACTGCTCCGGCAGGAAGGTAAACGGCGGGCTTAGTCATACTGGCCACATGACCTGGAAGCTGTACACCAGCTCCCTCGGCCAATAAAGCGAGATGAGTGCCGCAACCCCAGAGTCGGACACGACTGGACCTAATGGTCAGGGGTCCCTTTACCTTTAAGCCCCATGCAATCGAATGGGACGTACTACAGAGTAGACATGATTAGGACTGCAGCCTTAACTTACTTACTCCTGATTATTTCACTGCGTTAACTCTGATCATTACTTAGTCAGACACCACCTAATGATCAGGGCTTCCTTTGAGATGGGTCTTATTTCTTCATTTATGTCAGGGCCCAGCTTTGTAAGGTGTGACATGATAAAGAACAGAGTGTCTCTGAGCAGGAGTTTCCACACCAGTGAAGAAGCACAGCCCATCTTGGACTAGAGAGCAGGATTGCTAAACCAAAGAAGAGTGCGGCTTCCAGGTAACCTTGAACCGTAACACCTTATTTTTCAGATATACCGGTATATATTTAATTAACAGGTGTGCTGATTGATCTCATTTTGAGGCTACTTCTGAGGCCCTTCTCTATGTCCCCCATCCCAGAGAGGTTTGGAGGGGGGGCCGACAAGAGAACGGGCTTTTTCTGTGGTGGCTCCCCAATTGGGGAATACTCTCCCCAGAGAGGCTCACCTGGCACCATCATTGCATGTCATTAGACTTCAGGCAAAAACATTCCTCTTTACCCAGGCCTATGGCTATTAAACCATCTATGGCCTGTGAAAGTGTGGGAAAGAGGACTGTTATTAGGATGACTATTTTATTATTAGGCTGTCTGTCAGTATGCTTTTTTTATTATGTTTTTATCATTGATGTTCTATAATGTATTTTTAATATTGTACACTGCCCTGGGATCTTTTGATAAAGGGTGGTATATAAATTGAAGTAATGGTAATAACAATAGTAATAAATAATAACAATAACAATAACAATAATAATACTTTTCAAATCACAAATAGCAGGAAGCTGCTTTAATTAATGGTGATCTCCACCTGCAAACAAATATACGCAACTTTTTTTGCCTTTTAATTTGCCTTTGACAGCGTATCTCAACAACTTGCATAACAGTCTTTTTGTGTGTGTTTGCCTTGCAAATGGAGAAATGTGTACCCGTGGTCTGCGGAGCTGCAAACCTTGTCATATATGTCCACTCAGCTTACAGTCTTTCACACTGTTTTGACTATATTAAATACGCTAATATCCCCTGGCGATTTAAGCCAGATCCATCTTCAGCTCCATGGCCCTTAATGGAATGGTTCAGGTGCTCTTTTCCTCAGATAGCGGTTACTGCTTTAGGGGGGCATTACTGCCCTTTTGTCACGAAAGATCTCAGTGCACTGATCATCGCATATCTGACAGATCCTTTGTCATCGTCAAGTGCCTTTTGTGGCTAATCCCAGTAAAGCTAAAAAACAAAAGGTCTCATAGATATTAGATCTATGGTGACATTACTGAATACACTTGAAGGCAGTAATTTTTTGTCAGGCTTGTGATAAGAAAAATGGACCCAAACAAAAAGATGATGCAAGATTGCCTTCTTAGCTATTTTATATATCAACTGCTATGATTGACATGTGGCCAAGCACACCCTTGCATCTAAGGATGCTGACGGCATTAAGCGGCTCAGAAAATACCAACCAGGAAAACACAGATGGAAGAGAAAGGGAGAAGGTGTTTATTTATTCTGCTTTTAAGGTCTTCAGCTTCAAATAAACAGTAACACCCCACCACTGTCCATAAATTAATTTGAACTTGCTTGGTTTTGGGGGTTCTTTCCTTCCTTCTGTCCTTCATTCCATCATTCCTTCTGTCCATCCATCCACCCACCCACCACAGCTTTGTACTGACTGGCCAGCCATCTGTCATAACAGCAGCATCTGAAGCTAGTGAAGACTGACAAGGAAAATAAAGTCACCCATCCCTAACTGCAACAAAAGGTCCACGTTTTAAACAGTTGTCAAGGCTGTATTTCGCAAGGTCCATCCCCCACGGAAACATTTGCGTGACAACCATCTCCACATCAAATAGCAGGGCCAGCAAGTCAGTTTGGTACTTTGCCGTGTCATGTGCACAGTATCTAGTTCCCATCCGTGTGGGGAAAGTGCACTAGGAAAGGCCAGTTGCCACACTTCCTGTTCTTCTGCTGCCATTACGTGACTCTAGGAATTAAGAAAGAGGCTATTACTGTCCTGGGACTCAGCTACATTAGTAAAGAAAAAGCGTTTTATATGCGTTATAACACTGTGGCACCAGATGGTGCTGTGGAGTCCCGTCTTTCGCCAACGTGATTTCCCATTACAGTGGTACCTCGGTTTAAGAACAGCCCTGTTTACAAATGATTCAGTTTATGAACTCCACAAAACCGGAAGTAGTGTCCCGGTTTGCGAACTTTACCTGGGTCTAAGAACGGAATCCGAACAGTGGAAGGACACTGGCAGCGGAAGGCCACATTAGGGAAAGCGCGCCTCGGTTTAAGAATGGTTTCGGTTTAAGAACGGATTTCCGGAATGGATTAAGTTCATAAACTGAGGTACCACTGTATAAAGAAGAGAAGAAGAGTTTGGATTTGATATCCCGCTTTATCACTACCCTAAGGAGTCTCAAAGCGGCTAACATTCTCCTTTCCCTTCCTCCCCCACAACAAACACTCTGTGAGGTGAGTGGGGCTGAGAGACTTCAGAGAAGTGTGACTAGCCCAAGGTCACCCAGCAGCTGCATGTGGAGGAGCGGAGACGTGAACCCGGTTCACCAGATTACGAGTCTACTGCTCTTAACCACTACACCACACTGGCTCTCAGAGAGACATGCACATCAGCAGAAGAGCAGGGGTTAAATATTGGATGTATGTGTTTGTGTGTGTGCAATTCAAAGAAACAGAGAGATGCTACCATGCAGGACCAAGCTTTTTAAATATATATATATATTAAATATATATATGATTTTTATTGATTTTCAAAAATAAAATTAAAGAATTAAAGAAAAAGAACAAAGGAGAGAAAAAATAAAGTTACATCATAATATCATAAACATTCCACATGTCGAGATTACTGTGAATCTCTTGACCCATCCCATCCATGGGTCCTATTAATTCTATTTTCAATTGCATATCAATACTACTTCAATTTTTCATATTTCTAGATTATCTGTACTATGTTACAATGTAAGTGTAATTAAAATCCTGCTAATGTTTTGACCTGTTTGCAATGATCTTGTATATACATAATAAACATTTCCCATTCTTGTTTGAATTTCTTTTCTTCTAGATTCCTGAGCTTCCCAGTTAGTTTTGCCATTTCGGCATAGTCCATCAGCTTGATTTGCCATTCTTCTTTAGTCAGGGGGGGGGGTGTTATCTCTTCCTTCCACCTCTGGGCTAACAACATTCAAGCAGCTGTTGTAGCGCACATGAACAATTACTTCTGATCTGATGGGATCTTTGTACCTATAATTCCTAGTAAAAAGTCTTCTGGTTTTTTGACAAAGGTTGCTTTAAAATAGGGCCAAGCTTGTGGACATGTCTCCTTGGAACACAGCCACAGTGTTTATGGAAGATCCAGTTTCACCCAGTGTGCAAGAGAGTCAGAAATATTCCAGGTCACTCTGTTCCATGTTTTCTGGGCCACAATGTCGCATTTTAGAGCGGATGCCCCCTTTTTTTTAGTGTTTTACCTGATTTGTTTTTTTCTAGTTCCTCGCATAACTTCAGGGAAGCTGGTGCTTTAATTCAGCGAACTTGCTGGAGCTAAAAATGCCCATTTTTTTTAAATAAGTTCCCTTTCAATATTAAACACTGTCGAACAGTTGCTTCTTGCAGCGCACACTTAACTCCCATTAGCATTAATAACAGTTATGCTCACATACTGAGTGCAGAATCTATCTTTCTTTGTCTCTTTGTACTGCACTGCAAGGAAAATTTTGAAGAAATTGAGAAAGGCAGGAAGAAGCAGTATATTAATTTGAAGCAGATGAAAGCAGAACATGACATTCCTAAATTTCATGGAACATACACCGCCAGTAACAAAGATGAGTAGAAATTTTCTGAATAATTTTGAACAACATTAAAATCAGTCTTCCCCGATTTTCTGTTTTCTTATTCATTTCAAAGCACATACATTAAACTCATTTTATGCTTATAATGTACATAATGATTCTGGACAACATGAGAAGGATGCTATGATTTTCTCCCCCCCACCCCCACCGTCTGCCCCATCCCTTCCTATTTCAATGTATAAACCAGTGAGCCAATTTATGCAGCTTAATCCATGGCTAAAGAAGATGCATCCAAAATTGTCTGTGATCATTACAAATAATAGCATAAAATGTTTGAGCAGAAGCAGTTTTCTTATCATATTTTCATTAAAACATCTTTTCACCTGCTTTGCTTCCCCCCCCCCATGTCTGTTCCGTAACCTGCATCGTAATCAGTCTTATTAACTGAGAACATAAATATGATTTATTATGGTCTGATAATGGAAGCTGCGTGGTCCAAGAGAAGGGATATATTGTCCTTTGATAAAATGGCTCTTTTCTCTCCAATAGAGCTCTATCATGAGAGCTTGCAGGATGTTGTGAGTGATTATTTCCTAAGGGTGAGTGATGGCAAAACCCTACAGAAAATTCTTCTTGTTGGCCACGACATCCTCCGAGTGTCCCCAAATCTCACTGAGTTTGACAACCTGCAGACACTTTTGATGAACTGTATTCTTCAGTCAGAGACAGCCTGTCTGGGTGGAGAAAAGGGAACCTTTATCGTCTGATCTGCTGTTATTGTCTTGATCTTTTTATAAGCAATCTCTAATGCACACGAATATAATATCCTTTCGCACAAGTGCCAAGCATAATAGAAACGTAGTTAAAGGACCCCTTTTCTCCCCGTTATGTAAATGTCCTAATGCCATAATTAGAAAAGATGTGTTGTGAATGATAGGAGCAAGAAAGGGTAATCAAAATGTTATAACATTATCTTTCTTTCCTTTTTTTAAAAAAATACCCCAATCCGTGCATTTACAGCAAGAGACCCAGCTGAGACTGAAGCCTTTGCCTAAAAGAAAATAGCTTTCAGTAGGACGCTGGCGTTGTATTTTCATAAAGCAAGCAAATGGCAGCTGGCCTTAAGCCAAAAATGATTACTTCACTGATAGAACTTGGAAGAAAATGAGTATCCCGCTCAAAAATCCCTGTATGACTGTTAACGGCGAGAACAAAAGGCTATTAATAAAGTACAGCACTTGGACAAATGACTCCTCAAACCCAAATAAAGTTCTCCAATAAATCTCTCTTTTATCTACTCCTGAAAGAGCAAACATAACAAAGCCCTTTTCAATTAAAAGATGCATCCCCAAGCATAACACTCACATTTCTCAGCCAGCTTATTTGTCTGACAACAGTGAAAGATACAGTACACAAGCAGCTTCCAAGTTGTCCCGTAAAACAAGTCACCCCACCTCTCCTAAAGTATCCGGAAGTGGCATGTTCCAACATTAAATGAATTTCTGTTTTGGACCAAGCCGAAACAGCACCAAGGTAGAACCTCATTGCCTTTCTCCTGTAGCAACTGCTTAGCATGCAGAAGGTTGCAAGCTCCATTGGCCAAACCTCCTATTTGAAAACCTGGACAGCCGTCGACACCGCCAATCCTGAACTAAGCCATAGCTGTCAACCCTCCCGTTTTTGGCGGGAAACTCGCTTATTCCAATGCCGTTTCCTGCTGCTATCCCGGATTGTTGATATCCCTTAAATTTCCCGGATTTCAAAGGAAGCAGCTCCTCTCCCTTCCTGCCGGCCAGGGAGGCTCCTCAGCTGTGTTGCTCGGCTGCCAATAAGGAGTCTGAGACCGATTGGGGGCGGAGCTTGCATGCATTGTGCATCCAGACCCTCACGCCCAACCAGACAGCCTGCCTGCCTGCCATCTACGCGCTCGCTCTTTCGCTCACCCGTTCACGCGCAGCCTCTGGAGCGCAGGGTGGCGAGGTTACTTGGTGCCATTGCACCGCCCTCGCAGCATCCCTTATTTTCAAATCTGAAAGTTTGGAAAAATCCCTTATTTTCAAATTCGAAAGTTGACAGCTATGAACTAAGCGGGTTAAAGGCAGCTTCCTATATCCCAAGCCATGTTTGGATGACAGTGTGGTTTAGACATTTTCAAAATAAAAAGAGAAAAACCCTGGAACCACTCAGTTGATTTGCATCTAACAAGGTGTCATTTAAAGGTCTGTGGCACGACTCCAAGACCTGAAGGCCACAATTAAATGCAGTTTTACGTGTGCTCAAGCCAGTTGAGATCTACTGCAAGCTTTATCAAGCATAACTCTTTGTTGGATCTTGGCCACGGCATTTAATTTACCGCAAGTGGCCCGTGATTTCAAGCATCTTCATAATACGACGCAGCGCCGTCCAACCCTGCGTTGCCGAGATCCTCTGTGAAACCGGAGCAACTCAGCCAATGGCAGTCAGAGGGTTTGACATCGCCTCTGCCTCCAGAGCAGCACCGAAGCATCAAGTTCTTATTGCTGGCATCAGTCACAGACATAATCAAGCTGGTGCGATTTCTGGGAAGTGGATCTTGCATCTTCTCTAGAGGCAAAGCTGAAAACGACTTGCAATCAGGCAACTTCGGTCTTTAATATTAATGTGAAACGGTTACCGTTCAAGGTAAGTCAGGACAAACTCAATTTCAGTCCTGAAAATGCAAGGAAGGAAGGAAGGGAGCCCGCTCCCCGAATTTACACAGGTGACACTCAATTTACGCAGGGGTTACAGTCCAGGGAGAGCACATGAAGTCAAAATTGCACATAGTCAAAACACATTGGGTTCAATGGCAAGTGGAATTGCCAAATCTCTCTCCCCCCCCCCTTTTTAAAAAACTTTTTGGCCAAGCTCATAAAACTGAATGTGGACAAGCTGCAAGTTACCTGTATTCTGTAGAATGAGTCACACCGGTATGACTCATCAGGCGCAATCCTAATACCCAGGGCAGGGGGGACAGAGAGATCTGTCTGAGGGGTCACAGGATTTGGTGGATCTTGTAAGGGCTCGGGGTTGTCTCCTCAAGAGTAAAGAGCCATTCTTCTAAAGCTAATACTTTATTTACAAACTATGTATATCGGAGCATTTAAGATTCATGTCCGCTTGAGTCGGTTCCAGAATCCGGGAGTGGCTTTTGCCGGCTCCTCCCCCAACATAGAAGCTTTGGAATTCCAAAGCGTCGCCTCCGTTCCTTACGCTTTCCCCTACGCATTTCGGGCGACAGAAGTAGCTGACCGCTTTGCTTCTCAGACTACTCAGGTGGTGCTGAGGCTCTGTCAGCATCTCTGACCCTCAGCTCCACCGCACTGCCTGGCAGTTCCTGCTCCTCACCACTGGGGCTTTCCTTGCTATCCCCGCTGGACTCAGAGCTGCTTCCCAAGAGAGGCTGCACCTCCCTCCATCCCTCCTTCCCCATCTCAAGAGCCTTGCATGAGGTCAGGTCCCTGACAGATCTCTTTCCATAGGCAAAGAAGGAGATCCACAAGCAGAAGAACCCATGGGCGCTCTCCTCACCGCTGCCATAGAAAGCTAGGCTTGCAGTGGCAGCACGAAAAGGAGGCATTCAACAGGACCTCCCTTTAGATTCCAACTTCCACACTGTGTGTTTGTCAAATGTGGTATTTTACCCTTTTAAAGTAAGTACCACCTTTCGTTGATGTTGGGGGTTTCCATATGGCTGGCAATGATCAAGGCACTCAAAGGCAAAACGGCTGACTTCTCCTAAACTGTCTTTATTTTTTAAAAAACGTGTAAGTCATTGCTCTTCCGAAATAAAATTGCATTGCGTCAGACATAGAGCATACATAATTAATCCAGACATCTTAAGCGCCACAAATCAAAAGTATATCAATCAAATCACCAAAAAAAACCCTTCTAAAATATAATTTCAAATTAAGCTGCAAAATTGTACCAAAGATAGCGATCAACAAACGAGACAGAGAAGAGCAAAACAATCCCTGTACAGATGAGGAAAGTTCACTGTTGAGTTCGGAGAAGTAGGGATTGTAAAAGTTTTGAGGCCAGGCAAGTTCTGGCTTGTGTGGCAGAGCAGTTTTCTTTATTGCTATGTGTCTTCATCATTCTCGTTCATTTTTTTTTTTCTTTTTCTGAAGGATCTGAGGCCCGAAGCGTTCATTTTGCAATTAGATCCAGATATGTCAACAACCTTTTTAAATGCAAAGTACTCTCGGGCATATTTCACACACAGGCACCATACCATACGAACGAGGCACCATGTACGCAGAACCGCTTCTATGTTTGTGCTGGTTTCCAGAAAAACTGAAGCAGCAGCTTTCCGCAGTGACCCTAACCGGTATATACGGAGAGTGTTTCTAGCATTCACCCATTTCCTTGCCACAGCTGCAATTATGGATCCAGCACTGTTGAATGCTGATAGAAGCCAGGATCATGTGCAGTGGCAAATCTACCTGTGGCATTCCTGGTAAAGAATCACAGAACCATAGAATTGTAGAGTTGGCAGTGACCCCAAAGGTCATCTTTACCTGCTGAGGTCCTACCTGCCTGTGCACTGTGTTGCCAAAGTGATACATGATCTGGTTATCTCCAGATTGGACTACTGCAATGCACTCTACATGGGGCTACCTTTGAAGGTGACTCAGGAACCATAACTAATCCAGAATGTAGCAGCTAGACTGGTGACTGGGAATGGCCACTGGGAGCATATAACTTTAACACCGGACCTAAAGGCGCCCAGTACGTTTCCGAGCACAATTCAAAGTGTTGGTGTTGACCTTTAAAGCCCTCAACCGCCTCAGCCCAGTATACCTGAAGGAGTGTCTCCACCCCCATCGTTCAGCCGAGACACTGAGGTCCTGCTCTGAGGGCCTTCTGGCAGTTCCCTCATTGCGAGAAGTGAAGTTACAGGGAACCAAGCAGGGGGTCTTATTGGTAGTGGCACCCTCCCTGTGGAATGTCCTCCCCTCAGATGTCATGGAGATAAACAATTACACAACTTTTAGAAGACATCTGAAGGCAGCCCTGTATAGGAAGCTTTTAATGTTTGATGTTTTACTTATTTTTATAATTTGTTGGAAGCCACCCAGAGTGACTAGGGCAACCCAGTCAGCTGGCTAGGGCACAAATAACAAAATTATTACCATTATCTAGTCCAACCCTGAGCAATGCAGCAATCTCAGCACATGGTTGCCCATCCCATTTGAAACCATACTGGACCCTGCTTAGCTTTGCAAACATGCTAGCAGTTTTATTACTGCACTACTAGGCAGCATATATAGATTCTTGTTTCACCAGCGGTCCTGCCCATTGCCATATGCTAAACTGTGGATTTGCATCACGATCGGAACTTACTCTCCAATCCTGTAAACTGTTGTGTTCAATTCATTGGTTTACCACACTAGAATATCATCTTGCTTATAAAGTGGCAGTGCAATGTACATCCTTACCTGATCTGGGCAATACATTAAAGAACGTCATAAACAATGGTAGGACGGAAGGAAACTTCGTCAGCATAAAAAACGGCAACCTGTAGTATCTAAAGCCGAAGCTACTGTCCATTAATTGCTAGAGAAATACTGGAATTGCAGTAGGCCTTTTTAATTGCTATTTAGGGATTTAATAAGAGAAGAGCTGGTTGGGGTTTTCTTTCTAAAAGAAAGGAAGAAGAATAGTAGGCCTGTAATCAGTCTTACATGCCAATATGGGCTATCATATAAATGACTCGGACACTTTTGCAAATGCATTATTTACTCAATACCGTGTAATGGGTTCAATGCTCCTTTTACATGCTATTATGGAAGTTCATAATTGCATACTTTTCAAACGGGTTATTTCTTTTCGGCAATAGCCTATAATGGTTCTTTCAAAGCTCTTGGGCTTTTATCACATGAAATCCTAAGTAGGAAATGTTTAGTTCGCTGCTCATTGACTAATATAGGGCAACAGTACTTCAAAGCTGTTATTGTCTACCAGTTCAGCACAGACAGCTTGCAAGACTTATTCATTTTCGAGAGCAAAAAAACCTTAGGTAAGATGAGCTGGGTGTCCTGCTCATTTTGGATACATCATGCCTCATCACTGTATAAAGGTAAAGGTACCCCTGACCGTAAGGTCCAGTCGCGGACGACTCTGGGGTTGCGCGCTCATCTCGCTCTATAGGCCGAAGGAGCCGGCGTTTGTCCGCAGACAGGTTCCGGGTCATGTGGCCAGCATGACTAAGCCGCTTCTGGCGAACCAGAGCAGCGCACGGAAATGCCGTTTACCTTCCCACCAGAGTGGTACCTATTTATCTACTTGTACTTTGACGTGCTTTCGAACGGCTAGGTTGGCAGGAGCAGGGACCGAGCAACGGGAGCTCACCCTGTTGTGGGGATTCAAACCCCCGACCTTCTGATCGGCAAGACCTAGGCTCTGTGGTTTAGACCACAGCGCCACCCGCGTCCCTTCATCACTGTATACAAGATGCAATTTCATTTTAAAAATTAAAAATATAAAAATGACAAAATAACATTTCCGTAAGCAAATCATCCTAATTTGCCCATGGGTTGAAAAGCAGGTGGTGGTGGTTTTGAACTGGAAAATGGAAGGAAGGAAATCTCCCTGTAGACTTTCATTCTGAATAAACGAAGATCGAGGAAGGAGAAGAAGAAATGACGAGGATGAGGCTGACACGCACAAATGCACGGGGATGTTGAGAGCAGAGCTAGCAGTCCCGACTGCGGTCTCCTCCCCTCCACTTCTCTTAATCGCAGCTAGCCCCCTCTGCATCCTCTGTAATTCAAACACTAGAGAGGACGAACACTGCTCTGGAACAGTAGCACTGTGTTGAATGCTTTTACACAGTGCTATTTTTTCTAGAAAAAGATGTGCTGGAACTCACCATGAACGCCTCCCTTGTTCTCTTATAATGGCAATGGCACCCACCTGAGAGGTGCCGGAATTGAGTTCCAGTGAGTTCCTGCTGGGGGGGAAACCCTGCTTTTACAACAGTGTTGTTGTTGTTTAGTCGTTTAGTCATGTCCGACTCTCCATGACCCCATGGACCAGAGCACGCCAGGCACTCCTGTCTTCCACTGCATCCAGCAGTTTGGTCAGACTCATGTTGGTAGCTTCGAGAACACTGTCCAACCATCTTGTCCTCTGTCGTCCCCTTCTCCTTGTGCCCTCCATCTTTCCCAACATCAGGGTCTTTTCCAGGGAGTCTTCTCTTCTCATGTGGTGACCAAAGTATTGGAGCCTCAGCTTCAGGATCTGTCCTTCCAGTGAGCACTCAGGGCTGATTTCCTTCAGAATGGATAGGTTTGATCTTCTTGCAGTCCATGGGACTCTCAAGAGTCTCCTCCAGCACCATAATTCAAAAGTAATACAACAGTGTATATACACACAATTCTTAGGGCAAATCTACTCCAGACTTAAATGGTACTCAAGCCATCTTCCCATGAAATCCCAGGAAATGTATTTTGACTGGGTAGGGTGGGGTGTTAGAATCCTTAGTGCCTTGATGGGTAATCTGATGGGAAACCAATCCAAGTTTACAACACGAATGTGCCCATCATGTGCTCCGTACTCAGGGCTGAACAAAACTCGATGTTGATTGGTCCTTATGTACTTGTCTTTTCTTTACTAAACTAGCAATAGCTACATGGGCCCAAATCAGATTGGAAAGATGGAGTGAAGCAATGTAACCCTTTGGCCTCCATCCAAACTGGCCAATCCAAAGATTTTTCCTGCTGGGGCAAAGAGATCTGAATCATGACCACGACAGGACAAAGAGTTTAAAGTCCCCCTCTTCCAACAACATGGTATTGATCCTGATCATTTCCCATGGCTGCTTCTGAGTAGCAAAGAAACAAACCTGCAAGGACCAAATATGTGCTTAAGGTTACATCTAGTTTGGTTATGTTGCATTCGCCAAAATGAGTAAATGATAACTAGCCAAAAAAAAGGGGGGGGGGAATTTATGCCTTCCTTCCTTCCTTCCTTCCTTCCTTCCTTCCTTCCTTCCTTCCTTCCTTCCTTCCTTCCTTCTCCCTCTGGCTTCCTTCTCCCTATGGCTTCCTTCCTTCCTTCCTTCCATCCATCCTTCCATCCTTCCATCCATCCTTCCATCCTGTGATGTTTATAAAATGCAACTTTAACTAAGCTTGACCAATTTTTGTGCCTTTGGGTTTCCCCCCTCTAATTCGGCAAGGTTGTGATATGGCTGTACTGCTAGATAAAACCGGAATGGCTTATGCACGTAGCATTTAACTTTAAGGATTCTTCATGGAAACTTACATGGCAGATCATTTGCATATTCAATACCAGTGACAATTTACTTCTCCCATCTGAGCAGGGCTTTCAACTGTGCCACTTGAACTAAATTAATAAACAGTAATTACAGAATGTTGTGCGAGCTAGCTGTTGATGTTGAGCAGATTCTAATCAACACCTTCTTTTAAGGGCCAATTAAAGCTGAATGTATGCAATATAAACATCTTCTTGTATTTAGACATGAACTACAGAACAAGTTAGGGAGGGGGAATTTAAAAAATGCAATTACAGCAAGTTGATGATCGAATGGAAAGAAGCAGAGTCTTGCCCTCACACTCCATGAGCGAATTAAACCGAATTCATATCTCGCTGCTCTGTCCCCCACTTACTTTTTGCAATTCATTGCACAAGATGTGAATATTCAATAACATTGAAGCTAGATCAGAGTCACTCTCCATAAGAGATGGGAAAGTCTCTACCTCGGACTTAAGATGGTTTAATAACTGCCGCATCCCAGGGATCACTGGGAAATGTAGTTCTGGGCACATGAAGAGCAGAAGACAGAGACTACAATTTAGAGGAGTCTTGCAGGGGAGCCATGACAGTGAAAGTGGTATACAATATAAATCTGTAGCGTAGATATGCTCTAAAAAGCAGAGAAGAATTTTATGGACTATCTCCAAAGCACAAAAGTTAATACGATTTGCCTCTCAAGGAAAATATTTGGATTCATAGCACAGTGCCAAATATTTTTCCTGCATCCCCCACCCCTCAACTATTTCCTATCCATTAATAAGAAAAGAAATTGCACTCAAAAATTATCAAACGGAAGAGAACAAATCAGTGAGATTCTTATGGATGAGAAGCAAGGGGATTTTTTGACATGCTTACTTTATTTTTTGTGGATTTTTGCTTTCATTCTAGAATCATCTTACCAGTGGTCTGCACTCTGCAGCCTTCCTGGGTGCCCATGCTTCAATTGTGCCCAGGGGAACTATACAGCCTTCTCAGGTGCCCATGTTTCTATTAAGGCCCACGAGCAGAAATTGTCCCATGGGGCTTTTCAGATCAGGAGGTCCAGGCAGCCAGGGAGGCTGCAAACAAAGTGCTGGATAAGTGTTCACTTGAAAGAGGGTTTTAAAAAAAATCACCCTCAATCACCTCACAACAATAAGGTAAGCTCAAAACACTGCGCCCACCAAAATTCTAAAATATCCTGAGAAGGAGCTACAAAAATGGAAGCCTCCTTCACAGGGGAAGCCTTTCAGGAAACCGGAGCACTTGGCACAGCACTAGAGCAAGAAGTACAGATGGCAGCGAATCCTCTACAACATCGGCAAAAGCATTTAAAATTGCTATCCTTTTATCCACGCAAACACAGCCATAAGCATCACATCCAGAATTTGAGAAGCTCTTGTATCAATACAGCTAGTAAGTTTTGCCTCCCTCATCTAATCATTTCAACTCACGACTCAAATGGCAGAGCCGGCCATTAGGCCAAGTCAGGTAGCCACCTCAGGCAGATGATTTTGGGGTGTCATGAAGGGGCAAGACATTGTCCATTTAATATATGTTGATTGTACGGTTGTTTATGGCCGGTTTATTGTACTTTCACTGCCTGGGAGAGGTGCTAGTGGGATTTTTCTGTGTATTGATTCAGAGTGTTATCATATCTGTATTACTATTGTCTGTAATGACATTAGGGCAAAGTAACTGCCTTCCTATCCCAGAAGGAACAGTTACTATTGCTGCATTCAAGTTGCTGCATTTGGATCCTCTGTCTTATTGGTTCCCACCAAAAAGCAGCTGTGTGATTGCTTGAGATTGTTCCCTCCAAAATGTATCTTTTCCTAGTCAGTCTTCTGTCCCTATAAATGCAGCTTCCCTACCCTCAGTTCCCCCAGTCTTAACGAAATAAAATAAAAAAATTCCTTCCAGTAGCACCTTAGAGACCAACTAAGTTAGTTCTTGGTATGAGCTTTCGTGTGCATGCACACTTCTTCAGATACATGCACACGAAAGCTCATACCAAGAACTAACTTAGTTGGTCTCTAAGGTGCTACTGGAAGGAATTTTTTTATTTTATTTTGTTTTGACTATGACAGACCAACACGGCTATCTACCTTTAACTTCCCCCAGTCTTGTTTGCCTGAATAAAGAGTTGTTACATGAAGAAGCTGTCTCCTGCCTACTATGTCAGAGAGCTGAAATCACTTGCTGTAATCATTAACCTACGCTACAACACTGACTCTGGTACCAAAACAACTTGAGGGACAACACTTGGATATGGAAATGGCAAGCCTCTGCTGAAAACCCTAAGAACCCCTAGCATATGTGAATGGTTAACTCATGTCCCTGAGGCTTTCGAATATGTGCCTCTGCTGCTGAGCTGCTGTTTCTTTCCCAGGCCCAAACGGGATGTTTGCTTAATTACGTGGCATCCAGCTATGTATCTTGTTTTCTCTCCAACCATTTCAGGCACAAGGGAGCCCAGTTCTTACAGGGAACAGAGCAAGCGGGGAGGAGAGGCTTATCTCTCCATTCCTCTGCCACAAGCAGAATGGAAAACAGCTGCCCCTCTGGGCACAGCTAGGAGCCTGGGGATGGGGGGGGGGGCGTTCCAATGCGATACCATGCAGAAGGCCTGGTCTCCATGCTGGTCGTATGGGGGAAAGAGATTAGTCTCCGGTCCCTCAGGACTGAGTTCCCGGCAAGAATCAGGCTCTCCAGTGCCTGTAATTATTTAAAGAAAAGAAGTTATGCAGTTGCATAACTGCAGGAGCACACCCTGGAGAACAGCCACCAGTCAGTGTGGATGAAAGTGAGGTGGAATCCAGACACATATTAAAAATGCTGTGAAAATGCTTTAAAAAAAAAAGAGTATTAAAAAATATATTGAATTTGCCATTAAGCTCACGATCGTCATCTAGTGTCACTTTTGTATAATGCACTTAAAACGCTATATTTGCAGGTGTATAGCTGAGTCCTGAGCTGGATAGACTACTAGGGGTCCGATTCTGCATAAATGAGTTTCCTGTGTTCCCTTGTCCAGAAGAGCGAAAGGAAACTCATCTGTCACTTTAAACTGAGGCAGAGGAGAAGGGCATACCTTCCAACCTTTCCCCATGCAAAACCGGGATGCACTCCCGGTCGAGTCACGTGACCCGTGCCTTGCTCTCGCCCCCCCAAAAAGTGCTGTTTGGGGGGGCAAGATCTCACACAGCACCAAAAAATGTATGAGAGCACCACACAAGATGGCAGTCCCGAGAAAAGTGCTTATTCAGGGCGAGAGCAAGGCGTGAGATCGCAGCACCCAAAATGGCCGCCGAGATCTCACGTGGGGGAAATGTGCCATTCCAGTCCTGGTTGCTTATGTGAGGAGGTAAAAGTATGTAAGCATTGGCTGGCTTGTTCCCCAACATGGGATGGGGGATGGCAAGAAAGAAAATCACCGTCTTCGTCTTCTAACCTCACGAATGCACTTTGCCTACCTCTGAGGGGGGAGGAGAGTGTTGGATAGGGCTGGATTTTCCCAGACATTACGTCCGGGGGAATTTCCGAAATGTGGCGCTGGTTTTTACTTTTTGAAATATGTCAACCCTAGTGTTGGGGCACTATGCAGGATATCCTCCCATGAAGAATGCAACCCCTCAGAATTAAGGGAAAGGGGAGGAAAGGGGAAAGTTTGCCTTTTCTAGTGTTTGGTGTTTGATGAGCTCAGCTACATGCCTCAACAAAATCCAACAAGGCATAGCCATTCTGGGAAGTTGGGTAGGCCCTACCCTTGGTATCCTAGCAACCGGATGCTTCCTATTGCAACACAGTGGTGCTACCCTGCATGTTATGACTGCCTCGTACTGGCACAATAGTAAAACGCTGCGTCCCCACCCTCCAAGTCCAGTCTAGCTACAGTTAGTGATACACTCTGCTCTCTACCGACTACTTGTCTTCCCTCTTGCTCACGGAATTATTTTTGAATTCTGATCTGTGGAGAGGATGCCGTATTTTACCTCGTCATGTAGCGGTGAACAGTAGTGGTTACATACCCTTATGACCACTACTCCACAGAAGGATTTATATTTTCATAATATGGCCGAGTATGCGTTTTCTGCAAATCTATATGTTGTGCTGAAGAAGACTCCTGCGAAACAGTTTTGATTATCCGGGATCGCTGTGCACATTACTACTGGAACTACTTGGACGTTATTGCTACAGTATATTGACTGTCTACGTCTTCTTATGAACATTGTTACCTCATTTCATTTAGAGACTTATATTTCATGTTCTCAATGACTTTGATTATTTCTTGATATAGATTTAGTTTGTTTATTGAAGTGCCTGATATATTCATTGGTCATTGTGTTGCCCTTATTGCTGTTGTTTACTGTTTGCGACACAGGGGTTATTCATTTTGTAGTCTAGCCTATGGCGGAAGGGAGATTGCTAACGTGTTTAGGTGACTGTAAAGGCAGAGTCTGGAGATATACACGACAAAGTAATTAGTCTAGCAACACAATCGTCCGTGGGTGTTCAAAAAGCCCCTGTCCATGTATCAGATCTTGAGACAAGGTTTAGAGTAGGAACAAGCCATGGGAAGGAGAAAATCTTTTTCTCCTTTGCAGTTGGATAGTTGCCACTTGCTACATATAGGTGCACACAGAATCATAGAATTGTAGAGCTCGAGGGGACCCCTGGGGGTCATCTAGTCCAGTGTTTTTCAACCTCCTTGGGGCAACGGCACACCTGCCCCACGAAAAAAATCTCGCGGCACACCACCCGGGGGGCGGGGTGTCCGCGCGCCCTGGCGGGAGGGAGGGGAAGGACCCAGGCGGGCAAAAACGGAGCGGGAGATCGGCGGGCCAAGCGCCCGCCCCCCCTCCGCCTCCCGCACCCAGCCCCCCGGCAGCACCTTCAGCCGGCCCCGAGCGAGCCCGGCGGCACCGGCACCTTCCGCCCGTCCCCGACCGCGGCAGAGGCAGCAGGCGAAGCGCCCGGCAGCCCGCGGCGGCCGGCGAGCGAGAAGCGGAGCCAAGGCGACGCAGCGCCAGCCACCCGGACCGACCCGGAAGCGGCCCAGGGCACCGCCGGTCGCCCCGCCCGCGCCCACCGGAAGCGGTGCGCCCGGAGGGGGAAAGAAGCCGCGGAACAGCAGCCGGTGTCTTGCGGCACACTACTGTGCCGCGGCACACCGGTTGGGAAACGCTGATCTAGTCCAACCCCTGCAACCCAGGAGTCCACAGCCATCCCTGGGTGGGCTTGAATCACCAACCTTCTGGTTAACCCAATGGCTCCTTTGCAGTGACAATAAATGTTGAGACCCTTCCTTCCTTCCTTCCTTCCTTTTTTAATGTTTATAGAACTAATAATAATAATAATAATAATAATAATAATAATAATAATAATTTTTTATTTGTACCCCGCCCATCTGGCTGGGTCTCCCCAGCCACTCTGGGCGGCTTCCAACAAATATCAAAATACATTAAAATGTCACAGATTAAAAACTTCCCTAAACAGGGCTGCCTTCAGGTATTTTCTAAATGTCAGGTAGTTGTTTATCTCTTTGACCTCTGATGGGAGGTCATAAAAAAAATCAAGACACTTTATAATATAATCATTAAAACTTCACAAAGCCATAAAATTATAAAAGCACAAATTACAGATGCTCACCACATTGCTCACCTAAGCATTGTTTGTCTGCCTGCCCATCTACTTGTTCAACTAGTCTGGTCTAATCTAACATAATCTGTTTTGTTTTCTCACATTCAGCTCTACTCCTTTTGTTAATAAATTAAATCCAGTCCCTTGGGCACTTTCAAACCTAGAATATTGGTTTTCAGTTTTGGACAAGTGTCGTATGTGTGTGTGTGTGTGTGTGTGTGTGTGTGTGTGTGTAGCATATATATATATATATATATATATATATATATATATATATATATGAACAAAAACTCAAGACTGGTTAGTTTTACCATCTCTGACATCACAAAGCAAGCCCGGGTCTCAACACTTTTCTGTGTACGCCCCAAATTCCATGCATAACTCTAACGGGTGATTAGTCCAATTAAATGGACAGCAATTTCAATGGCTTATGCAAGAGTAGATGGCACACAATATGCAATTTCAACTCTCTCTCTCT
The DNA here is from genome assembly GCA_034641385.1 of Darevskia mixta. NCBI lineage: Eukaryota > Metazoa > Chordata > Lepidosauria > Squamata > Lacertidae > Darevskia > Darevskia mixta. The sequence continues at coordinate 6,530,576 of JAWWNH010000029.1, forward strand.
CCTCTCTCTCTATAGTCAGGGTTTTCAATCCTGCCGCGAACTAAATCATTTTATCAGTTCCTTCTTCCGTCTTTTTAAACTTGTCCCATTAAACTGCAGACCTGGAACATATTCATGAATAAGTTTCTTTCGGCTTTAACTCTAGTAGTTCCTGACATAACAAAAAAACCACTGGTAATTAACTGGCTCGGAGACTTTTACAATAGCCTCTTTAAATAAGTTCCAGTATGTGGCATTTGCAGCATGGACTCTGCACTGCTGATACTGCTGCAATGCACCCTCTATTAAACAAGCTGTATTGCTCTGAATCATCTATATCTAATAGCTGTGGGGGTTTTGTTTTGTTTTGGTTTGGGTTTTTTTGTTCTGCAGCTTTATCTTCATCCGAGAAATACTGAGAAGTCCTCTCTGCTTTTCAGATTGTTCCAGACCTCGGAAGAAGACAGGGGCAAGCCTTGCTTCCTGGGGATATATATTGGGTGCACAAAGTTACATGGTCATAGCCACACACTCCTACAGGCCCATAACTTCCAAGAAGGGAGCAAGTCATCGCTATTTCTAAAAATAAAAAATAAAAAACAGGCCTTCTAGTATGATTACTAAAATACCCAAATCACTTATTTCATTCCCTTGCAGCCTAACAATGCAAGGTAAAGGTAAAGGGTAAAGGGACCCCTGACCATTTGGTCCAGTCGTGACCGACTCTGGGGTTGCGGCGCTCATCTCGCTTTATTGGCTGAGAGCCGGCATACAGCTTCCAGGTCATGTGGCCAGCATGACAAAGCCACTTCTGGCGAACCAGAGCAGCGCATGGAAACGCCGTTTACCTTCCCGCCAGAGCGGTTCCTATTTATCTACTTGCACTTTGACATGCTTTCGAACTGCTAGGTGGGCAGGAGCTGGGACCGAGCAACGGGAGCTCACCCCGTCGCAGGGATTCGAACTGCCGACCTTCTGATCAGCAAGCCCTAGGCTCTGTGGTTTAACCCACAGTGTCACCTGGGTCCCTCAATGCAATGCAAAGTTGGAAGCAAATCCTATCATGTCCTTTGAGTGGAATCATAGCATCATAGAGTTGGAAGGGACCACGAGGGTCCTCTAGTCCAACCCCCAGCGATGCAGGAACCTTTTGCCCAACGTGGGGCTCAAACCCCCGTCTGTTGACATAAGTGCTATATGGATGGCACAGGTTCAAAGGCCTGTGCTTAGATATATTTAAAATTATATTGTAAAGAAACAAAAGCAGTGTCTTGTAACAGCACTGTGTGTGTATGGGATGAGGGAAATGGCTGTTATTTATTATTACTGGAAAGCTGTCAATTGCATTCAATAGAAATTAATATCCAGATTAACCCTAGGGAGGAACCAAGACACAACATGCAGCAGACTATTCAAATAAATGGTTCATGAGTAATTGAGCGGGTACTTGCTTCATAGATTTCCTCTGTTTGGTTGTTATTTTTGTTATATATATATATATTTAAAGAGCTGTAAGAAATCCACTCCAGTTTGTTCTTCTTGCAATTGTGATATGATTTGCAAAACAATCATATTTCACAGACCAAAGCTGTTTCGTTTCCTTATTCTTCAGCATTGTCTCCTTCATCTGAAATGTCATAATAAAAAAAAGTGTTTTATACTACAAACCTCATACCAGTGATGTAACTTTTTCTAAACCATATACAGTGCAGCCAACTCAAAACGGAACTCTAAAATAATCTCAGACATAGTAGTTGTGGGTTCCAAATTGCTGAAGGTATCAGCAGACTGAATTGCACTATTGTTCATGGAATACGTATGTGCTTAAACAGCTGTTAGAATGAATAGTTTTGATATATTAACAGTGAGCTGTTTTTTCCCAGCACCAAGCCAAAATAGGACCACCCACACAACAAAGGGAGGTGTCCTCTTCTGGTCTGGTGAAGAAGTCCATTGGGCAAGGTAGGTCAGGTGTTGCCACCCCATGGAGAGTCCCAAGTACAACTTCCTCCAAGAAAGACTAGAGGTCAACGTCAACGGTCACCTTCTGAGTCTCCACCTCCAGCCCACCTCGCCTAGGCTCCACCCTGTTTGTAAGAATGGCGGTCCCTTAAAGGGCCAACCTTAGCAGAAATTTGCAATGAAATTCTGGTGAATTTTGGGGAGGGGCTTCTTTTAAAGGGATGTTGAAATGTGGAGAGGTGAACCTAAGATTGAAAAACAACAACAACAACAACAACAACCAAAGTTTGCCTTCTTGCCAAAGGATGTAGGCAGCTACACCTGCAGCAAGTGCAAGTTGGTTGCCCTACTAGAAGACAAGGTCCGGCAACTTCAGGAGGGGGAAGGAACAACTGTAGTCGCCTGTAATTCCTGCGCAATGTTTGTCTTCTTGCCAAAGGTTGTAGACAGCTACACCTGCAGCAACTGCAAGTTGGTTGCCATACTCGAAGACAAGGTCCAGCAACTTCAGGCCCGTGTATCTACGCTCCAGAAAATTAAAGAGCTGGAGCTTTTCTTGGATGCAGCAGAGCACACTGTCTCCACCAAGCAGGAGACAGGGCACATCCCTGAGGAGGAGATCAGTTCCCCAACTCAGGAGCCAGATGTATGGAGGAACGTGACTCACAGAAGTAGAATGCCCAGGGATCGCTCTGAGTGTTTAGAACTACAAAATCAATTTGAAGTGCTCTCAAATCTGGAAGATGAAGACCAGACTCCATTGGAAGATCTCTCCCTCATCACAGTTGATGAGGTATATGAAGACGAGCAGCATAGTCAGTCCTCCGGGAATGTGCAGGCGACCTTGGAAGGGACAGCACGTGTAAGAATCCCGACCAAGCCTAAGAGGAGACGTGTAGTGGTGATAGGGGATTCCCTACTGAGGGGTACCGAAGCAGTGATCTGTGGGCCTGACAAGATGTCTCGAGAGGTATGCTGTCTCCCCGGGGCCAAGATCCATGATGTTACAGAACGGCTGCAAGGAATAATAAAACCTACGGATAAAAACCCCTTCCTTTTAGTCCATGTGGGAACCAATGACACCGCAAGCCATAGCCTCCAGAAGATCAAAAGTGATTATGAGGCTCTGGGCAGGAAGCTGAAGCAATTAAATGCACAAATTGTCATCTCATCTGTCCTCCCAGTTGAACGCCGTGGCCCAGGAAGAGAGGGGAAAATAGGAGAAGTGAACAACTGGCTTCGCAAATGGTGCCGGCAGGAACGGTTTGGATTCTTAGATCACGGCCTGCAGTTTCTTGAAGATGGACTTCTGGCAAGTGATGGGCTGCACCTCACAAGGGTTGGGAGGAATGTTTTTGCCAACAATCTCAAAAACCTCATCAGGAGGGCTTTAAACTGACTTATGTGGGGGAGGGAGACAGTGGTCCTGAAGGTAGGAGTCTATCAAATGCTGAAGATGATCATCCAAAAGTCAAGGACCAAATGGAGCAAACAGCACACAGACCTAGTGGTGGGAGGAAAAAATTCTTAAGTAGGAGACTAGGGGGAATGATCAATGGTTTTCAATGTCTGTATACAAATGCACAGAGCATGGGAAATAAACAAGATGAACTTGAGCTCTTGATACAGCAAACTAAATACGACATAATAGGCATCACTGAAACCTGGTGGGATGAGTCTCATGATTGGAATGTAGTAATAGAGGGATACAATCTATTTCAGAGAAATAGACCAAACAGGAAAGGAGGAGGAGTGGCATTATATGTCAGGGATGTGTATACCTGTGAAGAGATCCATGATTTAAAACTTCAAAGCCAAATTGAGAGTATCTGGGTCAAAATTAAGGGAGAGAAAAATAACAGTGATCTCATTGTGGGAGTTTACTATAGATCCCCGAGCCAAACTGAGGACATAGATGATGCCTTCCTGGAACAGATGACCAAGCATTCAAAAGGAAATGAGATAGTAGTAATGGGGGATTTCAACTATCCTGATATTTGTTGGATGTCAAACTCAGCCAAGAGCATAAGGTCGAACAGATTCCTCACTGGCCTTGCAGACAACTTCATTGTCCAGAAAGTGGTAGAAGCAACAAGAGGATCAGCCATTTTAGATCTGGTCCTAACCAATAGTGATGACCTGGTTAGTGGGGTAGAAGTGGCAGGATCATTAGGTGGGAGTGATCATGCTCTTCTGGAGTTTATTATACATCAGAAAGGAGCAACCAAGCATACTAAGACTCAAATTCTAGACTTTAAGAAAGCCGACTTCAGAAAACTTAGGGAAATGCTGGATGTGATCCCATGGTCAGTAATACTAAAAGGGATGGGAGTTCATGATGGATGGGAGTTTGTTAAAAGGGAGATATTAAAAGCACAACTTCAAGCAGTACCAATGCGACGAAAACATGGAAGGTGCCTAAAGAAGCCAGGGTGGCTATCTAAAGAACTTTTAACTGAGTTAAGATTTAAAAGGGATATGTACAAGAAATGGAAAAAGGGGGAAACCACCAGAGAGGAATTCAAACAAATAGCCAGCACATGTAGAGACAAAGTCAGAAAAGCTAAAGCACAGAATGAACTCAGGCTTGCTAGAGAGGTTAAAAGCAATAAAAAGAGTTTTTATGGGTATGTCCGTAGCAAAAGGAAGAACAAGGAAACAGTGGGGTCACTTAGAGGAGAAGATGGTGAAATGCGAACAGGGGACGCAGAAAGGGCAGAACTCCTCAATACCTTCTTTGCCTCAGTCTTCTCCAAAAAAGAAAACAATGCCCGATCTGAAGAATATGGAGCAGATGATTCAGCAGGGGAAACACAGCCCAGAATAAGTAAGGAGGTAGTACAAGAACACTTGGCTAGTTTAGATGTATTCAAGTCTCCAGGGCCAGATGAACTACATCCCAGAGTATTAAAAGAACTGGCAGAGGTGATTTCAGAACCACTGGCAGTAATCTTTGAGAATTCCTGGAAAACAGGTGAAGTCCCAGCAGACTGGAGGAGGGCAAATGTTGTCCCTATCTTCAAAAAGGGGAAAAGAGAGGACCCAAACAATTACCGCCCAGTCAGCCTGACATCAATACCAGGAAAGATTCTAGAGCAGATCATTAAGCAAACCGTCTGTGAGCACCTAGAAAGGAACGCTGTGATCACTAAAAGTCAGCATGGGTTTCTGAAAAATAAGTCATGTCAGACTAATCTGATCTCATTTTTTGACAGAATTACAAGCCTGGTAGACGAAGGGAACACTGTGGATGTAGCCTATCTTGATTTCAGCAAGGCCTTTGACAAGGTGCCCCATGATATTCTTGTAAAGAAGCTGGTAAAATGCGGGCTAGACAATGCTACCATTCAGTGGATTTGTAACTGGCTGACTGACCGAACCCAAAGGGTGCTCATCAATGGCTCCTCTTCATCCTGGAGAGAAGTGACTAGTGGGGTGCCACAGGGTTCTGTCTTGGGCCCAGTCTTATTCAACATCTTTATCAATGACTTGGATGATGGGCTTGAGGGCATCCTGATCAAGTTTGCAGATGACACCAAATTGGGAGGGGTGGCTAATACCCCAGAGGACAGGATCACACTTCAAAATGACCTTAACAGATTAGAGAACTGGGCCAAGGCAAACAGGATGAATTTTAACAGGGAGAAATGTAAAGTACTACACTTGGGCAAAAAAAATGAAAGGCACAAATACAGGATGGGTGATACCTGGCTTGAGAGCAGTACAAGTGAAAAGGATCTAGGAGTCTTGGTAGACCACAAACTTGACATGAGTCAACAGTGTGATGCAGCAGCTAAAAAAGCCAATGCAATTCTGGGCTGCATCAATAGGAGTATAGCATCTAGATCAAGGGAAGTAATAGTACCACTGTATTCCGCTCTGGTCAGACCCCACCTGGAATACTGTGTCCAGTTCTGGGCATCACAGTTCAAGAAGGATATTGACAAGCTGGAACGTGTCCAGAGGAGGGCAACCAAAATGGTCAAAGGCCTGGAAACGATGCCTTATGAGGAACGGCTTAGGGAGCTGGGTATGTTTAGCCTGGAGAAGAGAAGGTTAAGGGGTGATATGATAGCCATGTTCAAATATATAAAAGGATGTCATATAGAGGAGGGAGAAAGGTTGTTTTCTGCTGCTCCAGAGAAGCGGACACGGAGCAATGGATTCAAACTACAAGAAAGAAGATTCCACCTAAACATTAGGAAGAACTTCCTGACAGTAAGAGCTGTTCGACAGTGGAATTTGCTGCCAAGGAGTGTGGTGGAGTCTCCTTCTTTGGAGGTCTTTAAGCAGAGGCTTGACAGCCACCTGTCAGGAATGCTTTGATGGTGTTTCCTGCTTGGCAGGGGGTTGGACTGGATGGCCCTTGTGGTCTCTTCCAACTCTATGATTCTGTGATTCTGTGATTCTGTGAACCAAAACAACAACAACAACAACCAGAACAACAACAACAACCAAGTAACTCAAAGAAACTGAACTTGCCAGATTTGCCCATTCTCTAGTTGGGTGTCACACTTCCATTTCTCCACATTATGTCTGACTATGGATGGTATACAGTGGGTGGTACGCGGAACGAAGTGACACTGTGCAAAAAAAGCTCTGTATTCAAGAGGGAAGTAGGAAGGAGCCCTAAGTCATACTGACCTCCTTATATGGATCTTCTCAGTTCTCTTTTCCCAAGCCTTCAACCAGCCTTCAAGCCTTCAAACCTATGACTAGTGTTTCCCTACTTGACGGGCTAGAACGCTGAACATACAGTTTCTTGGTGTCATCTTTAGTGCTTGCATAGTGAGCCCACAAAGCTGCAATTTGGACCGTTGTGACTCCCGGCTACCCCTTATTATTAAAATTTTGATATGGGCTTTCAGACATTCATAGGAAGATATACTCTGGCTCCAGATCTTTACATAAGCAGACCTTTACATGAGGATCCTTAAGTATTTTTAGAAATCTAATGAATGTGTGTGCACACTTGAATACACAGAGATAAATAGCTGATCACCTGGCAACCAGGAAGCCCAAGCCACAGAATTCTAGCTAATTCTATTAATAAAAGGAAAGAATTTGTAGGGGAGGGACTAGGGAGAAACATCACCTACCTGGACATCACCTACCTCCAATGAAAATAGGGGCATCCTATTCCAAACCCTCCAACATTTCTTTTATGAAAATAGGGACGTCCAGTGCTATTTTTCTAGAAAGAGTGGTGCCAGAACTCACAATGAATGTCTCGTTTGTTGGCTTATAATGGCAATGGCGCCCACCTGAGAGGTGCCAGAACTAAGCTTCAGCAAGTTCCGGCTGGGGGGGGGGGGAAGCCCTGGGGATGTCCTATTCCATACCCTCCAACATTACTCTGATGAAGATAGGGACGTCCTGCCGTATCTTCCAATGTTTATCCAATGGAAATAGGGACGTCCTAAGGAAAAGTGGGACATTCCAGGATCAAATCAGAAACCAGGACAGCTTCTGTAAATCTGAGACTGTCCCCGGAAAATAGGGAAGAAGGGTTTGGATTTGATATCCCGCTTTATCACTACCCGAAGGAGTCTCAAAGCAGCTAACATTTTCCTTTCCCTTCGTCCCCCACAACAAACACTCTGTGAGGTGAGTGGGGCTGAGAGACTTCAAAGAAGTGTGACTAGCCCAAGGTCACCCAGTAGCTGCATGTGGAGGAGCGGAGACGCGAACCCGGTTCCCCAGATTACAAGTCCACCGCTCTTAACCACTACACCACACTGGCTCTCACTTGGGACACTTGGAGCATCTGCATGTGTGTTCCTAATGCAGAGGACTCCCCACAAAGTGTCCCCGTTTCAGCTCGGTGGCCATTACTGCAGCTGTATCTGTACGAGCTGCTGAGATCCCCTTCTTAAACACACAAAGAGGTCGGTTGTGAGTCATGGCATGGTATTTTTATCTCAGTTCCTCCATTTCAATCTCTTGCTCATCTTGTACATTCAGGACCTACCTTTTAAATATTTTCAGGAGGGTTTGGGGTGTTTTTTTGTGTTTTTTGGCCGAGGCTTTTCCCTCCTTCAGATTATATTTCCTCTCTTCCTGCACAGGTTCATTGGAAACCTTTGTTAGCTGCTAGATGAGATCTGTTTAGCTTGTTTGGGCATGGTATCAAAGGAAGCTTGACTCAGAGAAGGGAATGATTACATCAAGGCCTATAAAAGACCCCAAAGCTATTGCTACCCCAGTTTTTATTCCTATGCACATGGGGACTCATTAGTTTCTACAGGTAATTCTGCCGGTGCTGAAAGATCCCATATCACTAAATCTAGCATTCATGTATGGGATCCTTTGCATGGCTTCTCCTTCTCATTTCATCCCTCTGCAGAAAAGGCACGTTTGAGCCATCAAGAAGGATGAATTCAGTCTAGGGCTGCTTCTTCTCCCTCACAGCAGTTATTTCCTCTTGATTATTTTAAATCTATTGTATTTTAACTTATTTTCAGTCTGAAGCCCAAGGAAAGCCTTGAAGTAGCTAGCACAGTGTGATAAAAGTCTGCAAAATGTTTTTCTGCAAATTTCATTCATTCTAACAGGTAGCAAAATTTCAAAGCACTCCACTGGGACGCTAAAATGGAGAGGGCTTACATTGGCAAGAAGGAATAGAGCTTGGCTCCGCAGCTAAGAATGTCTTCCGTTTCTTTAATTTTTAGCACTTTCAGAAAGGTAAGGTGTGCTTTTGCCCCTTCAGTGTTCTATGTGTGAAATATCAATTTCTTATTGGGTTAAGTGTGCATATTTCGCTACCAAGATTTCCATTAACAATTTCTGGGCCTTAAAAAAAAATCCCTCCTATTTTATCTGGGGACCTGCTTTCTTCCTAAATCTGGCCACTGTGAAATTAACAAAAGCAGATTCACAACGTAATGTCAAAGGCTTCTCCTATTTCTCAGAGTTAAACTGGACTACAAGCCGATGCAGGTAAATTTTGACATTTTTCTCAATGAAAAGCAGAAGGCCGGGCGAGGGAGGTGGCTTAGCCTTTCACCATGGGCAATTTTCCATTCAGAAACCACACATACCCACCTGCTTCCCCCCCACCCCCACCCCACCCCTTGGAAGAAAAAAGAGCTTGGGCTTGAATATTTGAGTTGAAAAAAGGCCAGTAAAGAAAGAGCTAAGCACTCCTCCAATAAAAAATGAAGGTGGCAAAAACTGATTGAAGTGAGTGATTTTTTAGTATGTCGAGGGATAAAGATTTAACACTGTAAGTGGCAGGCAGAGAAAAATATATGAAAGGAAAGGCTGATGAGCCCTGTTGGATCGGAGCAAAGGTTCATTTAGCGCAGCGTCCTATTTCCCAATCTGCTAGCCAGATGCTTCTGGAATTGTTCTCTTGCACCAGGAGCTGATATGCAGGAATTGTCCTCTTGCACCAGGAGCTGATATGCAGAGGTTTTCAGAGTACAGTAGAACCTTGGTTCTCAAATGCCTTGGCAGTCAAACATTTCGGCTCCCGAACGCCGAAAACCCGGAAATAAGTGCTCCGGTTTTTGGAGCCCAAATGTCCAGTGCGGTTGTTGATTGCCTGCGCCAATCGGAAGCCACGCCTTGGTTTTCAAACGTTTCGGAAGTCGAACGGACTTTTGCAGCAGATTACGTTTGAGAACCACTGTGCTTTGTTTTGTCTGCCCTGCATCTACTTCCAATCAATTTCATTCAGTGACTCTAAATTCTAGACAAAACAAAATAAAAAATAAAAAAATTCCTTCCAGTAGCACCTTAGAGACCAACTAAGTTTGTTCTTGGTATGAGCTTCCATGTGCGTACACACTTCTTCAGATACCTGTGCAAGTTTCTTGGTGAGGTTGATGGACTTCCATTTCATGCGGCTCAATGTGGTGCCTTCCATGTGGTTCCAGTTACAGTTAGGTAGCCGTGTTGGTCTGTCATAGTCAAAACAAAATAAAAAATAAAAAAATTCCTTCCTATAGAACCTTAGAGACCAACTAAGTTCGTTCTTGGTATGAGCTTTCGTGTGCATGCACACTTCTTCAGATACTCTAAATTCTAGAGTTATGGAGGAAAGGGAGAAGGGTTCTCTTTATCTACACCAGGGATGTATTCCCTCTGTCCTATTCCCTCTGTCCTCTTTATCTACACCAGGGATGGAGAATCTATGGCCCTCCTTGGAGGCTACATCCACCACCTCCTTGGCAGCCCCCCACCCAAATGCCACCTCCAGAGCAGCTTCTTGGCAAATAGGAGGCACTACTGGTCTTCTCTCACCCTTGTTCCCAATAAAGATATTGATTCCCCACCTTGCCCCCCATGTAGATCTTCACTCGCCCCTCCTTCACATTTTGTGGTTCACCTCAGATGACTAAATGTCTCGGGCCAGCCCTGCTTCTTCGGTTTACGGTTGTAGCCTAAAAGTAATGAAAAAAGAAAAAAGCAGAACATAAAGCATCTTTTGGAAAACTCTCCTGCTTATTCCTGGTCAAAGAATGCCAGCTCAAAGCAGGAAAAGTATTGTGTTTCTTCTAGAAGATAACAGAGAGGTTCCCACACTGGTGGGAACAAGTTACCAGGAAAACACTGGGATTTTTAAAGACCCTGGAACAAGGAGAGGAGGAAGTTTGACTAGGGGAAAGTGGATGAGGAAGAGGTGGAGTGCTCCAAAAACCCTCTGGACCAGGGCTTTTTTTCCAGCAGGAACTGAGTTCGGGCACCTCTCAGGTGGGCGCCGTTGCCATTCTAAGAGAACGAGGGAGGTGTTCATGGTGAGTTCCGGCACCTCTTTCTCTAGAAAAAGAGCACTGCTCTAGACCACAAAATCGTGTCCGTAGCAGTGGACCACTGAAAAAAGACAAGGTAACTTCACGCGCCAGCCATGTATGCAGCCTAGGGAAGCAATGTGAGCCCTCTCCCCCCCCCTCCAATTACGAGACGGCACAAGCTGCAGAGTTGTTAAAGCAAAGCATCAAACAGCCTTTGGATAAAGAATGACTACTACGTTCAGCATTAAAGGCGAAAATGAAGTGCAAATTTATAGGAAGGCGTACTAAGTTTTCTTTAATTGTGCTTCATCCTTCCTAATAATTTTTAATATTGTGCCGTTTTAATTCTCAAAGTGCGCTGAGCCCCCGATTTCAGGATACCATTAGCAGCAGTTTCGAAACGTTTCCAATAGGAGTCCACACAGAAATGTTTCTTGCTAAGTAGTTCTAGAATACTTGCGCCTGATAGGTTTCCCCATCTTCTCTGTTTTGTCTTTGATATAATTTTCAACGCCTCTTATTTCTCTTGATCCCTTTGGCGAGCATGAACTTTGCGGGACCTTCGTAGTTTACAGCATCACAGTACTTCCCAAGATTCCCCCCCCCATAGACGTTAATTAATTGCCCTGCTCTGCCAAAAAAAAAGGGTGTAAATATAATCAGTTGAAGTTGTGTTTTACAGATAGGGAAGTAGAGCAGGGGGCGGGGGGGCAGAATCTGCCAAAGGCCACAAAGTCTGTCTCTCTTCCTCCTTCTCCCTCTCTCTCCCCCCCCCACCCTCTCTCCCTCTCCCAAAATAACTCACATTTCTGATTTATTAAAAAAAAAATCTATACTTGGACCACTAGAGGATTCTCTTTTCGTTTCCCCCCTCCCGCCCTCTTTAGAATTCTCTTTTAAAGAAACAGGAAACAAATAATCTGTTAAGGGCAGCAAACTCTCTCATCTCATTTTCTACATCAATTAGAAAGGCTGCACACTTTTATTGCTGACTTTAGATCTTCAGTTTATGTGTCCCTGTACCTCAGGGAGAAACTCCCCTGTTAGCATCTTGAGATCTAAATATGGGCTTTTCAGGTGCCTGTGATGGCCCACAGAGCTGAAAACAAGGCGAGCCATTTGCCTTTAGGATGTGATTTTCAGATCTTGCCTCAAGTGAAACCAGCACAATGTCCATTCGTTGCTTTGCGACGGTGAGGCTTAGAGAGAGAGACATGGCCTTCGGAGGGCAATTCTGTATGTCGTGAAACTGCCAAACGTTTCAGGTCTCCGTCTACACTAGCGCAAACCTCGCAAGGCGGAGATATGCCGGGTTATCATAGCTGACTCCATGATCTGCAGTAAGATTGTCCCAATGAGTGCTATTGCTTCTTGAAGAGTTCAGTCATGTTCATTCCTCTAATTTTCAGGAGCCCGTCAAGTGGGGCTAGCCTAAATGTTTCCATTTAGCCAACTAAGAACCTCATCCCCAAGCATAGGCAAACTCGGCCCTCCAGATGTTTTGGGACTACAACTCCCATCATCCCTAGCTAACAGGACCAGTGGTCAGGGATGGTGGGAATTGTAGTCCCAAAACATCTGGAGGGCTGAGTTTGCCTGTGCCTGCTCTTCCCCATGTTGCAGCCTTCCAAGTGTCCCTGTTTTCCAGGGATGTCCCTGATTTAGAGAAGCCGCCCCGGTGTCTGATTTGATCCCGGAATGTCCCGCTTTTCCTTTCCAAGCTGTGTGTTGCGACACGCTAGCGTGTCGGCTGCAGTGTGTAGCTGTGTCCTGGGAATTGTAGTTTACCCCACACACACAGAGCTATAGTTCCCAGCACCCTTAACAAACTACCAGGATTCTTGGGTAGTGTGTGTGTGCTTCAAATGTATGAGGTATACACAGCCTTAGACTCTTTGTTACCATTCAAGCAGCAACCGTGGTGGCATCTACATGCATATAAAAAATGCTGTGAAAATACTTTTTAAAAAAATGTTTTGAAAAATACATTGAATTTTCCATAGCTCACTTTCGCCCTCTGGTGTCACATTTGTGCATCGCACTTTACAACACATTTTTAAAAAATTAGATCCTGAAGCTGAGGCTCCAATACTTTGGCCACCTCATGAGAAGAGAAGACTCCCTGGAAAAGACCCTGATGCTGGGAAAGATTGAGGGCACAAGGAGATGGGGACGACAGAGGACAAGATGGTTGGACAATGTTCTCCATGCTACCAACATGAGTCTGACCAAACTGTGGGAGGCAGTGGAAGACAGGAGTGCCTGGTGTGCTCTGGTCCATGGGGTCACGAAGAGTCAGACATGACTAAACAACTAAACAACAAAACATAGGATGGTGAACCTTATAGAAAATTCAATGTATTTTTAAAAACACTTTTTAAAAAAGCCCTTTCAGAACTTTTATTTTATGTGTGTAGATTCCACCCTTCTCAGCTTGTCAAACAGCTTCTCAGATCTGTTGTGTCCAAGCCTGAATATAGCTCTTCAAATGAAGACTTAGCAATGCTGATTGAAGTGGTACTTTCCAAATCATGGTTTATTTTTCACTATATACTTGTATATCATCATATACTTGTGCTTTTGGTGCGTCTTTCATCTGTGTGAGATGTTACATTTGACTTTACTGGGTTTCCTATCGCTGCATGCTTGCTTCTGCTATTTGCAGTTTACTAAGATCATGTTTAATTTTAGCCTGTTGTCTTAAGCATCCTTCCCCAACCTGATGCTGTGTCCAGATATTTTGGACCACAGCTTCCATCGTCCCTATCAGCTGTGTTGATAGAAGTTGTCATTCAACGTATCTGAACAGAAGCAGGTTGCGGGCAGGCTGAAATCCTCTTATCTAATGCTAGGGTTGCCATATTCCCAAAAGTTAAAAGTTGAGCTTTGGTCAAAGTTGAGCTTTTGAGGGGAGCATCTCCCCAAAATTTAACCGTTTTTCTTTTTCTTTTCTTTTAAAAACTTTTTGTTTGTTTGTTTACAAAAAAACCTTCTTGCCATATGTCCAGGTTTTCCTGGGAAGACCTGGACGTATGGCAGCCCAATCTAACACTGTCTCTTCTTCAGTGTTCATGGAAATGCAGCCATTACAGTCAAGTCCCTCTCACACAAAACAAAATGGAGAATGTAATAAGATACCTCCCATGTGACCAGCACCAACCAATCACGCAAGAGTTTCTGGGGAACCTTCCAGAATTAAACACACAGCAATGGATTTAAGCACCCCACCCCCCATTTCAGTAAATTAAATCACTATACCATACCCTCCAACATTTCTCCGATAAAAAAAGGGACGTCCCATTCCATAATGATAATTTTACTGTTTATACCCCACCCATCTTATTGGGTTGCCCCAGCCACTCTAGGCAGCTTCCAACATATATAAAAACATAATAAAACATTAAACATTTTAAAAACTTCCCTATGCAGGATCGCCTTCAGACGGCTCGGGAGTCAAAATAACTCTATACCCTCCAACATTTCTCCAATGAAAATAGGGACGTCCTAAGAAAAAGGACATTCCGGGATCAAATCAGAAACCAGGACGGCTTCTGTAAATCCGGGACTGTCTCTGGAAAACAGGGACACTTGGAGGGTTTGGTTTTTCTGCTCAGGTAGATGAGGTTTCTCCTAAAAATTTTGCGCTTCCTTGGAAGACGACATTCAGAACATCACAAAAAAAGAGATCCTGAGACTTCAGAGTCTTTGCAAAGCAGCCACTTCAGATATGTATAACAAGGCTTCTTTTCCTGAGCTCTCAAAAGATATCTGTGGGCTTCTGCGGGAAGCTCTTTTCTATTCGCTGAGATAAGGGGAGAGAGACTTGTAAAGTTTAGAATCATCCAAATGGCCCTGTTATCTGACTAAAACCATAGCCAAATGACTCCTCCTCGGCACTCACCCTGTTCTATACCTTTTTACACAAATGACCTAAACCGGTCAGGTTCACATGTCCCTCGAGATGATCGCATTTCAGTGCTTCAAAAGAGCTTTGGTCTGCGCAGCCCTGTAGCAGCAAATTTACACTTCAAAAAGCAGACAGCTTTCCCCCACATCTTATTCACTTAATGGGTGAGAATGTAAAATTAGTTCCGTTGCTGATGAGGACCTTGAGCCAAATGAAAAGTGTTCATTTGTCAGCACAGACGTACCGCCTGCATCATGATTATATAGCTAATCCAATAATGGCTCTTGATGCCGAGCGTTTATTTATACACAGCGTATATTGTTATCTGTTGATCATCGGGAGTCTACAATTTTAGCCTTATTTTTCCAAGCGCGTCGTCAGATACAGCAACATCTCCCCGATATTATACGTGCTTAACAGGACCGCAAATGCTCGCGAACAAAACCTCAGGAACAGATTGCTGTATTTTGCTCTGCTTTTGAAAGAATCAATGTTGAATTTTAGCTTATGGAGTCTGAAATATTAACGACGAATCAAGCGTTTTAAGATGAGAGCCTCTGCATATTATTTAACGCGGCACCAGATTAATTTTTTACAGCCAAATGTTGCTGTTTCAGTATATGTTTTTATGAACTGATTTTGATTCTTCTTCTTTACTCCCCTTGAGTGTTAATGTTTAATGATCTCTGCCATATATATACTTTAAGAGAGAGAGAACTTCTTGACTTCAGATCATCTTATAAAATTTGACTAACTGCACCACTAATTCTCAGGATTTTCTCTAAGAGTGTTAACATGTAACATACATACAAATTGTGCATTGTACACAGGATTGTATCTGGCGGATTGAAAGAAAACGTAGGCGAAAAATACTTTGCGAGTGAGTGATGCGAATAATATTTAATAATATTTAATAATATTTAGAATATGAATAATCAACAGCTTTGCAATGGTGCCTTGGTTTTGAATAACTGTACACGTCTTTGAAGTTTAGGAACAAGTAACATGGCAGGTATATATAAACATGTAAGGGCAACATCCAGGGATACCTCAGGTAGTGGAGCATGAGATTCTTCATCTCAGGGTCGTGGGTTCAAGCCCAAGGTTGGGCAAAAGATTCCTGCATTGCAAGGGGTTGGACTAGATGACCCTCGTGGTCCCTTCCAACTCGACAATTCTGTGATGCTATCCATTGATGTTTGCCTGCTTGTCCAATGGAAATCTGCATGCACAGCAGGATTTCTGGTTAGCAGCAGTTTCGAAACGTTTCCAATAGGAGTCCAATAGGCCTCCTCTGACCACCACCACCACCCATGTCCCCCAAACCCTCCAGAGTAGATTTGGGAAGCTACAGGGGGAGAAGAGGAAAGAGAAATCTCTTTGCAAGAGTGAATGCCCTCTTGTGCTCTATGGGATCTCACCCACACCAGTCCTGAAAGACCTACATTGGCTCCCATTACGTTTCCAAGCACAATTCAAAGTGTTGGTGCTGACCTTTAAAGCCCTAAATGGCCTCGGCCCAATATACCTGAAGGAGCATCTCCACTCCCATCGTTCAGCACAGACACTGAGGTCCAGCTCCGAGGGCCTTCTGGTGGTTCCCTCCCTGCGAGGTTATAGGGAACCAGGCAGAGGGCCTTCTTGGTAGTGACGCCCGCCCTGTGGAATGCCCTCCCATCAGATGTCAAGGAAATAAACAACTGTCTGACTTTTAGAAGACATCTGAAGGCAGCCCTGTTTAGGGAGATTTTGAATGTTTGATGTTTTATTGTGCTTTTAACTCAGCCAGATGGGCAGCATATAAATAACAAATTATTATTATTATTATTATTATTATTACTACTACTACTACTACTACTACAAACATTAATTTTCCCATTAAGTTGAAATTAATGCTACCGTATCACACATTGTGCCGAATTATGTTCCAGATACAATACAGCATATGTAAAATAAATTTGCTGTGGTATTTAAATAATAATTTCAGATATGCAACATACTGAGAAAACTCCTGACGTGCTTTAAAAAAAAAAGAAGCATGGAGTTAATCTGGGGTTCGTTTCCAAAAGACTCTACACACTTATTTGAGGAGATTATTAACTTTCTTTGAAATGCTCCCGGGAGAACTAGATCAGAAAAGATATAACAGAAACGTCAAAGACATACAAAAGAGAACCGTGTCCACAGAAGCATGCAGGACTTCTGATCCCAAACAGCATCATACATACTGAAGTGTTGTTGTTGGGGGTTCCCCCCCCCCCAAAAATAAAAAAAATAAAAAATGATGCAACTTTGGAGGTTGCGGGTTAGAATTTAAAAGTGTGTGCATGCACGTAAGAATAGGCCAATATAAACAATCTGCATTCAAAAGGAGAGACCTCAATATGAAACCGCAACTTACAAGGTAGCAGCACAATCCAGGGGGTCAGTACCTGGCCCTGGTGCTCACCCCTGACTCCGACCCTTGATTCACAAGATCATTTATTCAATACTATTACAATCCCAGACTAGGGATCTAGACCATGGATTAGAAACCTGTGACTCCCAGGGAGCTGTTGCATTCCATTTGGCATCAGGCCCATGCATTGTGGCCAATGGTAAGTGATATGGGAGTCGTAGTCCAATAATGGGGTAAATGGGGTCTTAGGGGACACACCATGCTCCTTCAGGGGTAGTTGGTCCACCTTTGGTCCTCACCCTGCACTCAGATGCTCTCACCCTGCACTCACCCTGCTCCAGAGAAGCGGACACAGAGCAATGGATTCAAACTACAAGAAAGAAGATTCCACCTAAACATTAGGAAGAACTTCCTGACAGTAAGAGCTGTTCGACAGTGGAATTTGCTGCCAAGGAGTGTGGTGGAGTCTCCTTCTTTGGAGGTCTTTAAGCAGAGGCTTGACAGCCACCTGTCAGGAATGCTTTGATGGTGTTCCTGCTTGGCAGGGGGTTGGACTGGATGGCCCTTGTGGTCTCTTCCAACTCTATGATTCTATGATTCTATGATTCAGATCTCACCTGTGGCTCCTAGAAGCTGTCAGCATGCGACAGCAGCCGCATCCCGGGAAACGGCTTTGACTGGCCAGCTAGACCAGGTGAGGGTAGCCGATGGGTCTCAGGCCCTTGGTGTGTTGGGGGCTTCCCCTGCATGTGAAGACAGGCTCTGGTGGATTAAGTGGACGAGATCAATAGTGGGTCCAGCAGTCAAGAAGGCGGTTTCAGCATGTGCTGTCGAGGGAAGTGAGGGGCAGATGGGAAAAACTCTGATCCTAAACCTCCATTGCCTTGTGGGATATCTTTGGGAGAAGAAAAGGCTAAGGAGAAAACCCTACACAAATCCAGAGCAAAGATCCTATGGTGGTTGGGTGGCGCCTTGTACGCCTCCTTCCAGCAACTCCCGCAGTCAAGCTGGTGCCAAACATATTGGTGTGCTTTCCTTTAGACCACATCAGCGAGGCTGAGAGGGGGGTCTTGTACTCTGGGCATCCCAGGACCTCCCTACACACTGCTCAGGCTTGTGTTCCATGAAGGTCGCTTTGGTGCTGCTATAGCAACAGTCTGACTTCACCCCCAGAGGCGCACTCCATTGTCTCTTGGGACAGACAGATGCCAACAACCAGCCCAAATATGTCTGGAGGGTCACAGCTTCCTTATCCCTTATCTAGGGAAAATGCATTTACACAGTCCACCTCTGAGAAAAAGGAATACTCACCTTCTTCAACTCAGTTCTGAAGACATGTGGCGAATGAGCGAAAGGCGCATGTCTCAGAGTCAAAAGCCGTGTTACAGGCCAAAGCCTCTGACTGAGATTAAGCAGACACCCCATATGCTGTGGGGTGCATTGGGCGCATGACCCAAATGTTCTTATTCCAGCAGGCACTTTAAGGCCGTGTTCAGTTTTAGGATGACTTTTTGATGTTTTATTTCATGTGCACCACTTAGAATGGCCTAATGATTTAAGTTGCAGTAAAGGCCTTTAAATAAACGAACAAATTCCCGTGCATGATCCGGCCAAACGGTAAATGTGGATAATGAACAAAATGGTATTCAAGTAACAAACCGGGGGGGGGGGGACCTTTTTCTGCACCTACTAACAATTTTAGTTCTGCCTCTGGTTATTAAAAATGTGGTTAAGAGGGGAGCGGCCATATTCCCCTCATCCTTTGGCACATTAGGCGATGGCTGGCTGAGATGGTAACATCCGCCATGCATGGGAAGTTGGCTTGATCAATGGGCCTTCCAAAATGAATAACTTTGAAATCCTTTTGATTGCAATAGAAGAGTTGGGCATGTTATCAACAGTACAATCCTACGAGTATTTATGCAGCTGTAAGCCCTGTTGTGCAAGTGGGTATAGGACTGCAGCCCCAAACATTGCCACTGGTATCTAAAACAGCTTCTCTTTTGTTGCACTGATGCTTTTTGTTTCATAAGCTTGTTTGGGAAGGAACTGAGGATTGATAGATGTCAGCGTGACTTTATTGGGTAGGTCTAGCCTCATCCCAAGGCTAGCACTTGTTTCTCCTGTGCACTACACTCCAGAGAGTTGCTCCAGTCTCTGCGGCTGAAACACGCCCCGACAGAAATACTCATGTATTGCTGCAGCATGATGTTTTTATTAGGTTTGCTTTACCTCACTAATAACAACATTCTAGTCCCGGCCAAGCCTGTGGTTTTGCCTACAATTCATTTGCCCATGGAAATGCATTGGGAATGATGCAAAGCAAGATAACAAAGCAGATTAAGAAACAGCTGCATTATGTACACTGTACAATCCAGAGTGCGATTGTGTTCCGGCAAATGGATTTTTCGTGGCCGGTGGTTGGCTTCTCTCTCACCCTTCTATGTGTTCCTTTTAAGTTAGGCAACTCAGTAGGTATTCACATGGGTCCAGGATAAATGAAGACAACACACATTGCATTGCCACTCTGGCTGCTGAAACAGATCTTCCTTGTAGCAACTAGTGTAATCTCCAGAGTTTTCCTTCTCGAAAGCACCTCAAGGGGAGAAAAATGCACCTTGGGAAGATTTACACTTTATAACTCTAATGATTCTACAAACATAGCCACGATGTGATGAAAGGCAAAGCAGACCCGATCTGATTGAGAGCTAATAAAAATCAGTACTGAAAACTGAAAATAGCGCCCTTATCATCTTTCTTTCATTTAGACCTGATTACTAGGGGATTATAATGCAATCACAGCTATGTGTGAGAGGTAGCTATGGGAACCAGTTTTAACTGTTTATCTAGCCAAAGATCTTAATTTAAGTTTGAACACTCAGATTCATTTATATGTAAGACACCAAGGAGACAAAATGCAGAAGAAACAGATGCCTTCTTGTTCTTCCCCAATTCGCTTCGTAAGCTACCAGCCAATTTGTCTTTCAGGGGCAAAATTAATTTCCGATGACAATGTGAGCAAGTCATAAAGTAGAAGTTCCTGTCCTGGGAAACTGGGTAGGGCTGAGCAAATGTTCTGGGGTTATTTAGGAATGGGGTGGGGAGAGGCAGGGAACAACCCCCACCCCCCACCCCCCACCCCCGCACAATTTGCTCGTAGCTGAAACAAGGACATCTGCAACAGACACCTCTTTGTCTTCGTGCTGTTGCTCATTTTCAGCGGAAGGGAGGTTGTGACACATTTTTCCAGGAGAAAAAGAAGAAAATTCAGAAGGAAGCATATTGCCCGTCGTGTTTTTCTTTCCCCCCTGTGGACTGTTTCCCAAGTTCTTTGTTCTCCTTTTGATCTGATTCCTAAATCAAGCCAACTCCCTCCTGCCTGCTTTCTCCCCTTCGTTTAAGAATGCCTCCCACACCCTCGTGCCCTGCAGATGTTCTGGCTGAAAACTCCCATCAGTCCCAGTCAGCAGGACCAAAAGTCAGGGGGGTGATGGGAGATGCGGTCCAGCAACACCTAGAAGACATCAGGCCCATTTAGAAAGACGCTGGTTAACATTAATAAGAGACACACAGAGAGATCGGGTCCTCCCTTAAAGAGGGCACGTATTGCGGTGAGACCTGGAAAACCGACACCCTGTGTTGTGGGTGGGTACGACTGGTCAGCCACAACACCCGATTGGAAGGTCCCTCGATGCTGGGTTCAATTGGGCCAATGGGGTAAAGGTATCGAGGGACCTATAAATACCCATGCACGTGACCCAGAGCTTCCTCTTTCGGCGCATGCATTCGGAACACCCGCCCACCTCTCCCTACTTTTAGGGCTTGTGCGCTTGACCTTGCTATGCTGCCGTGTGTCGTCTGTCGTTGGGACAGGGGCACGGTAGGAATTTCCCCACTTGGCTGATTGGCTGTTGCCATTTGGGTTTCGCCTGCCGCGTAGCAAATCATCACAACTTGTAAGGTTGCGGATAGGCTCTGGTTCAGGTGATAGGGATGGGAGAACGCTCTCGCCATCCCTATGTGAAGGGTATTCCATTAAAGGAATCCAGGGACTCAATGGTTTGGTCAACCCCTGAGAGGGGGTTGTGCCTGTGCCTGAGTCCAGGGTGGCAGAGATAGCCTGTTCCCAGCTTTCCGCTTATCCAGGTGTTCACCCTTGGCTGACCTATGCTGGAACCCTGGGTCAGCGCTACCTGCATGGCAGGGAGCTAGTCAAACCAGAGCCTATGCAACCACTCACTTGCTGTAATCAATAAAGTTGTGGCCTAAATTCTGCCAAAAACCAAACCAAACTTACGGACTTTTTGGGGTGCAAACGGCACCCTGAAACGGATTGCATTCATAAGTAGAGGTACCACTGTACCATGAATAGCTTTCATGGTCTGCACATCATCCTTTGTCCCCTCTGGGGTAGTGATGAACTTCTACCTTGGTTTGGGGGTTTCCAGGGCACACTGGTCTATCAGCACAGGCAGGGAACCTGAAGGGAATTACCTGAGAGGAGTAGCAGTGCTTGAAGTCTGCTTCTTTAAGGCCTTCCAAAACTCCTTGAGGATGGGGTGGCACCTGGAAGTATAAAACATCCAATAACAGATTGGGGCTGGATCTACACTGATCTGTTTAATGTTATTTTCCCCTATTAGAACGATATTAGATATGTCAGTCTAAAACGTCACAGGGCATCCTTGTTAATTAAGACGTCTTTTACCTTGGGTTTTGTTTGTTTTTTAATGGTCAAATGTTAGTAAAACCTGGCCATAACATTTTCCAAAACGATGTTTCTTTCCCTGCTGGTGGTCAATGCCTTCTGTTGTCCTATTTTAATTCTTCCTCCCTCCCTCCCTCCCTGAATGCTGCCCCTTGAATATCATTGGAAGGGGCGGGTCAGAGTTTGAACGCAGTTATAAAAGAAAGAAGGTAAAATGCTACATAGGGACATACGAGCAGTGTTTCACCGACATAGCAGCATAAAACGATTAAAAAATAAATGATAAAAAAGACAAGGTATGCATTATGAACATCAAAAGTAGGACGTCATGTGTCCATCTACGTTATCAAAACCCTTCCTCATCCTTTCCTGAGCGTTAAAAACCGTAAGTGTAAATCCACCCTCAGTTGGAGGAAGTTGCTCACTTGGGAAACGCCACAGTGTTTACTTGACCCATCATGCCATGTGAGCTTCTTGTCAAGATCAGGAGAGATAGGCCCTCTATGGGCCTCTGGACCCTGACCCAGATGATCTCTGTTGTTGCACCTCAAGATCTAAAACAAAACAAAATGATATAGATGAGAGAGAGAGAGAGAGAGAGAGAGAGAGAGAGAGAGAGAGAGAGAGATGCAACACAGGTTGCATACTGAAAATGTGGTCTCTGAAGACAAATAGACACCAGGAACATATAGCATGCCACATGCAGGGCCGGCCCACCTATGAGGCAAGGTGAGGTGACCGCCTTGGGTGGCAGGATCCACAGGGGCAGCAGAGTAGAACCAGAGAGAGAGCAGATCAAGTAATATGAGAGAGAGAGAGAGAGAGAGAGAGAGAGAGAGAGAGAGAGAGAGAGAGAGTTTTTCATTATTGCACCCACAAATAAGAAGAGACAAACTGAAGATATTTCTGTGCACTGGTTATTTAACTGATACATTTACAGTCTTTTTTTATTTTAACCCTAGCAGGCATCATTTCTCCTTTTTACTGTGTACTCCTTGAATACAATACTTCACTCTTGTAATCCTTTTATACATCTTTGCTTGACTATACACACTCAAAAGCTCTGTATCTCCTCCTTCCCACCCCCACCCCTCCACCTTGCTCTCTCTGTCTCCCCTTCCCTTATGTAACTTCATACAATATATATCTATCCATTAGTGTTTCTAAAAACCTCTGCTATCTGCTGTGCTTAGCGTTCTTTTATAGTGGGATTTTTTTAATAAAAAAAAAAATCTTCCTATTAATGTTTCTTTTTTTCATCCCTCCTTTTGAAGAAAGTTTAAAGTGAAGTTTCAAAGTGTTTTAATTTTTATTTATACAGGGGAAATGAATTTAGGAGAGGGAGAGAGAGCCCACGAAGAGCCTGGAGGTTTAGCGCTTTCAAATTTTCAACACAATCCAAAACGCTTTTCTTGGAACACATCTATCGCGGAAAGCTATACAGCACCTGCATTTAAGCAGCAAAGTGTTCCCTTTCTCCTTCATAATGCCTTACGCTAATAGTGCCTTTAATCTAGAAAAATCCCAAAGCACTTTCCATATAGATACGGTAATCTCTCCCATTTGCTGCCGAAATGCAGCTGTCTCTGGAGTGGAACTTGGCAACGGCTAAACAGTGCAACAGTTTACCGAAAGAAATTATTAAAACATTATCCAACAGAAACAGTAGCATCAGGAAATCAGGGACACTTTCACACCAACTCATCTGGGGGCTATATATTGTGGGCAAGATCCCCCATGTACATCCCTCATTGAATGGAGATTCACAGGTGCAAATGAATGCTTATATATATACACAGTTCCCCAAACCATGGATTTATGCATGCAGCATGTCGATTAATAAATACATAATGATCTCGACTCCTCTCCTTCTAAAGAGAATTCAAACTTCATTTACTACTTTTACATGAGCTCTGCATGGAAATTGCTTCTCTGTAGAAGGAAAGTCCTCTATAAAGTGTGGGTATCTATTTATTTTACTGCACCTAGGCCTGGTCTACAAAGTGATCCCCCAAATCAAGAACATGCACACAGAAATCCATGCAGACAAATTAAGGCTGGGGAGGTCAGTCTATTTCTGGTCCATGTCACTTTTACATTTGCTCACCCATAAGCCTGTTCCATCACCTTTAAACTTTCAAATTATGCTTTCTAAAAATATGCATTTCTACACGAATTTTCTCTCAAAATATGTATTAATATACATATTCCTAAATATATTTTGACCTGATTTTTTCAAGCCAAGGACCACATCAGAACATTTGGGAAATGGAAAAAAAAACTGCTAGATAATGCAAGTTATGGTCCACATGTATGCCCTGGAGGTCAATTCCTCGACAGCTGAGGGTTTGGGCCTCTTCTAGTCTGTCTCACAGTTGCAGGAGTTGAGGTGTCATGTCAACCTGCCCTCCTACCTGGTGAAGCTGCTGGTGAACATCAGAGCAGTCCACAATAAGGCCAATTTCATCTATGTTTTGGTTGTGGGTGAGGTGGCTGACCTGGTGTGCTGTGCTGAGACCTGAGAGGATGAACTGGACAGGCCTGACCTGCCCCAGTTGTGTTCCCCCGGGTACTCAGTCCACCACCAGCATCGGTTGGAGGCAAAGGAGCAGGAATAGTGAATAAGAGTTTCATTCTTCCCCATATCTCCAACTCTTTCTTAACCTCTTTCCACAATTTAATATAATTATTTTCAAATAGGTTACAACTTCTTACTGTTAGCCAAATTCCCAAACACCAAACATTTTTACTTATTTTCAGACCAGACATCCTTTCTAAAAAAAAAATTCAACTACGCATCCATGTTTTTAACCAATATTTTGGTTTTATCTGAATTTACTTTAAAACCCGCCACTCCTCCAAACCTTTTAATTTATTCTAATGCTTTGGGAATGCTCTCCAAAGGTTGTTCTAGTGTCAGCACCACCTCTTCAGCAAATGCCTCTAATTTATAAATGCTACGTCCCACCTCAATACCTTTAATTTCCCTATTTCTCCTTATATTATGAAGCAATATTTCTAATGTCATAATAAACAACAGTGGAGACAGGGGGCAACCTTGTCTCATTCCTTTTTCAATTTGGCATTTGTCTGAAAGAATATTATTTATTAATATGTTTGCGGATTGATCAGCATAGATTGCTGCTAGGAAAGAGTTACCTATTTCCATTTTCTCTAAAACCTTGATCGTGAATGACCATGAAATGTTATCGAAGGCTTTCTCCGCATCTAGAAAGATTAACACAGCCTGTTTTTCATTTCTTACTTCCAAACACTCTATTAAATTAATTACGTTTCTTATATTGTCTTTCATTTGTCGGTGGGGTAAAAACTCCAGCTAGCATCTCAATAGAAACATTAACTGCAAAAACAAAAAACAAAAACCACAACCACAACACTAAGGAAAACAAGTATACCAAGCACCTACACAGGGTGTTGTTACAAACCAGTAACCATAAGTAGCTCAAATGGAACTTCCAGGAGTGACAGCAAAATGCTAATATTTTTCTAATAAAGACTGGAGTAAATGGAGGTCTTATTTCTCCTGCACAGTCACTCAATAACTTTCCTGAGCGTTAAACTGACATAAAAATAATTGATAGGAAAGAAAATGCATTCTACTTGCAGCTCTGATGTTCCTCCATTATTTAAGATGAATCTGATCTGCTGCTTCCTGCTGTGGAGATTACATCTTGAATACTTAATACCAATTTGGTTACTTTTTAGGGGAAAGAAAAACAAACTTAAATACCACACACACAATTTATCTAATTGCATAGCACTAATGCAAAGCATGATTGTAAATGCAAGCAAGGAAGTGGAGGACGAGAGAGAACATCCAGTAGGAACCTCCCAATGTCACGCCGAGCTGCTAATAATTCCCAGGACAGCTGCTTTTTTAAAAATAAAGTTTGATCAGCAAGGAGGGGGGGGAACTATATTAAAAGTTAAACCTATCATTAAAAAATAATTACAGTAGAATTATTCACTCTGGCATTTCATTTCAAAATCTGGTCTCAATCAACATGCTTTAATGAGATAAACGTTGGCTTTTATTCTTCCTATGCTGAATATATAAAACGGCTCCGAATGTGTTCAGCAGTGGAGCATGAGGGGAAAAGACAAGCAGCTTGTGCCACGTCTCACATAAGCTCCTTTCTCTTCTGCTAGGTCTTCACCATAACCTGGCAGTGCCCCACTTGGGCTTAATGGTCTGTGGCAAATTCAAGTGCAAATTGCCACTGCATGGTAGCAATCAGAGATCAAGGAGGTAAGGGCATCTGAGGTGTAGTGTCAGGGGATTCTGGGCTCCTCCCTGAATCTATCCAACCAACCATGAACACAGACCCTCCAAGTGTCCTTGTTTTCCTGGGACAGTCCTGGATTTACAGAAGCCGTCCCGGAATGTTCCACTTTTCCTTAGGGGTTTGTTTCCCCCCCTAAAAAAATGTTTAGGGGTACTCTCGTTTTGACTCAAGAAAATCACCATTTTATAGTTCAAATCGGGGGAAATAAATACAGTAAATGGACAAAAGTACAAAGATTCACAAAATGTTTAGGGGTATGCGTACCCCTAAGTCCCACCAGAAAAAAGCACTGGGTGTCCCTATTTTCATCAGAGAAATGTTGGAAGGTATGGTAGGACATCCAGGAGAAATGCTGGAGGGTGTGGAGTTATGCAACCCACGAGCCAAGGAATAAGTAACTATGCAACCTGAAGGCAGCCCTGTATAGGGAAGTTTTTTTATATACATTTAATGTTTTATTGCATTTTTATATATGCTGAAAGCTGCCCACAGTGGCTGGGGCAACCCAGAAGAAGAAGAAGAGTTTGGATTTGATATCCCGCTTTATCACTACCCGAAGGAGTCTCAAAGTGGCTAACAATCTCCTTTCCCTTCCTCCCCCACAACAAACACTCTGTGAGGTGAGTGGGGCTGAGAGACTTCAGAGAAGTGTGACTAGCCCAAGGTCACCCAGCAGCTGCATGTGGAGGAGCGGAGACGCGAACCCGGTTCACCAGATTACAGGTCTACCGCTCTTAACCACTACACCACACTGGCTCTCAGTGTGATGGCTCTCAAGTCAGATGGCTGGGGTATTATTATTATTATTATTATTATTATTATTATTATTATTATTGAATAGGACATCCCTATTGAGCATGAGACTCTCAATCTCAGGGTCGTGGGTTCTAGCACCATGTTAGGCAAAAAGATTTCCTTCCAATTGTACAATTCTATGATTCTATTTTCATCGGAGAAATGTTGGAGGGTATGTGAACATAGGTAGCTTTTCAACTGATACTAAACACAAATGTCGATTGTGAGGGATGCTGTGGTATCAAATGCGATTCCCTCCAGGTCTTGTTGAGCTACAATTCCTATCAGCCCCAGGGCAGCATGGTCAATGGTCAGGAATGGTGGCAGTTATTGTCCAACAACTACATTGACTACCCTTGTTATAAACTACCTCAGTATCTCCATATGTTCTCAAACATCAAAGCAGATGCCACAATGCCATGTTTTCTTTCTTCTTAGCAGTTCTGTGTCGCTGTAAGGATTTCACAATGCAACAGGGAAAGTATCGGGATGGGGGGTGGGGAATGGTTATGAAAAAGAAAGCAATCTGTTAAATAGTGAGATACTCATCTGGAGAGAATTCTCCCATCTCTCATAAAATAAAGAGGAATTAAGAAGGCCAAGCTTACAAGAGATTAAAAATGGTCAGCTATCTGAAAACAGAAGTCATATGTCACTCTAAGGTAAGAGCAGAGCATGAAAAATGGATGCCCTGTGAATAGTCCTGGAACCCAAGAAGAAAAAAAGAAAAAAAAATACAACTTAGCAGCTGGATAGAAAGATAATCATGTGGATAGGAGTATGGACCTCCCTGCTTACAAGAGATAACAGAATTAAAAGAAAGGGGGAAAGTCAAGAAAGTATTTGTTTTTTCTTAGGTCATTGTGGTCTGTGCAGTTTGTTATCATGCTAAAACTGAACTTTAGTGGGGATGTGGATTTTTTAAAAAAAATAATACTGATAAAATCAACACAGAGATGTCTCTGACTTCCACTGTCTTGTCTCCTGATGGTGCGAAATCTAAGTTACTGGTGCATGATAGAAGCTGATCTGATATACCTTGTGGCCTGGGGTTTTTGCCTAAATAAAGCAATTGCAACAGACATGAATAACTGACGGTGGAGAAAATGGAGCCTGGGTTTGTTGGTTGTTGGTTTTTAAGAGAGTGAAAATAGTCTGAATTTGTAGCCCTTTAGAAGACTCCAATTTCTATCAACCCCAGCTAGCACGGCCAATGGTCAGAGCTGATGGGAATCATAGTCCATGAATCTCTGGGGGGCCACAAGTTCCCCACCCCTGGCTTTCAGGTGCATTTCATGTGTCGCAATGTAGCCTGCGATTAAACAGGTTGAGCAGGTGTTTTGAAAGAATTCAGAAAACCTGCAACACCTGATTAGGTAAAGGTAAAGGGACCCCTGACCATTAGGTCCAGTCGTGTCGACTCTGGGGTTGCGGCGCTCATCTTGCTTTATTGGCTGAGAGCCGGCGTACAGCTTCCGGGTCATGTGGCCAGCATGACAAAGCCGCTTCTGGCGAACCAGAGCAGCGCACGGAAACGGTGTTTACCTTCCTGCCGAAGCGGTTCCTATTTATCTACTTGCACTTTGACGTGCTTTCGAACTGCTAGGTGGGCAGGAGCTGGGACCGAGCAACGGGAGCTCACCCCGTCGCAGGGATTCGAACCGCCAACCTTCTGATCGGCAAGACCTAGGCTCTGTGGTTTAACCCACAGCGCCACCCGGGTCCCTTGCAACACCTGATTACCAGAGGCAAAAATGAGGAGTGAACACAACATGAAGATCTGAGATCTTGGCGGAGGGATTAAGTGTCCCAAAGGCTGCAAGAGACAATAGCAGAAGCCCAGTGAGGAAGGTCAGGCATGTGACTTAACAGCCGCCTGCTTCAGCAGCCCGTCAGGAGATTCAGCTGTGGGATGGCATTTGACAGAACACCAGAGAACCAGGGGAAGAACTTACATGCACATTTGACCTACCCCCAAGACTATTTTACTTAAGGACTCTTATAAATCCAGGTGGTTCCAACTCTTACATCGCAAAATCAGGTCTATTGGTATTGACTTGGAACTCTTGTATAATTCAAGTGAGCAATATACTTATCACAATATTCAATCAGATTGAGGGACGTTGCAAAACAAAACATCGAGTCAGCTGCAAACAAAATTTGCTCCCCCAAGTTTTCTGGTTTAAATACAACAAATAGCAGGGGCACTTATATTTCAAAATTAATAATTCCAGTCCTGCACATGTTAGCCCGACTGAACGTTTCCCCCTCAGCTTTTGTCAAGGGCAGATATTTAAACATCTCCAGAAATGATAGACATTGCGGATTTTTTTTAATGTGCCGGACACAGAAGAACATCTTCTTTTCTACTGTCCATTGCACAACCAGCTATGCAAACGCATACTATCCCCTTTTCTGGGCAGTCTAACATCACGGCACAATGAAAACATCAGATTCTATCTGTCTGACATTAACCTGAAAGTAACGGCAAGGGTGGCTGAGTTTCTTATCAATAGTATCTCTTAGAGTGGTGAATGGCACTATTTAGTGGGAAGAAACGCCAGTGAAAATCTTCGTTTTACATGGCTGTTTATTTGTATATATTTTAAAATTTTATATATGGATGTTTTATGATAGCCTAAATTTGAAATGCCTAATAAAGGTTTGGCGAAGTAAGAAATTTAAATATCTTGTTAGCTGCCCCAAGAATGTCAGTTAGTAGAGATTGTGTTCAGCACAGCGCTAAGCAGGGCTTTTTTTTCATCTGGAACTCTCCGGAACTCAGTTCCGGCACCTCTCAGGCAGGCGCCGTCGCCATTATAAGAGAACAAGGGTTCATGGTTAGTTCTTTTTCTAGAAAAATAGCACTGTGTTCAACGTAGCGCTAAGTAAATAGTTCTGTCGGCAAAGGATTTTGGTTTGTGTAGCTGAACTTTCCCCCTTCCACACGCCCCCTAGGTTTGTTCTAGCAGTTTCCCCAACCCCCCCCCCCCAGAGCAGATTGGAGAGGGGTAGAGGTGGTGGTGGGGGGGAAGCCCCATTGCACATGTTGTAACCCGTGCTCAGACGGGGCGGAAATGATTTATAATGTTGATATTTGCAAACAGATGAAATCAATGGGGGGGGGGGGTGAGAGGAAGTCATTTGGTACTGTTTATGTTAGAAGTGACCTGGCCTGAATCGGGGCCAGGCACCGGCAATGTAAAGGGCAATATGTACGGTCAGGAATGCTACCTGACTAAGATCTATGTTAAGATGCCTATAAAATTGTAAAACCAATAAATATTATTTTAAAAAAAAAAAGGAAATGATTTATAATGAACTGAAAGAAATGTTTAAAATGACTTTTGTGAACAAGCCGGAAGCTTTTTTACTAGGGATTATAGGACAAGATCTACCAAAGAAGATAAAGAATTTATTTATGTATGCTACAACTGTGGCAAGAGTTTTGTTAGCACAAGGATGGAAGAAGGAAGAAATACCAACGAAGGAACAATGGCAAGAAAAATTGACGAACTATGCGGAACTGGCAAAACTAACATATAAATTGCGGGGAAAGGACAATCGGGACTTTAAGGAAGAATGGGATTTTTTTTTACAAACTATTTGAAAAAACAACAAAGAGATTTAGAATCATTGGCAGGCTTTGAATAAACATACAGAAATTTTATTAGTAGAACATGAATATGAACAACAGAAAAATGATATTTACAATTGTATAACATGCAGAAATAATATGAATTAACAAAACAGTTAAGGGAGCTGATGGAAGTCCAGAAGGGGGGGAGGGGGAGGGGGAAAGGGAAAAAATGTAATTGGTTGTATTATTGATAATTTGCATGGATTTGAAATTTTCTTAATAAAAATTTCTTAAAAAAAAAAAAAAGAATGCCACCCACGGTTGGGTATAAATACTTCAAGTATACGACAAACATTTCTGAACTGTCTTCAAACATATGTTTGCACAATGTTCTATACATACTAAGTTTTGGGAGAAAGCGCTGGATTTTGTAAGTTGACTGCACAGAAAAAGTTGAAACTTTCAGCAGAGAATGTTATTTTGAATTATATGCCTACTGTATGGAAGTTAACAGCAGGGCGGCGGAAATGGATTTGATGTGCCCCAAGGGTGGCCAAGAGATTGATACGGATGACTTGGAAGAATAAAGATACGACCCCCTTTATTCAATGGGTTGACAGTATGGCAACACTCACAACTTATGAACGGACTGCTTATGGATGTAGAGTTTGCTTGGATAAAAGGGACAACATTTGGAAGGAGTTTATACAGAATGCAATAGGCTATTAAAGAAAAAAAGGAGGAGGGAGGGAGAGGTTGAGAACTTGGAAATGAGAACAATTAAGCGGCATATTAAATAAAGCATTAAATACTTTTCTTTTCTTTAAGAAACCAGTATTCTTCTTTGGAACCAGATGGTATTACTTTTTTTTATTTCCCTTGTATTCCTGCCTCTGTAACGTTTGTGGTCATTCAGAATATTTTTGACATTGATCAGCGTCATCTTTTTTTATTTTTTTTGCTTTAGCATCTTGAAGAGTTTCCTCCCTCTGCTGAAGAGCGAAAGGCTCCCTCATTAAAAGGCCTCAACTGTCCTCCAGCAAAGCTCTTAAGAATTTCACCCCATTATAGTTCTACTTTTTCCTTGCAGAGGTCAATAAATGGGCAGCATCCACCTCATCATCCTTATAAATGCATCATTTGAAGCATTTCAATTAAAGTTTCAGATCAGACCACTGTACTGAGACCGCTTTAACGAGGGAAAGTAATGACCTTGCATTGCAGGTTGTTTCTGGCTCGCCATCAGTTTTAATTCTTCTTGATCTTAACTGTAACCCTTTGATACCTTTGGATCAAGAGTTGTCTCGAAATGCTCCAAGCACATTGTTGGACTTCCAGGGACTGTTGTGGGGTGGTTTCGTCACTTCTTGTCTTAGCAAAACCAGTCTGTCACCTATGAATCCTCCTTGTACATTCAAATTACCCAAGATTAAAAGATTGCTGGGGGAGAGAGGGAAAAAACCCTTTCCCTTTTTTATTTTTTATTTAAAGGTGTAGAACAGTGGATACCTTCTTATTCCCCCGGAGCCAATAAACCTAAGGAAAATTCCACAGTAAGATGAAGGTAACTTCTTTGATCTTTGGTACCGAACTGGAATGATATCATGATTAAAAGGGGCAAGGGGAAGAAAAGAACATAGGAGAAACATATCTAATATGACAGTTGGAAAGAGAAACCTGAACTTCACAACTAGTCTGGATGGTACGTTGATACCAGACTGAAGCCCGTCATCTGGGCGAAAGCTGTAGCAGTATTTTGGGTCTTGGAATAATCACCGGTCATGATCAATGTCGACCAAAACTCTCCGCATCTTTGTAGCCGCCTTCTAAGCTTTAAGCCTGACTGAGAGCTTCCAGACACTAGAGCAGTGTTCCCCAACCTTGGGCCTCCAGCTGTTTTCGGACTACAATTCCCACCATCCCTGACCACTGGTCTTGTTAGCGAGGGATGATGGGAGTTGTAGTCCAAAAACAGCTGGAGGCCCAAGGTTGGGGAATACTGCACTAGAGGACACAAACAAAGTCATGAAGCTCTGCCTGTTTTCTTAAAAGTAAGCACCAATAAGTTCCATGGGACCCACTCCCCATGAAATTTCTTTTTGTTGTTATACCAACCACGTTCGACAGTGGAACAGTCTCCCTCTGGAGGTGTTGTGGAGTCTCCTTCCTTGGAGGTTTTTAAGCAGAGGTTGGATGGCCATCGGTGATGGATGCTTTAGCTGAGATTCTTGTATTGCAGGGGGGTGGACTAGACGAACTTTGGGGTCCCTTCCAACTCTACAGTTCTATGATTCTATGTGAAAGAGGCGAAGAAGAAGAAGGAGAAGGAGAAGGAGAAGGAGAAGGAGAAGAAGAAGAAGAAGAAGAAGAAGAAGAAGAAGAAGAAGAAGAAGAAGAACAACAACAACAACAGCAGCAGCAACAACAACAACACAGGTCTCTGCCCTGAGAAGCTCACAATCTAAAGTTCTATACAGGGAGAAGGAGGCAATAAACAAAGAAATTAATGCATACAGACATAGGTACAGCTGCAACAGAGAAGTCTGGAATGTCAGAAAGGACAGTGGGGTTTCATTAGTGGTATGTGAAACACAGGAAGTGGTATGTGAAACACCATTGCTCTGTCAAGCTTGGCATTGCCTACACCAGATGTAGCCAATGTGGTGTTCCCTGGCTGTTGTTGGACTCCAATTCCTATCAGTCCTAGTCAACATGGCCACAGGTCAAGGAAGATGGGAGTTGTAGTGCAACAGCTGGAGGGCACCATATTGACTAATTCTGGTGTGCACTGACCAATTGTCAATAGCACACAAGGGTCTCAAACAGGGGTCTTTCCCATTCCAACCTGGAGATGCTGGAGTCTAAACCGATGACCTTCCGTTAAAAAAGCACGCAAAGCATACGGAGCTCTAGCCCTTTCCCCCAGAACCCTTTCAAACAGGTTGAGCTGCAATAAGGCTCTAGGGTTAAACCTACCTTCTGATGCCCACATTCAAATGCCAGCACCATGCAGACATACAGGTCAGAACTGCAAGTCCTGGATGGAGCATGCCATTTCGTTCCGGTGACCCTGGCCCTCTTCTTACCTTCAAACCTTGCCCAGTATTGCCAAACACACGAGATGGAGCAGCATTGCTCCTTCCCATGTTGCTCAGTGACACCTGAAGATCTAACTATGTAGCCGTTTTCCACAGCTCCTTCCCCATCAACGTGGCACCAGTTTCTGGGAGGTACAAAAACTGTGAGGTAAAGCACCTCCGATGCAATCTCATGATACTCCTGAGCAGCAAAAGTGGTCCTCGCGCCACCAAAGGTGGCATTTGGAAACAAAAACCCATGTCCTTTAAGCAACAATAGGACACATTGGGGCGAGGAGATGATTTTTCTCTCATTCTTGGAATTCCCACACAAAAACTTTTCTCGTTCATAGTGAAGGCATCTGATGTTGTGACCAACATGGTGGGTAATTGCTTAGATTGTCCAGCTTGGATTCAGATGTGGAGGAAAAGCACCAATGCAGATTCTTTTTTTTTCCCCTCATGTGCAAATTCCCCTCTCTAAACCTGTGTGTGGCTAAGGCATTGAGACATAATAATTTCTGGCATCATTTATTTTTCAGGCTCCTCATTGCAATCCAAGGAGGGCTTATCTGGAAGGGTATCTGAAGACGGCACTAGAAGAGAATTGAAAAAGCCTCCGTAGTTGCTATCAGTCATTTGACATATGCAGGCAGCAGGCTGCAGTGATATGACTGCCATCACATTCTGAAATGGTTTGTCTTTCATTCTGCCCTTTAGAGGAGGGCATTATTGCACACTCTGCTCATAACAAGCATAGTTTTGTTTATGGACAGTTGGCGATGGTGGACAAAAACCAATTTCCCAAATGAAATATAGTCCAGCACAGAACATGAAAACGTGCTCCTAGCTGACAAGGAGGATTGGTTAGAGACATTTCTGTAACGCTGTTATGTGGCAGGGGTTTCTTAACCTGAGTAGTACAGTGGTACCTTGGTTCCCGAACGGCTTAGTTGCCGAACAAATCGGCTCCAGAACGCCGCAAACACGGAACTAAGTTCTCCGTTTTGCGAACGTTTTTCTGAAGCCCAACGTCCGATGCGGCTTCCGATTGAGTGCAGGAAGCTGCGCCTTGGTTTTCGAACGGTTTTGGGAG
Source organism: Darevskia mixta (assembly GCA_034641385.1). Lineage (NCBI taxonomy): Eukaryota > Metazoa > Chordata > Lepidosauria > Squamata > Lacertidae > Darevskia > Darevskia mixta. The sequence continues at coordinate 6,565,123 of JAWWNH010000029.1, forward strand.
TCGAACGGACTCCCAGAACGGATTAAGTTCGAGAACCAAGGTACCACTGTAATGGGATGACTCAGTTAAAAGGAAACTTAGAATCATAGAATCATAGAGTTCGAAGAGACCACAAGGGCCATCCAGTCCAACCCCCTGCCAAGCAGGAAACACCATCAAAGCATTCCTGACAGGTGGCTGTCAAGCCTCTGCTTAAAGACCTCCAAAGAAGGAGACTCCACCACACTCCTTGGCAGCAAATTCCACTGTCGAATAGCTCTTACTGTCAGGAAGTTCTTTCTAATGTTTAGGTGGAATCTTCTTTCTTGTAGTTTGAATCCATTGCTCCGTGTCCTCTTCTCAGGAGCAGCAGAAAACAACCTTTTCCCCTCCTCTATATGACATCCTTTTATATATTTGAACATGGCTATCATATCACCCCTTAACCTTCTCTTCTCCAGGCTAAACACACCCAGCTCCCTAAGCCGTTCCTCATAAGGCATGTTTCCAAGCCTTTGACCATTTTGGTTGCCCTCTTCTGGACACATTCCAGCTTGTCAGTATCCTTCTTGAACTGTGGTGCCCAGAACTGGACACAGTATTCCAGGTGAGGTCTGACCAGAGTCTTGACCAGCTCCCATATGTATTTAGAGGCTTCTTTGCATATTTTTGTTAGCACGTGAATTGGGAGCGCAGGAAGAACCCACTGGCAAAATAAGATAGTTTGGCATGGGGCACCTTGCCCTGCATGAGGGATGGAGAGCCTTTGCTTCTCCAACATTGTTGGACTTCCAGGTCCCATCATCCCCAGAGAGCACAGCTAATAGGCAGGGCTGGTGAGAGTCGCAGCCCAGCAACATCTCTGCCCTTTGTTTGTTCGGTTGTTTGAGTCTTCATAAGTCAGCAACTTATACAGCATTAGTGTGCACCAAAAGTGTACCTGAAAAGCATTAGAAGATCATAAAACCATAAAAAATATATATAACCCACTGACAAACAACGAACAGAATTGCTTCTCTGAAAATGCACGGCGATGCGAAAATGTTTGCAACAGATGGCAAAACATCACAATGGTAGGTGCTCCTCCGATTCTAATAGGAAGAGCGTACTGGTGCCATTACCCTGAAAAGCTTGGTTTGAGTGGAAACTAAATGGTGTAGCACCTATGGGACAGGAAGGCTTCTCCAGATGATCGCCGTGATCTATCTGGCTGCTGTATAAGGGACAGGGCAGTTGTTCAGATAGCCTGGTCCAAGGGCTTTTAACGCTAATAGCAATACCTTGAAACTAGTTCGGTAATATACATACTGGCAGCCAGTGCAGAGCTTTCAGCACTGGTTTAATACGCTGTACTTGCCCAAAGCTGGGCTTCAGCATTCTGCACTAGCTGAAATTCCCAAACCAACCTCTAAGGTAGCCTCACATAGGGCGTATCATCGCAGTTGTCCGGTTACCAAGGCATGCACCACTGTGGCCAGGCTATCCTCATCCAGTAACAGACGTAGCTGGTCTGTCAGTTGAAGCTAGAAGAAAACACTTACCTCAGAGGACACTTGTGCCTCTTATGGATCTCGAAGTACTTCCAAGCTGCTCCTTTGGGGAGAGTGCAATCCCACCAAGAACAAACAACTGGTTTGTTTCTCAGGTTTAGGAACCGTTCACCCACAGGGCTTCCATCTGGCTAGGTTTCAGCTCCATTGATCAGCCCTCATCCAGTCCACGCAAGACACTGATTCAGGACATGCAGAGCCTCACCTGATTGGCACAGGTGAAACCTTGCTCCAAATCTTGCTCCAAAGAAAAACAGGCAAGCCTACTAGGTTGGACCAAAGGCTCACCTAGTCCAGCAACTAGATGCAGTGGCAACCAGACACCTGTGGGAAGCTGTTGGCTCACCTCTCAAAATTTAGGCACACGGTCCCATAAGCATCTGCCATGATTCGTTGTCCTGTCACCAACCCATGATATCAACAATGTCAAAGGGCATTCAGATAGTGTGTTATTTGCCATCCTGAGAGTATTTTATACTAAAGGTGAAGAATATACTGTAAATACCATAAACAAACAAATATATTCTACCATTTACTACAATTTAATATGAAATCGAAGTCATGGCAGGTTACTTGTACTGCACAGCTAGGCCCTCTAATGTACATTCCTATCGGCTGCAAAATGCCTCATGGGTCAAGCTATTCACAATACTGAAACTAGGATAAAGAATGCAAACATTAGAAATGCTTGTACAATAGAGCGGTTTTGCCCACTAAAATCCACCATTTAGTTTACCATTTTCAGGCAGAGTTATAGGACTATACACTTCATTTTTTTTTTTGGTAGCTGGTTCCTGAAAGACATAATTCAACCATTTTCTCCATAAATACAGAGAAGTGAATCAAGAATGAAGTTTAACTGTGGTCCGTCTTCCAATATCATTTCAAGTGCTCTTCAAAGATAAGGAAAGGAAGATGGAAGCAAAAAGTTACAACAGATTGAAAACGTGAACGTATCGCTCTTGCATGTAAAAGCGGGGAAGATTTGTAGCCTTTGCAGCTAACAAGAAGAACAAGGCAGTCAAAAGAGAGATGCCTTGCGGAAGAGCAAGAAGCATTTTCTCTCTTGAATTTTTGAGACTAAAATTTGACAGCTTAATTCATGCCAGATAAACTTTGCATTTGTGTCAGCAATGTTTGTTTATAATTATTTGAGCTGATTCCAGTGTGTAATAAATAATAATAATAATAATAATAACAATAATAATAATTTATTATTTCTACCCCGCCCATCTGGCTGGGCTTCCCCAGCCACTCTGGGCGGCTTCCAACAGAATATTAAAATACAATAGTCTATTAAACATTAAAAGCTTCCCTAAACAGGGCTGCCTTCAGATGTCTTCTAAAAGTCTGGTAGTTGTTTTTCTCTTTGACATCTGGTGGGAGGGCATTCCACAGGGCGGGTGCCACTACCGAGAAGGCCCTCTGCTTGGTTCCCTGTAACTTGGCATCTCACAGCGAGGAAACCACCAGAAGGCTCTCGGCACTGGACTTCAGTGTCCGGGCAGTCATCATTTCCTTTTTCTTATACCCCAACCTTCCTCTCACAAGAGCCCAAGGAAACTTATGTATAGGCTTGTTGCAGAGGAAATAGTTCGTAGAATTTGTGCTTCTAAATGGGAGCACGACCATGGTCCTTTCTTTGTCCTAATAGTTTCAAGGAGTTCATCTTACACTTTAACAACTGCAATTTGGAGATTTAACATCATGCCCTCTCTCTCATGTTTCTAGCCTAGGTGTTGGTTTGCCACCTTTAAAAATGGCAGTCATGACTAAGGAGAGGAATATATGCTAATAATCTCAGTACCTATGGGGCAAATACTTTAAATGAATATTGCAGCAATAAGTTACAAACCCTTGCTTTGTCTTTTGATGAGCCCATTGTTTGGCCGCTCTTAACGCTTAAAATGCAAACACCGCCGTTGTGTTGCCAATATATTAAGGGAACATGCTTCAAGTGGAAAGTTCTATCATTTATTTCAGCAAAGTCAACCTTAATAGTATTAACTAAAGTACAAATTATTCCGGGACACATTTAATTAAAAGAACTGGCTTCAGCTATCATAATCAGGTCTGTGATATGGTATACCTGCTGAATATTTTTAATCTAGGTAGTATTTTTCTGTATCACTGTCATCTTCAGATGATTCTAATCAGAAGCTTTAATTGGTCCATGAACGTCCATTTTAATTGGTTAGAGACAATATTCCTCCATCTGGCTGCCTACTCCCATTATGTGTCAGAGAAGTCCCAGCACATCCACCCAAAGCGTGCTGGATCCTGGTGTTGTGAATTTCTCAGTTCACAGATTCCCAAGTGTGTCTGTAGCCAATGCTCCTTGGAGGAGTCCTGCGCTTGAAGAGATCATGGAGGTGGCTGCACTTAGTACATAATTGCTGCTATAACTCATACAGATTTCAGCAAAATTTTGGTATCTTAATAGGCCATTAGGTGGGAAGGCCATGCAATGGAATCTTGTGCTTAGACTACCAAAAAAAGAATTAACCTAGATCCTTTTGCATGATTTACAGCGAAACCACTGATCTGCTAGGGGGGAAATGTAGGTTCTGTAAGGTTCTGTAATGTGCCTCATTGTTTTGTGCCTGATACCATATTTGTGCATGCCTGTTTGTTCTGTGTTTGCTGCCACCGTTAATGTTGGCAGTTTCCCCAAAGACCAACCATTGAGGTTTATGCCTGGGTGGGGATTCGAACCTGGATCTCCCCGCACTTAAGCCCAGCACTGTAGCAACTGCTCAGTATTCCTAGACTGTCTCCTGTCCAAGAACTGAGAGCATAGTAGATGAAGCAGACCCTCCAAGTGTTCAAGGACATTCCCAGATTTACCGAAGATTTCCTGGTTTCTGATTTTATCCCGGAATGTCCTGCTTTTCCTTAGGACGTCCCTATTTTCATGTTGGAGGGTATGGAGTTATGCAACACCCCCCCCCAAAAAAAAATAAGGAGTTAAGTAACTATACAACCTTCAGAAGACATCTTAAGGCAGCCCTGTATAGGGAAGTTTTTTAATGTCTAATGTTTTATTAGGTTTTTATATGTGTTGGAAGCTGCCCAGAGTGGCAGGGGCAACCCAGTCAGATGGGCAGGGTATAAATAATAAATAATATTATAAATAAAAAATAAAAATAAAAAATAAAATAAATAAAATAAAATATGATGATGATGATGATGGAATAGGGTGTCTTTATTTTCATCGGAGAAATGTTGGATGGTATGGATGAAGTACTAGAAAAGTTCCCTCCTAATTTTCCTCCACACAAGCCACCCACTGGCGAGAAATGTTCTTCACAAAGGGTGGGGGACATCATCTCCCAGGCGTTCCAGCTCCCATAAGCCCTCAAGCTGCTTCAGAAGGAATTGTGGGTAACACATCAGCAGCTGGGAGAGCGCGGGTGTAGCCCTGAATTCACCCATGGAAACCAAGGGAGAAAAATGAGTGCTGAAAAGTCCGTTAAGTTTTGTGCTTATACGTAGAGCTGGAGTCAAGAAGAGAAACTTCCCAATGCTCATAATGTCTTTATTTCCAATTGGCCTATTTATCCCCTCCATTAAGCCATCTTTAAGCCCGTGTAATGCCATTGATTTAGAACCTCATTACAGAGTGGATAATGAGGCCCAGTCCTGAAACATTGTGCTTTTCTATTTCCACTCATTTAGCAGGGTTCTCTCCCCCCCCACCCCACCAAAATTAGATCTTCTTAAAAATCAATCAGAACCATAAATTGCATTCTCCAAAGCAATATCTCTCTCTTTGTGTAAGGTGAGATGCAAACACAGAATATTTTATAATGAATACTGATGTTAATATTTCTTCTTCTTCTTTTGCTAATGAAGCAAACTATGAATGCAGAAAGAGTTCCTATTCCTGCAAAGTTCAGTTCAGAGACACACAAAGTGCAATTCATGAAACCTGGTTTTAATGGTATGTATGTATACACACACACACACACACACACAATTAATGTGGCATTGAAAAACATGTTTAAAATGTTTTATTTCTTGATCAGCTAATTGGACCGTTGAAACAAAGATGCCTTTCTTCTTCCCGTTTGCCATGAGTTAAATTACTGTAGTAAAGGTTCCCCTCTCTAGTTCTTTGGCCTTCATTCATGTATTCACTACTGCCAATTAGCTTCGAAAGTCACTGGTTTTACAAAATGCTACTCTTCCCTTCCACCTCTCTGCTCGTCCTCCTCTTTTACATGTGCACAGAGAGAGAGAGGGAGGGAGGGAGAGATCACAGAACTGGCGTTCAGACATGGGTTGTTAGACGGTCTTTCTTCTTTTTTTACGTTGACGTGTTTCAGCTTGGGAAGAAGGGAGGGGGGAAAACCCTTCCAACTTGGAAACTTGAGACGCGGCTGTCTCTGTTGCAGTGTTTTCTCCACATCCTGTTGAGTATTAAGTAGTTATTTAAAAACGGAGCTGTTATACTCAGTGACTGACTTAAAGAGCTCGATATAGTTTACAAGACGATTAATTAAATGAGAGCACTGCATGGGTTGCCCATGTGTTTCCATAATCATTCACGTTGGCCTATGGTTGCCCTTTAATTTTCATACTAATTAAAGTAACACACATTGAGTTGCAAATTGTTGATGGCTGCATTTCTCAGTAGATGTTAACACTGATGTAAGCTGAATGGTGATTTCTTTTTTCTAAAAGAAGGAGAAGCATTAAACATAGCTGAATTCTGGTTCTTTCTTTCTTTAGTCCAGTCTCCTTGCACCAGGCCTGCAAAATTGTGACCCACAAGTGTCATATGCCAGCCGTATATTGTGGCCTGTAACTGCTCACCAGTCCCCACACCTTGTTTTTGATAGTCCCCGGTGGACCTGAAAAATAACAGGTTCGTGAAATCACTGTGGGAAGAGCCCTGATATCATTGAAGTTATGTATTGGCTCGGTGGGTGTGAGGAGCTGGAGTCAGGAACAGGAACCATAATAACATACCCAGTGTCAGCAAGGTTAACTCTTTACTCAAAGAAACTAAAACAGTGCAGGCCTAGTGATCACGGCAACTCTTCCCAGTAGGTCTTGCCCCAATGAGGCAGTTGCAAGGACTGAAGGTCCCCAGCAGCCTAAGGCTCTGTCATCTTGTCTCTCATTGCTCCACCCTCTTCATTACTCTGTGTGTTCTTGGAGATCAGCGGGGAGGGGAGCTGGTCGCAGCAGAAGGGGAAGACTGACTCTCTGGATTCTTCAGCAGTCTACTCATGGCTGCCTCTTCACGCCCCTCCTCACCAGCCTCCTCTCCTGCCTCTGGTTCTGCACTGCTCTCTGCCACAGCCTCTTCCTGCTCACTAAACCTCTTGCCTCTTCAGCTTCCGACACCTCCTCCTTTCCAGTCTTCTCCCTCTGAACATGCATCGCCATGCCACCACCAATCCCCTGGCTCTAAACCTTCTTCCGCTGGGGGTTACCCAGCTAGTGCCTTCCACCACTCCTCTGCATCTAGCCAGTCCATGACATTGGGTCACCATTTGTGCAGGCCTGCCCTATTGGTCACCTTCAGAGCAATCCTTCATTGGTTGAAATTAAGTGGGGAACTATGGACCCTGGTTGTTATAGGTGGTTACCTTCCTGAAACTACACCCTGGGTCAGGGTCATTTTGTTGATGAGTTGGCCTTTCGTTTTACTTTCCTAAAATGATTTTCAGCCATTGTTTTTCTTCTCTTCTCCTCTCCTCTCCCTCCCAGCTGCAATTTCTTTGCGCCAAAGCACCAGCCCACCAGAGAAACCAAACAACACAGGGATGCTTTGTCCATTTTTGCACAATTGGAGATGGTGGCGAGGAGGACGGCTGCGGTGGAGGGAAGTGAAATGGAGAGATTCAGCAGAAGACAGGAGAACTGGGAAGAAGAGGGTTCAAACGTAACCTGGCACAATTACACTTGCTCTTAATTTCTTTCCCCGTTATGTCTCATTGTTTGCTTTTCCATTTTAAAACAATTCAGCACTTTAGCAACGTTTTCCAAATAGCCCTGGGAGTGGGATTTGAAGAAACCTGTCCTTAGATGGGGAGTTGTTCATTCCCGTATCACCCTGGACCATTCATCTCCCTGTTCCAATGAACAGCATTTTCGGCTCAGGCTACATTATGGAGCGCTTTTGCCACGACTTAGGAAAGAGAATAAACAGATACAGACAATTATCCTGCAGCCCCGCCTGCTGCTATTGGCATCTGCACTTGGCAGAGATCCTGACAGGAACCACTCCATCTCTTTCAAATGGTCTACATGGATGTAATGAGCATATGGTACTGGCTACTCAGTGAGAAATATAACCTTGACCTTGAGCGTACGGTACCCCTCCTCCTCCTCCTCCTCTGCCCTCGAAAAGGAAAGTTTGTCGAAAGCAACAGCAGTATCAAAAATTAAAATGTCCCACTTCTCAGTCAAAAGAAAGCGTGTGATTTTATTTTATTTTTGAGGCGGGGGAACCAAATATTTCTCCTCTCCAAGCTGAATAATAATAATGATAATAATAATAATAATAATAATTTGTTTTTTGTACCCCACCCATCTGACTGGGTTGCCCCAGCCACTGTGGGTGGCTTCCAACAGAACATACAAAAACAGAACGCCACACATTAAAAGGTTTCCGATACAGGGCTGCCTTCAGATGTCTACGTTAGGTCATATAATCATTTATCTCTTTGAAATCTGACGCGGGGTGGGTGGGGGCATTCCACAGGGTGGATGCCAATTCCGAGAAGGCCCTCTGCCTGCTTCCCTGTAAACCTCACTTCTTGCAATGAAGGAACCACCAGAAGGCTCTCGGAGCTAGACCTCTGCGCCCTCAGGCTCACAATATCCCTGGATAAAATTAGTGTTGATAGATTGCCCTGAGGAACCTTGGGTGTTAAGATGGGGGTCATTGTTCTCCTAACAATTCTCTTACCAATTATATGAGCCATGCCATATAAATGTAAAAAAATAAAAAATAAAATTCCTTGGAATCTCGTCAAGGAGACCTCTAGCAGCAAGGCTTTGGTCTCCACAGATGGAGAAGGAGGCCCACAACATACAATGACCTCTCAGCTGCTCCCTAAAATAAAGTAAAGTGGATGCAGTTTCAACACGCTTGGAGGAAGGGCTGCGTTTGTGAATGGGGTGAGCAGCATCGATACATGGTGTTTGGAGATAAATGTGGCTTTTGTAAGAAAACCAGCGACAGACTCAACTATGGGAGAAGAGCTCCTGCTGAGCCTCCCCATCCATAATAGATTAATTAACATAATGGCCCTAAATGAGATTTTTCTCCAGAATTTAATTAATTACAATCGCAACGCTTCTAAAGGTTACACAATATATTTGCCAGCAGTTAACTGATTAACCAAATATCTAATAATAATAAAAAAGTGCTTTATATACAGACACACCCCTGATCACTCAGGAAGAACCAATCTTTTTTTTTTTCTGTGTGCGAATTAAGTGCAAACATGAAAGGCTGTACACGCAGCACACACACACACACACACACACAGAGAGAGAGAGAGAGAGAGAGACCAGGAAGGTTTGGCGTGAGGTATTTGCTTCAGGCTGGTAACCGAATAGCTTCGTTGTGGGTTTACCCTCAGCATTAGCCTAATTAATCGTGGGCTGCTTTATTAAAAACCAGTTATAAAGAAAACATTCCTGGATGAGAAAGCCCTCCGGGGCTTCAAACTCCTTGTACGACAGATGAACCTAATGCCTCACAAAGTCCAGTCACTTTCAAGTTTCCACATGAAAACGTCTCTTCCCGCTCTTCTCTTCACTGTTTGCACTCCCCGTTTCCTGCCCATGGACCAAACCTGAAGGGCTGGCTTTCTCTTCCCTGGAACTGGGTGGTGAAGGTGGCTTAAAAAACCCAATATATGGCTATTTCATTAAGACAGGGGTTGGAGGAATTGGACTGGTTGCTGCCTGGACTGCAACTCCCATGATCCCTGGGCCCCACAATGATATAAAATAAGAGTTTAATTTTGAGGATTTCCTCCTCCCTGAGATCAGCTTTCAGTGCCTTCAACCAAGTGAATTGCAATGGGCAGCTATTAGGGAAAGGGACTTTTCGGTGGTGGCACCCGGGTTATGAAACACACTAACAGCAGATAAGGTTACCTAGTCTGTTCTTTGTAGGCTTTTCAGTGCCAGAAGACCTTTTCTTTAAAAAAAAGAATGCTTCCAGTTTTTTAAATTTGAACTTCTGAAACTGTCCAATTTTATCTCTATTGCACACCTTCAGCAACTGGTTTACTCTCTGTTGCTGACATTTTTATGCTAAATTTCAATCCTGGGGTATGTTTCCTGTTTTTTACTGTTCCCTGCTCAGTGTGGTAGTTTAATGTTTTATTGCTGATAAGCTGCCCAGAGTACACGGAGATGGGGAGCATATAAACCTTGCTCCACATATCATGCCATCAATAGTTGGGGGGCGTCCCACAGGGCAGGTGCCACTGCCGAGAAGGCCCTCTGCCTGGTTCCCTGTAACTTGGCTTCTCGTAGTGAGGGAACCGCCAGAAGGCCCTTGGCACTGGATCTCAGTGTCTGGGCAGAACGATGCGGGTGGAGACGCTCCTTCTGGTATACTGGACCGAGGCAGTTTTTGGCTGCATGGGCGCTTCTGAAGCTCCCTGGTTTGGTTTGGCTCAACATCAAGAGCCTCCAGACTGAAGGTTCTAGTGTGGAACTGTAGGTGGTTGCAGCTTACCCCAGTAAGCAACCTGGAAACAAAGCGTGTCACAATCTCATGACTTAAAACTCACCCTTTCGGGGCAGGATGGGCCCACACACCCTACCTTGGGCTTTGGCATCCATGCCCACCAACCCAGTGCTGGGGTGATGGTGATGTCCCTGTGTGCCATGCTTCAGTCCACTGCTCCAGTCCATCGGCTGTGCCCTTTCCAAGGCTACTCCATTCCGTTCCCCTTCCCACCTGGAGAAGGAGGAGGAAGGAAGGAAGGAATTATATGAGAATCCATCCTTAAGCAGCGAAAGCCGGTGACGTTAAGAAACCGTGAGCACTGTGAAATTCCCCGACATTTCATCAGGTGGCAAGAAGTTCATGTTACGCTTGATCGCCGGATAAGTTGCCTATAAAAACTTTGCAGATATTGTTTCCTTATTTAAAGCCAACCACTGGAGTTTTCTGTTGGTCCTGTTTCCTTTCCCTCCATAACCACAGCAACAAGCTGCTGCTAGAGAGGGATTATTAGTATATCTCTTCCCTAAAAAGCTGCAGAAGGATTATGCTCAGAGAGTGTACCTGACAGCTTTGTGCCTCAGACTCAGCCAAACGAACTCCCCTAAGATCCCAAATTACTTTTGTGCAGTTTTTATGCCGGGATCTTGCAGAGAGGTAAATATCGCCAAGTTGCTCTTCAATGCTTGTGTGTGTGTGTGTGTGTGTGTGTGTGTGTGTGTGGTGTGTCTCTACAGCTTGGATCACCATTGCCTATAATAGTTCCAAAGCTCTGGGTTTCTTTCCCAGAAACGCACTCGCACCGTGCAAAACCCAAAGCACACTGGAGAGTTGTCTTAAAGCCGATTTTAAATAATTGAAATTCTAACGTTCTCAAACCGCTCACCGTTCCGAAATTTATTCCTTTAATAACGGCCTTCTCTGAACGGCTCCGCGTTGGAACGAGGCCTTCGTTTCTTTCCAATGTTAAGGGACTGTCCCGCTTTGCAGGGTTATTTGTTAAATATTCAGGAGGAAATTTTGGGTGCTTGCAAAAGACTGCGGCGTTAGAAATTCATTGCGCAGGAAGCAGCTGCGAGAAAGTTCTGGAAGGCCATGCCAGTGGCATCCTTGAGGACAATCCGTGGTTGGTTGGGTTAGCCTAATCCCGCCATTTGGCCCTTTAAAGGGTACGATTCTGGTCTCTTTAAGTATTCCCTAGATGAAGACTGTCAACAGGGCTCAATCAGTGCCAGATAATCAGCAGGGGTTTAATGCTTCTCAGAGACACTTCCGCTTGAGACTGTGCAAAGGAATAATAGACTCCCCACCCCCCAGACAAAATGGACTCCAGCTATTCCTGCAGAGGTCAAAGGTTGCCGCTGCATTAGTTGAACCAGGCAGCCCAGCCGATAATGTGCTATATTAAATTCGGTGCGCAGAGCTGTTCAACTAACAGGTGTTACATTGTCAAGCAATAGCCCGGTGCTAGTTACTATTCACGCGGACCATTTTTACAAACAAGCGAGCTTCTTATATGAGTCTTCATCACCTCCAGGCATTCCGATTCTTTCTTAAGTACAGAAACATTAATTAGATTTTGACCACAGACCCCGGATTTGACTTGCTCTTGACAGGGTTTCCATTAGCGTAATCTGTAGGGGAATTCGCTGTTTTAACATCTGTGCGCCTCGGGCCTGTCTCACATTTACTGCCATAGCCTGAAAAGCCTCCCTTGTACGGCTGTATGTTTCTTCATGCTCCCAATTTCACAGAAGTCATTTCAGCACCAAACGGCAATTAGCAAAGGGATGGGCCCCGGCTGACATGAATGCAATTTATTGTTTTCCAAAAAGGCCCTGAACCAGGCAAACAAAGAATGCAGTCTTGCTGTCTGGCATTTTATCAACTTGCATTATTATTATTATTATTATTATTATTATTATTATTATTATTATTATTATGTGTGCACCTCACTGAAGGGAGATCTTCCAGCAAAGGCGGTCGCTAGTATGCAGTCGCATGCATGCTTCTGAAGAATATTAATTTCAGTTCAATTAGGCACATTTTGTGGGCCCTCAGCCTCTAATATAGGGTAGGCGCTTTCATAATTATCTCTGGTATTAACTTTATCATCACCAGGCTTTTGCATAAATGCAACCTTTCATCTTTAAAATGCCAACGCTTCTTCAATTTTTGGCAACCATGCAGCATTACTAATTATTTGCTCATTATGTGTGGTTAACTGATGAATCATTAATAAATGAATAGATGGATAATATATTTTTATGGTAATTGGAGATATAACTGATTGCAGATTTCCAGAGCTTTTTCAAGCTGTGCTGAAGGAGGCAGTAGCTGCATAATTGTTTACAGGCAAGATGTGGGCCTCTGACAAGTCCCCCCCCCCTTTTCTTCCCCCTTACAGTTGTGGTTTATCGCTAGGGAAGAAATTACCCTATCAGGATGTCTTCTACTCCAATAAAGCATTAATGGCATATGAATGACAACTCTTGTTTCACCACACATTTATTTCCAGAATTCGTGCCTTGAAGCAAAAAAAGCGACGCCACCTTTTGGCGCCTTATTCCTGTTTATGTAAGCACATTCAACGTACATACGATGCTCTACAGCAGAAGCAAAAAACAAAACAGAAAGGCAAGTCCCTAATTAAAAGTGTAGATCCGTTAACACTTATTTGTATGTACAGAATTCTGCTTGTAGTTTTAAAACGGAAAAATGCTGAAATTGTTAATAAGCATGGGCAGGTTCCCTTTAATTCATTTCGTTTGTACGTCACCTTCCCTCCAAGAAGTTCAAGACGGCACATGCTCATCCTGCCCCCAGTCCATGGTTATCCCTGCTCTCATCATGTGTTAGCTAATCGCATTCCATAAATGCATCAAGGAGCCACAGGGATGAGCTACACACGCCTCTGTTGACACCTCCCACGAGTTGAACGATGATCTTCCTAAGTGGGCGACTTCCTATACAGTGGTACCTTGGGTTAAGAACTTAATTCATTCTGGAGGTCCATTCTTAACCTGAAACTGTTCTTAACCTGAGGTACCAATTTAGCTAATGGGGCCTCCCACTGCCACCACACGATTTCTGTTCTCATCCTGAGGTAAAGTTCTTAACCCGAGCTACTATTTCTGCGTTAGCGGAGTCTGTAACCTGAAGCGTCTGTAACCCGAGGTACCACTGTACTTGCACAGCTTCCTTCACATGAGGCTGGATAGTTTAGTCAGTAGAGCATGAGACTCTCAATCCCAGGGTTGTGGGTTCGAGCCCCACGTTAAGCAAAAGATTTTTGCATTGCAGGGGGTTGGACTAGATGACCCTCAAGCATACCCTCTGACATTTTTCTCTGATGAAAATAGGGATGTCCCATTCCATAATGATAATTTCACTATTTACATCCTCCACATCTTATTGGGTTGCCCCAGCCACTCTGGGTTGCTTCCAACATATATAAAAACATAACAAAACATTAAACATTAAAAAAACAAAACACTTCCCTATACAGGATTGCCTTCAGATGGCTCGGGGGTCAGATAACTCCATGCCTTCCAACATTTCTCCAATAAAAGTAGAGACATCCTAAGGAAAAGTGGGGCATTCTGAGATCAAATCAGAAACCAGAATGGTCATCCCCATTTAGTTAAAATTAGACCGATTTTAATCTACCGGTATATCTACAGCTGATTTGTATGTAATTCTTTGTGTATGCGTGTGTATACTGGTCGTTGACCGTAATAAAATGATTGGATTGGATTGGCTTCTCTAAATTAGGGATGTCCTGGAAAAAAGGGACACTTGTAGGGCCTGGTATTTGTGAGCAGTTGCATGCTAAGTTGCTTTATTGGGGTAAGGGAAAAGAAAGCGCGAAGCAAGGGCTTCTCTGAATTTTCTTCATCTTCCAGCGCTTGCATCCAGGAGTCTCCAAATCAGAATAGATGCTTGTCACGAAGAGTCGGATATGACTAAACGACTAAACAACAACAACAACTAGTCAGTGTCACCAAATCTTCCTGCAAACAAAGCAGGAAGGGTGTTCAACAAATAGCCAATGCCATCTAATCTCCCTCCATAGAAATCAGAATGAATGCTCAATGAACAGGTTGTCTGGAAGCACCCAAAGTCATATCCAGTGTAGACCCATGGAAATAAAAGTCCTTTTTTTCCAATGGGTGACTGCGGGTGGGGGGGGGACAAAGTTGCCAACTTATATATCATCAGCACAGATATTGCTTCAAAAACAAGGCATTGAAACAAATCCACCTTAAACAACAACGACAACAACAAAAATGGGGGCAGGCACACATAGCTGGGAAACATGACTTTCCTCGTTTGATGCTGAGGAAACTCAACGCTGGAAAAGCCAGTGACAAATGCAAGAGAGATTTCCAAATCTGAACTGTAATTATTTAACCAGGTGGGCCGTCTTTTCCTAATGATCCTTTCCATGAAAGCCGAATAACTAATGAGGGTCCTAAAGAAACCTTTGTCTTTCCATGTACTAATGATCACATTTATAAATATGCAGAGAGGGGCCCCCCATGCATGTTGCTAATGATAAGTAATTAAGCACTAGGCATGAAAAGCTACAGAGAAAGGGTCATGTTAATGCAGGGGGGAATTAAGAATGCAATAAAATAAGTTGTCTTGCGAAGATTAAACTTTTGGCCTCTGCCATTTTTGGTATGAAAAAACATCTTTCTTCGCAGTTAAAAAAATATCTGGGTCTGGCACTCTGGTAAACAGAGTGCTCATTTTCTTTTCAGTTAATTTTATGTGCTTCTTTGCTCAGTTAAAACAAAAAACAAAACAAGCAATACACTATCCACAGAAACCAACGATCATCTCCCGGCCAAATTGCAGTGTCTTTAGAAAGAGAGTGAGAGAGAGAGAGAGAGCCAAATTTGCCATTAGTTATAATCTTCCCTCTCCAGAAGTGGTTTCTAACTTTTCTTGGCAGTGGAAAACAGGGACGTACTCAGATTAAAATCTTAAAATGTATCCCCAATGATGATCGTACACACAGGAGCCTTGCCCCAAGAAGGTTTTCTCAGTCTGAGGAACCACCTCGAGAGTAAAATGTTTAATATAGCTTCTCTTATTGGACTCAAAGGGTCTGTGACCTTCACAGGACAATCCTAGGTATGTGACTGCAGATGTAAATCCCAGCAGGTTAAATGTAGGGTGAGCAACGTGCCCTCTTTTCCAGAGGACAGTCTTCTGCTTAAAGGGCTGTCTGTCCAGGTTAAAAATAAAAATAAAACCTTTAAAGATGTTAGGAGCCTTGAAGCTGCTGACCAGAGCAGGGGGAGGAGGCCCACTGTGGTGAGATGTATTGTGTTTCAATTACAGTATATCATGAGCGGCACTCCAAGCAAAATGGAGCTGACTTCCCCAGAGCATAGGGTTGCCATATTTCAAATTTTTTTTTTTTTTGGAGCAAAATCACAATTTAAAATAAATAAATGAATAAATGCAGGTTTTGAGCTATTTGAATGGGAAAGCGGCAAAAGCAGAACTGCCGACATGGGCTGTCATACGTCCAGATTTTCACATACATTTTCACACCCAGATACTGCTGCCAACTGCTGTATTCCAGATATGTCCGGACATATGGCAACCCTACCAGAGCAGGGAGCCTGTGACCCTTCAGCGCTTGCTGGGCTACAGCATGGCCAACAGTGAGGCATCATGGGAGTTGTAGTCCAACAGCATCTAGAGAGCCACACTTTCCTTACTCTAGTACTGTGTTTCTGAATCGCAGCCTAAAACACCTCAAAACATTTTAGAACAGCTGCATATCCTCACACAGCTAATGATTTCAAGGTTGCCAGGAACAATATCACACCCTCCAACATTTGAGAATAGGGATGTCCTAAATAAATTGATGATGATGATGATGATGATGTCCCAGCCACTCTGGGCAGCTTCCAAAATATATAAAAACATAATAAAACACTGAACTTTTTTTTTTTAAATATCTATACAGGGCTGCCTTTAGATGTCTTCTAAAGGTATAGTTACTTATCTGCTTGTGAGTCACATAACTCCATGCCCGCCAACATTTCTCCAATGAAAATAGAGATCGTTGAGAGTTTGCAAAAAAAAAAAAAAAAAAAAACACACAAAAAACTCAACAACTTATTTGTCCAGATTTTCACTTTTTGAAATATGGCAACCCTACTTTAAATGCTGGCATCAAGCTATTTCTATATTGGGAGTAGGAAACCTGGTGACCCCAGATGTTGCTGGGCTCAAAAACATCTGTCAGCATGGCCAGTGCTCAGGGATGGGGATGGTAATGTCTCAGGGGCCACAGATCCCCTTCCCCGTACAAAAGTTGTTTCTTTACTCAAATGCAAATGGACTATGCTTCATGTGCATTAAATACGAAAATACGCAGTGATGGGCTGGTGCTATCCCTGGACCCGGTGGTTAAGTGGGGACAAGACCAAGGAGGTCTTCAGTGGGATAATAACGTTGAGGCTCATACGCAAATGCGCAAGATTGCCACAAAGGACCGTCGTGGCAGTTACTACCCAGAAGTTATTCCTGTCTGGTCTGCGTAGGAATTTAGTGCTCCTCGGAATCCAGGAAAGCTTTTAGGAAAAGTCAGGCTCAAAGAAGGGACTTTGTGGGTGTTTCCCCCCTACGTGTTGTTTGTAATTCCCAGCAAAGTACACTCAGACTATTAGGGCCGTTCCAAACTGCATTTTTCCTGATATTAAAACCAAGACAGCCGCTGTATATGAAGAGCCAGAACAAACATTTCTAATTTTTTTATATATGAAGGGAAAGCAGTTACTTAAAAAAAATTAAGGTGAAACCCATAAACCCGGGCCTTTGAAGAGTTCCTTTAACACATTCCTATTAAATTTCCAAACTGACCTTTAATTACTTTGCAGACTGTTTCTGACACCCCCCCACCTTCGGATTGCTCCAGAATGAAGCCTCATAAATAGAAAAGCTGTGTGTCCTTCCACAGGCAAGTGTAGCGCACATACGACAACCAGCCAAGTTGGTTTTAACTTTTATGGGCTGTGCTGCCCAGCCTCCCTGCTAAAGCTGTTTCATTTTGACTGAAGGGGTGGGGGTGGGGGGAATCAAATAACCTGAAATAAACCCCTGCCAAAAAGGTCTGACCCGAAGCATGCAAGCCAAGGCAGTTGGGCTTGGAGAAGATCAATGGCTGTCATTGAGACAAGCGTCTCTCCCATCTTCCCACCCTTAGCGAGGCTGACAGATGTTCTTTCTTTTAATGCAGCATTAAGTCTAGTGGATCAGAAGAGCCAGGCAAAGCCCCCCCCCCTTTCCTGTGATTGGCAGGACTCCCTCAAATAGCCGCAACTGAAACAGAGTGATTGCTTGGGGAAGGTCTGTGCGAAAGAACTACAAACATTATTTCAAAAAGGCCCTAGTAGCGTGGAACGAGACGTGACAAGGGCAGGCCTGTGTCTTCCAATGCAGGTAATAATAATAATAATAATAATAATAATAATAATAATAATAATACCCGCCCATCTAAATGGGTTGCCCCAGCCACTCTGGGTCGCTTCCAGCACGTAAAGGTAAAGGTAAAGGAACCCCTGACCATTAGGTCCAGTTGTGACCGACACTGGGGTTGCGGCGCTCATCTCGCTTTACTGGCCGAGAGCCGGCGTACAACTTCCAGGTCACGTGGCCAGCATGACTAAGCCGCTTCTGGCGAACCAGAGCAGCGCACGGAAACGCCGTTTACCTTCCCACCGGAGCGGTACCTATTTATCTACTTGCACTTTGACGCGCTTTCGAACTGCTAGGTGGGCAGGAGCTGGGACCGAGCAACGGGAGCTCACCCCATCGCGGGGATTCGAACCGCCGACCTTCTGATCTACAAGCCCTAGGCTCAGTGGTTTAACCCACAGCATCACCTGTGTTCCAGCACATATAAAAACATAATAAAATGTTAAACATTGAAAAGGACCAGGGGAGCAACTGAGTGGAAAGAAAGGTGCAGGAAGAGACTGCAGAATCCCACCTTCTTCTCCAATCTAGGCTTGGGAATTAGCCCAGTGTTCCAGTTTTCAAACTATATTTGGAAGCCAAAGTCCGACGGGGCTTCCGTGGCTTTTGATTGGCTGCAGGAGCTTCCTGCAGCCAATCAGAAGCCAGGCTTTCACTTCCAAACATTTTGGAAGTCGAACAGACTTCCGGAACGGATTCCATTTGACTTCCGAGGTACGACTGTATATACATTATAATTTTATTTTATTTTATTTTTTTGCACCAATCACTAGCAGGTGCATTTTTGTACATGTTCTTTTGTCAGAGCGCCACATCGGAAAGTTTGGAGAAGTGCCAATCTTGAAAAAAGAGCGAGGTTTCATTTGCAGGTTACCTTGGGGAAGTGAGGATCTGTGAGTCGTCCGTGAAAACCCCTAGCTGCAGGCAAAGGCCGTCCCTAACATGTGGCAAAAGGATGTTGTGTGCCGAAGGGTGTGACAGCGACAAGGAAAAGTGACATGTGGCCAGAGACACTGCCTATGCTACTAAAATAATGGCATCTGCATCTTTTTGTCCCAAACAGGCAACTCTGAAGTTGGAAATTTGTAGAAGACACATTCCGCTCTCCTTCTCGAAGTCTGTTAGCTGATATCCAACGGATAGGACTGCCACATCTGGTGCGTGGGCTTTGCATTGCCACTCTGGGTCTATAAATAATTGCTGGGAAATTGACTGAGTTTGGGGAGGAGGGGAAATGTTGTTTCTCATTCCCCTCTCCTTGCGCAGAGGAAAGTTCACAGAAGCTCTACAGGGTAATTTTTCCTCAGAGCAAAGTGCTAGAGACTTTGGCTGCAAGCCAAAACACAATTGCGAGGGAGCAAGTCCTATTGAACGCAATGCGACTTCCTTCTGAGTAAACACATTTCTGTCAGCGTTATTAGATTACCATAGCAAAGATTTTTTTTATTATTTAAAAAAAGTACCTGTATAGGCCGAACAACCATATATGGTTTTCTTATGCTGCTGTTCCTAGTTCTGGGTACTTTTAGCAGAAGATCATGGTATAAATATATGAACTAGGCATTTATTTATTTTTATCGATACCCCTGCCTTCCTTTCAAAGGGGGAATGCAGCAGCTTGCAATAAAACAACCAATAACTGTCTTTAAATCCATAAAACAAGCTTGCAATAATACTTTAAGGTTGCTTAAAGTAATCCAGGCCTTTGAGAGGTAGATGTTGGTTTTTGCTGCTGTTTAAATTAATTGGTCAAAGTACTGTGTTTTTAAGTTGTGCCTACACACACACACACACACACACACACACACACAATATCTCACTGGGGAGAGATGGGGGGCCACCACTGAAAAGGCCCTGTCCTGCGTCTCCCACCCAACAAGCAATGTTTTATGTATTTATTACTATTATTATCTAAAGCATGCTCTTGAAGAAGCAGGTGGCTCAATGCAGTTCTTCTATGGGGAAGGTACTTGCGAAGAGCAGTCTGTTGTATCGAAACTTCTACTCAACAGCTGGATTTGATCCTGTGGGATGCTGCTTCGGGGGGGAGGAAGAACTTTGGACAGGATGGAGAGGTCAAGGGCAAAGCCTCTCACGAAGAAGGCCACCCCACCCCACCTTCTCCCAGGAAGATGCAGGCAATTTGGCAGGTCGCTCTACTCTCCTTCTAAGCCTTTCTGTAGCTTCTCCTTCTTCCCTTCCTGCTGCTTCCAAACCCCACTCTCTCACAGCCCCAGATCACTCTGGGTGGAACCAACCCACAGTGGTCCAAGCCTGACTCCACCCGACTTGGGCAAAGCCAGGACCTCCCCCCCCCCCAATCAACCTGAATTAGTTCGGGTTTTGGTCTTTGGTCAAATCTGATGCACAGCCCTACTGACATTCATATTTTCGCAAACCAGCTTTCCCAAGGACGTAATGCATTTCGTGTGCTATTTTCACTAATATGCACACCCTGACTCGTGCATTTTTGTATACGTTCCTTGGACGGAGAACTTAATCGCAAAATTCAGAGGAGTGTGACTTTCCAAAGATGGCTGTGTTTCCATTCACACATTTCGGAAAGTGCAAATTGTTGTTGTTGTTTAGTCATTTAGTCGTGTCCGACTCTTTGTGACCCCCATGGACCAGAGCACACCAAGCACTCCTGTCTTCCACTGCCTCCCGCAGTTTGGTCAGACTCATGTTGGTAGCTTCAAGAACACTGTCCAACCATCTCGTCCTCTGTCGTCCCCTTCTCCTTGTGGCCTCCATCTTTCCCAACATCTGGGTCTTTTCCAGGGAGTCTTCTCTTCTCATGAGGTGGCCAAAGTACTGGAGCCTCAGCTTCAGGATCTGTCCTTCCAGTGAGCACTCCGGGCTGATTTCCTTAAGAATGGATAGGTTTGATCTTCTTGCAGTCCATGGGACTCTCAAGAGTCTCCTCCAGCACCATAATTCAAAAGCATCAATTCTTCGGCGATCAGCCTTCTTTATGGTCCAGCTCTCACTTCCATACATCACTACTGGGGAAACCACAGCTTTAACTATACGGACTTTTGTCGGCAAGGTGCAAATTAGGCACTTTAAATGTGAACTGAATCAAACTTTTCCCCATCCTTAGGAGGCTCACATAGTCAGTTTGATACCTTTCGCCTACAAAAACTCATGCCACCATAAATTCCCTAGTGTCACCGGCTTCTGTTCCTATTTCTCAGACTTAGGATGGGCAAGACAACCATTGGCCCAGCACATCCAGTATTTCAAGTGCATACATAGAAAATGTCACTGGATCCAAAGTCTGAATATTTCACTGAGGACTCCAGCCCACAGATGTTTGTGGCTTGTGGAGTGGGGTGGGGTGTGGAGAGACAAATGCAACAAATACAGCTTGGGTCAAAACCTGACCTCCGGCGAGTTTATTGTGGTTACGTTTTATAGAATGTCAGCATTGAGCCCCATGCAAAGCGAGTGCAGCTCTGCCCGGCAATTTTTATAGCTGCGTTTCTGAGTCCGTGTTTGCTCTAAGCAGATGGCGGAGAGAAAGCCAAAAAAAAAGAGAGAGAGAGAGGGGAAAAAAACCCAGGGACCATTATTTGGAGAGAAACAATGTCTTCCATTGCAGCTGGTATTTAAAAGGACAGAAGCATAATTTCATTGCACGGCTGTTTGTGTTGCAGCGTCTAAATTAAGTGTGGGAGGGAGGTCAGGGGAACGCAAAGTTTTGAATTACAGTTAGCTCCAATTAAGAAATGTTTTTGTCCTTGCGAATGCAGATCTGTTACAGACAGGCTCCTAAAAAAAAACACAACGCCACTCCAACCTTGTCAGTAAAAACCAAATGTTAAGCGGAAAATATTTGCCAAGATTTAAAATTAGACCCGCACATTACTTACAGATGTTTTCAACAAGGGGGGAAGGAGGGGAACAAAAAAACACACAAAAAACCTTTGCAATCCAACCACACTAAATAATAAAGCCAACATTGATGTGTGCTTTCTTTACTCCCCCTCCCCACACACTTTAATACTCCAAGTTAATTTTTATTATACAAGTAGCCATATGAAGAAGCCGTTGCGTACTGCTTAAATTAAACGCGGAGGAATGAAATCAGCAGTATCCTTTTACAGCATATGGTCCCGCAAATCAAATTACAAAGCTTTCCACATCTCATTAACTGCAATGAGTACGGTGAGTTTTATAAGTCACTTCCCTCCACCCTTGCCCCTCTCCCACGTGAGCTGGAACGCCGACTTGTCATAGCCGTATTCTCGCAGGATGACCCTCGCGCTGGGATTAAGAACTAATCTAAAAAGGGAAGGGGTCATTTGGTCAAAACGGAGCATAACATTTCCGCCTTATTGTTTCCCTTGGCATCGCAACCTATGCTTTTTCCTGCAGACCTGGCTGGGATAGATTGGGGAGGGGAGATTCAGGGGGAAGCCTCCAATCATTTCACCAACGGCAAGGAACCCGCCTGTTGCCATTTAATGAGCTTGGGCAGGCTTAGCTAACAATCGAGAAGAAAACCAAAATGTTTGTAGAGGAGGAGGAGGAGGGGTTTCCCTTCCGCAGCCAACTTTCGCAAGGCTAATTTATTATTTCCATCAACTAATGGGATATTGCTACGAATGAGAAGAAGAAATGTTAAATCCCAAATGTGCCGTTATCCTAGCACACCGCACTAATTTGGCCCGGGTTGATCAGAGGGGCGCCATAAGATTTCTTCAGAAACCAACCCCAAAGGAGCCCACCCCTTCATGGCTGGCTCTTAGACCTAGTGGCGCCCCGGCAAGGAACATCATCTCTGGCGCACCCCTTCAGTTGCTCAGCTTTTGAATAACTTTTTTTTTAATTGCATTCGTAGGCTGTTGCATGATTTCTATGATATTTCCAAATGTGATTTCTCCCTGCCCTGTAAGATGCTACATCTACACACATTAATCTGATCGCCGCTTTCCATATGAACTTACCCGGACCCTGAGATCACCTTCTGCGGCCCTTCTTCGTGTGCCTCTTCCATGAGAGGTCCAGAAGGCAGCAACACGAGAAAGGGCCTTTTCTGCAGTGGCTCCCCATTTGTGGAACGCTCTCCTCAAGGAGGCCCATCAGGTGCCTTTATTGTACCTCAGGAAAAAACCTTCCTCTTCAACCAGGCCTTGGGCTGATTAACATATATCCTTTTTAATGTGGGAAGGGGGGTGTTATTGGTTTGTTTTGTTCTTGTTTTTATTATGTACCGTATTTTTTCGTCTATAAGACACCCCCATGTATGACACCCCCTATTTTTGGGGACTCAGGTTTAAGAAAATGGGGGGGGGGGTATCTGTGTATAAGACACCCCCTAATTTTTGACATTTTTTAGGGGGGAACCTAGTCTTATACACGGAAAAATACGGTATTTTGTGTTTTTATATTGTGTTTTTATGTTGCAACTGCCCTGAGACCTGCAGGTATAGGGTGGTATACAAATAATAATGATAATAATAATAATAATAATAATAATAGTCCAGAGTGGCTGGGGCAACTCAGTCAGATGGGCAGGGTACAAATAATAGAATTATTATTGTTGTTATTATAATCGCCATGACACACAGGGCACCATTTGTCAGAAGGAGCCCCGACGTAGATTTCCCCATGGGAAAATGTGCGGGTACAGGGTGGTATATAAATTCAGTAAATTAATAATAATAATAATAATAATAATAATAATAATAATAATAATAATAGCATCATGCTGGTCGTGCACATCAGAGCCAACAACCTGACAGGCAGAGAAGTGTTGTAGAGCTCCATGGTTCAATCCCTGACACCCCCAAGTAGACATGGGAAAGACTCTGGAGTGTTGCTGCCATTTTGCAAAGGGAAAGCATGGAGAACCTCTTGCCCTTCAGATGTTGTGGGTCTCCATCTACCATCAGACCCAGCCAACATGGCCAACAGTCAGGGGTGTTGGGAGTCATGGTCCAACAACATCTGAAGAGTCACAGGTTCCCTGCCCCACCCCATAATTCCTGACCTTCGGCCATGCAGGCTGGGGCAATATCTGGAGGGCCAACAGGGTTGGTTTGCCTTCCCTGGTCTGGCCTGAATGGTAGCAGCTCTTGCAGTTTCAGACAGGGGTCTTCCCCAAGACTGCTTGGAGATGTCTGTCAGAGACGATGCTGAGCTAAATGAATCAATGGTCCGACTCTGTATTATGTATCCGTTTGCTTCTGTAGAACATTTGCAGAGCACCCAGTCAACTCAGAGCTGATCTGCACCATGCTATTAACATGCATAACTTCCACAAATCCTGAAAACTGCAGTTTTCCTCTCACAGAGCTTGAATTCTCAGCACCCTTAACAATCTACAGTCGTACCTTGGATCCCGAACGCCTTGGTACTCGGACATTTTGGCTCCCGCACACCGCAAACCCGGAAGTGAGTGTTCTGGTTTGCAAGCATTCTTTGGAACCCAAACATCGGACGGGGCTTCCGCGGCTTCTGATTGGCTGCAGGAGCTTCCTGCAACGAATCAGAAGCCGGGCTTTGGTTTCCGAACGTTTTAGAAGTTGAACGGACTTCTGGAACGGATTCCGTTTGACTTCCAAGGTACGACTGTACACTTCCCAAAATTATTTGGGGGAAAGCCATGTGCTTTAACTTTGCATTGAATGTGCTTCAAATGTTTTGTGTGGATCTTCCCTTTACAGTCCTCTAGTCAGTTCCTATATTCTAGCTCTAATCTGGGAGCTTGAATTTGATTTGGGATTAAAAAAAAGGAATAAAATTTTCCCCAAGTGTGGATCTTTCCTACTTCTTCTGCAAAGAGATGATCTCTGGTTGGGAATCACGTGGCCTTCATTTTAAGTGGATTCCTAATTTTGCATCAGAATTAGTGGCTTCCTGCTCCTATTCTCAGTCATTAAAAGGAATACAATTCCTCTCTTTCGCCCACAGACTTAAAACTGTCTCTTGTTGGACAACTTGGTCATAAATAACAAACCTGAGAAAACATTAGGATTTCAAGATAGGGGATTTTATTTTACACACACACACACACACACACAGAGTGGGGAGAAGCAGCCACACAGCCTGGCCAGCTTTAAAAAGCATGGGAGGAAAGAAAAGTCAACCAACTGTTTTCAGACAATTACGATGTTGTTGGCCGATCTGATGTAGCCAGGCAGGAAATTCCGCAGCTTTTGGAAACCATTTGAGAAAGGAAGAAAAAAAACAGGGTCTGGCACTTGCTGTCCTCCAATTTATACTTCAAGAAGAGTTAATGTGCTGTAGCTTAACTGGGAAGGCCAAGACGAATAGAGGGAGGGCAGAGGCGGACCAAGAAGGCAGCGGCGGGAAAAAGACTCGCGATAAAGAAAAATGCACTGTAAGAAAAAGTCACAGCAGCTTCCCCTTCCTGCAAGATTACAGCTGGTGAACAATAGCAGATTATTTAAAAAGGAGCACTGGGTGGCTTGTGAATAAGCTTAAGGCAAGCAAAACAAGGACCACAATACACACACTGTGTCTCTTCACGTGTAAAACATGGCACCCGATGGAGAGCCCAGTCTGACATAGTGTCAAACTAGGACCTGGGAGACCAGGGTTCAAGTCCCTGCTCGGTTGTGAAGCTCACTCAGTGACCTTGGGCCAGTTGGGGATTAAATGAGGACCAACCTTGAGCTCCCTGGAGGGAAAGTGGAATGCCCTCCCATCAGATGTCAAAGAAATAAACAACTATATGACATCTAGAAGACATCTGAAGGCAGCCCTATTTAGGGAAGTTTTTAATGTTTTATTGTTTCTGGTCTATGACCGCAATAAAGATTGATGAGATGAGATTAATGTTTTATTGTGTTTTTAATATTCTGTTGGGAGCCCAGGTGGGCGGGGTAGAAACAATAAATTATTTATTTATTTATTTATTTATTTATTATTATTATTATTATTATTATTATTATTATTATTAATGCAGCACACAAACCATTCCGTTTGGATGAGTCCCAGAGCTATTAGCCTGCCATTGAATCCCTCCGTACCTTTCCATTTCCGGGTTACCAGCTTCACGCGGCAAGGCTGGGCCAATAATAATAATAATAATAAAATAATAATCATAATCATAACAACAACAACAACAATAATAATAATAATAATAATTTATTATTTATACCCCACTCTGGGCGGCTTCCAACCAAGTATTAAAAACAATACAGCATCAAACATTAAAAACAGGGCCTAAACAGGGCTGCCTTCAGTTGTCTTTTAACAGTAAAATAGCTGCTTAATGCCTTGACATCTGCTGGGAGGGCATTCCACAGGGCAGGTGCCACTACCGAGAAGGCCCTCTGCCTGGTTCCCTGTAACCTCACTTTTCGCAGCAAGGGAACTGCCAGAAGGCCCTCGGCGCTGGACCTCAGTGTTTGTCCTCAGTGTCCAGGCTGGACGATGGGGGTGGAGACGCTCCTTCAGGTATACAGGAGGTCTCGGCCAATGCTCAACATTAACCAACCTCTGATGCCTACTCTGAGGAGGAGTCAAGCAACCCTTGGATAAGTGGGGGGTGGGAGACTTAATAGAAGAATGCTTCCTTGGGAGACAGGAAACAGAAAACAAAGAAGGGGAAAGTACATTTTCCTCGACTATACTTCACCTCTTTTGAATCCGTTGATGTTGCAATCCAAAATCTGTTTCAAGGTTTTACACCCCTTGTCCAGGAAACACTAGTAGATGGACAACTTCTGTATGTGGAAGTCCCTAGCCTGGTAGCCTATTTCTTCCAAAGTTTCATTTTTTAAAAAAGGGAAATTATTTGTCGCTCTCTAGCTAAGTATCTCTGATCAACTTGATTAAGGAAAATTGTAGGGCATGTGCCTTAATAGCCTAGAGCTCAAGAGTCGTGATTTTTAGGCTCATCAGCCACATTAATGAGCAAGGGGGGGGGGAGAGACCTCTCTTCTTTCCAGCGCTCGCCTTGCAAATGTTTCAGTAAAAGGAATTCCACCCTCTCACAACCTTCCAAACAAGAAAAAGCAACCTATGTAAAATAACCATGTGTTCTGAATGTGCCTGTGTGCATTACAAAGTATAATGAGAACATGAAATCCAGACATGGACCACAAACTATCAGCAGCGTGCTGTTCCTTAAGGAAAAACTGTGCCCAAGTCGGCCTGGTGACTCAATAATGCACCACAAACCACATGTATCTATTCCCCCATTAGCTGCCGTTGAGTCACCTTTTGACTTAGTTCCTGGTTGGCTCGTGATATTTCTCCAGATGAAGATTAGTCAGTTGGTTCCTGTTATCCTCACAGCCATACAAGACGTGCTCTCTGTTTTTCCCTCTCTCTCCTTGGAAAATATGTAGGCTCATGATTCCTTTGAAAGAGATCAACCTCAAGCCAGAATAAGTTAGTTGCAATGGGGCTTCAGTTAATCAAAACTAATGTTTAACATTGATTTCGGTGGGAATTGTGGGGATATAACATCACTGTTGCAGTCAAATACACCATTTCCTGTTTGCCCAGAGTGGACACACAGGGGAATGTTGCTGCAGCCAGGAGGACTTCCTGTCACACCTGGTCTGGAGCATCCTCCCTCTGCATGTGACCAGGTAGATGGGCGTGACCCTGGCAGACCCTACAAAAGGGCCAGTCATGCAGCCATCTTCCTCTTTTGCTGCTCTCTTTTGCTGCTGCTCTTTTGCTGTCTGCTGGCTCTCAGCCAGCAGCACATGGGCTCATCCCTCACAGAGGATGAACCCACACTTTTCTCTGTAACTGTAACTACAAGCTAAAGCCTGCCTTCAGGACCATACTGTGAACTGAATGTAAGTAAACATTATCATTACTTTTAAAAGAAGACTGTTTGTGTCATTATTGTTTTTAAGAGGGAACTAAAGGGGATTTACCAGGAACAATCCAATCTGGACAAGCCAGACCGGATTGCTTAACTCAAATGGTTCTAACGAATCCATCAACTAGCTTCTCGCAATGTACAAGGGAATGTGCTCTGCTACTAGCTCACTAGCGTGAGTGAGGAAGGATAATATTTAATCAATACATCCTCTCCTACTATCCTCAACATTCCCACAGGAATGAGCAGGACCAACAGAACCTGGTCTTCACATAAGTTCAATACTCAGGTGAGTATGTATAGCAGGAGCACAGAACCTATGATCCTTACGATTTATTTATTTTTTTTTGCTGGACTACAGTTCCCAGAATCCCTGACCATTGGCCATAATGGCAGGGGTTGATGGGAGCTGGAGTCCAACAACATCTGGAGGTAATGGGTGTTGTAATCCAGCAACAATCTCCCTAGCAACAGGTACACTTGCCAAATTTGGACCATTAGGGTCTCCCTTTACAGCTTTTTCTGGCCCTATTGACCCTATCCTGTTCAAATGCCTACTCTTACAACCATGTTGCCCTGACTGCTTTGGTACAAAGTCAGTTAATCAAACTTATCCAAGTATTTCAGGGCTATGGGTTATCTCTCCAGTGCAGTAGCTGACTACTCAACGGCCCAACATGAGACTTACAAAACAGCGAGAAATCTCACTGCCATCAAACTATGGTCTACCATTCTGACTCGTTTTGACTAACCATAGTTAGAGCAAACCACAGGAACTGTGGTTGATTCCAAGGCGGAAGCTTTGGGTCTCCTTATGCAGGAGGAGAGAGGAAGTGGAAAAGCCTAAGGCCTTGCAGACTTATCCCCATCATGCTAAACCATGACTTAGCATTATGTCTGAACTGGGTACAGCTCCAGGGGATATTTCTCTGCTTTTCCTGTAAGTAACCTTTGCTTCATCCATGCATTGCAACTTGTATTTTGAAAGTTTCCTCTGCCGAGAGATACGGATGCACGGGTGGCAGCGCCCGTGAGTATGATTCAGTATTGTCTGCTCAACTTTTGCATAACAATTCGGCAAACGTGCCTTTTAAGCATTCAATTCTACTTCTGCAGCTTCTTAAAATTCCCTGCAATATAATTATCCTGATGGGAATGCAGGGAGATAATTGCTTTTAGAGGAAAGTTCTCTTTTGTTTCATGTTCATCTGGCTCCCACAAATGGAACAAGAGACCTTGAGCAGCATAAATACGTCTCTAGTTATTTATTTACAAAGATAGACCTTGACAAATGTAATTTGTTCAGTACAATTAAGAGGACGCACGATAATTCATTTAGACAAAAAAGGCTTAAAAAGGAATGTCGGAGCCGCCAGCTCGCACTGCATCACGGAACACAATCAGCTGACTTTGAAGCAGCAGCAGGTGTTCCCGCTTATGGAATGCAGGCCTGAAATAATATTTGAAGGGGGCGGGAGGGAGGGAGTTAAGAACAGGAGCCATTCTTTATGCAGGCAATAATTATACAAATTAGATCTGTGAAAGCTGGGGGATGGCTATACCTTGAACCCTGTCTTGCACACAATGGGACAATGGGAAAATTAATAATTAAATCTATTACCTCCATTTGCGGCTCCCACTCCAAAGATACCCGGCTAGTTCAAAGGCTTTGGCACTTGCGCTTCAATAAACGCTTTCATGCACCTCCCGCGCTACGGATGCACGCATTGTCTTCTAAATGGAACGGCTTTTTTTTTTGTTGCCTTTATATTCTGAATTAGCAAGGTCATCCCTTAACGCCGCCCACGCGGAACGCTTGCCAACTTCACCTTCACCCTAAACAGCGAAACAAAGCACCCACCCCCAAGCTCAGGTGGACTAATCAAGGGGACGGGCAGACCCTCCAAGCGTCCCTATTTTCCAGGGACAGTTCCGGATTTATAGATGCCGTCCCGGTTTCGAAATGTCCTTAGGACGTCCCTATTTCCGTTGGAGAAATGTTAGAGGGTATGGACTTATGTGACCCCCGAGCCAAGGAGATAGGTAACTATTCAACCCCCTATATATGGGGTGGGGATTAATGTTGAATGTTTTATTATATTTTTATATATGTTGGAAACCACCCAGAGTGGCTGGGGAAACCCAGTCAGATCGGCGGGGTATAAATGTTATTGTGATGATGATGATGATTAAATTTGTTGTTCAGTCATTCAGTCGTGTCCGATTCTTCGTGACCCCATGGACCAGAGCACGCCAGGCACGCCTATCCTTCATTGCCTCTCGCAGTTTGGCCAAACTCATGTTAGTAGCTTCGAGAACACTGTCCAACCATCTCATCTTCTGTCGTCCCCTTCTCCTTGTGCCCTCAACCTTTCCCAACATCAGGGTCTTTTCTAGGGAGCCTTCTCTTCTCATGAGGTGGCCAAAGTACTGGAGCCTCAACTTCAGGATCTGTCCTTCTAGTGAGCACGCAGGGCTGATTTCTTTAATAATGGATAGGTTAAATCTTCTTGCAGTCCATGGGACTCTCAAGAGTCTCCTCCAGCACCATAATTCAAAAGCATCAATTCTTCGGTGATCAGTCTTCTTGATTAAATAGGAGGTCCCTATTTTCATCGGAGAAATCTTGGAGGGGATGGATCCACCCCTCGCTTTCTCTCCCCTCCCTGCTCCTACAAAAACTGACGCGGTTGGAGGTGAGGGAACAGAACAGCCACTCCCCCCCCCCCTGCCAAAAAAAACAACAACCCAAAAACCTTTGTGCAGGTTGAACGAGTAAGAAAAGCTCTTGGGAATTTCAGGATGTTGCCTTAAGGCCCATGCAAGTTTGATAACTCTTCTCTCTCTTTGATCTGCTGTGTCTTCTTCAGCCTCAGGAAAGGAAAGGCTGTTCTCTTCCAACTGCTGTAAGTCATCTTTGCCTTGGGTTGCCTTGAATGGTTGTTCTTGGAGAGATTTGCAGTCTCATCATTAAAAATGATAACAATATTGATATAAAGTTAAATGGCAAAAGGCTGGTGATTTTGGATGACGTTTTTAGCATTGTACACTTTTCTTTGCTTCTCCTGAACGACTCTCTCCTATTCTTCTAAACAACGATGGCACATCCGGAAAGGATTGACATCGGAAAAGTGCTGACCTTTAAAGCCCTAAGCGGACTCGGCCCAGTATACCTGAAGGAGCGTCTCCACCCCCATCATTCAGCCTGGACACTGAGGTCCAGTGCCGAGGGCCTTCTGGCGGTTTCCTCGCCGCGAGAAGCCAAGTTACAGGGAACCAGGCAGAGGGCCTTCTTGGTAGTGGCACCCGCCTTGTGGAGTGCCCTCCCATGAGATGTCAAGCAAATAAACAACTATCTTTTAGAAGACATCTGAAGGCAGCCCTGTTTGGGGAAGTTTTTAATGTCTGATGTTTTATTATATTTTTAATATTTTGTTGGAAGCTGCCGAGAGTGGCTGGGGAAGCCCAGCCAGATGGGCGGAGTATAAATAATAAATTATTATTATTATTATTATTATTATTATTATTATTATTATTGACATTGCCAATCGTGTGTCTGAGAAGGGTCCAATCCACCTTCATTGTTCCCTCTTCCATTGAACAGGTGGACCATCTGCTAGGCACAGGTGTGTCCCAGCAATATGGGCATTGGACCTTGGGCATTTAACTTGCTTTACAGTCCTCTATTGGAAAGGCTCATTACTTGCTCCCTGGTCAGGAGAGACCAATTGTTAAGATAGCAGAAGTTGCTATTAAGGATGGAGGAGAAATTATATTCCGTTCACATTTAAATTAGGATCCACCTAATTTGTACTTTCTGAAACATTATGCAGACCAGAGCACAGCCATCTTTCAAAATGCGCATTTCTTCTAATTTTCCAATTCGGATCTCCAGCCAATTAATACGTACAGAAATGCATGTACTGGGGCAAAGTGTGCATAAAATTGCATATATTCATGAAAATAACATATAAAAAGATTTTCCATTATGGAAAAAATGTTTTACAAATATGTGCCTGTTTGAAGCATAAGAAAAATATCAGGCCAAAGGCCCATTTATTGAAGCATCCTGTTCTCATAGGGGCCAAGTATATTTGTCACAATATACAAGAATGTGTATATTAGGAAAAAGTCACATTAAAATGCTGATACGGACTTTCTTAAAAAAAACAAATCTGTGACATGGAGAAGTTAAGATTGGAAAAAATGAGAACTGAGAAAAACTGATTCACCCATCCCTAGTTGCTATAGAACAGCACTGTGTCCTTTGTCCTCTCATTTTTCTCTTCTACAGGACAATATTTTCAGCCGGAACTTGGTTCTGTCACCTCTCAGGTGGGCACCATTGCCCATTATAAGAGACCAAGGGAGGCGTTCAATGGTGAGTTCCGGCACCTCTGTTTCTACAAAAATAGCACTGTGTGTATCAATGTGGGTGGAACCAAGAAAGAGAGATTAAGAAAGCAAGCAGGAAGAATAACTCGGTGACACAGAGGAAAGGCTACTCAACTGAGAGAGGGGACTCACTGAGTCACAGAGAGGAATAAGTAGGCACAATTGATGACCCTCACAAAAATAGGCGTCATATACCTGAGTGGTTTTCCTTAGCAACAGCTCTTGGAAGCCATGTGGAAAAATGCACCCTATGTGCCATGAACAAGCCACAATGAGAAGCTGTAATAAGAGCAATTGACCCTCATAATATCCCTGTGCCTAGGGTTTACCTAAAGAAGATTTGAAACCGTTCCGTGAGGTGCAGAAACAGGAAACACAAAAGAAATTCCATGCCCACTTAAACAGCAACAGGGATATTCCAAGTCTTCTTGAATCAGATTCAACTTCTCTCCATCAGCCGCAAAGTGTATTACATTTGGCACCGGGGCATTCCTTTCCCTGGCGCCTCCGCTGAATAGAGATGTTATTCCGTCGTGCTTATTTAAGCAGAAAGGGCATTATAATTCCTCCGTACTGTAGCAGCGGCTCACCCAAGGTGTAATAGGGTTTCAAGCGATATGCCAGAAAGGTTTGGGGAAATAAGTAATGAGCGGGTTGCCCTGCTAAATACCATCGTGACAAATTTGCTAAGTGTTCGGCGAGATAAAACACAGCACTTTAAATGCCCAGCAAATCAATACTAAGCACCTACTGGGCTATTCATTTTATAAAGGAGGGCAAACCTTTGAAGGCTTATTCTTCTGTGCCTGAGTCCTTTCAGAATCTGAGCAATTATAGATATATGTATGTACACAAGGTTAATGTGAATAGCTGAGCCCTTTGCAATCTTTATAACAAGTTCCGTGTAGCCATTGCTTTGTTCCTTCCATCAGCTGGACAGGTCATAGAAAACTTGCTTTAAGACAATATTCAATGCTGTTATGAATAGGACACCAACAATAGGTTCCCAGCACTCCTCTCAGGGTGACCCAGGATCATCTTTGTCACTAGAGACCCAGGTGACCTCAGTGGCTAGGAGGGCCTTTTCCCAGGTTCAGCTGGCAAGACAACTATGGCTGCTTCTAGACTGGAATAGCCTGGCCACTATCACCCATGCGCTGGTAACCTCCGGGGTGGATTGCTGCAATGTACTCTCTGTGGGTCCGCCCTTGAGGATGGCTCAAAAGTGGCAGGTGGCGCAAAACGCAGCAGCTGAAATGCTGACTGGGGCAGGATATTGCCAACGTATTATCCCGCCGTTGACAGATTTGCACCAGCTGCCCATTAGCTACCATTAGCTAAGTTGAAGGTATTGGTTTTGGTGTCAAAAGCTCTATACACAGCTTGGCACCAGGATAACTGAAAGTTTGTTTGCGCATTAAATTTCTAGACTGCCCTTCATCTGAAGACCACAGGGCAGTTTACAATATAAAAACAGAAAAATATATAGTCTCACCCCTTTCATACCCAACTGATCACTGTAGGGCTGGCAAATGGCATCCGGGCAGAATTTTGCTGAATTAGCAAAATGTCCTGGAAAACCTGAACGTATGAAAACTTGGGTGATTTTTTTTTTAATGCTTCAAAAATCCCCCCGAAGCCCAAAAATGTTGGAGATGTTCCCCTCAGCATCTTTGACCAAAAAAGAAAAAATACAGTCGTACCTCGGAAGTCAAATGGAATCCATTCCGGAAGTCCGTTCGACTTCCAAAATGTTCGGAAACCAAGGCGCAGCTTCCGATTGGCTGCAGGAAGCTACTGCAGCCAATCGGAAGCCCCGTTGGACGTTCGGGTTCCAAAGAACATTCACAAACCAGAGCACTCACTTCTGGGTTTGCGGCCTTCAGGAGCCAAAACCTTCGACTTGCAAGGTGTTCAACTTCCGAGGTATGACTGTAGAATAAAATAAAAGCTCAACAACTTTGTCCGGATTTTCATTTTTGGGAACAGGGCAACCTTATCCGCAGGTCTCTGGCAGATGCCATCTTATCAGGATGTCCATTCCACACAATATAGGAACCAGGATTTTGTCACAACAGGAGGGAGGAACACCCATGTTTCTTCACGAGCCTCACCCATCTCTATCTCTTAGCCTTCCCCCATTCCTGCTGCAGTTTCTGCCTCTGATTCTGGACATCTCTCTGCCACAGACTCTCCCTGCTCACTAAGTCCTGTTACCTCTTCTGTTTCTGGCACCTCCTCCTCCCAGTCTCCTCGCTCTGACCACTTATTATCATTCCACCACCTGTCCTCAGACTCTGAGCCTTCATCCCTTGGGGATTCCCCAGCTGGTTACTTCCACCCTTCCTCTGCGTCTGCAACCAGTCCGTGACAACATACCGTATTTTTCGCTCCATAAGATGCACTTTTTTCCTCCTAAAAAGTAAGGGGAAATGTCTGTGCGTCTTATGGAGTGAATGTGTGGTCCCTGGAGCTGAAGTGCCCAGGGGCAAAAGCAGATCGTGCTTTTCTTTTTAAAAAAGAGAGAAGGGGGTGTTGAAAGGAAGCCCGCTGAGCAGCTGCTCAGCAAACAATCGGGGAGAGAGATAAGGGAGAGAGATTCCAGCCCCGCCCCCTTGCAGAGGGAGGCTGTTTCCCCAGCGACATGTGACTGGCTGATTAGATTATCTGTCTGGAAACTGTAGAAATGGCTTCCTGAAGCTGCAGAACTGTGAGTTAAACCCCATAAAACAGGGTTTTTTCCCTTTGCAAAGTAAGCTCAACAACTTTGAGCTGATCCTCAAAAAATGGGGCTTTCCTCCCTTTCAAAAGAAGCTACAGAAATTTGAGCTGATCCACAAAAAATTGGGCTTTTCTCCTTTGCAAAAGAAGCTGCAGAAATTTGAGCTGATCCTCAAAAATGGGGCTTTTCTCCTTTGCAAAAGAAGCTACAGAAATTTGAGCTGATTCTCAAAAAATGGGGCTTTTCCCCTCTAAAAACTAGGTGCATCCTATGGTCAGGTGTGCCTTATAGAGTGAAAAATACGGTACATTAAACCCCAAGGCAGCCTATCTCCACTTTCACCTTTGGACTAGCATTCCACTGGCAGATGAGTTCTAATTGTACTTTGGGCTATTTGTGTGTGTGTGTGTGTGTGTGTGTGTGTGTGCGCGCGCGCGCGCTCTTTATTTTCACCCATTGTTACCTGCCATGAGTCACTGGGAAGGCGTGGGAGAGAAATGGAAACAAATATTTCCAAATATTAAAGTTTTTGGAACCTCATATGCATAT
This sequence comes from Darevskia mixta, assembly GCA_034641385.1. Lineage (NCBI taxonomy): Eukaryota > Metazoa > Chordata > Lepidosauria > Squamata > Lacertidae > Darevskia > Darevskia mixta. The sequence continues at coordinate 6,600,345 of JAWWNH010000029.1, forward strand.
TAATTGTTGTATGCTTGTGCAGGTGTTAGTCAGCTTGTCAGATCTGGCACCCAAGCAAAGGAGCTGTCAATCTGCAAGCCTAATTTGGAGATATGCATCAGCATATGAGGCACAGGTCTGGGGCAGGCCCAGCAACTAATAGGCACAATATGCCAGAGCTGGAAAGCATTGATGGGCTGTGCGAATGTGAAATGGGTAGGGCTGGATCCACGCAAAAGTGAGTCACATTCCCATGGAACTCCAGTCAGTGACAACCTGTTTTGTGGGGCAGATCCAGTCGCATACTGGAAATGTGGGTGGGTGCAACTGAACTGGGTTGACACACTTTCAAAGCCGCTCTTTCAAAACAGACTTGTTGCAGTTAGGAAAGTGACAAAGAAGTGTCAGATAATGACTGACAGGGAGATGGCTAACTTCCCCAAAAAACAAAGCAGTCTGGCCGCTCAGAGAGGAGCCCTTAAAGGTAAAGGTAAAGGGAGCCCTGACCATTAGGTCCAGTCGTGTCCGACTCTGGGGTTGCGGCACTCATCTCGCTTTATTGGCCGAGAGTACAGCTTCCGGGTCATGTGGCCAGCATGACAAAGACGCTTCTGGCGAACCAGAGCAGCGCATGGAAACGCCGTTTACCTTCCCACCAGAGCGGTTCCTATTTATCTACTTGCACTTTGACGTGCTTTCGAACTGCTAGGTTGGCAGGAGCTGGGACTGAGCAACGGGAGCTCACCCCGTCGCAGGGATTCGAACCGCCAACCTTCTGATCAGCAAGCCCTAGGCTCAGTGGTTTAACCCACAGCGCCACCTGGGTCCCTGGGTCCCACCAGATTGGTCGCCTTTCAAGCAGAGTTGCCTCCCTTGCCACAGCAAAGGGCCTTACGCTATAAGCCTGCCTAAAATGAACGCAGGCCCTTTTAAGTCAGCTTGCAGGGTTCCTGCGAACTTGATTCAGGATTAAATTCGAGCAGCGAGAGTCTTCTTTGCCCTCTGCAGAAAGGAAGACAGTTGACAGTGAAACCAAGCGTATCTCCACTGAAGCTGCAAAATGGGGAGCTGAATGAGGCCATCTGAAGGGCTTCTACATACTTTCCGCAGCATACGGTGCGAATTCCTCTTGCACCACCTAGTGGCGAAAATGCAAAAATGAGTTTTGTTTTGAATTCGTGGTCCGGATGAATTTTGTCCTCCCTTTCTCCTCCGCCACCAGCCTCCCCCCCCCCCCACAAAGCAGGAAATGTACCAATCTCGCGTTTTCTCTAACCATGAAAACAGCCACCATTGCCAGATGCACGAAGCCTTTTCAACAGCTGCACAGACATATTAAAACAACGGTGAAGAGGGGAAGGAATATTGCTGTGTGTGCGTTTTAAAGAAGAATGCCTTAAAAAAATAAAATCAAAGTTCTACGGGAAGGTGAGGCAGAGAAGAAACAGCGAGAGCTGTATGTTTGTCGCTACTTATCTTTCATGGTCACTGGGCTTGCAGTTAGATAATTGCCTCTTGATAATTGCTCAACGCTAGATAAGAGCTGAAGCAAGGCAGTTGGTTTTATCGGCCTTAACATAAGATCCGTCAAGCAGAAGATTAAAGGGGAGGCCCATTGGCAATGGAACCCATGGTAAAGTACACAAATTGCCTATTGTTAATTAGTCCCCACTTTGCATCATGGCTGCAGCTCTACTTGAATCAGAAAGGGGGGGGGGGACAGGATGCCACAGAACTGCAGATCCGTTTGCACAAATCAGCAGAATCTAGCTGCAATGCTTTTCCTAGACTGTTCTTCTCCCAATTAGTTTTCTTTTTTTGGGGGGGAGATTTGTTGGAAATACTTCTCATTATGCATGCTCGTACCTGCACATAGGAAAAGTAGCTCATCAGGGACGTCTAAGCTGACCCGTGGTCTGCTTTGGTAAGAGCAGGGAGTTCATTAGCTAAGGAAGCAGTCAAAAAGATTTCTCAAAGTGGCCCACTTCTGGAAACGCTTTGCCTCCTGTTGCGAGTATAAAAGTTGGCCTTGCCCTGTGTGTCACAGACACAGGTTGGATGCGGGGGGGGGGGCACCAGCTGGGGAAACCCCAGGGGAAGAAGGCTCAGAGCCAGGGGACTGGTGGTGGGAAGACAATATGTGGTCAGAGGGAGAAGAGAGAGCAGACCGGGAACAGGAGGGGTCGGAAGCAGAAGAGGCAACAGGGTTTGGTGAGCAGGAAGAGGCTGTGGCAGAGAGCAGTCCAGACGTCAAGGCAGAAGTGGAGGCTGGAGGGGAGTGGGGCCAGGAGACAGAGAAGCAGGCTGCTGAAGAAGCCAGGGAGTCTCCCTTTCCGGCTGCAACCACCTTCTTCCCAAGAACAGAAACGTCAAAGTGCAAGTAGATAAATAGGTACCGCTCCATCGGGAAGGTAAACAGCGTTTCCGTGCGCTGATCTGGTTCGCCAGAAGTGGCTTTGTCATGCTGGCCACATGACCCGGAAGCTGTACGCCGGCTTCCTCGGCCACTAAAGCGAGATGAGCGCCGCAACCGCAGAGTCGGACATGACTGGACCTAACGGTCAGGGGTCCCTTTACTTTACTTTTTATCCTTGTTTCTATTTTGTGATCTTAGGTTTACATCTGTGCCAGAATCAGGAAGCTCCCTTCTTTGTGGATTCAAGGAGTGAGCAAGTCTGATGGCTAGAATTAAAAATTACAGTAAAACTCCATGACCAGATTCCTTAGCCTTCAAAGAGCAGGATGAACAAGCAGAAACTCAGCATGTGAAACGTTACCCATCGGCATACCAGGGAAAAGCAACAACACCTTTCACAGTAGGGTGTTAAGTCTCATTGAACTCAGTAGGGCTTGCTTCTGAGAAAACATGCACAAGATCACTTATTATGCTACAGGGCTGTTGTGCAGTTTCCAGATTCAGTTTTCAAATCTACCTATGGATAGCCTGTTGGGTCACTCAGAATAAGATCTGCTACGTATGTACGTATAATCGTTGGATTAGCTTTCTGCTTTAGCAATATGGTTGTGGTTCTATTGCTAAGCTCGCTTGGTTGGGAATAAGTTCCGCCGAACTAAATGGGGTTTAATTTTGAACATACATGTGCAAGGTTGGAGCTTTACATTTTAATGTTGCGGTGCTGAGCATATTTGGGCCGCAATCCTCAGCCTGGGAATTTCAATTGCATATGGCGGGCCTCACTTTTGAGTTAACGTGGGCTGCATTTGCCTCCTATGTATTCTCTTCAGGCCTGGCAGTTTAAAAAAAAGTAGCATGACAGGTTATAAAAGTTCTGTTTACCTATTGTATAAAAGGTATAGTATCCATAAAGGATTTTAAAAGGAAACATTTGGTTTATTCCCTTGCACTTGAGTCATTTATGATACGTAGCCAAAGAGACTCAGGTTTATTGACCTAGTTCATTAAGTACTCAGACAGAAATAATAATAAACTCTAAACTCCAGCACGAACTAGACAAGGCATGCTTGGGACATGTTTCACATGAGGCCTGGAGAACAATAGTCGTAAGCCAAATGATGTACCACTTTCTCAAAAAAGGTACCACTTCACTGGGTTAGCGTGGACCTTTTGACAGGGAGATTAAACAGATAACTAAAAATAAGAGAGACGGTTTCTGTAAAACTGAAGAGACAAGACAAAAGGGCAGGGGAACCCGCAGACAGTTGCTATCCATACAAGCAGGGAAACACTTGTGTGACAGTTGGCCCAAGTGCATCAGACGGAAGACACCATGCCCAGGAAGGTCACTGTACGCTGTACATAAAGCGGGGCTGAGAGAAAATCCTTCTTAAAGGGGGTGGAGGGAGAAAAAGAAGGGAGACACCAGGGTTCAAACAAAGTTTTATGAGGACAGCTAAAGTGCACACAGCTTGTAAAAGGCCTAAAAATGACAACAAGCTGTAGCTTGATACGGAGTCATCTCCTAAAAGTATACTGTAAGGATACACTGTCGATTTTATGAGATGGTTAACATTGCCAACAGGTGACTGAATAGCTTTTCACAGGACCATCAGAGGAGAATACTTTCTCTACAAAGCAGAGTGGAGAGAAGTACAGCGCTTAGACTTCTTCCTGTCTTCCGGCGAACACCACCCCCTGGGAGAATGTCCCATGGCAGGGTTAAGGGCCACCATGTCAAATAATAAAAAGCAGAGGGGAAGATACTGGAAGTGTCCTTTAAAATCTTCCATTGTTCCACCCACAAGGACAAATCACATGGAGGGTTTGCAAGAGGGTCAGCTTTGGTCAGCTTTGGCGAATAAAAACAGAAGCAAGATCTGCCCTGGCTGAACTTTGCGATCTGCTGTTGCATCATGCCCAATCTCAGTTATCAACCATGTTTCCAGGTGTGTGTTTGGGCCTCCAGTGGTGGTGCAGTTTACCTGTTGCACGCATCTCCCCAGTTTTGCTGCGTTTTAATATGCGCCCGCTTGTAAAACCGAACCCTCTTTCTATCAGGATAATCTTAAAGAGCGCAAAGCAGCATTGACTGCTACACCGGGGCCCTTAAATGGTTTATTTGCATCAGAACGGTTTGTTGTTGTTGTTTAGTCGTTTAGTCGTGTCTGACTCTTCATGACCCCATGGACCAGAGCACGCCAGGCACTCCTGTCTTCCACTGCCTCCCAGTTTGGTCAGACTCATGTTGGTAGCTTCGAGAACACTGTCCAACCATCTTGTCCTCTGTCGTCCCCTTCTCCTTGTGCCCTCCATCTTTCCCAACATCAGGGTCTTTTCCAGGGAGTCTTCTCTTCTCATGAGGTGGCCAAAGTATTGGAGCCTCAGCTTCAGGATCTGTCCTTCAAGTGAGCACTCCAGGCTAATAATAATAATAATAATAATAATAATAATAATAATTTTTTATTTGTACCCCGCCCATCTGGCCGGGTCTCCCCAGCCACTCTGGGCGGCCTCCAACAGACATTAAAATATCACAAGTTAAAAACTTCCCTAAATAGGGCTGCCTTGAGGTATTTTCTGAATGTCAGATAGTTGTTTACCTTTTTGACCTCTGCTGGGAGGGCGTTCCACAGGGCGGGCACCACTACCGAGAAGGCCCTCTGCCTGGTTCCCTGTAGCTTTGCTTCTCACAGTGAGGGAACCGCCAGAAGGCCCTCGGCGCTGGATCTCAGTGTCCGGGCTGAACGGTGGGGGTGGAGACGCTCCTTCAGGTATACAGGACCGAGGCCGTTTAGGGCTTTAAAGGTCAGCACCAACACTTTGAATTGTGCTCGGAAACGTACTGGGAGCCATTATAGTTCTCTCAGGACCGGTGTTATGTGGTTCCAGCGGCCACTCCCAGTCACCAGACTAGCCGCCGCATTCTGGATTAATTGCAATCTGATTTCCTTCAGAATGGATAGGTTTGATCTTCTTGCAGTCCGTGGGACTCTCAAGAGTCTCCTCCAGCACCATAATTCAAAAGCATCAATTCTTCAGCGATCAGCCTTCTTTATGGTCCAGCTCCCACTTCCATACATCACTACTGGGAAAACCATAGCTTTAACTATACGTCGGCAAGGTGATGTCTCTGCTTTTTAAGATGCTATCTAGGTTTGTCATTGCTTTTCTCCCAAGAAGCAGGCGTCTTCTAATTTCGTGACTGCTGTCACCATATGAAGTGATCATGGAACCCAAGAAAGTAAAATCACTCACTGCAACAGAACGCTTTACACTAAACCAAACCCCAACACAATTGCCACAAATACAGAGGGGGCAGAAGAAGTTGCACTGTGGTATAATGAGACAGCATGAAGCAAAGACTGATGCCCATCGCAGAAAAACAAAATGAAGAGATCTGGGAAGAGAGATGTTCTGCTCCCATGGTTGGAGGCAGCGTGTATCTTCACGTTGGCATCTGCTTGGCCACTATGAGAATAGGATGCTGGACGAGGTAAGCCTTTGTTTCGATGCAGCAAGGCTCTTCTTATGTTCTAACGACAAGCCAGGAAATTAATGGCCTGAATGTAATCCTGAATTTTAATCTGCTAAGCAAGAGCAGCAGATTGAAACTGAATTTACTTTTGTTTAGAGCAGCCAACAGTTGGATAACCATTTGAGAAGACAGTATTTTTATTCCCCCATATCCTAGTGGCCATTGGCAAGTGGTGTAAACTAGCCACAAAAGAACTCATGACTAATATGAGATGGGAGTCAAGGACTTGCCGGCTTGTTCTAAAAAAAAAAGTGCTGCACCGGTCTCTCAAATACCTGCCCACAATGTTAAGAGTTTCTTTTTCAGGAATGCCACATAGATTTGGGTTTATTGTTTTCTAGAATGGCAAGATCTGCTTTCATTGTTTTTAGAGATTTTTGTGGATGATTCAATTGCTTTTAGAAATAGGGTTTTGTGTTTTATCCTATTTTTTATTTTATTTTGTATACAACTTTGGTGGCCCCTAGCTGCGAAGCAGTTTATAAACCTGCAAATATAATAACTGAAAATATATTCAGGGCAGAAGCACAGGGGTCCTAGGTCTGTGATTCTGATATCCCATTACTGCATATGAAACTGCGTTACACACCAGTGTTTAGAATCTGAACCCGAGTAAGAATGAAACACCCCAGAAACTTAGGAACAGAGCAGTTGTGTCCATCTGAGTAATAACCTTTGCAATACTTTGTTCTGAAGCGGAAGAAAACAGGCTGGGGAAACCAATGCACAAAACAGCGTTCACCGGATTTAGAAGTGTGCACATCTGCTCTGAGACCTGTCCGAAGGGAGGGTCAGATGTGCTAGCTCCAGTTCTTTCCCTTTTCTTGTTTTGCTGCTCATGGCATTTTCCTTCCTAGACTAATTGGAGGGTTTTATATCTATATATATAATTAAAGCCCCAAAACTCAGAGGAGCACTATTCTAGCCAGCTTGGTTTCTACCACGCTATAAAAACCTACTGAAAGCTAAGGGATTATTCCTCAGCAAACACAGCTCTTTACAAAAACCTTCTTCACACTGTTAGGGCCCTCCAGATAAGCTTGCAAAGGGTTTTATGGAGGTCTCTTTATAGTTTTCACTGTAGCATTATAGGCTGGGTAGTACACAGTAGGGAACTGCTAAACTAAGTCACAACATTGGTCCACCCGGTTCAGTATCACCGACACTGGCTGGCAGCAGCTCTCCAGATACTTTCAGACATCCCTGCCCTACCTGCAGATGCTGGGAACTGAAACCAGGACTCTTTGCAGGGTATCTTCAGGAGGAGAAAAGGGTAAGGAGTAAATCCTACACAGATCTGGAGTCCCTGGCACCTTGTATGTCTCCTTCTTGCAACCCCTGCAGCCCAGCTGGTGCAAAACATCTTGCTCTGCTTTCCCTTGGACCACATCAGTGAGGTCGAGAGGGGGGGTCCCTGTTGTCTGGGCAGCCCGGGACCCCCATCCACACTGCCCAGACTTGCGCCCCAGGAAGGTCGCTTTGGTGCTGCTAACTTTAGAGGGTAGTTGCAAAAAGTAGTTTGAACAGTTGAAAGCACGCCATGCAAGCAGCAATATCGCCACCTAAAAGGTAGCGTTTCATAGGGCCTGCAAGGGAAACTCTTTACGCTGCTATCATTTCTTAAGTCTTACCTTTATTTGCATCAGGGAAAATCGCAGTCATCCTTTCATTTTGTATTCTGGCAGGTTTATCTGGAATGCCAGAAAGACAATATATGATTATCTCATCAGTATCCGGCACTATGAAAAAAATGCCACTGAGTCCAGCCATCAAGACTGCTATTATTGCTTTGCATAAGACTAGGGCAAGATCAGAAACAGACTATACAGTATTGCTTTGTATCCAGAAGAAACCCTTCCCTAACCAACAAGCATCTTCTCAGTGCAATAGTACTAATTTGTATTCAGACTTCCTCTTAAGAATGTGGCACCTGGCCTTATGTTTGTCCTCCTCAAAGTTCTGGCCATTTCCCAGGTCTGTCTACTGCCTTCTCCAAATCAGTTTTCCTATGTTTGCCTGAGTGAAGTCCTGTAGAGTGTAGATAACATAAAACACTCCCCATGCCGTACCAGGAAGTGTTGTTTGAACATCTTAGCAATGTCTTCTCAAAGCAGTCGAGCTTCCGGTGGGTCATGCATACTTGAAGCAGCACATCATGTGCCATATCCCTGTTTCAGTAGAAAATCCAAATTGCACTTGCTTTGAGGATCCAATTAAAAGTATCCGAATTATCTTGCAATCACATTCATTTTAAACAGCTTAATGCTCAAAGCGGGAAGACAACTTGAAAGGGCTCCATCTAAAACAAGTGTGTTTGGGGGGGCGGGAACTGGCAAACTCTTGCCTGGCCCGCTTTAATTTTGATGGGGTTACCCTGGGTTATTATCAGAAGTTGAAAGGTCCCGAAGCTTTTGTTTTGAACCCACAGGTGTTCTTTGTAGGGCCTATTTTTTAATAAAGAGTCTTATTTGTTTTTTTAAATTAGCTCATATTGTGAGTTACCACATCTGTGCTATGTGGTAATGAAACCCAGGGGGAGGTCACAGCAGGAGAGGGGGCTTGAGCAGGCAGAAAACATCTGGATATCGCTTTCGAGATTCACTTGCAGCTTCTTGCATTTTATTAAGCAAAGAAACTTACACTGTGCTCAACTGTGGCACCCAGGAAAAATAGATTTCTATAAAAATACACAAGCCTAGCTCTAAAGCAGCATTCTCTCTGCTCAGTAAGTTTGGGGCTATCTAGCAGGCCATCCACCTTTAAAGATCGTTGCACAACTTACCGGTATATGACATCATTTAAAAATGTGCATGTTTTATTTCACAGCATGCTGGCCTTGAACACTGTGATATTGTCATGCTCCTTGGTAACCGAATGGCTCCATGTATAAAGTTGGGGGGAAAGTGACCTAGTTTTACAGGCCATGCAACTGCCCATTTCCAGAGCATAAAAGCTGTATCGGACGGCACCTGTAGCAAAGTTGTACACAGGGCAGGTTCTACATTCAAGTTTAGAAATACAACAGACCACTCTCCTTTCATCTGCTTCCCAAGCTAACAGTAGATTTAACCTTCAGGAGTCTCCTTGGCTGGATGTGCAGGCCATCCGAAAAAGGGCTGAAACGCCAGACAACAGTTGCTTCGGCGCGTAAAATGCTGATGACTAAATATTTAGGAACTATCCCATTAAGAGATCAAAGCAAGCACTTAAAAGCGGAGTCAGCTGACCGTCCCTCAGCTAAAAGGACAGCTGCGGCAGAGAACTGCTAAGAGCTCAGAACTTCCATAAAGGTTGCATTGATGCATTACAGCTTTGGGGTAACAAATGGGCAGCAGGAGGGGGTTGCACCGCCTCAATCGCATGCCGAAACGTCCCTCTCCGGAGATAGCTCATTTTTTACAGAAAGCAGAACATTTCAAGAGGGCAGTTAACATGCTTGTGTGTGTGTGTGTGTGTGTGTGTGTGTGTGTCTAAGTTTCAAAACAAAAGCTTCCCTGTTTTTCAAAACTAAGGGAGCTTTCTGAGTCCCAGTGGCATGGCAGCAACTGCCACCACCTGGAAGTCATCTTCAAGCCTGTGCTGGTAATTGGAGCTGCACTGCCATTTCCTCAGGGAGGAAAGTCAGGCTTGGATAGGCCAAGGTTACATGTACTGCTGGTCAGGGTGGTGGCTGGCTCAAGCTTCAGCTATCCTACTTCCAAATTAGTTGCTTTCCGGAGCCCTAACCCCAATGCTGTGCGTCTGTGCCTCTGCTCCTCCTATTCACAATTTCCTTATGGCCTAGGGGTGATGCCCAAGAGTTTGGTTTCAAAGGCAGGCACTCTTACTGCGTTGCCTACCTGAGCAAAACTGGAATCTGTTCCAATTGGAACCTCTTAAAAATATGGACACTCAATCCACAGCTAGGCCTTGCCACCATTTACTCAATCACCCACTGAATTTCATAACACAAGGCTTCTAGAGTCCTACTTCCGTGTACATGACTAATGAAGGATTTCAACGCTAATGAAGGATTTCAACGCTAATGAAGGATTTCAACGCTGCTTCCTATTTGAGGCTGGTTTGACTGCAGAAATGGGACGACGATAAAGAGAAACCATCCCTGTGATATTTATACTTTTAAACCCAATTGTGTGCATTTTCGTACTGCCCCCCCCCCCTTGTCCCCAACAAGGCAATTTGAATATCTGAGATTTCCTTTTCTGGAGGAAAAAAAAAGACACTAGACTCTCCTCCCCCTTTCCCATTGGGCATTTTATTTTATATATCATTTGCATTAGGTAATCAACTGAAACACTTCAACAACAGAAAGCTCTCAGCAAAGTACAGGGGGGGGGGAGAGGAATGAAGCAATTATCTCAAACAGATGTGACAAAACGGTTTTAGATTTGGAAGTATTGCACAACTGAAATCAGCACGTGAAGAGAAAGGAAAACGAGAGAGAGGAGCGACCATCTTCTAACATGGATTGTGAAGGGGGAAAGGCACCATTTAGCTGTGTGTATTAAAAAAATAATGAGGCACAATCCAAGTTCTCAATATTACATTCGACACTGCTTCTGAAATGTTCGAACTAACACAGAAGCTACGGCTTCATTTTCTAAAATTTCGTTACGAGGGGGGAAACAAGCACCTAAACAGATTTCTGAAAGCAAACCTATTAAAAAAATCTTCACAAGGGTTTCAGTTTATAAATAGGTGCCACAAAAGTTTACATAGCTACATGGTCTTAAAATAGGATATATTCTGGCAGCTGATCGTAGATTACATGCTTTTCCCCCTCAAAATCTCTTTCTGGTCTGATCTCTAGGACTCACAAAATGATCCACCTTTTAAGAGCTAAATTGGCAGTGTGTGAGACAGGCTTTTCAGCATGCTTTCTCTGCAGCATAGTTTAGGCACCATATTTTCTTTATACAAAACACTTCTAATGCCACATGATGTATTCCCCCCCCCCCCCCGCTTAAAAAGCCACAACTTGATCTGCTGTTCTGGCTGCAATCCTATGCATACTTACTTGGAAGCAAATCTCACGGAAATCAGTAAGGCTTTGTTGCCAAGGGCATGGATGCAGGACCAGAGGGTTTTAAACACAGGCAAATGTTTAGGATGGGGATGCCGTGGCAGCTGCCTGTATTCAGAAATGTAAAGTGTCTCGGCAGCAATACAGATTTGGAAAGAGACGGCTTTTTCAGAAACCATCGCTCAAGCCTCTAAGAATATACAGTGTTTGAACAAGTCCGTGAATGAACACATTTGTATATTTTGAAGCACTTGCTCGCAAAAATACTCTATGTATAAAGCTTTGCTTCAGACCACACGGCTCTGCACGTTAAGGGTTTCCAAAAAGGTACCAATAATTAGAATCTGCTACAAATACTGTTCAGCTCTTCAAATTGCATGCTTTCGTAAGTGAATATGCAGGTTGCAGATTCTAGAAGGAGGAAATTCAGTGAATTTAGGAGGGGGGGAGCATCTCTCATTTGTAAGGAAGAAATGTAGGCTATTTGTCAGATTTCTAATCCACCTTCCAAAGCCTAGCTGTTCATAATTTTTTTATACAAAACAAAAACAAAGGGCCCCAAACAATCCTCTAATGAGTAGTAACAAATAAAAGTAATGAACCAGCGCATCAAGCAAACATGGATTGAAATAAAGTCTTAAAAGTTCTTTTAAAAGCCAGTATCAATGTGGCCATGCATATTTCCCTGGAGAGGGCATTCTGAAGCCAAGAGTCACCATTAACAAGTCCCTGTCTCTGGTACCTGCAATTTAATAATTGTATTGGTGAGCCAGACAGCAGAGTCTCTGAAGCTGATCTTAACACCTTGGTAGGCTCATATGGGTGCAAGCAGTCGTTCAGATATACTACTGGGGGTCCAGTTTAAGGGCTGTAAAGGTTAAAAGCAGCACATTAAACTGGACCCAGAAATAAATATGATATACTTAGGGTGCCACAATGCAACGTCTCCATACTTGCGCCCCAATTCCACAGAGTGCTTGCATGTATAGATCTCCCATATAAATTCAACACAGCAAGGCAAGCGCACAATGATCCAAGTCTCCCATCCACATGAATAGTACTGTCCTTCCCTGTATGGATGTGGACTCTCATAAAAAAAATTGTAATAATCCAATAGCTCAAGGAAATACTATCATTATCAGGAATGTTATGGCAGATATAGAAAGCCATCTAGAATTCCAGGTTTCACCAAACATGTATAAACTAGCAAAGAGAAACACAGTCCCTCGCTAACTAGCGATTTGTAAGTGAATTCCGTAAGACTTATTCCAATGTTCCTAACTGTACTTTTCAATGCAGGCATCAAAATATTTCAGTGAACTTAAATCTACAGGCAACTGTCACCAGGGATTGTGGGCTACAATTGGAAAGAATGTATTTTATTCAATAACCAATATAAGTTTATTTCTGGTTGACAATTAAACTGGGAAAATAAGTTCCCCATTGGTTAGTGGGGGGGGGGGGAATTAGCCACAATAGTCCTGGCATATAATATTAGGCTTGGAACCTCCGGCATACATTTTTCCGGTCAAAACACTCCTCTCCAAACCTTTCCAACATTTTACTTTCAGATCCAAACCATTTTAACACCTTTCCCCCCCATAGTGGTATATTCATGGCTCTGTCGAGAAAACAATGGGCAAGATCCATCACCTGTATGCTGTGCAAATTTTTCTATGACAGTAGCCCCTTAATAGGATGCTACTCTGGAGGGCTCCTGACCTTGAGAAGAGCTTCTTTTTGGGGGGGGGCTGCCTTTTAAAGAGCAGGGGAACTCAAAACAGAAATGATTCCTGATCTCCAATCTCTCAACAACCCATGGTTTACAAACAGCCATCAAAACTGAAAACACGATTTCAAACTGGTTTGCAAACCTTGCCTGCAGAACAATATTCCAACAAGCCATCATGGCTTGTCAGCAACACAAAATCACCGTCTGGGTTGGGATGACGTTTCACACTCTACACCATGGTTTGGGAGGTTATCCAGGGATTTGCAGGGGAAAGAGGGGAAGAGAAACCAAGGCTTGAATGTATGTCTGAAGGACCTGCCATGTGTGAGCAGGGCAGCCACTCATACTTGATTACGTCCCAGCCAATTTTCTAATCACTGCAAATGAGAACGCAATCCGTATAACCATGTTAGCCATAATGGTTAGCTTTGAAACCTTGACAAACAAGGTTTCAAAGTATTTGGAATTGTCTGAAAAATGGGGTGGGAAGAAACGATTTAAGGAACAGCAGAAAAGTAAACCATGATAGCAAAGTCCAGAGTATTTTAGTCCTGTGAACAAGACCCCAGAGACCTAAGCTCTGAACTTCCTCCCTCTTACCCCTGAAATTCAGATAATGAACCCCCAAAGCTTCTCCTTGCAGCTGTTGAACCAGAAACTGGATTTTAGTTTTTGCACTTGCAAAGCAGATCTTATACATGCAGAACATAACAACAGCCATAGGTAAACCATTCCTTTCTAAACGTTTAAATACTGTCCATATGAGCAGGCGGTACGAGTCACATTTTCAGTGTCTCTTTGCAAAGGGAGTTTTAAGTGTTTAGATGCCTGCCTTTCACTTTGTAAGCACCTTTATTCAGTGCTCTTCTTAAAAGTAGTTTGCCGCCGCTTCATGAATAAAGTATATATTATGGAAGAGAGCGCGGGGGGGATGCCCATTATAAATTTCTGCCCATATTTTCAAAATTGCCTACCTCTCAGTTCTGCAACATCTTACACAACTAGTGAGAAGGACCAAAACGTCATGAGAAATGTTATCTTCCCCAACTAGAGTGGGGCATGGCGACGTTGTCTCCCGAAGCCAAACGCAACTCAAGAAATTTCATTTATGACTTAGGATAACTTAAGCTAAGCCGTCCACAATCGCTCAAGCTTAAGATGAGCACATGGGAAACCAACACTTTCTACTTTCATTATCTACCCATCAACTATTTTTCGCTTACTATGCTGCAAGTGTGGTCTTAGACATGGTTATTCAGAAGCCCCCCCCCCCGGGTTCATTAGCGTTTTACCCTCAGATTACTGTATACTGGACAGCTGGAATATCTAAAATAAACCTTAACTACCAAAGCTGTTTCTACGGGCTGCCTAAATATCTTAACACCTAATTAATATACATCCACCTCTTGTTTTGAGGACATGTCAACACCAGGCATCCCCAAACTGCGGCCCTCCAGATGTTTTGGCCTACAACTCCCATGATCTCTAGCTAACAGGACCAGTGGTCAGGGATGATGGGAATTGTAGTCCAAAACATATGGAGGGCCGCAGTTTGGGGATGCCTGGTCAACACAGTGGATATAGTATCGGGAATTGTAACCAGCCTACCTCGTGAAGTCTGTACCGCGGCTCTGAGTTAAAGGGTCCAAATGGCAGCTTTGCTAATCGTTTGCACAGTCATACTTTCAGTCAACATGGTAGCACTATGCTACACCACCCTTGGTTTTTGAGGCACTCAGACTCTCTTCCTAACACGTAAGAATGGAATCAACAGGCCCACTAACATATCAATCAGCCTGGACAATCGTGATTCTAATTGTGCTCCGAGCATCAGCACCTGACGTTGAACACGTTGCTGCAAGCAGCCAATTGGTCTAATGATAGTTTGTTTTGTTTTTATTTTTTCTGCGTCTCATTCAGTTGAACCAACATGGCTATGAAAACACTCTGGCTCATGGTCATACATTGGAAAAAAATTAACAAAGAACACCACGAATGACTGCTAACTGAAAAGAAGAAACTGCCTAGGAAGGCGGTGCTATTTATATATCTTTAAGAGCAAGGCAAAAGGAAGAAGAAGAAGAGCAAATTAAAAGCTTTCCTTAATAGTCTCATTACCCTTTTGTAACAGGGTCCCGTTTTTGGCATCAAAACAGTTTACAGACAGCTAATAACTTTGTGTTCGTATAGCGGACAATTTTGGTAACGTTCTTCTATCAATACATCTATGCTGCACTTTGACATCCTATAGAATATAACGCTCAAAGTCTGGATTTAAATGAACTAAAAAAAAAAATCTGCAAACTTTAATATATTTAAAACAAAAACAAAAAACATAAACCTTCCAGTAGAAACATATGCAGCTAGGGAATTTCAAGAACTGCAGTTTTTCTAAAATTTTGTTAAAATGTAGCTTCCCAGTATACAACCAACTGCTAAACAACCTCGTGTATAGAAGTTACTATAAGGTGCTAATCATGGCAAATGCACATTTACTGAAGTAACATAAAGCAGTGCTCTGAACACATTGACGTCAATTTCTTTGTATCTCTTTTGGCCAGGCCACAGGCATCCGTTTCCCTTTTCCTTTTAAGCATGATAAAAGGATGCAGATTAAGGAGGGTGTTTCTTTCTCTTTTTTTTCGCAAAGGGGGCTCCTGGACAGACACACTGTGTATTTAAAGTTGTTGAGGTCACTGAAGTGCATTTCAGCAATGTCCAAGAGTTAACTCAAAACTGGAATTTGAACGGCAGGTGGGATGCTTCTACTTCACATACGGCAAAACTGGTGCAAAAATGTGTGAAACTAGTTATCCGTAACCTTTTGGTCCAAATACATAAAATATGCATTATTTACAGCATTTTATTCCTTTTTTTTCAAATGCAATGCTTTAAAACACATTATAAAGCACCTTAGTAAAAATATTCTACAGGTAAAAGTATCTAAATAGGAAACCCCTAACCATACCACAGCTCACTAGTTGAGTCATAATATGGATTCACCAGTAGTTCTTTAAAGTACAAAGAATCTATGGAACAAGGATACAGAATTCACTATTTGTTTTATGTTGATGTGCAGGCAAAAGCCAGCTTCTGAAGAGGTGTTTTCCCAACATTAGTTGGAAGTACAGAGAATATTAAAGAAACACTGCCTTGGTTTTCGGCGTTCTGACAAGATCACTATGGAATTTGAATTTTCAAACACACTGATGATCAATTTAGCTCTTTAAAATGAAAACCCCACACTGATAAAATATGGGCAAGTCCAGCTGCAGCATTTTTCAGCAGAACATGATTGAACATGATTCATGTGATATGAATTCACAAGAACAAAGCACAGATGTCAGCCGGTTATTAACATTATTCATAAACGTATACAACCCAAATCTCCATGTTGAAGCTAGGGAACCAACAGCTTCCTCTTCCCAGGAGGTTAACTAAAATAAGCTGTTCTATGAATCAAAAAGAGCGTAAAGGGAAGCCTTTCATCTTTATCGTTTCAGCAACGTAATTAGTAAGTGGTTAGTTTCTGTAAATGTGTATGTAGGCTTCTGCAGGAGTCGAAGAGCAGCCTTCTTTGAGATTAAACTGAAGTTTATGCTTTGGGATTACCAACGTATCTGGTCAGCAGCCATCTTCATTGAGGAACCCACAATTCATTTTACTGAGCTCAAGGACTGAGGTGCCTCAGTTGGTGCATCAGCAATCTACAAGTTGGGGCTGAAAATAAGAATGTGGCCCAAAGGTTTAGTCCCTAGCCTAAAAAGATGCATCGTCCTTAGTTCGATTTAGGGTAAATCTTTTCATAGAAAAAGTTTTGTGCCAGAATGTACAACTCTCCATCTTTTTCCCGGACGGCGTGTGCTCTGACAAACTGAAACTGCTCCAGTGCAAATTCGTAGAACTCATTCTCCATTTTCCATATTTCAGACTGCTGCAGCTTTGCAATGGTTTCTTTTGTGGGGAGTTTCTTTTCTGTTGTCTTCCTAAGATGAGACTTCTTGCCTAAAAGCAAAACGTACAAAGTCATACCTTCACTTTGACTCATAGCTTGAATGCTCCCAGAGGAGCAGAAACGTAGACCGTGAAAAGTTTGTGTGTCTCTGTGCAGAGTATTCTTTCATCAGCAGGTTGCTAAATGGGTACATAAAGTGACAGAACTTGGGCCAAGATTTATTAAGCCTCCGGGACTGAGAAACTGGAAGCTTTGACATTAAACATGAATGCATTTGCATTAGTGTGCTCTCTCAGTGCACATTCCTCCCGCTGTTTAAAGAGCTTAATTATTAAAACCATAAAGAGGAAGTGTTTGCATTGGGAACTGCATTTCCTCACATCACATCCATTTAAGATATCTGTTTCAATCATGATTAATGCTTCTTTGGAAATTCAGTACGGTCGACAATAAAGTTAGTAAAAAATAATAATACTTCACAACAACCGGGCAGACAATTTGTTTCACCAAATTCACAGCAACCTCTCACATGATGCCAT
The DNA here is from genome assembly GCA_034641385.1 of Darevskia mixta. Lineage (NCBI taxonomy): Eukaryota > Metazoa > Chordata > Lepidosauria > Squamata > Lacertidae > Darevskia > Darevskia mixta. Next base: position 6,617,527 of record JAWWNH010000029.1, read on the forward strand.
CAACAATTTTCATTTAAAGGCAAGGTGGTAAGTGAGTCATCCTGAATATTTGTTGTGGGAATATGCTATTTGCATTCTATGCTGCAATGTGTTCTATGCATTATATGCTTACAGTACTAATATACCTCTTATTGCTATCAAAGCCAGTTCTCAAGGTTCCAACAAACGGGGAAAGTCAATGTATATGGTGGGACTACAAGTTTCACCACTCCTGACTACGCTGTCTGGGGACGATGGAACTGTAGCCCAATAACACCTGCACATGGGCTACCCTTGAACTACAGCATAACCAAGAAACAGAATCCAGAAATAGAGGTGCGTGTACAGGAGCAGGCTTCGTTCTCAATGTCACTTAATCCTTGGGGGGATAGAAAACAGTTCCATTCCTATTCTTCCTTTGCATTAGACGGCGGCCCCAAGAGTCTGCATACCTATACCAAGTCAAGCTGCAAACCACAATGAGCTTACCGAAGCAGGCCGGTCAGCAGGTTGTGCGACGTGAACAAGAGTAGAGTCTTATCGCTAATCATTCAAATATTACTTGAATCAATCTGGTCCGATCCCACGTTCTTTGTGGACTTTGCCTACACTGCTCAGCTTCCTTATGTCAGCCTGGCAGCCCTCTTCTTTCTTTCCAGAAACTCGCACAACTATTCTCGCACTGAATAACTACAGACATTAGGAAGAACCTCCTGACAGCAAGACCTACCTTCCTTGGAGGTTCTGAAACAGAAGTTGGATGGTCATCCGTCAGGGATTCTTTTGTTGTAATTCCTGCATTGCAGGCGGTTGGGCTTGTGGTCCCTTCCAACTGTACCATTTATGATTCTATGACCCTGTGACATCAGCTGGTATTTAAAGCCCCCATAAGGACCTGGGAGTGCAGTTCATACTGCATGTGGCTTCTCACCCACAGGCAGAGAGGAGCCTAGTGGGCAATACACCCGTGTACTGGATGCAGAGTATCCAAAAGAGGAAACTGGAAACAACACTGGAATTGCACATGTACCAACATGAGCAAGTCAGTCTCTTGAGGTGGGTAGGGGAATGGACCGCTGTTTCAGGAAAACTGCTCATTCATGTCCTAAAGCAGGGGTCCTCAAACTACGGCGCATAGGTCACATCCGGCCCGCCAGGGTCCTGAACCCAGCCTGCCCGGCAATTGCAGAACCTGCGGCGCTCCTCCTTCCCATTGCCCAGATGGCCACAGCCAATGCGAGCTTCCTTCCCTCCGAACCGCTACTACTCCAAGTGGCTGGGTCCAATCCTTTCCGGCTTCTCCTCGGACCACACCCTCTAGCCCCTTCCCACTCGGCTGCTCATCAATCCCATCGCGATCCCAGGTTGCCAGGCGAAGCGGGTCCAAAGTGGGAGGGACCAGCCCATGCACCAGCCGGGCCTGGAGCCGAGCCCGGAGGTGTCGCTGCCAACACCGAAGAAGGCCTGTGGAAATGCAGGCGTAGAGCAAAGGCGCAGCGGCCGTGGGGCGCTGGGTCTCCTGCCAGACGACACTGAGGGAGGAGCAGCTGAATGCTGCCACCACCACTGCCCAGAGCCTGAGGTAGCACCTCTTTCCTTTCCTCACTCTTACTCAGTCACCCTCCTCTCTCTCTCTCTCTCGTATCACCCCCCATTGAAATACTTATAAGTTTATGTTGATTAAAACCGTTCTTCATTTTAAATATTGTATTGTTTTTCCTGTTTTTTGTGCACTACAAATAAAATATGTGCAGTGTACATAGGAATTCGTTCATATTTTTTTCAAACTATAGTCTGGCCCCCAACAGTGTCTGAGGGACAGTGAACTGGCCCCCCGTTTGAAAAGTTTGAGGACCCCTGTCCTAAAGGGTATGTGAAAGAGAAGCTTGGGGGGGGGAAGGAGGAAGATGAAAATGGCCTAGTGGGTGGCTATTTAAATACCTGTGCGATATAGTTCTGTAGCACCCCTGAAGAAGCGGGGCAAAGCTGCCTCCAGCAACATAATAAAGTCTTCAAGCTCTTCAGTAACTCCCACTAGGAAATATTCATTAATCAAGTTGTATTTGGCTTGTTCCAAAGCCCATCTGCTTCCCACATTCCTAAAACGATAAAAAGTAATTACAGGAAGGTTTTGATGTCTGCCAAGAATTTTGGTTCCCTTCATTTAGATATTCTCACACCAGGCTAAAAGAATGGCTTAGCTGTTATCTTTGCACAGGCAAGAAAACAAAGTTTCAGCCACACACATTTTTAATTTCCTTTGCTCCCCCCCCCCCGCTCCCCATTTTTTTTTGCTCTCTTCATGGCCTAGGTTAGATGTCAAAAGATTTATGGCTCTGATTTCTAACTTTTTGATAACACTAATGCCTTTTTTCAAGTGTGTTGCATGGTGTTCAGAATGGAAAATTTTGCTGTTATATCAAAGAGTTCAAAAGTATCAATTTTGACGTGGCATAAAAGCAGAAACTGAAAGGCATGTTGGAACTTTGCACCAGTCTTCCACGACCGATTGCAGTTTATCTGCATTTTAGCAAGATTGTGCTATAAGAGGATAAACAAAGAGAGGTTTGCAGAATGGTTGAGAATTTGTATATCTGATACTTTGAAAGTACTTGCTCAAGCCTTGGTCCAAGTAATCTGAAGCGACCATATATGCATTTCTCTCCTACACAGAAATACAGTGTAGGAGATTTGTCATATGCCTTCTGACACAGCATATTAAGGATATTATCTCAATTAAAAGTAAATAAATCAGAGCTGCTGTTTTTTCTCCTACTGTTAAGCAAATGGTGTAACAAGGCTTTACCCTAATTATTGTAATATGACAAATCAACTTCTAAACTACATTTCATGATCACACCTTCAGACATTCAAAATGGAACTGAGCACTCAAATTAATCCATGCTTACATTATAGCAGCCACAAAGTTTATTTCTGCCAGCTAAGAACAATTGGGTTTGAGACCTAAAGGTTGAGCATTTATACCGGGTTAGAAACTGATCTTGCTGCTACCAGTGAACACATTTCCCTGAGCAGAACTTTGCTCAGATGATGCTCCAGTCATTTAAAGGGAGACCATCCACAACAGCGGAGGAATGACAGGGTGAGGAGCGAATCACTGCCACTTCTGCCAGTGGGATTGAAAGCTTTCTGTGGATGAAAGAAGCCTTCTATCCACAGAAGGCTAAGTTTAGATCCAAGCCATGACATTTTAAACGGGGGGGGGGGGGATCCCATAGTTACATGCTTTTTAATCAACATACCCAAACACTGACACTGGTGTTTAGAAGGGAATACATAGTTCAGTTTGAAAATGGTTGACAGTTTTCTGTATCATTCATGGAAATTTAATCAATAATAATGGGGGTATTATTTTTGTTTGTTACTATGTTATGTATCTGTGTGATCCTCAGATGATGGGTGGCATAGAAATTTAATAAATAATAATTCAACCATTTTTCAGTTTGATACTTTGGAAGATAACTGCAAAGTACACTTGTTAATCAAATGTGTTATTTCTCAAAATCTTAACCTCTGCTACACATTCTGATTTAATAAAATACACTTCACATGGATAATTTATTTAATCTGCAATTTAAAGCAATTCCATCGTCTTACCAGCACTCAGAGCTGTGGCCACAGAAGAACGGAATTTGAAGCCAGAGTTTCTCAGGGGCACAATCTGAGCCTCCAGCTGCTACACATTCATCAAACGTCTGGAACAAAGACAAAAACTCAAGAGTGAGCTATAAATTTCCATCTTAAATATCAAACTTCTTAGTGTAGTTATTTTTCTACATGAACTTGGGCTGTATTACTTCACAATAGCTTACTAAGAGGCCTGTCACTTTGTGCATCAGTACATGCTGACTCCCAGCTGTGGGCACCACACAAAGAGATAGTGAGGGGTGGCTGGCACACATAGAATTCAGTGTAGTGTGGCTTTTGGTATGCAGCTGCTAGTGCCCCAAAAGTGACAACTGCACTGGTGTGCAGAGCCACAAGCCATTTTGTGGGCACTGTCAAGATTCGTAATTGCTTCAACACACGGTAACCACAGCAAGAACTGAACAGTGACTCAAAATAGCCCACGATGTGTCATGAATGTGTCCGACTTCAGAAGTTCTTGGACTCCCATTTTATTAACAGCAACCAATTTAAATTCTACTTATATTTGTTCTGCAAAAGCCAGGGTGTCAGAAAACAAGTCATATTGCTGCTACCAAGGGAAATCACATGCTAGTGTTGAAAAGTCATTCTGAAGACCTATAGACAAATGCTGGCCTGGGGAACAACATTGGGTGGGGAAATTTATCTAGCAAGGAGGGACACCATCCTGTGCTCTGTACCTTCTTATTTGCTCTTTAAAAACAGAAGGCCGGAGAGCTGCGTGTATGCGCATGCGCCATTGGTATAAGACAGTGATGGCCAAACTTGACCCGCCAGCTGTTTTGGGACTACAACTCCCATCATCCCTAGCTAACAGGACCAGTGGTCAGGGATGATGGGAATTGTAGTCCCAAAACAGCTGGAGGGCCAAGTTTTGCCATCACTGGTCTAAGACAATGTGGAGCTCTTCGTTCAACATTAAACCATATTTCCATAGCTCCCTTTGTCCAGAGTTAATGCACAATTCATTGCAATCCCATCTTTACAGAATTAATATTGAGTCAAACGCAAATCTCTCATGAGTGGCACTTCACTCATGGAATAAGTGCTTCTGGGACCTTTAACAGGTATGAAGACAGAGACAGTCTTTGATGAGCTCTCCTAAGACCCCTAATAATCTGCTCCAGAGAGTTAAGAGACCACCAAGAATGGTGTGGAAGGTGGTGCACGAAGGATTAGATTAAAAAATATTGATAATAACACACACACACATACACACAAGCAGATGCTTGTGGACCAAAGGTTCTTGCATTCATGGAAGACTCCTTTGAGTGGGAACTGTATTTTAAGATTGAGCCTATTGTTCTGGACTAAATTTGCTTTTCAAAATTGCTACATTTTGAGTTCAGTTATTATCTCCATAATTAAAGCCATGAACAAAGCTGCCAAAATGTACTTTTACTTTTTTATCCCCTTGCTTTCGTCTTCGGAGTCCAGGCCTGTAATCATCGCCAAAGCGCAGGAAGTAATAATAGGAAACCAGCCGCTCTATAGGATCTCTTATGACATTGATGTATATTGGTTTCTTTTTAACACCAAATCTGAAACAGAAGAGATAAATCCGATTGACAAATCAAAGAGTTTCCTGCATGATGTAAAAGTGGATTTAGGGTCAAAGTTTGTTCCAGACCATTCTATTTTGCCGTATTAAGTCAAGTTAGGAGGAGTGCTGAGAAAGTGACAATACTACTTTTTTCCGGTTTCAAAGGTATTAAAGGGTATACTTTAGAAAACTTTCCAAGAAATCTTATCCTAACAGCATTCCATTGAGGTAAATTTTAAACATACACATGTAATATTTACATATATTCATTCAGTTTATTGTGTCTAACAAGTATTATCAGCAAAAGTCCTGTCTGGTACTCCCTCCAACAGATGCGGCCTCTTAAAACTATGCTTTGTAACAAAGAAGATAATGCAGCTGGTGTGACCACAATGGCCAGATGGGGAAAGGTAGGAGGACAAGAGAGATACTCAGAAATTGCCCTTGGCTTTCTAAAGTGCTGCTGCACAAAAATGATCATGCTTGGTATGGAATAGTAGAAGAAAAAGCAGCTAACTTTTAGCTCAATGCAACAGATCTGAAATATTTTAGCACTGGCTAGAACTTAGCACTTTGGCATTTAGCGTGTTTGCCATGACAATAAAATATTCTATTCTATTTTATTTTATTTTAAAATATTCTATTCTATTCTATTCTATTCATATTTAAGACATATTTTACAGGGCTATTTTATGAAAACTCAAGCACAATTCTTAATTGTGCCGATGACATAATAATCACCTGTATTATTATTATTATTATTATTATTATTATTATTATTATTATTACCACCACCAATATGTACCCAGCACAGTTTTAGAAGGGACGCGGATGGCGCTGTGGTCTAAAGCTCTGAGCCTCTTGGGCTTGCCAATTGGAAGGTCGGCAGTTTGAATTCCCGCAACGGGGTGAGCTCCCATTGCTCTGTCCCATCTTCTGCCAAGCTAGCAGTTCGAAAGCACACCAGTGTGAGTAGATAAATAGCTGTGGCGGGAAGGTAAACAGCATTTCTGTGTGCTCTAGCTTCTATCACAGTGTTCCGTTGCACCAGAAGCGGTTTAGTCATGCTGGCCACATGACCCGGAAAAGCTGTGTGCGGACAAACGCTGGCTCCCTTGGCCTGAAAAACGATAAGTACCGCACCCCAGTCACCTTTGACTGGACCTAACCATCCAGGGCTCCTTTACCTTTAGAAGGAACCCAAAGAGAATGTGTTCTATTTATCTGCAGCTCACATTGTGCTTTGACACAGAGCATGCCTCCATGCTAGGCAGGGCAACCTTCGTACACTAATTAGCACTATGTGGCTTGCAGGCAAAATAAGCATGGCCTGTCAGTTGAACGTATTCTGCACTTCGTACTGAATACTGCTGATTTAGCAGAATGCAGTTAATCTACTGTATGGTAAGAACTACAAAGATGCTTTTAAACAGCTTTGATGTATACTAGACCAACTGCCTTCCAACGTGCAAAAATAAATCTGTTTAAAGAAATATGAAAATCAATTACATGCCAGGAACAACCATCAAAGCTAGCCTATAAACCTGGACATTCAAAAATAGGGCTGTAAATACAGTTTCGGTGCTTTATTGCTTTAAGGACCAAAAAAAGGTGCTTTTAAACTCTTCCCCGTGCATTACCAGAGTTACAACAATGTTAGCAAGGCAATGGACAGAACAAAGGTACCAACTGCAACTGCTTGGATCTGCCAGCCTTGCTTGTTTTGAGGATGCTGAACCCTTCCCAATCCGGCTCATTAAGGCCAGCCAGGTCCACTGACCAAATAGTAAAATTGTCACATTGGGAAGGGAGGTTCTGTCTTTTGTTGGAGAAGTCCCCACCTATGCCTGAAAAGGCAGTCTTGTTATGACAAGGGCAACCCAGTCAGATGGGTGGGGTATAAAAATTAGAATAGAATAGATCTTTCCTTTTTAGAAAAGGTCACTGAGCACATGAGCACACTGAGCACATGATGGCACAACAACAGCAGACATCTTTCCTCCCTCCATTTGTAAGCAGGTTTCCAACCAGGTTATGGCCCTGAGTTGCTGCCGTTCCTGATTCTGTATACTGACTGCCGTTACTTTTATTATTATTGTCTTTTTACTGGAATCCAACTCAGGATTTGGAGAGGATGAGACACCATTAGTCTTTAATTTTTCCATTACAAAAGCAAAAAGGGAGATGAGGCCAGGCCTCTGCTGAGCCCACTCCTGCCCTTTCCTCAAGCAGAGGCAAGAGAGATGTGTCTGGAAAGGCAGAGCTGCTGTCACCATGATGAGAGGAGGCGAAGCTTACTGCCACCATCATCAGTCATGTTGCTTATGATTTAGGCCTGGTGAGCATTTAAGGTTCCCATCCCTAATTTGCGGGTTTCCATCTGATTAGATTTCACTTTGATTCTGATTTGATTTTAGGATGTATTTTAAGGTAATATGTTATATATTTGATGTTAGCCACTCTGAGCCAGGTTTTGGCTGGGGAGGGTGGGGTATAAATAAAAATTATTATTACTATTATTATTATTATTATTATTCCACCATGGCAGAAGTAAATCAAGATATGCCTCACTGCTCATCCATGATGGATTTAGATGGCTAGTTGCCTTCACAAAACTTAAATGGAGTTAAAGCAAGTTGTTCCTTCAGATTTTTTTACTCAAACATTTAGCATAAAGGGGGACCCCAAATCCGGTCAGGGCCCCATAGCATTTCAAGATAAACACTTGGAATCCCTGTATGCATTCATCCGCTCATTTGACAGATGATGGTTCCAAGTACCCAGAGCAATGAATAAATGAATTAAAAGGAATGAAGAATGAGGCAGAATCAATGGGGTTTTAAAAAAATATGGTGCATGAGTTTTTGTCCTCTACCACTTAAGTGAAATTTCTAGACAGCTCCACCACCACCGTCATAAAAGTTTTGAAATTCAGTGTAATTTTATGAGCGTATATACTGAATCAAAGCATTGCCAGAGTTGTTGTTTTTAAGGAGGATGAATCTTTGCAGAAAGATTTTACACTTCTCTACTGCAATAACGCAACATCACAAGTTACTCTCGCCTATTGCCGAGAGCAAGCACAGCACTCAATTTGTTATTTTAATAATCGAAACCACAAACAGAAGAAAGCAAGCTGTTGCAGGGGGGGGGGGAAATAAATCATTTAGGTGAAAGGGTAACAAACAAAAAAAGCCACAAGGATAATGCAACCCTGGAGGAAAATATGCATATGAATGAAGTTGCTTAGCTGCCTTTCTTGAGGCAAAATGGTTTTTAGACTGAAGTTACAGTACCTACAAAATGTTTTAAGTTTTATTCTATGAATAATGTAGAGGATAGAGTAACACTTACCTAGCTGTTCACAAGGTTATTATTTCATTAGGTATTCAATGCAAGAGGTTTATTAATACAGCATATTGCACTTTTGGATTTGGAGGAAGCAATACAATTTTATGCTCGGGGATTCTTTTTTGAAACTGACATTTGGCAACCATTTCTTTACATGTACATTTCAGCTGCTGTTGTAACCTTCACCACTCTCTGTCTGATATTACGTCGCATGCACGAAATATATGGAATATAAAACTTCTGGTGCCCCCCCATTGTTTTCCACATTTGTCACAGCAAATAAATTAAGATGGATTCCAGATAAAATGAACAGCTGAAGTCCATTTCGCAGACCTTTCCCTTCATCTTGGTTAAGCAATAGTGCAGCTTTCACCAGCCTGGTGCATATAACTTCATATATCTTGGGCTCCAACTCCCATCAGCCCTAAGCCAGCTTTGCTCATGGTCAGGGATGATGAGAACTGTAACCGCAGACATCAGTAGGGTACCAGCCTGGAAAACGCTGTAATAGAGACCAACTGCCTTCCAACGTAAAAAAGGGGCATACATGTCAAAAGGGTGGGGATGGAAGGGGGGGAAGAAAGTATCATTTTTGACCTCCGCTTGTAATGTTCTCGTAACAAGTTCCCATGATAAGAGTACATCTGGTTTCACAACCCAGATAATGTGCAAGAGATGCAGGCAGATTCGTTGCTGAGGTCACACAGATGGGCAGAACAGAGTACAAACAATGAAGTCTACAGCTGGGTGGTAGCAATCGAGATGAGCAGCTGCCATGCAGTTCGGTGTGCCCACTTCTGGGCTCGAGAAGAAGAAGAAGAAGAAGACGAAGACGAAGAAGAGGAGGAGGAGGAGTTCGGATTTGATATCCCGGTTTATCACTACCCGAAGGAGTCTCAAAGCGGCTCACATTCTCCTTTCCCTTCCTCCCCCACAACAAACACTCTGTGAGGTGAGTGGGGCTGAGAGACTTCAGAGAAGTGTGACTAGCCCAAGGTCACCCAGCAGCTGCATTTGGAGGAGCGGAGACGCAAACCTGGTTCACCAGATTACAAGTCTACCGCTCTTAACCACTACACCACACTGGCTCTCTTCTGGTGCTAGTTTAAGATTCTGTGTCAAACTGGGCATCGAGGAAGCTCTTGTTCCAGTATGGTTTAAGTGGGGGTGAAAGAAATGCACTTCTTTCAGAGAAAGCCTAATCTCTCCCCACCTGACCACACTGCTCAATACAATTCCTGCCATCACATGTAAGTAGGCATTTATGGAGTCATTTTCTACTAGTCAGATTGGCTACAGCAGGCAATAAAGGAAAGGGACCCCTGACCATTAGGTCCAGTCGCGGACGACTCTGGGGTTCCGGTGCTCATTTCGCTCTATAGGCCGAGGGAGCCGGCGTTTGTCTGCAGACAGCTTCTGGGTCATGTGGCCAGCATGACTAAGCCGCTTCTGGTGAACCATAGCAGTGCACGGAAACGCCATTTATCTTCCCGCCAGAGCGGTACCTATTTATCTACTTGCACTTCGATGTGCTTTTGAACTGCTAGGTGGGCAGGAGCTGGGACCGAGCAACAGGAGCTCACCCCGTTGCGGGGATTCGAACCGCCGACCTTCTGATCGGCAAGCCCTAGGCTCTGTGGTTTAACCCAATACAAGGCCATAAAACATGATATTTCTCAAGAGGCAGCAAGTCCGATAGCACTGAGACCAAACTACCACAGCCTGTTGTTAGGGTTGCCATATTCCCAAAAGTGAAAATCTGGACAAAGCTGTTGGGCTTTTTTTGGGGGGGGGGGGTTAAAAGAATTTTTCTTTAAAGAATCACCCGAGTTGCCATACGTCTCCGGGTTTTCCAATGATGTTTTGCCGATTCGGCAAAAATCTGCCCTGACGTCATTTTTGCAGCCCGATTCTCCGTCGTGTCCAGGAAAAACCCAGACGTACGGCAGCCCTACGGTTATGAAGTAGGCCTGAAGAGATACTGACTGAAACCTAAACAGAGGGTTTCTTTCCATGTGTTCTGGCACTACCATCAAGTACTCTGTGATACTGAAACACTGCACCGCTGAAGGCAGTAAGTTGATTTGCTATTCTAAAGGAAGGCTGAAAGCACTGAGTGCAGTCATTAACGGCTCAATCAAATATTAAAAATAAATAATTGCTTCCTTCATTTGCATGGCTGACAAAATTACCAGATACTGTAGTTGTTGTCAAGCGCATATATCCATTTTTGGCTAGTGTTTCAAATTTGTCTTGGGGATGAAGATGACAGAATGATAGTCCAGCTTCTTGCGGTTCTCTTGTATGATATGGTAGAGTCAGCCCAGGGAACAGCAGGCTTTTTTTAAAATTTTGCAAAACAACTTCTAATATGAAAGGCTCTATGGGAGAGCAGGTGGTCACTAGTAAGTTTTGGGAAAGGTGTGGCACCAACAGATTAGTAGCAATTAGAAGACAAAAGAAAATGTGGAGAATCTTAACTACTTAAAGGACTAAAATCACCAAGCGGGAACTGGTTAATTCCTTGATTTGCTCCTCAGCAAGACTGTTCTGAAGGGACCCAGGTGGTGCTGTGGGCTAAACCACAGAGCCTAGGGCTTGCTGATCAGAAGGTCGGCGGTTCGAATCCCTGCAACGGGGTGAGCTCCCGTTGCTCGGTCCCTGCTCCTGCCCACCTAGCAGTTCGAAAGCACATCAAAGTGCAAGTAGATAAATAGGAACCGCTCTGGTGGGAAGGTAAACGGCGTTTCCGTGCACTGCTCTGGTTTGCCAGAAGCGGCTTTGTCATGCTGGCCACATGACCTGGAAGCTGTACGCCGGCTCTCAGTCAATAAAGCGAGATGAGTGCCGCAACCCCAGAGTCGGACACGACTGGACCTAATGGTCAGGGGCCCTTTACCTTTACCTTTTAAGACTGTTCTGAGGTTTATCCCCACACCCTTCTCTACTCCAGTTATATATTTCTGCTTTCAGACAGTACACAGATTTTTTTGAAAATTAAGAAAGTATGTATTATAAGAGCTTAGTCACCAAAGCACATCAATAGGAAAGGATGGTGCATGTCCAGGAGAAAAAGGCTGAAATCAATCTGAATGAGAAGTCAGTGGGGAAGAAAAAAGCTTTTCTAAAAGTAATAGGGGGGGGGGGAGAACGTGTTCAGAATGTCATGGTGCAATTTCTGTTCATGACCATTAGAGGGCAGTACACTCTTAAGTGAATCAGTGCAGTGCTTGAACAATAAAAATAAGCTGACAAGGCCTCAAAATGCTGCAAACAGAATTGTATGTTATGTGGCTTACTTTGCAAAATCCAGGAAGGATATATGTCCATGATAAAACCCTGGCTTCATTTCTTTCCAGGAAGTTACATTCTTCACAAATCGTACCTGGGAGGGAAGAAGAAAAGTTTCTTTAATGCGTAGAAGAAAAAGAATTTGCGATCAATGAAATAGGCTAGTATTAAGAGATGCAACTCAGCTAATAGCAAGTGATAACAGTAAATGCTCCACTCCAAAGCATTCTTAACATAGCCATAATGATACTTCATATTGATACAGCATTTTCCAAAAGGGCTCAAAGTGCCTCTCAGAAATCCTCTTAGCAAATCCTTAAAAGCTGCCATTTTGCTGGGCAGCATGATCTTCCTTCTATTACAGGTGAGAGGTTGAGAAAACAGTGGCATGTCCTAGGCTACCAAGAACCTCATAGGTGACCTGGATTTGAACTAGGGGCTTCACAGCGTAAAGCACACACTATTAAAATTAAAGTGCAATAATTAATGGAACAGCTCAAAGGAACCCACATATAAAATTCTGTAAATCTGTTTGCTTTCTCCTGAGTGATTTGTTTTAAAAATAAGAGTGTTGAAGTCCTCCTCTCCTAATGTCTGTATTCCAGGGCAACTGGGCCATAACCTGAGCTTAGTTTATGGGCCGGTTAATTGCAAACCTCAAAATGGTTAAGCTTGCCAAGTAGAGTCTGAAATTTGCAAACATATAAATAGGTGTGAGCCGAGGGAGAGTTATCTATTGGCTGATTTCACATAGGAACTCCTATTGAGTCTGCACCCTGAGATTGCTACTGGAAAAGATATCCAGCAATACATTTCTGGCACTTCCAGCAAATAGGTTACCTGCTTCCCAAGTAGGTCTACCACCTTCCCTTCCTTTCAGCTTTTGAACATATCCCACAATCCCTTTCACTCATGCCAGTGCCATAATTTGTGTGAAGGCAGACAGATGCACACATGAACGTGGACACACATAACTTTGGAACATTATTCAACTGGGTTTTCTTAAAGCTGGTGCCCTCCAGATGCGGTTGGACTATACCCCCATCAGCCCTTGCCAGCGTCGCCAAAAAACATGGAAAGATGAAGGCCAAATAGACACAGGTAAAGCTTATGGAAGCAGACATAACAAGTGAGACCTGCAACAAAATGTGCATCAGATGTCAATTCACTGTATTCCTGCTCCCCCAAACTTGGGGGGGGGCAGTAGCATACAACAAAGGAGGCAAAACCAAAAAAATAGCATTTGAAATTCAACCTACCAAAACAGTGACATTACCACTTTTAGTAAATACGTTTTGTGGGGGGCGGCGGGGGGGGGGGGAGCTGGTTATTGAGAAAATAAGATGGCTCTCTGCTACCATGCTTGTTGTAAACCACCCTGAGATGTTTGGATAGAGGGTGGTATGCAAATTCAAATTCAAATAATAATAATATTTCTTTGCCATCCTGATCAAGGCTTTTGATCATTTTATATACCTTGCCCAGGATTTCCCCCTCTTGGTTTCTCAGCTTTATGGGGCTGTTTTGGAGTGCCCACTTTGGGTTTTTTCCCTTTTTTCTGCAGACTTAACCTTGGGGTTAAGTCATGTCTGCTGGTAATTCTCTCTTCTGTGTAGGTGGATGTGGTTTTGGCTACATAAACATGAGCACAGGAAGATTTGAACTGGTGTTAAAAGAGTTATGACATTCAGAAGGTAGCAAAGTGACTCAAAAGGTCCAAACCAGATGCCATTTTTGAGTAGTTTAACTAAGTGGACCAGCCAGAGGTTGTTCATTTGGCTTTACAAAAAGAGTTGATAAATCTGAACACCACCATCTGTTCGGTTCTTACTACTGCAATTTCAGAAACTGATATACTAAGGCACACGCAAAATGAACACACCAGGAAGTATCTCTGTACAGTAACAGATAAAGGCATATGGTCTTAACAATTAAAGCAGAGACGTCCGACTGTACTGATCTCATAACTGATCAAGGAGTCCTATATTCATGGTAACATATAATGGTGCTTTCACATTATAATGAATGCATGGGATATGTGTAGATACATAAATATATGCATAGAGAGATCATAAATGACAAACACAGAGAAATATATGTCTGTAATGTTTCCTATCTAACTGTGGGATGTAATCTGAAGTTAAGCTTTGATGTGCTGCTATTTCTTCTAGCTTTAGCTACTTGTGCAAAAAGAAAGAAAGAAAAAGACTGAGTACTTGACATAAGCTGAATTTTGCTTTCCCTGGCATTGTCTGTATTGATGTTTACTTGAGGCAGCAAGACGGTTTAAAATGGAGAGTACTTCCAACTGCAGGATGCCATTATCTCTCCCTCAAATAGCAAACGCAAGCGACGACAGCCAGCAGCCACGTGGTCAAAACGAGGAGCAGCTATCAGTCTACTAAGGTGGAACCTGAGGTTTACAGAAGTCCAAATACACGCAATGCACATGAACCTAAGAGAGTGAAAAGCCCCGCAGAAGTAAGCAGGCTCACTAACCACTATCAAAAGAGAAATGGCATGGGAAGGAGATGGAAGGGAAATAGCTGGCCGGCAGGAGCACTGCTGATAGGTGACTAAATGCTGTAACATTTTTATAGCATGTCTCATATGTGGTTTTCTGATGAGGCCAACATTTGCTAGTTATTTAAGTGAGTAGCATATTGGCTTTTGTTAGAACAATGTTCAGTTCACTGTGGTATGTTGTGGGATGGGAACATGGGATATAGTAAACCATTAATGTATTTCCTTTAATTGTCAAATACAATGATCTAACACTAAGAAAGAACCCCCAGAGGGACAGCTGCAACATAACAGAGCCGAATCCCGCTCTTAGTTCCCTTTTAATTCAAAGAAACATCATGATAGATAGATGATAGATGAAAATAAAATAAGCATTTTATGGTTTATTAAATTTGTATACTGCCCTTCATCCAAGGATTACAGGGCAGTTTACAACATACAAACACAAAAATACATACCATAGAAACAAACAAAAACAATATCCCCCTCCTCCCAGTTTAAAAGGTGATAGATTATATAATTAGCCAAAGCAAAGGCCTGGGAGAAGATTTCACTTGGTGCCTAAATATATGTATTGAAGGCTCCACAGGGGCAAAGAGCACTGCATCCTCTTGAAATGACCGTGAAAGGACAGTAGGACTGGAACCACCGCAAAGTAGTGCCATATGAACTCCCAAGCTCAGGCAGCTGCTCTAGAAGGATGCCATGGTTGAATGGTTATCAAAAGCTGTTGAAAGGTCAAGGAGAAGTAACAGGGACAGATTTCCTCTTTCTTTCTCCCAGCAGAGGTCATCATACAGGGTGAGCAAAGCGATTTCTGTGCCCAAACTGGGCCTAAACCCTGATCAAAATGGATCTAGAAAATCAGTTTCCCCCAATAGTGCCCTTGTCTGTCATACGCAGGGTCACTGCAGTGCACCAGGGTCACATCCTCAATATTTTAATGTTCTGTTGAAAGCCGCCCAGAGTGGCTGGGGAAACCCAGCCAGATGGGCGGGGTATAAATAATAAATTATTATTATTATTATTATTATTATTATTATTATTATTATTATTATTAATAGCCGCTCAACACCAACAGACTCTCAAATTGATCTGCAGGTCTTAATACTTAGCAGAGTTATGAGGAATCAAATGGTGCCCTAATTCTGAATGAAATAAAAAGGACTGGAACAGTCTTAGTGGATAGAAGTTGGTGAAAAATTGTCCTAGCTACTGCTGAAACATGGTATAATGAAGCAAGTATTAGGGTGGCCCAGAAGCACTCCAACGATAATGGCCTAGTTGGCTAGGAAATATGAAACCTCTGAAATCAAGTCCCCAGGTTCCATAGGCCACAGATCCTGCCAATTTTGTTGATATTATCTGGATTGACATATGACCAATCCCCAACTGCAGTAAGAATGGATACTGCAAATAGTGTGGGTTGTCTTAATCCCCAATCTCCACCCAATTCTGCTCTCCTAGAGTCTTCATAAATGCTGGATAAGGGGTCCCATTGAGGTGAACTGGAATGCAGAAGGCATACTTGTCCATTCCCAAACTCTTGAATACCCTACATTCTATTCTAGGGGAAATTGTGTTTTCACATTTTCTGTGGCCATCAGAATGGCAGATTAGTCCAAAATATTTTAGTTGTGGGAACTATCTGCTCTCTTTGATATCAATATTTTGTCTGTCATCTCACACCCAGACTTATGAATTAACACTTAATTTTTGTTGATATTGCTGCATTTGGTGGCCAAAGCTTTTCATGGAACAGGTCAGCAGTAAGCTAACAGAATACCCACTAGTGACCAATATATTAAAACTATTTGGGGTCAAATATAGTCTTATGGGTATTTTTGCCATTATTTAGGAATTCCACTTTACATATACTATAGAAAATTGGGGCAATTACTTAGTATCAGATGGTATCTGAAGAAGTGTGCATGCACACGAAAGCTCATACCAAGAACAAACTTAGTTGGTCTCTAAGGTGCTACTGGAAGGGATTTTCTTATTTTTTATTTTGTTTTGACTATGGCTGACCAACACGGCTACCTACCTGTAATTAGTATTTTAAATTCAAGATAATCTTTGGAATTTAACTAACAAAGACCAAAGTATGTGAACAAGTTTCTACAGATGTATTTTCTCCCTGGCACTTTTAGAAAAATAACTGAAAAGCTATTTTTGAACTTCTGGTACGTTTAAGCTGTTTATGTTTTAAGCTCAGATGAGCTTCACAGAATTGAAAGAGAGATCAAATGTACTCTGATGGAGAACAAGAAATCCTGCAAGGAAAAAAAAGTAGAAAATGAATTGTATGAAGATTTCAGTTTTCTTGGCAGATGGGAACGTCGACAATTCTCTAAGGGTCAAAGAAAACAAGCCAGACAAGCCACTATGGGCTCAGCAAAACCTGGGAGAAATGCATGCTTTATAGCTACAGAATAAAATGGCTTATCAGTTAGAGAGTTCTCTGCCGATATGGTACAGGGCACAGTATAGGTTTGCATTTAATAAAGCTTTGTTTTGTTAAATCTCTAGGCCTTGGACCACTAAAGGTTTGCCAGCTAACTATCCTCTGGATAACTGGTGGACACTAACTTGGCTGCCCTGGAAACTCTTGGGAGTTGAAGGGTGCTGGATATTAGTTTATGAAATAAAATTAATGAATGATGTTGACCAGATACACAGTGCCAGAGTGGTGTCCCCTCTTGACCAGCAGCGGTTCTGCCGTACAGCAAAATTAGCTTCTTTACTACTAAAGTGTGCCAGGCACTGTACAAAGTATGCCCTCTGTAGAAACACAAATTTAAATGAGTCTGACAAAACAAAAGAGGGGCGGGGAGGGAAGCAGAGACATGGCTTATGAAAACTTCAAGTGATTAATTCTGGCAGCTGGAAATAAGTGGAAGGGCTGAAGGATGGCAACAGAAGGCCAGAGAGTGGAAAGTTGCCATTCTCAAGGCGGGAGACGGCTTGAGCATCAACGAGGGAATTGCCAAGATATTTTCACAATGCTGATGAAGGAAAGAACATGATTTTGTGATAGGCTGAGTATAAAGGGAAAAAGAGAGGCAGGAGTTAGAGAAAACCAGTGCTTTGCATCCTATCAACAGCAGGGAGACATTATCAATTCATATAAAAATTAACTAAGGAAAGAGGAGCTTTGGAGGAAAACACTGGAAATTTTGCCTTAATGTGTTAAGAAATCACTCAAGCTTACCAAGTGACAATATCTATATTATATTATTATTATTTAATTGAGTTCAATTAAAATACAAATTTAATAGTAAGTATGGTATCAGCATCTCCTGTTCTGCCAGCATCTAGGTCAGGGGTAGTTAACATGGTTGCATCCAGATGTTGTTTTTATGTATTTTACCTTTTATTTAGCAACATTTTTAAACCACTTACTCAACCAAAGACCTCTAAGTGATTTATCATGCACCCAAGTGATTACAAAGAACCATTTGTTGGATCCCCATCGGCCCGTCATTACATCCAATGGTGAGAGATGATGGGAACTGTAATCCAAAACATCTGAATTGCTTATTTTTGCTCTAAGGTAACAATTTTACTAAAACCTGTATGTTGTTGCTCTCTACTGGGTGTTACTCTCAAATGTTTCTTCAGACTTGATACTTTACTTCTGGTGTACCAAAATACCCGACGTAAAAATAAAACAATTAAGGAAATGAAAGCTTATATCTTAACCAATGCAACCTACTTGATCTTGCAGAGACATCACAGGATTGTTCTTGGTTGTGTTGATATGCAGAACATGGTACTTGTTCCGTGCACAAAGATCGTATGCAATGTTTGTAAAGGACGTGCTTGCAGTTTTAGGTACTCGATTATAAATGATCACCACATCATCATCTTCATCCAGAACAACATCTGACCGAAAGCCATCTATTGTGTGACGCTGCTCAATTTCTCGGACTTCGTGTTTTGCAATAGCCCTCTCTGTAAAAAGAAACAGAGTGCACAAACCATTTTATGAGCAAATTTTCATTCATTCGACCAAATTTCAATTTAAACCTTTTAAAAACATGGTGTTAAGATACAATGCCTAGGAACTTTAATACTGAAACCTCCATTAAGGGTTAACAAGAGTAAGGGAAGAAATATCTATGAGAAGACTTTTTCCACAATAATTCCCCCCCACCAGCCAATCTAAAAATAATTGCTACAAAACATCTAGCATTTTGCAATGATAGATGAAATGATACTGCACATAATATGAATTTTACAGAACATTAGCTGCTGACCATTCAGGGTTTAGTCAATTAATTGCAAAGAGGAACTGAAATTTAGATAAAACGGATGTTGTGCTTATTTTAATTAAGCCCACTCCCCTGTGTATGATATAACAATGAATGGCTTTGCAAAATCCAATTAGATATATTAATTGCAAGTCTGATAAGAATAGAAGTGGAAGCAGCTTACGACACGATCATCATTTTTTTAAAAAAAGGTGCAGAATGCCAATCTTGAATACAAAAACGTAGCAAAACAGAAGAGAACAAAGCAGGAGAGGCAACTGCAATCCTTGAACTGAACAGCAGATAAAACTGGGACAGCACACACTTCAGCTCAAGTCCACAACATCTTTCCATGTAATTGCTAACTGACCTTACCCCACAGCATAGCCAGTAGTTGAATTAAGTGCCCTTTTTAAATGTATGCTGGGCTGATAGCTTCTGTCTGGCCTGAAAGCAGACAGCCTTGCCTTAATACTACTAATACTTGTTGCTGTCCAGCCATGCAACTCAAACTCAACATAGCCAAACTGATTAATGCTCTCTCTCTCAGTTGCCTTCTTTTCATGGCCACCATGCTTCTAATAATAATCCCTCCAACTATTTCACATTCATTTAGCAAGCAAGGTGTACATGACAACTCTACTTTTCTATGTACAAGTGCTTTGTTTTAAGCTTAGCAGCAGAACAACAGTGAAATTGAATGCTTGAGGTATTAGGGACATGCCCATGGCTAGTTTGCAAGTAGGAAAAAGAGGAAGCATTGCCTTTCTGTATTCATTTCCTCTTTAGGTGCCCTAAATACATATTCAATTATGTATTTTTACTACGTGCACACAACCCTGGCCTCTTATGGAAGGGCTGAATGAAAACATGAGGAGCTAACAAAGCATATAGGTTTTGCAAACTGAAAGGTAGGACTAGGCAACAGAGGCCTTTCTTGAAAATGGGGGCGGGGCGGGGCGTGCAACAGGCACAACTAAACATATGCAGCTAAATGCTCGATTACCTGATACGTTCAACATTCAAAATGTTGGAAGACACAAAGTAAACCAACACACAAAAATGTCCACCATCATAATCCAGCGGGGTCCACAATATAAAATTAAATTCCAAAGGTTGAATTGTGGGCATTTTTTATGACTACCAGATGCTCAGACGACCAGCTGTCTTTCTTTGTCCTGCCCTTCCTGCCAGGTTTGCTCAACTCTTCGTGCAGCATTATATGCAAATTATTTAATTAGCTAACTGGCATAGTTGTCAAGAATATGCATAGGTTCATTCTTGATGTTAATTCAGCGCTACTGAATGATGTCAGACTCTCAAATCCTTGCATCTAAAAGCCTGTAAAGAAACACTCCGAAGAGCCAGAGCAGACTCCAGCCACACTGTCTCAATATTCAACTTGGCTCTATTCCATTTACAGACTCTAAGCATATGAGATTAAAATATTCTTTTTCCCAAATTAAGGAGAAAAGTGCTAGACCAGACAATAAGAACTTGAGATATCCTAATTAATAGTTACCTATACAACTTCATATCTGTTCCCTTGGGGTATATGAATTATGATAAGGTCTAATTACATGTGGGCCTTTTCTCTCCGTTACAGGATTTATCAGCATTTCAAACTAGAATATTCAGATTAACAGAAAAGGCTTTTCACTTAAGCTAAAAAGATGTAATTGATACAAGCATGGGGAAGTAAAACACACTCTCTATAGGTCAGAAACCCTGGTACTTGGTTTTTTTAGCCTAATCTTTTGTCTTCCTGTCCTGTGTACACATGTAAGCACACTGTTCATCTCCCTCCTAGGTCTCATACCTGTATGTTTATCCAAGATTTTACAGGTGAGTCAGGGCTGTCAGGACCTCAACATCTCCTAGATTTGTGTTAATAAATTCCACTTTGGCTTGTCCCAAAACTTCTTACCTCATGATTCCAGCCCTTTCCAACATCACAACATCTAATGTTCAAAATCATACTCTGTTTTCTGGAATGCAAAAATCACAAGACCATGCAATCGCATACAACTTGGTCCATTCACCTAAACAATGATTTGTTGGATCAATCAGGGAGGGGGGTCTAGTGTCATCTAGTCTAACATGCGGTCTCTAACAGCCATCATTCATATTCCTCTGGAAACTCATAAGCAAGATATTAACTTATATGATTATGGTGATTCCCCATATTCAGCATCTCGCCACCAGAGCAGAATATACAGTGGTACCTCGACTTACGAGCGATTCGACTTACGTTTTTTTCGACTTACGAATGACTTCCGGGAGAAACAAAATGGCCGCCGCAACCGAATTTTTCGACTTACGAATGGAAGTCGTGGCCACTTTGAATAGGATTTTTTCGACTTACGAATTTTTAATAGGATTTTTTCGACTTACGAATTTTTTTCGCTCAATGCATTCCTATGGGGATTCGACTTACGAATTTTTTCGACTTATGAAAATCGTGTCGGAACGCATTATCGCCGTACGTCGAGGTACCACTGTATAGGCTCTATACCCACTGAAAGACTTAGCCATTGTAAATCTGTCCATTCTTTAAGCCAGCTATACTTATGGCTGTCACATATGACATTTCTCAATGAAATTCCAGGTTTTCAAAAACGCTGAGCAAAAAAGCCCCTTCCCTTCTGGGTATGAATGTATTTTATTGAAGACAACCACACAACTATGCATAGATCTTGTGCTATTGAATGGGATTACATCAAAAGGAGAAGGGGAGGGGAGGGGAGAAAAGAGGAGGCTGGTGTTACTGAATATGGCTGGCAAGTAGGCACAGCTTGAAAATTTCCCTATGGCAAGCCAGATGGACATGAAATTGCATTTAGAACTATTAGTTTGTTTTTTTCAGTTTGACTATAGAAGCTCTGGTCGTACATTTAACCAAGCTGGTATATCTGGGCACTTGGTGTTGGAAGGCTGAGGTTCAGAGTGGAAAACAGCCACACACACCTGTGGTAGCTGCCCTCAAGCAACTAGCCGAGGTCCAATTCTCTTACACGGCTCAAAAGAGCTGAGTGCTCTTTAAGATCAGGTTGCAAAAGACGACCTGCAACATTTAGGTGGGTACACACTCTTCCCTTCCCTGTCTCCTGGAAGGTGAAAAGATAGCTTCCCATTTTAAAGAGGGGAGCTAGGTTCCAAAGGAAGTATGTAAAACCCTTCCTACAGCCTTTTTTATGGGGGGGGGGGAGAGAACAGCTTTACACACTACCCTCAAAATACAACGGTGTATTAAAAATCAGCCCTGTGTTTTGAAAACCGTTGAAGGAAAAATACGCTATCTTCTCTCCCTACCCTCCAAGTTCTAAAGAGGAGGAAGCAGCTTTGGCACTCCCTTCCAAAAACTGCTAATGAGACCCGCTCCAGCTGTAGACCAAGGGCAGGAAGGAATAAAGCACATCCTACAGCTGTCAGAAAGCGCCTCTATTTCAGGGACAGCTTCACCGGGGAGTCAGTATGCAAGGTAACTTGCATTTGTTATCATTATTTGTCTTCCACCGATCAGGATGCAAACCCTTCCAGGGTGAATTGCAAATAAAATCAAAACATATTAATAAAATCACAATAAGACAGTATTAAAATGTAACAAGTCCTTAAAATCTATCCCATGGAGCTGTTGGTATCAGTCCGCCCAGGTGCTGTGGGGTGACAATCCAGCTGCAGCAGGTCCTGAGGTGTTGGGCAAAGCTTTATAGCAATAACAGCAGCTAATAGGGCTGAGCGAGGTCCGATTTTTAACATCGTGATGTATCACCAGCTAAACATCACGATATACCAATATATCACAATGTCTGAAATGAGGATGGAACTATGCAGAGGCAAACGGGGTAACATCCTGGCAACTGCTACTACTTAGGGGTCTAAAACTGATACATTTTTACTAACATATTGTTACAGCTGCTATCTTATAGTACAGAGCAACAGGGGCAGCGGGAATCATGAGAGAAGTGATGACCTGCTTCACGGTTTTCCCCATATCACAATTTTTTACATAACACGTTACCACACACATTGTGATTCACAATATATCACCATGCCAAATATTATGAAACCATTACCACGATGTGGACTTCAAATCGATTTTGGATGGTATATTGATACATCGCCAGCCCTAGCAGCTAACCCCAACTGCTCTCTCCTTGTCTGTGGCGGGCATCCCTTAAGCAAATGAGGCAGGGGATGGCTTGCTAAGCTAATGATTAAAGAAACAAAACATTTTTAATGGTATTTTAAGCAAGCAAAAAAAAAAAAAAACCTCTGTCAAGGAAGAAAGTTCTGTTGCTTCTGTAACAACAACATTTCCTTCAGAAAGTGGAATGACTTTTAATTCACAGACAAATAATTTGCAGAACCATGCTGCGTTTTGGATGAAAAAATGCTGGACTGGCTGAGAGGTAATGAGAAGAGACCCTTGGCATTATCAGCTCCTCTAGTGATAATGTTGGTTTCTACTTCATTCTGCCTATGGATTCAAATTATTACACACAGCAATCACAGTTGGGTTAACTTTCAAACAATCCCTGCCAAAGGATCACAATTTAAGATATTGTCTACAAAGAAAAAGAGGGGAGGAGCAGGATAACAGTTCTGAATCTAAAGATAGAAAAAATCCTGAGAGCCATGCATTTCAAATAATATGTATGTGAAGGAGATATTTATTCCTAAATCATAAAAATCATGCGCCAAATACAAGTGGGCAGTAGATCCTAGGAGAATTCCATCAAACATTAGGCAATGGTATATGAAAATATGTGAATGAACTACCAAAGGTAGATTTAAATCACCTCTATTTGGTTATTCATTTGTTTTTTAAAGAAAAGAAAAAAGGCAGCAGAAGATGAACAGGAAGAGAATGCATGAACAGGCAGAAGCTAAGAAAAATTGGAAGACATAATATGCAGTTCAAACAAAGTGAAATGGATAGTGTGAAACAAAGATCACCAATGAAACAAAACTTAAGAGTACAGAGGCACAAAGCAGCTCAAAATGAAGGGACTGAAATGTAAATGGCTCAAGCTGAATGAGAGAAGATAATTTAAACCACCAAAGGACAGAACAGTGAAGAAGAATGTAGTTGAGACAACAAGCGAAAAAGAACACACAGACACACATAGTTAATTGTAGGAAGTGAAAAGGGGGAAATAGGTGCATTGAGAAACAAGTGGTTTAATTGTTCTCAATGTTGCTGTAAACTTTAAAGGAGGGGGGGACTTCATAAAGTCTCTTAAAGAAAAAGGACTAAATGATCAACTCAAAGTCTTAGCCAAAGATTGTGAGCAGGAACAATCAACACTGCAGTAGCAGTCTCTAAAATAATGCTGGCAAAGGAGCAGTGTTCGAAACTCCCGTTGTTTGAGGTGCATTTTGCGACAGGGAATTTCAACAGCGCGAGCTGTTTCTGAGCTCTGGGCGCAGTACTGCGCCTAAGATTTCAGGAGGACCTTTTTCTTCCTCCCCACTTCCAGCTATTCTCCAAAGACTGGAGAAGGGACATCATAAGAATATTAGGGGGGGCGGGGAGGGGAAGGACTAGACCCTGTGAAAATGAACACAAGATTTTAGCTGCAGTTCATTCATTTTCAGCACTGTATTCTTGATATAAAAATAGTGTGCCTGGACATTATGTTGTTGCGTCCATAACCTCTGTTTAAGGTGCCATTTAGCTCCTAGCTTTCATATATCAGTTTCGAACACTGCAAAGAAGTAGAAAATAAGCTGAGTAGCAGATGTCTTGAAGTGACAGCAAAACTTTGGAACGTTATCCCCATGAAATAGGTGAAACGGGTGAGCAAAGTCCAGTTTATGTCAAAGTAGTCAAGGTTTGTGTTTAAGAACAATGAACATTCCCGAATGCCCCATTCCCGATAGTGTAACTAGTTAGAAGAAAGCTACCCAGACTTCACACTAGGCAGCCCTCTCAGGAGAAGACTCACTTTCAGGAAAGCCACTCAGCTTGCAGTACAGAACAGCTGACACAGCAGCTTTCAGCTTCAGCAACCTCCTTCTCTCAGCTAGAGCAATGTACACAGTGTACAAGCTGCAAGTGTTGATTTTCCTATGTAGGAAAATAATCTGTTCAGTGTGTGCAGGTGCTCCCTGAGTTTGAGACATTTCTAACTATATCACAGTTTCCCTAATGTAAAGCTATTCTTCTTCAAGCCTGTGTGATGTCCCACTAAGCTATCTTCAAGACTACGGAGCAGGGTTCAGTACCAGGCGCATTTTGCACCTAAGATTCTTGATTTGCGAGCGCCTCCAAAAGTCTGCCATTTTTTGTGCCTGGTTGACACTCAAGGATTACTGAAATGTACATGCTTTGAAGCCTCGAAGTGTATGTTAAGGATAGACAATATGTTAAGGAGTTTAACAATAAAGAGAATTGAATAAAGAGTTTTGAAAACTGAAGTATGGTACCAATATTTTTCTTGTAAACACCAAATTAAACATGTATTAACAATTTCTGCTAAAAATGTGACATTAACATTAAATGTGACATGTCACTTACATGAATTGCGTATTAGTTCATGCTTATCAAAATAATAAAAAAGTGTTGACGACCCACCCCACCCCACCCCCACCCCCCCGGGGGCAATTAGGCATTCTGCTTTGGCGCTCACAACCCAGGTCTCAGGAGCCATTTGGCTCCTAGCTTTTCTACCCCAGTTTCTAACACTGATACAGAGTACCTTTTTGCACCACAAAGAGGAAAAGGATTGGATTATCAATTCATTGTGCACTTCACTTAACTCCCCACCCCAATTGCAGGCTACATTCCCACTGGAGTGATATGATGAAGGCCACATAATGATGGGGTCAAAGCCAGTTGTGACTGGGGTCAGACCAAAATACCAAGAGGACACCTCTTTGGTATGTTTTTCCTCTTCCTTTCTTGGGCATCCCATTTAACCTCATTTCCCTCTTCTTGGCACCTGTATAAAATTTTGTTGAGTACCCTAGTCAACCCTTGAGCCAGAGGTTACCTAACATTATGTGAACTATTACCGTAGTTATTTAAGGAGAGCATAACCTTTTGAAGTTGGATGGTGAAAGTTTCCAGATTTTAAAGATGCTGAGTACTAAATGACTAATATTTTGCTCACTACTTCTGATGAGATGCGTTAAATTGGTAAATGGAATTTAAAATATTCCAGAATACATTGGAATATTTTACTTGTATTATTCAGAAACATCCATCAAATTCGAAGTTATTTAGCAGGTCAGGGTTCTTTTGCAATTGTCACGATAAAAATTTTCAACTCAAGGATATGTTTTTTAAAGTGAGATGCAACTAGAGAGGAAACACACATTCAAAGGGCACATGATAATCCCTGGAATCAATCATTAGGCTTTCAGTCAGCCCAAGTGACTCCTAAAACTGTTGGAAGAGCCATATTAAATAAAAAGATTGCAAAAACCCAGCACTGTTAATACATCTGGCCTGTGACGCTAGTGCTATAAAAGTATAGTTTTGTCTGCAGAGCACGTAACAAACTTAAGCGCTTATATCTTTCTACATGAATTAGAAACGATTCCGTTAGGACCAAAAATCCAGCCAATGCATTAATCAGAGTGCAACGGACATTTGGTAGGATGAAAAAAGCCCTTGTTTCAAATTCTCCATACTCCTTTCAAAGGCCTATTTACAAAAAAAAAATCTTATAAGGATATAATCTGCAGCTCAGAGTAGAGATGGATTTATGATAAAGATGATGAGATTACAGCTATTTCCAGGTCTATGAGCTGGATGCAATTTAGACTAAAGGATCACATTTGCTACACCGCAACCCTCAAAATAAACACGTTTTTTAAAAAATAATAATAATAACAAAATACATGAAATTGGAACAAAAAACATCAGAAAGCCATTCAGACGTAATCCAAGTTCCAATGCAAAAAATAATAATTATGTGGCAAGTTATTTTTTTCCTTTTGCAGTCATTAGGATTCGGGTTTTAATGGATCTGATTTTTAATTTCTATTTCACTGCATGATTTCCATACATTGGCCTCATTCAGCTCTGTGCTAGCTTAATTTGAATCTGAAAAACAGTGGGTTGCATAAGAGACATATACAGACCTCTCTCATTCTTTACAATGGCCTCTTGGGTGATGCATCTACCTTGGTGACAGAAGGAAGGGCTGAGTGCATAAAACAACACTGTATTAAGACAAATGGGACTGACTTTGGACATAGGCACTATGCTCATTCCTGACAGGACTGAACCAATGCCATTTAAAATTATATCTGCTCTTCTGTACTGTGTATGTCTAAAGTGCACTTAGATTTGTGCGCATTTTGGCAGTAATTTAGTATTTTTGAGTCTATTTTGTCCACAAAGGGACCATTTTGTAGTTTGTAGTAATGTCCTAGAAATGTGAAGTGCTTGTTTCCGATGCTGCTACGAGATTTCAGTTAGTTCAATCTCTTGGATACAAAAGCTGCATTCCATATAGATGTATACTCAATGCATAGACTAGAAAGAAGATTAGAACACACAACCACATAGGATCAAATTCACATAGATTATAATGTGGATCATCCCTAAAAGTCCTAGTGGGCATAACTGGATTATCAACAAAACTAGCTCTAGCTCACCTGAATTATTTTGTATTCTTTATTTTGTTAAGGCTAGCTAGGACATACCCGGAATACCGCAGTTCGTAGCAGTGTCTAAGCAGAAATCGTCTAAGTGTCTGGGAAAATCCAGACGTATGGCGATTTCCGCTAAAAACAGCACAAAAATGTCCATGTTTGAAATATGGCAACCCTAGGGGAGGCATGAGAAGCACATGCAACAGCAATACTGGGACTTTAAAAACAGCACAATGCCATGGCAGATGTATAAGCTGCTGCAAGTCCACTGCCAATCTTTTGCTGGTGACAGCCACGATGGGATGGAAAATGGTTGGCAAGGCTGACTTCTCCAAAGAGTTATTTGCACGAATGCTGTAAATAATTGGTTGGAAAGTGCCCTCTGCTCATGGAAAAGCTATTTTATATTGTGAACTGGAGTGCTGTGCAAGAAAGGTGAAGCTAAATCCAAGTGTGTTCGTCCACTTGCAGAAAAGCACAGGCAGATTCTTCTATGGAGCCTCTTAGCATTGAGCCAACTTTTACGCTGCCACTTGTACAAGTGTCTGTTAGCAGCTATTTCCCTTCTGTTCATGATTCGTTGGATACAACCCCATGTAATTAAGCACTATCAAGAAATAAAACTGCCCTGGATCACATTAACAGCCAAACCCACTAGCAGCTAGTCTTCTACACTTAATTCTAGTATGCCCCTCCACCGAAGACATTAATGACTATTGTAGCCACTTTGCTATAAATAGCATTAGACTAATGAACCAGTATTTACTAACAATGTCCAAAGTGTTTATTTTCTCCAACAGCGAGTAAAAACATCTTTAGACGAGAGAGCAAATAGCATTGCTGATGATAGCCTATGCACAACAGAATTAT
The DNA here is from genome assembly GCA_034641385.1 of Darevskia mixta. Lineage (NCBI taxonomy): Eukaryota > Metazoa > Chordata > Lepidosauria > Squamata > Lacertidae > Darevskia > Darevskia mixta. Next base: position 6,645,619 of record JAWWNH010000029.1, read on the forward strand.
TTCCACACTCCAGCAATCACACCTGGTGCTCTGTTCGACTGGTAAGCAAAGTCAGCTAAGACAACTCCAGCTGGGCCTCGATATCATTAAATACAATCTAATGCAGCAGCTGTCTGAAAATTAGAGCTACTGATGCTGAAAACCTGCTAGGGTTTCATTAGCATCACATAATCCTTTTCAGGAATTCTACAATTTCTAAGATTGTATGAGCGTACTGCACCCTACGGAATACACACACTGTACATTGGAAACCTCAAAAGGTTTAGCTTGCCGTACTAAAATAAGACCGTTATGCAATGCTGAAGTCTGCTACGCTTAGTGATGTATGGCACCTTAATTTGAGCATCCTGTCCTGAAAGACGCATGGAGTTCCAGATTACATGGGAGTGAGCGAAGGGGGTTGTAGATTCCTGTGAAGCACTGTTCGCCAAACTTTGGTCTCCAGCTGTTTCTGGACCACAACTCCCATCATCCTTAGCTAGCAGGACCAGTGGTCTGAGATGATGGGAATTGTAGTCCAAAACCAAGTTTGGGAAGCACACTGCTGTAAAGGTTCATTCAGTGGTCATCCATACATACACAATCCCATGTGTGTGAATGTGCAGAGGCATGGAGTCTTCTTCAGTTCTAGGCTTGGATGGGGAGCCCAAATATAGGCCTACAAAGGTATACTATAAAAAAGGTAAAGGACCCCTGGACCGTTAAGTCCAGTCAAAGGGAACTATGGGATGCGGCGCTCATCTCGCTTCAGAGCGATGGAGCCGGCATTTGTCCACAGACAGCTTTTCCGGGTCATGTGGCCAGCATGACTAAACTGCTTCTGGCGCAACGGGACACCGTGACGGAAGCCAGAGCGCACGGAAACGACATCCATGTTCCCGCTGCAGCGGTACCTATTTATCTACTTACACTGGTGTGCTTTCGAACTGCTAGGCTGGCAGACGTTGGAGCTCACTCCGTCACGCAGATTCGAACCGCCAACCTTCCGATCGGCAAGCCCAAGAGGCTATGGGGTTAGGTAGAGTCCAGCAATATCTGGAAGGCCACAAATCCTCCACCCTTGCTCTAGGAGGAAGGTATATCCACCCTCCCGTTCAGGTCTTCCTGCTCAGTTATTTTCCTCGCTGCTGTGCAATCAGAAAGACAACGCTGTGGTATTACAGAAACAGCAACTAATTCCGTATTTGACAGTTTCATTTACATACACTATATAGTCGCTACCGCCATGCAATCTAATACATAACTCCCAAACTACTTATTTACTGAGGGCTTCTGACAAGGACATTAACATTTAACAACATATAGCGTCTATGGTGAGGGTTTTATGCCATGTGGGAGTGTGTATGTTAATGACTGGGGGAAGCTGCTTTCCATTCTTGCTAATGTATATGTCTCACAGCAGGAAGGTTGACTCTTGGGAAGGGCAACTGAAAGCACTAAGCATGGTCACTGGATGAAAGACTGCAATGCTAAACCAAGAGCGGACACCTGATGAACCTTTCCTGACAATTGTGCAATGAATGTGCGGAAGCAATGTTCCTCTCAGCAGCGCATTGTATGTTTGCATTGAAGCCATGCTAGAAATTGCAAGTGGGGCTTTAGAGTTACCGGTAGTAGGTCTTCAGCCCAAAGACCATATGAGCCAGCTGCATGCAGAGGATTCATTGCACAGAGAAAACTTGGCTGGGAGAGCATTACTCACCACAGGCAACCAGGCCAGCTGCTAAATCAGAAGCCAGGATTTGTAACATTTTACATTTGGAAGGGAGGTGTTGTGTGTGTGTGTGAATTGTTCTTAGCACTGATTATCTAATGTTAACCATGTGCAAACAGGTTATCCTACTTCCCAATTCCAGAAATAAAAAGCAAGCTTTAAAGGTTTGTTTCTTTTCATTTTAAATATTTTTATTGATATGTTAACAAGCACAAACGCAAGAAAGAAAACAAGAAAAAATGCTACAAAGATTTCTAAAATATTCACTGTTTCCTTATTAGCAAATGATGCTTTTTGATCTGCAAGACACATTTTTGCTCAACTTAGGAAATGCAGTTTCTCTGAAAGCTCTTTTTAGGCACATATTTCATACTGGAAAATCCTATAGACATGAAACTGCACCATTCTTTCCCTATGGCTTTTTAGAAGCATAGTAACAGCCTATCACAAACTCATTTATACACTTCCTTGTTCTTTTCTTCTCCTCCTGTCATTAATGCTTCTTTATTTTTTTCTGTTCAAAGTGACTGCAATGGCTGTTTGCTACAAAGCTGCTGGATTCTCTCAGCTCAGCCAGAATCAAGCCAATACTATATTTTCTAACAGAAATACCATCATACCCAGAATCTCAGATGAACCTGATCAAAAGAATAATTAGCAGTGAGGAAGGAGCTCTCAAAAACGTTACTGTATCTCACATTGACAAGATGTAAAGTCTCACAGGACGAGAGATTGTTTTTTGACAAACGGACAGTGCCCAAAGAGGGAAAGGATTTAAAGAGCAATACTCTAGGTATGCAGATGAAATGCATTTGCAAAGGAATGTACTCCAGCTGGTAACAGTGAGTGGATGCTCATAAGAGCTTCTGGGAGTTAATCCAGTTCAGTGCCAGATTAAGCTTCTAATTAAAACAGTCTTCCCTGTCTGCATAAGATAATACTTTTGGCTGAAAACCAGTTCCCTTCTCTCTCTCTCTCTCTCTCTCTCTCTCTCTCTCTCTCTCTCACACACACACACACACACACACACACACACTTGAATACAGCTTGATCAACCAAAGTATCAACATTAAATGCTTCGCCTGTATTTTGGCAGGGGCTGGCAGTATGCTCTATGTCCACGTATGCAGAATTAAACAGACTGAATACCAGCTAAAAGAAAAGGCCTACAACCAAACACTGCTAGAGTGCATATTCATGCGAGGACCTACTTTACTGCTTCCATCACAGCCTCAAGCTATGGGCCAGTGGAGTTCTTCAGGATGGTCTGTAGGCTACTGATGCCTATATCAGCAGATGGAGTCTAGGACACCTCAGAGACCCTATCTGAGGACAATTTTTTGCCACTGTAGTGAGAGCTAGATGCCATGGCTGATGCAGTTTTCCAATTCTCCTCTGAAATCACCATGCAGATTCTGTGTCCTGTCTCTGGCCACAACCAGTTTGAGTGTTATAGTCCTGATAGACAAGGTGTTCCCAAACTTCATTCAGGTGGTCCTCAGCATGTCCCCATCAAATAGTCATATGGATTTTATTATCTTTTTATTCCTTCTTTTCTTATATTTTATTTCACTGTGTTACATTACAATTACATTACAATTTACTACAACGTGCAGAAAAATCAATAAGTGGTCCACCAAAACACTCAGCAGTTTTCAAGTTGTTGGGGGGGGGGGCGTCAGGAAACGACTGTGTTAAGACCATTGGCATGACCAAGCAAGCCAATCTTCATGTGCTTCTAAATGTTCGGTTCATTTAAGATTAGACACAATGAATGTCAACTGAATCAACCAAATCAAAAGGTAGCCTTACATACTGCTAAACGAAGGATTATGCACAGCAGAAAGAGTGACAGTAAATATGCAAATTTAAACAGTGAGATGATGTCAAGATGCCATTCCTATGATATTCTCATACTATGATATTCTTAAACAAGAGGGAAAGGAGAATAGTGTAGGTGCCTCATCACTGCATAAATATCTGCTCCTATTTAGACTTTTTAAATTTAAGGTTTTATTTTTATGCAACCAAATTAATCTCTTTCCCACAGCAGTCAAGACAATGAACTCTCACATTAACCCATTTCTAATACAGCTGAGAATCCCCTGCTTTTTACAAGGAAATAATATGTATGCTACTTATATAAACAAGTGGTTCATTATCAGTAATATAGAGTCATTTAGAAATACTTTCCATAATTTGATTTCACTTCATGGATATGCTGTGGAGAAATGGAAGTGGCAGAATGGGAACGGAACCAAGGTTCATCAAGGTTCATACTCTGAAGGTTAAATTAGGGTGAGGGTGGGGATAAGCTACTGTATTTCACATCTCACAATTATAGCAATGTTTTCAGCACAGGCACTATTTTCGAAGCAGAGCTTGCTTCTGAGCAAAAGGCTTGCCGACCAACATTATTATGACAATTTTGCCGTGATTACACTTCAATCAATACACAATCTCAAATCACAGTCAAACAGAGAAAACCAAAATTTCAGAAGCTTGTTGTGATGACACCTCAACTCCAAGCTGACATGCTGTCATATCAACTGCAGGCAGAGCAACATTGAAAGAAAGGCACAGGGACTTGGATGAACTCTGCAGAACACACTCAGGAAAGGTGCCACAAACGACCAGTAAATTCTGCCATGACATGACCTGCTATGAACAGGACCACAAAAATGGCCCCCTTTATCATCATGCAAATACTATCTCCCCAAATCCAGCTCTTCCAGATAAAATATGCCCCCTCCATTCTCTCTCCCCTTCTCTGAAGCACTGCTTGCAGTCTTCACCAGATAGCAAAACTGTGTTGTCCCTCAGCACTGGTTGATATCACAACAGGCAACAACATTTTGTCTTGTTGAGAGATGATAGAAAATGTTACAGTAAAGGTGACCTTGGGTACAATCTGAAATTGCAAAGATTTTGAGGAGGTGAGAATGACAACTCCTTTCCTCACTTTCCAGCTGTGTGTCCTAGAAGCATGCAAATGATTCTGCAGTGCTAAAACAAGAGACACTAAAGTGTTGGATGTATTTCCTAGAAAGGCAAAGAGGTTACCCAAAGAGTATACATCATGCACAGCTAGGAATGTGTGAGACCAGTTATTTCAGTAGGTATACCGGCTGTGTGTGTGGGAGATGAGAGGGAATGTGGATGAGGGAATATTGATTAATATTTCCTATCCCAGCTTGTGCTAACAAGCTCCAAACTAGCAGAGTTTCTCATCCCCAATAAAGCGCAGCAAAGCGTGGCGTTTAAGTTCCTATGAACTTCTAGAACAAGGCAGATCCTGGCACATATTTCCCCTGGTTCCCTCTTAAAAGAAAATACACGACACATAAGCTTATAAAAGTATAAAGCTTTTACTTACAGACATTCCAAGCTCATACAGGCAGTCTCAGAAGGCAGGCTAGCTTAGATTAAATGTATTTACATGTGGAGATTCCCCTTAAGGGAGAAAGGCTCCATGTGGGCCTCTCTTGGCTGGAAGCCAAGAGAGCTTCTCCTGAGATGTTGCATCCTCGGAGTCCTGGTGGGAAGAGAGAGGAGAATGGCACAGACCTGTGCACTTTCAGGTAAGGCCACTCCCACCTCTGGTCACTCAAAGGAAGTGATCCTCCTCCAGGCACAGGAAACTAGCTGGAGGACCAAGGCCCTTTGTGTACACTCTAGGAATGTTGTGATTGACTGCACCAGTGTTATACATCCCACAAACCCCTTCTCAGTCTGAACAACATTTAACAAACATAAAACAACTTTATTCAACCACCCAGAGTCCCAGCTTGACACGCAGGTTCTGGAAACTCTCTCGTGGCAAGGGTTTCGTGAGAATGTCCGCAGTCATCTCCTGAGTATTACAGTAGGACATTTCTACTAGTCCATCTTGGATCATCTGGCGAATGAAGTGATACCTGACCCCAATGTGTTTTGAACGTGCAAGGAACTTTTCGGTTTGCGCTAGTTGCAGGCAGCCTTGATTGTCCTCCATCAAGCTGACAGGTCCTTTTCTCGGCAAACCAAAATCTGTCAGGAGTTGATCCAGCCAGATGATCTCTCTGCATGCTTCCGAAGCTGAAATATATTCACTTTCTGTGGACGATAAGGCTACACATTTCTGTTTATAACTGCCCCAAATGATAGGTGCATTTCCAAACATAAAAACATAACCACTTGTGGATTTGTAATCCGCCTTATCCCCAGCCCAGTCTGCATCACTGTACCCAACCAACTTAGGGTCCCTTACAGCTGGCAATTTTAATTTACAATTCATTGTACCCTTGAGGTAACGCACCACCCTCTTGACCCCACCCAAGTCATGTTCAGTGGGAGAACTCACTTTTCTGCTTAGGATCCCCACTGCACTTGCTATGTCAGGTCTGCTGGTAGTAACCAAATACAAAAGTTTACCAATCGCTGACCTGTATTCGCTGTTGTCTGGCAGCAGCTTCGAATCTTGCTGATTCTTTAGAAAATCTGTGGCCATGGGTGTCGCGACAGGGTGTGCACCTTGCATCTGCATGCTTTCTATCAGTTCTATTATCTTCTGCTTCTGGCTGAGAAGAAATGAGCCGTCTTCTTCTCTCTCAATTTGAATTCCCAAGTAATACTGGACAAGTCCCAATTCCTTTACTTCCACCTCTTTGTTGAGATGTCTGACTATGTCTTTATAGTCTCTGTCATTGGACGTTGATATTAATAAATCATCGACAAAAGCCAGAATGTAAGAGAATTGTCCATTTCTGTTCTTAGTGTACAGGCACTTGTCAGCTGTTGACTGCTTGTACCCAAGCTGAACCAGCATTTCATGTAATTTCTGGTTCCATGCTCTTGCAGCTTGTTTCAAACCGTAAATTCCTTTCTGAAGTTTACATACAAGATGTGCCTCATTTTGCTTGATAAAGCCTTTGGGCTGCTTCATATAAATCTGTTCGGAAATCGTCCCATGAAGAAAAGCTGTTGCTATGTCGACATGACGGACTTTCATCCCTTTAGAGGCTGCAATACTTAGAAGTAATCTAACACTGCTATATCGCACTGTAGGCGCAAATACTTGATCATAATCTTCACCATACTGTTGTGAAAATCCTTGTGCTACAAGCCTAGCTTTGTAGCGTTGCACCTCCCCTTCTGACCCCTTCTTAAGCTTGAACACCCACTTGGACCCAATTGCCTTCTTACCAGGAGGTAGCTCTGTCAGGGTCCAGGTCTTGTTGCGATGCAGTGCATCCATCTCTTCCTGCGCGGCTTGCTTCCAGAGACTGGCCTCAGTAGCTGGCAACCGTTGAACCTGTTCCCACGTGGAAGGTTCCTGTGGTGGCGCCGACCCTGCAAAGTAGGACAGTCGTAGTGGTGGAACGCCTCTGTTGGACCTGGAGGAACGTCTGACCTCTGGCTCTTGTTGAACCGCATCAGCTTCCTCATCTCCTTCCAATGGCGGCATCCCTGCATACGGGTCCTCTTCGTCTCTGGAGCCTTCTGACATCTGGTCCTCCGCGTCTTCTGGGGTGTCATCTGTAGGGGGTGCTACAACACTAGGAGGTACAATACTAGGAGGTGGATTAGTTTCTGGTATGGCTTCAAAAGGAAAACTTACAAACTCCTCTGTTGCTGGCTCATTGGAACAGTCAATTGCTGTGTTCCTTGTGTCAGCCTTTTCATACTCCTCAAAATGAATCACGTGATGTGAACTTGTTTTCCCTGTTTGTAAGTCCACAACTCTGTAGCCTTTTCCTCCAGAAGCGTATCCAACTAGGATACCAGGCTTTGCTCTGGAGTCAAGTTTGTGTCTGTGCTCCTTGGGCACGTGGTAATAGCACAAACTTCCAAATACACGTATGTGTGACAAATTTGGGACTCTTCCATGCCAAAGTTCAAATGGCGTGCGCTCTGTGCCTTTTGTTGGCAGCCTATTCTGTATATAAATCGCAGTATTTGCTGCCTCACCCCAAAGTTTCTTCGACAAGTTGGATCCTTTTAGCATACACCTTGTCATCTCTAGGATGGACCTAAATTTCCTCTCAGCAATAGAGTTTTGTTGAGGTGTGTAGCTTACTGTGGTCACATGTGCTATGCCTTCCTGAGCCATGAAGGCTTCCATTTCACGTGAGCAAAACTCCCCACCATTATCGGACATTAGGGTGGTGGGTGCTCGATGGAATTTGTTCTTGACCATGCTTACGTATTGCTTGAACAATTCCACTGTTTCACTCTTCTCTTTGAGAAGGTATCCCACACAAAACCTTGAATAATCATCCAAAAATATCAAAATATACTTATTTCCTCCTAAGGAAGGTATATTCATAGGTCCAGCTAAATCAGTGTACACAATGTCCAGAACTTTTGTGCTTCTCTTTTCTGCACAACGTGGGAAAGAAGGTTTGACTCCTTTTTCACTTACACAAGTTATACACTTTGGTGTGGGTGTGTTACTTTTGTTTACCTGTAGACCTCTCACAAGATCTCCATTCTGCAGTTCCTGGATGACTCTGATATCCCGGTGACCCAGTCTTCGATGCCAGAGCTCCAGATCTGCTTCATGCTTCTGCTTGGATTGGGCGACTTGTGCTGATTGGTTTTCTGAAACGTTAATCTCATAAACACCATTGATTAGTTTCCCTTGAGCATAAACCTCATCATTTTTCGTTACATTGCATTCTCCATTGGCAAATGTAACCTTGAAACCTTTCTTGTCTAAAGCAGACACACTAAGCAAGTTACAATTCAATTCTGGGACATATTGAACATTAGGCACAGTTGTTTCAAGAGATTCATTGTTCACCTTGAATTTCAAACGCATTGAACCTGCACCTTGTGATTTTAGAACATTTCCATCAGCAATCTGGATTTCAGTCCATTCACTATCATTAATTTCTCTGAAATATTCTCTTTTATGCGCAAAATGGCTTGTAGCTCCCGAATCTAAAATAAATTGGTCACTTTTCCTTTCATTTCTTTGCACATTTAAACTCTTTTCTTGCAGTAGAAATGTACGCTCGTGACCCCCCTTCTTTTCACCTTTTGGTTGAAAGGGGCGGGACTTATTCTTGGGCTTCTGGCAACTCCTTGCAATGTGCCCTTTTAAATTGCAGTTATGGCATATTAATTCTTTGGACACTTCCTTAGACTTGGGAAATTGCTTAGAAACATAACTTGTGTCCCTCCTTGGATTCCTTTGTGGAGAATCAAGGTAATCTCTGCATTCCTCTCTTAAGTGATTTACTAGTTCATTAAAAGTCAAATCTCTGGTGTGATCCATTATACTCTTAAATGAAGTAAATTCTTTTCCTAATGATGCCAGCATAAAAGTCACTTTGGTTGCATCATCAAAAGCTCTGGGAGTTAGGGCAATCCTTTGAACAATTTCATTAAAGTCCTTAAAATGCCCTGTAAATTGTTCTCTAGAATTCATCTTTAACTTCAGCAGTTTATCCAGTAAATGTCTATAAGAGTTCTCTGATGATTGTCCATAAACCCTCTCAATATCCTTTAGAATCTGAGATGCATCACTTTCATAGTCAATCAGAGATAAATGCTCATCTTTCAAACTGCTCAAAATTATGTGTTTAGCTTCTGCATCTTGCCTTTCCCAATCTGCTTTCTTGGTTAAATCAGCAAAATCAGGTTTGGGATCTTTCACCGCTTTAAGCACTTGTTTTGCACCAAGATGCACTAAAAGGCGCTGCTTCCATTGCACAAAATTACGATCATTCAGCAGCATAAAGCTTGATCTTGCTTCACTATCAAATCCTGAGCTTGCCATCTTAATCCTCAAAAATTTAAAAAATTTCCAAAATTTCAAAAATTCCCAAAAATGGTTAAAATTCAAAAATCAAAACTTAAAAATCTCAAAATGCAAACTAATCTTCACTGCCTCTGAGGTCTGTGAGCTCTGAGGGAGGGGAGGGGTCGCTAATCCCCCTTTCACAGCACAATGGAGAACAAAAGACCATGTGCTTACCAGGAAGTACAAACAGAAAAATTCTACTCTGCCAAAAATCACAATCCAAAGCAATCCTTTAAAAATACACAAAATACGCAGTTCTGGGCCTCAAAACCCTTTGTGGGAGATGAGAGGGAATGTGGATGAGGGAATATTGATTAATATTTCCTATCCCAGCTTGTGCTAACAAGCTCCAAACTAGCAGAGTTTCTCATCCCCAATAAAGCGCAGCAAAGCGTGGCGTTTAAGTTCCTATGAACTTCTAGAACAAGGCAGATCCTGGCACATATTTCCCCTGGTTCCCTCTTAAAAGAAAATACACGACACATAAGCTTATAAAAGTATAAAGCTTTTACTTACAGACATTCCAAGCTCATACAGGCAGTCTCAGAAGGCAGGCTAGCTTAGATTAAATGTATTTACATGTGGAGATTCCCCTTAAGGGAGAAAGGCTCCATGTGGGCCTCTCTTGGCTGGAAGCCAAGAGAGCTTCTCCTGAGATGTTGCATCCTCGGAGTCCTGGTGGGAAGAGAGAGGAGAATGGCACAGACCTGTGCACTTTCAGGTAAGGCCACTCCCACCTCTGGTCACTCAAAGGAAGTGATCCTCCTCCAGGCACAGGAAACTAGCTGGAGGACCAAGGCCCTTTGTGTACACTCTAGGAATGTTGTGATTGACTGCACCAGTGTTATACATCCCACAGTGTGAACAGTAACATATCACGTAACTGAAAGAATCTGAAAAGCATTTCAGATTTCAAAAGAAAATGACATACAAGCATTTGTCACTTTTCCACCTCAAAAGACTAGAACAGAGCTTTAATTTCAATCTAAGGATCTCAAAATATATATATAATGTCTGCAGCGAACCTTGAAAACTAATGATTTAGTTAACTGCCAAAATTTTGACAAGCATTCTACATATACCGTTACACCTGGTCCAAGTTACAAACATTATTCCAACTGAAAAACACACAGAGAACCTTCTGTGTTTATTAAGCATTCTATTTATTTATTAATTTTATTTCTATACTGTCCTTCATCTGGGGATCACAGGGCGGTTTGCGATATAAAAACACAAAAATACATTAGCATAGTAACAAAAACAAAACACAATAACCCCACATATTTGTTTATTAAATAGATTTTATTCCACAAATGCAACATGAACAAATCATCAGTATCTATTTTTCCCATTGATTGAACAGGATGATGGAGCTCAGAACACACACCAATTAGACCACCAAAATCTACCTACCGGTAGCAGCTTGCTAAATGAAATTCTAAATATTGTTATACTATTGATAAATCAACTAATGAACACTTCAGTTTCTGCAACATACAGACTACAAAGTATACTTCTTTCTCAGAAGAATGTGAGTGTGTAAATAGTATAGCTGGATCCTGATACAGCCCCCCTCAACCTACCTGGCAACACAGTTATCACTTCATCAAGTATAGATGAGATTCATATTCGTAACTGCATCAATATTTAACTCTTAAAAAACTGAACTGGCTTTCCAACCACATCAGTTGATATTTTGGTTTACAAGCGACTTCAAATAAAGCCATTGTTTCTGATTATGTAATGCTTTTGTTTGGAAGGGGAAAATCTATTCTAATGCATGCTTTAAACCAGGCATAGGCAAACTCGGCCCTCTAGATGTTTGGGGACTACAACTCCCATCATCCCTAGTTAACAGGACCAGCAGTCAGGGATGATGGGAATTGTAGTCTCAAAACATCTGGAGGGCCGAGTTTGCCTATGCCTGCTTTAAACATTGTTCATGGCATTTTATTCAATATTTGCTAGTGTGGAGTAAACTAGGAATCAATTTCAGATAAAAAAATGCATCTCCTTCCTTAAAAGAAAATATGTACTACAAATCAGTGCTTTATTATCATTATTATGTATTAAATTTTGATACCACCCTTCATCTGAGGATCACGGGGAGCTTCACAATATAAAAACACAAAATATGTTTGTGAGGAATACATGGTAAGGAAGAGCACAATCAAAAGAAATGTAATTGCGCTGTCTAGCCCTAACAGAGCTCATGAACTCAGACTAGCCATCTTTCAAAATCTGTCAGAGGCAAGCATTTGACAATCTTTATTTCCCATCTAGATTCTAAAGACTAATTTGTTAGATATCTTTGTAGTAGAAATGTATGAAGCTAGCCGATAATCAGCACTCAATTCTAATTTTAAGCCTTTTTTAAAAAAATTCAGAACTGATAGTCTTTGACCCTTGAATAAAGTACCAGATCTAGAAACAAGAAAGGATTATTAGATATAAATCGTATGGGAGGTATTTGCATATAGATTATTGTAACCAGATCACCACTAGAGGGAGTGTAAGATCATGCTTCCCTGTGATACTTTTGAGGTCCAACTAGGCAAAAATAGTTTTAGTTTTTAATCATTGTTGAGCACAATTCCTCTATGGACTGATACTTCAGAACATCATTTTCAAAATATTTTCCACCTCAAAAAAAGGCATTAATGTTACCGTAACTTCGGTACAGAGTAACCCTTTCTACAAGACAGATTAAGAGGGGTTGTTTGTTTTGTTTTTTGCTGTCAGGCGAATAAGGGGGTCTGCAGGGTAGCCCAGCAACAAAAGACACTACCCTACAAAACACCTGGTTGACCTGGCAACACGGCAGCAAAAAATAATATTTTTTGGAGGGTGGATTGCTGGGCGAATCAGGGGTCTGCAGAGTGGCATGGCAGCAAAAGAAAAGGTTTAATGCCTGTATGGGACAGCTGCATATTCCTGCACTGCAGTGGGTGGGATCAGATGATCCTCAGGGTCCCTTCCAACTCTACAGTTCTATAATTGCACTCTAAAACTAGCTGTGGTTCCTGGGAAGTGAAAACACTGTGCAAAATGAAAAAAATGGGCTCCATATTCTATGTGGTTGACCTATGCCTCTTAAAGAGACTGGTAGGCAGGAGGAGCTGGAAGGTAGCAGTGCTGCAATCTGAATGACAGTCGCTAGGAACAGAAGGCAAGACTTGAGAAATTGAAGTCTTAGTGGACATCTGTCTTAGAATCATAGAATCATAGAATCATAGAATCATAGAGTTGGAAGAGACCACAAGGGCCATCCAGTCCAACCCCCTGCCAAGCAGGAAACACCATCAAAGCATTCCTGACAGGTGGCTGTCAAGCCTCTGCTTAAAGACCTCCAAAGAAGGGGACTCCACCACACTCCTTGGCAGCAAATTCCACTGTCGAACAGCTCTTACTGTCAAGAAATTCTTCCTAATGTTTAGGTGGAATCTTCTTTCTTGTAGTTTGAATCCATTGCTCCGTGTCCGCTTCTCTGGAGCAGCAGAAAACAACCTTTCTCCCTCCTCTATATGACATCCTTTTATATATTTGAACATGGCTATCATATCACCCCTTAACCGTCTCTTCTCCAGGCTAAACATACCCAGCTCCCTAAGCCGTTCCTCATAAGGCATCGTTTCCAGGCCTTTGACCATTTTGGTTGCCCTCCTCTGGACACGTTCCAGCTTGTCAATATCCTTCTTGAACTGTGGTGCCCAGAACTGGACACAGTATTCCAGGTGGGGTCTGACCAGAGCGGAATACAGTGGTACTATTACTTCCCTTGATCTAGATGCTATACTCCTATTGATGCAGCCCAGAATTGCATTGGCTTTTTTAGCTGCTGCATCACACTGTTGACTCATGTCAAGTTTGTGGTCTACCAAGACTCCTAGATCCTTTTCACTTGTACTGCTCTCAAGCCAGGTATCACCCATCCTGTATTTGTGCCTTTCATTTTTTTTGCCCAAGTGTAGTACTTTACATTTCTCCCTGTTAAAATTCATCCTGTTTGCCTTGGCCCAGTTCTCTAATCTGTTAAGGTCATTTTGAAGTGTGATCCTGTCCTCTGGGGTATTAGCCACCCCTCCCAATTTGGTGTCATCTGCAAACTTGATCAGGATGCCCTCAAGCCCATCATCCAAGTCATTGATAAAGATGTTGAATAAGACTGGGCCCAAGACAGAACCCTGTGGCACCCCACTAGTCACTTCTCTCCAGGATGAAGAGGAGCCATTGATGAGCACCCTTTGGGTTCGGTCAGTCAGCCAGTTACAAATCCAATGAATGGTAGCATTGTCTAGCCCGCATTTTACCAGCTTCTTTACAAGAATATCATGGGGCACCTTGTCAAAGGCCTTGCTGAAATCAAGATAGGCTACATCCACAGTGTTCCCTTCGTCTACCAGGCTTGTAATTCTGTCAAAAAATGAGATCAGATTAGTCTGACATGACTTATTTTTCAGAAACCCATGCTGACTTTTAGTGATCACAGCGTTCCTTTCTAGGTGCTCACAGACCGTTTGCTTAATGATCTGCTCTAGAATCTTTCCTGGTATTGATGTCAGGCTGACTGGGCGGTAATTGTTTGGGTCCTCTCTTTTCCCCTTTTTGAAAATAGGGACAACATTTGCCCTCCTCCAGTCTGCTGGGACTTCACCTGTTTTCCAAGAATTCTCAAAGATTACTGCCAGTGGTTCTGAAATCACCTCTGCCAGTTCTTTTAATACTCTGGGATGTAGTTCATCTGGCCCTGGAGACTTGAATACATCTAAACTAGCCAAGTGTTCTTGTACTACCTCCTTACTTATTTTGGGCTGTGTTTCCCCTGCTGAATCATCTGCTCCATATTCTTCAGGTCGGGCATTGTTTTCTTTTTTGGAGAAGACTGAGGCAAAGAAGGTATTGAGGAGTTCTGCCCTTTCTGCGTCCCCTGTTCGCATTTCACCTTCTTCTCCTCTAAGTGACCCCACTGTTTCCTTGTTCTTCCTTTTGCTACGGACATACCCATAAAAACTCTTTTTATTGCTTTTAACCTCTCTAGCAAGCCTGAGTTCATTCTGTGCTTTAGCTTTTCTGACTTTGTCTCTACATGTGCTGGCTATTTGTTTGAATTCCTCTCTGGTGGTTTCCCCCTTTTTCCATTTCTTGTACATATCCCTTTTAAATCTTAACTCAGTTAAAAGTTCATTAGATAGCCACCCTGGCTTCTTTAGGCACCTTCCATGTTTTCGTCTCATTGGCACTGCTTGAAGTTGTGCTTTTAATATCTCCCTTTTAACAAACTCCCATCCATCATGAACTCCCTTCCCTTTTAGTATTACTGACCATGGGATCACACCCAGCATTTCCCTAAGTTTTCTGAAGTCGGCTTTCTTAAAGTCTAGAATTTGAGTCTTAGTATGCTTGGTTGCTCCTTTCTGATGTATAATAAACTCCAGAAGAGCATGATCACTCCCACCTAATGCCCCTACCACTTCTACCCCACTAACCAGGTCATCACTATTGGTTAGGACCAGATCTAAAATGGCTGATCCTCTTGTTGCTTCTCCCACTTTCTGGACAATGAAATTGTCTGCAAGGCCAGTGAGGAATCTGTTTGACCTTATGCTCTTGGCTGAGTTTGACATCCAACAAATATCAGGATAGTTGAAATCCCCCATTACTACTATCTCATTTCCTTTTGAATGCTTGGTCATCTGTTCCAGGAAGGCATCATCTATGTCCTCAGTTTGGCTTGGGGATCTATAGTAAACTCCCACCATGAGATCACTGTTATTTTTCTCTCCCTTAATTTTGACCCAGATACTCTCAATTTGGCTTTGAAGTTTTAAATCATGGATCTCTTCACAGGTATACACATCCCTGACATATAACGCCACTCCTCCTCCTTTCCTGTTTGGTCTATTTCTCTTAAATAGATTGTATCCCTCTATTACTACATTCCAATCATGAGACTCATCCCACCAGGTTTCAGTGATGCCTATTATGTCGTATTTAGTTTGCTGTACCAAGAGCTCAAGTTCATCTTGTTTATTTCCCATGCTCTGTGCATTTGTATACAGACATTGAAAACCATTGATCATTCCCCCTAGTCTCCTACTTAAGGATTTTTTCCTCCCACCACTAGGTCTGTGCGCTGTTTGCTCCATTTGGTCCTTGACTTTTGGATGATCATCTTCAGCATTTGATAGACTCCTACCTTCAGGACCACTGTCTCCCTCCCCCACATAAGTCAGTTTAAAGCCCTCCTGATGAGGTTTTTGAGATTGTTGGCAAAAACATTCCTCCCAACCCTTGTGAGGTGCAGCCCATCACTTGCCAGAAGTCCATCTTCAAGAAACTGCAGACCGTGATCTAAGAAACCAAACCGTTCCTGCCGGCACCATTTGCGAAGCCAGTTGTTCACTTCTCCTATTTTCCCCTCTCTTCCTGGGCCACGGCGTTCAACTGGGAGGACAGATGAGATGACAATTTGTGCATTTAATTGCTTCAGCTTCCTGCCCAGAGCCTCATAATCACTTTTGATCTTCTGGAGGCTATGGCTTGCGGTGTCATTGGTTCCCACATGGACTAAAAGGAAGGGGTTTTTATCCGTGGGTTTAATTATTCCTTGCAGCCGTTCTGTAACATCATGGATCTTGGCCCCGGGGAGACAGCATACCTCTCGAGACATCTTGTCAGGCCCACAGATCACTGCTTCCGTACCCCTCAGTAGGGAATCCCCTATCACCACTACACGCCTCCTCTTAGGCTTGGTCGGGATTCTTACATGTGCTGTCCCTTCCAAGGTCGCCTGCACATTCCCAGAGGACTGACTATGTTGCTCGTCTTCATATACCTCATCAACTGTGATGAGGGAGAGATCTTCCAATGGAGTCTGTTCTTCATCTTCCAGATTTGAGAGCACTTCAAATCGATTTTGTAGTTCTAAACACTCAGAGCGATCCCGGGGCATTCTACTTCTGTGAGTCACGTTCCTCCATACATCTGGCTCCTGAGTTGGGGAACTGATCTCCTCCTCAGAGATGTGCCCTGTCTCCTGCTTGGTGGAGACAGTGTGCTCTGCTGCATCCAAGAAAAGCTCCAGCTCTTTAATTTTCTGGAGCGTAGATACACGGGCCTGAAGTTGCTGGACCTTGTCTTCGAGTAGGGCAACCAACTTGCAGTTGCTGCAGGTGTAGCTGTCTACAACCTTTGGCAAGAAGACAAACATTGCGCAGGAATTACAGGCGACTACAGTTGTTCCCTCCCCCTTCTGAAGTTGCCGGACCTTGTCTTCTAGTAGGGCAACCAACTTGCACTTGCTGCAGGTGTAGCTGCCTACATCCTTTGGCAAGAAGGCAAACATTGCGCAGGAATTGCAGGCGACTACAGTTGTTCCCTCACCCTCCATCTTGAAGCTTGAAGTCAGGACACTCAAAAGAAGCCTAGGTCTCCCCAAGTAAACGTTTGAGACTAGCTCTCCTCTATCAAAAGATAGGTAAAACTGCGAGCGCCGCCAGGCGCGCGCCGCTGCCCTCTAGGCACTGATTAGCTCCGCCCTACAAGCTCAGCTCACCTTTTGCCTACTTCCTCAGTCGCTGCCCTCTAGGCACTGATTAGCTCCGCCCACAGCTAGTCACCAGACAAACACACACACACAAGCCAGAAACAAACTCTCTCTCACACACAAGCCTTGTGCTCCCTCCTCAGTCGCTGTCCTCCAGGCACTGATTAGCTCCGCCCTACAAGCTCAGCTCACCTTTTGCCTACTTCCTCAGTCGCTGCCCTCTAGGCACTGATTAGCTCCGCCCACAGCTAGTCACCAGACAAACACACACACACAAGCCAGAAACAAACTCTCTCTCACACACAAGCCTGGGAAACACACAAACAAATAAGGAAACAAATAAGCACACAAACTTAATCACACACAGCCCCAAAAAGACAAACCCACAAAACCTACAAGCTCAGCTCACCTTGTGCTCCCTCCTCAGTCGCTGCCCTCTAGGCACTGATTAGCTCCGCCCTACAAGCTCAGCTCACCTTTTGCCTACTTCCTCAGTCGCTGCCCTCTAGGCACTGATTAGCTCCGCCCACAGCTAGTCACCAGACAAACACACACACACAAGCCAGAAACAAACTCTCTCTCACACACAAGCCTGGGAAACACACAAACAAATAAGGAAACAAATAAGCACACAAACTTAATCACACACAGCCCCAAAAAGACAAACCCACAAAACCTACAAGCTCAGCTCACCTTGTGCTCCCTCCTCAGTCGCTGTCCTCCAGGCACTGATTAGCTCCGCCCTACAAGCTCAGCTCTTGGCTTGGATGTGCTCTTTGGTAATGCCATAGTAGAACACAGAGGAGTAAGATATGGAAAAGTGGGAGCTTTGCTGAGGAAACATGGTAGAAAGAGCCCAACAGAGCTACCGGTAAGGACAACTTACAGGAGCTGTGGGCGAGTACTGTTTTGTAGTAGCTCATGTTGGAAGAAAACAAGTCATTGTCTAGAGACTGACATGGCCCAAAACTGCCCTTCTTCCACATCCCGTGAATTGCTCCACCCTCCTGGATAACTATGAGGTTTCTCCCCATTTCTATTCTTCCCGCCACCCTTGGCTCTGAAAACCACAATCTCTCCTGTTTCCGAGATATTTCCTCACCCTTCAAACCGACTATCACCAGCTACACCGCTTTCCCAGTATCAGATATTAACACACACTGTGCAGATTTCAATATCCCATGACTGAATCTGAACTGACACAATAATTTCCAGATATCTGCACTATCAGTGACAGGACTCAAGTTGAGGGTGTGGGGTGGCACTGGCAGATGCAGGAGTTTTAGCCCATTATGACATATGATCGTCAAAAGCAGAGAGCCATCTGACACGATGATTACAATACTTTTGTGACTCAGTAGCTTGCACCAAAAAGAAAGGAAGCTGTTGTTCAATACAGCTGAATTCTCTTGGAAAGGATGGAGAAAATGGAACACTTATAGCTCTATGTAAAAACAGAGAGCCAGGGAAAGGTTTTTAGAGTTGAATAAGCTCAGTAAGACGGCAGAGACCTGAAAATGCCATCTCTTGCCCATCGGCGTTATGCAATCACTTGTCTCCGCCTTTTTCCTGTAGCTATTGTCACAGAACAAGCACAAATGCTTTCACTGAGAAGCCTAGGGAATTTTGGAGGAATGGCCAGGCTTTACATGTACAACGAATTAGACTAGAAAAATCTTTCAGTCTGGGGTACTTCAGGGTAACAACATTAGTGTTTCCTTAATGGATTGTATTTTAATCATTACCAATCCGTGCATCCAGAGAAACGGCATGCAATCTGAAAGCCTGGAAGTAATAAGGCAGCATTTCAGCACTAAGTACTGCTCCAAATCCTAACCTCCGGATTTTGGGGAGGTGATGCTCACTGTGGGCATTTAAAGATGCTGCAAAAAGGCAGCACAAGAATGTAGGAATTTTCACTGATCTTCCTTGGGACAGCCAGTCATAAGCACTAGTAGATGAGAAGTTTCAAGTTAGGAGTATCTGACACAACTCAAAGCCCGCAAAGTTGCAACAAACTATATGAGAGGGGGAGCCGCCAAATCAACATCATCTCGCACAAAACAATATTCAATCCATCAAGTAAGGCAGGCAACCTTTGTCCTGCCAGGCTGTTTTGGGGGAGCCACGCAAATCCACCCTACACCTGATGTCAGGGGTGGGGTGGTCAGGGACGCGGGTTCAAAGAAACAAGAAGGAGCTTCAAGTGCACTCCTGGTTGTCCTTTCACAGGAGCAAGCTGCAGTCCCACACATCCATCAGATGGTGGCAGTAGGAGTGCACCTTGTTTAAGGAAGGGGATATGGCTCCCACTTAAAGCACCCCACGGATGTCAACACACTGCTAAAAAGGAAGGAACAACCGTCTTTCACACAATTTTTGGTTCATATTGATGTGATATTGGCTGACACAAGCTGGCCACGTTCACAATTTGAAGCCTACTGGTTTCAAACACACCTTTAACCAGCTCGTCAGCTTCTAACATTGCAACCTAGCTCATTTGGTTAGTTTGGTGCTGATGATGCCAAGGTTGCAGGTTTGATCCCCATGTGGGACAGTTGTCTATTCCTGCATTGCAGGGGGTTAGACTAGATGATCCTCAGGGTTCCTTCCCACTCTACAACTCAATGATTCTATGATTCTAACCTGTAGTTAATCACAAATGGATGTGACACCTCTCCAGCTCCTCTTGGCCTTGTCAGAAGGAAGGAGTGCATGGGCTCAAGACTTGCTGGGGTTCATCTGCATGTCAAAAGAACATGGTTTGTCCTGGTGTCCAAGCCAATTGGTGTCAAAAGTGAACAGATACATCTACTTTGGAAAAAGGTTCCAATACTGGAAAAAAGAGGGCAGGGCAGCTAATGGAAAGTGAAACAATGTGATGTGTGATATTTAAGCATTAGTGCCACTGCTCTGTGGGTTCAGCCCATAACATTAATGTTGCATTTTAAGAGCCCCACTCTTTGGACAAAGAACATAAAATATTTGCATCAATCTGGTAAGCTCCGGGCTTGTGCGCGTATACAGTATTTGCATTTTAGACTGCATTAACTACATTCAGTAGCACATTAGGGGACTGCCCCTAGTCAGCAGGAGAGCTTGAGGCAAGCAAAGAGGGCAGAACGGAGATGAAAAACACGAACAGGAGTACAGTAAGACAGCTGAAGAAAATTGTTTTAAAAGGTATTGTTAACAGAAACCAACCTTCAAATTAAATTATCTATTTGCTCTGAAAGTGAAAGCCAATAAGCAAAACTACAGAAAAACTCAAGAACAGACTAGAAGTTCCATTCTGGACATGATGCGTCTGAGGAGTTGGCAAGTAATGGATGAAGTCATAGATAAGAAAAGAGGAGGAAAGGGTCAGGGTAGAATAGCAGGGCTAGGTCAGCCTACCACACATGAATTTACGAGGATGAATCATTAGGATGTTAATAGCTCCTCAGTCCTGCTCCATAGAGCTGATCTGTAATAAAGCATTCTTCTGGTTAAGATCACGGTCATTAATTTCACATAGTTTAAATATAGCATGACTAGTCAGTTTGTTTCTTCAGAGGACAAGCTATACTCTGTGGACAAAATCTTCTTGTGTGTTCCTCAGGAATACAGGAAACTTACGAAACCCAGAAATAGTATAGTTCTTGACTTCTACAGTGCAGATTGTGTTGCACTAAAGGTGAAATGTTGCGGTTCAGAACACAGATCAGTTGTTGTTGATTTTTAATCCAGAAAAACACTCTTGGAATTAATCTTGAAGATCCTAATGACACTGGCCTATAAGTGAAGAGCATAGGGCTCCTTCAAGGTCTGTCAATATAAATAGTTTAGTAGCCTGATCTAAATGCAAGTACCTAAAGCATGTTTTAATTAAAAAAAAAAAAATATCTAAATGAATTTGTTTAATTGATACATTTCCTGGACAAGCATACGTACTAATTGGTTGATATAACAACTGCTCTTGTTGCTGTAACATAAACGTTTTAAACTAATAGTCTATATATAATATAAAAGCATAATTCAAACCTTTACACACCACATATGCTTGAAGCCAGAGAAGAGTTTCCCTGTCTGCTCTTTCCTGCTGTAGCCACTTGTGCCCCCTCGGCTGCTTCTGAAGGTCAAGGGAGGTTCTAGAAAAGTGGTATATAGATGGGAGATTGCAGCTATAGTGGTTATACACTCCTCTTGCAGACAGTGGAACTACCCATCACTTTGTACCCATACAGTGGTCCACAAACCTTTTGCACTATCCAACGGCACTATTAGTTCGTGTTAATATTTTGAATTGTAAACCATCCTACCGTAGGTGCCTTGACAACAGTGTTAGAAACTGAGATACGGAAGCTAGGAGCTAAATGGCACCTTAAACCGAGGTTATGGGTGCAACAACGGAATGTCTAGGCGTGCTTTTTTATAACAAGAATACAGAGCTGAAAATAAATGAACTGCAGCTAAAATATTATGTTCATTTTCCACACGATCTAGTCCTTCCCCTGCCCACCCCCTAATATTCTTAAGAGGGTCTCTTCTCCAGTCTTCAGAGAGCAGCTGGAAGTGGGGAGGCAGAAAAAGGTCCTCCTTTCCTTCCATGCTGCAGTTTTAATGGGAAACTTTAGGCACAGTACTGCGCCCAGAGCTCAGAATAAATTCCTTGTCGCAAAATGCGCCTAGGACAATGGGAGTTTCGTAAACTGCTTGGCAGAGGTGGTATATCACTATATTCAACAAATAATAAATCTAGAGACAAGGTGAGATTAAAAACCCTGCTTGGCTCACTGTACATGTCACCAAACAACATCACCCAAGGACTAAACACCAATAATGTTCCAGAAACAGTTGCTTGTAATTAATAGGCAGGACTCCATGGAAGGGAAAGGGCACAACCCATCTCAACTCCCATTGATTATATGGACGTGGAGGCCTAACACTCTGCCTTTGAAATATATGAGACTTAAATTGCTTAGTTTGTTGTCATGAAGTACCTACGCTTTCTGGCCAACTGCCATATTCGTAATGACCAATTGTGTCATGTTGCTTGAACTCAGAAGTCAGGGTGGTCTCATGTTTCTTTTATATAGCTGGTTTCAGCTCACTTTATTT
Source organism: Darevskia mixta (assembly GCA_034641385.1). Taxonomy (NCBI): domain Eukaryota; kingdom Metazoa; phylum Chordata; class Lepidosauria; order Squamata; family Lacertidae; genus Darevskia; species Darevskia mixta. The sequence continues at coordinate 6,667,768 of JAWWNH010000029.1, forward strand.
GCTAGAACAGGTGCTGAAAAGCATTTCTGAGCCAGTGAGAACACTGGGAATTTTGAGGAAGTGTCAGTCACAAAATTGCTGTGAAGCGTAACAAAGTGGCTACCTGAAGAACCGAGTAGGTTCTTATCTGCTAAGAAAGAGACAAAGTTAAATACGAAAAGTTGACTAATTTGAAGCGATGTTTTGTAGTTTGTCAATTATTGCTAAAGATGGTCAACTGTAGCAAATAGCGAATTGATGTGTTAGTTATTGTTGATTTATTGTTATTGTTGAATCTTGAATAAAATTAATAAATAATAATAATAATAATAATAATAATAATAATAATAATAATAATAAAAAGAACCGAGCAGGAAGGACAAATAGCCTCTAATGTATTGTGAATTTTTGAGGAGTTATTTGCTGAGGCTTTTGTGGACACCACATGGGGCACTCATGGGGGCGACTCCTAGTATTAAAAATTGAATCATGACCTTCTCTAAAGGATACTAAGTAGACAAATTACTTTGGTTTAAAATGTTTGTTCCCAGCAAAGTCAGCTTGCATATTTAAAGACAGCATTGAATAAAAGTGAATTCTTTTTTTCCTTTTTTTAAACTGAATAAAAATAGGATATATAGTCTACCTTCTTAAGAAAATGTTGAAAAAGGAATATTGGTAAATGTTGGAAGATTCAGGGCAGGGGCATGGGAGGGAAGAGTAAGTTCCACTGCACAAGCCGAAGTCCTTGCACAGGCTTCTGTGGGTGGGACTCACTCACTGAATCCTGACCATGATGTTCTGGTCTTCAGCATCACAATTGCCTATCCCCTTTTAAGAAGGCTTCCTCAACTTTACCTGCTATTACTCATATTCATTTTAAGCAATAGTGATGAACTACATCTTACAAGTTAGAAAAGAATTCTCTATACCCTTTCCCAATTGCTAGGAACAAGAGCTTGATTAATTTTATGTAAATACATTCCCATTTTGATCATGACTAAGCAGAAAATGTTAATTAAGATGCAAGCAAAGCATTCCAACTTCTCTGCAAGTTATTTATTAGGACTTGAATATAACATGACTATGGCAGTAGTAAGAAGTACAAAAGTTTTAAAGTGACCTCTAAACACACTGCAACGTAAAAGGTTGCTAGCTAGCACTGGCATGCTGCAAAGTTTTCTTAAACAGGCTAATACTTAAGACTTTTTCTAGGTTACAAGAAACCTGAGGCTAAGAGGGAAGTATCGCATTATGAAACTGTTAACAAGTGGTTACCGCAATGAAATAGTTCAGTATGGAATACTCCAGCTCAGGGCTCCAGTCTGCCATGCCCTTTTCCATAATATTCTGGACATCATAGAGCTATAGACCTCGAAGGAAGCACGAGTGTCATCTAGTCCAACCCCCAGCAATGCACCATGCCGTCTAATACTCAGCATTCCTTGGACACAAAAAATGTTCAGTTCTCATTGTACTATTTTGGGGTGCATCCTCCCTAGGCCTTCCTCTAAGCCTAAAACCGCCCCTCTTGTTGTAGATGGTGTTGTTTTAGCTACATAATGATTGACATTTGGAGAATTAATTCACTATTTATATATAGCATGCTAGTAAATTAGGGAGGTTAGTTATGCAATCAACTTGACATAACAAGCTCAACTTAAAATTAGCATTTATGAAAAGTGTTATCATGGTAAACGGATAAGCAGTATTTCTGCTTGTGTATATTTTCCACAGAAGATAAAAGAAATTTCCAGCCCACTCACCTCTTAATTCAATTGCAGACACGCTCTGTAAGCCACGCCTGCTAACTCCTAGGCCACACCCACACCTGTTCAATTTCACAACATGGCCAAGGAGGAATTCTACATCTTAGTGACAAAAATCCAAGGAAAGTTCTCTCAAAAAGGACTTTCCAAAGTTGCATAAAAATGTTCACTCAATGATACAAATAGGGAGCTCATTTACTGAAAATATTGCAACTAATACCGAAATAGATAACTGTGATTATATTTAAAGTCTTTAGGATTTATTTTAGATAGATTCAAATAATTAGTCTGTCTGCATCAAAATATGAAGACAGCTTTGTTAAAATAGCAGAATACATGTACTCACTCAGAGCAAGTTCATGAGATTTTCCAGTTACCGGAGAATTGATGTGACTGCCTGAAATGGCAATAGCGAGTCATATTGTAAACAATTGTGAGCAGTTGTCTTTTGTGACAGACAAATTAAAGCAACAACAGAAACCAAGTTCAGAAGCAAAGGCCTTTCCAGATGACATGAGGATCCCAGAATGTTGCAACTGTGAATGAACTAGCCAGAATTTTCCAAGCTTCCTACTCCTCAAATCACTAATTCCTTTTTACAAAATGTTTTACAAGTACCCCAAGGCACTGGTAAACAGCAACAGTTGAACCCATTATTCATGTCTCTTCTGGTGGAGAAGTGGTTGCCCAATGGGTGTAGCCAAGTGGGGCAGCTGCCCCCCTTAGATCAAGCAAATCAATAAAAATATTTAACTGAGGTTCTGCACAGGGGTGAACAAAGGCGTTGTGACACCCGGGGCGGGGCGGGGCATTGCTACGTAGGGCGCATGTGCGGTGTCGCTATGCATGCGCCTGTTGTGGGAATTTCGGGGGGGGGCTTCCTTTTAAAACACCCCAGTACGCTGTTTGGGACATGAGCAGAGAGGGGTGACTGGGACCCCAGTATGCTGTTTGGGACATGAGCAGAGAGGGGTGACTGGGGCCAGGGTGTCTGGGAGCAGCACAGAAAGACAGGCCTCATGTCTGAAGAGCACAGGCCTCACACCATTTTGACTCCTGACACCATTTTTGACTCTCAAACTGACCAGGTGTTTCTCTGCAAGGAGGAAGGGAGTGGGAAAATCTCCCCATTGTCTCTTTCCTCACAAATCCTGTCTTAGGGGCACACTCAAGATATGAACAGGGTGTGGGCCTGTGACCTGTGACCTAGATTCAGGAATTAGTGGTTAGAATAACAAAAGAGTGGACTCCCCAGGAAATGCAATCAGATAAGACATTATCATATGAAGTGGCAGACAGGAGGTAAACAACTCATGATTTCTCCTTGGCTGGAGACCGCCTTTTTCTATGATGTAGCTGTGATGTATCTGAGGGGTGGTCCTGTGTTACACCCCTTTTAGTGATGTATGTATGAGGTATAGGGGGTTGGGCTTGAGGGGAAAGGGGGGGAATTTCAAAGTCTATATAGGAGCTTGCCCACCATTGTTCTGGGTCCTTTTCCTGCTCCTGTGTGAGAGGAAAGCACCCTGTTGCAACAGTGAAAATAAAGGCTTTGCTTCTCAATTTTTCTCTGGTTGGCCTCTGTTTTCACTCCTACCGATGGAGAACCTGCAGGGAACTTGCAAGGGCTCTTGTGTACCCCATAAGGGAATAAGGGCAGATTTTTCTACAACACGCCATACATAGCGGTTTGCCGGCACTCCAGCACCGTATGGATGGTGCCGGGATCCTCTGCCCTTCGGCTGCAGCCGCAAACGGAGGGATCCCACCACTGTCCGTACAGCGCTCAAGTGGCACCAGCTGCAAGCCACTATGTACAGCACATGTGCGGCGTCGCTATGTACAGCACATGCGTGTGACGCCGCACATGCACTGTACATAGCAGTTTGCCGCCAGCGCCGGGATCCTCTGCTCGCGGCTGCAGCCACGAAAGGAGGATATTCTACATGTGGCTGTCCGCTGCGAGCCCCTGCGGGGTGCCTTCTTGTCACCCCCCCCCAGACATGGCACCCGAGGCACGCCGCCCCTCTGCCCCCCGTTGCGACGCCACTGGTTCTGCACCCCCCACCACAAAGCCTGCTTCCCCCAACATAAATCCTGGCTACGCCCATGCACCCTCCCTGCAAAACAAAACACACAAAAATTAAACTAGCTTTCAGGAACACACACCCCATGGAGATCTCTCTCAGACACCCTTCCTTTTCTCCTCCTCCCAATGCCTGTTTGTCCTTGCTCCCTCAATCACCCTGCTTGTCCAGTTTAAATTTTCAGCAGATCCTCAGTCTTGAACAAAAGCTGCATGGCTTCATGGCAGAGCAGAGGTGAACAGAATTGCTAGTAAATGCAAATTAGCAATTGCTTTTGCACAGCAAGCACCCAGAGAAATTATCTGCAAGTTGGATCTAGTCAAGCCACAATACCAGAGCAAGTGGATAAGGTAATGCCCTACAGTAGACCCAGTTCTTCAATAGGACTGCAAACAGCATAAAGATTAGTTGTGTTAGTAGACACTACTTCAGTATGCCCTATGCAGCTACCACATATCTTGCTGATCAATCATTATACTCATTTTCTCTTAAAGAGTCTTGGCTGCTTCCTTCTCTTATTCACGCTAAGCACCACATTTATTCCTTATGAAATCATGTAGAAATATGATATCCCCATTATGCAATCTAAATAGGTTTTTTGGGGGGTGGGGGAATTGTTTAATCAATATAGAAGTGATACAAGAATTTACCTTCCCAAGATAGCAAGGAGGCCTCTTTTACCATAAATCTTAATGCAATCCTAGAAATATTATGACAGGCTTTTTAGTGTATCAATAGAGCTGCTGCAATATGCTTGCTATTTTCCTTGGAAGAGATTCCATTACCTTAAAGCATACTGTGAACTAGTCACAATAACTTTGTCCCCTGGGAGCCACAGCGAATTAAAGGCTGTGTTTTAGCATTGATGTTACCAGCTCAGCTGAATTCTGCTGCCAAAATATTCAAGTAAGAGTTGCAGCAATGTTTAGAGGCATTATCAGTTGCTTGCTAGCTTGCTATTCTACATTGCAAACACAGACATGCAGGGAATCCTTAGTAAAAGGCATTGTAGTAAATAATGCAGGCAAAGCATTTAATAGTCAGCAGGGGCTGATTTTCATAGACTTAGATGGGCTGTCACCTGATTGATGATATCCATTACCCAAGGTTGTAGTTTTTAAGACAACAAATCAGTAATTACGTGCATAGTCAAATGATTAATAGGTTTTCGTTGGTTTGAAGAGTTAGGTATAGATGGAAATTCTCAATGGGGTGAATTTTAGTTCTTGATCTCATTGATCAGTCCACTTTAAGACTATTGATTACTACCTGGAAATGTGTGCTGTCAGTGTTGTAGGGAAAATGGGGTTTTTTTCCTGGCAAAGAAAAGGAAAGCTAATAAATTCTGTTGAACCTATTTACTTGATCCAAAACCTTTTGAACATTAGAATTACACTTCAAAATATAAAAAATAATGTTTTTAATTGATGAGAAGAAACATTTCTCCCATTTTTAAAGAAATAAAGTGAAACTGAAATAGCTGCATTATGTATTTTATTTTCAGTTCTAAACTTCACTCTACTACTTTAAGAACATGAAATGTATAACTTAATACATAAAGTTCTTGTTTCCCATGTGGCTGATTGACAGAGTCCAAAAGTCTACTCCAACATGTTCATGATCTGTACTTTTTGATAGATTTAGTAACTTTATTAACACCTTCCTTTAATTCAAACAATAATTTCCAATTTTACCCAGTGTTAGAAATGAAGCAGCAAAAGCCTGTATTTTAAAGTATTAAACATAAACTAATTTGTTTTGTGGGGGGGCAACTGGTAAAATGGGCAAGGGGAGATATTTAACAGTGCATAGAATCATAGCACTGTAGAATTGGAGGGGACCCTGAGGGTCATCTTGTCCAACTCTCTGCCATGCAGGACTCTGGCCCACAGCTGTCCCTGGGATGGTGCAAAAGATCAAGCTTTTTGGTTGCAATCCTATGTTTACTCAGAAATAAACCTTCCTGAGTTCAAAGGGACTTTCTCCCAGATAAGTGAGTGCAGAACTGCAGTCTAACACTAAAAGCCAGCTATTATGTAGTAACCAAAATGAAATATGTTATTATCTGGGCTTAGAAATGACCTCCAGTTAATACTATAAGGAATCTGAAGAAGAAATAAAAAAAAAAAAACATTATAACTCCTGAAGGATTTCTCTTTCAAACTGTTTCCAATTCTTTTAGAAAGGAATCTCTAGCCTTTTAGAACTGGGACTTAAGTTGTACAACTGTACAATAAACAGCAAGTGTATTTATTGAACATTGTAGGTTCTCTGTTATTAAAAATCATTTTGAGGAAGTGCAGAAACACAAATAGTACCCCACCCCCACCCCCAATATTTCTGGGTTTTCTGCCAGGCCTTAACATTGTCAAATACATGTGAAACTCATCTATTTTAATTTTAAGACTTACAACCCTAACTTCACAAGGTAAGTGACATTAGAAGCTTTTAAGGAAAGGATAAGGAACTTGTGGCTCCCCACAGGCTGTAGACTATAATTCCCATCAGCCATTGGCCAGGGGTTATGAGAGTTGTAGTCCAGCAACATTTGGAGGGCAACAGGTTCCTCACCCCTGTTCTAAGGAGTGAAAAATCATTCTTCTCTGTAGCTAAATTTCTGTAGAGACCAAGGATCCAAGGGGAAAAAACCCTATCTAGCTGTGATCCTGTTTTCCTATCTGTTAAGAGTTTCAATATTTTTCTATCCAATTTTTCTGTGCAAGCTTTATTCTGACAGGATCAATGAATGCATTGACTTGAATGTTCAATTTTCATAATCCTGGCTTACCCTTACATTCAAAACAGGGATTCTGGTTCAAAACAAATTCTGGGAAGTTTCATAACAAGCCAACTTCAAACCCATTGTTTGAAGTTGGCTTGTTGTGAAGCTTACCAGAATTTGTTTTGAACCAGAATCCCTGTTTAAACCCTATTTGAACCAGAATCCCTGTTTAAAACCACAATTAGGTTTTGTTTTTTTATAAAAGTGAAATAAATACTGCTAACATTTATCTCCCAGCTATGCATGAGGTAGATAAAAGGGGGAGAACAAGACTGCAACATTTTGCTTGTTCTGGCTTATGTGCATAGCCCAAGATTGACTCCGTGGTCTGGAGACTGGAACCAAGTCTGCAGGTGACATATTTTACCCATGCCATACAGGAGTCCATGTATTAGTAATTCAGAGCAACTGCCTCCCTATGAAGTCAGCCTCCTAGTGAATTTACCACACTTCGGTTTGTTTCAACTAGTTTTATACTGCAGTACAAAGCGTAAGGTAATACATAAATCTTTAAAATGAAATGTATTACCATTTATACATCAGGTTCCATGGTATATTTCATTCTATGATAAGAAATTTAGACACTGAAGAAACTGGTATGTTTCTCCCCAGCATTAGTGGATAGGAATAAAGTGGAAAAGAGCTTCACATTCCTGGTAAACCCTTTAACTACGGTTTACAATTACTTTTGAAGTGATCAGAGTCCCTCAGCACTGACTGATACTTACGTCTATCTACAAAGGCAGCAGCACTGGGCTTTAAGGCCACAATCCTGGTTCATGCATATCACAGTACAAATGAGGTTACAGTAAACCAAGGCATGATTGTATGAGCACAGAATCCATTTCTGCACTAACTCCTACAAACTAAAAAACCTGCATAATACAATCTTTAAAATCAGAGTTGCTCCGAGAAATGGTCTTCTATCAATACTAGGAGAAATGAAAGCCATCGCAGTTGCTTTAAAACTATCTGTTTGTTTGTTTTTTGAAACAGGCACTTTTTACAAATCCAAGTTTTTAAAAGGCTGGAGGAAAGAAGTGGAAGAGGGCTAGGACAATAACTTTTTTGAGCGAAGTTCTCATGCATGTTTAAGAGGGAAGTTCTAGCCAATCTAAATTTCTAGGCTTATTACTCTATCAGGAGTCTTGGCACTGGTGTTATTTTGAAAGCCTAAGACCATCAAAATGTGATCTATTCATTCATTCCACATATACATCAGGGATACCTATCCAAACTCAAAGCACTGGTGTAATAAACTTCAGATGCTTAGTTCGCCATGGCCCTCATACTGCATTTCTTTCTCCTTGCCTTACATGCTCGATTTTCAACAGGGAAAGAGTCTGAAAGAGCTAACAAAGGACTCGGATTGGGTCATGACAAGCCTCTGAGACAGACAGCTCCATACTCTTCCTTTCCATCAAAGACTAATGTTACCTATATCTACTGGTACCTTTTCTGTAATAACTCTGGTCTGTTTGCTTTCCTCCCTGACACTGGCCACATTTTTGTTCTGACAACATTTGAGGACTTGGGCATTTTTCAAAATGTATTCCACCACTTCTGTTATTAGGTTTTATTTGATTCAGATTTTAACTGACTTTTAATATTTTATTTGTTTTATATTTTATACTGGAAACCACCTTAAAAATCTTCATTGAAAGACAGCCTATAAGCATCACAAATAAAATAAAGCTGTAGTGAAAGGCAAACAACATGGCCCTTATGACCCACATCCTTCTCAAGGTGCCCAGTTAATTGTGTATCTTGCGGCACATCCTCGATACAACAGCTCTCCTGATCAAATTATGGGGAAGCTAGTATGGCAGCATTATGTCTTAAATGGATAAACTACGCTTTTAAATACAGCTATCCCCCTAGACTGACTAGTTCTAAGGCATGATAATATTTTAAATATAGCCACAAACAGCTGTTAATGAAGCCAACAAAATCCGTAAGGCAAAGAAATAATATAACCTTTGCCTGTTCTTATTCTGTTTGCACATCCAAAAGCAAAGCATTCTGAGGTCAGAGCCAAGTCTAACAATAAGCAAATCAAGAGTCTCAACAAAAGTGCCAATACCATTTGCAGCTGGTTTCTTAAAACATTCTTCGTTGCCTTTAAGCTAGACCTTGAGGTTCAGTTCTTTGCTAGTTGTTCAATTTGTTTGCATTTGGAATAATATAACAATTCTAAGTGCTGAAGAAAAACAGAGTTCTTTCAAAGCAGTATGTGCATTAGAACATCCTCAGGATCACTACTACGATTAACAAATGACCCAATATATTAGCTATCCAAGAACATGCAGCACTCAGCAACACACTTTTACAGGTCAATGGGTTTTGTATAGAGCGATTGCCGACTGAAACTACACTGAAAGTACCTTCTCAAGTACGCCTGTCTAAGTCAATATGTTCATTGTAAAAATATGCTGCTGGGCATTAAAATAAAGCAGACTATTAGGCAGGCTATTTATTTTCCCGGCCACTGTATATAGTTTAGTTCCCTTCATGCTATTTCAAAATGAAGAAAACACTATAGCTAAGGTCATTTCGGTTACAGTTAAGTAATGAAACACACCAACCATGCATTTCCCCCCTGCACAAATGAACTTTGTCTAAATGGCAACAGAGTATTTGTCAGGGCAACTGCTGCCTAATAATAATAATAATAATAATAATAATAATAATAATAATAATAGTAATAATAAACCTCTGCCAAACAAAATTACAGCTTTCTAAGGTTTTACATGGAAGCTGTAATAAAGTGCACAACTGCAATGCGTTTTCTGCCTTTTGTTGTATCCCCTCAGCATAGGAATAAGGTTGTGACACAGTACCAAACTGTCCCAGGGCCTTGAATACCACAGAGAAAGAAGTCGGGTATCCACCCAGTCTCTTCCCCACATCCACCAATAATACGATGGTTCCACCCCCTAGTAATAGTCCAATGGGGTCCTGGCCACTATCCCAATCAGGAGGGGCATATTAACATACGGTAAGAGCCTTGCTGGAACTGACCAAAGGTCCATCTAGTCTACCATTCTGTTTCCACAATGGAAATCTTGAAGTCTATGGGAAATGAAACAAGCAGGACATGAGCAGAAAGCACCCTCCCACTCACAGACTGTTTTGGTTACTAGCCACCAAATTTGTAGACCCATGCAAATGTTCATGACTATCGTTCAATTTCAACTAGTTAGCACAGCATGGTAAAACATGGCTTTGTGCATGGGCACAAACCTTGGGCTGTCACCCTCCCTTCCCTCACACAGGCAAGGAGGACAACTTCAAGCAGCATTTCATTTTTGCTTTCCGTTAAAAGCCAGCTTGTTGCAGTGGTTGAGGTTTATAACAAATTCTGTTTAGTTGAACAAGTCAGCTTCAGAAACCATGGTTTGAAGTTTATTCATTCAAATAAAGTGCAGTGTGGGGAATCTGCCAGAGTCATCCTTCCAGGAGGAGGAGAGAAGGGAGTACAAGCCCCAAACAGCTCCTTCCTTCTCATGCATGTCTTGCTAAACATCTTAGCATGACATGCAAATTTGAGGTTAATGTTGAGAACCATTTCAGAAAATGCATGCACTGTTATGATCAAAACATGCAAGACATTTAAAGGGTTGATATTTTTATTATTGTGTAGTCAATTGGATGCCAACTACGAAGTGGCTACCAACCACAATCCTGCCACAACTCTTCAGACTCTACTTCTACGAGGAAAACCTCGTTGCATTTTACAAACATTCCACACAACCAGGAAAACCATCAACACACTGTGATGTAGAAGTGTAAGCTAAATTTTCTGTCACCCAGTTATTTATTTGAAGGATTTTTACCCCACTCCTCAGGGAAAAAAACAATGCTTCCAGAATGGTTTACTAAAGATCAATAAGAACTGACAGTCCTTGCTCTTGAGAGTACAATCTACAAAGATAGGAAACAAAAGGAAAAGCAGTTGGAAGAAAGAAAAAGTAAACTAGTTTACAATCCTAACCTCACTTAAGAGAGTATAAGCCCCATTGAATTCAATAGTGCATACTTCCATATAAACATTTTGTGCTGTCAGGCACTAGTTCTTAGTTAGAGAAAGATCATCTCTACTAACCAATAACTGTGTTAACATAGAGAATGCTGAGGAGCAACCCCTGTAAGGAGACAATATAAATAGCCATTGTAAATCCTTGCATAATACATAGTCTAATCATACATTTCAACCATCACGTCATGCTGGCAGAGTCTATCAAACATTGACATTCTCCCAACACATGCATCCAAGATAGCTTATGGGAACACATTTAATTGTGCTAGAATAACATTCTTTAATATTTGGGAATTGTTAAATTACAGAAAGTAGCTGCAGAAACTTTCACTCACTAAGTGGCACCAGAATAATAACAGAACACAAGGGGGGGGGGCAGAGTGTCGGTGAGAGTATTCAGGAAAAGATCAACCATTTGCAATCTTCGGTTGTACCCCAATTTAAATTTATCAGCTTAATTTATAACTTTTGTAGCATAACAACTACATTTATCTTATTTCACATTAGTAGAGCAAAAACAGCTGTTAGCTTCCAAAAACTCTTATCTTCTTTCCAATCATTCTGATATACTGACTATTACACAAGAACTTTTAAAATCTATGCTTTTGTTCTTCCCACAACAGACCTGCAACAAAGCCAACTATTCCAGTAAATTTACATTGAAAATGCTGAATAATGGAATTGCAGTAGTGGAGATGCTTTATGTAAAGAAAATCAATCCCACGTTATTTCCAGTTTCAAAGTGTTTTCCGGTTGTCCCACTTTTAAGCTATGACAAATGGAGACTTCTTCTCAACAAAATAGCTATTAAGCTAAAATGTACGAGGCACACACTTAATTCTCATTCTTCGAAAATCTCCGAAAACTGCATACATTAAGTGAAGAACATTTACACATACTCCATTTACTAAATTACATCAAGAGAAAATATAATCACAGTGAATTGATTATAAATTATGAAATGATTATGTTGCATTTTGCCTCAGTATAATTTTGTAAATGTAACTTTATGTAAATATAAAGCAATGTTCCACAGGTAATGTAATTTACACTTAATTTTCTCTGCCTTTAGAAGAAAGCACACAAAGAAACAGTACGCCTTTAATGTTGTAATGCAAAACGCATATAATTTATAAGCTTTAAAACATCGTCAAAAGCAAAGTTCTTCAAAACTGATGTTCCCACCTTGAAATTAACTGACTGCTCTGAAGTGAAACATGGAAGTTTCAGACTATTGCTAAAACAGTGTGCTAAAATAGGCTTGTCATACGTCCAGAATTTCCTGGACATATCTGGAATACTGCAGCCGCAAGCGGTGTTTAGACAGAAATCGGCAGAATGTTTGGGAAAATCTGGACATATGGCAGCCCATGTCGGCAGTGTCAATTTTCCTCAGAAATAGCTCAAAAATGCCCCTTCTTTTTTTTTTTTTTCTTTTTTTGAGATTTTGCAAAAACAGCTCAACAACTTTTCTGTCCGGATTTTCACTTTTTGAAATATGGCAACCCTAAAATGAAAGACGGACAATACTACACACTGAAAGCAGTACAACACATATTACATAGAGTCTGAAGCTGTGCCTTGCTAACCCTCTTGAAGAAAAAGCTGAGGTTTTTTAAACATTCATCTGGCAGCATTCAATCTCATCCTTAGCAATGCTTGCCAATCATAAAAGTAGGGATGGGAGAGGAATCTGTTTTAAAACAAATTTATACAAGGAATTTGGAGGTTTCAACTCTGTCAAGTTTTGCTCACACCAGACTGCCTTTTGTGTTCAGCACCCACTTATGTCAGAGACACCCATGCATTATAGAGTTAAGTATGCAAGACTACAATCAGAAAGTATGTATAGAAGAGTCATACCCCATACAGTACCATATTTCTGCAGCATAATTTTAAAATACATATATAAATTATGGTTACTCTAAGAAACCGGGAGTGTATCAGCATGGGATACATACAATGATACGTGAAAGAATTTTTTTATTTTTTTAGCAGAACTGTGGGAGGATGAAACACTTGCTTCCTTTGCAAAGTTAACCAGGATCCTGTTTCCAATTGGTTGGGGAGGTGGCACGTGTTGAGATTCCTGCATTGTTGGGGGTTGGACTAGATGATCCTCGGGGTCCCTTCCAACTCTACAATTCTATGAAGATTGAGATGGGAGTATGAGGGTGCAGAGAATCTGAGTAAATAAGCTCAATATCAAGATTTAAAAAAAATATCAATCCCAAGCAGGGAGATGAATCACTTAGAACCACAGCACAATTGCCAGAGGTAGAAGACCCACGGTAATTAATCATATGATAAAGCAGTGTATTTTACATGACAAATGTACATCAATTTGTCATAGGGAAATGTGGCCATCTATTCATATATTAATGAAGCACACTAGCATCCTCACAATCTGATTGCACATTAGTCATTGGAAGCAAAAGTAACATATTCACTGCCCCAAAGTTCTTCAAGATACCTTCATATTCCGTAAATAACATTTACGTTTAATATGGAAATATCTAATCTATAGTGATAAGTATCAAGATTCATGAACCACCTTAAACACAATCAGCATTGTTTAGTGTTAGATTCTAAAATACTTTAAAACAAGGTAGCCAACGCATTTGTTGCTAGGCTACAACTCTGATTAGCAAAAGTCAGCAAAGTCGATAGTTAAGTAGTGTTAGAAATTCAGATATATATGCTAGGAACCAAATGGCTCCCTAAACCAGGGTTACAGACGGCAAAACAGAATGCCCATTTGTCATTTTTTAGCCAGCCGGCTCAAAAGTCTTATTTTTCAATATGACTTTTTGGTTCCTGAAACTCATTCTGATTGTGCAGATAAATTATAATGGAGAGAATCATGCAAAATGCACCTGGCATCTGGCGAATTTCAAACCCTGATAGTTAGGTATGGTGGAAGATGTTGCTAGACTATATGTTGACTACTAGACTACATGTTTTAAAGGCTAAATTTGCCAATTTGTTTAATTTCTACTTTCCTATGAGCGAGTGAAACTTTGGTGAAAAGTTTGCCTAGTAGGACTTAAATATTTTCCTCTGTTGTAAGAGTTTCAGGATTTTATAGAAATCTGATATCTGGGACTTTGTTTCAACTTTGTAACTAGCACTGGGTCATCTTAACACCTCTACATGGTTTGTGTGGATTTCTTTGTCCTTTCTTTTTCTGCAGATACGCTTTCAAATCCTGTTCAATACATTGGATACCAATATCCAATTAATTTATCAACAAAAATTAGATGTCTTTATTCTGGAATGAGGCATCAAATGTTTGGCTAAGCAGACCTAGTTAGTAGGCTAACAGCATGCAGACTATAGACATTAGTGCCATCAAATGCATTGCTGCTTACCACTCAGCTAAATTAGCCTATGAAAATAGATTGTCTCTTTCCAGATTAGAAGTTTAATTGCATCTACTCTGCTTCCAAATACTGAACAACTTTCCTCAGACAGATTACAACAAAAGGCAGACAGAAGACAATATCCTAACCATCAGTGTTGCAAGCTTCTACTCTCAGTAAAAGACCTGTAATTCATTCTAGCTTCAGATAACTACATCTGATATTGTTAAGCTCTGGGGTTTTTCAGCACCAGTCTTTCAGCTAAGTTTAACCAGTGACTGTGCAAACTGCACAGTGTTTGCAAGCACAACAGGGAAAGCAAATCTACGCTTATTAAAAAGAGATAAAGCTGCCCTCATGGATTGAGAGAAGCAAGAGCTCAAGATGTTGGACAATGCACCTAATCTATTTGCCATCTCTTTGCTCTTTCATAGAAACACAGGCAAGTATGTATTTTTTCTGAGGTTTCTTAAGCCTTTGTGCAATCTTCACTTGAAGCAACCAATTTCCTCCGTATAATTCTCATTTTGCAATTCAAACTGCACACCTATTTTATTCTCTGATGCCATGCTGGAACTTGCAATAAACATTTTTTAGAAACTTGAACTGGGACTCAGCAATTGCTGCTGATTCCCCCAGCAATAAGAGTATGATAAGGTTTTCACACACCACCCCAAAACTACCACTTTTCATGGTGACAATTGCTTACATACAGGTTATATAGTATGCTACCATACCTGGATTTGTCCCTGATCACAATACCCAACTAGTGGTTCTACACATGGTGCAAGCACTAAAATGTCACAGGAGAGACATGGATGCTATCAGAAGTTAATTTTAATACAAAACATGCAACATCAGAGAAGCAGACACGGAGCAATGGATTGAAACTACAAGAAAGAAGATTCCACCTAAACATTAGAAAGAACTTCCTGACAGTAAGAGCTGTTCGACAGTGGAATTTGCTGCCAAGGAGTGTGGTGGAGTCTCCTTCTTTGGAGGTCTTTAAGCAGAGACTTGACAGCCACCTGTCAGGAATGCTTTGATGGTGTTCCTGCTTGGCAGGGGGTTGGACTGGATGGTCTCTTCCAACTCTATGATTCTATCACACTGAGTTCCCTGTCCAACCACAGCATATTTATTTATTCTCAACTGCCTGCACAGCTAGTACTATTCTCCCTTTCATCTCCCAACCACTACCAGCATGCAAGATACTATCCGCTTCACCACGTACTTCTGCTGAGAAATAGAATATGACAGGCTTTACGCAGACTTGTTTCTAACATACTGTGAATGCCCAAAACAGTGTTACAAATTCTGCATAACTAAACACCCACAGTTGATCTTTAATATGTGATAGCTATCTGAGAGACTACTAACTTTCAATTTGTTACTGAGTATGTGGATTGTTTTAGTATCTGAGTCATAACTACTCCCTTGTACCATATTACTACAGTCTGCTCTCTATGACAAGGAGACAAATCAAATGTTCTTGAAAGTTCCAATTGTGAGAAGTCTGATTTTCATACAGCTTGTGCTACTGCACAACAGGGAATTTCATCAGCGCGAGCAGTTTCTGAGCTCTGGGCGCAGTACTGCGCCTAAGATTTCAGCTTAAAACTGCAGCATGGAAGGAAAGGAGGACCTTTTTTCTGCCTCCCCACTTCCAGCCACTCTCTGAAGATTGGAGAAGAGACCCTCTTAAAAATATTAGGGGGGTGGGAAAGACTAGAGCATGTGAAAAATGAACATAGTATTTTAGCCACAGTTCATTCATTTTCAGCACTGTATTCTTGCTTTTATATAAAAAAAAGCGTGCGTAGACATTCCGTTTTTGTGTCCATAACCTCAGTTTAAGGTGCCATTTAACTCCTAGATTTCATATCTCAATTTCTAACACTGCTGCATGGTGAACACTGTCACCGGGCCTTCAAGCCCTTGCACATTTCCAACACTGTCCACTATTAAATTAGTCTCCAGGAAAGGTCTTACCTGACTGTAAAATTTGTTCTTTCAGTTATCAGCCTGGATAGCTCAGTTGGTTAGAGCGTGGTGCTGGTAACTCCAAGGTTGCAAGTTCAATTCCCATATGAGACAGCTGGATAGTCCTGCATTGCAGGAGGTTGGACTAGATGATTCTCAGAGTCCCTTTCCAACTCTATGATTCTATGATAAAGTCTTCATCTCCAGCCTCAAAGGACAACTGGCAAAGGCAGAGATCCTTTCTTTTCTTTTCTTCAAAGGACCTGAGCAGTGGCAAGGAATCCATTTGAAAAGGTACCTGCTCAAGCCAAGCCTCAGAAAGCAAACTGCTATCAGGCAACTGGGTTGGCAAGTGTGGCCATTGATTCTTGTTTGCATGACTGGCAGATGACAGAGACAAACCATTAATCTGGTTAGTCAATAAGGAGAACACTTGCTTGCGATGAGACAGCATGAAAACTCTTCATTTCAACTCCTAATTTTCCCATTATGTTACATGGGGAAGTCATTACTGGACTGTCACCCAAGAAGTTATATGTCTTAAAAGCCATGCATTTTCTCCTTTAACTACAGAATCCATTCCTGTTGAAAAATTACACTTGCTTACTTATCTGCAGAACCAGTCTTGGCAAGAGATTCATCTCATGCCTAGAGAGACAGCCATCTGCTTCTGTAGGTTACATATTTTAGTTGTTACAAACTACTTCGTTTTTTCTGCCTCACTCATCTAGATTAATGGATATTACTTTTTATTTTACTTCAAAACTGTTTTCAAGGCCATGGAAAGTAATCAGGTGTCCACTGAATAATCATCAACTATAATTGGCCCCACTGGGACTGTACGAAAGTGACAAAACAAAATGTACAGTCTTAACCAACCTGTTGCCTTCCAGATGTTTAGAACTGTAATTCTCATCATTACCGACCATTGCCCATGCTAACTAGGATTGATGGGAATTGTAGTCCAAAGTGTCTGGAGGGAACCAGGTTGGGGAAGACTGCCACAGAATAAGAGAAGTGAAGAACAGTATTGAATATATAGTCTGATCAGGGTTGGAAAATAGCAGAATGCCAGGCACATTTTGCACCTAAAGATTCTCCATTTGCAAGCACCTCCAAAAGTCTGTGTGCTTTGAAGCCTCAAAGTATATGTTAAGAATAGACAATATGTTTAGCTCTCCTACTTCTTCTACTCAGAGTAGTCAATGAACTCTCAGAACAAGAGTTCAATAAAGCATGGCAGGTGTGAGCAAAATCATATATCCTATAAAGAGATGTGCCTTCACTTGTACCAGCCCTATTTCTCAAAAAGTAAGCTTCATGATCCATGATATATTATTCCAAATGCAAACTACCATTCATGTCATGTTTGCCCCATATTTTTAGTCAGATATTGCCCTGGGTCAACATAAGCATGGAAGGAGCCAGGTCCTGGATTATTCATCCTATGTGGTCTATGTTTTCCAGTATTTGCAGTACCAGTGAATTTGAATTGCAGGAAAGAGCCACAAAGTGTCAAAAGACAACCTCCTTCCCAATGTGTTTAAACCTAAATTTCAAAATAAGTTAAAGCCTAAATTTCAAAATAAGTTAAAGCAACCCGCAAGCTGAATAAAAATGATGTTTACATACTCACCCTCTTCTTATGATATAAATATGGCACTACTTCTTCACTAAACACATGTGTTGCGCCAGAAATGTTTCATGCATATGTTCCTGCATGTTCAGGGGCCGTTGTCCTCCTTTTAAGCACTCTTAATTAAATCTACAGGAAGTTCAGAGAAGTAGGGATGGGAAGTGTTTGAACTTAAGATGACATTAAGCACTCTCCTGAGTAAAAGCTTCCCAAATTCAAATGTTCATGCTGCTCATGACTGGGAATAGATGTCCAGTAGACTGCCGCACTGGGAGATGATAAAGTGACAAAGACAGTGAGCTATTTTACCCTAGTAACAACATTTAAAATTCAACACAGATCACTTTTTCCTATTTAAATATAAATGCAGAGCAAAGCAGCTGCTTCAGTGATTGACATACACCCAATCTGAAACTATTACCATGAGGATTTGCAACTTAGAATGCGCAACTTGGTCACTTACGACAGAGAAATCAACTTCAGAAGCATTACTAAAGATGTGTTTTGCTTAGAAATGATAAAGTAAAAATTCTTGCGTAGAAAATTAGTTTCCTAAGAGTGTCAATAACTAAATTGTCCTGACCCTCACTGATATATGTAGTACTCAGATTCTGAACTGTTTTTGCCAAAGGCTTTAATGTCAGTAGGATACATAAGTCAGCCCACAAAGCATTCAGTTTACAAGTGTCACAGTGGTCTAAGTTCATAGATAGGCAAAAGCTAAGACATTGTCCCAACACCAGTGTTAGAAACTGGGATAAAAAAGCTAGGAGCCAAATGGCATCTGGGACCTGGCTTGTGGGTGCCAATACAGAATGTCTAGTCTGCCCAACACTTGACACATCCCTGAAGTTCTCCTTTGGAAGGGCGCAGAAGGCACAGTCATTCATGCGACTGACATCCTGAGCCTCGGGACTGGGCAAGCAAACAAGCAAACACTCCTCCAAGTAGACTGAGTTATCCAAGTCTACCTGCACTAGAACTGTCAAGACCACATCCCTGACAATGAAGGCGGAGCCAACAGTCACATCAATCTGCTGTGAGCTGTTGCTTGGCGTGTCTGGTGGCACTGAGACAGGCTTCTCTCTATTCAGTTCATTCAGCCCCTCCCCAGGGTCTAGAGCAGCAAACCACTGGGCCCCTCTGCAGGATACAGTTCATTCAGTTCCCTGTACCTATTCCACTCTTCCTCACTCTCTGACCAGTCACACCAATATGTATTCACACAATTCATTACACAAATAACCAGGAGATAATCTATAACCCAGTTAGTTAATGCAGTTCACAACACACATACCACTCATTACAAGGTATAGTGCTATCTAATTCTGACTGTTATTTCAACCCTCTATATCAATCAAGGAAAACAGTTTATCCAGTCAGCTCTCACTCAAAGACCCAAGTGTGCATCAGAGCTATCTTGGATCAACTCATAAGACAGTGTAACATTCACATTCATTCTAAAACAGTATCCTGCTTAAAATCCTGGTAATTCCCACTCCCCATTTGTATCTCATAGTAGTATCTCCTCCTCCCCATTTTCTTCCCAGAACAATCCTGGAATGTAGGTTAAGCTAAGATTGAGAAAGACTGGCCCAAGGTCACTCAGTAAGCTTCCTAGTTGAGTGGGGATTTGAACCCTGCTCTCTCAGGTCCTAGTCCAGCACTCTAACCACTACACTACCCTGAGCTGAGGACTCCTAACACACACAAAGCAGCATTAAAAATAACCAAAGAACCACAGAGGCCATTTAAGAATCCTCCACAAAGCCACTAGGAAAAACACATTTGCAAAAGAGGAACTAACATCAACATCTTATTTTCCAATTAACACACTTATATCCTGCCCCAACAAAGGAGTTAAAATGAGCAGTCATGCCTGCTACTTTGATCTGCATAATCACTCTGTTAATGTAACTTGGGCAGAAAGGCAGTGTGGTCTGAAGCATTCCAGCAGCAAGCTTCACTGAGCAAGAATTTGAATCTCCATTGCTCTTGCTACTAGATTAGGATTGAAATAAATTTTGCTTTGCATTTTAAAAGGATACATATCAGCAAGACAAAATCAAAGATGCACTCTGGCCAAGCTTTCGCCATCTTCACAGTTGAAAGCTTTCTGGGAGTTCATTCTCACCATGCATAGCATTATACAGATGTTGTCCATCTCTCCCTCTCCCTGCACTATATGCAGTCTTAATCATGAAAATAAAACTCATCATTGAGATATTAATGCCTTAATTTTGCTCTAAACTGTCTGCTACTTCAACATATCAGGTTGGTGTTCCATGTCAGGCATACAGATTTTTGAGTATCATGATATTTCTCAAGAAACTTATAGGAGACATTTCATGTCTGCTATCATTTCTTGCTAGGCAGAAAAGTGATTTTCTTGGCATAAAGTAAATTTCTATCAATATGAAGTAATGAGCCACACTAGACACCGAGAGGCAAATGCAGCAACATGCTGCATCACAACCTAGAGTAACCTATGATTTGATGGTGCTTCAAATTACCAGCCTATGTAGAAATATGCCCATAAGATTCAAGCTGGTCACAGCCATTCTCTTTACAAACCTAGTAAATACAAATAATTTTCAGACAGTAGTGAATTTATCTCTTTCCCTTTATGTTCCGTCATCCCTAATTAGTGTATATACTTCTAAATGCCAGCTGGAGAGAGAGAAGGCATTTGGCATGCTAAGTGTATTTGCATAGCAAATTGGAGTTCAATCCTTGAATGCAGTTGCAATTTACACTGAAAATTACATGCTTGTATATTCACCACCTATTCAAATTCCATCATAGCTCCAAGTCTGCATCTAATAAGAAATGGCTGAACAGAACCTACCATAGACCTCATTATATATGCACTTAACACATTAGAAGCAATTTTTAACTGCTTCCACTGATGCAAAATTATCGTTAGATTGATTCAAGTACATCACTGAATTGCACTCTAAGGTCTCATATTGCATAACATATACCATTGTTCTAACTGGTCCATCACTGGTATTTTATAGTAAAGTAAGCACACCAGTGGTAGCTGTTAAACTTACTATAATGCCAGTAATAATTACAATCAGACCAGAAGTTTACATACATGTTGTCCTGCCTTGTTTTATTTATTTATTTGGAATGTGTTATGGCAGAAGAGGCCTTCATGATTGATGGGGTTGAAGCATCACATAGCTGATAGGGTGAGGCAGGGTGCTGCAAAGCAGGGATTCTAGAAAGCAGCACAGAAGGAAAAGGGATGTGATCTCTCTGGTGAAGGGTCAGATTCTTGCAGAACTCCAATTGACTCCACTATTCTAGCAACCTCAACCATAACAAAATTGGAGAAACTGCTTATTCATTCGGCATGCAAACATGGAGTAGCTCATTTACAACCACATCAAGAAAAAGCCCATGGGATTGACTAGGTTTTCCAAATGGGAGAGAACACACTATACAGTAAAGCACTTTCCCTGTTAAGAGGGGTTATAGGCAGTCATCATTACAAGAGGAAAGATTCTGAAATGTGACCAATTTCAGCTCTGTGGTTTCAGATCAATAACGTGTCTTCGAGGAAGGAATGTGACTATTTGAAAGCCAATGCGTCAACTCTGTAGACAGGAAAAACTGAATCAATAATGGAGGGTGCTTTTTCTAGAATGTTTTGTAATCTTAATATTCTACAAGTGATTCTACATGCCTTTCCTTTCACCAGCAGCTGGTGGTGTAAAATTCTGTCACTCAGGACCTGTGCAGCATTTGCCAAAATGAATTAATTTGTGTTCAGACTGCTTAAAATGAAGCAGTCAGGCAGTGTCACTGCAGGCTGACCTCTTGAGATAGCCGGTGGTATCTTTCCAGAAAAAATAATTTAAGTTGCTTCTGAAAAACCAGTTCTGGATAAAATACACCACCAATGGATATGAATCTTAACAAATATTTGGCAATATTGAACGCCAGAAATTATATTTAAATATGTTATCACCATCACTCATAATCACTCACACATACAAGGAAGTTAGAATGGAACCCATAATTTGAAGGTTTATAAGCATGTTTTCTCTTGTGTAACTACGTTCCACAGAATTAACTCAACCCTGTAATTTACCATTCCCCAACATGCATTATCTTCCCCACCCCCATGAGTCAAATTAGCAGTTCTACATTTAGTTCTCACCGATCTTCAACAGGCTAGCAGTCCTTCAGCATATCCTGAAACCCAGTGCTACCTTCTATTAGCTGGATCTGCACAACTACTTCTTCCCAATGGATTTTATGTTTATGCAAGTTAATATATCCCTATGTACAAACATTCTGCAAGCTGGGAGAAACATGCATTGAAAGATAATATAATATAATATAATATAATATAAGATTTATTTATTGTCATTGTACAAGTACAATGAAATTGGATGCCATCCCATAAAAACAACACAAAACAAAAAACACAATTTCAGCTACACATACCCAACACAACTTTCTAAGGTCATATTATCTAGTTACAGCATTTAAGATGGTTATAGCTCTTAGATAGAAACTGTTTTTTAATCTATTGGTTCTTGATTTAATTGTTCTATATCTCTTGCCCGAAGGAAGTTGTGCAAAAAGATTATATCCAGGATGAGATGGATCCTGTAAAATATTTTTTACTTTTTTAAGGCTGTTTTCAATACTGCTCTGTGTAAAGAATTCACAGATCGAGCAAGGTTCTGGAGTGAAACTGTGGGGGTGGATAGATGAAAACATATACAGGATAATACTACAAAACAAAAACCTAAAAGTTGTCCGGAGGACCCATGATCAATTTCAAATTCATCATAGGAAATAATGGTTAATTTATTAATTGTTAAATGCACATACCATAACCTTCAGAAACATCATCAAACAGATATTCCAGTAACCTATTCACTTAAAATCCACTTCGCACTTCACCATGTTAATCTTTACGAAGCTGGCTCAGATTTCTCCCTCTAGACAGCTAGACACATTCCTCATCTAGCGATACTGGACACTTCAGGCTTGCTACAAGAAATGCCTTCCTCAGACAAGTAGAAGCAAAAAAAGGGGGGTGATTGTTTAAAACAAATATTCAAGTAAGAAGCAGGGACAAAGCAGTCTTTTGGCAACAGAGAAACATAAAGAATTTGTAATGGTTCTACTATCTCTTAAATATGTACTAGTCAGAAAGGTCCACTAGAAGATCAGGACATTCCCATACAAATGCATTCATCCCACTTTCCAGGAATTTTCATAGAAATTGGTTATTTAATTTCTTACAGCTTAATATACTGGGTATTTAAAATATCTGTAAGTGTTGGATGAAAAACTGAAGCAACAACAGAAAACTTAAAACAAAACAAAATGTTACAAAAATAAACAGTTACATATTAATATTGTTACATTAATGCCAAGTTACTAATATATAAAAATCATTATCCATTCATTTTCCTTCTGACACATCCTCCCCTCTAGACCTCTGGGTTCTCACCCAGGGTCCAAACAAACCATCAGCTCACCCACAAAAGTCTCACAACAAGAAGAGTTCTTGGAAACAATGGAAATCACCCTAGTCTAGACTTGCTAAAGAGTTGCGATTTTTGGATATCGCCTGTTAAGTATGTGTACATCTCCCTAATTTTAAAGTTTCCAGAGTTCTAGCCTAGGCTAAGTTCAGGGAGTTTTATCGTTTATGGAAAGGGTCTGAAGACAACCAATGTTGGAAAATTAACAGACATTGTAGGGGTCAACCATTCCCTCTCTAGCTGCTGTCTCCAGGAAGTTCAACCTCCATTAAGCTTGAAAAAGGCAATCCTACCTTTTCCCAATACAAATAGCCAGGGGGTGGGAGAAGCTTGCGTGTGTGCATGTGCCCATAACCATTGCTCAGGTTTCCAAATTTAACTATGGGCACACAAAAACTGAAGCCAACCTTTCCCAAACTTGGGTCCCTTTATATCACTGGGTTACATCGGCCCCAGTCAATGATCAAGGATGATGGGAGATGTAATCCAACAATTTAGGACCCAAGGTTGAAAAAAGCTGGTCTAAACAATACATACTGGCTGCGCTCTGATGATCTTTCCTGGTTTCACCTGTCAGGCTTGCTAACTCTTCTTCCACTCACATGGCAGCCTCGGAGCTGTATTCTGCTTTGCAGTAAACCAGAATTTGTTATGTCTGAAACAGGGAATTTTTTATTTAGTCCACCCAGGAATGAAGCACAGAAACAAGATTGTTCCAATGTAGCCACATTTAAGAATGAATCATAGTGAAAGGGTCAATGTGCATCTCTCTACACAAGTCATGCAATTTTAAAGATTATCTAATAGTTCCAACATTTGCCATAAATATGGTTATGTCTACTTTAATTGGAAAAGTCTATCCTACCCCCCCCCCCAAAGTCCAGAAAATACCTATATACCGGTATTTCAGTTTCAAACTGGAAGGAGAGAAGCAGTAAGTTAAGCTGATTAACCAGTAACTAATAATAGCTTTCTTATTTCTATAGGTTGCTGTGATTAATATGGAAATGGCACAAGGTTTAGGTTAAAATAGAACTCTGACTAAATGGAGAGAACTCAGACTATCATGCTGGCTGCAAAATGAAGCACATTCACAAGGAAGTCATTGTCCTTGAACGTAAAAGAGAGTAAGGTATGTTTTATTATTAGACTGGTCTTTCTTCCTATAAAATCCATAGGACAGTTCAAGCCAAGTTTAAATGCAACACAGAAAGAAGTTTGTTGACTGGCATGTCTGACATTCCAAATCAAAAGTTTCATTTAGTACCTGAAGCCTTTGCCAGCATCATTTATTCATTTAAAATATTTATATTCTATCGTTCCATAATAGTTTTCAGTACTATTGGCATATTGTTTGAGGTTTGGCTAAAGCAGAAAGATGTACCGGTACATTTGCAGAGTTCTCAAAACGGGAGCAGTATAAGCAATGTTTTCTATTTTTATGTCTCTAAAGCTCTGAGTACATAATATCCATCTCAAACCATTTGTATACCCCATCGATCTGATTCAACTGACTAGTCTTGCTAGCAGAAGCCCCAGCAAGGGCTTCCCTAGCCCAATGGGCTTTCCCCCCTCTCCACCCCATTCCCCAAAATTGGCTGGAGGGGCCAGAAGAACATTCAGAATCACACAAGGGGAGGAGAGAGGAGATCATTTCACCAGGCAAGCAAAATGCTTGCGCTGATCGACATCTCCTTCAACTAGGTAAGATTCAACTGTGAATTATGGTACATTTAAACAACAAACAACCCTCCACAATCCAACAAGCTGAAGTATTTTGGGGTTTAAAATTTGTTACGTACCGTATTTTCCAGCATATAAGACGACTGGGCGTATAAGACGACCCCCAACTTTTCCAGTTAAAATATAGAGTTTGGGATATACTCGCCGTATAAGAAATACGACCCGGCGTATAAGACGACCCCTGACTTTTGAGAGGATTTTCCTGGGTTAAAAAGTAGTCTTATACGCAGGAAAATACTGTATTAAATTTTTCTTTCCTAAATCGGCAGTTCAACTGAGGAATGTTGAGCTGTCATACGCTATAAAAGGCCATGCTACCAAAAAAAAAGAAAAAGATTGCCACCTCTATCCCAGCATCTGGCTCTAAGTTGTAAAATGTTAACTATTTCAATATCAATAATATTGTAAAAATACACACAAAAGAGACTATGGTTCTGTATTAAGCTATATCAATAGCATGGGCCCAACAATGATATACCAAGTTTGCATCACATTAATCACCTCCACTCACTTTGGTAGCAAGTCTATTTGCCACTGTTTTGGTTTTTTACAACTGTGTTGTTGGGAATGTGTATGTGTGAGAGAGGGAGGGGAGAGCAGAGACAGAGCATGTGTTTTAATACCTGGTCACTTACAAGCTATTTTATTTGCCTTTTAATGTTTTGCAAGTTAAAAAACTGATCAAAAATATAAAACGCATCACTTAGCAGCAATTATAAGAATGCACCAAAACCATCTCGTAAAGCAGGAAGCAACATTATGTATTTCAAGCATTTTATCCAATGACTTTACACTAGCATAACACTCCATGTGTCATCGAGAAACATCCATTTTTAACGTGGGGAACTGTATATGACGTGGGGAACTGTGATTAACACTGTGCAATCATCAAACAGGGCCAAACACACATTTCCACACATTGTATGGACACCATGTTCACACATGGTATACGTTACATAACTACTAGTTTGGCAATACAGTAGGCCTGCAACGTATGTAGGGGTTACATTCTGGGGACTGCGTATAAAGCCAAAATTGTGCATAATGAAAACCCATTGAGTTCAGTGGCAGGTGGGATTGCCAAAGTCATTTTTCCCCGGAATCCTACCCCTTTTCCATTTTTAATTTTTGCCATACACAAAAAGCTGCACACACACACACACACGTTAAATGTGTGCAGGTTGCAGGCTTACTGTATGTGAGGATGGCAACCATGCTAAAAATCAAAGTCTCCATGAGGGACTTTTTTTTGTTCCTCGTGGAACTTATATCCTACATTCTTGGTGTTAGGCAATCTGGAGGCCTGGAAAATATTTGAATATGAAATAAAACTTGCACATAGTCTACACGTCAACCTTTCCTCTTATAAGATAGAAAATCTAATGAAGACTTTGAAAGATACACAATTTTCATTGGGGGTGTGCATAAGCTCCAAATTAAAACTTAAAATTGAGCCATTTAGGCCGTCCATCTATGGGGAGTCCTAAGAGTTGAGTTTATTTTTATTGTCATTCTAATTCACTTTTCATTTTGAAAATTCTTTGTTAGCGGAATCACTTAAAGCCCTCTTCACCTGCCATGGCACGTCCTAATCAATAACAAAAAACCAAGGTAAGACAATCAATGGCAAGTCATTCCAATGTGTTTTGAGAATTAAAGGCCAAACGAATCCTATTCATCACTTAGAACGTAGAAAGCATTGATTTTATATTTGTCAGAGTATTAACTACTGATGAAAGAGTTGGCCTGTGAGAGCCACAAGCTTAACAATTCTGTTTGCCAAAGACCCAGCTTCCACAAACAAGAAAATCTTGCTTCATCAGTTTCGTGCAACAGGTGGAAACTGCATTTTGAGATGGAAATATCTAAAACTGGCACAGTAATAAGGCATGGGCTATACTAATACAAATCTTATTTCTTATTCATAAAGCTGTATTACATTTTATCAGCCACTCTTAAGTGTAGTGTTGCTTGGGCAAGACAGTGCAATGCACATTTAAAGAAGCATCAACTAAAGAAAATGTCATTTCAAGCCAACTACATTTTCTAATATTAAATGTGAAATCTATTGTACCTTAAAATGGTCAAATGAGTTGTTCTGCTAGCAGAAGACAGTGTAACAAGTCCCGCTGAAGCAAAGGGAATCCTCCCATCCACCCCACAATCTACTCTGGAGGATTGGGAGAGTCCCAAGAACAGGGCACAAGGGAGAAGAGGGGAAATTGTTCCATCTGGCAAACGGAAATGTATGTGTCGGCAATCACCTTAGCACAACGTTGAACTCCATCCTATGAGTTCCAACACAATACCATCACATTCATGATCACTCTGCCTAAATGATGTAACTACCCTTGCTGGATTAAAATACCTAATTTAGGATTTGGATTCAGACTGGCCATTTCACAAACTACAGGGCTCTTTCCATTCCATTAATAGCAGGGACAGAAATCCAGCAGGGGCTCCTCACTGGAGGAATAGGGAGGTAATCTTTGCAAACTCTTCCTTCCCCTACAACCTCCTGCATTGTATTCTCACACTGCTCTACAGGCTTCCAAAATTTCCTCATGCACATCCCTTGCAAAATGAATGTCCGGATTCAATCCACTGTGCATTTGTAGGGTCACCCCCAATTTGTAGCCTTATTTTTGTTTAAAGGGTTTTTCTGGCCCAACTTTCTCCTAACAGAAAATATTACCAGGACATTTCCAGTGCATAAAGGTCAAATTCTTTTTACTTGTTGCCTAGGCATGAGTGTAGAGACTCAAACAATAAATGCTCCATTAAGAAACATGTACTTCAGGCGCACGCTAACCAAATAAGACTTCTGTCAATAGTTTTTAGTTTTTAAAACTCCCTTAAAGTATATATTATATGTACTGGCATAACACTAATCATGAACACACAGGGAAAAGCAAAAAAGAAACTTTAGAAAGATT
The DNA here is from genome assembly GCA_034641385.1 of Darevskia mixta. NCBI lineage: Eukaryota > Metazoa > Chordata > Lepidosauria > Squamata > Lacertidae > Darevskia > Darevskia mixta. Next base: position 6,695,600 of record JAWWNH010000029.1, read on the forward strand.
TTTTTATATACAAAATTAAATAGCAGCCATCCACATAAATACAAATTTTTATTCATATTACTGTCAGATAAGATTCAACAAAATACATTTCTCAATGATTTCTTGTGACATACATAACTGAAACCAAGAAGACCTGCATTTTAAATGAAAAAATGAAAAAGTATAAACCAAACATTTAATAGCAATTAAAAATCTTAGGACGATATGACAGCTATATCTTATCTAAAACACTTAAATTTCTCATGTGGTTCATTATACATTTCTCTATATATAATATAAAAACTGTAGTTCTAAAAAGGTTCAGATCAATGAATTACTTAAATTATTCTACAATTTTATTTACAAGCTAGACTTAGTCTTTAGTTCTGAATAGGTTGAGTAGTTGCAGAACTCTTCATGAGTGATAGAAAACACAATTTTAATACTAAGAATGCAATTCTAAGCCCATTGTTTAGTATAGGGCCATAAAATTACCCAGTTAGGTTGTATATTACACCCTTTATGTTGGAGTAGTTTTCATAATGTCAGTAGCTAGAGTAACTGGTTTGCAGAATGCTGGAGGAATCCAAGAGCTACCATGGGATTTTCAATAGGAACATTCAAAAGTAAAGTGATTTGAGGACTGCAAAGAAAAGCCTGCTGTCTAAAGGAGTTTGCACTTCAGAGTCTAGATGGAGTCCACACTGCAACATAACTGTGAAAATAGTCCCATTCTAAACACACAGTAAATAAAATGGTATTGGCCTAGAAGGTACCATTGTGGCACATAGCTGCCAAATCACCCATGCCTTTACAATAAAAATTGCAACCCTCACAGTAATATGTTCAGACTTATTTCCCAAGAGATAAATCATCTTCTACTCAACAGGGTATCCTGAATTCCTATCCCGAAGCATGGGAAACAAGGAATCCAGAATGGCTATATACAAACGCAACAGAGAAGAAAATGAGAAGCACATCCTATAGGACTTGACCTATATAAACACAGCAGTTTCTCAAATGTAGTCCTATTATATCACTCGCTGTCAAAGCTTGAGGATGGCATTGACCACAAACTGTCAATGTCATAAGGCAACTGGGATAACACTTCCCCCCCCCCCAAAAAAAAATTCGAAGGCAGAGGCTGCCAGCTCCCTGCCTTATGTACCGGGGGGGGGGTGTGTCAAGATTCTCCTTAATGTTCTCTACTTTGCTTTTGGCATAATCAAGGTGATTCTTCCAAGATTTAGTTTGTGAAAAAGAGACCACCCAAATATTTCAACACCAGTATCTGCAGCAAAGATTGATTGTTCAGATGCCACACACCAACAACAGTGTAAATCCTTAAGTGGACACAACCAAAAAATCTACGTGTAAAAAACACATCTTAAGGGTATAACACTTTTCTACATGTCCCAAAACATCTGTGAGAAACCCAGTACTATGTGGAGAACTTAAAAGCTGTACTTTATCTACTACTCTGAACTTGTTCTGTTTTCAGCGAATTAACACACCAATGACTTTGGTGCCAAAACCTAGAAACTAGTTTTCAAAACAAGAGGAGAATATTAGCTTATTATGTTATAAATTATGGCTACTTGAAAATACAGAAGTGCAAGACAGTACACAACCTCCAATCTGCTAACTCAAACACAAGTAACCAACAAGGGAAAGACATTATTAACCAGACTGAATGGTGGGTGGTTCAGAGAGCAGGTACAGCTGCAACACAACTCTAGGTTTGCCATATTTCAAACCTGAGCTTCTCACCCCCACCCAACACGCCAGAAAACGTAGTTTGACTTGCCTAAGATCCAGGACAAAGCACCACCTTTCAGAAATTTTCCCTGGACGTCATTTCCACCTTTGAAATGTCTGGGAGAATTTGAACGCATGGTAGTCCTACACAACTCAGTCTGAGGCACCCTCACTCCTGAGGATCAATCGTGACTTGCCATGCTTCTTAACCAGTAAAAGCAGGGGTCAGCAAACTGTTTCAGCAGGGGGCCGGTCCACTGTCCCTCAGATCTTGTGGAGGGCCAGACTATATTTTGGGGGGGAAATATGAACGAATTCCTATGCCACACAAATAACCCAGAGATGCATTTGAAATAAAAGCACACATTCTACTCATGTAAAAACACCAGGAAGGCCCCACAAATAACCCAGAGATGCATTTTAAATAAAAGGACACATTCAACTCATGTAAAAACACGCTGATTCGCGGACCGTCCACGGGCCAGATTTAGAAGGCGATTGGGCCGGATCCGGCCCCCCGGGCCTTAGTTTGTCTGCCCATGAGTAAAAACATTTAGAAAAGGAAAACTACACATGCCTGGGGTGCCCATTTAAAAGAGATGCCACTGGCACACAATGATGTACAGAAGGGTCCCTGTTCTGTTCACAAATTTATAAACACTTCTTTATCCCTCCTCATCCATGACAATAAGCCATGCTCTATTTCATTGTTCATTTTCTCTTCCTGGAAAGAAACTACTGTATTCCCTAATTTCAGGAACTATGTCCTCAGCAATTATTAATTTCATTAAAAATTTAATCAGGCAGAAATGGCATGCCTGCTTTACCCTTTCATAGAGTCTTGAAAGTAAGCCCACAAAAGCAACCAACAAAAAATCTTACTAGCTGGCAGGGGACTTACAGAGAATGATAGAGAGCTGCACTTTTATCCCACACATGGAGAAATCGACTTCCCCCCTCCAGCAGCCTATTTGCTTTCTATGTGAGGTACTGAGACCCAGTGTTCGAAACTCCCATTGTACTAGTCGCATTTTGCGACAGGGAATTTTATTAGTGTAAGCCGTTTCTGAGCTCCGGGTGCAGTAGTGCGCCAAGATTTCCTATTAAAACTGCAGAGTGGAAGGAAAGGAGGACCTTGTTCTGCCTCCCCACTTCCAGTTACTCTTTGAAGACTGGAGAAGAGACCTTCTTAAGAAAATTAGGTGGGTAGGCAGGGGAAAGACTAGACCAGGCTTCCTCAAACTCAGCCCTCCATATGTTTTTGGCCTACAACTCCCATGATCCCTAGCTAGCAGGACCAGTGGTCAGGGATGATGGGAATTGTAGTCTCAAAACATCTGGAGGGCCGAGTTTGAGGAAGCCTGGACTAGACCATGTGGAAAATGAACGTGGTATTTTAGCTGCAGTTCATTCATTTCCAGCTTTGTATTCTTGTTTTTTTAAAAAACGTGCCTGGACATTCCATTGTTGCGCCCATAACCTCAGTTTAAGGTGCCATTTAGCTTCTCGCTTTCATATCTCAGTTTCTAACACTGCTGAGAGCAATCCATCCCCTTGCTTCATCAGCCTGCTCACTTGCCTACATGTAATTCCTGGTTACCTATGGCTAAACAGCCCAGTGCTTAAATACAAAACTAATTTATACATGAACTTGGCATGGTAGTGGATTAAACCTCCTAAATAAGATTACCGAGAGTAGTACTTTCTTCTTACTCTATCAGTAGAAAAAGTACAGCCTATGATTTACACCTTCTCTCTACCAAGCAGCAGCTGAGTATATAGTCAAAATTTATTCTAGAAGATTAACTCTTGTAATCAGACCTGAGCCAACGTTTGATAGATTTAATTTCAGAACCCAATTCGGTATTTCAAGGGGAGAGAAAGTCCTGTAAGTTTACCCCTCTACATTTGTCAGTTTAAAAAAAAATTGCTTCATCTGCAGTCAGAAGATGCTTTCTGATGATTAAAAAAAAAACATAAGCACAATCCTCAAAAGTATAAATACAGGATTATGTATATTATATGTGCTGTGGAAATGAAGAAAAAAATATACAAAACAATGCTGTAATTAGATTTTCAACACCAAGAATGTAAGAATATGACAGCACATTCAGGAACTTATACAGTGCCCTTTCAGTAATTGGTGTTGGCAACTGAAACAATCTTCTTTGTACTGTTAAATTGTCATTGTAGCACATTGTAGCACTATACAAATCAGCATCAGAATTTAGGAGCCTGCATCAAACTTCGCAATTTTTATATTTTCATTTTTAACAAAATGCTGACATTTGTATCCCACATTGCCAAACCAACTATTCCCTCCTCTCTTCTGAAGCCCATCAGACACCTCAAAATCTACTTCAGAGAGTTGAGCAGATTTTGGAGTAGATTCTGGGGCACAAAGGAGGTGGAAAGGAAGAGCAAGTCCCATTGCATAAGTGGCATTCTGCTTATGCAGCCTTGGATATGACCCTGAGTAGACTTACTGGCATCAAAATAGTAAACTATTCAAGAAAGAAAAACCAGGGACTAACTTTCTATTCTCTCATGATGCATCAGAGAGCTATAAATACCGCTGATCAAGTTTGTTTTGCTGGGCTGCGCACAATTAAGATCCAACATGACATTTCAAATGTAATTTGTGTCAAGGTATTTATTCACAAGAAAGCAGGAAACAAACATGAATTAAGAATATGGAACAGATTGGTTTTGAACTAATTAAGCAGGAATATATGGAAGATGAGACTGAGAATCAGAAGCATGCATAATTTTCTAAGGACCTGTCACACAAGATGTTCAACGTTGGCAGAACAAACCATGCTACAGTTGCTCCAAAACCCAGTTGTACTGCCTTTTTCAATAATCAGAGACATCAAGAATTTGTGGTAAATAAATACCACCCAACTTCAAACATGTGCATTTCTTTAAATGGAGAATGCTTAAAACATTTTATTACAGAAATGTAAGGGGAGATTTACAGCAACCAAAACATAGCATATTACAGGTTTTATCTACAGCTTAAACTACAGTGGTGCCCCGCAAGACGAAATTAATTCGTTCTGCGAGTCTTGTCGTCTTGCGAGTTTTTTCGTCTTGCGAAGCACGGTCCTGCGAACCACTAGATGGCGCTGTTTCCCATAGAAATGCATTGAAGCGCGGTTTCCCATAGGAATGCATTGGGAACTCGCAAGACGTTTTCGTCTTGCGAAGCAAGCCCATAGGGAAATTCGACATGCGGAGCGACTTCAAAAATGAAAAACTCTGTCGTCTAGCGAGTTTTTCGTCTTGAGAGGCATTCGTCTTGCGGGGTACCACTGTAGATATTTTGAAGCAAGACACTTAACTTAGAGGAGCCTTACTGTACTTTGCTTAAAAGCAATGATATATGTGGAGCACCTCACACAGCTAAGTTTCTAAGAGACATGTATTTATATACTGGCTACACATTTAGAAGCTTTCAATAAACTCCACATTTAAGAGGAGGTAATTCTTCAGTGGGACTGGGTGGAAGCTAACAAAAGTAGTGCATTAATGTAGCTGAATTAAATATAAATGTATTAACATTCTCTCTGGCTAGATTTCAATAGTGGTAACAAGCTTCTTCAATACATCTGGGGGAAATGTGTCCTGTTATTTCTAGTTTAGAATGTTAATATAAAAGCCTAAATATCCTCTCAGAATGAAAAAGGAAAAGAAAAGAAACAACCTACCATACCTTTGAGAATTCTCACCTTGTTCTCAACTTTGAGGTTTGCATACATATTCACCCCCTGGAAAGCCACAAGTGGCTATGTCTTCCCAGTGCATACATACCACATCCATGGGTTTTCCCTTTACTCTTACACTGAAAATTACAGGGGCTGGAAGAATGGTGTCTGCAAATTCCTTTACTGGCATCTGCAGTGTCTTCCCCACATCTCTCTACTGCCATCAGGTTTGAAAGAAGTATTTTGTTTCAGTCAATGGACTAGGTAATGTTATATGTTTGGGGGAGGCGGTGGTACAAGAAGTCATACAGTTTGCAAAAGCACTCACAGGCCCCAAAAGCTTGACCTAGACTGAAGCCATGATCTTATTCTAAGTATCTGCTATCAAGCAAGATAGCCAGAGCGCATCCAAATTCAAACTAAGTTTATTTTGCTGGAAACAAAGATTACATATTGCTTGGAGGAGAGGTTCAACTATAACCTCTCTTCTTGCTCCACTTCAAATAAATGGAGCAAACAAACATCAGTACTTAAAGCTGCCATATCCAAAGTCCAAGGTTGAACCAAAGTCCCTGCCAGCAGAATATCTGGGGGCAAACCGGCAGGGATATGAGCGCCACAAACCAACTTATCTTAAGTTGCATCCTTTGTGGTTATCACTGCAATTGTAATCAGAATGCCAATTTTGTTGTTTCTGATGCAAGGAGCAAACTTCAAGCCCCCCCCCCGTCACAAGAGCCAGTTCACTGGTCCATCCGGCCTAGCATTGTCTACCAAGCACCTTTCTACCACTCTTCCTAAAACTCTTTCACTGGACATGCCAGTGATATAACTTGTAGTCTTCTGAGGACAAGGTCATATGCTTTGCAACTGACTGGTGGGCTCCATTGACCCAAATAAAAACATCATCTTTTAAATGTAATTAAGTTATTAAGAGTAGCTTACAAGGTATGATTTAGGACAGCCTTTCCCAACCTAGTGCCTTCCATATGTTTCTGACAAAAGCTTCCATTAGCCCTACCAGTAGTTAGGAAATCAAGTTTCGGAATATTATGCCAACATCTGCTTATACTGCCAAAGAAGTTGAAAGATGAAGTACCTACAAGGCAAATGCAAGATAGGAGAAGCCCAGATCAATTTTCTTGAATGCTTGTATATCCTAAATTATTAAAGGCAAGGGTTCAGCAAGCAAATGTAACCATACTCTGAACTCTACAACAAATGGGCATCTTTTACAAAGCAATAATTTTGCAATTACAACATTATTTCATTCAAGATATAGGAATATATTTATCTACTTTAATAGATAAGTTGTATTTGTGTGATATATGTACATAATTCTGTCATCTATGTATCTTGCTGAACGCTAAAAGACTCAAATCAATTTCACCATTGTATTTAATCTATTTGCTAGCTATGAAGATTAACATTTAATCTATTTGCTAGCTATGAATATTTTCTAGCTATGAAGTCATTGTTCAGCAAATAACGAATACTGTCAAGTTCTATTATGCCTCGTAACTATTCAAGTACTTAAAATTGCATTAGCATTTGCATATCCCCAAAATGAAAAACAATGTAATTTCATTGTGAATTTGATGTGAAACATTATAACCTTTCCCCTCCGTTTCCTATTGAGGAAACAACCATACCAGATTCCATTTTATTTTTCCCCAGTCACCTTTTTCCAACTGATCTTCATATTTAACTGATGGCTGTCAACAGTACAGCTTCTTTATCTATTTGAATCAGTAAATACGAAATATGTTGTTGCATCTCTTGGAACCTATTCTGAAGATACCATGAAGCTTTCATCATGAATTTAAATAATCTAATCCTTTCTCCAGTTTACCCACAAATTGAGGCTACAAATCTATGCTCATTTAACTCCTAAATTCAGTTCAAGGGAACTTACTTCTGAATAGACATGCAGAGGATTGCACTGCAAAGCAATCACCTTAAGCAAACAAAGATAGCTGAATGTGTGCTGGGGTAGTGTCAAATGGAGATGCAAAAGTTCTGAAGGAGTATGAACACTTCTTGATAGTTTCAGTGGATTTATTTCTTCAGATAAATCATTAGTTTTTAACTTTGGGCTTGCTCACTTGCCCAAATCACCAGATATGGGCTGTTGCCTATAATTTTAAGATGTACATGTGAAACACTCTATGAGACCATCCTAAAAAAACCTGTAACTGACATGTGACTAGTAAGAACTAGAAATGGTGGCAGCTCAAAGTTCACCAGCAAATGAAGTTGCTATCACACCACATCCAGGTGAGCTTGGTTCATTAGTAAAACCCCAAACATTTGAATGAAGACTGAGCATGCTCAGTGGGTATAGAATGCTGACTGGCGTTTGGGGTAGAAGGAATGAAAACCCAGTAGGTCAGGGGAAAGCAGTGGTTGGAAAGAAGAGACACCTCACACTAACATTTTATTGGAAGTCCCACTTGTACTAATCTTCAGCAGGGATACAAGGCAGCTGAAAGTTCATGCAACACATACTAAATAACAACAGAGGAAATACCATAAAGTGAAGATACCAGGGAAGATACAACTGAGAGAAACTACAAGGCATCCTCATGTTGTAAGCAACTGTGTAGGTGCAGGTAAAGTGTAGATTTTGTCGAAGTGCACACAAAACAGAATGTACACAGTTAAATACACATAGCAATTACATTTACGTATCACATTAAGACAGGATTTCCAGCTTACTATGAACAAGCAGGATGCTAGTGCACATAGCCTGTTTAGGCTCAATTTGCTTCTCCCACAGAGGCTAGGGCTTGCCGATCAGAAGGTCGGTGCTTCGAATCCCTGCGACGGGGTGAGCTCCCGTTGCTCGGTCCCAGCTCCTGCCCACCTAGCAGTTTGAAAGCACGTCAAAGTGCAAGTAGATAAATAGGTACTGCTCCGGCGGGAAGGTAAACGGCGCTTCCGTGCGCTGATCTGGTTCGCCAGAAGTGGCTTTGTCATGCTGGCCACATAACCCGGAAGCTGTACGCTGGCTCCCTCGGCCAGTAAAGCGAGATGAGCACCGCAATCCCAGAGTCGGACACGACTGGACCTAATGGTCAGGAGTCCCTTTACCTTTAGACAGTAGGTAAATCAAACCAGGAAGTCAAAACTAAGCTTGGCTTCTTATGATGTGCAAACCTGGCAACCTAATTTGTTGCTTCCAGAACAAGCAGGATTTGAAACTTGCTTACAAACCTTGCTTATTTCTGAGCAACAAACCAGGATGCTTGATTTGCACATCATAGGAAGCCTGGTTTACCTGTTCACAAAGGGGTAGAGGGAGTGAACAGGCTGTATGAACCAGCACACTGCTTATTCACAGTATGCCAAGAATCTTGACCACTTTCATAGTGAACAAACAAGGCGTGCAGGCTCTAGTCATTTAATTGAATTTTCAAACACCTCCATTATCAAAATATGCACACAGCACTTATCTTTGCATTGTTGTGCTTTTTAGCATAGGAATGCTCTCAACAGAATACTACCTAAATTCTAACACATACTAAATTGGGGATGTGGAGGAAGGTACCTTGTGAAAGCGATTTCCATTTATACCAAAAGAGGAATTGTGGATTTAAGATGAACTGCATTATATATGTGTGAAACAGAATGTCATCTCCGAGGAGGAGGAAGAATACAACATCTCATCATATAGCCAGTTATTTTGTGTTATTAATGTCAGAATGAGAAGCCCATTTTAAGTATAAACCACACTTGCCAGAGTAAGAGAGTGCTGTTTCATCAGAAAGTATCTAGAAAAATTGTTCTACAAGCAGTTTTTTCAAGCCTCCAAGACATATTTTCTGCTGTCATACAGCTTTGTTTGTCACAGCAGAAATGAAGCAGACATTCAAATTTCAATTGAAGAAGCAAAAATAGCAGTCTGATTTATCATGCTAAATTTTACATATAATACCATGGACTTGTTCTTAGTTCTTTTAATGAAACAGCAGTTATTGTAATCAAACTACAGACTTATTCATATTAGCCTATGGAGACAACTTTCAAAGAACAAAAGCACTTTATAGAACTAGAATGATTCAATTGCTGAAAGGAATATAACACAACAGAATTGAACTTTTATTGGCTGCCAGTTCACAAGTGATGTTATGTGGATAATTTATTCCTATTAACAGACAGCACCAGATAACTTTTATTGTTAACTTTGTGGTGCTGCTTCTGAACAAATGTTAAAAGTAACTAATATTCTTTACTCGACATTTTTCATTTTATTTTTGTGTATTATGTAACAAATTAGCATTTCTTTTAACAGGCTAAAGGCAACAGCCTAAAGGAGGGTAGACAAAATTAATGGTGCTTTTACTGATTTTTTTTTTAAATTAGAATTTGACATTTTAGAATTTAACTATAATGACTGTACCTAAATATATTATGCTAAAAGCTGTAGCTCTCTTAAACTTAACCCATGGCTCTCTACCACACATATTCACTTACATAAACATGTTACTTTCATCTCATGCATTGTATTGGATTGTCTTCAACTATGTTCTACTTAGAGTATACCCATTGAAATTAATGAGCATGACTAATTTTAATGGGTCTACTTGAGTAATAATGAGTTGCATACAACCCATAATATTTATTGTATCCTCATGTATTTATTTTTAAGGCTTACCTCCTGTAGGTTGAGAGTGGCAGTCACCTCATGCTAGGATCTAGGTAGGAGATGCTATCTTCTATCTTAGCAGGATCATCCATTGTACCCACCTGGGTGTACATGACCCTTCTAATTATTCAAGCTCTATGAACTACACATAATTATTACGCTACCAAACAGCATGAAGAGTCACCATTGCTCAGGGTCCATTTCATTCCAGTCCCTTTTTGGAACATTCTGAAGGCTTAAATCTTTAAGGAAATTATCTTCCTTAGTGTCCCTGCGTGTATAGAGACCACCAAATAAAAACTTATTAATTCCTCAATCCTACCCTATCTCTATATACAATTCTGAACCACAACATATATGCAGGTTGCATGGTCTAAAAACTACAATTTTTTTGCATACCAATACAGTATGCTTAATAGCATGTTTGTCCACAAAATGCAAATTACAAGTCAAATTATTTCCTTTTAAGTGTGATTTAAATAATGATTTCATAGAATAACAAACCTGTAGATTTGGAAGGGACCAGGATAGTCATCTAGTGCAACTCCCTGCAATGCAGGACTCTTTCAACCAACATGAGGCTCGAACCTAAGAGTCTCATGGTCTAACGACTTACCGGTAGCTATCCCGACTATTTAAACTAGTCCATCCTGTTCTGAATATAGACAACAATAAAAAGAGAAAATCAACTTTTACTCAAAAAAACTGCACTGTGTTAACTCCCTTATACTGGGGTCTTACACTCTCCTAATAAAGACAATCTAAAACTGTTGGTGTCAACTTTTCAATGGACAAATTTGAAAAACTTTTTCCTTGTTACCACTTGTAACAAATACCTCACAGAACAAGACCTTCGTCACATGCATATGACATGCCACACACTTAAGGAGTTCCATTAGGGCAATGGGTTTTTCCCCACCTCCCCTATGCCCCCATTGACTATAGGGGAGTCAGGATAACCCACAGAACAGTGCACAGGGGGAGGAGAGGAAAATCCTTCCCTCTGGCAGATTGAAATGCTTGCACTGATGGAATGAGTGCCAGAGCACTAAGAAGAATTGCTCCTCCCTTTCAATCCAACAGATCAAGTTCAATGTCAGTTATTTTTGTAGGGGTAACTCAGGATAAGGTCTTCAACATGTCCTCACATATCAGATATAACAGTTATTTTGCCTGCTTTTTGTTAGTAAAGGAATAATAAAAGCCTGTGGAAATGACCTGATTTTTCCTGGCTTTGTGTGGATACAGGCAGATAGACACAACCTGGGTAAAAAAGCAGGTTCCAACTGAACACATTCATAGAAAGGAATATAGGAGCCAATAACATTCACTTTAAATATGAGTTTACATCCTTGGTTTTTTTCCCGTTTTACTCCTGACACAGTGAGAGTTCCACAAGACTTGAGAAAGAAGTAACTTTGTTAAACTAAAGTACTGTAACTTTTCATGAGCATGGCCCAAGAACTTGTACATCATAAAAAACTTGATGAACACCACTATAGAAAAATCTTCTGGACCTAACATCATATATCATAGCGCACCTAACAGTGGGAAAAGACTATGTTAACGGAAACACATGGGCCTACATATGTACTTTCTTACACACACATGTGCACATACACAAATTATACATATCCAAGCTTTATTAATTGTACAACTATATCAGGGAGGGAGTGGGACTTGTTCTGACACACCCTCTCTCTACAATCGCTAACTTGCCTATCTAATGAATCTACCCACTTCCACAAACTTCAAACCTTAAACAAAATGTAGCCATTTCACAGGTTTCCAACAGTGGAATGATAAAACGATGAAATCTATAGACTGCCTCTAAATATCACTGCTATTTCTCAGCACCAGTGGAAACTAACTGTGGGCCACACTGGTTTCCTTGGTCCTCTTCTTCCAGAGCATCAACCCCAAAAAAACCCCAGAAGGTAGGTCCTTCGTGGAGATAAACTCCAATGTCTTTCAGCAATTTCGATACTGGTGGGGAGAGACGCACATACAGATCGGCTCCAAACCCAATGCATGCTGCCGCCGGTCCAGTTATCATCATAGAATCGTAGAGTTGGAAGGGACCCCAGGGTCATCTAGTCCAACCCCCTGCAATGCATGAACCTCAGCTAAAGAATCCATGACAGGTGGCCATCCAAGCTCTGCTAAAACCTTCCAAGGAAAGAGAGCCCACCACCATTCGTGGGAGTCTGTTCCACTGCTGAACAGCTCTTACTGCCAGAAATATCCCCCACCCCAATGTTTAGTCAGAATCTCCTTTCTTGCAACTTGAAGCCACTGGTTCGAGTCCTACCCTCCGGAGCAGGAGAAAACAAGCATGCTCCCTCCTGTGACAGCCCTTAAGATATTTGAAGGTGGCTCTCCTATCTCCTCTCAGTCTCAGCTAAACATACCCAGCTCCTTCCACCGCTTGTCATAAGGCTTAAGTTTCCAGACCCTCGATCATCACGGTCGCCCTCCTCTGCACACGTTTGCAGCCCTCCTCCCAAACCGATTCCCGTCGTTTGGAGACACGCGCGGGAACCGACGGCGATTTTTGCTCTCCCAAAGCAATTTCTGACATTCTCCCCCCCCCCAAAAAAAACCCCACCCTCGATGTCCCCATCTTTGCCCCTCTCCTTCTATTTTCTGCAGTACAACGAGGGGGCGCCGCCGCCCCCCTCAGGACCGATTCATCCAGACCTGGTCGCCCCCCCCCCGCACCTGGCCAGCCACCTTCTCCAAGGCCGCCCCTCGCTCACCAAGCTTCCCTCGGGATTCCTCCAGCTTCTGGATCTGGTTCTCCAGGAAAAGGACGGACACGCCGAACGCCAGCACGGCCAGCAGCTGCAACTTGGGCGGCAGCATAATCCGGAGCAGCCCCATCGGCAGCAGCAGCCGCAGCAGCCGCCCAGCAGCAGCCGCCGCCGCCGCCGCCCGCCTGGTCGCACGTCCGCCGAGGGATCACGACATCACGCGAGGCCCGGGCAGGGAGGCCGGAGGGAGCTTCGGCTCGGCGGTGAGGGTGGCGGACACCACACACACACACCGCGGGCGAGGGAGGCGAGGGAGGCGGCGGCGGCTCACATCCCTCGGGAGACGTCGCGGCGGCGGCACTTCAGCGACGGTCCCTTCGGCCACCGACGCGCCCGAAGAAAACACCTCAGCGGCTCCGTCGGCGACTCCCGCTCGCAGGCACGAGCTCAGCCTGCGCGCGCTGCTCAGCAACCGAACGCCCGGGCGTCCTCACGCCCACCGACGTCGAACCAGCCAGGACGCGGGTTCCGCCCCGGCGCTCGCTTCTCATTGGCCGCCGTTCGCCGCCCTCCCGGCGCCTATTGGCCGGGCGCCTCGCCGGGCCCGCCTGCCGCCGCTACGAAGCCAAGCCCCACCCAGGGACGTTTGGAGCTCCGATTGGGCGGCTTTTCGTCCCGAAAGCCCGGCCGCTTCCACAACACCCCCCACCCCGTCCCGAAGGGATTGGATGGTGCGAAAGGGCCGTTCGTCGCGGTCTCATTGGCCGAGCTCCTTTGCTCCTTTTCCCGTGTTCCGTAGCGCAAGAGGCCCCCGCTGGGGTGTTTGCGGAACTGCCTGACAAGAAGCCCCACAGAAAAGAAAAAGTTTGAAGCGCCCCACCACCACCACAAAGACACCCGAACTCTTCCCCTTCTTACTCTTCTTAGAAGTCATTTTGATGGTTATGGGAGCGCCTGAGCGGCACTTTGCTGTTTCCTTCCGATCAGGCGGGGCTTTAGACGCCTTGTCGGTTGGGGGGGCTATCAAGGCATTTCCGTTGCTGCCGTCGTCGGTTGGGGCGCCAACATGGCGGTGGGGAAAGGAGCAATGGGGTTCGGGCGCTGCTGGGTGTGGCTGCTGGCGGCGTGGCAGGCGGTAAGGGGAGTCTTAAATGGGGTTCGGGAGCGACGGGGCTCCGGGTGAGGGAGTGGACGGAACCGTGAGGAGACACGGAGTCAATTTGGCCCAAAACCAGACCAGGCCTGTCTGCCTGCTTGTCGTGGCACCTGGGACCATGGCCGTAGCCGGGATTTTTGTGGGGGGGGGCAAGCCTTTTGTTGGGGGGGAAAGAACCTCAACTAGCTATGTGCTTTTATTGATTTTTATTGATTATGAGGGGGGCAGCTGCCCCTCCTTGCCCCCACCCCACCCCTTGGCTACGCCCATGCGTGTGACATCTGTTTCGGAATAAACAGCCGCAGGTTCAAACTGCGGATTTGTTCCCCTTGGTTTTCTCACCTTCCACTGTGCGGGAGCGCTAGATTAAAGAAAACAATTGTGTGTAGGCATATAGGCATGGGTGCAGCCGGGGGAGGGGCAGACCCTCAAAAATTATTGGAACAAACTGTGGTTCTGCCCCCTCCCCCTAATAAGGCAGAAGCCAACAGGCTATTTGGGCAATCTCCCCCCCAAAAAACGCAACATTTTTTTCAGCCTCCCTCCCCCCCCCAACAAAAAACAACAACCCTACGCCCATGTATATATAGATATCTCCCTGGTTTTACTGGCCGTCCTTTTCTTTCCCCCTTGAAATGTTAGTCTCGCTGCAGATCGTGTATTAGAAAGCCTATGCCGTGGCTGATATGCGAGTGTGTGAATCTGTGTGAGAACCTAAAAACACGCCCCACGGAAGGAAACTGCTCAAGCCAGTAGGAGTTAGGTAACGCGTAATGGCTGAGATTCAAGTCTACGTGTTACCAGTGTTACAAACAGATATGAAAGCAAGGAGCTTAATGGCAACTTAAACCGAAGTTGTGGGCACAGCATCAGAATTTCTGTGCGTTCTTTTTTATAACTAGAATACAAAGCTGGAAATGAAAGAACTGCAGCTAAAATCTTATGTTCATTTTTCACAGGGTCTAATAATCCTTCCCTTGTACACCTCCCTAATATTCTTAAGGGGGCTCTTCTCCAGTCTTCAGAGAGTAGCTGAAAGTGGGGAAGCAGGAAAAAAAGTCCTCCTTCTACTCTGCAGTTTTAATCTGAAATCTTAGACGCAGTGCTGCTCCTAGAGCTCAGAAACAGCTTGCGCTAATGAAATTTCTGGTTGCAAAATGACCTAGAACAATGGGAGTTTTGAACACTGCGTGTTACTTTCTAAGACAGTGTTTTTCAACCTTTTTTTGGGCAAAGGCACACTTGTTTCATGAAAAAAATCACGAGGCACACCACCATTAGAAAATGTTAAAAAATTTAACTCTGTGCCTATATTGACTATATATAAAGTAATTCTCTTGATTAGGAATCAAATAAACACAAAGAAAGTATTTTATAATTACTTTATTATGAAATAGTAAGTAAACAGAAATATGAAAAATTATAAAATACTTTATTCAGTATTTTTCAATTTTTCCCACGGCACACCAGGCAACATCTCGCGGCACACTAGTGTGCCGCGGAACAGTGGTTGAAAAACACTGTTCTAAGAGACCTGGGTTCGAAGCCCTTCGTAAAGCTCATTCAGTGAATGGATGCCAATTCTGAATATGACATTGAGCAAAGTTGAAATCTTTGGACATTTTGTGTTTTTAAAATAGACTTTTCTCTCTCCCCGCTCTGCCCTCACCATCAGCTGTCATGATACTATAGAAATAAATGACACTTGTGAAGATTGTAAGGCATTAGTGCCTGTTTTTGAAAGGAAAAAAAATTAAGAACAAAGTATCGATTCAGTTTAGCAACTTGGAGTAGCTGTTAAACCAAAATGTCAACATTACTTGTCTTTCTTTTGCTCTCTAGCTCTATGAAGAGTTACCACAAATTTGTAATAAGTGTTAACTGTACAGTTTAATATTATGATAATCCATAATAAGGGGGTTGTCATAAGCCTGTTTTCGTGACTGTCTTCAACTTGTAACACCATGCACTCATTCCCCTATTTTAATAATTTACACCACTTTTAATGCACTTTTTCTTGGAAGTAATTCACATTGTATCCAGTGGGGCTAAATCTAACTTGTATTTAGCATTGTCACTTTAATACATTATATTTCTACTTGTGTTTATGGCTAGCATTTAGGTGTGCAGTTTGTGCCTGTTTGTTTTACAGATTGTGATCTTACTTTGTATATATCTTCAGCTAAGTGCCATTGCATAGATTTTTTCAGTGATGAAGTGAGCTCAACTCCTTAAAGAAAAAGCTGTGTTATGAAGTGGTGGTTTGTTACACTTTGGAATGGTATGGTTGTAGATTCTGATTTTAATGTGAATTGTACAAATCTTAATTGCTTTTAGGCATCAGTATATGGAGCAGAATTATCATCAGAGGCCTGCAGAGAGCTGGGCTTCTCCAGTAACTTGTTGTGCAGTTCTTGTGACCTTCTTAGCCAGTTTGGCTTAAGTCAGCTAGATCCATTCTGCAGAAAGTGCTGCCAAGAAGAAGCCCAGTCTGAAACCAGAAAGGTAGGTTGAATAATTAGATTTGAAGACCTAGACTATTATTTAAGGTGTGTTAACATGAATGAATTCCAGACCTAAAGCTAATTGTTTTTTGTATTTTTTTAGCAGCCATTTTAATACAGGTTGTTGACATGGTTCTTCTGTTAATGTTAACTGTGATTGAGTCCCTTAATTCATGAATGTCACAACCCTTTCTACCGTCTGCTTTCTGCATCTTGAAAGATTGTGGTATATTACAGGCTTGAACAGAAGGGAAATGCACAATTGGTGAGGGGAAGGGTGGGCAGTTTCACAAATGCAGAAATGTTAATGTTATATTACTGACTTTTGGTAAAGGGGTTTGGTAAAGGGGCTTGTTTTAGTATTATAATTACAGATTTGTCAATTTATATACTGCTTTACTGCCAAGATGGGTAGGGGAACTTGGAAAAGCTACAGCTCCCTGATAATTTTCCTTCCCACCCCTTGTGCGGTGTGTATGCGTGTAGTTTGTTGTCTCTACAATATTCTTTCTGAGCTGTCGTGATCAAAACCGGATGCAGTAAATCCTAGTCTGGTCACACCATAAATTTATATAAAGGCATTGGGATACTGGCAGTATTATGCCTTGCACAAAATGTGAAGAGTTCTTGTTCTCTTTGTACCGTTTTGTTGAAAACAACAACCACCCAAAACTCTGTGTGGGGCCAAGTGAGGTTCCATTTTCAATTCATAATTCTGTAGCATTCAGCAATACACAGACACCATGATATAATAATTAGCATCCACTTTGCAATATAGATGGAAATTGACATTCCTATTCACATGATATAGTTAAAGAAGGCCCCATCAGAAGCCCTGCATCCAAATATGCATTGCCGTACAAGTGCGCAGATGTCTGTCCACAATCGATCTGCACATGGGGATCCAAATTGAGTAATGGAATCTTGCCACAGAAGCGACCTTCCTGTACATACATCCTGTGCTGAATTGACCAAGCAATATTTGCAGTAGATGTGACTGAAAGGATTGTGTTGCTCGGGTTAATATCTGCAAAATAAACCTCCACAAAGTTAATGAGTCCAATGGGTCTGATTTATACTTTGGGAAATCCATTCTTATTTTGAAATTTCCAAATGTTTGTTGAACAGTTTTACAAAAAGTAATCAATTTTGAGAGCATCAGAAATACCTTGGATAAGCGTTTTTAAAAAGTCATGCTGTTATATGAGCAAGGAATAGAGGTTGAAACCATCAGGCTGTTAAGACTTAATGAAGCTACTGGTTCTAGAACACCAACTTACTGGATTTTTTTTGTTACAGTACATGGTATTTTGTGCTTTTGAAGGAATTTTGGGGAATCTACATGTTTTATGAAAATTCTACTGCTTGCAGAATCTACAGGGTGCTATCATGGAATTACAGAAATCTTGGGAATATATTTGTATTATTCACCTAAAATTGGTACTGCACAAATATTAAAATTGCAAACGGCATATAATCTAAGAAGAAAGACCTGCACATTAAGAAAGGGAAGAGGATTCTAATCTTGCCGCTCAAACTATCTGTGGAGATGTTTTCCCCAAAAGGATTTGGGATGCTATAGGTAATTGTAAATAATTATTTCAAATATGGAATCTGAAATAGCTTCCTGTGCTAGAAAGTATATAGTATATTCATTCATTCACACTTCTATGGAAGTAGCTGCTCAGAAAAGTAATTGAATCAAATACTAGAGATGCTCATTGGGTATGTTTTTTTAAAAAAACCTTTTAAATCCTTGGTGTTAAACCCCAATACTATTAAATTAAAATATCCATATGCTAGATTTCATTTTGCAGAAAGTGAACAGGAAGCAAATGGGGAGAGGCAAAGGAGGGTTTGGGCCCAGAAAACACATGTCCTCTGATGCCAACTTCTGTCACCAACCCCAGGATCAGTTCAACAGCAAAAGGGGGCTGCCCCTTCACAAACCAGAAGTGGCATGTGAATTGGACTTGCAAGATGCATGCCCTCTGACTCTAATTCTCCACCCTGCTATCAGTGACGGCAAAGTACAGCTGCTCTTCTGCTAACATAGAAAAGATGACAGCATGCAAGTTGAGGGGGAAATGAACTAATCTGAAGAATTTTTCCATTTTAAATTGCCGCAATAATTGCATTTCCCGTGGATTTTCACGCATGCTCTCTCCTCTTCTACTTGTATACACCGTCATTTAAGCAGCAATCACTTAGCTAGGGTGTGTGTGTCCCAATTTATTCCCACTGAGAATCAACAGCATCGCTTTGTACAAGACTAACCTGCTAATTTTAGTAGATGAGTTCTCCATATTCATTATACTGAGGGTGCCCTGTGGGTATTCCTGTTGATTCAGGGAAGGTCTTCAATCAAGTGCCCTTCAATTGTATGCTCAGTGTTTCAGAAATCCTCTGCTCCAGGGAGCAACATTTGTCATGAAGAACTTATTTATAGAGACTTCAGAGCTGCATTACTTACAAATGGAAGCTTCTCTGAATATTTTATTTTGAAAAGAGGCATGAGACTAGACTATCTGCCATCTTCATTATTTTCAGGAATTGAATCCTGACAGTTTTTATCAAACAAATGTCCTGTGAGCAACAGAAGGAAACATTGGCCTTTGCAGATAATCTATTGTTGCTTTATATCCAAGTGCCTTCACTTAATTCAGATGTGGGGATCTTAGCTAGAATCACTGCATTGTTGGGTGCAACTTCAACTCGTTCAGTTTCAGAATGAGTTGTTTTGTTTAGAAAGAAGAATTAAGTTTGAGCAAACAGTTCTCTATACTTATTCATCCCTTTTTACCATGGGCATGCCAATTCATCTGCCATACTTGGCATGGCAAGCATCCCCTCTCCTCTGTTGAGGACTCTGCGGAATCCAGTGTACAGAGCTTCCTTGCTTCCTGTTCCTCTTGTGGATTACTTCCATTTCTTTTGGTCGTTTTCTTTTTTCTCTCTCCCCACCCACTTCCTACATACCAACCCTGAGGACCACCAGTTTTTCATGCCAAAGGTCTGAACTGATGACTTACAGAGGGATGTTTTTCTGCCCACTGGCTGCTCCCACCTGCATTTCTCATCTTTATTCTAGAACAAAATCAATGGATACAGAGACTGCTATGCATGCACACACCCCTCTGACCAACCAAATCTCCGCATAAGTGCTCCTATGTTCCACATTTGGGGCAATTTTGGGACTGGAAATTGCCACCAGATAGTTTTGCTCTGACTATTTTCAGGAGCGCTGTAGGAAATTTTGAAAGAACAAGCATGTCGTGGTTGCAGTAACGACAACAGTGAGACTTTGTTCCAGAGAACAGCATGCTTTACAAATGGTGAACAGTCAAGACTTTAAGGTTAATCAAAACAGATGACTGAGAGCATGCAAGTGCATTTCTGCTGACCTTTCACACTCCCTGACGCCCATGCCTTTCTGGGTTGGTCCTCCATTCCGCTCTGTGAGCTGTATTGTTTTAAGAATGTTTTAAAACAAATCACGTTTGACTTGAAAGAGGCCTTGCTAAGTGCTAATTCAATAAAGTTGATGATATGAGGTCAGGCTGGTCAGAGCAAGCATCAAGAGAGAGTAACAAGCATAATTAACACTCTTACAAATTGAGTAAGAGAGGATATTTCTTACAAGAGTCCATTGTTTCATGACTGCTACAGTTGCTGAAGTGGCTTCTTACATGGGCTTGCTGTAATTTATCAAATACTCAAGCAGAGCACCCCAATGTGCCCGACTGGGGATTAGCATGACCCTTGTGGTCCCTTCCATTTCTACAGTTCTATGATTCTATGACTTGGGAGACGGGGGGAAGGAGAGAAGAAGGAATTGGAGAAGAAAAATGCTTTATTGGTCTCATCATGAGAACCATCCTTCTCCCACTTCTGCTGCCTGAAGATTAACTGCAGCTCTAGTCACCGCCAAAAGAAGGATGAGTTCAGGTTACAGAAGCAAAAGATGGCAAAGGGAGCTGAGCTGTTCTGGTCATTTATGATCACTCTCAGAGAACCAGGAAGTGCTTTTTAGGGACACAGAAGACGAGTTCTTCAGGTACTACAGTGAGAGCAGCAGCAGAGGCTACTGGCTACCAGTTGAGGCTGCTGATCTGCTTGTTAGCAAAGCAGTCCTCCGTAGCTGCATTGTATGATTTGTGTGATTCACACGCCTGTCTGAGGAGCGTGAGAAAGGAAAACAGGCTTATCTCTCTTCCGGTATGAGACTGTAAAACTACTTTCACTTTTACACTGTGGATTCTTCTGCTCTCGGAGCTGAGAGAAAGCACCATGATTGCTTGTCTGTATATTCTGTAAATAAATTAGTAGCTTAGAACTACAATGTCTCCAACTTCTTGCTGTGTTAAGCCAGAAGGATAGTGTGCTTACACCAGCTGGTGTAGGTCGCTGGGAGCACCCTGGAGAAGAAGGGGATGCCTTTTTCAGAGCTAGGCTCACCGGAGTACGTCCAGAGGAATGGGGGCTGCAGACACCCCAGGGCGTTTTCTCCCAACTCTGCTTTGGTGCACAGTGGATCTTGGGGTCTGGTCATAGGGGAGTTCAAAGAGGTGTGGCTGGGGAGGATGCTGTAAGGACACATAGAAAAGCCTGCCAGGCTGAATTAGTTCTGTGGATCATTGCCATAATCTCTTATCTTTTTTAAATTTTTGTTATAAATTTATAAATAATAATTGTAAAACCATCCGGTAAATCTTAGCTATCCTAAATATGTTTACCTGAAAGTAATTTCTGCTGAGCTGAGTAGAACTTTCTTCCTGGTGAGTGTGCTTGGCTTGCCTTATATGCTAAGGCTTAAATTGTCAGAGAGCTGTTCACCTAGGCCTAGTTCACATGGCCTTGGCTTACTGAGAACATGGAGTTCATAGTACTCTCATGGCCTTTTTGCTGCTACACTAAGCCATAGTTTAGCTTAGCATGTCATCTGAACCAGGCTCTTGGTTAAGCACTCTTCTTTGACTACAGCTTGTGGCAAGTCAAGAGTTAACCACTAGTCCCAGTTTGGACAACACATGATGTGATAAACCTTGGCTTGACTTAGCACAGCAGCACAAAGCTCATGGAGGCTTTCAGCTGTAAATCTTTTTAATAAATGAAATCCTCCAGCCCACTTTTGAGAAATAATTGACAATACTAATATTTGAAGAAATTACTCTTCCATGGAAAGAGATAATGGGTTGTGTTCAGCATAGCACTAAGTAAATCCTTGTTCTAGCAGAGAGAATTACACTTGCCCACTAGGACTTCTGCACCCTCCTTCTCCCTCTCTCAAATTTGTTCTGGGGGTTACCCGAGCCCTTTGGATCAGATCTGAGAATGCAGGGGGAGGGTATGCATGATGGGGGAGGAGAGGGAGCGAAGCCCTGCTGTGTAAGCAGAGGTTGCATTTGCGCAAGGATTTAATTGAATCGGTCCCAAGGTTTTTAAATGAAAAAGTGTTTACTTCAAATACAGTGGTACCTCGAGTTAAGAACTTAATTCGTTCCAGAGTTCCGTACTTAACCTGAAACTGTTCATCATAACCTGAGGTACCACTTTAGCTAATGGGGCCTCCCGCTGCTGCCGTGCCACCAGCGCGCAATTTCTGTTCTCATCCTGAAGCAAAGTTCTTAACCCGAGGTACTATTTCTGCGTTAGTGGAGTCTGTAACCTGAAGCGTCTGTAACCCAAGGTACCACTGTACTTGTTTGACCACCCTTCCTCACTGAGCAGTCCCAGAGTGCACCACATGGAAACAGTTAAAGACCAATAAAAGCAATTATACCATGGAGATAAGAGCTCCTCAAAAAGCAGATTTAAAGTAAACTATTACAGTCGTACCTTGGAAATCGAATGGAATTCGTTCCGAAAGTCCGTTCAACTTCAGAAACTTTCAGAAACCAAAGCGCTGCTTCTGATTGGCTGCAGGAAGCTCCTGTAGCCAATTGGAAGCCCCATCAGACGTTCGCCTTCCAAAAATAGTTCACAAACAGGAATAGTCACTTCCGGCTTTGTGGCGTTTGGGAGCCAAAACGTTTGAGAACTAAGCTATTCGGAAACCAAGGTACAACTGTGTTTGATTACATTTGTAAGGTTTTCAAGAAAATATAAGTCTTCCAAACAAAAAGCAAGGTGCAGTTAAATCCATACTTGCTACTATGAATTATTTGGATGGCTGCAGGTTCAAGCCCTTTCTGCTCTGTACTTCATTTCCACTCTGTTTTTGTATTTGGACCAAATGTGCCCCATTCCAGTGATCTGTGCATATGAGCAGGCTTCCTCACACTTGCTTTGTGAAGAACTGTGGGCATAAATCACATACATAACTTGTACAACTAATTGCACTTAATGCCACATAGGACTGCAGCTGGATTGAGGTGTTGACCCTGTAAGTACTAGCAATTTTCCATTGATGTTTGTGAAGGCAAGATTTTATCCTCTTATACTGAAATGCCCTTTGCTCCTTGCAAAGAAGAAAATATTGCAGTAGCAATAAACAGTTACAAAGTATTGTCCTAACACTGGCAAATTTGCTCCAAACAATGCGCTGACGACTTTCAGCGTCCGGAAATCCTGTATCCAATTTCAGACTAATTCAGAAACTTGCTTTAGCAGCATTACTTTAGACAGCTGCACATTGTAAGCCTCGCTCTCACCAGTGCAGAATGATGCTGGTTTCTGAAACACGGAAAGATGAAATGGAGGCGAAGGTAACTGTGCATGAAATTGTAGTAGTAGAAGAAATTGCCAACATTTTGCAGTTGCTGAAAATAGCTGCACTTAGGAGTGTTTGTTACCCTATATCATCTGATTGAATCAAAGAAGCTTGTGTCCTTAATTGCAGGTAAATATGATTGTTAGGAGAAGCTGGGCGCTCTTATGTTTTGGTTATGAATTGTACTAAAGTTGCATATAAAAACACATAGTGCTCCTAAATCTGTAGAACCCACTGAAGCAATTTTAGCAAAGCTATTACATACCATTGTCAGTAACATCTCTTATTTACTAAATTATCACTTTGTATTTTTGTAAAAACGGGGAGATTTCCTCCGAATGAGCAGCAATCTAAAGATACTCCAAGTCAACTTTTACAAATAGTGTTTTTTCTTGAAACAGAGTGATGTTTTTGTGCAGGTGGCTGCTATCATCTCCACATTCATGGATGGCAAAGAAGAACTTAAGGGCCTTGCTTGAGTTTTTGGAGTCTACAGACCTAGCAGAGCTATATGAGAAAGGCTTGTAGCTCAGCTAATGGTCATTGGCTGCATTTGGATATCATAACAAATCACTTTTGTGGTGCGTGGTTCCCATTCTGGCTCCCTTGCTTTCCTCCTCCCCCCATCTCTCCCCATCTCCCCCAGCACAGGTGGTTTGGTTTAAATATGCCAAGTTCAAACCATGGTTTATGAAGCAGACTCATTTCAACAAACCATAGTTATGGTACTCTACAATATAGGGTATTATTATTATTATTATTATCATCATCATCATCATCATCATTATTATTTGTACCCTGCTATCTGACTGAATTGCCCCAGCCACTCCGGGCAGCTTCCAGCATATATAAAAACATAATAAAACCTTAAACCTTAAAAAGCTTCCCTATACAGGGCTGCCTTCAGATGTCTCCCAAATGTTATATAATTACTCATCTCCTTGACATCTGAAGGGAGGGCATTCCACAGGGTGGGCGCCACTACTGAAAAGGCCCTCTTCCTGGTTCCCTGTAGCTTTACTTTTTGAAATGTGGAACCGCCAAAAGGCCCTCTGTGTATCTGGGCAGAACAATGAGAGTGGAGATACTCCTTCAGATATACTAGGCAGAGGCCATTTAGGGCTTTTAAAGGTCAGCACCAACACTTTGAATTTATTTAGTTACTGAATTTGCTTCCTTTCAAAGTAGCAATTTTTCTATTCATGTGGCTTCAAGTACTACGGGCTCTTGGGCCAACAGGAATGTTACAGTCATTGGTCAGAATCCCAGTGGTTGTGGTCTGATCCTGCACATGGAGCTTTCAGCTACCTCTTCAGTAGAAGCCTTCCTCCCCGAAGATTGGACAGCATTATTGGGTGGCACCCCGTGAGGTACAACAGCCTACTCCCATAATGAAATATAATCACTGCTGGTATCTTGTGTGCACACATAAGCACTTTTTGCTCATGCACAGAGAGAAAGCAGAGGTGGGGAGGACTGTTTGATCACAGCTATATAGAATATATATACTAGAATACAGCCTGTGTCTACAGCATCTGGATTTTAAGTTACCTTTTATTTAAGTTACCTAGTGTATTCAGTTACAGTTGTCTACATTGTAGCAGTGTATCCATCAGGGAGCTTGGTTTAAGGATGTCCTTAGCCACTTGCATTTGGAATATATATATAGAGAAAAGCATCTTGCCTCTTCACCCCTTTCAGTTTGATGCTTCTTGGTGCACCCAATGAATGTTGCATCGTTATGGCGCTTTTTTATTTTGTCTGCACCTGCTTTTCAGCAACGTATTTTGAGTATCCATATAATTTACATGCATATGAAGAATACGACTTATTTTCCCTCCCTCCCCAGTCTTCATCATTCTTGATTTAGGAAGATAGTTCTGATGTTGAAATAACAATTCTTTAACACGTTGGTGGTTTTAAAATATTTTTCCTTTTATGCACTAGTCAGCAGTCAGATTAGTGTGATGTCTTCCTTGAGCTCGCTTTCCAGTGAGATTAGTGCTGCAGGGTATGCCTGAAGCTAACTTGCTTGCTGTGCTTGGAACTGTGACATTTGGTCGGTTGTTCAGCTCTGTGGACCAAGGCTCTCCAGATAATTGCAGAAAAGCTCAAGGAAACCAGAACGCCGCTAAAAAGGAATCCCTCTACCCTTTCTTTTATATATTTTTAGGCAGCCTTCATGTTTCTTGCCTTCATTTCACTGGAACTATAGCAAGCAATGAAGATGTAAAAGTTTCAGTATTAGGGTTGCCATACATCCGGAATTTCCCAGGCATTGCTGGAATACAGCTGTGTCTGGGTGGAAATCGCTTAAATGTCCGGGAAAATCCAGACGTATGGCAACCCGTGTCGGCAGTGTCGTTTTGGGCGATTTCCCTTAAAAATAGCTCAAATTTTGCCAAAACTTTTGTTTCCGGATTTCTACTTTCTGAAAAATGGGAACCCAACTCAGTATAGACATAATAAAGAATAAGGAAGGAATAAAGTGGCCAAATCCCAAGAGAACAAGGAGGACATGCTTCTTCCTCTTCCCTACACAGATTTTGCTCTGCAACCAAAGACAACTGGCTTTTCAAGCTGAATGGCAGCCTCCCTCTTTGGTAGTGGAAAGAGCAGCAGGAAAATGGAAAGCAAAGTTCTGACTCTGAGTGTGTTCTCTTATATGCACATCATCATCATAACAATAATTTATTTGTACCCCGCCCAGCATTACACATAATGCTGCTTGTCTCGGGCAGTTAACTAAGCTGTCAGACTTGTTCCCCTCTCGGACATGTTCACATCCTTGCGACTGTTTTTTTAAAAAAAAAAAGTGGGAGGGGTGTTGCCCATTTGCTTGAACCCCATTCAGTGCTTTCAGGTCCTCCTGTATGCACACACTTCTCAGAAAAGGGCAGAGGGAGCCAGAATGGACGGTTGCCATTTGCATTGTGCTTTTTCCATAATGCTCTTTTCCAACTGCCCTTTTGTCTATTCTCCAGCCTTAGACCTACAGGAGTTAAACAGCCTGCAGAGGAGAAGAACAGACTGGTGCCACTTTCAAAAGCAGTGCTAGGAAGACCCTTCTGTGGCAACTTTGGGGTGGGGGGCACTGTGGACTGGGAGCATGGCAGCAGACCCCGGAGTGCCAGAAAAGCATATGAAGGGGTGGGATGGGGTGTGGAAAATGTGGGATTTAAGCAACGCATGTAAGCAGAAATATTGCTCCCCATCCTACCAAGACTAATATGCCAGTATATGAAAATCCTTTTTACAATAACTTGATAAATCCACTTTTCCAGTAACTATTCACTTTCAAAAACCTATTTTGTGTAGCAAAGAGATAAAAGAGGTAGAAATATTTGAACGGCGTGGATCTTTGAGAATAACTTTTATCTGGGTTGCCATGCAGTTCAGAGGAATTGATAATAGAATGCATTTAGTGCTTTGGGCTGATTTTACTTTGAGTGACCTGATTTCACTTCATTTTAAAGTCTGTTTCATTCTGTTACACTAATTAAAATGCAGCTGTCAGCTTTAAGGATTTTGACTTTTATTTTTAGTTCTATGCAGCCTTTATGTCTCTGGGCTACTGCCAGAGGCTTTATCAAAGTAGTGGTAATTGTTCATTGGGCCAGATTCTCATCTTGCTCATGACAGTATCAATCGATAATGATCCTTCCTCTCCCCCCCCCCCCGGTTTTCCCCAGTTGTCATATCATTATTACAAATGAAACTTTGAAATTTTCTTCAGTATTTGCCTAGTGTGACCATTGCAGCTGGGAGTAAAACATGGATTTTGAGCATTCATATAGCTTGGATGAGTCTGTCTGTGCAGCTTTTATATGGGCAGTAGGCTGTCCTTGTCTTTGGCCGATACAAAGAATTTCCTAGAGATCTGTAGATAGTTACCCTGGAAGCTCTGGATTCCTTCTTGAGCTGGTGTTGTCTCTTGGATGCTTTTGTGAGGAAGTTCCAACACAGCAAGTAGATTGTGGATATTCAATCACTTATGTTGCTTATCAGTGCTGGGCTATCCTTCTGTTCTGAATAATGTTTTGGGGTTTTTTAGAATTCCCCATGGTTTCTCCCAATGAAATTTTAAACAGGGTTGGGGAACCTCGGACCCAGAGACCAGACGAGTTTTTGCCTGTCTGGAATGTGTCCTTGAATACTGATGATGCATCTTGCTTCTCCGGATGTAGGGTTTTGGAGGGCTGTGTGAGTGTATGTAGAAAACACTCTGCAAAGATCATATTTGTATTGGTTGTTCAACCCAACTTTGCCTTTGGGTCCATCCACCACTGATATATGGTCCCCTGAAAGTTGCTCAGAAGGAAATGCAGCCTTTGGGCTGGAATAGGTGCCCCAGCTTTGGTCTCATCATCATCGTTGTTATTATTATATATTTATTTATTTATACCCCACCTTTATCCGGCTTACGGATAAAATGAAAAATAAAAAAATTCCTTCCAGTAGCACCCTAGAGACCAACTAAGTTTGTTCTTGGTGTGAGCTTTCATATGCATGCACACTTCTTCAGATACTTAGTTGGTTTCTAAGGTGTTACTGGAAGGAATTTTGTTTTTATTTTGTTTTGACTATGACAGACCAACACGGCTACCTACCTGTAACTGGATAAAATGAAGAACACCTAAAAACATTTTAAAAAAAAAAGTAGAAAACAATTATGCAACTCCTCCTGCTCTTTGCCAGAAACCAAAATGGTGGCTCCTTTGGTAATGGCTTGTCTTTTATTTTACATACTAGCCAGATATTTACCAGAATTTTAGTCGGTAGATTTCCATGCTAATCGAAACCAATGAAAGTTGGAGTCCAGCAACATATGGAATGCTAAAGTTCTTTAACTGAGGTGTAAATTCTCAAATGTGTGCGTATATTTACTTGTTGTACATTTATTTTGTGGATTAATTCAGATAAATGTGTGTGCTTTCAGTTTCTGAGTGATAAATGTTGCTTTCCAGTGCTACCCGTTACTTGGCTTACATGCTACTTATTCCTCTGCTAGTATTTTCTGCTTTGCTATTTGGAATTTGAATAAGAAATTTGAATTTTTTTGCTAATTACATGCATTCAAGTGGTTTAGAATTATCACTTGGCCTTGACTCTTTGCAAGTATCAATAAAAACTCAAGCTGTCATTTGTCAGTGTGAAATACCATTGCAGCTGAAGTCTTGTTTTTTATAAAATAGCTGTCAAATATTTTGTTAATAGTCCAGCATACAGACATTACTTGGAGGATGTTTGACATGATAATTAGCAGAGAAGAATTTTCAGTAGCAAAATTGTTGCCAGTCATCCTGATAAAAGCCAGATAGAAAATTCTCAGCACTAATATTTGTAGACGATACAAATACAAAGGGCATAGAAAGCATTTAGACTCACTCTGGGTCAAACTTGACAGTTTGCTTGTAAATCCAGATGGTGAAATATACCCAAAGAAAGGTTAAATGTTGCTTGTACACTAAGGAGTACTTAGAAATGTCAGAGTATGCGAAAAGCTGTAATAAACCTTAAGTATGGCATTGCTTCATCACATGCACAGGAAGATTAAATTCAGCTTACTAAATTAATTCTAACTAGACTCTTGCAGCTGAAACAGCTTCAAATAAAACCTGGAGATAGTTTTATGAAAATTTCTCAAATATATTTGTAGAACTGAAGGAACATAATTCTTTTCTCTTGAAGTGGAAGTCCATGCTTACTGATGGTTCACAGAGTTTACTTATTCACAATGAACAGTCTTGTGAACTTCAGTATTTTTTCTTTATTCCACCCTTTTTCATTCCTCTTCTGGAAAGAAGAATTGACTAATGCAGGTCACAAAACAAGTGCTTCTTCATCCCAGTCGTTAGTCACAATCCACACAATTTTTGATGTCAAAATGAAGGACAAAATTCAGATCTGACTTGAAACTTGGTTTTAACAAAGTTGGCAGTGCTTCAATTTAGGTAAATCAAATACGTAAATGAACAGGCTTATTGAGATTGCTTGCTTTTGCGGACAAACTCTTAACTATCGGAATGATCGTGCTCAAAAGGAGTAGATGGCATGGGAATTCTGTCTTAATAGTTTGCATGTGGCAAACTTTGGTTAATGGCAATACCCATTCTTGCTATTGAATATCAACCCCAATCTAGAATAAGTTAAGTCGCTCTGCTGGCCTGGAGGTCCCTATTCCACCTCTCAAAAGTGTGGATGAGCAAAAGAATTGCTGCGCTTTGTGGAACCGTAGAGTTGTACCAACCCCTTGCAATGCAGGAATCACAATACAGGGAAGCCCTGTTGTGGTAAGGGGCTGAGCCACACTGGGATTCACTGGATTGCAGCAGGCCTTATTGCTAAGTCACCTCCAGGCTGGCGCAGCTCACAGCAGACTTTTGCCTGCCAACGCCTTCTGCTGTGAGCAATGAGCTCCATCACACGCCACCCCTGCCTGTCGCAGGTTTGGATTGTTCTATCAGTTGCGGGGGGGGGGGTATATTGGTTTCAACAGTATGTCAGTGCAACTGACTTTCACTGAACGCGTACCATCACATTTGTGAAGATGTAACTCATGAAGTTGCACATCTTCTGGTTCATCCAATCTTATAGGTGACTTTGCTTGGCCTGCAGAATGTATTCGTGGTCTGTGAAATGGAAAGTTGACACATAGGTGGTATTCTGGTGGTATTGTGGTCCTGCTCTTTGAACAATAACTGA
Organism: Darevskia mixta; assembly: GCA_034641385.1. Lineage (NCBI taxonomy): Eukaryota > Metazoa > Chordata > Lepidosauria > Squamata > Lacertidae > Darevskia > Darevskia mixta. The sequence continues at coordinate 6,725,522 of JAWWNH010000029.1, forward strand.
CTTAGCAACGCATTTGCTCTTGGAATGCTTAGGCTATCAACACTGAATCCTAGATGAATTCATTTTTAGTGAATTATTATTCTGTACAGTGATACCATGGAAGCCACCTTCAAGGTTGGAAAATTGGCAATTCTTCTAAATTTGCTTACTTCTCTTCCTAATTTCACTGAAGCCAATAGATGCTGTATCCAGAATAGATTGGACAGGTCATCATTCTTTCATTAGACTTTGAGTTTTGAATAGCAGAGCGATAATTTTGCAACCTAAAAGGAATAAAGGGGTTTCTCAAGTGACACATTACAACCCTCTTATATATACATCAGTTGTGTTTAATTTGTTTAATTGATTTAATATTTTCTTCCCTAAATATATTTTTTCTGTTCTTTTGCAGCTCTATGCAGGGGCAATTCTCGAAGTGTGTGGATGAAAATTGGGGAGGTTCCCTCAAGTCCAGGGTAAGTGAATTTGTAATTTGTCCTTTTAGGTATTTAAGAATGATCACCTAAAGGAAGACCTCATTGCACCTGAATTTTTTGCATGGATCCTGAAGTAAAACCCTGTTTTATTGTGAATATACATAGATATGGCAACTTACTTTTGTGTGAAACATATGAACTCCAAGTGATAGGAAAGGGCAGTGGAAAACACATGTCAGATTTTTTTTCCTAGGTGAAGTGAAAATTGAGCTGCTAATTTTTTTAAAGTAGTTGTCTGAAGGTACATTTCTCTATCATTTTCATTAGCCTTGTTTTTGAGCAAGTACATTTTTAACAGACAAGTCATGTGAATGCAAAATGTCAGATTCACTTCCTACATTTGGGACTTCATTAACCTTTTTGAACTGAATAAAGCCAGTCATTTGATGACTCTGCAGACGTCTTTTTTTTCCTGATGGAAGAAGTGGGTGAGATCTTGCTCATCATACTTGGAGGATAGAAACAGAAGCAGAGGAAGGATTGAGGGTGGCAGTCCAAGGCTACCGGATTTTTCCGTTTGTCATGAGTTTTTTCTGTGTGTGCATTATTCATAATGCTTTAAAATACCCACATGTGCATAGCCATGCATGAAAAGAGAATCTTAATTGGAGCAGCTTTTAAGTTCTATTCTGCCAACTGACCCATCATCTGTGATTGATAGGTAGTGGCTCTCCTTTTTTTATTTATCAAGTATATATTTAAAGCAGTGTTTCCCAAACTTGGGTTTCCATGGGTTTTTGGGGGGTACAGTTCCCATCACCCCTGACCATTGGTCCTGCTGGCTAGGGATGATGGGAGTTGTAGTCCAAAAAGTTTGGGAAACACTGATTTAAAGCATTTTTATTTTGCTCTTTGCGGCTTAAAAAATCAGTAGTCAGATCATGACCAAGCTCACACTCCAAAAGGCATAATGCACAAGGAAAAATGGGGGGGAGGGGGGAAAGCAATCTTTTGTGCAACTTCTTAAAGTTACAGCTATAACTGCGCTTCCTCTCTTCCCCCACAGCTTTATTATCGATGCTCCTGGAGGTTGCAGCCAGAGAGGGAGAGTTCCTAGCTGCACTCTCCAGGAAGGTCAGCCTCGCCCCCATAGCAGCTAGGCTTGAAAAGAGCCTAATTGCAAGGGGTGTGGAGGCAGAGACAGCTGTGGTAGCACTGCCTTATCAGTCTCCCCCCCCCAAAAAAATGCACCCTCTAGTCTAAAAGCAGCCTCTTGGTGAAGAGGAGGTGCTGGTGTCTCCTCCCACCCTTGTTCCTGATGTAGACCTTCTTTCCTGGTGGGTACGTGGGTGCCGGTTTGTGGCTCATCTAAGGTGCCAAAATGTCTGGGGCAAGCCCTGGGGCCACCCTGCTGGCGGTTCCCCACCCCCCACTATACAGTCTTGGGCATGCCTCATCCTTTGAACCCAAAATGCCATGGACTGAACCTGGGACCTTCTGTGTGCAAAGAACATGTTCTGCTGACCTACGGCTCTTCCCCAGATGGCTCTAGTAGGTCTGCACGAAATACAGGTGAGGCCCCTTTGCTCCTTAAACTAAGCCTCATTCAGCCCTTTCTTTGTATGAAGTGGCTCATAAGACCTGTCTTCTCCCTGAAGGGTTCTTTGGCATTTTTTGTGGAGCTAACACACACACACACACACACACACACACACACACACACCGCTTTTATTTTTATGAGGATGTAGACCATTCCTGCATTCTGCACACCTATACCAAAATCTTATTGGATCTCAACTCTTCCTGTTTCTATAATTTAAGCCACATTTGTAGCTTGTAGGGGGACCAGGCAGCTGCATTTGCCCTATCCTCCCACAGCCAGGTTGCCAGGATTTTTACACAGATTACACAGTGGAAATGCTGCTTGTCGAGCTGTAGCTGCACCTCTTTGCATATTGCAGTTGGTTTTAACCAGTGCTTTTTTTCTTTAAAAAGATGTTTAGGGGTACTCTCATTTTCCTACTCATATTGAAATACTGCTCCTCAATGAAGCTAAACTCAGATTCACAAAGTGTTTAAGGGTATGCGTACCTCCAGAAAAATGCACTGGTTTTAACTGATGGTGAAAGGTGGACAATAATTATGTTATTATTTGTGTAATTTCTTATTTTAATGCTGATTCTTTTCTGGGGTGGTTTCCTTGCTCTTGTTTCATATGCACACACTCTCGGGGCTAACAAATAGAACTTTAGCAGATAGGTTTTCATCTTGCATCAGTTTTTTCTCTAAGCTTTTGAAGCTCACTCATCCTCTGTTGAGAATATCTCGTCAGAAAATGAAACTGTAGCAGGTTGTCTGCAGGGTGTTTTTTTTAACCAGAAGATGTCTCAATTCATTTTTCACTAGATTTAGAAAGCTGCCAGTGCTACAATATGTCTGATAGTTTAAGTTGACATCAAACATAGCAAAGCTGGTGTTAGATTTCCCCCCGCTACCCTCCTGCTTCATTTTGTTCTCCGCATAGTGTGATGTGTTCTGTCTAACATCATTGCACCACTGAAACAGAAATGTGTCGACAAAGAGGTGTACACAACTGCTAGAAACACTAGGCGCTTTTAGGCCGTCATTTGACCAAGCAACTTGCAGCTCACCTGGACAACTTAACAGTGCGCCTCAGGCGAGCAGCTGAGGGGCGTGTTCTTCCGGCAGCTGCCATAGTGCAGAGCTTTGCAGCTACTGCATAGGATCTATTGTCATACAAGAGACATATAGGAAGAAAGAGCAAACATGAAGTATTCGAAACTCCCATTGTTCTGGGCGCATTTTGCAACAGGGAATTTCATTAGCACGAGCCATTTCTGAGCTCTGGGTGCCTAAGATTTCTGATTAAAACAGCAGAGTGGAAGGAGAGGAGGACCTTTTTCTGCCTCCCCACTTACAGCTACTTTCTGAAGACTGGAGGAGAGACCCTTCGAAGAATATTAAGGGGCGTGGGCAGGAGAAGGACTTGACCTTGTGAAAAATGAACATAAGATTTTAGCTGCAGTTCATTCATTTTCAGCTTTCTATTCTTGTTATAAAAAAGTGCGCCCAGACATTCCGTTGTTGCACCCATAACCTCGGCTTAAGGTGCCATTTAGCTCCTAGCTTTCATATCTCCATTTCTAACACTGCACACATGCAATGACAGAAGATAGGGGAGGGCAAATTAAACAGGAATGTGGGACTCTGTTTTTCCATCACACCCTTTTTTAAAAAAAATGAAAGCCTAACCATTAGTCCAGATTGTAGTATTACTGTTTCCAATCTCCCCCCCCCCCGGGGTGGGTCACAACAGTTCAAAGCACAACATTAAAAGCAGTTTTAAATATATAATCACAAAAATAAGGTTTGTCTTTGAAATATACACCTCAGGTATAACCAGTAGCTTTTTATTTATTTGAAATGCTGGTTGTTTCTGCCTAATTGCATCTGACATGTGCCTTCTTCAGGTGAGTGAAACAACTCTGGTGGGGGCAAGGGGACACGGAATGGGAAGCAAAATGTCATGTGCACATTTAACAACATTTGCTCCCTGGTAGAACAAGTATTCACTAGAGCTTAGACCACTTGCTGTAGTTTAGCTTCGGTGATCTGTGTATATTAAAAGTCTGGGGTGCCACAAAAGAAACCCGGGGAAAGGGTTGTTCAATAAGTGACTGGTTCTTGTTCCTGCAAATGCTGTCTATATGTGACACAAGTGTGTGTTGCAAGTCTGGCCCTACCATAGGATACAAGAAGGCAGCTGCCGCGAAGGGGCTGGGAGTTGTGCCAAAGTTGTGTCATTGTGTCCTTTGACTCAAGCAGCAAAATGTCTTGAGCCAGCCCTCTGTATTGCCGTGACTTGTTCCTATCAGGGAAGAGCAGAGGGCATGACAGGCACTACAATTCTCTTCTGCAGTATGGTAGATTTTAGACTACAATTATACATATTTCTGTGTTTCATCTCAACTTTGAATCTTGTTTATAAGGCATGAGAAGAAATATTCATTCTGTTTAGAATAATGCTTTCTCTTTGCCTCCACATTCTAGCTTTCGTCAGGAGTGACAAGCCCAAACTGTTCAGGGGACTGCAGATCAAGGTTAGTACTAGTTTCTGTTTTTTTACTACTAATTTAAACCTATCAAATGTTACCTTGGTATTGGATAAAGATGTGAATTGTGCATCTGATGGGTGGAAATTTTCAGTGGAAGGGGCAGCTCAGTTGGCAGAGCAGGAGACGATTAATCTCAGAGTTGTAGGTTCAAATCCCATGTTGGGTGAAAAGATTCCTGCATTGCAGGGGGTTGGACTAGATCAGGCATGTCCAACAGGTAGATCATGATCTACTGGTAGATCACTGGTTGTCTGTGGTAGATCACTGGTAGATCACTGGATTCCCACAAAGAAGCTCAGCAACTTTGGCTCCCCTTAAAAAAAGCTCAACATCTTTGCCCAGAAGCCCCCAAAACAGGGCTTTCATTCCTTAAAAAATCTCAACTTTGACCCAAAACCCCCCAAATATGGATGGCTTTCCTTCCTAAAAAAAGCTGAACAACCTCGACCTGAACACCCCAAAAGGGGGTAGATCACTGCCAGTTTTTAACTCTGTGAGTAGATGCAGTCTCTTGGAAGTTGGCCACCCCTGGACTAGATGATCCTCGCGGTCCCTTCCAATGCTACAATTCTGTGATCTGTAAATAACTGATTTAGCTTAGTATGGGGAGCACAACAATACTGAGTTTGTACATCAGCCCTGAGTGCATTTTGTCTTTTAAAATAATAGCTATGCTGGTGGCAATTCATTCTGTCTGGAATCAAAGTCTTGCATATAGTAGTCCTTGTTTCAGAAAATCGCCCTACATAGCTATACATTCAGAATGTATATCCGACCACAGCAGTTAATTCAACCTGGAACTTATACTTGAACAACAGCAATAATTCTGAGTTACTTTTGGAAGCAAGGAAGGGAAGGTTGAGCTTGCCAGATGTGTTGAATCCAGGCAGACAGTAACTTTGGATTTCTTTCCTGTGCAGTACGTACGTGGGTCTGACCCTGTACTGAAGCTCTTGGATGACGGTGGGAACATTGCCGAAGAACTGAGTATTCTCAAATGGAATACAGACAGCGTAGAAGAATTCTTAAATGAAAAGCTAGAGCGCCTCTAAAACAAAAAAAAATCTTGATTATTATGTTTTGGGTTTTTTAAAAGTTTTTATTTCTCGCATCATTTTTCATCATGGTAATCTTCTCAGACAAAGTGTGATAAACCCCGGAAATCATTCCAGCTTCTGCATTAATTTCAGAGCCATCCCATACTGTGTGGTGCTCAACATCTTTTAATTAGGAGCTGAAAGCTTCAAGCACAGCACATTTGACAAATTGGCAGGCTGAACAAATGGCCTGTCCTGGTACATTTCAGCTCATCTTAGTGGATGGATATCATTAATGAAATGCTTTGAGACAAATGTAATGCAAATACTGAAATTTATAATAATTGGGCCATTTATTTTTTACGGGCAAAGCCTTATTTGTCAGCTCCCAATAATTGAGATGATTACTCTGCTTTTTTTTATTTTTTAATACGCTGCCACTCTTTGTACAGCCATGGGAAGTTGGAGCCAAATAATATGTTCTCTGCCTCCCAAAGAGACGTCGGTTAGCATCTTTGCATTTTGTATTTCCCAGCTGTCCTTTTTATAGAACCGTTATTTGCAATACTCGTAATGAATGCCTGCTCTGGAAGAAGAAGGAAAAAAATCATTTGTAGTCTTGTTCTGACAGTGGAACTCGTGATCTGCAGTGACTGAAGAATGCTAGGGGAATGCACTTTAATGATGACTACATCTAAAACCTCTAACAAAAGGCATGTGTAGGTCTGAGGTCAGGTGCACTTTCTTGGCACAGTTTAACCTTCATTCAACAGACATGAGTTCCCTGGAGGGGAAAAAGATGGAGAGGGCAATAAAATCTGTATCACAAAATCTGTATTGAATGTCTCATTCTTCAAAATATTTTGCCTGAATGCACTTAAAGGTAACTGTTTTGCTATAGGCCAGTTTATCCAATCATTTTATCTTGCAGAACTGGGATATCTGTCAAAACGGAATGATAGCTTAAGTACAGAATCGGTTTTTAACCAGTGACTGTACAGATTCAGCATCTTGCTCTGATGTTGGCACTGTGCAGTCGGGGTTGCTGGGCTGCAAGTGTTTTAAGTTCTACTGTTTCAAGTCTCTTAAATATTTTACCCAGTGTTAGAAATGGAGATATGAAAGTGAGGAGATAAATGGCACCTTAAACCGAGGTTGTGGGCACAACAACGGAATGTCCAGGTGCGCTCTTTTAATAACAGAAATACAAGGCTGAAATTGTTGTTTTTTTAAAATTACTTAAAAGGTGTGAATGCAAGAAACATACATCATACATTTGGCAGCCAAGAGTGGCTAGATCTCTGTGCAGAACTGCTGCGTGCCTAAATAGGTGCAGGGAGAGAGCAGGAGTGAGTCCGCACTGACTGGGGATCCTGCATTTGTACCATAAATATGTTGGAGGGGTGTTTAAAGCCCAAACCAGGAAAATGGGGTGGTCAGCACAAAAGAGTTCCACTTGAACAATCAACACACAAATCCCTAAATCTGTCCTAGGTGTTCACTCAACCCTCCAGAGAAGATTATGGGGAGGGGGTGAAGCACAAACCCAATAGAGGAGAGGGAAGTTCTATTGTGCCATCTTTGCATTTATGGAACATATTAGTTGGATTCCACCCTTGGACTATAGAGTTATAGGAAGCTGAAGGCCTTGCCCAGAAGCAAGAGAGGATGCCTATAGGAAGTCCACAATCAGAGCGTGAAGGCATTAGCTGTTCCTCAGTGACTGGTTTTCAGCAGCATGCTCTCCTGTTTTATCCCACGGGTTCGGAAGAGCTTTTAACCTATTTTCCAAAGGTTCTGTCCTCAAGGGTCACACAATCTAAGGCTATTAGAATAGTTCAGAACAGCAAACCCATGGGAGTGGGATTTAAGGGGAACAAGTTGCCTGTCATGGGAAGACACTTGAGAACGTTCCATGGTGTTGGGCCTAGAAACCCTTTTCTGCAGTACATGGAACTTTCAGGTTGCTCCAACACATGCGGGTCAGGGACAATGTCAGGGACATTGTATTTACTCTGAATCTAATGCACCATCGAATCTATAACATGCACCTCAATTTTCAGAACCTTGAAACCCAAACTAGTATTTGCTGGCAAATGTGTCATCGAATCCAATGCGCACCTTGATTTTCGCAACATGATTTGGCCAAAAAAGCTGAGCATTGGATTCAAGTAAATATAGTATGTGTCCATGCTTGCCCTCCACAGGTTGAGAACAGTCTAAAGCAGGCATGGCCAAACTTGGCCCTCCAGCTGTTTTGGGACTACAATTCCCATCATCCCTGACCACTGGTCCTGTTAGCTAGGCATGATGGGAGTTGTAGTCCCAAAACAGCTGGAGGGCCAAGTTTGGCCATGCCTGGACTCTAAAGGATAACCTTTCAATGTCAAATAAAGCAATTCCGACAGTAAGATATGTATGAGCCAAGGAGAAATTTTGATTATCCATTAATTATTGTTCTGGTCTAGACTTCTTGCACATCCAATTAACTCACAGTGTTAATTGGAGGTGTAGCAGTCTGCATCACATTACCGAAGCAATAGAGATGCTGCTAAAAGGCTATCCCTGTCCTTTCCCCCTCCCTTTAATGAAAACTTTGCAAAACTAAACTTTCCTGGAAATGGCCAATGTCTGAACGAGTGTTTAATACTGCTGATAACCCCCATTGGCACTTAATAGTGTACCGCATTTGCATGGAAATATGTAAAGATGGCCAGTATTTTTCTGTTAGTCCCCAAATATATACTTTTTTAAATAACAAAGAGTTAAATACATGTATAGGTTTTTTTTGTTTATTATAAGAATAAACTTCTACCTTTCAATTCCAATTACAACATTTGCTCATGCGTATCTTCAATTATTAGGCCTGCCGACTGCAATGCACACATTTCAAAGGAAGCCAACAAAAGAAAAATGTGAAATATTTAAGCGTTAGGGAAAGGAACTGATAGTAAAGTAAAACAAGCAGCAACAAACTACAGCATTAATTTGTGAAAACTATACACAGTTTTGTTCAAAGCCTGAGTGGCACAATATTATTACTATCACATCCAATTTAAACCACACATTTCCCTTTGGATCTATGTGTCCTGCCCAACACATTCGCTAGTTCTAAGCAGTGTGTGAAAATTGTGGCTACCGGTACCGTATTTAGCTGCAGAATTTAGCTGGTCATGGTTTCGCTGAAAACCTGTCATCCAAATCACGTCCAAGCAGTGCCAAACACCAGCAAAAGGCCCCCTGCAATGTTTGGTGGCAGAAACCCCATGTTTCACTGTGGCCCAAAAAATGAGCCTTTGGGACCTGAAAAAATTCATCTTGGGATCTGAATAGGTTCACCTTTTTAAAAAATATTTAAAAATGGGTCTTTTCATATACCTTTTAACTGAAGAACTTTCTAAGGAAATGGCTGAAATAACTGATATTACAGTTTGAAGTCTTGTTTATATTTTACTTCAAGACACATTTATCCTAAATACAACCCAATATGGCAGACATGTATGTACAAAACATTTTTTAAAAATGTGATCCCATTGAGATCCCATGATTAAATTTTGCAGGTAGCTCTTAGAAATATTAAATAAATACATTTTAGGGTTTTTTAAAATCATATAAAAAATTTTAACCACTTTTTAAATTTTTCCATTTTGTAACTTAAATTTTAATTTTAAAGTAAGTCCATCATGTGACATATAATAAAGCTCATGAGGTTCTGAAGGGATTGGTGGTTTTAGTTTTGGTGTATTTCAAATCTGGGCTGAGCTTTTAAGGTTTATGTGTAGTCCGGCAAGGCCAAAATTGTCATTTAAAAAAAACTCAAACCCTCATAACTCACAAATGAGATGAGATTTAAAAAATTAACATTTCAGATTTAAACTTAGTTTTGATTATTCAACAAGTGTACAAAATATTTTTAAAAATGGATGACATGAGGTAAAAAAAAGTTGGATCACTTGATATGGAATGACCCAATGGATGGGCACAAACTGGATGCAACTCTTAACTGTGTAAAATAGGCTATGTAAAAATGCATCTGTTTTGTTTGTAAGGTACCACATGGCTCTATATTGCTTTGGACTGTTGTTTATAACCCAGAGCACAATGCAAAAAGCTACTTAGGCTCATGTCTCCAATTATCATGGTGTCAGTAATTGTTTTCATTCAGGAAATTTGCTCAGTTCTTTCAACAATGAAGCACCAAAGATATGCTGTTTTGTTTCTGCTCCTAGCTGAACAGGGAAGTCGCCTTTGAGGTAATGGGTATGGAGATTTGCCTCCAAAGTTAAAAATCCTTGAGAGCATTAAACAAAGCCACACACACAGAAATGTACGCCCGCCATTACTAACCAGGTGTCCAAGCCCCACACTCAAGTATCTGCACTTGCGCTGCCTCCCTGAGAGACGCTTTCAAACTTAACGCACAAAGTCTCGCTAATGCTCTCATTACACGAACTGCATTAGTCACAGAGCGTCAGGTTTTATGGCTCTTCATTCCCCAAAACCCATGGCCTCTGTGTGCTCACAGGTTGGTCCTTCCACCCGATACTCTCAACACGCTGCTAATGCTTTACCGTTTGTCATGAGGGGAATTACCTTAATGGTGTGCGAGGATCTCGGCTGAGCAGCTGCATCTGTCATAAATGCCACGGAGCCCCCTTTTTAGTTACCGAGAAGCCCTTAAAAGATTTTAGGCTTTTCATCTCTGCTAGGAATTGCTCAGGCAGAGGTTCCCAGGAGTCAGAAAAACTTATTTATGTACGCAACAATGGCGGCTCGAATTTTGTTAGCCCAAAAATGGAAAAGTGAGAAAGTGAGAGAGGTCTCTAGTAAGGAAGATTGGCAACTTAAGATGACAGAATATAGGGTTGCCATATTTTAAAGAGCAGAAAAGAGGACACGGTGATTTTAAATACCCCTACTATATGTAGAGGCTATAGAAACTGTGATGCCGTTTCTCCTAAAATAAGACGTAGCCATAAAATAAGCCGTAGCAGGATTTCTACGCATTTGTGAAATTATAAGCCATACCCCGAAAATAAGACAGTGACACAGCGCCTCTCCCTTAAGACGGCCTGGATAGGCGTGGCTATGCAGCGTACCGACGCAGAGCGGTTAAAATAAGACATCCCCCCAAAATAAGCCATACTGTGTTTTTTTGAGGGGGGGGAATATAAGATGGTGTCTTATTTTAGGAGAAACACGGTATATTGCTAAGTGGGGCAGGAGAAGAGAAGAGGAAAGCAAGATTTCAGCCGCCAATTATATCTGTGTCTCATCCAGAAAGTATAGCCAGAGACATTTTGGCAAATTTAAAAAAATCCACCCAGACAGAAATTTGACCCCTGAAAAAGAGAGTGTGTCCTGGAAAAAGAGGACACATGGCAACCCGATTAAGAATATGCAGAATCAGGTCTAACAAGCGGAATAAGAGGAAAAGAAGAAGAAGTATTTAAAAAGGAATGAATTTTTTTTACAAGTATATTGAAAATAATTGTGCACAGTTAAAAACTCTGGCAGTATTAAAGTAATTCAACATAAAATATTTTGAACTGATGTAAGATAGGAAAATTAAATGAGATGGATATATTAAAATATGCAGGAATGGTGGGTAAGTCAAATGAACCTTGGAAGGGAAGGGAGGAAAGTCAACGAATGCATGGTATAATAAAAGATGTTTAATTTGAAGTGTAAAATTTGAAAAATTAACAAACATTATTATTAAAAATAAAAGATTTTAGGCTTTAAGATTATATCCCTCAGAAATCGCATTAGAAGGCTGACCAGAGCCGCTAACAGGCCTGTTTTACTAGAGGGCACTGGAAAGTGCTGCTCATCAGCCATCTTGGTTTCAGTTGGGCTCCCATGTTCTTAGGTAAATTTGAAATGGTGCTTGCTGTTGAGGTTGGCCACATTGTTATGATGGAGTAGCAGGTCCATAGGCAAATATCTAGCAGGCTTTTCACAACTGGTGAGCCTGTGGCCCTTCAGGTATTTTCAGGCTCCAACTCCCATCAGCCCCAGTCAGCCATGGTCCATGGGAATTGGAATTCAGCATAATCTTGGAAAGCCACAGGTCCTCCAACCCTAAAGGTAAAGGGACCCCTGACCATTAGGTCCAGTAGCAAATGACTCTGGGGTTGCGGCGCTCATCTCGCTTTACTGGCTGAGGGAGCCGGCGTACAGCTTCCGGGTCATATAGCCAGCATAACTAAGCCGCTTCTGGTGAACCAGAGCAGTGCACGGAAATGCCGTTTACCTTCCCGCTGGAGCGGTACCTATTTATCTACTTGCACTTTGACGTGCTTTCGAACTGCTAGGTTGGCAGGAGCAGGGACCAAGCAACGGGAGCTCACCCCGTCGCAGGGATTCGAACCGCCGACCTTCTGATCGGCAAACCCTAGGCTCAGTGGTTTAGACCACAGCGCCACCCACGTCCTCCAACCCTACTTTATTGCTAAATAAGACATCTGGAATAAGCTGCAGCAAGCAAACTTCAGGATCCCAGAAAATGCCAACTCTGAGGCACCCATAACATGTCTTCCCCTCCTTTAGTTAGCATAATCCTTCAACCGAAGAGCAGGCAATATTTTGCAGGGCTGTCTCTGTATTTTGTGGGCAAGTGTCAAAATCCCAGGCGACTCCACTTCGGCAAGCGCTATGGGCCAGGAGGAATTATCGCTTCCTTCATAGCAGGAATGTCAACCCCAGATTGCTCTGGAGATGCTTCTGATGGTGTGTTGCTGCCGTCGAGTCGTTCTGCGAGGAACGCCTTTTCTCAATCCATCAGCCTGAACCACGGCGGGGCCCCCGGCCCCCCAGCAGACATAACAAGCGTAAAGCTATAGCTTTGGACACGGTGTGCTAGAATCTCAAATAAACTGTAAATCAAGGCAGGACTTTTGTTTCTTAATCCTCCTTTCGGTGCAAAGTGGTGGGATTTCCTGTAGAGAAAAACAGCAGCTGCTAGCGGCATTTGAACAGGCTAGCTAGCCGGTGCCAAGGAGCAAAGCTGTTCTCCAGTTGCTGAGTGTTTTTCGGACAAAGGATCGATCCTGCCATCGGAACCACACTAAATGTTTCCATTAACTCCGGAATGTTAAGCTACCCGTTTCACTCGAAACCAAGTTAGGGCCCTCACAACTCCCATGTCAGTCACAATGTGTGCGTACATGATGGATGCTGTACGTACGACAACAATATGGCTAGAGGCGAACCAGTTGTCAAGTGTCAAAATGGCTTGGACTCGATTCTAAAACTCAGGGCTTGCCATACGTCTGGATTTTGCCGGACACGACCAGGCCAGGATTTGGACAGCAGAAAGGCGTCTGGGCAGATATTTGCCGAATCGGCAAAGCATCTGGGGGAAACCCAGATGTATGGCATGGGGAAGGGGAATTTTTTATTTTAAAAATCCATTAAAATGACAAAAAGAGCCCCCAAACTTAATATTTTTTTTGGAGTGAATAAACTCCAATATTTCAGAACTCAGAACTCCAATATTTCCTGGGAGCATACTTTGGGAAGCACTAGCCTCTACTGAGTGGCAGTGGCTACCCTGGGTTCTCTTCCAGCCCTCCCTGGAGATGCTATGGATGAAACCTGGGGCCTTCTGCATTAAACCAAACTATTCTGCTTCTACAATGAGAGCATCTTCTTTAGTACTGGTCCCCAGGAGAATTAGGGAGTCAGCCCAATATTTTTGGATGCTGTGGGAAGGGTATCAGAAGGCCAAGGCATCCCGAATGAAATGTGGCTCAGCACAATAGTCCTCTCTTGAATATCACCGCCTTACATGGCTGACAAGTCTGCAGGATCAGATTCTGGTTGGGTTGTGAAGTTGCTTTAGCGGGGAGGTTGCCTTGAGAATGAACAAATAAAGAGACTTCTTACGAGTTGCTTGCCAAGTCTCCTTAGCGAAGGGCCAGAACACTTTAGAATTGGATCCTTCGTATGCTGGATTTTTATTACCTCTCTTGTTACACTCGGTCCTTGGCCTGACCTTCTCTAAGTCTGCCACTGCCCAAACCTCCTCTTCCCACCATTTCTTCATTGCTATCGTATCCTTTTTACATTCCCCAAATACTCGAGGCACTTTTAAGGTCACCTCTGTGCAGCATTGCACTTCTTTCGGCTCGTGCTGTAGGACAGCCAGTCCCTGAAGTCCACTTTGCAAGCTGCATTGTTGCTTGCCTTTTCCAGGGACGCCTCTCTCATTTTCTCATTTCCACGTAGATGCAATACAGCATCCACATAGGCGGCACAGAGCCACCTTGAGCACCATTTGGTAGGAAGAAGTTTGGCTACTTATGCATTGCCATTAAGAAGAAATGCACCCCTCCCCCCCCAAAAAAGGACAAAAGGTCCACATAAAATGGGCATACACTAATTTACATGTGTAGATGCAAATCACAGAATGTAGAAATAATTACTCTAATTTAAATAGAAATAAAGCACATCTCATCATCATAGGGAAGACTGTGACCAAGTGAGCCCTGTGTCTTGCTAACAGTTGGCGGGCAAGTGTCTGCACAAAGGCGCAAACAAGCTCTGAACTTGGCAAGGCACAATGCAAAAATGCTTAATTTAAAAAGAAACCAAGTTCACTGATCGAACTTGTTTCAATCTATGATTGATTGATTCATGATAAAGTCAATCAAGTTGCAAAAGGTAAAAAAAGGTAAAGGACCCCTGGATGGTTAAGTCCAGTCAAAGGCGACTATGGGGTGTGGTGCTCATCTCGCTTTTCAGGCCGAAGGAGCTGGCGTTTGTCCACAAACAGCTTTCCGGGTCATGTGGCCAGCATGACTAAACCACTTATGGCGCAACGGGACACCATAATGGAAACCAGAGCACACGGAAATGCCATTTACCTTCCTGCCGCAGTGGTACCTATTTATCTACTTGCACTGGCGTGCTTTCAAACTGCTAGGTTGGCAGGAGCTGGGACAGAGCAACGGGAGTTCACCCCATCGCAGGGATTCGAACCGCCGACCTTCCAATCGGCAAGCCCAAGAGGCTCAGTGGTTTTAGACCACAGCGCCGAGTAGTGCTTGCAACTCATATGTTGCGAAACGACACAGCCAGCCCATCAATGCTTCAGTGCGTCTATCAGTCCCCTGTTGCTTGCAGCTAGCGCAGCACACACCCACAATCCACAATCCAACACAGCAATATTGGGAACAGTTGAACACACTGCAAGCATACGGTAAAAAAAATGAATTGTGAGCATTGTGGTTCATGTAGAACATCCCTCATGCATAGAACATACATGTTTGGACCTTTTTCCTTCGCTCGTGACCTTTAGGAATGCAATGCACCCAATCAACTCGTTTTCTTATGGGAATAAATAGTGCCATCTGCTGGCCAAATGATGCCATTTGGAGAATACCGACATCGCTCATCTCAATGATCAGAGAGCCGCAAAATTATGGCAGATGGGTTATGTTTGCAGAGGAAGGTTTGTATGTTGCAAGGTTCTCATGGGAGCGGGGAGTTCAGTGTGTCATTGCACCTCCTGAGCATTTGCCCAGGGCTGCAGACAAAAGCAAGGCTGAAAGATACCGGTACATCTGTCGAAGAGCAAGTAGTTTAGGAAAACATTTGCCATGCGCATGCCGGGCGCCTGGCACCAGTTTGAAAGCTGTTTTCCATTTTGTTTTGTTTTTTTGCAGAGAGAAAGAAGGAAAGATGACTAAACCCAAATCTCACCACTTACAGACTCTTGAAGCAAGAGCACTGAGTGGGAAGTGATCTCATTCCCAGACAGCTCAAAGCATGTGCATTGTGCACTGGGTTACTTATCAGTTTAAAATAGTAGTTATTTGCCAAAGATGCTCCTTCCCTAGAAATGTGCAGAAAGGATTTGTCCACAAACACATTGGATAATTTTTACTTACTACTGTACAAGCAGAAGACGGTTGTTGATCTGGTGCCTGGAGGGGAACATAGAAAAAAATTGCCCCGAACCGGGACAGAGTATTTGTCCGTGTAGCTGAGCAGTGTCCCTCCAGAGCAGGGGTAGGCAACCTAAGGCCCGTGTGCCAGATGCGGCCCAATTGCCTTCTCAATCTGGCCCACAGACGGTCCAGGAATGAGCATATTTTTACATGAGTAGAATGTGTCCTTTTATTTAAAATGCATCTGGGTTGTTTATGGGGCCTGCCTGGTGTTTTTATATGAGTAGAATGTGTACTTTTATTTAAAATGCATCTCTGGGTTATTTGTGGGGCATAGGAATTCGTTCATTCCCCCCCCCCCAAAAAAAATATAGTCCGGCCCACCACATGGTCTGAGGGACGGTGGACCAGCCCATGGCTGAAAAAGGTTGCTGACCCCTGCTCCAGAGCCTCATCTGCTTCGGGATCCTTTTTAACTGGAGGTGGCAGGGTTCAAAGCTGGGACTGTCTCCGTTGCAAAGTTGATGCTCTATTATGGAAATATAGTTCCTTCCCAAAAGGAAGGAGGTTGTGGGAGGTTGATGTAGTGGCAGCAGACAGAGGGCAAGGCTCTTTGTGAGTCTTCTAGCAAACATGGTTGCTGAGGCAGCCCATCATTAGAGATGTCCTTGGGGTCGGGAACCCTGAGACCTGCCTCTCTAGTGAGTCTAACCAGCTGAACATCATCCGTCATCCGGCATAAGACAAAGCAAAGAACGTAATATTGGGGTCCTCATTGAATAGCTAAGTGGTATGATGAACCACAGGCTGTGTTTGCAGCTTAAATAGCATGCATAGATGAAAGAAATATGTAGCCAGTTTTCAAAAAGTAAAAAACCAGGGCACACCGAAAGTTGTTCTGATCCAGGTCAAAACGCCAGCTGTACAGAGGATAAAGGGACCCTCCTGGATAATATAGGATGGAGTGTGTGGGGCTGCTCTGGGAGAAGGAAATCATCCTAAACCTGCCCAGTTTAAGAGGGTTCCCCATTATTTAGGAGGGGCCCCTCATGTGGCTTCAGGGGATGTACCGGTAAGTAAAATGAAATGCTCTGTCAACTTCCTTCACTTATTTTAGGATCCAAGCCGTCGGTGAATCCTGCAATAGCTAGAGAACAGCAAGGCTAACTAAATGGCTGAGAAAAAGTTTAAATCAGGCCATTCAGTAGCTTTCAACATAGCTACATATTCACAGGCAAGCAGAATGAGGAGTGCATTCTTTGCGGGGTGCATTCTACTGCGTTTTGGAAGTGCAACAGCAAAGATCGTTCAGTTTGCAACATAAAGGTTCGTTCTATTATCAGTAAGTAAGTCAACCAGCCAAGGAGATGGGTGGGTGTGTTGCTTAGCAATCAGGCAGTGGCATGATGTTAGCGGAGGTAAGCACATGCTCTGATGGCTGTATAGTTCAGAAGGACTTTTTATTCCGTATGTGTGGTTGACTGTCTCCCTGCTTTGTACAAGGCCTGAAAGGGGGGGGGGGGGAACCCTCTGTTCCAACTTCTCCTCAGACTATACACTGCTTTTGTCAGCTTCTTCAGTGAAGTGTTATCAGGATTCATTTTCTTTCAGGGGTCCTTCCGCATAATTTAAGTGATGTCGATAACATAGTTTAGGTGCTCAATTGCTGCATCTGAGTGAACGATAGGATAGGGCAGGGGTCAGCAAAATTTTTCAGCAGGGGATCGGTCCACTGAACCTCAGACCTTGTGGGGGGCTGGGCTATATTTTTTTTGGGGGGGGGGGATGAACAAATTCCTTTGCTCCACAAATAACCCAGAGATGCATTTTAAATAAAAGCACACATTCTACTCATGTAAAAACACCAGGCAGGCCCCACAAATAACCCAGAGACGCATTTTAAATAAAAGGACACATTCTACACATGTAAAAACACGCCGATTCCCGGTCCGTCTGTGAGCCGGATTTAGAAGGCGATTGGGCCAGATCCGGCCCCCGGGCCTTAGTTTGCCTACCCATGGTATAGGATGTAAATCCTAGGACAGCCTTTCTCAACCTTGGGTCCCCAGCATCCCCCACTGGCCATGCTGGCTAGGAATGATGGGAGTTGTAGTCCAACATCCAGGGATCCAAGGTTGAGAAAGCCTGCCCTAGGACATAAAGCCTCCTTTTGCAGCTCTAAGAAATGGAGATACATATGGAAGGTGGTGGCCTTTCTTTATGCAAGAACCAGACTTCCTAGATCAGTGGTGAGCAGGGGACTTGAGTGGAGTGTGTTGGGCAATGAAAGAGTGAGGAATTTAAAATTATAGGGGTCCATCTCTACTCACACCAGTGCATGGTACTATCATCTGGCAGATGGGAACTAAGGCAGGTTTGTTGCTTCCCCAATAGTGCTTGGAGCAGAATAATAATTTACTAAGGAGAGGAAGGAACAGTGATGGGGAACCTTGGCCTTCCAGATGTTGTTGGATTCCAACTCTCGTCAGCTCCAGCCAGCATGGCAAATGGTCCAAGGAGCTCTAGTCTAGCAACATCTGGAGGGTCACAGGTTCCTCAACCCTGAACTACAGAAAGTGACGAGCTATATAAGCTAATGGGCATTGCTTTCCCCACGGTCCAAAATCTCTCTCCAGGGATCTACCCCACCATGCATGTTTGCCAGACTAGAGCTTGATTTCTGAATTAGTCCCTTGAATAGTTGCATTCAGAGAACCTGCACTGAAAAGAAAAAGAAAACCCTTTATTTCCAGAAATGTAGTTTACATGCAGATTCTCCTTTAGAAGCAGCAATTTCCCAGCTAATTATTCCAATTCTAGTCGTTGCGCTTCTGCCCACAACTGTGTAAAGACATTTGAAAGCTTTAATTCCATTTTTACAATTCTAACGAGATTCCCTTAATTGCTCATGTCAGACACTCATTTCACATTTCTAAAAAAATATATATAAGGCAATTCTGATCCGTAGGGGAGGGTGGAGGGGCTCCTTAGCATTTGCTTTATTAACTGGCTGCATGATCTGGGTACCAATGCGTTTTCCAACAGTGAGTCTTGCCAGCAAACTATTTATAAAAGATTTAATATTCACAAAGAAATTCTGCATTTCCTTTTACCGGACATCTACCACACCATGCCGAAAAGTCGAGGCGTAGCATCCATCCAACTGGCTCCATTGTTCAGGGCAGGTTTTTCCGCCTCCAACCAGCTGCCATCGCCTCCACATCATTAAACAGCAGAAAGAGGCAATGATCAGAAACAGGTGATCAGAGAGGGTGAGGGTTTGTGACATGCCTGCACCATGAATCTGCTGAGCTCAGATGAAAGCCAGAGCCAGTGTATGTGACAGCAATGTGATTTCTTCCAAAAAGGTTTTTGGCGGGCGGGCGGGCGAATTCCATGGGGGAAATGCATGAGATCACCATACATTGTTTTTTGGTTTGGCCCAAAATATCCCAGCTGCAAAATAGCAACGACTGCATAAACAGTGGAGGAAGAAGCTACATGTACAGGCCAACCGTAAGCTTCCTGTTCTCTATGAACATAAAACCTTGTGCATAGCACACAATCCTGCCATTTGCTGGGTTTAGTTACTGTTTACAACTGAAGTCAAAGAAACAGCTTCAATGTAGTACTGACTAGCAAAATAACAGGTTAACTGTTGACATCACTCTTGAACAGTTTGGCCTCACTGCTTGAAATGTGCTAGGTCCTTAAGATGCACAACAGTGGTGCAATCTGACGCTATCTCTTCCCTTGGCAATATGCAATCATGCCACCCTCCCATTCTTGTGTAGTATGCCATGCAGAAAGCAGGCACAGCCTTGACAAAGTTCTCTAGGAACAATGGGCCGCCTATAATTGTTTCCTTTAGTCGCAATCAAGTTTGAACAAAAGCAGAAGCTATTAACACAGCCCAAGATGCTAAGCAAGAGTGGTAAGACTTTTATTGCACCCTATGGCGTGCAAAGTAGTTAGACCAGGAGCAGTCATTTCAGAGGTTTCTTTTTAAATCCTTCTAAAAATACTTCTGGATTCATTAACTACAGGAAAGCTAAATTATTCAAGGTCAGGTATGGGTATGGGATCAAAGAACTGCAGAGCTCTTTGATCCCATATAAACTTGGGCACAGAGTATTCCACAACACGCCTCCCCACTGAAAGATTGGGAAATTTTCAGTGTAATATTCCATATAGTGAAAAACTACTGCCATGAATGAAAATTGGGAGTGTGGTGTTCATGCCATTGCATGCCAAGAGAACACTTTCGATCCCAGCGATGTACTGTGTGGATACAGCTCATAATTTTCCCTTCTCATGCAACAGACCTAGAAGAGGTAGAACAGGTGGCAGGTCCTAGAATTCTTTTGGTAAGACCTCATATGAGACACTATATATTTGAGGTCCCCTCTTTGGTACATCCCTTCCCCATTCTTCCTCTTTTTCAATTTCTTGTGAGTATAGGTCCTTCTTCATTTTGAATTCTTCTTCATGGCAAATTATGTATGAAGCTGTTTAGTATCTCTTCCTGAATGCATAAGACTACATTTAACTTTTCAAAATACAGTTCTGAAGGAACATCTAGCTCTTTCCATGACTTAATATATTATGTCAAAAATCATCTATCTGTTCAACATATTAAATGTAAATATATTAAGAACATACATGTGTGTGATCTTGGTCCCAGTAGTCCAGCCACTTGGTTAGATACAAGGGAGAATATGTCCTGCAGATGAGGCATACACAGAGTCTTCCCTTTATATACTTGTCACAAAAGCTCCAATATTGGTTTCATAGCTCTGCTGGGTGTGGTACCACATATTCAAGATACATGTGTCATTGAGAGCCTCGGTTCACAATTCAGACAATTTATTTTAAGTAGCCAAGGAGAACACCAATATCCAGTTTGATATAAGCAGGTAATCATTCAGGGCTTACCAGCTCGTCCTTCCCAGCCCTTGTATAGCACACATGGATCACAAGCAGACAATCAAGAAAAGTATTTTAAACTTTTCCACAAGCGTTTGGTGAGAATTCATTAAAAGTTTTCTGCTGCCTTGAAGTGTGGTGTGAGGTTGCCAAACAATCTGACAAATAGAGGAAAGCAAGGGCATTGCAGCCTTGAACAGTGTTCTCTCACTGACAGCAAAAGCTGCAAATGCAATTGTGTCATAGACCCTGGAAAAAGATTTTGCTGCACTTACAACTGTACCCTATATTGTCCCTAATAAATTGGCTATATTTATTCCAAAAAAACAAATATAAACAAAGAACAGCCGGGAACACTGTCATTATTTGCTGAGCTTTCAGTATACAGTAATCCTGCACCTTACATAGGGGCTTAGTTTTAAGGGTTCCATGTACACACAAAAATTGCATATACTCAAAACCCTTTTAGCCACTAGTGGGTGGCTAGTGGGTGAGGGAGTGTGTGTGCACCCCCAGTTCAGGTGCTACAAACTGGGATTCCCTTCTTACAGTCCAAACTCTCTTCCAACACACTAGTCATAGGCTGTGTTTTTTCACCTCACATAGGAAAGTTTGTGGGTTTTTTTTAACAAAATGGCACAAAAATTGGTATTCCAAGGACAGATTATGTACAGAGCTGTACTAGGTATTTAAAAAAATATCAAAATTCTGCTTTAAGAAGAGCTGGATTCTGAATACTAATCTATACAGGTTGCAGGTCAGGCACAGTTTCATGTTTTAGTTTATTCTGCTTCTGCAGAAACGCATGGAGAAATGCAGACTACAGAATATTCTCCTTGAACTACTGAAAGGATAACTCAGCCAGCTTTCTGACCTCTGTTCTTCATTTTCTGACTCACTCCTGAGGAAATGCTCAGTAGTGTATACCGGTAGTAGCATGTGCAAATTCAATTTCTGATTTCCCTCGATGTACAGAACTTACTTGAATATTCAGAATCTTTTCTCAGGTTCTTACTTTTTTGAGGAAAAGTCTTTTACGCTTTGAACTAAAGCTGAAATGTGCAACGACTGCTCCTCTCCCTCTGCCCCAATTACTGCAATATACAGGCGGTCTCTCCACTCTGGGATCAGTATTTAGTTCCTTCCATCACCGCTGGCAAATTCATACATGGAAGTAATTCATCAGTCAATAAGCCAAGCAATTAGGTTCCCTCCCTATATACCAAGCTCAAGACTATCTCTCACACTCATCAGTCAGTGGATTGTTTTTCAGAAGGCTTAGCTAAGAAGCATGCATCCTGCAGTCCCAGATAACACGGAACTCTCACCTCTAATCATACGAGGTTTCCATTCAATTCTTCTCAAAGTAGACCCATTGAAATTAATGAACCTAAGTCAGTTATGTCCATCAATTTCCATGGGCCTACTCTGAATACGACCAACACTGGATACAGCTGATGACATCACATGTTTTGATTACCAACTGTATTAGCTGATGTCCTTCAAATGTTGGAAGCCTTCTTTCCAAATCATTGTATTTAATAAAGCTTAATATTCACTGTCCCTCTCCAAACTACTCATGACAGTTGTATGTTGTTGCTCTTTAACACGACTGAACACAATACATTTTGCGAATAAATAAAATCAAGAACTATTTCCAAATCAAAGTTTTTCAAAATAAATAAATAACAAAAGGGTATGTTGGTGAGTGCACAATTTGTGGTCTACATATTTTCATCTGTGATGGTAACAACAACAAAACTAGTATAGGAGTTGTATTTACACCATTTGTGTTCTGATGGGGATCATCATAGTTTTATTAGCTATTATTTGGGATAATGCCACCTGGACAAATTTGGAGTTATCAATTTTTAAAGTATATTTTAAAATGGAGCTAAGTTTTGTGCTACCTCCAAAATTGGGAGGCAAATTGTCTCTGAATTCCAGTTGCTGGTTAATGACACACAGCTTTTGTGCTGCCCATAGACATCTGGTTGGCTACTGTGAGTACAGAAAACTCAACTTTATAAGCCTTAATCTGATCCCTCTAGTAGGGCTTTTTTATGCTGTACATTTCCTTTCAGAATTCTATTTAATGTTTTCAGTGAAAGTGTAATCTTCAGCTGCATAACTATAATCATAGCCCTTTAAGACATTAAACGTCAAATATTTGTTTAGCAAAAGAAGTTACTGTTTAACAATTTTATTGTTGGTGAAGAAGCTTGCCATTATGAAAAGTTCTGTAGAAAACAATATCTCCCGTTTTCAGTTTAGATTACTCAAAAGCAGAAGTTTGTTATTAGTGAAAATTCCAGTAGAAACAAAATTCTGTAGAAAGTCTTGGCACATAAAGTAAAAGCTTTTAAACAACTTAGATCTGAAAAGAGTATCTACCATGCAAGAATATTGGCAGAAAAGCCCATTTCTAATGGCTGGTATTCACATCCTTTAAGATGTTAACATGGAAGACACTTAAACCTGTTTTATATAAAGTTAATTGCATATAAATATGGTCTCACCATAACTGGCAGTCTTTATACAAGCCAGTTATTCAGTTTAACAGTTCTAAGTAAGTAATAGGCACTTTGCCCTTCTGATTTCCTCGTTCGCCCATCAACCAGTCCGAATCCATGCCAGGCATACTGTACACTGTTATTACCTAAAACAAAAACAAAAAGCAGTGTTTATTTCTTATGCTTGTGTCATGAATAAAGAAATTAGATAATCTGTTTCTGAAAATGTTGTGAATTCTCCTACTTTGCAAGTAGGCACTAGCCTAGAACCTGGGCTGCCGCCTAGTGTTGTATATAAATATTAAGAAGTAAAATAAAATAATGGGTGAAGTAGTGTGTACTCGGTGTCCTGGAGCATTGTATAATGACAAGTAGAAAGAACAATTTATGTCAAAAATATATTCAAGAGCCCCCCCCCCCCAAAAAAAATCAGTGTAGTTTTGGAAGTTTCAGTCCGCCATCCGTATCCAATTATATCCAAACATAGATGAAAACCTGCTCCTTGATCTCAGGAACCATCATGCAAAACTTAGTTATGATATCCTAAGAGGGGTCCAAATGCATAGTGAAACAACTTTCCAAAATATATAGTAGAGGCAGGTCAGGAGGCTGAAAGATTTTGCAATTCCAGCAGTATCTCCAAAAGAGGTGTGCGCGTAAAATATCTTCCTCGTTAGTTTTACACACAAAAATGAGTATTTAACATGTTAATCTATTGCTAATGCATAGTTACATGCAAGATAATCAGGGACTGGAGCATCCAAGTAATCCTATAGTCACACGATATACAGTACATTACAGGCTATTGCAGGCATAGGCAAACTCGGCCCTCCAGATGTTTTGAGACTACAATTCCCATCATCCCTGACCACTGGTCCTGTTAGCTACGGATGATGGGAGTTGTAGTCCCAAAACATCTGGAGGGCCGAGTTTGCCTATGCCTGGTCTATTGCTTGGTAAGATCAGAAACCTTCCCCAAGAAGCTACTCTTTCCTCATTACTAATTCCTGGTACGTTGCAAGGGTCAAATGGATACTTATGTATGTTTATTGCCTTGGATGATGTAACACCAGAGAATTGGCTTTTGCATTTCGCTAGCAAAACATTTAATTTGTTTACTTCTATTTATAAGCAAGAATAGAAAAAGTGTACCTCATCTGCAAGAAGTGATAATTCACTGCTATTCGCAGCATCATAATCATAAAGAACTCTGGCTTTTCTGTTGCCGCTTGCGGACTTCACTTCACACAAGCTGGAAGAAGCTGCTGCATTGCTTATTGAGGACAATGAGGCTGTAACAGACGCAGAGGAGGCAGTTGTAGTAGTAGTGGAACTACTCGGAGCACAGCTTGACGAAGACTGGTGATTGTTGGCAAGGAACGTAGATGGAAAGCTGTGAAACACAAAATTAATATAGTACTAATAGGTACATACTAATGTTACCATGAGCATTTCATGATCCAGATCTATCACTTACTATTAGCAATTCATATACTTTCGTTTTAGTTAAATGCTGCCTCTGGCTTCTCCTTATCTTCCAACAGAAACCTCTTATGACAAGGTGAGCAAAGCACAGTTGCAAACATGATCCACAACTCACAAAGGAAGCCTATAAATAATGCCTGGGGTGGAGTGGGGGAAGGACATTGCAAGAGAGATGTACACATATATGCTTCTTTAGACATAGTCATCCCTAATTTGTTTCTCTATTCAGAAAGAAAGGGTGCCCCTGTATCCTACCCTTATTACAAGTTACTGGACCTACTCAGAACCTTTCCAGAAATCTATTCTCAAGAACCTTCCCTATCAACTTTAACAAGGAAGAATACATCGTGGAAAATCCTAATAGGGCTCCATTGTGTTACAAGAAACAGCATTCAAGGGGCATTCCTGGATCTATTTGCACTTTAGAGAAACAGATACTGTGTAGGTCAGGTTCTTTTAAAGAGTCCTGGGGCACAAAAACCAACAGGGGCTTTGTAGAGCTCAGCAGAGCAAAAAGTTAGGCAAAGGTTATTTTACAGGTTGCGGAAGAGAAATATTCCACACTAGTGGAACAGTCAACAGGGAGTTGGGAGATTATAGAGTATTGGCATGTGCAAGGGAGGGAATTTCTATGCAGAAATGCTTTCACAGTCCCAGGACCACAAGCAGTTAGATCAAGTACCTTAGCAGGCTAGCCATGATGTGAAATTATACCAAACCAGAGGAATCAATAATGCACATATTTTCTATTTACAATGATACGATTGGATACAAAGTAAAGCCCCTCTGAATCTTGCCTTGTCAGCATCCTTCTTCAATTTTTCTACATGGCAGTAAGGATTTGAAGGCACACATGCAACATGCCCACAACTGATTCTTTTGAATTATAAAAAGTCTATAAAGTTAGTTTTACAAAATTGGAACTGTCTATGTCCTAACAAAAGAGGACTCATATAAGCCATAAAGGCTTATCACGATACACAAGCACATGAACATCCAACACAGCTAAGCACTAAAAATCTTTTCTTAATTACCATACTCCTTAAGACAACACATTCAAACTGCAGAAAACTGGCCACTTTCAAGAACAGGAAATTGTTGCTGGAATAACTACAGTTAATTCTAAAAGGCTTTTCTGGCAAATAAATCATTAGCTACAGAGAAACACATTCCAAAAGAAGACCAAGCTTTAGGCTACTAAGGGAAGAGAGGATTAAGATACTTTGATCATATCTAAACACTGAATGACTTCATGCAGTTATTCTGAAAATGAAAGTGACTACAAGTTTACAGTTTACATATTCATCTACTGCTTTAAACCTATGCAGTAAGATTTTATCTTTATTTTTTTACACACACCCTCTCTATCTATATAGTAGCTTTGTGCACTTTGTAAGCTGCTGTTTTCTCTGGCAAGCTCCCAGAAATATTTTAGAACCAGGTCAAGGCCTTCTTTTAGTAGGCCAAGATGCAGCTGCCCATTAGCGACTGGCTTTTAGTGAATGTGACAACTGTTTGCTAACATGGAAGTAATTATCCAGCAGGACAGTTGTTGTGAATTGCAAGAAATGTTCTGAACTCCCTCTGCCTAGAAAGTAGGCAGCATTTTTTATTTGCTGTAAAGCATTTTACCTCTTTTGCTGGGCTTGCTGCAGGTACCTTGACATACATCCAAAAACACCAGGACAAGCCTAGCTGTACTTCAGTGCAAGCCTGTGAGCAATTCAAGCCCCCACATCTCTCTCTTCTGCCATCCATATGTTACACATGCTGACCTGTAACTGTGATATGTCAGACCATTTCCTTAGATGTCTAAAAAGTCACCGGAGGGCTATTAAAGAAGACTGTTACTTCCACTAATTTCTCTTCCTTATCTGATCACTGTAGCAACTTCTGGAGTTAAATTGGCCTGTCAGAACAGCGAAGTGAAGCAGCATCAACTTAGCTGTCCTCCAAGTTACCCTTCAATTACAGGTACTTCTAGCAACACTGCACATGCAATTTAGGAAAGTAGCTATGAAGACTATAATTTCCTTACCTTCCAAGCTGTTTCTGAAGGTCCAACATATACTGGTAACACTGTGCATAATACGTCATCTGAGCTTCTACAAAATCATTCAAACAGCGAAGGTGATGTGCCTGGAATGCAGCAGAGTTCAAATATCAGTACAGAACTGTGTATACTGTGTTGCAACTAGCTTGCAACAATTAGAGAGTTCTAGTCAGATTGCAAGTTTGACATGAATTCATGGTGATTCCAGATAACTGTGTTTATATTAAGGGTTGCTTCCAATATGCCCCAACAAAAATGTCCAACCTCAGTAACTATCTCAAATAAAGTGCTTAGGAAGATAGCCCAAAACTGACATGCTGAACTTGAACTATCCTATCTCTGAACCTTTTTAAATATAAAAACAGGAGAGACTGACCTTAAAAATTGATATGGTAGTGTTCTTCAAAATATCTGATAGGCCATCCTGCAAACTTGTTGTCTGCTACTCTAGACAGCAGAACTATAATCAATGGTGAAAATAGCAGGGAAGGAGGTTTTGGCTGAACATAAGGTAAAGGTACCCCTGACTGTTAGGTCCAGTCGTGGACGACTCTGGGGTTGCGGCGCTCATCTCGCTCTATAGGCCGAGGGAGCTGGCGTTTGTCCGCAGACAGCTTCTGGGTCATGTGGCCAGCATGACTAAGCTGCTTCTGGCGAAACAGAGCAGCGCACAGAAACGCAGTTTACCTTCCCGCTGGAGCGGTACCTATTTATCTACTTGCACTTTGACATGCTTTCGAACTGCTAGGTGGACAGGAGCTGGGACCGAGCAACGGGAGTTTACCCCGTCGCAGGGATTCGAACCGCCGACCTTCTGATCAGCAAGCCATAGGCTCAGTGGTTTAGACCACAGCACCACCCGCATCCCTGAACATTAATAGTAGTGTTCAATGATAGAACAGAAAATGGTGGTGTCTCCTTTGTCAGTGATATTTAGACAGAACTTGGACAGCCGTTTGTCATAGATGCAACCTGCATAGCAGACCCTGCACTGAGATTGGACATGGGGAGTTCCAACTCTATGATTCTAACTTCAGGGCATGATTTTTCATTGGTTATTGTCTATTTTGCCAGATGCCTTCAGGCAGGAGAGAGAGAAGAAAGCTTTTACCTCAACCTCCATAACTAAAATAACCCTATGAGTCTCCAATGCTCTTTGGATAGAGGTAATTGAAATATTGTCATAGTGCTTGTACAATCACTTGATTTTCTCATCCTCAATAGTTATT
The DNA here is from genome assembly GCA_034641385.1 of Darevskia mixta. Taxonomy (NCBI): domain Eukaryota; kingdom Metazoa; phylum Chordata; class Lepidosauria; order Squamata; family Lacertidae; genus Darevskia; species Darevskia mixta. The sequence continues at coordinate 6,753,213 of JAWWNH010000029.1, forward strand.
ATACACGTATCACACCAACTTTTAGAAATTATTACTAGTTGTGTAAGATTACGTAGTCTTCTACAAACTATTATGAGATGCGATTACAGTATTTCTTCTACTTAGTACTTACATGCGTACTGCTGATGCCTTCCAACAGAAGTCTAGTAATTTCTGCTTGACGGTCAAACTCACTCTGGGCTATTCTGACTTCCTGTTCAGACTGTAAGATATATTTCACTTAGAATTTGATACATAAATTATGCTACTAGGGTGGAGAAATTAAGAGCAAATGCCACTAAAAATCAATGTAACAGCTTTAAAATCAATGTAACAGCTTCAGTGCACTTCAGTCTCTTTATTTCTACGAGATTTGCTTGAAATTAATGTGGATTGCACCACAGTGCTTTGCCTATAAGTAATCCATTGTCACACCTAGTCCCATCATTCAATTTATATTTCAGTAAGTGGGAGGGGAAAGTCAGTATATTCTACTATGTCACGGTATTGAACAGCCTTCTCCAAAACACCTACAGCACTGCATTTCTCACTTGATGTCAAAACCTGTTAGGAAGCTTGTAAGTTGACACTGAGAAAGTGGTTTTAAAAACCCTCAAGCAAGCCACCTATCATGCTGAAAAGAATTAGCACAATGCATCTGCCAGAGCTCGCCATCTCTGCTCAAGGCAAAACACTGCTTACTAACATGAAGGGCTAGCCAACTGTTCCAGCTTCAAAGATTATCCTGGAGAGTCTCCTTTAAGCAGGAGAAATACTGTTCAATCAATCTTGTCCTGCAGTATTTGTATGGAATAAACCCACAACATCTAACATCCATTGTTCATGATCCTATGGCATATTCTGCCAGGTGTCCAGATTTCCTTGCATTATTTGTGATGGTTTTCCATTTTTGTGCAGAGTACTTTTTACTAAGCCTAATTTTAACTTGACTATAATAGCTGCAGTTTCATTTCAGTATACAGGGAAATACAGCAATGCATGATAAGAAAAGGCCCGTACATAATTTTAATTGTATGTTAATAGCTGAAATGAAGGCTGTTTGGTTTTTTCCATGTATGTTGTTTATTCTGACTGCAGAATCTAAAACTAGGCAATATTCTGAGTAATTATAGTTTCAAAGCTCTTTAGCGAATGGGAAAACATAAGGTAAATAGCAAAATGCTGAGTAGTAATGCAGCCATTGAGTTCAATAATAAGTATTCATGTGAACATTAAGTAGTCTTAAACAGCGACATTTAAGATTTGGCCCTAAAATGCACCTTTCTAAACAACAACGAAAAATAGGGCAATGCAAGTTAAGTAAGAAAACAAGTTATGAAGAAGATTCATAGGATTTGGTTGCATACATGGTGGGATGTTTAATATTTTACAGTTTCATATGTTTCTATAAACAGAATGGGAACATCGATTGCTCTGATGAGAAATTGTGTTGAGCTACTTGTTTCAGGCATGTCACATGGGTAGTTGCCTGGACTGAGGATCAAAGAATTACCATATGCTATTAAAGTTCTTGTCATATTCATAAAAAGAAAAAAAACATGTTTTAACATCTTCATAAACACCCACCCCTCTTTTCTGGTAGATTTATTTCCCACATGTTATGTCGATCATTTTGCCACTGCCACTTCAAATTGCATATTATCAATACCAACCCTTTGATACCAGGGACAAGATCCATGCTGAATCAGATCTCAACATTATGTTCTTTCATAACCAACAGCTTCAGTTAGATTACTTACTTTTGTTACTTCCTCTGCCCAAATCTTGTACGCATAAAGAAGTGGAGAAACAACAGTATGAAGAATTTGTCTGGTGAACTTGCACTCAGTGTTCTTTCACACCTTTCCTGCTTTGATTTCCTTATTCACTTTACCTAGTGTTTGTAATGTGCTTGATAACAAACAGAGCTGCATCTTTGCTTGTATACTAGTTAAGGTTCTAACTAGTGAATTTTATTATGGCTCACACAGGGTGTTACCAATGTAATACTGTATTTTAGGTATGCATACCTATTTTCCAAATTTATTATCTAATTCCATTATATTTAACGACAAGAATAGTGCATTTGAGAAGACTTTAGCAGCAGAGGAAACTGGCTGGTGAACGGAAGACTTTTTGTAACATTTTTATTCCAAGCTATTCTCAGAAGAAGCTGGCTATACACCGGAATGGGGTATGAAGCATATTCTACCCTCCAAATTGTCTTCAGCTGAAAGTAGCTGTCTGCTAGATACAAAGTTTCTTACAACAGTATCATTAAGTGTCTAAGATGCAGAGTACCCCTTCTGTGGATGGAATTGGTCGTTCTGTCTGAAGAAAGGTTCCTGTTCATGGAAAGGAACTCACCCAACCCTGATTCTCCCTTTTTCCTGCAGCTCCTCCTCCTATGTAGGGTAGATCTAGGCTAAGGACTCTACCTCTCCCCAGCTCATTCTGTGAGCAGAACGCTGCCCACAAGATCTCAAGATCCAACCCATTGTGTGAAATAAGTAGAATAGTTTTAAAAGAAACCAGCTAAAACATATTACTTTCAAAGCAAACGAAGACCACAGTCTAAGGTACAATTTGCCTGAATTATGAACGAATGCATGGATGATATTTATGAAAAGGTGCCCTACACAAGCAAAGTCTATCACAACAACGGCTAATACAATGATAGTGGAAACACCAGTGATTTCTCTTGCTATCCAAGCCAGTCTTTATCAGATCAAGTCAATAATTTAGACCTTTAGGTGATTTGAATGGTTATAGACCACTTCTATCCCATTGTTCCACTAATATAGTCCACTGTAGACAGCCTTTGGCAGAGTACTCATGATGCATTTAAAACACTGCTAACCCCAAAGAATCCTGGGAACTGTAGCTTACTGCTCACAGAGCTGCAATTTCCAGCATCCTTAAATTACAGTTCCCAGTGTTCCTTATGAGGCTGAATTGGAGGAAAGTTTCAAATGCAACTCAGAAGTTCTTACACCATATTTCATTTACGCTGGAGTATCTGTTCATTGACGAAATTTCGGTACAATGAGCAACTTCTCTTTTTTCAGATATTACAGGAAAAGTTGCAGTTAACGAAGAGGGGGACTCCGAGTTGGCATTCAAATAGTAAACAAGGAACATATTTCCTTGTGAACCATTTAAGGCAATAATAGAGTGGCTGGGGAAACCCAGCCAGATGGGCGGGGTATAAATAATAAATTATTATTATTATTATTAGAGTCCAGTACAACTTGAGTCCATACAAAAGTATTTTACTTAAGAGTATTTTACTTAAGAGTTTTCATTAGGCTTAGAAATGTCCTCAGTGTTTCTAGACAAATATGCAAATACCCCTCTGATTTTAAGACTGACATGCTTCAGACATATTAAGACAAAAAGCATACTCTGCAGAAAGAATTGTACTAGATAACCCACACAACAAGCTGATCTTATGTTTAGAAATAAGCACCACGTAACTGGTCAATTTGCTAAAGCCTCATATATCATTGAAAGAACAGCATACCCAAGTAATAAAATAATTTAGTCTGCTACTGTTTTAGTCAACATTTAGTTTGACATATTATTGTATTTCCCAAAGACTGTACACAGAAGAAGTGTTGAAGTCAATAAGGCATTATATAAACCTGTTAATTTGATGTAAATATGTTGATCTGGTGTAATCTCTCATTCAAGGAATCTGGATGGGCAGTACTTATCAACAGAAAGCAAGAGGAAACACTTGAAGAAATGTTATGAAGACAAGAGGCCAACAAACCTGTAGCCATTTTACATGCACCAAGTTGAGCATGTATGAGACATTTACCATAATGTTATTTTCTTCAGGTGGAGACAGGTTTAGTTGCTTAAAGTGCATAAAAACAAAATTATGTTATTTTATGAAAGAAGGTAAATTGTTGATCATTAAGTGCTACTGCAATGTCAGAGACTTAAGACACAAAAAAGCAAAGAATAAACAGCAAAACCATTGTGCTTCATGTATTCTTTTCCAGTATCATTTCCATATGTGGAACCAAGTACTATTTGAAATAAGTTTAAAAGCCTTAAGATGCTTCATATACTCACTATTGCTCACCAAATCAATTAGGCCAGAGAACGATAATAGAAGATGTGGCCTCCATTATATTACCAAACACATTAATGTCTGAAAAAATTGAAAACACGAGGTCTAACCTAACATACTATATTAAATGCCTGGAGCATAGCCTTCTAAAGTAGTCAATGGAAACTTGTAAAATACTAGTCCTACTTTCTGGGTTCAATACCTATCGCTGCTTTCCTATTGTCCCTTATCTGGCTTCCTATGTCAATAATATGAGCTTCAAGGTGACCAGGTAGATACTTTTACAAACTCAGGATTTTTCTTCATTCAGGTGGCCAATGAGCTACAAATTATGAACATAGGCACACAACATTGATACTGCCTTTCCAAAGCTAATGTATACCGTACATATCTATTTAAGTATATCATATGTAGCATAGCTGTAGTATCCGTGATCAGTTGAAATGTAAGTTTGGTATACCATTATTGTAGTCAGGTGTCTTCCCCACTGATAAGCACCTTGGAGTTGCAGTGAATAGAGAGTTAGTATCCTTCCCTAATCTTACTTGAAGATGTGCCTGGAAACTGTATTTATGAGATCTTTCCTAAAGCAATCCAAGTTCCTAGGTATCAAAATACCCTTCGTGAAACCATTTAGATTTCAACCCAAAGTTATCTGCTTCCAAGCTGTATGGTGCGGGAAAGATTGGGGAGAGTGGCAAGGCTTCCCTTTACAAAATCTCACTGCAGACCAAACAGAGATCTGCTCCTAGTCTGTTCACAGCCAGAGAAAGAAAGACAGAAAGAACTTCTGGTTAACCCTGTTTATATATCTCTATTTATTGACACTTGGTTAATTCAAGATTTAAGGGCCACATGTTGAACCATGAACACCATGTAACAAGTCAACAATATTCTGAACATTTATGGAGATAAATTTTACTTACTGCAGCTCGAGCTTCTGCTAATTTAGCCTTTTTCAGTCTTGTTTTGGCAGCATCCAAGTCTAGCCTTTTATTTTGTAATAATTTGCGTTCCCTCTGCGAAAGTTGAAGAAAATTGCATGTGAGTACATGGAAAACGTTCACTTTAGAGAAAATAGAGAAGCATAAGCCACTTGGCACTTCCTATTCTCTCTCTGTTATATAAGGGTTAAAAGTCCTCTAAGTCACTTTTTTGTAGTAGGAATCCCTCAAGAATAATGCTTAATGACGCAAAATCAAATTGATACTTCTTTATGCATTTGGAACTAATTCTTTAAAGTTAAGGAACCGTATTCACAACTTACAGTAATTGTTTTATAATCTCCTTCTATAAAATTTCGCAGAGGTGTGAGGAAGTTTATTGCAGATGTCTGAATTAGTTCTCGGTCTGCTGCTCCAATTCGTCTTTGTGTTTCTCCACATTTAATGAGAGCATTTCCTGCAACAGAAAAGAGCATTAAGTCATTCCAGTATGAGTTAACATAGCTACCCATCTACAATTACAGAAACATATAGCATGAAATGTTGACATAGTGACTTTTCACGATGTCACTAAGGGTGTTTTGTATTTGCATTGCTTTATAGCATGCTCTAAGTTTTACTTTTGATATTGCATTTTGCTCTTCAAGTCAGTTTCAAGTTCTCAAACCTGACCCACGTACAGCTTCAGAATAAGGTTACAAACCATCCTTACAGAAGCATCACTCACCCCTAGTTTCTAATTAATTCAATACTGCCATCCTGTACATACTTATTCCTAATTAAATGCCACTGCAATCCTGTATACACTGACTCCTCAGTGCAATCAGTGCAAGTTGCTACAACACCAACAATTCTTAGTCCGGGATGCTCAAGTGATATAATAATAATAATAATAATAATAATTTATTATTTATACCCCGCCCATCCGGCCAAGTTTCCCCAGCCACTCTGGGCGGCTTCCAATCAAATATTAAAACAATACAGCATTAAATATTAAAAACTTCCCTAAACAGGGCTGCCTTCAGATGTCTTTTAAAAATAGGATAGCTGCTTATTTCCTTGACATCTGCTGGAAGGGCGTTCCACAGGGCGGGCGCCACTACTGAGAAGGCCCTCTGTCTGGTTCCCTGTAACCTCGCTTCTCGCAATGAGGGAACCGCCAGAAGGCCCTCGGCGCTGGATCTCAGTGTCTGGGCTGAACGATGGGGGTGGAGACGCTCCTTCAGGTATACAGGACCGAGGCCATTTATATGAAATAGTATGATATGATATGATATGATATGAAATAGTTGTTACTTACCATATGCTGTTCCAGGACCAAACTCATTCCCAGCATCCATCATGTGCTGGCCCAATATTTCTGGGTTATTCATACGACTTGGAGCTTTGCGGTCTAGTTTTTCATAGACAAACTCTTCCATTCTAGCATCTAGCAAAAGATAACACAACCAATTGTAAGTTACTGGCCAATGTAAAAGGCAGTTATTTGAAATCTCAAATAATGCTGTTACATGCTAATGCTTGATGACAGCTTTTTTGAAGAAAAAATACCCAACATCCTTTTTATGTATGACTGTCAAATGTGAAAAATGATTTTAAAAACCCTATCATGGATAACAGCACCTAAACTCACACTGCTCCAGTCATTTTTGCCTATTTTTGCACATATTTTTCTTCACTTACTATGCAGCCGCAACTCGTGGTCACCACTGACCCTTCAAAATGCTGTGTGCACACCAGAAGATGGGGGACAGAGGCAGCATAAACTGCATAGGGGGACAGAGGCAGCATAAACTGCATAGGGCACTGAAACAGCAGAAGCCTAGGGGGGCCTGACAGGCCTACAAGAACTGCTGAGGCTGCTACCACCAGGGAGGACTCCCCTGCCCAGCGCCTGAGGGCCCCAGTCCTGCCACTCACCATCTGGCCTAGGGCACGGCCTGACAGGCCTACAAGAACTGCTGAGGCTGCTACCACCAGGGAGAACTCCCCTGCCCAGCGCCTGAGGGCCCCAGTCCTGCCACTCACCATCTGGCCTAGGGCAGGGCCTGACAGGCCTACAAGAACTGCTGAGGCTGCTACCACCCGGGAGGACTCCCCTGCCCAGCGCCTGAGGGCCCCAGTCCTGCCACTCACCATCTGGCCTAAGGCGGGGCCTGATGGGCTCTATAAAGGACCGCTGCCACCGCCGCTTGGCAGAGAGGCCTCAGTTTTGTTTTGTTTTTGATTTTTGTTTAAATTTCTGTTATTTCTAATAAGAGTTCTAAGATGGCGGCGCGCATAGACGCAGTGGCTGCTCAGTGCTCTCCCTTATTTTTAAGTGTTTCGTATGTCTTTTACTGCTGTTAAATGAATTTTTTAAAAAATTTTAATTATTATTATTATTATTATTATTATTATTATTATTTTAAATCCAATTTCATTGTACTTGTACAATGACAATAAAGATATATACATATACAAGCTGTGTTAGTCTCTGCTTCTGTCTGTTACAAGGTTTAGTGCAGCATTTTAAAACATCCTCCTCTCTGATATGGAATATGGGAACTCATATCACAACAAATAGAAGCCTTCATGCCAAGGAGGTTTGTGGATCCCTGTCTATACAGCAAAAAGGTCAGTTTTAAAAGATTTCATCGTCACTCAAGATTTAAGTGAGGAAATCTATTTAAGTATACAAATACTCAAGAGACATATTACAGCCTCCTTTTTCCAAACAGATGGGCTTTCTGACTAAGCTCAGAAGTGTAAAGCTCCTTTTTAAGAAAATCAGCAGCTTTATATAGTTCTGAGAGATAGCCAATACACTGAAAACCAAATATCATTTTCTGTCCTATCAGCATTTCAGAATTGTGTTAATTAACAAAGTAGCTGCTTTAAAAAAAAATACATCACCCCTATACATTTCCAGAAAAGATATTCCCCAACAGCCTGAGGGAATACAAAACAAAGATCAGCAGTAGTGAACTGTAAGATTGCTGACTTTTCTTAATGTGGATCTACTCCACTAACAAATACATGCCCTCAATAGTCAGACTATACTACCTATTGTTGCAAATGCCATATAAATGTTATCAATAACCATATGGCAGTGTTACTATTTCTCCCGTTTTAGAGATGTAACTGAGCCTAAACTAGTAACTTGCTCATAAAAAGTTTAGGACTATGATGGGATCTGAACCCAAATTTTTCTGGACTTCATCCATACTATTTATTATATAAATTTAATAAATAATAATAGTAATAATAATAATAATAATACCACCACATACCAACAAAAAAATTAGTGAGCAACAAGTGAACACCTTCTCACCCCTCTTCTTCCATGAACCGTCTTCTAGTATTAGAAGACGGAAACTTCAACGCACACACATACTCAAGGAAAAGATTCAATATATAATAAGGCCACCTAGCCTATGACTGCATGTCAACCTTATATAATTAAGTTTCTAACCCACTCTTTCAAAGCTGTAGGCCTAGAAAGTAATTTCTCACCCTTAAACATGAACTACAGAGAAGGTAGTAGGCATTTTTTATTATTAAGGCTGGAAAAAGATACAAGATGCTAGGTTGTTGTTTATTAAGCATTCCATCCAGTTTCCAGCATGCAATCATTTACTGAGCACATCAGGATGAGCCTCAAAAGACCAAAGTTCAAAAGCAAAGCTTGGAAACAAAACAAATGCCAATGAGAATATTGAAGTCAGCATAAGATAGTATGACAAGTTACCGGTCTCTGCAGCCACAGTGGGTGCTGTGATACTCCAGTGGTTTGACTTCACCCCGGAGGCACACTCCATTGTCTTTTAAAACAGATGGATGCCAACAACATATTCTAGGATATTTTCCTTTCAGATGTTATTGTATCTTAATGGAATAGTTTCTATTTTTTTAAAAATAATTAATATTCAACTCTATACCCATTTTTTTCTTAAAAACTAGGAAACATTTTGGGATTTATATTTAAAGTATAACCAGCAACATTAATTCAATATACTGTTCAAATCTTTGTAAAGAACACGTGGATAATTAGCTCCAGACTGGAAACTGGTTTTATTGCACTAAACTAGTTACCGCTTTACCAGGGTTCAAATTTCTCCCTCTACACACATATATGTCCCAACACTAGCTAGGGTGAAGTAAAAGCTGGAGTGATGTTCAAATAGGTACGCCATCATCATTATTATTTTACTTTTCAGTTCGCAATAAATTGTATTTTGTTTTCAGATTGAAATGGGAAGACAGAGCTGAACAAAGCCACTTGTTCTGAGGTAGATCATTCTACAGAGCTGTCTTTGAAAACAAAACACTTACTTTCTTAAGTCATAAAGCTACTGATCATTTTGCAGTTACTGAAGCAGCAGCAAGACTCTGAACCAATAGACTTTCCATGAAGCCAGGCTTCATAGCTCACCACAAAAGATAAGGTTTACAAATACAAGCCTCTCCATAGTCAACAACAGAAAAGTTCTAGCTGTGCTCCACTTAGCAGATTGCGCTATGTCAGTTTTGTAAATAGGCCCCAAAAGTAACAAACTTACCCCCCCTCCAAAAAACACACACAGATAAAAAAACTAGTCGATTAAGAGGCTTGCAGTAACACCTTAGCAAGTTGGAAAAGCTGTTTTCTGCCAAGCAAACTGGCTGAGAGACATTACTCCAGCCCACTGCATATTTTTGCTACCTATAGTAGAAGGGTCTTGTCTTCTTCCACAGCTAGCGCAGAAACCAAACCAGAATGAATTCCGGTTGGCTACCCTGTTTCCCCTTTTTTAAGACGTAGTCATAAAGTAAGCCATGGCAGGCTTTTATCACATTTGCAAAAAATAAGCCATACCCTGAAAATAAGCCATAGTGCTGCCATTGTCCCCGTCGCCTCCTAAGCCCCTCCTTCCTGTTCCTGGCGCTCAGGGAGCCAAGACATCCCCTGAAAATAAGCCACCCTGTGTTTTTTTGAGGAAAAAAATATATAAGACAGTGTCTTAAAATAGGGGAAACAGGGTAAATACAAGGCTGTCCTAGGTAGCATGCACAAAGTGTTACCTGGCAAACATCAAGAGCAAAATAAAAACATGCTTTTCTTACTTGGATTGGGTTGCAACAACACTTCTGTCTGCTTCATAACCTTTTCTGTCCATTGCTTAGTACATTCTGCTTTGCACAGAAGATTTTCTAAGTGAGCATCCAATTCAGTCTTCTCTGCTTGCCCAAGTTTTTCTTCTGTAAACTACATTGGTTAAACAAACAAATAAATCACTTTTCATGTTACAATCCAGAAATACAACTTTTGTTAGTATCAATACATAAAAAATAATAACAGAAATATTATCCAAGAAAGAGAAATTTCCCTATTTTATTCCTTCAAACTGCTATGAAAATGAAGCTACCAACTGGCTTGATGTCTAACTAGTACTTCAAAAAGGAGGAATGCAACACTTGAAATAAGACAAAGAATACTATTTTCAGTGAAATCTTAAACACAAAACTTTACATAGAGGTCAAGTGTATAAATGTGGTCTTATTAAAAGAATACAGAATTAAAAGGGTTACGAATACAAATGCAGAAGTGTCAATAGAATTTACACTTTGGTCACTTACTGGGGCAAGCAGTAACTGCCCCAGGCCACACCCCTTCCATGTCAACACTTCCTCCAGATTTCTGCACTTCCATATCTATCCCAGAGGAAACCTAGAATAGTGCTATGATGCCTGCTTTTATCTACAAGGCTGCATTGTATCATCTACCATTGCATATTTTATACCATATTAAATAACTTCATCTGTTTTTATTTTGGAAGGAGTATATTGATGAAGGGCCACACAAAAGCCCTCCAACTTTCTTCTAAATCTATTATTGAATAGCTAATACTAGAAGAGCTGTTGGTTAGCTGTGCTGCATACTGTATTGGTTCCAGCTTCAGTGGAAATATTGAATTATTACTTAGCATCAGTAATGGACTGGATGAGGGTCATACAGAAACTCGATCCTGACAATACAGATGCATTGTTGTAAGGCAGCTCATCTCTCCAGAGAGGTAGCATTCAAGTTGTTGTGAACAGGATTGCTCTCCCCCTAAAGAACAAGTTTTACAGTTTGGGATTGCTCATAGACCTTTGGAAACAAAGCTGGATCAGAACAGCATAGAACATCTTCCACCAGCTGCACCGAGACCCCTCTTGCATAGGAGCTTAGTCATAGCTAGCCATGTTCTGGTTACTCCAAGAATATACTACTGCAGTGTGTTGTATGTGAAGTTTGCTCTTAAACTTCAGGAACTCAACAAACAGACACTAGGCATTAACTTGGGTTACTGGAACCACCAATATATGAACTCCATAGGCCTCCACGATTCTCAGCACAATTCACAGAGCTGTTGGCTATTTAATGCTATCTTCAACAACAGTTATATTGTTTGTTATTGATGATGTTAACGACCCTAATTTGCTTTTATCTAATGGCAGATGAACTTTCACGACATTATGGTGCAATTGTAGCAGGAGCGTTGAGCTAGGATTTGGGAAACCTAGGTTCAAATCACCACTCAGTCATGAGGTTCTCTAGGTGACTTTGGCTACTTTCTCCCTAAGGCAGTTTGTCTTGAGAGAAAGCTTGAGCTCCTTGACGAAAAGATGGAAGGTTATCTTATAAATAGCACTGACAAAAGAAACTGAGCGAGCATGTGTAGCCACTGTCAAAAATGCATGACCAATGTTCTTAGGAGCTATTATGCAACTGACTCCTCCCAAAAATTATGGAGTAATGTACAAGAGACAGGAAGCTAACAGGAAAGTGTATGACAGTGGTTAAAAATATTTCTATGACAACCCATTTCTCTAACCCACTTATGGGTCTGAGTTGTTAAAAACCCAGTGAAACAGATTTAACTCAGACCAATATATTTATTTGAAGTCAAGCCAATTTGAGAAAAAACATTAAGTACAACCTTTTCACAGAAATGTTAATCACATTAAACATCACAAGACAGGCATCATAAGATCTCTAATTAAGAAGATAGTTTGTCTTGTCATCTCTTCAGTACTTGTGAAGATAGGTTACAGATGCAGAAACTTCACATGGAAAAGAGGAACAGCACAAAATCACTAATCTATGAAACAATAGCTGCTTAAATAATAATTCCTAATTAAAGTGTTAACTTTTTAGAAGAACCCTAGAAAGCAAAGATTTGAAAAATAGTATTTGCGCGATCTATCTTGACCAAACTGCGAGAGGCAGTGAAGGATAGGCGTGCCTGGCGTGCTCTGGTCCATGGGGTCACGAAGAGTCGGACACGACTGAACGACTGAACAACAACAACAATTTGCGCGATCTATACCTCAGCCCCCTTTTTAGTCACAAGATCTACCACCATATCACAACATGCTTTTGAAGGTTCAAAAGTAGGTGGCCATTCAGCAAGGGGCCTTTCTAGCTTAAGAGACTCTACACTAGCTTAAGAGACTCTACACCAGAGCTAGCACAAGGATGCAAAGGAGGTCCAAAAGGTTCGCTCCTGCCTACACTGCAGCCTAGTAGAGAAAAGGTGGTAGGCACAGGATAGCTGGTTGTCAGATAATGGTGGACAGTAGCTGTCCTTCATACTTTTCTTTATTTTTCCCCTCTATGTTGTTTTTATGGGTTGGCATCCAATTTCATTGTACTTGTACAATGACAATAAAGAATTCTTCTCTTATCTTATTCACTCTTTAATTTGGAAAAAAGAGGAGTGAAGAGAGCTGGGAAGAGGCAAAAGAAAAACTGATACATCTTTGAGGCAAAGGAAATTACCGGTAATGTTTAGTGGGTAAGCAAAAGGAAGATTCATTTGCAGCTTTTTATTGTTTGCAACACACACCCAGCACTTTGTGTTCCAATCAATCTGTGGTTGGTCTTGGGCAAGCACCTGTCTTCATCTAGCCCAACACCAGCAACTGAAATGTGCCTCTGAAGCTCACAAGGACAACAGCACCACCTCCACATGCACAGTTTGTCCTCAGCATCGGGTAGCTATATGCCTTCTTAGAACATGGTACTTCCAGTCAGCTTGCATGTTTGAAAGGGGCTTCCAAGGGCAAGAGAAGACAGGAGGTGCAGAAAGGTTTTGGCAAGACTAGCTCAGCAGAGGACAACTCAATGAACTTAACAGCTCAACGAAATGGCACTCTTTGCAGCACAAGGAGAGAAATTAATGTATTTCCACTATTTGGAGGTAGTAATTACTATGTAATTTCTAACTAAATCCTGTCGGATATGAAAACACTACCCTGGAATTAAGTTGCAAATTCTTAATACGTAGCGGGAGGTCTACCGCACTGATGTTCTGTGGAAATGATTGCGTAATACAGGAAGCCTGATTCAAGGCTAAGTTGGAAGCAACACCCCATTTTACAAGCACCAATTCCCCGCCACCTCACACCGCTCAGAAATGTGGGTAAAGGTGTGGAGATGAAGGCTACAGGACACAATCCTGCTCTGCTCTCCATATGTCTGCATCCATGGAGCGCACATGAGAGGGCCTAGAACAGGGTTTCCCCAAACTTGGGTCTCCAGCTGGGTCTTTTGCATTACAATTCCCATCATCCCCACAGTTCCTGCTAGCTAGGGAGGATGGGAGTTGTAGTCCAAAAAGCATTATTATTAACACCCCTACCTAATTAAATAAAAAAATTAATATTAATAACACCCCACCCATCAACTAATAGTAATAATAATACCCCCGCCCATCTGTCTGGGTTTCCCCAGCCACTCTGGGCGGCTTCCAACACATACAGAAACGTAGTAAAAGGCCAAACACTAAAAACTAGACAGCTGCGAGTCTTAGCCTGCAGGCAACACTGGTCATGGCCAAGATTTCGAGCAGGCCCCGTTGGCTTAGCACAGCCGACCAGGAGAAGGGAGTGGGCGGCGGCAGTGGGGAAGAGAAAGAGAGACCCACACCCAGGAGAGGGGGAGGTCTTGCGTAAGCCCCTGAGGCCGGTAGCGGGCGGTCAGGCCCGTCCCACCCACCGCCGCCGCCGCGGGCGCCGAGAGGACAGCCGGCCTGAGGCCTCTCAAGGGCCGGCCAAGGAGGGAGGGAGAGCGACTCTCGGCTTCCAGCCCCGCAGAAAGGCGACAACGGATGGGCGGCGGCTTAGACGTGCGCGGGGGTGTGGAGAGAGATAGAGAGAGAGAGGCCGAGGCGCCACCAGGCTGCCAAGCCCTGACAAGGCCCGGCCAGGCCCCACTTAGCGGAGGGGTGTGTGCGTGTGGCCCCCCTCGAGCTCTGCCTTTGAATAAACAAACAAGGGCGGCGCGCGCAACCAACGGTTTCAACGGCGCCCGGGGAGGGGGAGGAGGGGGGTCAGGTCGGAGGAGCCGCCGCCCTCCTCGTCCTTTTCCCTCCTGAGATGAAGCCAGGCCAGCTCTAGTCGCCCTTCGCCTCTCCGTTACCTGCACGGCGCGGCTGAGGAACGTGCCGGCGTCGGCCGCCAGCTTCTTCACATTGAAGTCCATTATGTTCATCTTCGTAGGGGGGTTGACGGTGCCGCCGGCGACGGCCCGTCCCGTCTGTCCGTCACGGCGCGCCCGCCTCAGAAGCTGCCGGCCAAGGCGGCGGCGGCGGCGGCGGCGTAAGGGCGCTGCCGGGCCCGGCCGGGCACAGCTGCAGATCCGGCATCTGATTGGGCGGGAGGAGCGCGGGGTGGGCGGGATCGAGGAGAAAGGAGGGGCGAGACGGGGTTAAGCGCCGCCCCCAAGTCCGCCCCTTAAAAAGGAGGCTTCGCGAGGGGAAGTCAAAGGAGCGGTTGCTGCTCCCTAAGGGAGGAAACGGCTTTTATCGTCGTTGACACGGGAGCGTTCATTTCTCTCTTTCCCCCTCTGCCCGGGTGGCGCCATAAGGAGGAAACTGTCAGGCTGCGGGTTTTTGACTCCTCTCGTACCACGTTTCGGGTGAGTTGAGTCTGAAGGGGAAACGACAAGGAACTTATTTTCCTCTCAGTGTTAGAAACTGAAATATGAAATGGCACATTAAATAGAGGTTACAGGCGCCAGAACGGAATGTCTAGGCGCGCTTTTTTAATAGCAAGAATACAAAGTTGAAAATGAACGAACTGCAGCTAAAATATTATGTTCATTTCCCACAGTGTTTAGTCCTTCCCCTGCCCACCCCACTACTCAGAGAGTAGCTGGAAGTAGGGAGACAGAAAAGGTCCCGCTTTCCTTCCACTCTGCAGACAAGCCCTGGATTCTCCCTACACCCCCTTTCCTTCATTAAAAAAAAAATATCATTTTTGGCACCACAGTTAACACATATTAAAGACCTATACAGCTGGTGGCAGTGTCCAGTTCGCAAACCTAAGACTTAAGGGTCCTTCAGTGATCCCAATTTATTTAGGTTTTAAGCATCCCTGTGAGAGTCTGAGGTAGAGAACACTTTAACATGCACTACTTAAACCATCATAACTCACTGACTAGTATATTTCAGATTAAAAGTACATTAAACAAGGCAACTAAAACCTAAAGAAAACATGTTGGGTTGAAAAGCAAAAAGTAAGTTTTTCAGGTCCCCAATCACGTTTTACTTGGGAGGAAGCCCCATTGAACTTGGTTGGAATTTATTTCTGAGTAACAGTGGCCATTTTAATCTGAAATCTTAGGTGCAGTACTGGACCCAGAGCTCAGAAACGGCTCGCGAAATTCCTTGTCGCAAAACGCACCCAGAACAATGGGAGTTTCGAACACTGTGTGCGATTGAGTTGAATTAGAGGCACGTTAATGTGTGTGCTTTGAGAAGGTATGAGTTAATATTTAATTATCCCTTTTTTGTCCTTTCAGGCTGTGACGATTGGTGGTTTAAATGTTTGACAGTTTTCTTTAGTTCTTTTCAACGCCTGCACATAGTGCATGTGACATCACACACACTACGTGCAGGTATGTGCGTGTAACATCACACATCTGCGTGGCGGCGGCGGGCAGCCACAATCCTGAGGGTGAGATGGCACCCCTGAAATACAGTATATAAATGCAATAAAATAGATGGATAGATGGATAATTGCTGGAAGATTTCACTGCACATTATACAGCCATTTACCCATCTTGGTCCATTAAATAAAGCATGGCTTTAGAAGCTGATCTTACGGTAGGCTGCAATTCTAAATGAATTTACAAAGAAGTAAGCCTTACTCAACACAGAGGAACTTCTGATAAAGCATACATACTCTGTTTCCCCTATTTTAAGACGTAGTCATAAAATAAGCCATAGCAGGATTTTTTCACATTTGCGAAATATAAGCCGTACCCCGAAAATAAGCCATAGTGATAGGAGCAGTTCTGGAGGGCGCCAAGGAAAAGGCGGAGCTGGGCGTCCAGTCCCGCCACCAAAACCAGTCAGCCCCAGAAGCAGCGCTCAGGAACTCTGCAGAGCAGGGCGCACAGGAAGGGGCAGTGGGCGCGACAAAGGCACTCCGAAGGTCTCTTCGCCCGCGTGCTCGCCCAACTCTGCTCGGCGCACAGTGCACGGGGCGGCCGCCATGGCGGAGAGAGATGGCGGCACGGTTTTTCCCTGCTCGCCCAAACAGCATACAGTATCACAGTGGTGATAATATGCTCGCCGCCACAACGAAATCCCCCGAGCCGCCTCGCGCATCGCCCAAGAGGCCCCTTGGAAAACAAGGCTTCTGTCGAGTTTCGAGGAGGGAAGGTGGCGGAGGAGGAGCAGGAGAGAGCGCCCAGCGAAAGCGGGTCTCTCTGGTGCTCGTTTCCTCAAAGCTCAGCTTGGATTCTCCCCCCGCTGCCAGCAAGCAAACAAAGAGCTCCGCGCCTGTCCCATCCTTCGCAGCCCCAGAACTCGAGCGTGGCCTTGCCAAGGCGTGCTTACATAATAAAAATGAGACATCCCCTCAAAATAAGCCATAGTGGGTTTTCTTGAGGAAAAAAAAACATAAGACGGTGTCTTAAAATAGGGGAAACACGGTACCAGTAGGATCACACCACACAGTATTTCTGTGTGCTTTGGGAGTCCACTAGATGTCAGTATAATAAAACCTATTTACTTAACACTTTTGTTGGGGTGGGGCAAGTTGCATTTACACAATGTTCCAGCACTATGTGTCAGTTTCACCTGAAATAAAGAGATTATCTGGATTGCAGCATCACAATGGGCAAAGCTTTTCCCCAAAGATAGTAGTGAACACCCAGATTTTTTTTTTCTAGTTTGGTGATCTAAGTATGAGACATGATGTCAACAGACCCATTAGGTAAATTCAAGTTTGCCCAAATAATATTTAAAGCCAGGGTAAAATCAGTGGCTGAATGTGGTCTTTAAAATTTCAGCCCTGTGCAAGGCCAAAATTTGGTGCCCCCCCCACCTTGCCTTCTGCTCAATTCACTATGTCAGTGGTTTTCAACCAGTGTGCCGTGGCACCCTGCGGTACCTTGAATGACAGTCAGGGGTGCTGCAGGCAACTCTGGCCTCTGTCCCTCTTTCTTTCTTTCCTTCCCTCCCTCCTCTGAAGCCCTCTTTTATCTCTGCCTCCCAAAGACTTGCACAGCTGTTTGTTGCAGCAGCCCTGGCTACAAGTTCTCCAGGCGAATGGTGCCTCTGGGGCTGACCACGGGGTGCTTCCCAGTCCCCTTTGGGGCAGTGTGAGGAGGTACCTCTCTTTGGAGCAGGGGGGCAGCTCAGAGACCAGTGGCTGCCCAGAGGATTCCCAAGGAGAGGGGAGAGGAGTTATACCTGGAAAGTCCTGCAGTGCCCTCTTGTGTTGGTGCCCAGTGCAGCGGAACGAGTTCCATTGCAAAAATCTGTCTCTGATGGAATGAAAGGCACTCGCCTAGATGAGGAAAGTTGAACAAATAAAAGTTGGGCAAGGGGTATAGAACACCTCACATCTGCACACTTATTTTGCTCTAGAAATGAGGGCCTCCCTTGGGACACACCAAGGGTCAAAGCATGTCTGCCACTCTATAGCAATCCAGTTTAGCAATATGAATGGAAACGGCAATTGTGGTATGTCGAGCCATAAGAGCCATAAGCGTGATGATGTGCACTTGTGCATGTGCGCGCGCGCGCACACACACACACACACAAAACAACAACCCCCCCACTTTTTACTTTATAATTCTAAAGGCTTTATGGCAGGAGTTGCTAACCTGTGGCCCTCCAGATGTCATTGGACTCCAACTCCCATTGACACTGCTATCTAGGCCTGATGGGAGTTGAAGTCCAACAACAGGTTAGCCAACCCTGCTTAATAATAATAATAATAATAATAATAATAATAATTATGCCCCACCCATCTGGCTGGGTTTTCCCAGCCACTCTGGGCAGCTCCCAACCAAATTTTAAAAACAGAATACAAAATGGCTTTTTACTGTTAGTAATCTGCTTCTGTGGGCTGTGAATTTTTGCTGTTTTTGATTTGATTTATTCTCTGTTGCTTGATTTTGTTGGATTTTTATAGTTGGGTTTTATTTTAACATTTTATTGTAAGATGCCCAGAGACCTCTGATCATAGGGTATCATAGAAATATCATTAATGACAATCTCATTTTTCATTGATAAGCATCCATGTTATGTACATAGACAGTCTTTCATTTAAACACTGACCAGATGCAGAAGAGTTTCACTTCAGCAGGGTTGATGCAACCTGTGTCCTCAGACCATCGTCTGGTTATAATTATTTAGATGTCACAGTGTCCAAATATAATTTTCTAGGATTCCACTACATTCCTATTAAGGATATTTGGTTCAGTTCAGTGCCTTTATATGAAAATGAACATGGTCAGACTGGGGAGAGAATAACAACCGTTGAACACAAACAAAATTATATCTGAGTAAATATGAATAGGATTGTACGTACTATAGAATAAGTATCAATTTTTCCAGATCTGAGCATTGCATCAATTGTAGGTGTGTGAGCTTAGATAAGGTGATACTGAAACTTTAGAGGAGAACACTACAATTCTAAGATCCTTAATTGGCAGTTTTGGTAACCAGGTGGTTGATTTCTTTTTTGAAACTTAACGGAGAGAGGGCAGCCCACCAATAGGATCCGGCCCTGGTGGAGTTCATGTCAGCCATGTAGCATGAGCCCCTCAGTTAGCACCTCTTCAAATCAACCTACCCAGTTGAAGTTAAGAGATTATTTTTCACTAGTAAATTAAGCCCGTTGGAAAACGGGCGCTAGAAGATATGTGTTGAAACATGTTAAGAAAATGTATAAGGAGGTAGAACATCATGCGTCAAGCCACTACGTCATGCGGCTCTCGCTGATCTGGTTTTTTTTTTCTAACAACGCGAGAGCCGCATGACGTAGGCAGCTCTGCGCATAGCGTCCCTGTTGCCCTAGCAACTTTGGGGACACGCGCAGAGCTGACCGAGTGGCTCTCGCTTGACATCGCTCGCCGTTTTCTTCCCCCCTTTTTTATTTCCCCCCTTGTTTTTCCCTTCCCCCTTTTATCTCCCCCCCCTTTCATTCCCTTTATCCCCCTTGTTTTTCCCTTTCTTCTTTCCCGTTTTCTTCCCCTGCTTTCCCCTTGTTTTCTCCTTTTCTTCTCCGCCTGGATTTCCCCTTTCTTTTCCCCTTTTTCTCTCCCCCCTTTCCCCTTTCTTTTTTCCCTTTTCCTCCCCTTGATTTTCCCTCTTTCGCCACTTTATTCCCCCCCTTGTTTTCCCCTTTCCCCTTCTCCTCCCCCTTCCCCCTTTCTTTCTTTTCCTCCCCTTAATTTTCCTTCTATTTTCCCTTCCCCCTTTCTTATTCCCTTTTTGTTTTTTCTCCCCCCTTTCCCCTATTCTTCCCCCCCCCTTGATTTTTATTTTAATTTTTGCATAAATAAATATAGGAGTGGGCCAAGCTTCCTTGGCCCGTGTGAGGGGGACTTATAAGGGGCCCTGCTGCGGGCCTCCCCAATGGTGCTGCTGGGCCCTCCCCACAGCCAGGGGTCACCCAGGGGGCTCACCCACTTCAGGGCAACGGAGGGGCGTTTTCCCTTCCCCACACCTCCTCCGCCCACCGGTCCCCGAGAAGGCCTGCGAGAGGGAGGGAGGGACGCAACCTCAGCGGCAGGAGCGGGGAAGGCCGCGGCGAGGACACCTGCCCTGCATGCAGAAGCACTCCGGCGTCCAAGGGCCCGACAGGATCTCTGCAGGCAGGGCTTGGCGGGGGTGGGGGGGGGAGAGGCGCCCCGAAATCACCTCAGAACCCGGGCGAGGCCTCGCGGAGGCGTTTACCTTCCACCCTCAAGCCCACCTTCTCGCTTCCAAAGCCCCCCCGGCGGCTGAGGAGAAGAACCTGAGGCGAAAGAGGAAGAGCAGGAGGAGGCGGGGCTGGGCTCCCCTCACCCCTATTGCGCAGCTGAAACCACAGACGGGTGGGGGGGTGGGGGCTTGTGTGTGTGTGTGTGTGTGTGTGAGAGAGAGAGAGAGAGAGAGAGAGAGAGAGGGCAGCCGGGGGAGGAATACCACGTGAGTTGCAAGCGGCTTCCCTCGGCCCGGCTGCGAAGGTAGGGAGAGGGGGGAAGCGAGCGCGGGGTGGGGGGTGGGGCTTGTTTTTGTGTAGGGGGTGGGGGCTTTTGTGTGTGTGTGTGTGTGAGAGAGAGAGAGAGAGAGAGAGAGCTTGCAAGTGAAGGAAAGAACTGCATACAGTGCGCAGGGAAGGGCGCGGGCCGGACGGGGGGCCTCCTTCTCTCCTGGCTTCTCGGCCACGGCCTCCTGGGGGAGGGAAGGCCGCGCCGGGGGATCGTCCGGCCGCGGCGGCGCGCGAGGAGGAGTTGGAGGCGGCGGAGGATCCTGGGCGGGCCCGTGGCGGCGGGAAAGGCCTCCGCTAGAAGCGCCAACTGCCTCGCTCCGAGTCGCCCCTCAAGCGCGCACGGCCTCCTCCGCCGCCGCCTGCCTTCTCTCTCTGTCTCTCTGAGGCTGGCGGGTGTGTGTGTGTGTGTGGAGGTACAGGCGTAACCGCCATCGCCTATTGGTCTGCGTCCTCCAATCCCTGTGTCACTGGAACGCACGCGCACTTGCGAATTCCTGTGACACACGGAAAGTAGTACGTACAGACACAGGCTCTTTATTATATAGGATGTCTTCCTGCTACACAGGACTTGTGTATGTGAGATGGCTGCTTAGGACATGACATGGGAGAGGGGGAGTCCATAGCACAGTATCCTAATCATGGGGACGATGGACCACTTTCCTTTTATCAGAAAACATAAATAAAATTGTTCCAGTCTTCTCCATGGAATCTTCTTCTTTAATAATTTTTCACCATTCTCCCCTTACCAGTTTGTGTGCTGCTGTCAAAAAGTAAGAAGGCAATACAACTTTTATAGTGCATTTTTATAGGTGATCAGGGATTATAATCTATTTTAAGCTGCAATCACTAACCTGGGAGTAAGTCTTATTGAACACAGATGTGTTTATTTTCATCTATGAAATGTTACAGGGTATGAACATACAATAATAATATAATCTAGCTTTCATTGTTTACAATAGATAATATTAATCTATTATTCAAGCTGTGTATGTATACATTACCATTTAGAATTTTGGAAACCATGAAATAGACCATAATCAGATACAGAAGGAGTTCCATTTAAAATCATGTAACTAATTATCTAATTGCACAATGGAGAAAGAGGAATATACTCTCTTTCTCCATTGTACAATTTAGGATACCTGACTCCTAAAAGTTAATATATAATTATTACATTCCAGGCTCAGAAGTTCTAGGGCTTCGGTATCTTCACTTAAATAAAGCATACTGTTAGATTTGCAAAGCACAAATAATAACTGCAGAAGTACATACTATTATCACAAGTGTTAGGAATACAATTACACATTAGAAGGAGTGGTATAAATGTTGTTTGGACTAGGAGTAGCTCCAAGTAATGGAGAAACAATCATAGCTGCCCTTGCTATATTAGATGCTTCTCCAACATTGTAGTTGTATTACATTCCAGTCTGGGGACTTCTGTTTCTTCGCTTATGTACAACGCAGATGGTTATACTTACAATAACACAAATAATGATCACAGAAGCACATACAATGATCACGATTTTGGTAGTGTCATTTATCACACTGCCCTCAGGATCATTAGCACCAGTGGGTTTCACATTAGAGGAAGTTGTGTGAGCAGTGGAAGTGTTGTTTGGACTAGTGGCAGTACTTAGCAATGTGGAAGTGCCAGTTGAAGAAGTGGGAGTAGTTGGCAATGTGGAAAAAATCACAACTGCTCTTGCTGCATTAGATGGTTTTCCAGCGTTGTTGCTGCCATCAATGGCACGAATGGCAAAGTAGATGGAGGAGCCATTTTCTTTCGTTAAGTTTTCTGACTTGTACTGAAAAGATTGTTTGACCCCAGCGACTTCCACTGTCAGTCCAGTAGTGTTCACAGAAGTGGCACTATCAAAACTTGCATCTCTTAATTCCAAGGGATTTTCACTCATTTTTATTTCATATCGTTCAGCTGCAAAATAAAGGACCCACAACAGACATGCGTTGGATGTACATCTTCAAACATGGATCAAGGAAACAGTGACAAGCCTATCAGTGCATAACTTCCTATCCTCCAGGAAGCCTAAGCATATTGCATACCAGCCATTGCATCATTGTGTGTTGCAGAAGACTTTGGAAAATATTCCAGGGCATACGCTTGGTTCACATGGCCACCATGTCAAAGTTGTTAAGATCAGCTGTCATTCCATGCTAATTTAAAAGCATGGTATTTGTCAGGGGTGTCCAGAACCATTTTTGGTCCAGGGGGGCATTTAGAAATCTAAGCACTGTTACAGGCATCAAAAACAACTCATTCCACAGAAGAAAAACTAATGTGACTCTACCCGCCTGCCCCCACAACGCAGGAAAAATAGCTACACCTCCAAACAAATAAAGCATATTCTATACTTTCTATACTCTATATTCTATAGGAGTCATTCTGGACTAAAACAAAGCAATGTCTGTGTTCAAACCATACAGTCAAACACTTGACTTGGCCCAAAGAATCCTGGGAACAGTAGTTTGTTAAGGATGCTGGAATTGTAGCCTTGGGAGGGGAGAACTGCAGTCTTCCCAGAGCAACAGTGCCATGCTATTCTAGCATATTACAGGGAGATTAATTCTGGTATAAACCCCTCCCTTGCCATATTTAAATATATATCCTGTATCTCTAAGCAAGGGAGTCATACTGGTTGATTAAATCAGGATTCCACACTTACCTTGTCCTACATCATAGTCATTCCCAGGAGCTGTCCACGACAAAAGGAATTCTTCATCATCGGCAGCTAGCTCCACCTCAAGGTCAGTGATTTGACAGGGTGGAAAGACATCTGGGGGTTTTGTATTAGGAACTCCTGATACCACAAAAGAACCACCAGATGCAACTCTGCTGAAACTTCCTAGGTTTGCTTGGATTTCATCCTCAGTAGCTTCAGGTCTTGGTGAGTTCATTTTTATTACACCTTCCAAAGAAAGAAAGAAAAATTGTGTCATAAAATGTAACTAGAATCTCTGCAAACGTTCTCAGTATTCTGAAAGTCTGTTTGATTTATTTCCTTGTGTGCAAACACAAAACCAAGACAAGGCATGTATAAGAGGTGATAGAATAGCCATCTTCAAATATCTGAAGGGCTATCACATGGAAAATAGAGCAAGCTTGTTTTCTGCTGCTCCAGAGGGTAGGACCCAAAATAATGGATTCAAACTACAAGAAAGGAGATTCCAACTGAACATCAGAAAGAACATTCTGGTGGTGAGAGCTGTTCAGCAGTGGAACAGAACACCTCAGAATGTGGTAGACTCTATGCTCATCCACACTTCTGTTTGATTCAATGTTCATTCCATTTGTCTCGTGCCTTCTCAGCACAAGTCCAAGAGGATTTTCTTTTGCCCAGCCATTTTCCCTGTGAAAAAACATGGTTTACTGCTGAATTGAAATAAACGTCAATTTTCTGCAGATTGGGACAAACTGAAGAAATACCAGGATGAGCCCTCTCTGCCATTAGAGGTTTTTAAGCAGAGGTGGATGGCCATTTGTCAGAGATTCTTTGGCTGTGATTCCTGGGTGACCTTTCAGGTCCCTTCCAACTCTACAAGTTTATGATTTGTTATTAATCTGCAGTAGATACCTATTTTTCTCTCTATAGCCAGCCTCAGCCTCTCTTGTTCCCTCATTTGGTTTACAGTATTTCTATGCAGGGAAGGGACCAGGTGGCGCTGTGGGTTAAACCACAGGCTTGCTGATCAGAAGGTCAGCGGTTTGAATCCCTGCGACGGGGTGAGCTCCCGTTGCTCGGTCCCAGCTCCTGCCCACCTAGCAGTTCGAAAGCATGTTAAAGTGCAAGTAGATAAATAGGGACCGCTCCAGCGGGAAGGTAAACGGCGTTTCCGTGCGCTGCTCTGGTTCGCCAGAAGCAGCTTTGTCATGCTGGCCACATGACCCGGAGGCTGTCTTCGGACAAACGCCGGCTCCCTCGGCCTATAGAGCGAGATGAGCACGCAACCCCAGAGTCGGACACGACTGGACCTGATGGTCAGGGGTCCCTTTACCTTTACCTTTATTTCTATGCAGAGGATGCCCAGCTCTGTACTACCATTCACAATTTCAGTTATTGACAAGCTTAACAGGTATCTCTTCATGGCTGCCAAGAAATCACTAAAATTCAATATGCACTTGTGTTTCCTCTAAAACATTTTCCCTATCCCAACTTGATGCTCTGTAATTCAGTCTACTGAGCAATTCTGCTGTAGTTCCCTCAAATCTGTACTCTTATTAACTTGCCAGTCTTTCTCCACAACAGTTTTATGTTCCACCAACTCTTAACTGCCAGTTTTGCAAAACTGCTTCTTCTAAAATTTTGACAATATTCTTCTACTTGGTTTTCCTACTTCTTTTCAATTTCTTGCATGTCTTAAATTCTTCTGTGACGGTTGGGGTATGTGTGGGTTTTTTTGTGTGAGTATAGATGAATTGCAGGTATTTTCCAGAAGAAGGATGCCAGAATAATATTTTAAAGCCTAAAAACTTGGGGAATTTTCCCATTGATTCCCAACATATTCAATGAGGAGTGGCCCAGCTTGCTTCACCACCTGAGGGGCATTCTGCAAGTTTGTCTTCTCTGCCCCAGGGTGGGGAAGATGAGTTGGCAACACTGTGTGCAAGAACACCCCACTTTTGCCAAACTCTGAGAATCAGGATGTTCTACTAACGTTGCCACTGCAGGGGCAGGGAAGATGAGCGGCAATGCCATTTGCCAGAATACTTCCCTCTTGCTGGCAGGGGGACATTCCAATGGTGGCAGAAGCAGTGGCATGGGTGGGGCACTGCCTCTTGTGTTTCTACTACCTGTGGCAGGTGCTTCACCCTGCCTCATTGTTGAGCCAGCTCTGCATTCAATCAAGTTGGGCAGTACATAGAATATTGCAGGAGAGTAGACTGTGTCAGAGTTGTAAAAGGTAATGGATCCCTGGATGGTTAGGTCCCGTCAAAGGCGACTGGGGTGCGGTGCTCATCTCGCTTCAGGCTGAAGGAGCCAGTGTTTGTCCACAGTCAGCTTTCCGGATCATGTGGATAGCATGACCATACCGCTTCTGGTGCAACGGAACACCGTGACAGAAACCAGAGCGCACGGAAACACCATTTACCTTACCACCACAGCGGTACCTATTTACTTGCACTGGTGTGCTTTTCAACTGCTAGGTTGGCAGAAGCTGGGACAGAGCAACAAGAGCTCACCACTGTTGCGCTGGTGTTAGAGATGTGTACTCAATATCCGTATTAAATCTAAAATCTGCATAAGGTCAACAATGGGGAGGGGAATGGCAGGGAAAGGTTTGCATTTCTCTCGAGACATGCATACTTTGAGAACTGTAGAGCTACATATTACTAGTAAATGCTTTTTCATAATGAATCCTTACCATTTTCCACAAAACCTGGTATATAGAGTGCTTGACTCTGTCTGCGGACCAATCTGACAGCCTTGTCTTTCCCTTGGACACGCACTTTTAAGTTGTATCTACCATTCTGTGTGAATGATATGAAATACCTTGAGTAGATTCCATCATGCTTGACAATATCAGCACCTGAGTACATAAATATTGATACTTAACAGTCAAAGCAAACCTCTCACTTGTGGTCATTATAAACCCTACATAACACATGCAGGAGATGTTTGTCTCATAGTAACTCCTCCTGTTTTCATGAAATATAAAATATGCCTGACTTAATGTGATAGTATGGAATCATAAGGGACTGGTTAGTAATATCTGTACAACACAAGCCAACACAACTCATGACCTACCAAACTAAACATAATGCAATAACATGTATTAGAACTTGCTGCATGCTCCATTTTCTGCAGTCACAGAAAGTTAGCAAAATCAGGAGATTTATCAAGCTTGTGGGAGCCACTAAGAGTCCACCTTTCCCCATATGAACCTGTCCAGACCCTGGAATCATCACCTGAAGCCTTTTTCTGTGTGCTGTCTCTGAGGGCTGGGTATAAGAGAGCGGGCCTTCTTTGCAGTAGGCTCCAAATGGGGATATTGGCTCAATGCATCTGAGGGAGCACACCTGGCTGGTTTTGAAAATATCTTTGTAAGAGGCCTTGGAGGCCACTATGTCAAATTAGACAAGGCTGGATGTCAGTGAAAAAAATATCAAAATGCATACCACAATAAATACTTACCTGAACCATCGTCATAAAGCTCAAGCTCTTCAATTTTTCCTTTCTCATCTTCAACTATGGCTGTGATATTTGCACCAATAACAGGTAAGAAACCTTGGCTGATTTCTGCATATATGACCATTGGATTAGGATAGCTATTGGTATCTTGATTCATATAGGGCTTCACAAGAACTGGAGGCACAGATGCGGATGCTGCTCGACTGGTTACCGTTATTGATATGATTTGCTCTGTTGAATGTGTATTCTGAAATGAATACTCCCAGTCTCCCACCTGCAGATCAAGTGTTGAAATACAGAAGAATATTCCATATCCAGTATCTAAGTAATTTGGAGAAATACATTTGCTTTTCCTTTGGTTGTTATGTTTTCATAAAGAAGGTATGTCTTTTATGAAAATGTACCAAGGAAAATGAGTACTGGCAGCAGTGTCATCCTGTGCACAGGATGAACAAGGAAATGAAAATGTGTGTGGAGAGAACAATATTGAGACAATTCAAACCTGGATTTGGGAGATGCCCATTGGCAATATGTATTCTATGGACTTTGTTTCCTGGAACATGTGACTATAAAAACAGTTTCTGCTCAATACCAAGGCAGAGAAGGCAGTATGGGATGGAGAAGCCAATGGTGGAAAAGACCAAGTAGACCTGAGAAGACCGATTCTGAGAAGGCCAATCGGAAGAAACCAATTGGGAATGGATTACAATGCAGAGAAGACTTAAACAGCAGAAATCCAAAGAGGCAACACATGTCAGCAAGCCTCACCCTTTTCCTATTTGTTACAGGATCTCTACCTGAGGACCTTGGTGTGCATGGGTGTGAGTATACTCCATCCACCGTGTGTTTGAATTTAGCACTCTAAAAATAAACCCTTTGGGCGGGGGGTAGAAGAGGGAAGTGGGCCTTGAAGTTTTATTTAGAAAAAATACACCTTAGCTACCAAAACATTGGGAAATGATTTTCTAGGTATCTCATATGGGCAGGAGCAGAGATGTGTTCTCGGTTCCCAAATGAGCATTAGGATCAGGGAGCCAAGAAGGAAGCTTGTGCAACTTTCCCAGTGAGATTCAACTTCAGCAAAGCTGGCACAGATTCGAGTGGCAGCTGTGAAGGGGCCTCAAAACACTTCATGAACTAGAATCCTAGAATCATAGAGTTGGAAGAGACCACAAGGGCCATCCAGTCCAACCCCCTGCCAAGCAGGAAACACCATCAAAGCATTCCTGACAGGTGGCTGTCAAGCCTCTGCTTAAAGACCTCCAAAGAAGGAGACTCCACCACACTCCTTGGCAGCAAATTCCACTGTCGAACAGCTCTTACTGTCAAGAAATTCTTCCTAATGTTTAGGTGGAATCTTCTTTCTTGTAGTTTGAATCCATTGCTCCGTGTCCGCTTCTCTGGAGCAGCAGAAAACAACCTTTCTCCCTCCTCTATATGACATCCTTTTATATATTTGACTGTTTTAGGGCTTTGGACTTTGCAGACACAACCCTCATAATTATATTATGTGGGTGGGGAAAATGCTAATTTGGAATATTAAAGGTCTTTAAGACCATTACAAAATGCTACATAGAATATGGTTCTTCCATACTTGCATAATCTATCATGCTACTTTACCTGTAATGGCACAACCCTTTAATAGCACAGCTGTAGTTCCATAAAGCTTACAAGACAGACATTTCCATATTTTCTATGTGGAAAAGGCACACTAGTAATTGCAGGGTTAGATGCACAGAGAGCTGAGATTTTACCTCTGCAGTTCCACTAATACTTAGTCGAGCTGTTCGGACATTTGTATTATCAATGACAAAGTTGTTGTGGCTGTACTTCTTTCCTTTGGGATCTATCAGAAGAATTCCTGGTGGATATATGCTCGTACTCCATGTAACGACGAAGAAAGTGTCATTTCCCACTGTTTTATCAATTGTTACAATACCATCAAACCACCTTCCGGAACCGACGCTATGACTTTTACTTTCAAGCTGTTGGTATTAAAACAAACAAACAAAACATTAAGCATTATGGTGAAAGGTAAAAAGGTAAAGGAGCCCTGGATGATTAAGTCCATTCAAAGGCGACTATGATAGTTGTTTATTTCTTTGACATCTGATGGGAGGGCTTTCCACAGGGCAGGCGCCACTACCGAGAAGGCCCTCTGGCTGGTTCCCTGTAACTTTTCTTCTCGCAGTGAGGGAACCAAGGCCTTCAGTGCTGGACCTCAGTGTCCAGGCAGAATGATGGGGGTGGAGACGCTCCTTCGGGGAGCTGCCGTTTGTCCACAGACAGCTTTCCCAGTCATGTGGCCAGCATGACTAAACTGCTTTTGGTGCAACGGAACACTGTGATGAGTGCCAGAGCGCACAGAAATGCCATTTACCTTCCTGCCACAATGGTACCTATTTACTTGCACTGGTATGCTTTTTAACTGCTAGGTTGGCAGAAGCTAGGACAGAGTAATGGGAGCTTACCCTGTCACACAGATTTGAACTGCTGACCTTCCGATCAGCTTGCCCAAGAGGCACGGTAGTTTAGACCACAGTGCCACCCGCGTCCCATGGTTACCTTTAAGCATTATAATATAGCAGGAAAATAGTATGAAGTTAATATGCCAGCCAATCTTTGAAACTGGCACTTTGTCCTTTACCTTTAAGCTGGTGCGTATTAGGTAAGCTGATATACCTGGCAAGTTTTATCTTTCAATCTGTCTTTATTACGGTCAGCGACCAGCACAACAAGTAAAAGCATAACATCATTGGAATAAAATTTAAATATAAACGAAAATAAATTATCTAAAAAGGATTAGCTATCGTTAAACCATTAGATGCAATATAATAGCTTATTTACTATGTAACAAATTAAAAACAAGATCTTTTCTAGCACAGATCAAAAGTTGATTTGAGTGCCTCCTATATGTGCGGACCGGATTTTAATAGCATTGGTGCAGAATTTTGCCACCATAGCGGACGTTTGGGTTGGAATCTGAGAGGAGCCATTTTGTATAGAATTCTTTGGAGCGTCCAGGGAGCTCATCAAGTATCTTTAAAATAAGTTCATTTCGTAGGTCCCCGTAAAAGCAACAACGGAAGAGTACATGATCAATAGTCTCTACTTTTCTGGAGCTGCACGGGCAAAGTCAGGCAAGTTTTATAAACTGAATACATACAGTTAATTTTAAATAGGGTGGGCTGCTTGCAGCCCCCTAGCCTCAGCCTCTGATTGGCTGAGTGAGCACTGCCCACCCTTACCTAAGAGTCCAGTGCAGCCAGAGGTGGGCAGTCCCAGCTATCCCATCCCCCAGCCACACCAGAAGATGGCAGCCCCCTGCACCCACCTTGGCCACATGGCAATAGCTGCCCACCTGGACTCCCAGGTAAGGGAATATTTTATTTCAAAAACAGTAAAGAAGTCAGGGTTAGTACATTGCCTAGAAGGTGAATTCATAGTGGATAGTTGTGCTGAACAAAAAGTACATAATAAAGAGGCAGTAATAAAAATGCTGGTACAGCCACAAGGAGATTTCCCATGTCCCATGCAGATCTTGGTTTGTGCAACGGGGATAAAACTGATATCCTGTAATGTTTCATTGTTAAAAACATGGAGGAAATGTAGATAAGCAGCTACAGCTAAACAGGTAGGAACCATTGCAACTCCAGCTCAACAACCCTCCCCATACATAAGCTATGGCATGCTTAAGCTACTCTATGCAGATACCATAATTGTTTTTTCTCCACCAAATATATTTATTGCAATTGTTTATGGATTTTTATTGGTTGTTTGCTGCCTTGGAAGTTTTAAACTGATAGATACAAAAATCCAGTGCAAAAGCAACAACTGTCCTGTGCTCTTTGGATGAAGGGTGGTATATAAATTTCAATAATATTTTGATGGTGTCTTTGAATTCAACATGAAGCTATGTTTTTAGCAGGATACCTGAAAACAGTAATGGGTAAAAAAAAGCCCTAGGACAAACCCAATCAGTGATCAGAAACAAGAGGTTGAAACTGGAAGACACAAATCTAATTACATAGACCAGGGGTAGGGAAAGTTTGCTCCCAGATGTTGAAGAATTACACTTCCCATCTGCCCTGGCAAGCATGATGGGAGTTGTATATCAATAGCATCTGGAGGACCAAAGGTTCCCCACACCTGCCACAGAGGAAGAGATGTAAGCCAAGAATTCACCAGAACAAGAGATTCCACTAGCTTTGTCTCCAGGCATGGACCTGGCAAGCAAAACAGTTGTAGAAGCAGGTCTGGTGGAGTTTGCACTCCATACTCAAGACTTAAGGATGGCCTGGCTGGGGCACTACTAACTTGTGGGCTCGTACCGGTTGGGGGTATGGCCAAATTTGCCCCTACTTACATACGGGTATGAATTTGGGATTTCCCACCTTCAGCCCCTGTGGAAGCAGGGGCAGTGGCCTCCCTACTCACCATCTAGGTGTAATCTATGGAAAGGAGGGGTAGGAGACTTGGCTGTGCTCTATTTCACAGAGCTTGGAGAATGGTTGCTCTTTGTACTGGACCTGTACATTTTAAAATGTTTCAGTTCTGGCAAAATCTGCCTCTGCAATTAGCCTTTCTCTGCAAATTCTACCTGGGTCTCTCTGTCCAGTAAGAGCAAATCATAGGCTATAGAGTTGATTTCACATTGTTTTCAATTTTTGTACAGTGCCTAGTAATTTTAAGATAATAAGAATCATTACGATAGGCTACTGCTTGCACCCAAATCTTTGTAATCCAGACCTGAATCGATTGTTGAATGGTATTTCCACTTCCTGAAAAAATTCCACTGAAAGCATCTATGAGGCTATTGGAATCCAAACTGTCCGTGGCAGAAAATTTCAAACCTCCTGAAATACAATTGAAATAATAATTAGAGTAATCTATCAGATGGAATAAAATGTATTACATTATTGTGCTGTGTCTTGTAGTAGCATATCCAGTATGGTTGCATAAACACTGTTCTGAATGGTAGCTTCACCTTTTTAATGTTAGGAACTGAAAAGGATGCTGACAGGACTTCCAGGGCCCAGTATGCTCCCCTACCTCTCCAGAGTCCCAGGTGGCAGGAGTGGTCAGCATTCCTTATGCTGATTGCTTAGAAACAGTGATTAAGCATCCTTAGCAACAGAAGCTTCCCTGTATCGTCCTAATATTTGCCTCCATGTTTTGCTTTCTAACTTTATAGATTTCCAATTGACTTACTTTAAAAAAAATGAAAGCCAGGAGTTCAGGCACCCTTCTGACTTGGGGCATGTATCACCCCTGCACCCCATGTTCGTGTCCCTGGGAACTGTACACGCCCAACAGCCCATTGTGGCACATATCTACAGATGGGACAGAATCTGACTTTTGTGAGAACATAATTAGTTTCTCCTATACTGTGGTATGTATTACAAAGAATCAGAAACCTCACTTTTTTCTCAGTTCCTCTAAATCGGATATCCACAACTGGCTAGCTGTTCAACGATTACAATGAACTATAAAATGTGCAATCTTAAGTATGGATTATGATGAGTATCAGCTAAACATACACACACACACACCATATTTTTCACTCCATAAGATGCACTTGTTCTCTCCTAAAAAGTATGGAAAATGTTTGTGTCTTATGGAGAAAGGCAGGGGCGCAGCGGCAGAACCAGTGGCCCGAAAGGGCTCCTTTTGGGCAGCTGGTCCCATCTCCTCTGCCACCTGCCGCTGCCCCTGCCTCTCACTGAGCACAGCAAGAGGCGGGGGGAGAGACCAGCGGCCCGAAAGGAGCCCTTCCGGCCACTGGTCCTGCTGCTAACGCTAGTGGTTCTCCCCCGCTTACTTTAAAGCCAGCTGTGGAGAAGGGACGGACTATAGCGTCCTCCCCTTCTCCCCAGCTGGCTTTAAAGCCAGCAGCAAAGGGGCGGGGGAGGAAGGAGGAACGTCCCCCTCCCCGCCCCTTTGCCGCTGGCAGAGGAGGAACATGCAGCCCAAAAGCTGCTTTCTCCTCCGCAACCGCCATCGCCAGTTTTGAGTTATAAATATTTTTTCTTGTTTTCCTCATTTAAAAACAAGGTGCGTCTTATGGTCCGAAAAATACGGTACCTAAAAGGGAGGCCAGGAGCACTGGTAGGTGTTTAAATCATTGGGGGCAGAGGTCCATAGCTACAAATTTACATAAATTTGCAAATGCTGATTTATATGTATAGAAGCAAATTTAGACTTAGTCACAAAAGCAAGTCAACCAATCTAAAAGCAAGTCAACCAATCCAAAAGCAAGTCAACCAATCCAAACCATCCCGTTCAGGTTCTTAATTTACTTTGCACCCAACCCCAGATCACTCCAAATCAGTTTGTTTTCAATTACCGTAATTCACCCTCAGTTAATTTTCAAACAGATCCTGCTCCAAATCAGTGCAGTTCTCATTCATTGCCATGCACATCATTATCTAAATAAAGTCATCTTAAATAAATTCATTTCTGCAAATTAATAGCCTATACCAACATCAGTCTCCTAATTCAATGTCCTTTAAATTCATCCCTCAACTAACACACATATTACTTGGCTTCCTGAGTAAATAAATCTAAGTTAAAGAAAGTGTTTTATTTCTGCTGGATTGATCCTGTAATAAACTTTTTGGGAGACACCAACTGGCACCAATTAGCACCAAAGAGTCATGTAAGACATTCTGCTCAGGCACTTACCTGTCATATCTGCCAACTCTTCTAGCTCTCTTGCAGCGCTTGGTCCCAAAGCAATTGTGTGAATTATGGACCCACTATTTCGAACATCAGTAAAGCAAGAGCTTACACCACTATCTTCTCCATCTGTCAAGAGCACGATTTCAGAGCCTTTGGTATTTGGATACTTTTTAAAAATCACCTGTATGAAAAATAGGATTTAAAATTTTAGCAGCAACTAGGGCTTTCTGATCAGAAAGTCGGCAGTTCGAATCCCTGCGATGGGATGAGCTCCTGCTGTTCGGTCCCAGCTCCTGCCCACCCACCTAGCAGTTTGAAAGCACATCAAAGTGCAAGTAGATAAATAGGTACCGCTCCGGCGGGAATGTAAACAGCGTTTCCGTGCGCTGCTCTGGTTCACCAGAAGCGGCTTAGTCATGCTGGCCATATAACCTGGAAGCTGTCTGCGGACAAACGGCAGCTCCCTCGGCCTATAGAGCGAGGTGAGCGCCGCAACCCCAGAGTCATCTGCAACTGGACCTAATGGTCAGGGGTACCTTTACCTTTACCTAGTAATGTAGAAGAAATGGGACACTTTGTGCTTAAGGTGTAAGAGAAACTTGCTGCAAAGTTCTTCAAGTGTTTTGTGTTGCATTGTAGATGAGAGACAAAAGTGTGGACTAATTTTCTACCTGTGACAGAAGTAGACTGGTGAGATGGGTGTGATATTTTTTTCCTTTTGAAGTAGCATTTGCTACTTCACTAATTTTAAAAGAGAGCGAATATGGGCAAAATCAAAAATGGGTTGTTCCACCCTCTCCCTAGGTGCTCTTCAACTATGAAGAGCATTCCTTGGAAATACATGTCTGCATTCTGGGCTGTCCAAATACATTTTGCTTCCTGAGGCAAATGAGAAAATTTTGCTTCCCCCAACCTAGTATTCAGAGGTAGCACATCTGTTGTATATCTTGCTCACATGCTGATTCTGGATGGCTTTGCTGGACCCAAATCCTTCCCACTGCACCACCATAAGAATCTGGAAAAACTTATTTACCTGAAATCCTGTTCGCACTCCAGCACATATGGTAGTTCCTCCACCAGCTGTGGTAGGAAGTAAGGCTGTAAGTGTTTGGCGCACACTGTCATTGCTGATCAGTTGCAAATCGGACTTAATTTCTGCTACAGAATTGAATGTGACAATTCCAATCCAGGATCCTGCTTCAACAATCTGTAGGAGGAATATTTCTGCTGCTTGCTTCAGCCGACCAATGCGATTGCTCTGCATATGAATTAAAATACAACATCCATAGAGTTGTCAGTGCTTTGCAGGGAGCAAATAAAAATGGATAGTTATAATTAGGAAAAATTATAAATAAATACCAAAATACAGTGGGACCTCGACTTACGAGTGACCCGACTTACGTGTTT
The DNA here is from genome assembly GCA_034641385.1 of Darevskia mixta. Lineage (NCBI taxonomy): Eukaryota > Metazoa > Chordata > Lepidosauria > Squamata > Lacertidae > Darevskia > Darevskia mixta. The sequence goes on from JAWWNH010000029.1 coordinate 6,787,955, forward strand.
TTTCGACTTCCGAATGACTTCCGGAAGGAAAAAAATGGCCGCCGCAACCGAATTTTTCGACTTCCAAAAGGAAGTCGCGGCCGCTTTGAATAGGATTTTTTCAACTTACGACTTTTTGAATAGGATTTCTTCGACTTACGAATTTTTTTTGCTCAATGCATCCCTATGGGAACTCGACTTACGAGTGTTTTCGACTACCGAAGATCGCGTCGGAACGCATTATCTTCATAAGTCGAGGTCCCACTGTACAAAATTCTATTAGAGGTAAAAACACTGTGGTTCTCACTGTTGGAAACTATTGTGGTAAAGAAAAAGAATATGATAGAAGGGTGGACAACTTATTTATTAAAACAAGTGAGAGGAGACTATCAAAATAATTATCAGGAAAATTAACAACATGGATACAATATAATTTAAACGAAGTATTTAAGAAAGATAGGATAGGAGGGTTTGGGGAACATATATCACAACTGGAGAGAGACCTGTTGGAATGTACCATGTTTTTCCATGTATTGGATGCCCCCATGTATAGTACGCCCCCTATTTTGGGGGACTCCAAATTAAGAAAATGGGATGAAATTGCCCTGACTTGTTGAATTCTTTGGGGGGGGATTGCCCAGAGGCTAACAGCTGCACGTGTCTAACATGCTGCCTATCGGCTGTTCCCTCGCCGACAATCACTGAGCTTTTTTGGGGGGGCAGAGTTGAACTTTTGGGGAGGAAGAGTTGTGAAGCTTTTCCCCCCAATTACTTTTAGCACTTTTCGCCTTTCCCGCTGGGCCTCCGTAGTCTGCTTGTCTCCTCCCACTCTGCCCGCCCTACAGCTGGGAGGGAGGCTGTAGGCAGTCCGCTTTTGCTGTGCGGAGTCAGTGCGCGGCTCCATTTGTGCGCGGATGGCGCAATGTTACACAGGAGGAGCGCGGTGATTGAAGTAATATCCCCCCTGCACCTTTCACATCAGTGAAACATCGCGCCTTGCACTCCTCCTGTGTAACATTGCACCGCCTGCACAAAAATGGAGCCGCGCGAAGACGCCACGCAGAAAAACAGATTGTACAATAGGTATGGGTGGCATGCGTATCTCAATTATGAGAAGGTAAAAGTTAATAAAGAATTTACAAATCATATACTTAGAGGCTTGACAGCCACCTGTCAGAAATACTTTGATGGTGTTTCCTGCTTGGCAGGGGGTTGGACTGGATGGCCCTTGTGGTCTCTTCCAACTCTATGATTCTATGATTCTAGGTGCACTATATAAGGTCTGGAACAAATATAGACTACAGTTGGAACCACAGACACCTTGGTGGATATCGCCGCTGGAGGCGTATGCTGTGAAAAAACTGAATATGAGAACAAATGGGCCAATATGTAGACTATTGGAAGAGGAACAAGGGAAACTCAGATTAAAACCCTTTGAGGAGATACAACAATATGAAATTGAGAGATGGCATTATATAAAACTAAGAAGTATATTTAATTCTGATCAAAAGAAAGGCTTTGCAAAAGAGGACTCAAAATTCAATATTACAATAATTCAGAATAATAAAAAATTGTGATCTAAAACATATACTCTCTTACTGGACTGGGAATTGATTGATGAAGAAGTGAAAGAAACGATTAAATGGGCCCAAGATGTCAGACATACTATTTATCTAGAGCAGTGGAACCTTTTAGAGACCAGGTGCCCAAACTCCAACCCAAAACCCACTTATTTATTGCAAAGTGCCAACACGGCAATTTAATATGGGATAATAATGATTGCCTACATGCACACATACAAATAAATATAAATAAATAAATAAACAGTTGGGTGGGGTATAAATGATATATTTATTATTATTATTATTATTATTATTATTATTATTAATTTTGCTCTTTTTTTTACTGGCAACCCAGCAGCTGCAGCACTTGTGTGTGTTGCGAAGGAGGCTGTTAGGCAGAGCGCTCTTGGGATACTTTCCCTGCATGTGGGGGAGTGTGTGTGTAGAGATGTCTGCCTGTTTCTCTGTGTGTGGGGCTCGGGCAAACCCGCGGCTGGCAAGTGACCGACCCATTCACCAGGGAAGCTGGAGTCGCTCTGTTAGGTTGGGGTTTGGGTGGGCAGGTAGGAGAACTGAGGCTCATTGGGCTTTGCAGCGTGCAGGCAGCAAGGTCTCCTGTTGTGAGGTGTCTTCAAGGAGCAGCTCGCCTCCACCCCTTCACTTCTCCCAGCCGCTCTTCATGACATTCACTCCTTCTGTGCCTCGCTCGCCCTCTCACTGGCTCTCCCTCTTCCCACACCCGGTCCGCGCTCTCCAGCACAGGCGAAAGAGCAACCTCCTTCTGAGTTCAAAAAAAGGAGGGAAAGGCAGGGAAATCAGGCTTATGCAAAAGCCAGGCAGAAGCATCCCGATGTGGCACATTGCAGAGCTTCCCCCTCTCCCGTGTGTGTGTGTTTTGCTTTGCACAAGCATATTCTACATATTCCCCATCTTACCCTAATGGCACATGTCAACTTGTCATTAATAGGTATATCCCAAACCTCTTTGTAAAAAGGTAAAGGTAAAGGGGCCCCTGACCATTAGGCCCAGTCGCGGACGACTCTGGGATTTCGGCGCTCATTTCGCTTTATTGGCCGAGGGAGCCGGCGTACAGTTGCTGGGTCATGTGGCCAGCGTGACTAAGCCACTTCTGGTGAACCAGAGCAGTGCACGGAAACGTTTACCTTCCTGCTGGAGATATTTATCTACTTGCACTTGACATGCTTTCAAACTGCTAGGTGGGCTGGAGCTGGGACCAAGCAATAGGAGCTCACCCCGTCGCGGGGATTCGAACCCCGACCTTCTGATCGGCAAGCCCTAGGTTCTGTGGTTTAACCCACAGCACCACCCGCGTCCCTTCAAACCTCTTTGTACCATTCTTCAATTTTATATTCAAATTGCCCCTTCCATTTCCTTGCTATAATAATTCATACAGCTGTCAATAAATGTATGAGCAAGACCATAGCCAGTGAACCTTCCACCTCAACATAAATTGATAATAGTGCTACCTCTGGACTTTTGGTCAGCTTTAACCCTGTGATTTCTACACCCTTTGCCATTTTTTAAAATTATTATTATTTATACCCCCACCACATGTGAACATAGTTCCCTGTTTCCTAGCATCCCCTCCAACATAATGCAGAATATCCCTTGTTTATTTGATTTAATCTAACGTGTTCAGTACCATCTCTAAACTAAGTTATAATAATTTTCTTTTATTCTCATAGACAACATTTTCAATGTTTGATGGATGTATGAATGGAATATTGAATGGTTTAGTTTTTATAAAATATGCAGGAATCTATGATATGCAAGATGAACCATGGAAAGAGAAGAAGGGAAATCATTGATATTTCAAGGATGTTAAAATGAGTATTTTAAATTGTATAACAGAAAAGTTAATTTTTTAAAATAAAAAACAAATTAACAAAAAGGAAATATTTCCTATGGATGTGGAAAATACAGACTCACCGTAGCCATACTTCCAGAAACATCAAGTACTAGACACAAAACTCTGTCTTGTGCTTGCAGCATGAAGATAGTGGGATCAGGTGGAGGGACAGTTATTGGAGTTGAACTGGCAAAGTCAGGAGAAGTCTTAATTACTTCCCAGGTGCTCCTGTAATTGCACAGTTTATTCTGCATATTTGTTGCTTTCATATTATGGTTGCTTTCGTTACAGAACTGAGTAACCTAAATAAAAGAGAAGGAGAATTGGTCAAAATCACACACTTCTTAGCAATTTCCGTATGAAGTGGTGCTGTGAAGGTGGACATTCTTTGTCATTAAAAAATGGCTGCAGGGTGTTATGTGGGTTTTTCTTTGTAGGCATTTGTTGCCCTTTATCTCACAAAAAATGTAGTGAGAAGTGTCTCCAAAGAGCCTTTTTCTGTTCACCCACTGATCCCATGGCCAACATAGTTAATAAGTTTGCAGCAGAGAGTGTCAGTGCTTGTGTGTGGCACCCAGAACAGTGGCCGACTTTGGGCTCTCGAATTTCAGCAGTCCTCTGTGTGATGCTAAAATTTGCCCTCCTTGCCTCTCGTGCTCTGTTCTACAACATTTGGCACCCCCTGCAGCGTGGCACCCTGTGCAATTGCACCAGTTGCAGCACCCTAAAACCACCTCTGCCCAGGATCCCATCTCTTTACAAGGCAATTGAGCACCAATAAGGGGGCTTCCTCTGCTTCCCCTGTAGCTACAAGGGTATCTCATTAATTTCTACTCTTTTTTCAGAGGGAAGGGTGAGGGAGAAATAGCTGGGCAGCTGCTGAAGCTTGGCTAAACGATGAGTAGGAGGCTTGTATTGGGTGTAGCTAAGTGCTATCCCTTGTTTTCCAGTATCCCAGAACAGGGAAGAAGCGGTTTCCTTTGGGGATAGAGGCAGCAGACCCTTTCTTGCACAAGCAGCCTAATTGCTAATACTCGCTTCTGACCAAACTAAGCCTCTTAGACAAGGGTGCCAACCTGAATAAAATATTGGGGGGTGGGGGTGGAAGGAACAGGTAAGCCCCATCCTGCATACTCAATCACAAGACGTGGCACACAAACCATTTGAATGGCAATGCCCATCAACTTGGGGGAGGGCAGCCCACTTAAATATTTTATTGGGGAGCCCAAAAGGACCTTGGCCCCTAGGAGTTGGCTGCTATACTCCTAGAGCAAAATATATATCAGGAGGCTCAGTTTGGTCAGAATTGAATATACACTTCCAGAATTAATGCTAAATGAGCCACCATAGCCGCTAGAGGGTCATGAAAATTTGTGCCCTGGGCTTTTTGGGACTTGTCTACCCATGTTTTATCTGAAACCAAAGGGTGCAATGCGTGTCAGATGTGGGGGGTTTTTCCAGCTCTCCTATCCAACTACTAGGTCAATACCATGAGTTTTTTTTGGAAACACAGTTTCTCCCAACCTTAGTGAAACAGCCAGCAGAAGCTTGAAGTTATTTTATATTAGTGACAGGATTTAAACTATAATATTAAGAAATAATACAGTGGTACCTCGGGTTACAGATGCTTGTACGTATTTAATTTAGCCAAAGTTGAGTAGGGACAACATCTTGCATTTTTCAAGACAGACACTAAATAAGGAAGCCTATAGCTTCCAATTGACATTACACATACTTACTGAAGAGAGACTTTGCATATACATTATAGATGCTTGAGCAGTCTGCGTTTTGTCTGGAATGAACTGGCACCCAGCTTCATACAGCTGAGTTCGGCTTTCAACTTTGCATTTTCTTGTTTTTCCTGGGCTAATTGGGAATATATATTGACCAGTGACACCAGCAGAGCATCTAATCAGTATAATAGAAGCAAATATAGTTAGTTAAAAAGTCAATATATGGATCTCATAGAGATTGTACTCATTTTTTTTAATCGCAAGGGTTTCTTGGATAAATATAACAATCATGCAACGCTTAGACATTCATATATAAAAAATGGGAATTGGGATTTAGCAGACTCATTCTGGACAAAATATTTTAAAAGGTTATGGAAAAATATTAGACATTATGTATGAAGTTGATCTTTCTGCTCCCCACCTTCTGCCATGGTTACCATGGTGGGGTCCCCACTGTGGAGGCCCCACAGGCAGGAGAGGGGAGTTTGGGTTGTGCTCTGAGTGAGTGAGCTGATTGATAAAGATGAGACATAAGCAGAACAAACTGGGGGGGTGCAACAAATCATGCTGTATAGATTTCAAAGAGATTACGCTATATCCAGAGGTGGTTGCCGGGGAGCACGACCAATTCGGTCGCACTAGACTAGAGCTTTGGGGACGCCACAACTATCATGTAGAATGGAAGGCGAGGGGTGGGGGGCACCGAATTTTGGGGTTACACAGGGCGCCGCCAAAATGTGATACCCCAAGATCCACCATTGCTAAATCTAATAGGTGATGGACTAGAATAGGGCAACAACAAAGGGGACTGATTTTGCATGTCGAAAGGTAAACTGCGAATTGTTTAGTGTCACTGAAAGGATGCTTTATGACTGTGTTAAACTAATTTAACAAAGGGATGGGTTTGATTATTTTACAATGCTGCATCTTTGCCTGTATTGCAATTGAGATCTCTGTAGTGACCTCTGCATCTGGGATTGCTACCTTGTACTTACAAATATATGTTTAATGATTTCATCACCTTCTTTATTTTTGACCCCTAGTCGGGAATCTAACTCTGTTCCTGCTTGGCAGGGGGTTGGACTGGATGGCCCTTGTGGTCTCTTCCAACTCTATGATTCTATGATTCTATGATTCTATGGTTCCCCTACAATACTATCAAATTACAGGTTAATCCTCTGGACAATTATTCATACCACAACCAAACTAACAAGTCCAAGGCAAACATCAGCCATAAAAGATTGATTATATAGTTGGAGGTATGCATTTTGGACGGTACCTTGTTGCTTCAGCTTGCTTTATCCCAGTAGTATAGAAAGGTGCATCGTTGTTATATTCATCAAAGACTCCCCATCTGAGATGAGCCCATTCGTGGACAAACACTCTGCCTGTGGAAGACCATTGACAAAGCTATTTGTTAACACACTTCAGGTGTCTTGGGTACTAAATACAATGGATCCCTCACCCAGAACCAAATTATTTACTCAACTTCTTGCAGAAAAGGGCATTCCTCTGCTATGTACATTTTCATCAATTGTTGATAACAAGCTATTAAGGGCCGATATGGAAATGGAAGTCAAAGTGCTTAGTCTGGAAGCATATGATACAGTAAGTTACTGAAGTGAAGCAGGAACAAGTTCAGCTGGCTTCAGAAAGCAAGCTTTTATAGTCTGAAAATTTTCAGATGAACCTAACATGAAAATGCTGCTAATTTCTTATTCAGATTTAGGAGATATTAAGCAAATAAAACCAAACCATTCATGGTTTCTCAGTTCTTGTTCTGCTTATTGTCTTTTGAAACATTGACTGTTTAAGACTGTACCAGTAGTAATAAATACAGATAATTTAAGATGAATTAACAGGTACTACCTCGTGATCCATAAACAGCATGCAAACTGTCATTTGTCAGGAAATTAGGAGTGAAATGAATGTATCGTCCCTGTTCCCCACATCCGCCATACTGCAAGGTGTAGGGATCATCTCCATATTTCAGGTAAGGCTCTGCCACTATGACATCGGCCTAAAGTGAAATAGAACTTGGTTGAAAGATCACCAAGAAAAGAAGCAAAACACCTTTGATATTAATGCTATATGGTGGGTTTTGCCTCAGCAAACCACCCTTAGATTTTTGTTCTGCATCTAAAAGCACAATTCTGGACCGTAGGGTTGAACGAAAGTTTTTGCCTGAAACAAAACTCTCCTAAAACAGTTGGGATTCCATCTTTCTTTTGAGTAAACATGTGTAATTCATGGGAAATGCAGCCCCATGCTATGCAGGTTGATTCGGAAAGACGACTTGATGTGTTCAGTTGAGCTTAGGCCCAATGTATAGGATTGCAGTGTTATTTTCAATAAAGATGCGTACAGTCACATCATAAGAACCCTCAGGATCACATCAAGCATAGTGCACCAAGTGTAGTGCTTAGAGGGCCAGGCTAGGAGACCAGGTTTTGAACCCCCCACTCGGTCATGAAGCTCACTGGGTGACGTTGGGCCTTTCACCGCCTCTCAGCCTAACCTACCTCACAGGTTGTGCAGGTTAAATGAGGAGAGATAAACTGTGTACGCCACCTTAAGCCCCTTGGGGGAAATGGTGGAATATGAATGCAATAAATAACAACAACAACAAGTCCAGCATCCTGACCCTAACAGCAATTACCTAGAAGCAGACAAACATGAAAGCAACAGCTAGTATTCAGAGACTCATTCCTTTTCGATGGGAAGTTACACTGAGGTATTACGGCTAACAGTCATGGCTAGAGATACCTTCCATAAATTTGTCTCAGCCCCTATTAAAGCTACCAAAGCCAACAGCCACCATCATTTCTACAATAACCTTAAGGGTGCAGTCCTTAACTCCCGCCCCAGAACTCTGCTGCTTGCAATGGTCATGACAAAAGGGGTAGGGGATGGGTTGGGCGGCTGTGCCCCTATTGGGCCTAACGCTGACACACAGTGGCAGTGAGACTGGCTCGGCGTTCCAGGTTGCCTCGGTCCCTCCCTGCATCCCAGAACATCTTGTTTGGGGGATTCCGCTGGCAACCCCCCGGAATGCATCCTGCCAGCTCCCACACATTCCATGGGTGGAAGAGGAAATGCTGCGCTGGCATATCACTCCATCAGTGGCAGCCAGGAGGAGACTGGCTTACCATAGCTGGGAGAGCTGTGTGGAAGACATCTCCATCTAAGCCACCCCTACTCCCCTACCTGTAGGGGGGTTGTAATACTCGATAAATTGCGTGCGGCTCACTTCTATGGATCTTTAGAAAAATGTAAGCCCTGGAATATTTGAAGGATTCTCCCCACCACCCCAGGCGAATATTAGATCAGTCTTATTTTGCAATTTCTGCCCCAATGTTTATTATAATTGTTATTGTTATTTGCCACAATATTCTTTTAAATCCCTCAAGTACATTTAAATTTTAATGCATACACCTCACTTACCTTGTCATAGGATTCTGTAGTTACTCTTCCATATTCAGTTTTTGCTGCCCATGTCACAGGAATTATAACTTTTACAGACTTGAAATAAAATCTTTGTTCTGTGGCACTGAAGAGGTAAGCAGATGCCTCTTTAAGCATATCCTACAAGGAAAATAATGAGTGTTCAGTGGCTAGCATTCGCATTCACACTTGTAGAGTGTGCATTGGGTCTTTTCTGCCCTCCCTCCCGAACCTGGAGGTATTTCATTTGAAAAGATTGGGGGATAGGCAGCCTTCCCTAACCTCCAATCTAGGTAGATGATACCATAGATGCCCTTCATATGCTCGTATTCTCTAATGGTTTGAACAGTAACTTGACATATAGGAATTCAACAAACAAAACCATTCTAAGTTTGGTGGAAAGCAGTGAGAAAAGTTGTGCCTCTTAACTTTCTGGGTGTGTAACCATATTACTTATTCAAGTTTGCACTGCATAGAGTGTACAACCATCCCTGTTTAGTGAAAAAGGAATTACTAAGCCTAAGAAACAATTAACAGAAAATTCCCAAGTGGGATATTCGTATATTTTGGGAATTATCTCCCCAAGAAAGCTTTCTAGTGCCTACCCTAGGAATGGATGTGTGTGTGTGTGTTAATTTTTATTGTATTTGCATTTTAATGAGAAGCTAACTAATTTGCATTTCCCAGACCAATACATGAACCTCAAACACTCCAGCTTTCAAACCTTGCCAATTTGTTCAGTGTAGTTCCCTAACCAAGCCGTGTACACAAAAATGCATCTATTGGAGGAAAGCGGATACAGAAATGTAGGTATAAGAAAAAATAACACAAATATTCATCATATTTGGGGAATTCTCTCTGCATATATACAAACTAGTAAAAACTACATATGATAATTTGTTTAGTAGGACAAATTCACCCTAAAATATCTCCATCCTCATTTACAAATAAAACAATACAATATAGAAAAAAATACAAAGGGTTGAATCCACACTAAGGCTGTAACCCAACCCCCTCTTATGCCAGGCTGGGAGAATTGGATTGATTGGCGGCATCTCTGTGCCCACTTCCACTGGTTCAGTCGGTCTCCCACTGGTGCCAGAGTGACAGTTGTGCCGCTTCACCAGGGCAGACTCCCCCTTCTGCCTACTGAACTCCGCAGCAGGTGGAAAGTCTGGCCAAAGGCAACAAAATTTATCATTGTGAGGCCAAGGTGGTGCTGAGCAGGCCCGGGATCTGCTCACCAGCTTGGATCTAGTTCAATGATTTTTTATAAATTCATTTTCACTATCAAACAGACAAAACAAATCATCAATAAATCTGCCGTAAAACAACAATGACTTAGGGACGGGATTATTGTTCAAAATGTATGATTTCTCAAAGAAACCCATAAAAATATTTGCAAATATTTGTTTGATCCTGGAATGTCCCATTTTTCCTTAGGATGTCCCTATTTTCACCAGAGAAATGTTAGAGGGTATGCAGTGGCAAGCTTAGACTGCCTTGTAAGTTAGGTTTCAATTTATGCTCACTTATCTGGGTGTACAGCCCATGGAACTCAAACTTCTGAATAGACATGCATAGGAACGTGCTATTTGTTGCACTTAGTTCCTATTAAAACTAATGGGACATAAGCCATGACCAACTCACTGCACTGATTTTAATGGGACCTAAGTTCAGCTAACTTCCTGAGATCTAGCTCATTGTAAAGCAATAATCAAATCAAAATACAGATAAAAATCAGCATAAAACAGCACAGTTAAACAGAGGGCTGTGGAAAATAAAATGCCTATGTATGGCACTAAAAAGACATTGATGTAGGCAAGAGGTTGATGAATATTTTGGTTTTGGTTTTTCTCAATGTATCCTTTCTCCATTCTTAAATTTAGTTCTCCACAGCACTTTTTAATTGATTGATTGATTTATTTTATTTTATTTTATTAAAAAACCTCAACAGGATTCACCAGCATTTTAGTGTGAATTTCTCCTGCTAATATTTTTAACTGAAGAGTGGCCTATAAATTCTTAAAAGAAAATTTAAAAAAGCTATACACATGTATACAAATGTGGCCTAAGATACCTTGATTAGACATTTGAAAAGGTTGTGTGTTTATATGTTGCCCATTAGTTTATTTCCATATCACGTACAGTGGTACCTCCGGTTACGAACTTAATTCGTTCCGGAGGTCCGTTCTTAACCCGAAACCATTCTTAACCTGAGGTAGGCTTTCGCTAATGGGGCCTCCCGCTGCCACCGCACAACTTCTGCTCACATCCTGGGGCAAAGTTTGCTACCAGGAGCACCTACTTCTAGGTTAGCGGAGCTCGTTACCCGAAGCGTTCACAAGGATGACGGTACATAACCCTAGGTTCCACTGTACTATCCTGATAATTTGTGCCCAAACAGCTCTAATTGGTTAATGAGGCATTGCCACATCTAACGGTAAAAACCAGCACAACATTTACCCCAGAGTATTTACCGGTACCTCTGACACAGAGCTAACAAAACCACACTTAGCTCAGCATGTTGGGCTTCAGGAATTCCATTGCTTTTCATCACCATCCTTCCCTCTTTTCGCAATTTTCAGGCTGCCAGTGCTATTAATTATAGAGCTAAAACAGCACCACTAATTCACAAGAGGGACTTATAAGAAAGCTTGGAGTCACCACAAGTTTTGCAAAAAATGAAAAATATATTCAGGAATAGAAAAACCCCTTGAGGTTTGGGACACACCTAAAAAACAACCTAATGAAAACTAAATGATGGACTGTGGCGGAGACCAGGAGAAGGTAGATTGGATTATCCTGGAAGAAGACATCGCTGAATATAACAGGGAAGAGGAGCACCCCACACTTTGACATTTTCTTATGGGTCCAACCTATATGCTTGGGTACAGGGGTGTCCAATAGCACCCTGGAACCTATGCTTGCAAGATGCACACTGCATTTTCCCAGCATATCACAGGTCACTGAGGGGACAGTGATTCAATATATTCAGAAACATCTAACCACCTTACCTTTATGTTGTCGACAATTTTGTTGTCTTCAGCTATTGCAGGATTGATTGCAATGACAATGTCTTCAAACCCACCGCTGTTGAGTTTTACCATGGTATCCGTCGCCCCATGTAGGAATTGTAACGCCAACAGAAGAAGCCACCGACTGAACACCATTTTTGCTTCTGTCACTTAGTCCTGTCCCACAGAAAGAACTAATAGAACGGGAGGGCTATTTATGCAAGTGCATAACTGCTTGCTTTATGACGGGACTTTGTTCCTTCAAGGAAATTCTGCTATTTTTCTATTTCCTGTTATTGCCATCTTCAGGTAACAAACTGGGGAATCTTTAAGGAATGTTGTAAATTAATCCAACCGTGCATTGATATGAAGTTAGTCACCGCAACAGTTCAGATTTCCTTATTAGCGAGGCACCTCTGAAAAGAAAAATCTGTCAAGGAGGTGGCAAATCTGGCTTCTAAGGAGTGTGCCAGAGCCGTTGCTGCCACCACAGTGGCAGCAAGTGATGCATTCCTTGGTGACTGAATCTGCTGCCCTGTGGCTCCTGCCACCTGAGGCGGTCACCTGATCTTGCCTCATGGTGGCCTGGACCTGGCATTAATTTTTATGAAGCTTAATACAGTAGAACCTCAGTTTTCGAAGGTAATATGTTCCAGAAGACCGTTCGACTTCCGAGGTGTTCGAAAACCAAGGAGCAATGGGCGGTTGGCAAAATCCATTAAGGAAAAAAATAAAAACATGTAGCGGAAGCCGTTCGACTTCCGAGGCACGTTAGAAAACGGAAGCAATTACTTCTGGGTTTTTGGCGTTCAGCTTCCAAAACGTTCGGCTTCTGAGATGCTTGAAAACTGAGGTCCCACTGTATATTAAAAATATGTCTAAGCAATGTATAAAAAACTGAAGCAAAAATAGACAACTTAAACAAAATATTACAAAAATCAAGGCTTTTTTTCCAGCAGGAACTCGCCAGAACTGAGTTCCAGCATCTCTCAGATGGGCGCCATCGCTGTTCTAAGAGAACAGGGGAGGCATTCATGGTGAGTTCTGGCACCTCTTTTTCTATAAAAAAGTTGCATCAATACAAAGTTGCTAATGTATGTAAGTCAAAATCAGGGCTCCCCCCCCCCAGCTGGAGCTTCCTGGAACCCAGTTTCACACCTGTCAGGTGGATGCCATTGTGATTATAAGAGAACAAGGGAAGTGTTCGTGGTGAGTTCTGTTTTTTTAGAAAAATAGCACCGGTCAAAATAAATTCTCACCCAGGGTCTCAGCTCTTCCACAAAAGTATCACAATAAGAAGAGTTTCTGGAAACAACGGGCATCACCCTAGACTTCCTTTCTTATGGGCAGAGACAAGGTGGATGGTTCTTCCTCAGGTTGCCAACAGCTGGGTCCCATTCAGCTGCACTCTCCACACCCAGTTCCAGGTACAGCAGGTTTGTTGAGTTTCTTCACCCTCTGCTCTCTCTTCCTCCTCCAGTTGCTTGGCACTGAGATGGACTAAGATTCTCTACCAGCTTTATTTTATTTGGTTACCTATCCAATCTGTAGTGACATAAGGAAAATACCAATGAAGTTTAGAGAACTGAGGACAAAACTAGGCGTAGCATGAGAAATCTATAATGACAATGTCCGATTTTGCCTTCCCATGAAGCATTTTTGTCATTCTGGGAAGGAGAGGGGCTTTAATCCTTTCTTCCAAGGACTTCCGCAATCTAACCCCCGTCTCCCACTGCTAATAATTCCATGAGAGAGAGAAAAGCCAATGTGCAATTGACAAGAATCTTGCCCTTCTGAGACCTTTACATCACTCAAGGCCATTTGCAACACTTACAGTTACAAAGATGGGATTCACAAAGCAGCCACCTCTGCAGGAACCTTGTACTGGGACGTCTATGAGACCAAGGACATTGGGGCGGCAGTAACTTCCTGGGGGCAAGACAACAAAAGTGAACGCTGACTTTCATTTTACCGTTGTTTTGTCTACTACAGAAACTTGAGCATCCCTCTTAATCCTCTATCCAAGCGAGAAAGAGGCATGACATGTAGCAGCAGCCAGGCAAAAGCTCTTGAGCAGGGTACAAAACAGGGCTGGTAAAAGGTGTGGCCTAGGGAGAGAGCCCCCCCCCCCGAGGGCCAGATAGATGTCTGCCTACCCCCCCAATTGGCTCAAGGGGGGTTGGAAGAACCCCACCAAACAGCACACAGAGGGATGAGGGGAGATTGTTCTTTGTGGCAATGCTTGCACAGACAGAAAATAATAGGATGGCATTGAATTCCACCAAATATAATTTCGTACTTCTGTCGCCCTTGAAAGTTTAGTTGGTGGCAGTCTGGGAGTCTGGGGAGGTGTTGGTTCATTTAAAAAAACCAAACCTATTATTATTATTATTATTTACTGAATTTATATCCTGCCCTATACCCGCAGGTCTCTTTAATATAACAGCATTCATAAGAGCTTTGATATACAGTGGTACCTCAGTTTTCAAACGTAATCCGTTCCAGAAGACTGTTCAAGTTCTGAAACGTTCGAAAACTGAAAACTCAATAGCCGACAGCTAGGCCTCAGGATCTTGCACTCAGCTGAAGCCGCGTGGCATGTTCGACTTATGAGGCGTTTTTGAAAACTGAAGCATTTACGTCCTGGTTTACGGCATTCGAAAACTGAAATGTTCGTCAACGGAGACGTTCGAAAACTGAGGTACCACTGTATTGGAATTCAACAACCAGTTGTGCGTTAGATGACACAGTGGATCTTGGTTAGGGGTGCAGGGTTTACACTTCAGGGGGCGCTAGTGAGCAAGCGACTAGGGATTATGTAATTCAAGCAGACTGAGGTCTGTCTTCCAGGTAGGTCGCTTTGCACATGATGAATCTCCTACACCGACGTCATTTCTGTGGAAGAATTGAAAGGTTAAATGTGGATGAGCAAAAATAAAATAAAGTCCTCAGGCGTCACCTGTGATGAGCTTTTGCATACATATGCATGTAATGTTTTCTTTAAGCCTTTACACTTCTGTATTTCCACTGGCAGGTGAAGCTCTATGCCTTCTGAAAGGCAGGGCGAGGCTGCTCTTCTAGAAAAAAACTTTGACAGCAATGATCAACTTCACAAGGAGGGCAGGGTCACTTATAGCATAGGCAAAAAAATTCCTGTTACTGGTTTATCAGATAATCACATAGGTATGCTTTTAATGCATGCCGGGAAATAGCTTTCTCAACCCACAATGATACAGTTATTTATTTACCCTTTATCTTCTTGTCACGTAAGATGACACTAAGCAGGATAGCTGCTGTTTGTAGAACACTCAAAAAAAAATCTATCACAAAGTATCATTTTCAATTTGTACACTGATCTCTTTATGAAGGGTTCCTTCTCCTTGTCTCTATACCATGTATGGGGAACCTTTGGCTTTCCAATTATTGCTGAACTACAACTCTGATCAGTTCCAGTAAGCAGGCACCATACCCAGGGATGATGGCAGTTGTAGTTCTGTACACTGTTCTGTACTATGTCCGAAGGCTGGGTCCTACAATTCTGTAGGCATAGGTCATCACAAGCAAACAACCTAAGTTCCTTCTCCGAGGTAATATTCTTGGTCACAATACTAACATACAGTACTATTTTTATAGAAAAGGAGGTGCCCAAACTCACCATGAACATCTGAGTTGTCCTCTTATGGCAACCACCTGAGAGGTGCCGGAACTGAGTTCTGGGAGGGGGGGGGAGCCCTGCTAACATAGCGTTTAGAAGAGGGACATGGAACATTTTTTAGACCAAGCAGGTGCACCGGGTTCCACTGAACATTGTGGGTGCCCAGGGCTTGCATGTGATGCCATGCCTGTGCTTGACATCATACGTTGCCGCTGCAGCGGGAAGGCCCAACGGAGGCCCCTCCCCGCAATGGGAGGGCTGATGGAGTGTCCTGCCATGGCACACGACGTGGCTGGGCACCCACAGTAAAACTTTTGTGGGTGCCTCAGCACCTAAGGCCCCCCAGAAATGGCACCTATGAGACCAAGGGCATTTGGGGGGGCACTAATTTCCTGGGGGCAAGACAACAAAATTGAATTTTGACTTTCCTTATACCATCGTGTTGTCTACTGCAGAATCTTGAGCATCCCTCTTAATCCTCCATCCAAGCGAGAAAGAGGCATGACATGTTCCAGTCAGGCAAAAGGTCTTGAGCAGGGTACAAAACAGGGCTTGTAAAAGGTGTGGCCTAGGGAGAGTCCCCCTGAGGGCCAGATAGGCAGGTATGGTGGGCCGCATTTGGCCCCTGGGTCTGAGGTTTCCCACCCCCAATTTAGACTTCATGTCGTGGTGGTGTATCTGAAACACTTAGCTGGTGCAACAACAGATGGTTGAAGAGCTATTAGGGATGACATAGAAACAGGGGTGCTAACTTGAATAAAACATTGGGGGGCCAGGTAAGCCCCACCCTGCATACTTGATACATGATGCGGTGCACACACACCATTTGAATGGGGTGGTGGTGAAGGGACCTCGGCCCCTAGGAGTTGGCTCCTATGCACAGAATCAACTTTTCCCCACTGCTGCCACATACTGGGTCAACACTTTCATCGAGCTCTCCACCATAATCCCAAGATGTCTTTCCTGGTTATCCTATAGTTGTACAGTGGTACCTTGGTAGTCGAACAGGTTGGCTCCTGAACAAATCGGCTCCCTAACGCCACAAACCCGGAAGTGAGTGTTCCGGTTTGCGAATGTTTTTCGGAAGCCAAATGTCCAAAAAATCCTGCAGCCAATCAGAAGCCGTGCCTTGGTTTTTGAACCATTTAGGGAGTTGAGTGGACTCCCGGAATGGATTAAATTCAAGAACGAAGGTAGTTAATGGACTACGCAGAATTGGACAAGATGACAGGAAGAATTCAAAACTGACGGGACCAGGAATTCCTGAAGGATTGGACTAAATTTGAGAAATATTTGAAAGATAATTGTAAACAACAAATCACGCTAGGGAGTTTATAAGAAGTTTTGTAAGGTAATGTTAGGAAATATTACAGAGACAATTCTGGAAAATAATAATTGAATCTTGTTATAAAAAGTAATAGTGAAATATGAAATACAAGATGAAGTTAGAAAGAGTGAAAATCTTGAGAAGTGGTTGATGGAAGTCATATAAGATATGAATGTTAAATGATGTTTAAAAGAATGTATGCAAAAAACCTTAATAAAATATTATGAAAAAAATAAATAAATTCAAGAACGAAGGTACTACTATATAGTAATTGTCACTTAGAAATATGAAAAGGCCTATACTGTAAATAGTAAATCTGGGTTCCCTAGTATGGTTTTACCAATGGCCTATTGTCTTCTTTTTCTTTAAGGTCCATAGAGTTGTGCTTAGAATAAGGCAAGAAGCCATCAGCAACAGCAGGCGACATGAGGTTCAAACTACTATTCCGGCTTCCAGGAAAGAGTAAATGCCTGAGCTGTGTTGGAGAGGTCAGAGTACAGGAAAGATTTATCAACTGGGCAAACACCCACATAAATCAGTGCAAGGTTTGCCAAAGCTTTTGGTTTAACTGCAAATGAAACTATTGACCTGTTGCTCAAATTAGAGAATTGGAGCTCATCCACACTTTGCTTGTCCTGCACCTGGAAAGCTATTTAAATAACGGAATAAGCCACTTGCACAGAAATAAGGATGAAACACTTTCAGCCTAAGCCATTGATCACTTACAGGGAAGTGCTGCCAGGATTGCAGCATTGCAACTCACTCCTCAGCGTACTCAGAAATAAATCCTATTACATCCAGTGGGTCTTATTCCCAGGTACAGTATATGGGGTTAGGATTGCATCCTTAGGCACAATTCTGACTCCCATCCCCTGCCTGCAGGGCTTTACAGAGGGAGGGTCCCATGGTTGCACTGACAGCTTTGCTGTTCACAGCGGCTTGAGCAGAAGGGGAGGCTGATCTGTTTGTGACCACTATTCGTGATCGTTGTGCCTTCTCCAGATTTAGATCTGGATCCAATAATCTCACATGTAATACTGGCAAAGACTTGCCCCTTCCCTGCCCTCAGAATGCTCTGCTTTGGAGCTTTCCAGGGCAAGGAACATGGACTGGACTCAGAGGCCTCGTTATCATCATTTTAATAATCTGTAATTAGTTCAGAACAGCCTCTGACATGCCAGTCGTTCAGGTACCGAGTGAGCAGAGTTTCACAGTCCAACTTCACACGGCACAGTGTTTCTTCTGTATGTACCTGGTCACAAGATGTGCAGTTGGAAAAATGGGGGAGTAAACACATTAGGAGTGCGTGTGGATTAAGCACTTAAATGTCAGGCAACATCAGGGACATCAAATTATATAAAGTTATATAAAGGACCAAGGGTTTATCCAGGCTTCCATTTTGTGCCACGATTTGTAGGCACGAATCTGAGTGGGTTTCCCCCCTCTTTTTGTCTTGCTGCTTTGCCCAGGAAAATCCCCTATTTACCACTGAATTGGAACAAACATCAATCGAGTTTTCCACAAAATGGACGTTTGTTCCAATTCAGTGGTAAACAGCAGATTTTCCCAGGGAAAGCGGTGGCACAAATGAACAAAATACTTGGACCAGTGCCTGGAAATCACAGCACAAACAGAAGTGTGGATTATGAATGTGATATCTTCCAGACTGCCTTCTCCTTGCCTTCTCCAAAATGTATCCTACTTGGCTAGCTCAGTCGGTAGAGCATGAGACATTGGGTGAAAGATTCTTGCATTGCAGGGGTTGGACTAGATGGCTCTCGTGGTCCCTTCCAATTCTACAATTCTATTATGTATAGCCTTCCTTATAGCAAGATATACAGTAGCTACATGAACAGACCTAGATGGGCTGCATGCTGAGCCTCATGAGGACATTTATTCAGCTATCAAAAAATGAAAGAAAAACCCCAGACCCCACGAAAGAGTCCAGGGAGATACCTTCAAAGTTTAATAAAACATTCACTTCATTGGGCTGCTCTACAGGTCTAAAGATTGATGTCGATGTTCAGCTGGGCTCACACCAAATTATTGTGCAAAATTAAGTCACATACATTTTACAAGTTTCAGTTTCACAGAATATACACACCCTGACACTTTGCAGCCAGTTCTTACAAGAAAGTTTTGCATGATGAATACTTCAACCAGAGCATGCCAGAGCAATAAAGTCAGGGGCAATGCAGTTCCTTGTCCTCATAATGATTTTGTGGTCCACACCTCTCCATATTATTGTACCCTGAAAAGAGGCATTGACCTTCACACACATATGCACTTCATCTTCAGCGTATCAGTTTGCTTGGAGGACCAAAGATACATGTGACACAATAAAACAGAAGTGAGCAAACAGGTGGTGTCTGCAGGAGTGCCTAAATGATGTGTTGTTGTCCATGCATTGCCATGGTAAAATCTGCAATATCTGTATATGATGCATAGATACTGGATTTTCACTTAAGCATTGCCATTAAGTCAAAGATCACATAAGATAAAGGTGAGCAGAGCACAGATTAAAATATCTGCCATGGCTGGTCTTGTGCTCACCACTTATATCTCAGCCTTTGTATCCCTCACCTGTAAAATATGACTATTCAAGTTACCTTTATCGAATGACCATTAAAAGCAATTTTCCAGTATCTGGCTGGAAGTATGGGGCAATGCCTAAGTCCACCAGTCACTTACTTCTGATCAGTTTTAGCTGATCTACAAATAGATCCCAGTACTTGCAGTTGAAGAATAATAATCTATTTTGATACAAATATTTACCGTATTGGCCCAAATATAAGCCGCACCTGCAAATAAGCCACACCTTTAAAATTCAAGGGGGGGAGACAATACCCGAATATAAGCCGCTCCCTTAAATTGGGTTACAGGCTGAAAATCGCAGCGATTGGTAGAATTGTAACTCCGAGCCAATTTAAGCCTTTGATCTTGCAAGCCCGCAAAAGTCACCGTACAATCGCTAAAATAACAAATCGCTATTCATTTGCTACAATTCCACAGGCACTCACACCCGTAAATGGCAAACGAACAGTCTCAAGCTTGCAAATCGGCAAGAAAACATTTTTTGGTTCTGTTTCACCATATGTCTGTTTCAGCAGCGATATCGTAAAAGCCAATTTTTGTAAGGTTGCGAATTTAAGCCACACTTTAACTTTTCAGGGTCGGAATATGGGGGGAAAGTGAGGCTTATATTCAGGCCAATATGGTAATTAAAAACAACAACAACCAGGAATATGATTGACATTGCACTGATGGAATGAGTTAGTTGGGTTCCGTTATGACTCAGTCTGGGGACTTTAAAGTTCACTAGTTAGTGAACTTTAAATGATGGGCTTGGTGTGTGTGTGAGTGTCAAAGGAATCAGCCCGGGGATCTTTCTCTGCAAAGATGCCAGGGTAAACAATCAGACCACAACCTGGGTTCTTCCTCTGCAAAGGAAGATAGATGAACAGATAACCAGAGCAAAAAGGAAAGTTCAAAGCTTTATTGCATAACAAAATGTTACACAGGTTAGGATGTCCTCTCTCCTTTGTGAAGAGAAACACTGGAAAGGGGGAATCGAAAGTGAAGGCATAATCCTACTACTACCCTAAGCCTAGTGCACTCCCACCAAGGAGAGCAGAAACACACACAAAAGCAGAGGATCCTGGCCAGAGAGCTCTGTACAAAAAGGAAAAAAATAAAAGGTGAGAGATGGAAGCACTGTGGTCATGTCTCGCCTTTGGAAATCCCTGCTGTGCAATATTATGTGAATTTGCAACTCTTTTTCGTGAATTGGTTCTTCTCCAAATTGCCATTGAGAGTGCGCTGATTTTATTGCCACATATTATGGAGAACAAAAGTTCTCTCCCATAGAACCTGTCTTGTCTTGTGAACACAGCACTCTTCTCTGCCGTGATCCAGACTTTCGAATTGTCGTGATATTTTTCTCTCCACATGCATGGCAGCACCCCACGTTTCAAAGACCCACAGTTTCTGCATATTAAAGCAGGAAAACTCCAGATTGCTAGCTTGACAGTTACATCTCAATCCTTTTCTCCTGCCTTCCTGTAAGCAAAAACCACCTTAGCACATAACACTGTAGCTGTTCCGTTGCCATGCAGTCACTGGAACTATTTCTTAGCAAAGCTGATGCATTTTGCTCAGCAGATCTCACAAGCCAACTGGGTTAAAAAGAGATTTCTTAACTTGAAAGAATAAAAGGCTAAAATGGAATAAAGAGGTTTAGTACATGTTGTTAAAAAGTGTTACATGTGAATATATCACAAGCATAAGTGTCTCTAACAAACATTAACTTACTAGGTTGCCAAATACACAAGTTTGCCCTAGTGCACCTGTTTATTGGGGTTGCCAACTTACTAAATTCACATTTAAAGATCATGATGCATTTTAATCGTGACAATTCCGCCATGAAATATTTGAGTACAATTTATTTAAGCCATTTCTGTTATGGAAGCTTCTTAGCTGTAGACATGAAAATTACAAAAAGAAGAAGAAGAAGCATACAAACAATGAGCCAATTAAAATTCAAAACAGAAACAGAATCCTAGCTGTAATATAGCATTCCAGTGTCAAGACTTCTGGTTTTTTGTTTATGCAAAACAGAAGCTACAGACAAAAAGTATCATCTGGGGTCGTTGGCAATATGGGAAGAAGCACGACTGCTCTGGCTATATTAGATGCTTCTCCGACATTGTTGCTGCCATCAATGGCACGAATGGCAAAGTAGATGGAGGTGCCATTTGATTTTTTAAAGTTTTCTGCATTATACTGGAAGGATTGCTTGACCCCAGCGACTTCCGTTTTCAGACCAGCGGTGTTCACAGATGTGGCCGTTTGAAAAGCTGCATCTATTAACGCTGAGGGATTTTCACTCATTTTTATTTCGTACCTTTCAGCTGCAAAATAAAGAACAGCCAACAGGCATGCGTTAAGATGTACGTCTTCAGTCGTGCATCAAGGATAACAGCGACAGAAATCCTTTTCAATGCATTTCAAACTTCCTATCCCCAGGGAACCCTCTGCCCTCAGCAACGGTGGACCAGATGGGATGAAATCCCTCTTCCCAGAGCAATAATGTAATGCTACTGTAATATAACATTACAGGAAGATAAGGCTGCAAATAAAAGTGGTGGTTGGCTCCCCCCCCACCTTTTTATACACACATACACACCAGTCTTACTGATTGATTGATTGATTGACTGACTGACTGACTGACTAATTGATTAAAGCAGAATTTTGCACTTACCTTTTCCTTCGTCAAAGTCATTCCCAGGAGCTGTCCAGGACAAAAGGAACTTATAATCACCAAGTGGTTTTATCTCAAGGTCAGTGATTCTACAGGGTGGGAAAACATCTTTTTTACTACCGCCAGGAGGAACTCCTGATACTACAAAAGCGCCACCTGATGCCACTCTACTGAAATTTCCTACGTCAACTTCGATGTCATCATCACGAACTTCCGGTTTTGTGGGATTCATATTTATTACACCTAGAATGGAAGGAAGGAAGGAAGGAAGATAGATTATATGGTGAGACTACAAACCTCCAAACTTTCCCATTATTTTGAAAGTCCCATTTATTTCCTTTTGTGCAAACCCAAAACAAAGACAGAATATATAGAACAGGCATGTCCAACAGGTAGATCGTGATAGATCTGTAGATCTGTGGTAGATCACCGGTAGATCAGTGGCTCCCCCCAAAGAAGCTAAAAAACTTTGGCTCCCCTAAAAAAGCCTCAACATCTTTGTCCTGCACCCCTAAAATGACCTGAACCACCAAAAACAGGGCTTTCCTTCCTAAAAAAAAGCTCAATGTCGCTTTCCTCCTCCCTAAAGAAGCTGAACAACTTTCACGTGAACCCCAAAAAACAGGGCTTTCCTTCCTAAAAAAAGCTCAACAACTTTGACCTGAACCCGCCCAAAGGGAATAGATCACTCCCAGTTTTTAACTCTGTGAGTAGATTGCAGTCTCTTGGAAGTTGGCCACCCCTGATATAGAAAATTGTAATTATTTTCTTAAAGCAGAGCTTTTGGGGTGGCTGCCCCTGTTCTGTGGAACAACTTGTTGAGATACGACATGCACTTTCTAAAATACAATTTTTTATGCTGACAAGCTATCCCAGCTGGATGAAGAGTTCTTTACCATAGGTATCCATCTTGCATTGCTCTTAAACTAATCTGTTATTTTTTTGTGCTGTTTTGTAACCATTTGCATTTTCTTTTCTACATTGCCTTGGGGCATAAATGAAAGGTGAAATAATAATAATAATAATAATAATAATAATAATAATAATAATTAATAATAATAAAATCTGCTGTAGATCTATTTTTTCTCTCTAACCCACTAAGTTGAGAAGCATATGGCAGATTTGAATATTGCAGGAAAGAAGGATATACGTGTGAATGTGTCAGAGATATGTACTCAGGTGTGTATCCAGATCTACATAAAGACAACGATGGGGAGGGAAATGGCAGAAAAAAGTTTGTTTCCTTCTAGAGATGCCAAATGTCATCCACACTTTCAGAATTACAGAGCTAGCATACTACCAGTATTGCTATTTCGTAACAAATCCTTACCATTATTTACAAACCCTGGTGCATAGAAAGCTTGACTTTGCCTACGGATCCTTCTGCCAGTCTTGCCTTGCCCCTCGACATGCACTTTTAGGTTGTGTCGACCATTTGCTTTGAACGATGTGAAATATCTTGAGTAGATTCCGTCATCCTTTATAATGTCGGCACCTAGGTACATCAATATTAAAATTAAACATCCAAACCAAACACCTCACTGCTATTTTAAAAAAGAAACCCTACATAACCCATGTAGGAGATGTTTGTTTCACAGTATCTGCTCCTGTTCTAATGAAAACAAAATATGTAGTGATATGGAGTCATAAGTATGTTCATCCCAACCTGAAGACAGCAAACCAGCATGCATTGTGGCCTTCTGCATGCTTGACAAGCTCCGTTTTCTGCAGTCCCGGGCAGTTAGCAAAATTAAATTTATCAAACTCTTGGTGGGCTGCCATTGCTAAATATAGCCATGACTGCCTTTCCCCTCATGAACTTGCCTGGACTGTAAGAACATCATCCGAGCCCCTTCTTACATGGCAGTTTCTAGTTCAGCAAAATCAGGCGAGGCAAAAGTTATTCGCACCAGATGCTTCATTTGTCTTTGGCAGTAGGCCTATTCTGGCATCCTTAAAGTGATGAGGGGCAGGGCTCCCCCCCCCCCCGCAGCCATAACTCAGTGGAACTCGGTTCTAGCCCCTCTCAGGTGGACACCATTTCCGTTATAAGAGAACAAGGGAAGTGTTCAAGGTGAGTTCCGGCACCTCTTCTCCTAGGAAGATGGCACTGATGAGAGGGATAACTTCTGAAATGGGAAGCCGTTTCCACTTCAGAAGGCTCCCTGCACAATTTAGGGTTTTGAAATGTGTAGGGAGTCTACACAAGTAGAGCAGGCTCCCCACTGCAGATGTTCGTCACCAACTGATCAAGGATGACAATGGGGCAGCTGTTTTCCCCATTCTTCATGTGATTCTAATCACATGGAGGCTTAAAGCATCCAGATGGGGCTATTAGCTCCTTGTATATAAAGAAGCACACCTGGAAAACAGACCCACCAAGTGTCCCTATTTTCCAGGGATGTCCCCGATTTAGAGGAGCCGCCCCAGTTTCTGATTTGATCCCGGAATGTCCCGCTTTTCCTAAGGATGTCTCTATTTTCATTGGAGAAATGTTGGAGGGTATGGAGTTATCCGACCCCCGAGCCATCTGAATGCAATCCTGTATAGGGTTGGGTTTTTTAAAAAGTGTTTAATGTTTTATTATGCTTTTATATATGTTAGAGTGGCTGGGGCAACCCAGTGTGGGATATAAATAGCAAAGTTATCATTATGGAATGGGACGTCCCTGTTTTCATCGGAGAAACGTTGGAGGGTATGGGAAAGCATGGCATCTCCTTGCTATCTCTCAAAGGTGAAAGACAGAAGGAGTGAAGGTGTTAGCGCCTAGAAGGGTTTCGCAAAGACCCAGAATGGGGTCTTCCCTATTGGTCTCATCTCAGGGGTAGAGCATATGTTTTGCAGGCAGTTTGTATCTCTGCCAACGCAAGCTAAAAAGCATATCAGGCTTTGGGGAGGACATAGCTGTTTGCCAGTCAGTTTTGAGTTTTATGCCTGTTTTAGAAGCTGATTATTTCATATTTGATATTACGTTGAATGTTGTATTATACTATACTATTTTATTGCATTTAATTTTATTTCAGCTATGTGCATAGTCTGAACTGGGACTTTTTAGTGGTTTGTAAATATCATAAATAAGCAAACAAACCATTATTATTTTTTTGTAAGGCTAGTTTTGAAAATACAATTGCCAGGCATCTTGACAAGCCACCACGTCGCATTAGATAATGCTAGACTGAAAGTGTTAATGTTCTGATTCTGTGGGAAATGCGTAGTGCCACAAACGCTTCAAAACAAACTTACCTGCGCCATTGTCCAAAAGCTCTAGATCCACAGCTGCTCCATTGTCGGCTTCAACTGTGGCTATGACTTTTGCACCAGTCACAGGTAAGAACCCTTGGCTGACTTCTGCATGAATAACCAGCGGATCGGGAAACTTGTGCGTCTTTTTTATAAGAGGCGTCACAAGAACTGGAGGCACAGTTGCTGATCTTGCGCGGCTCGTGACTGTTATTGTCATGGTTTGAGCTGTATCTTGATGCTGCAGGGAATAAGTCCAGTCTCCTGCCTGGAAATCAAGTGATGATAAATAGAAGGATATTAAATATCCCATATCTAACTGTTTATAAATTTATAAACTGTTTATACAGTTCCTATTTCCTCTGGTTGTTATTATGCTTTGATAAGATGGGGTGTCTTTTTTTTAATAGAAAATATACCAAGAGCAGATACTAGCAGCAGCGTCATGCTAGGCATTTGATGAGCTAGGAAATGAAAAGAAAGTCTCATGGCACCTTCCAGACCAGAGGTTCCCAAACTTATTTGGCCTACCGCACCCTTTTCGGGGGAAACAAAAATTACTTAGCGCCCTCCTGGGAGATGAAACATGCTTCCACCCCCCTTATTTTTATTCAACACCCCCCATTTGCACCCGAGGTTCTGGGGCCCCCCAGGGGTGGTATCTCCTGCCTCTATCCCAGAGCCAGGCAAGCGCTTTCTGAGCTTGGGGAATGAGGCATGAGACTGTGCCAGGATCCTAGAGCCCTGCTGCTTCCTTCCCTGAGCATGTGCAGAATGTCTCTCTACCGCCCCCTTATGCCTGTTGGCTGTCCTTCCTCCAGCCATTTCTAGGCAGTGAGTACCAGCACCTTCTCTTTGGGGGGGGGGGGGAAGCACTGTTAATGCCATTACAAAATCTCACATCAAGGACTTTGAGAAGTAAATGGCTCTTCCGCACTTGCATAATGTATCCTGCTAGTTTAGCTGTAGGGACACAAACTTTTGCTAGCACAGCTGCAGTTCCAACAAGACGGGCATTTCCTGATTTTCCAAAGGAAAAAGCACGCAAGTAACAGAAGAGTTATCTGCATAGAGAGTGGATATTTTACCTCTGCGATTCCACTAATCTGGAGCCGGGCTGTTCGTAGGTTGCTTTTATCAATCACGAAGTCCTTTGTACTGTACTTTTTCCTCTTGGGATCTGTCAGAATCATCGTTGGTGGAGTTGTGCTTGCGCTCCACGTAATGACAAAGAAAGTGTCTTTCCCCACAGTTTTATCAATGGATACTGTACCAAACCACCATTTCTTGGCAGCTACTTTCTCCGCTTTACTTTCAAGCTGTTGAGGATGGGGAGAGGAAATAAGTACGCTGATATATTTGAAAAGTTTTATAACCTGAATAGATCTGCAACGGGGATAAAATTGGTATCCTACAATATCTCCATTGTTAAAGACATGGAGGAAAATAAATGATGTAGCAACTCCAGCTCAACAGCCCTTCCCAGATATAAGATGCTGGATGCTTAATCCATTCCCTGCAGATGCCATAATTTATTTTCCTGAACCAAATATATTTATAGTGATTGCATGTGGCCTTTTACTGGGGGCTAAATATGGACTATAGAAGGGACCCAGGTGGCGCTGTGGGTTAAACCACAGAGCCTAGGGCTTGCTGATCAGAAGGTCAGCGGTTCGAATCCCCGCGACAGGTCGGCCAATAAAGCGAGATGAGCGCCACAACCCCAGAGTCGGACACGACTGGACCTAATGGTCAGGGGTCCCTTTACCTTTACTTTATGGACTATAGAATTAATTTTACTTTGTGCTTTAAACTTACTTTTTTTTTTTACAGTGCCTAATAGTAGTAGTAGAACTGCTTATTTCACTCTAATCTTTGCAATGCATACCTGAATCGATTGTTGACTGATATCTCCACTTCCTGAAGAAATTCCACTGAAAGCATCAATGAGACCGTTGGAATTCAAGCTGTCAGTGGCAGCAAATTTCAGACCTCCTAGAATGCGATTGAAGGAAGTTAGGATACTTGGTTAGATGGAATAAAAGGCAATATGTTGTTGTACTGTGGTTTTTTTATACATCTGTGTGCAAAATACACCTGTGTGTCAGTAAATGCAAAGTAGGTGCTTAGAGCACTGAAAAGCAGTGAAGTTTCTGTGGGCAAGTAGGAGGAACATTGTGCGGATGAGAGTAGCATGGAAGGGGGACTGGACCTACTAGTAAACTCACTCTTAGCGAAACCCCGGTTGGCACCAAGTGGAATGAGGGTGTGGCATTCTGCCCAATCACGTACCCGTCATGTCTGCCAGCATTTCTAGTTCTTTTTCAGCTTTTGGTCCCAAAGCAATGGTGTGGATTATAGAACCACTATTTCGAACTTCGGCAAAGCAGGACTTTACTGTGCTATCTTCTCCATCTGTCAAGAGCACAATTTCACAGCCTCTGGTATTTGGGTACTTCTTTAAAAACACCTGTATGGAAAAGAGCATTTAGAATCTTGTGGAATGTGGAAGCCACGGGGCACCATTTGTGCTTAAAATGAACGAGAAAATGCTACGTAGCGCCGTTAAGTGTGTTGTGTTGCTGCTGTTCTGTGTGAACTAATTTCCCACCTGTAACAGAAGCAGAGTTTGGTGAGATGGGTGCCATATATTCCATGGTTGTTGAAGAAGTCTTAGCATTTGCTACCTCACACGAGAAAGCTGTGGTTATGGCGGTTAAAACCATGGACTAGGACCATGGTTTGAAACCATGGAAATGTTGGACAAGACTATGGTTTGAAACCCCACTCAGCCTTGAAGCTCACTGAGCATCCTCAGGCCAAACAGTCTCTCAGCCTGAGAGACCACCTTGACCTCCTCAGAGGAAAGATGGGATAGAAGGACAATAATAAATAATCAAACTGAGAGGCTACCAGTTCATAGATGGCAGAAGCCACACCTGGTGGAAGCCACTTTTGCCTCCAGTTACTTCAATGGATCCAGAAGTACGTTCAAGCTAGGAACCTGATCTTTCAGAGGAGCAGGACTCCCTCCAGAACTGGTGGAACACCACTTATCCAGGCAGTGGATCCACCTACAAATAGCATTTCTATCTTCTCTGCACTGAGTTTCAGTTTCCTGGCTTACATGAGAGAGCATACCTGCTGAAATACCCTCTTGTACACAACTCTTAAATGCACAGCAGCCCTGTACACTTTTGCATCTGGCTACTCTACTAAGAAGAATAGGAATAAAAGAATCTGGAATTTTATTCTTTTTCACCTGAAATCCTGACTGCACTCCGGAACATATGTTGGTTGCTCCACCAGCTGAAGTAGGAAGATACCCTGCAAGAGTCTTGCGCACGCTGTCACTGCTGATCTGCTTCAATTGAGTCTGGACTGTTGCCGCGCCATTGAATGTCACTACTCCAACCCAGGATCCCGCTTCAATAATCTGCAGGACGAATATTTCTGCAGCTTGCTTCAGCCGACCAATGCGATTGCTCTGCATAGGAATAATAATAATAATAATAATAATAATAATAATAATAATAATAATAATAATAATAAATCAGCATTCACAGAACTGCCAGTGGATTCTGGGAAGCAAATAAAGATGACTGAAAATGCAACTGTCAATTATTCTTTAAAAAACAAGGCTTGATAAACTTATGTGGATATAGGCAAATGCATAATGTTCATGAGTTTCCAAATAACCTCATCCGTGTTGCAATTTCAGGCACAATCCACCTGGATGTTTTCCTACACAGGCTCCATTGAAATGGACAGGAGGTTCACAAGAGCATCATTCATTGCAATGGGGCTTGTCCCACAAATTCTGCTGTTGGAGAATAATTATCCTACAAGGTTTTTGTGTCTGGTATTCAAATTTCTATATGCTGTTATAGAAATATAAACTCTATTCCTGAATGTCCCCCCCGCTATTTGCTTAGCAGTTGTTTAGTTAGTTAGATGATGTAAACCCTGCCTTTCAAATAAAAGATTCCATACCCTCCAACATTTCTCCAATGAAAATACGAATGTCCCATGTCTCTTAAATCCACTTCAAGGACTATTACCAGACAGGTAATTACCAGACAGGCCCATGCAGTGGGGGGTGGGAGGCTGCCAGGTACACTTACCCCGGGCCTCGGAGGGCTAAGCCAGGTAGGGGGCCCTGCCAGGAATTGGCTGTTTTGGGTTTGAGTTTATAACTTTAGTCTAACAAGACTCCGGGCCTCTGACAAGCTCTGCACAAGCCTGTCACCAGAACATAGAAAAGCCAGGGTAGCAGGGAAACACATTTACAGCTACCCATCCCAGGAGCTATATGACTTCTCCAACCCCCATCATGAATCTAACATAAACTTCTGCAGTAGGGTATTTCTGCAGTAGGGAAGCCTTGTGCAGCTGTTGACGTTTCCTGCACAATTGAGAAACCTGAAAGACCTGATTGATCTGGCCAGATCAGGATTTTCCATGCCTCCTTCCATTCGCTTTCACCCCTGTATTTTTCACCTCCCATGCTCCATCTCTTCCTCTAGGTTCCCTGCACCAATCGGGGATTTAGGATGAGCAGACCTTGCATTCTGCCTCAGCCAGGTTGCCCACCCCTGTCCTAGAACTCTTCTCCTGTATGAATTAATTACTGTAGTTTCATATATATCCAAATTAACCAAATCTAATCAGGTAAAACCAAAAAAGAGGCTCCCTATATATAATATATATATATCCGTTCCTAACCTGAAAACATTCTTAACCTGAAGCACCACTTTAGATAATGGAGCCTCCCGCTGCCGCTGCCCAATTTCTGTTCTCATCCTGAAGTAAAGTTCTTAACCCATGGTAATATCTCTGGGTTAGCAGAGTCTGTAACCTGAAGTGTCTGTAACCTGAAGCGTATGTAACCCGAGGTACCACTGTATTGACACTTGTTGTCACTATTGACATCAGTTCCATCATTTTTGAACTGTCCCGAAATATTTCTTCTGAGCACAGAAAACATGGACTCACCGCACCCATACTTCCAGAAACATCAAGTACTAGGCACAAAACTCTCTCCTGTTTTTGCAGCAAAGAGATAGTGGGGCTAGGCGGAGGAGCTGTTTTTGGAGTTGATTTGGCAAAGTCAGGAGAAGTTGTAATTACATCCCAGGTGCTCCTGTAGTTGCACATTTTATTCTGCATATTTGTTGCTTTAGTATTGTGGTTGCTTTTGTCACAGAACTGAGTAACCTAAATAAAAGGTAAGAAGAATAAATCAAGTTCACAACCTTATAAGCAATATCTACCTCATGGCAGCCATTCCTTAGGAAGAGGTGCTACAAAAGTGGACATTCTTTTCCACACAAAAAGAACAGATGAACAAATGCCTGTTTGTTTCCTCGTTCCTTTGCTTGCTCACCTACCTAGCTTTTCACTCTGCCGAAGGAGGGGCATCCCCTCCAACATTTCCTTGGTGGAAATAGGGACGTCCTAAGGTGGCGCTGTGGGTTAAACCACAGAGCCTAGGACTTGCTGATCAGAAGGCCAGCGGTTCGAATCCCTGCGACAGGGTGAGCTCCCATTGCTCAGTCCCTGCTCCTGCCAACCTAGCAGTTCGAAAGCACGTCAAAGTGCAAGTAGATAAATAGGAACCGCTCCGGCGGGAAGGTAAACGGCGTTTCCGTGCGCTGCTCAGGTTTGCCAGAAGCGGCTTTGTCATGCTGGCCACATAACCTGGAAGCTGTACGCCGGCTCTCGGCCAATAAAGCGAGATGAGCGCCGCAACCCTAGAGTCGGACACGACTGGACCTAATGGTCAGGGGTCCCTTTACCTTTACCTTTAAGGAAAAGCGGGACATTCCAGGGTCAAATCAGAAACCAGGATGGGTTCTGTAAATCCTGGACTGTCCCTGGAAAATAGGGACAGTTGGAGGGTCTGAGGGCGAACTTTGAAGGCTACCTCAACTCTACTCACAAACCAGAAACATTTTGCAGAACCCCACACAATTATCCAAATGCTAGTTGTTCTGTTGCGCAGAGCACCACCCATCTCACTTTCCTTCAGTCTGACTATGTGCCTCAGCTACCTCATTCGATGTAGGGTTGCGCTTTTTTTGGCAAAGTTTCCGACGGCCAGTTGCCGGCTATGTCCGAACGTATGGTGACCCTACTGTTGGGCCTAGTGGCTGCTCAGTCAGTCTGGGTCCCTTAGCTTGTGCTGTATGTGGCTTCTATAAATTGAGAGAAGGTTTCAAGAGGGAAGGACGGAGAAACTGCAGGCCCTTAAGAAAGAGTTTCTTCTTGAATTGCTAGGACAATATAATTAAATTTTGGTTGGAATACTTTCTCCCCAGCCCCCAATACTTTCTTATTAGTGAAACACACACACACACACACACACACACACACCTGCAAGAATTTAAGCTAAAAATCTCCAAATATTATATTTAACTTAGCAAAAATCCTGCATTTTTGAGGCATTGGAGAAAAATAAATCCCAACTAAGACGTATCACACTTACCGATGGGATACTTTGCACATACATTATAGATGTTGGAGTATTTTGATTTCTTTCTGGAATAAATTGGCACCCAGATTCATACAGCTGAGTTTTTGGTTCAACTTTGCATGGTCTGGTAGTTCCATCAGCGAGCGGGACTACGTAGCTACCCTTGAAAGTAGCTGGGCACCTAATCAATATAACAGAAACAGACATGGTCGGTTTAAAAGTCAAGAAATATTTACATGCTGGTATGATTGCATGCTATCTTGTTTTCTGTAATGCCACGACTGCTAAGACAAACTCCAATGCCCACCAGCCCACCCTGAAGATCAGATTGTAGAACTCTTTGTAATGGGCGGAGATGAAAGAGTTTGAATAAATTATATAGATGATTTCTAGACAGGTACTTTATTCAGCAAACATGTGGTTCAGATCTGATTTTTATGTGTGCTCAGTTGGTACATTAGCTCATGTCAGAATGCTCCCAGCAGCTCCCAGCTGGTTGCCCAGGAAAGTATAAAAACAAGGAAAAGTTTCTTACAGTCCCTTTTTATCTCAAACATTACATAGAGAGGCCATAGAACCCAGACTCTTGAATAATGGTGTTGTCCCGAGTGAATCTCCACACACCCCGTCTCTCCCACTTCCTCATTCCTCACTTCTACGGGTGCTGCTACGTGCCCTCTGTCTTTGAGCTCTTTGCTCTCCTGCTTTTAAGGCTCGCCGGGTTCTGGGCGATGGAGGGTCTGGGAGGCTTTCTAGTAATTAACTCCTCCAAGCCATGCCAAAATTCAGGCCCGTCTTCAGCACACAGCTTTTGGTGTCTTTTGTTTGGCATTGTGGGCCACTGGAAACAAAATTGCCAGGTTAGACTCAGGTGAGGAGCAAACAGAAGTAGGGACAACCTGCTGAAACGTCACCATGCCAAAAGAAATGCACTAGTGGGCTAAATTGCGTACAGGACTGTGGCTGAAAACGGTCTCCAGAGAGACTGAGTAAGCTGACTGAAAATAAGGGCTTGGGCAGAGAAAAAATGGGCACTTGCCCGAGGGCAGGACATTACCCCCACTTTGCCCTAATGAGAAATCTCTTCCATATATCATCAAAGCTCATCCTCAAGACAATAAGTCACACCACAACCAAACTAACGAGCCCAAGGCAAACATCACTTATAAGAGAAGAGATGCATCTGTTGGAGATTTGGGGTGGTACCTCGTTGCTTCAGGCATGTTGTTTCCCCCAGGAGAGTAGAAAGGTGCATCGTTGTTATATTCATCAAAGACACCCCATCGGAGATGAGCCCACTCATGGACAAGGACTCTGCCTGTGGAAGATCAAGGAGAAAACCTATGATACTTTTTTTTTTAAAAAAAGTACAGTATACAGGTAGATAGAAATTATTGCCATGAAGTAGTGAGCAAGTATCGCTGGGTACCTCAGGCAGGTGGTAAGAATTAGTCCCCAAAGTAGGAGCATGTGATGGGGCTGGATGGTTGCCAGCATTCCCCAGCCCCTATAAACCTTCGGAGGGGTGGGGTAGGGGGAGAGAACACACCGTGTTTTAGACTTGCTGTTTGATGTTCTGTAGCTGATGTCAATCAAGCCTGGCAACCCATTCGGTGCCTGCATGTGATTGATTACTAGCTTGGAAGGAGGACTCAGGAAAGCGATCCCCTCCTTGACAATTATAACACACCTACCCCACCAAAAACCCTAAAATAAAATCTGAAATGTTGTGCAGTCATACCAACGGTTAAGTATCTATTATTATTGGATTAGCCAACTTTTCAATCTTAGCCCTCCTGTATTTTTTATTTTTTATTGTAAGTAGTGCGGTTAAAGGTAAAGGGACCCCTGACCATTAGGTCCAGTTGCAGACAACTCTGGGGTTGCAGTGCTCATCTCGCTTTATTGGCCGAGGGAGCCGGCGTACAGCTTCTGGGTCATGTGGCCAGCATGACTAAACCGCTTCTGGCAAACCAGAGCAGCGCATGGAAACGCTGTTTACCTTCCCACCGGAGTGGTACCTATTTATCTACTTGCACTTGACGTGCTTTCGAACTGCTAGGTGGACAGGAGCAGGGACTGAGCAACGGGAGCTCACCCCATCGTGGGGATTTGAACCGCTGGCCTTCTGATCGGCAAGCCCTAGGCTCTGTGGTTTGCTAATCAGAAGGTCGGCGGTTCTGCTCCTGCCAACCTAGCAGTTCAAAAGCATGTCAAAGTGCAAGTAGATAAATAGGTACCGCTGTGGCAGGAAGGTAAACGGCGTTTCCGTGCGCTGCTCTGGTTCGCCAGAAGCGGCTTAGTCATGCTGGCCACAGCTGTACACCGGCTCCCTTGGCCAATAACGCGAGATGAGCGCCGCAACACCAGAGATGGTCAAGACTGGACCTAATAGTCAGGGGTCCCTTTACCTTTACCTTAGTGCGGTTTAGGAAATGGTGGAAGAGGCAGATTAAAATGGTAATTTAGCTTTCCTTGTTATGACCCGGGGACTGTGTACGGTGCAACGGAGGAGGACAAGACTCCAGCTTTCCACAGCCTCTTCCGGATCCTGCCAGCCAGAGGCACATCCCGCCCAACCTCCTTTGATTCAGAAGATGAATCTCCCGCAGTACTCCTGTCTCCCCGACCACAAGGACTGCCCAATAAGGCGAGTGCCCTTTAAAGGCAGGCATCTTCTTTTGGAAGGTGGGGCTCACTATGCACCCAGTCAAGATGTCTCAGTCTCTGACTCAGTCTAAGTGCTTCCAGAGGCATCATCATGCATCATTTCCACAGTGAGGGCTGTGGTTCCCTTGTATTTCTGACTTGGAGTATTGACTTACCCTCTTGATGAGACACTACTGGGCTTCCCCTGTGAGCCTTGAGCTCTCACAGAACAGGATATTCCTTGGCTATGTTCATTTTAAGTCAATTCTTAATGGCTTCAGATATTAACCCACAAGAGAGTCTGAAAGCACTTGATACAGACCGCATACACCTCCTAAATGTTAAGCACAAGACTTCCCCCTTTAATTATCCTGAAAACAGTAGGAAGTCATGTACTTTATGGTGTGTAAGCAGACACAGGAACGTTGCTGAAAGGAAACCCAGACACGTTTTTGTGGGTTGAAAAATGTGCTGATGAACTGGACATGACGATATTGCTGGTTCCTTATGACGTTTTGGTTGCCTTTAGAGTGTCAAAGCATCTAAGTTTAAAGTGGCAAGGGCTCTTCAGCACTTTACTGCCTTACTTATTAGGCAGCCTAATCTGAACAAACAGGTAGTAAATAGTACCTCGTGGTCCATAAGCGTCAAGCAACTTGTCATTTGTCAGGAAGTTAGGAGTGAAATGAATGTATCGCCCAGGTTCCCCACATCCGCCATACTGCAAGGTGTAGGGATCGTCTCCATGTTTCAAGTAAGGAGCTGCCACTATGACTTCTGCCTGAAATAAAATAGAATTCAGTTGAAAGATCACCAGGAAAAGAAACAACAAAGTACCTTTGATATTAATGTTATATCGTGATTTTTGCCTCAGCAAAAATCTTTATTATTATTATTATTATTATTATTATTATTATTATTATTATTATTGGCACTTGGAGGGTCTGTGAATGTACACAGCCCACATCTATGCATGCTTACTCAAAAGTAAGTTGAGTTGCATGCAGAGTGAGTATTTATTAGTTCACAGCCTTGTACTTTTTGCCCCAGTTATGTTTTTCTCTCCATTTGCCCCAATCTTAAAAAAAAACACCCTAAGTACGCCTACATGTCAATGCACTCTCTCCAGACATACCTTATCGTACGACTCTCTAGTTACTCTTTGATAGTCAGCTTTTGTTTTCCACGTCGAAGGAATGATCACTTTTACAGTCTTGAAGTAAAATCTTTTCTGCGTTGCACCGAAGAGGTAAGCAGATGCTTCTTGAACCATGCCCTAGCAAGGAAAGGAAATACGAGACCTCCGTGTGTTCGGCGACTAGTATCTGCATTTGGGTTTGCAGAATGTGCTCTTAGGGGTGGTGTAACAATTTTAACGGCTTGCCTTCCCTCTGCCAGGCTCAGGCTGTCTCAACCAACAGTATTATTTATTGTTTATTTATTCAATTTATACACTGCCCTATACCCGAAGGTCTCACGGTGGTTCAGAAACAAGACCTCAACACATAAAATCAAACCAAAATCAATAATCCAATACCCCGCCCCCCCAAAAAAGAACCACATTCTAAAAGTGTGTTGGATGTCAATCAAATCAACCAAAGGACTGGTTAGAAAGGAACATTTTTGCCTGGCACCCAAAGGTGCACAATGAAGGTGCCAGGCGAACTTCCCAGGGAAGAGCATTCCACAGACGGGGAGTCACTGCAGAGAAGGCCCTCCGGACCTCTCGAGGTCCCAGTCTTGAACAGAGCTTGAATAAGATGTACTTTAACTTACGTTGGCTTCCTCTACACCATCTTATTGTATACTGCAACATTTTCTTGCAGTTCCCACCTATATACTTATATTCCCACCTTTGCTTGAAAGATGGATGCAGCCTTTTTCTAGCACATATCACATTTTAAAAGTCACTAGTGGGTAAGAAAGCAATTCGACACATTCAGAAACATTTAGCAGTCGCACCTTTATGTTGTCGACAATTTTTGTTGTCTTCGGGTATCTGAGGGTTGATTGCAATGACAAGGTCTTCAAACCCGCCATTGTTGAGTTTCACCGTGGCATCTGTCACCCCATGTAGCGCTTGTAACGTCAATGGGAGAAGCCACCAACTGAACGCCATCTTTGCTCGTGCCTCTTACTCCAGCCTCACGGAGAAAAATGACAGCACAGAAGGGTTATTTATGCAAGGGGAGAGGAGGAAGCTAAAGCTCTGCTGTATGTTTTGTAACCGGACTGGAAATTCTGACTGGCCTAGATAACAAAGACACCCCTGAACAGAAAAGCTAATCACTGATGCAGC
Source organism: Darevskia mixta (assembly GCA_034641385.1). Classification (NCBI taxonomy): domain Eukaryota; kingdom Metazoa; phylum Chordata; class Lepidosauria; order Squamata; family Lacertidae; genus Darevskia; species Darevskia mixta. The sequence goes on from JAWWNH010000029.1 coordinate 6,824,465, forward strand.
TGATGGGACTCTGCTGTTGAGGGAGCTATGGGTGGATGGAGGGTTGGGGGTGAGGTGTAAAAAGGGGTTGAAAGGGGGCAGAGAGGTTTGGCAGGAGGTATCAGGTAGGCAGGTACCCTTATATTATTTTAACCCACCTGGGACCTCATGGTGAAGGGAGGAAAGCCAATAAACAACAACAACAACAACAACAATGCAGTAATAATATCACTATAAAACCACTCCTTTAGTAAAATACAATAAAGGCAGAAATAAGGGATAAAACAAAGACTTAAAACCAGAGCATTATCTACACAGCACAGCAACATCTTGGTGAAATTGAAAAGTCTTTAAGTAGGAAACACCAATAAAAGAGAGCAGCTGAACCCCACAGGGCAATATCTTCTAGGACTCAGGTGTTACCACTGACCGTTGACCATTATCTAGGGTTGCCATGCATCCTCTTTTTCCAAGAGGACACATTCTCTTTTTAAGGGGTAAAATTTCTCTCCAGGTGGATTTTTGAAAATTTGCCAAAATGTCTCTGGCTATACGTTCTGGATGAGACACAGACATGGTTGTAGACTTGCTTTCCTCTTCTCCTGCACCGCTCAGCAATATATCACAGCTTTTATAACTAACATACAGTAGGGGGACAGTGCTTCTTTCTGTGGGGATGTAGGAGTGCGCATACCCCTAAACATTTTGTGAATCTAAGTTTGCCCTCATTGAGGGGCATTATTTCAATAGGAGTAGGAAAATGAGAGTACCCCTAAACATTCTTTTAGGAAAAAACCACTGGTAGGGGTCTTTTAAAGGAGAGTCATCATAGTGTCCTCATTTTGTTCTTTAAAATATGACAACCCTACCATTATCTGGTCCATTACCAGCCATGCTTCCACCATAGTCAGGACACAGAATAAACCCTCTCACCAGATATTAGGCACCAGGCAGGCTGATATGGGAAGAGGTGGGTCCTTCAGGGATCCTGGACCCAAGACATTTGTTGCTTTAAAATATAATCAGCAACACTGCTGATTAAGGTAATGTGTGGGACTTTGAAATCCACACTTCAGTGTAATGCTAAAGGGAATGACAGAGGATCGTCATCGAAAGACATTAAACCCAGAAGCTTCCTATGATGATGATGATGATGATGAAGAAGAAGAAGAAGAAGAAGAAGAAGAAGAAGAAGAAGAAGAGTTTGGATTTGATATCCCGCTTTATCACTACCCGAAGGAGTCTCAAAGCGGCTAACATTCTCCTTTCCCTTCCTCCCCCACAACAAACACTCTGTGAGGTGAGTGGGGCTGAGAGACTTCAAAGAAGTTGACTAGCCCAAGGTCACCCAGCAGCTGCATGTGGAGGAGCGGAGAGGCGAACCCGGTTCACCAAATTATGAGTCTACCACTCTTAACCACTACACCACACTGGCTCTGGCTATAGCTTCTTCCCCATAGCATTTTCTCCATTCACCCCACGTCCAGTATCAAAGCTTGGCTGAGGAGAAAAGCATCCTTTGGGAGAGCTAAGCCACAGGGTTGGGGAAAGTTTAGTACTTTTTTTATCTCCTCAGGTCTCTGTTTTTAAATAAAGGGCATACATGAAGACATGCATTTCACACAGCACATACCGGGTAATTTGGCCCTGAGATTTAGGAATATTTCCAGTGAGAGCCTGCTGTGTCGAAAGAGCTAAAATAACATGTAGAAAATTGAAGTTTCAACCCAATGCACACTTACCTGGGTGTAAATCCAGCAGGACTACTCTTTGAGATCGATTAGATTTGCATGAGGCTCGTCCTGCAGATTATCTCCTGCTTTTTAGGATGCTGGCTTGTTCTGAAAAGTTCAGGAGCCAGGAGATGAACACAGAGAAGTGCACGTTCGATTTTCCTTTATATAATATCAAAACCAATGGGTCCACCCAATTTCCCCCTTAAAAAGTTTCAAAACCAAAAGGTACACCCACTTTCCCTCTAAATGGTTTCAAAACCGAAGGGTCCACCCTGTTGCAAAATCTCTGAGGACTTTTCAAAGAAGTTTAAAATTGGCCAAAACTGTTCTGTGGGCAGATGAACTCTCTTTGTCTCTCACCAAGTCCTTTCAAAAGCTATGTTTCAGGGGTCAGCAAACTTTTTCAGCAGGGGGCCGGTCCACTGTCCCTCAGACCTTGTGGGGGGCCGAAAAAATAATAACGAACGAATTCCTATGTCCCACAAATAACCCAGAGATGCATTTTAAATAAAAGGACACATTCTACTCATGTAAAAACACGCTGATTCCCGGACTGTCCATGGGCCAGATTTAGAAGGCGATTGGGCCAGATCCGGCCCCCGGGCCTTAGTTTGCCTACCCATGGTTTAGAATATGCTTCTAGTGCCCTTTGAGATTTCACCCTAAACAAATTCACATGCTTGGCTGCTAGTCATTCTAACTTTAGATCAGGGTTTCCCAAACTTGGGTCCCTAGTTGGGGGGGGGGGTTAGACTACAATTCCCATCATCCCTGTCCACTGGTCCTGCTTATTAGGGATGATGGGGTTTGTAGTCCAAAAACAGCTGGAGAACCAAGTTTAAGAAACACTGCTTTAGATGCCTGTGTGGCCAAACAGAAGAGTACGTCTAGATGACCACTGAAATGTAGTATGACTGCATGGTGCCTTGCAGCAGAAGAATAAAGTTATGAAGCTTATGTCAGATGACCACTAGCTACCTTTGCATTGGCATACAGTGACATTGGCATACACACATATAAAAACCATTCTGAAAATGCTTTTTTAAAAAAGCATTTTTAAAAATACATTGAATTTTCCATAAGGCTCACCACTGCCAACTAGTGTCACATTGCATATTACACTTAAAACGTTTTATTTGCAGCTGTATAGCTGAGTCCAGTAGCGTTGCTGTATCTTTAGAGCTCCAGCACAGGATACAGAATTGCAGCCTATTTTAATGCCCTTAAATGCCACTTGGAATTTCAGTACTTTCATATTGCTTTATTCTGAGTCATGCAGGTCCGGATCCCCAACCAATCAGAAAAGCAGTATTTTCTTGCTCAGCCATTTGAGAATGACGCCCAACACCCCATGCATAAGCAAGCAATCACCTTCAGTTTGATGCATTCTCATAACCATTAGGAAATTCCACATAGTCCCATGGCTATTTGCAAGATACTGGTGCATTGCAATGGCCACAGAGCTGCCAGAACACACCGATAGTCATCCTGTAGAGTTAGCCCAGAAGTCAGTCCGTGCTCTATTATATCAATAGCCACTGAGAAGGACTGCATTACCCAACTCTCCCTGCCCAGAGTGGCTGGGGAGACCCAGCCAGATGGGCGGGGTACAAATAAATTATTATTATTATTATTATTATTATTATTATTATTATTATTATTATTATTATTATTATTATCTCTACGCCAGTCACCTACCAGGTGTGACCTGAAAACAGAGATAATGTATATAATTTTGTAACCCCAGAAAATCCTTAATAATAGGGTTGCCATATTTCAAAAAGTGAAAATCCGAACACAAAAGATCCCCCCCCAAAGTAGTAGTAGTAGTAGTAGTTGTTGTTGTTGTTGTTGTTGTTGTTGTTGTTGTTGTTAACTTTTTAAAGTTTTGCCCAAAGTTAATAGTTGTTGAGGGGTTTTTGTTTTGTTTTTGTTTTTGCAAAATGAAGTTTTTGAGCTATTTTTAAGGCCTAAATCAAGACTTCCGATGTGCGTTGCCATACATCTGGATAATCCCAGACATTTCAGCTATTTTCGCCTGACTGCAGTATTCCAATTAAAGAAAGAAAGAAAGAAAGAAAGAAAGAAGTCATCCACCAGAGCAACCAAGGTTAATTCAGCACTGAACCCAGACAGGAATGGATCCATAAAACCAGTCTCATCCAGAAATGTCTGCAGCTGCTCCATCACAACTCTCTCTACCACCTTTCCTAGAAAAATGGTATGCACAACTGGGCGCTAGTTGTTGCATTGTACTGAGTCAAGGCCCCCCTTTAAGGTAGTGAGAACCACCCCCTCATGCAATGAAACATCCAACACACTTGAGACCCACCCAGTCACCACCACCTCCAGCTTGATTTCTCCAGCCGTGGTGGGCAGGGATGCAGAAAGCATTTAGGCAGGTCCATACCAGCCAGACCTTGTCACCGTGATCGAGCCGCATAAACTGAAATTGATGCTGTGAAGTTGGACAAGATGCAACTCCCTCCCCTCAAAATGGTGGGCCAGGTGATGGCAGAAGACCTCTGTTGCCTCCAGGTGCTCATTCAGACCAAGAGGCGAGGTCAAGTTCTGGACAATCTGAAAAATCTCTGCTGGATGTCTACTCCACCAGTACATAACCACTATCTAGCCTTGCGTTGTTACCTTGAACTCAGTAGAGTTGTGGGCTCCACAGTGCTGGAGAGGGTGCTCAGGAGTGATAAATGTAACAAGCCTTCTCTACTCGCCCTTGCACAATGAGATGAGAGCCTTGACCGGATCACCGGCTCTTTCCACCAGGGCCAGGCATAGGCAAACTCCGGCCCTCCAGATGTTTGGGACTACAATTCCCATCGTCCCTGACCACTGGTCCTGTTAGCTAGGGATGATGGGAATTGTAGTCCCAAACATCTGAAGGGCCGGAGTTTGCCTAGGCCTGCTAGGAGCCCCCCAGAGTGTTCAACTGGATCTGTCAGGATCCTCAAGTCTCTGAGGGTGCATGACCTTAATAGGTTGGGGGAATTGGGTAATTTGAAAAAGGAGAAGTTTCCGAATATATTAAAAAGAGGAAGCTTTTTAAAGCAACCATTCCGTAGAATTGGTTATGTAGAAAGCATGGCAGCAAAAGCCACACTGACGGTTGACTTAGGCAGGTGAAACAAAGGTTTTGACCGATAAAGAACATTAAGCGAGGGGGGGGTCCCTTTTCTTTGCAAAATATATCTGTGGGTGAAATTCAACATTGCGCTCTTCCCATTGTTTCATCCACACAAGCATTCCAGTTTGCAAGACAGAATGATACATCCCTGCTCCCTGCATGTGCTGCTCTGGTCAGAGTCAATTTCAGGGGGGACATGCGGGGTGGAATAATAGAATCATAGAATCTTAGATCTTAATACAGAATTTATATTCCTTTAACATCTGGCAAATCAAACTCAATGCAAAGGGTCACCTCTCTTCCAACATCCCTAATACGAAGGTGTTTTAAAAGGGGTGTAGTCTTGCCCCTTTTCTTTTTAGTTTATTTTTATCAGATCTTCCAGAGTACATTCAAAAAATAGAATCGCATGCCCCCAAAACCAAACAATGTTTTAATGTTTAATGTTCTATTATGCTTTATATATGTTGGACATTACATATGATTATGATCCTTGCTCCATGGAATATGGGATTACATATGATTATGATCCTTGCTCCATAGAATATTCACAAACATTAGTTATATAACTGACGAAGTATCAGTCGAAACAGCAAATTACCTGGATGGCTGTCTTATAATTTATTATAATTTACTACGGATTAAATCTACTCAAGATTGGCCAACGTGTTGCCTCCTTTTTCAGTGTTTATATATGTTGGAAGCAGCCCAGAGTGACTGGAGCAACTCAGTCAAATGGCAGCTTATAAATAAAATGATGCCGATAATGATGATGATGATTAAATAGGACATTCTTATTTTCATCAGAGAAATGTTGAAGGGTATGCAGATATGGTTAAAGCATATTGGTTACAGGCTACAGGGTGGAAAGAATGAAGATGGTTTAGTTAACTTTGCAATATATGAGATTTGTTAAAAGGCAAGACCTCTTTTTGCCCAGCGAAAGACATCTTTCGTATCTTGGATCGTGACCAGCCCATAGCATTATTGGGTCAGAGCGCTGAGCTGAGCTGAACTCAATTCCAGAGAAAAGGCTGGGGAACAAAGCCAAGGGCACTGAAAGTCATTGGCAAGCTCTTTCTCTCTGACACACAGACAAAATCTTTGTGAGTGAAATAACTATTTAAGGAGAAAACCAAGCTGAGTCTAGTTCAGGAGAAAAGCCTAGGAAACAAAGCCAAAAGTGCTAAAGGTCACGGTCTCTCTCTTTGCGTGGATAGGCGGAGTCCCCACAACCCCAGGCAACCCCTGAGCGGAATAATGACCCAAGACAACGTGCTATGGGATTAAAATTGGCCACAACTTTATTAAGATTCAGATGTAGGAGACCTTGGCTCAGGCATTGGGCGTTTATCCTTCTCCCTCCCCTTACCTGGCCAATCCCCTGGCAATGCCTCCCCAGGAGGGGTTGGCCGGTTGACTGAGGTAGGCGGAGACCCCAAGTATCCAGCCTGGGGAGGATGAAGCCAGCCCGAACTACTGGGAGCTGCATTGGGATCCAGGGGGCTGCGCTCAACCACGCAAAAGTCGCCCCCCCATTTGATGTGGGGAGTGGTCATTCTCTCACACACACAGCATTTCAGAAACAAACAAACTTATCAGCCGAGTTAATGCAAACCCATGAGCGCAAATCTGCATAAATGGTATGTTATTGGCCTATTTTGAATTAACTAAAAGTGCAAGGGCAAGGCAGCCCGTCATCCCATCATCACCATTATGGTTTAGAACCATTAGCTGTAAAAATAAGAGAATGTGAAGAAACAAAATAAAGTGGTACCTCGGGTTAAGAACTTAATTCGTTCTGGAGGTCCGTTCTTAACCTGAAACTGTTCTTAACCTGAGGTACCACTTTAGCTAATGGGGCCTCCCGCTGCCGCCGCCGCACAATTTCTGTTCTCATCCTGAAGCAAAGTTCCTAACCTGAGGTACTATTTCTGGGTTAGCGGAGTCTGTAACCTGAAGCGTCTGTAACCCAGGGTACCACTGTAGAATTAGTTTAAATAATCATGAAATAAAGCTGCACCCCAATGATTTAGTACTTTGCATTAACAAATCAAAGTCCATTGCTGGGGGGAAAAGAGAGAGGCTGATAAAATGACAAGGATATTTTAGCCAGATATAGAATCAATCAAGACAGAAATTCTAAGCATCAATATGAGGCAGATGCTGAAAATAGAGATGACAGATATTTACACACAATTGGAAACAAAAACTAATAGCACATTTTATATATATATATATATATATATATATATATATATATATATATATATATATATATATATATAATTGATTTTACAAATGCAAATTTATAACAAAATTTATATATAACAAAAAATATAACAAAAATACAAATCCATATAAACATATTCCTCTGAATCTCCAGACTTCACCCCCACCCCCTCCATGAGTCCCAATGTCAACGTTTACACCTGCATATCAGCCTTTTATCCACATTTTTTTATCCATCTGAATTGTCCATAGTCATAGTCACCTTACAAGTAAGATTAAAACCCTGCTAATGCTTTCATCTGCTTACAATGGTCTCCTAAGTAAATTATAATTTCCCCCCATTCTTTTTTAAAGTTCTTGTCCTCTTGGTTGCTGAGCAACAGTAGTATTGGTAGTCGTCGTCATATAATGTCCATATTTCCGCTTACGTAGAATGAAAACTGCTATACCTACAACAGCCAAAATAATAATGGCAGCAACGCATGCAGCTATCACAATTATAATTGTGGATTTGTCAACTGAGTCAGCATTCTTTTCATCTGGACTGGATGGAATAATGGATTCGTCAGCTGGAGTAGGGGAAATGGTGATTGGACGAGCAGGAGAACTTGGCCATGCAGGAAGGAGCACGACTGCTCTGGCTATATTAGATACTTCTCCAACGTTGCTGCTGCCATCGATGCAACGAATGGCAAAGTAGATGGAGGTGCCATTCTCTTTTGAGAAGTTTACCGGCTTATAGTGAAAGGATTGCTTAGCCCCAGCAACTTCTGTCACCAGGCCAGCAGTGTTCACGGGAGTCGCGCTGTCAAAAGTTGCATTGGTTAATTCCGAGGGATATTCACCCATCTTTATTTCATATCTTTCAGCTGCAAAATAAAGGATCCAGAACAGGTATGCGTTAGATGTACATCTTCAAACGTGGATCAAGGAAACAGTGACAAGCCTATCAGTGCATAACTTCCTGTCCTCCAGGAACCCTAAGCATGTTGCATACCAGCCATTGCATATTTGTGTGTTGCACAAGACTTTGGAAATTAAAGAACACACAAGATATACATCTGTAGCCATGGATTAAGAATAACAATGGCCAGATTTGCTTTCTGTGCATTTCAAACTTCCTGCCTTTAGGGAACTCTTAGCACATTGGCTTTGAATGCCACTGCATCTTTGCCTGCTGTAAAGGACTCTGGAGAATGTTCCAGAACATACTGTTAGTTTACATGGGCTGCCACTTAGGCTTGTTGAGGTACACTGTAATTCCATGCCAATGCAAAAACATGGCCTATGTCACAGAACCCAACAGGGTACTTATTTCAGACCCTCCAAGTGTCCCTATTATCCAGGGACAGTCCCCAGTTTGCAGACACCATCCCGGTTTTTGATCTGATCCCTTCCGGAATGTCCGACTTTTCCTTAGGATGTCCCTATTTTTATCGGAGAAACATTGGAGAGTATGGAGTCATCCGACCCACAAGTCATCTGAAGGCAGCCCTGTATAGGGAAGCTTTTAAATGTTTACTGTTTTATTATGTTTTTATATATGTTGGAAGTCGCACAGAGTGGCTGCGGCAACCCAGTCAGATGCGAAGGGTATAAATAGTAAAGCTAGCATTATGGAATAAATAGGATGTCCCTATTTTCATCAGAGAAATGTTGGAGGGTATGCTATTCCACAGAATAAAACCTGACACTACTCATCTGCCTTGCCGGGGGTTAGGGGTGGGTGGGGGACGGACGGCAAAACACATACATGACTTAAAATAAGACCAAATACGGAAGCAACAATGCCCGAAACAGGCAGCCCCCCTCCCACCAAACAACAACAGCAGAATGCCAAAAACATCAATTAGAAAAATTAAAATTTGGGTGTGGCTGGGGACATTGGAGGCTTAATGGAGCTGTCAAAGGGAGACCCTGATGTACATGTACGGTGTTTCTCTGAAAATAAGACACCGTCTTATATTTATTTTTTCTCCAAAAAACACACTATGGCTTATTTTCAGGGGATGTCTTATTTTTATTACCGGTAAGTATGGTACAGCAATCTACATTTATTCAATTATAATTAAGTCCCACAGTGATGAGTAAAACGGCAGACTTTTACTTTCGTGCATGCAATTACAGCTTGCATCAACCATGCTTAAAAATTACTTTTGCACCAAGCAAAAGTACCCTGGTGGTGAAAGCAATTGCATGCAATTACAGCTTGCATCAACCATGCATAAATATGCATAAAGTGGGCAAGGCAAGAAAAGAGAGGTACCGGTAGTGTTTTGCAACTGGGCTTCACAGGTCATCATGAAGGTGCTGCTGCTGGGTCCCGCTGGCTCAGGGCTCCACGCGGCGCGGCGTTGCTGCTGCCAGGGGCATCTTAGCCATTGAGGCTACTGGCCTCCGCCCTCCAGCCCCGCCGGCACCTCTTCTCGGGCTGCGGACGCAGGGAGGCCATCTGCGAGCCTCCTGGAGGGCGCTGCCGTCCAGGGAGCTCTGGCTGCTGCGCACTCCGGGAGGCTCACCAACAGCCTCCCCGTGTCCGCAGCCTGGCCCTGCCCGGCGGAGCGCGAGTTCGCCGTCCCCGCCCACTGTGCCACGCCCTCCAGGAAGCTTGCCAACGGCCTCCCCACGTCCACAGCCTGGCCCTGCCCAGCGGAGCGTGAGGGGCGCCGGAGGGATCTTCACGCCAGGGCGCCCGATAGGTTTAAGACGGCCCTGGCTGCTGCTGCTGGGTCCCGCTGGCTCGGGGCTCCACGTGGCACGTGCTGCTGGGCGTTTTGGCGGGGCTGCAGCAGCGGCAGCATCCGGTTCCGGGCGCCAACCCGTCAGGCCTCTTCCTCTTCCTTGGCACCCTCCAGAACTGCGCCTATCACTACGGCTTATTTTCGGGGTATGGCTTATATGTCGTAAACGCTTGAAAACCCTCCTATGGCTTATTTTTTGGCTACGTCTTATTTGATGAGAAAGACGGTATTACATGCCTATAAATTTAGTGTAACTAAAACTGTTGTTTGGCTCCCCCCACAACCAGGTCAGGCCGAGGGAGCTGGCGTTTGTTTGCAGACAGAAGAAGAAGAAGAGTTTGGATTTGATATCCTGCTTTATCACTACCCGAAGGAGTCTCAAAGCGGCTAACATTCTCCTTTCCCTTCCTCTCCCACAACAAACACTCTGTGAGGTGAGTGGGGCTGAGAGACTTCAAAGAAGTGTGACTAGCCCAAGGTCACCCAGCAGCCGCATGTGGAGGAGCGGGGAAGCGAACCCGGTTCACCAGATTACGAGTCTACCGCTCTTAACCACTACACCACACTGGCTCTTACTGAATGATTAAAGCAGAACCCCACATTTACCTTTCCCCACATCATAGTCATTTCCAGGAGCTGTCCAGGAGAGAAGAAATCCACCATCATCGGTTTGCTGTACATCGAGGTCGGTGATTTTACAGGGTGGAAGAACATCATGACTACCTCCAGGAGAAACCCCTGATACTACAAAAGTACCACCGGATACAATTCTGCTGACGTTTCCCAGATCTCCTGCAGTTTCGCTCACATTAGCTTCAGGTCTGGGGGGGTTCATTGTTATATTACCTACAAAAGAGGGGGGGGAGATATGTCAGACGGGGTACATTACGGCTGATAGGCAGATTATATACAGGTAACTCATGACTTATGCTAATTATTGCCAGCACAATGTGATGTCTCCCTCTTCCCCCCACACCATGGCTGTTTCTCACCATACCCAAATCTGCTCCAGATGCAGACAGATTTAGGGGGAGAAGAGGGAGGAGGACGTTCTCTTGCACAAGGAGAAATCTTTGTGACGGGGATCATTTTGCTTAGCGCTTTGTCGATTACCATGTTAGATTTTTGTTTGTTGCCGAGTATAGTAACAGGCTGAGAATAAGCAACAAACAATAAAAATGGACAAATACCTATAGGGTGTGTGTGTGTGTGTGTCACACCTTCCAGATAAATTTAAGACATTGAAATGACTTTATTATACACCACCTTCTGAGTACAGATCAAGTGAGGCCCCTCTGCCTCCATTCCTACACTGAGCTGCTTCCCCTATGCTGAAGCTGCTGTATTCAGACAAATACCACAGTTATGTGGGCAAACGGATCACGTGCCTCTTTCCCACCCGCACGTATCATCAATGCATTACATATGTGGATCCAGCTATACATCTGCAAATAAAGCATTTAAAATGTAAAGTGCAATATACAAATGTGACACTAGACGGCGACAATGAGCTATACCAAATTGAATGCATTTTTCAAAACCTTTCCTTTTTTAAAGCATTTTCACAGCGGTTTCACCCTGGTTGCCTAGACTTACTATGGGGAAAATAAAGCAATTTGATCTAGACCAGGCATGTCCAACCATGCTCCTCCCCACTCCAATGACAATGGGTAGATCATTGCCAGTTTTTTTATACTGGGAGTAGATCACAGTCTCTTGGGAGCTGGACGTGCCTGATCTAGACTTTGGGCTGGAAAATAATAGAAACAGATGGGAATCTAAAATGCCGAAAGTGTAAGCCAAAAGAAGGATACCAGAGTCGTATTTTAAAGCCTTGTAAGAATTAGGGAGCTGTTTCATTGGTTCAATGACACATTTGATTAACCCATCCAGAATATTATAGGATAGAAGAATATGGGCACATATATGTACCCATGCATCAGAAATGTGTGCTCAATTGTCCAGATCTACATAAAGACAATTATGAGGAGGGGAATGGCAGGAAGAAACTTGTGTTTCTCCCGAGACTCCCAATTTCACATTTTGAGAATCACAGGGCTAACATACCACCAGTAAAGCTATTTCATAACCCAGGGCTTACCATTGTCTGTGAAACCTGGTAAATAGAGAGCTTGACTCTGCCTACGGGACCGTTTAAGAACTTTGTCTTTTCCTTCGACACACACTTTTAGGTTGTGTCTGCCATTTCCTTTGAATGATGTGAAATACCTGGAGTAGATCCCGTCATTCTTGATAATATCAGCACCTGAATACACAGATATAAAAATGTAACATCCCAAAGCTCACCTCTCACTGCTGGTCATTAAAAAAAAAAAAGAAAACCCTACATAACCTATGTGGGAGGTGTTCATTTCACAATGTGGGTGGCTGTTTTAATGGAAATAGGTGAATATTTGATTCTGATCCCGGTAATATAGGGACCAATGTTTTAATATTTGTGCCTCACAGGCCAACACAAGTTGTAACCAACACAACACAACACAACACAACACAACACAACATACCAGCCTTATTGTAGCTTGCTGTATGCCTGACAAGCTCCATTTTTGGCAGTGCCAAGCAGTTAACAAAATCAGGACACTTAACAAACTAAAAGACTCCCTTTCCCCATATGAACCAACCCAGATCCAAAGATCACCATCTGGGTCCTTATCCTGTGTGCAATTTCTGAGGGAAGTTGGGAGGCTGGCAAAGAGTGAGTGGACCTTCTCTGTAGTAGCCCACAGTTATGTAATGCTCTCCCAGGAAGGCCCACTTGGCACCAATCTTGCTATCGTTTCAGCACCAGACAAAGATGTTTTTGTTTTCCCAAACATTGGTAGGTCTCCATACTAACCAACATTTGACAGATAGCTTTTGCACAGCTTGATGAAACTAGGGGCAGAGCCCAGATCGAGATCTTGATATATAACGGTTCCAGTTCACATATGCAGATAAGGCAAGTCACAGGCTACAGGAAAAGCCAAATACACACACTGGTATTGGTTGCAATGTATGTACTCTGTCGGAAAAGAATGAATGAATTTGCCACTGCAAAAGATGAACAGCCAAGATCAGCTTTTGAATCCACTATGTCGGCTTAGATGATGCTAGATTTGATGAGTTAATATTCTGCTTCAGGGGAAAAAATAAATAAATCCAGAATGCATACTGCCAATAAGATTTCGAAATAAACTTACCTGAACCATTGTCAAAAAGCTCCACCTCTTCAGGTGTTCCGGTCTCTGGTTCAACTGTGGCTATGACTTTTGCACCGATAACAGGTAAGAATCCTTGGCTGACTTCTGCATAAATAACCACCGGACTAGGAAACTTATTGGTATCGCTATTCATAAAGGACTTCACAATCACTGGGGGCACATCGACAGATGCTGCTCTAGTTGTGACTGTTATCGATAGGACCTGAGCGTTTGAATATGTATTCATAATTGAATAAATCCAATCTCCTGTCTGAAATATAGAAGAATATTGCATATCTATGTAACGTTTGTGAATACAGTTCTATTCCTTTGGTTATTGTTGTACTTTGATAAAGATGGATGTCATTTTCTACAAGATAAATATCTACAAGTGCAGAAGGTACTGGCAGCGGTGTCGAGCTGGACATATAATGGACGTTTACTCCTTCCACGGTGAACGGCAGTTGCGGCCCACTGCAGTGCCTCCTCAGCCCTGCGGGGCCTCGCCATCTTTCTGCGGCCATTGCCGCTCTCTCCCAACCACCATAGAGCATCAGGGGCACCACCAGGCCCGCAGTTTGAATCAGCCAATCCGTGGCAGCCTGGGTGGCGGGGCTTGGGGAGCGGACCTGAGGGGCACAATCTTCCCTCAGGACCGCTCCCCCAGGCATAAAAGGAGGAAGGAGGTTGGGGCTGCCCTAAGTGGCGCAGTTGACCAGAACAACAAAGGCCTCAGACTTTGCATGGTATAATGGACTGCCTAATAATATAGATATAACATAAATTTCCTGCATTGCAGGGGGCTGGACTAGATAATTCTCGTGGTCCCTTCCAACTTTACGATTCTACAGTTTGATGATTCTATGATTATTCTGTGATTTTTTTCTGCCCTATAAGGGATAAAGTAATAAACTGGTCAGTTGCACAGAAACTGTAATTTCAGACAAGCAACTGAATGTTAAGTGTCGTAAGGATTAGTAGTGAATGGCTCTTCAATAATTTGCTGTAGTGACACAACCCTTCACTAACATAGCTACAGTCATTTCTAGTAACGGTTCGACACATAGAGAAGTTTGAAAAGAGCTCGGTTTTTACCTCTGCGGTTCCATCAATCTTGAGGCGAGCTGTTCGGATGTTGGTGTTATCAATTGCAAAGTCTTTTTCAGTGTACTCTTTTCCTTTGGGATCTGTGAGCAGAATTTCCGGTGGAGATGTGCCCCAGGTCACCACGAAGAAAGTGTCATTCCCCACTGTTTTATCAATGGTTACAATACCATCCAGCTGGTCTTTGGAACCGACACTTTGCCCTCTACTTTCAAGCTGTTGGGGGAAAGAAATAAGTGTGCTGATATATCTGAAAAGCTTTACAAATTGAATGCATATGTTTTATTTCCTTTCCTAAGCTGTAAAGAAATGAGTGGTGGTACATTGTTTAGAAGGTGCCTTCACACAGTGGTTAGTTCTGCTGGACAAGTAATATGCAATACTCAGACTTTAATAAAAATGCTGGTACAGTCATAACATGATAGGTCTTGCCCCATACAGATATTGGTTTGTCCAGTGGCGATAAATTTAGTTTCTATCAATATTTCAATTTTAAAGACATGGTGGAAGGCAGATAAGCAGCTACGTTGAAACAGGTGGAAACAATCGCACCTCTACCTCAACAGCCTTGGAAATGGCCAGCCAATATTTGGATAATGGTAGATGAGGCAACTCAAATCTCCAGTTTCCACATTTTGGCAAAGGTTAGCCAAAGAGATATACTGGTAATCTTCTGGACAGGGACCATGGTGCTGGTTTTTGTTGTTGTTGTTGTTGTTTTAAAGAAACACTTTTGTCATATACTATTTTCCTAATGAAACCTCTTCTCCAATTTGTTATTTGTCCAGGCAGAGAAAAATGAATTATATTAAACATTCATTTGAACTCAGAATGGTACATTGTGAAATGTTTCAGCTCTGCCAAAATCCATTTCGGCCGCTTGCCCTTCTCTTTTAATTCTTTTAATACCTGTTCCTCCCCCTGTTCAATAATAGAAAAATGTGGACTGTAGAATTGATTTCACTCTGTGTTGACTTTAATTCTTGTATGGTGCCTCATAATTTTAAGCAAATAATAATAGTGATAGTGATAGTGATAGTGATGGTGATGGTGATGGTGATGGTGATGATGATGATGATGATGATGATAATAATAATAATAATAATAATAATAATAATAATAGACTGCTGCATGCACTCAAATCTTTGCCGTTCAAACCTGAATAGATTGTTGACTGATATCTCCACTTCCTGAAGAAATTCCACTGAAAGCATCAATGAGGCCATTGGAATCCAAACTGTCAGTGGCAGAAAATTTTGAACCTCCTGAAATGTGATTGAAGGAATAATAATTAGAAGAAATTTTCAGGTAGAATAAAATGCAATTAGCTTTTGTATGATGCCTTCTGGTGGCCACTACATGGCGCAGGGGAGGGGATAGTGAAAATTTCATTGAACGATCACTAATTCTTGCACTAGGGCTTTTTATTTCATAGAATGTCACCCCCCAAGGTGTTTGTGTTTTGTGGTCATAGGCAGCAACTGGAATGGCTAAGGAAAATTTAGCCCACTTAACTCAGTGGAAGGAAGGGAACTCTAGATTTCTTTATTGCCCTTGTATCTCACCATCTCACGTAACCCCTTCCAATGTTATCCTCACAACAAGTCTGCTGAAAGACAGTGCAAAGTCACCCAGTGAGCTTTTGTGGTTGAATGTCCGCCTGAACCTCGGTCTCCCCATTTTCAGTATGCCATTCTATCCTCACAAATGGCGTAATGACAGAATACCACAGAATACCACATTTATTCAAATCTAGTGCTCACTTTTTGGGGCCAAATCACAGTTGCGAAAAATGAAGGTGCGCATTAGATTCGACGGCACATTTACATTCGCCAGCAAATACTTTTTTTGTTTTTGTTTCAAGGTTCTGAAAGTTGAGGTGTGCGTTAGATTTGGTGACGTATGAGACTCGAGTAAATACGGCAATAGGACGGGATTGTTTAGGATCATGGTTTTATTTCCTGAAATAGTCATATTTATTCATGTTAAATTACTGCGTGCTTTTAACATGGGGTTTTTCCTTGGGAAGCAGCTCTCTCATGTGATTGGCTGACTGTGAGTCATATGTGAGGGGCGTTCCATTGTGTTGTGACTGTTATTCAAGTACAGTGGAACCTTGGAACATAGCTGTCAACCCTCCCTTTTTTTGCGGGAAACTCCCTTATTCCAATGCCGTTTCCCGCTGCTATCCTGGATTGCTGGTATCCCTTAAATTTCCTGGATTTCAAAGGAAGCAGCTCCTCTCCCTCCCTGCCGGCCAGGGAGGCTCCTCAGCTGCGTTGCTCGGCTGCCAATAAGGAGTCTGAGACCGACTGGGGCGGAGCTTGCATGCCTTGTGCAGGCAGACCCTCACGCCCAACCAGACAGCCAGCCTGCCTGCAGTCTACGTGCTCGCTCTTTCGCTCACCCATTCGCGCACAGCCTCTGGAGCGCAGGGTGGCGAGGCTACTTGGTGCCATTGCACCGCCCTCGCGGCATCCCTTATTTTCAAATCCGAAAGCTTGGAAAAAATCCCTTATTTTCAAATCCGAAAGTTGACAGCTATGCCTCGGAAGCCAGACACCTTGGAACACGTAAATTTCGGCTGATTGAAAACAGGAAGTGAGTGTTCAGTTTTCGAACAATCTTTGGAAGCTGAACATCCGGCGTGGCTTCTGTGGCTTCCGATTGAGTTCAGGAAGCTCCTGCAGCCAATCGGAAGCTGCGCCTTGGTTCTCGAACGGTTCCAGGAGTCGAATAGACTCCTGGAATGGATTAAATTTGAGAACCTAGGTATGACTGTAACTGTTGTTTTTAACTGCTTTTCTGTCTTCTCTCTCTGTGTGTGAGGGGAATGGCTGCTGAGAGAGGCTTCTCTGAATACTGCTGCGGACAGTGTGTATCTGAAGTGAAACAGACTTTTTCCAAGACACCAGCTGGCACAAAGTGGCACAGAAGACCCCTGTAAGACTCAGACATTTCGTTCAATCACTTACCCGTCATGTCTGCCAATCTTTCTAGTTCTTCTGCAGCACTTGGTCCCAAAGCAATGGTGTGAATTATAGACCCACTATTTTGAACTTCGTCGAAACAAGAGGTCATAGCAGAATCTTCCCCATCTGTCAAGAGCACAATTTCACAGCCTTTTGTAGTTGAATACTTTTGTAAAAAGACCTGTATGGGGGGAAAAGGATGAAAAATTAACAGGAACTAGTAATGTAGAAGGGCACACGCTTAAAGTGTATGACATAACTGCTACAAAGCTCTGCAAGTATGTTGTACGGTTGCTGCTCTGTGACATATGTGTGAATTAATTTCGTACCTCTAACAGAAGCGGACTGTTGTGAGATAAATGCCATATAAGTCACTGTTAAGGGTGAAACAGCATTTGCTACTTCACTACTTTCAAAGGGTAGAATATATGTGTTGTAGCGTGGGTTAATGATTTCAGCAAGTGATTTCAGCTCTCTGACATAGCAGGCAGGAGACAGCTTCTTCATGTAACAACTCTTCATTCAAGCAAACAAGACTGAGGGAACTGAGGGTAGGGAAGCTACATTTATAGGGACAGAGGACTGGCTAGGAAAAGATACATTTTGGAGGGAACAATCTCAAGCAATCACACAGCTGCTTTTTGGTGGGAACCAATAAGACTGAGGATCCAAATACAGCAACTTGAATGCACCAATAGTAACTGTTCCTTCTGGGACAGGAAGGCAGTTACTTTACCCTAATGTGATTACAGACAATAGTAATACAGATATGACAACACTTTGAATCAATACACAACAATATGTGCAAATTGAGTTGCTCACTCCTCTCTCTAGCTGCTGTTCCACAACAACTGCCATAGCATTCCCCTAAATCCCATGCCTAGGAACAGAAGACCTGTCAATATCAGCCCTCACAGTTTCTCTTTTTTTAATTCTTAAATTTCAATCTCTGCAGTTTTACAGAAATTTTGGAATTTTATTTTAAAACTTCCTCATGAAAATTATTCAGCATTTTAGTGCAAATTTCTCCTAATAAACCTTTTTTTATATGCAGTTTTCACTCAAGCACATATTTTTGCAAGCAGTTTCTCCTAATATAATGCATCTTGATTATAGATTTTCCCCCATTTGATTATGCATCTTGATTATAGGTTTTTCAATAATAGATTCCATTTCATGCAAACTTGTACGCAATAAGTTCATTTTTGTAAACATTGGTGAGTTGGAAAAGTAAAGCAATTCATTTTGGATTGAAAACTAATAAACTGAAAACTAATTGGAAACTAATAAGAATTATTATCAAAAAAAGAGAGGAAAACTTAAAGCACCAAATTTGGAAAATTTTGAATTTCGAAGGGCAGTATGTTTGGGTTGTCAAATTGTTTAGGAAAGTGATAAACTCGGCTTTAAATGCAAACTGAACAAATTCCCCTTCCCTATCCCCACACTTGGAGACGCCAGCTTTAGAACTCTCTTTGGTCTCTATATGGAAAGGGAGAGAAAGCATATACAATGGTACCTCTGGTTACGTACTTAATTCATTCCGGAGGTCCGTTCTTAACCTGAAAACGTTCTTAACCTGAAGCACCACTTTAGCTAATGGGGCCTCCCGCTGCCGCTGCCCGATTTCTGTTCTCATACTGAAGCAAAGTTCTTATACCGAGGTACTATTTCTGGGTTAGCAGAGTCTATAACCTGAAGTGTCTGTAACCTGAAGCGTATGTAACCCAAGGTACCACTGTAGCTTCCACTGCAGGGAATTCACAGTGATGCACTATGGCTCCTTCACAGTTTAGGACCAGTTTATCAGACTGCCCAGTCCCTAAGATCATTGCTAAGTCAAGCAAGAAGAGGAGGAGGAGGAGTTTGGACTTGATATCCAGCCTTTCACTCCCCTTAAGGAGTCTCAAAGCGGCTACAATCTCCTTTCACTTCCTCTCCCACACAAAACACTCTGTGAGGTGAGTGGGGCTGAGAGACTTCAGAGAAGCGTGACTAGCCCAAGGTCACCCAGCAGCTGCATGTGGAGGAGCGGAGACACGAACCCGGTTCACCAGATTACGAGTCCACCGCTCTTAACCACTACACCACACTGGCTCTTTTGGCTCCACCCAAGCTATGAACCTGACCTTTCAAGTGAGTAAGAATCCAGAACTGGTTGAACACCACTTACTCAGGCAGCAAACCACCAACTAACAGCACCTCTATCTTGTCTGCACTGAATTTCAGTTTTCTAGGCTTTTATGAGACCTGCTATACCCCCTAGAACACAACTACCGTATTATATGCAGCAACCCTGCCTTCTTTTATATCTGGCTACTCGACTAAGCAGAAGGATAGGAATAAAATAATCTAGATTCTTTTTCTTCTCCTTCACCTGAAATCCTGACCGCACTCCGGAACATATGTTGGTTCCTCCACCAGCTGAGGTAGGAAGATAGTCTGCAAGTGTTTGCCGCACGCTGTTGCTGCTGATCTGTTTCAAGCCAGTCAGAATTGATGCCGAGCTGCTGAACGTGACTATCCCAACCCAGGATCTCGCTTCAATAATCTGCAGGATGAATATTTCTGCAGCTTGTTTCATCCGACCAATGCGATTACTCTGCATATGAATAATAATAATAATTTGTTAAAAACAGCATTCACAGACCTGCCAGTCCATTCTGAGAAGCAAATAAAAAATTTCCCTGAAGCTTTATTTGTAAGTATAGTAATCAGCAAAACATTCATGAATATAGACAAATCCATAATATTTCAGAGCACCCAAATAACCTCATCCATGTTGTGATTCAGGGCACAATCCATCTGGAAATTTTTCTAAAATGGATGGGAGGTGCACAACAGCAGCTTTCATTTCAATGGGGCTTGTCTCGTGAATTGTGCTCTCAAAAAATATTTCTCCTATAATACTTTTGTGGCTGCTGAACACATTTCCATATACAGGTAGGTAGCAGTGTTGGCCTATATGGAAATACCAATTCAGTTAACCGAATCTCGTTTCTGTTTGCTTAGCAGTTGTTTGGTTAGTTAGATGGTCTTTATCTTGCCTTTCAGCCAAATGATTCCCATGTCTCTTGAAACCACTTCAGGGATTATCACCAGAACATGGGTAGCTGTTGAAGCTTCCTGCCCTATTGAGAATACTAAAATACCTGATTGATCTCTTTAGATATCCCAACTGAATGCTTGCAGTTGGATTTCTCCCTTCCTCCTTCCATGCTTCATTCATTCTGTTTCTCCCCTACCCAGTGTTTTCCATCTCCCACAATCCATCACTTGCTCTGAGTTCCCTGCACCAACACATAATTTGACTGAGGTTGCCCTCTGGCACAGAACGGCCACGTTGCCCTGCCCTGCAGCACATCTCCTGTATGGATTTGTTACTGCAGCTGGATAAATATCCAAATAAACTTATCTAATCAGGTAGACCAAGTGTGATGAATGTTTGCTGAACTACAAATCCCATGGTCATTGGCCATGCTTGCTGGGATTGATGGGAGTTGTAGTTCAGCGGTATGTGGAAGGCTGAAGGTTCCCTACAATTGAGATACAACAAAATTGAGCCTCACCGTTCCTAATACAGAGTGTCATTTACTACAAAAATGTCAATGCTGTATTGATATTTATAATAATAATTTTATTTTTTTATACCCTGCCCATCTGGCTGGGTTTCCCCAGCCACTCTGGGCGGCTTACAGCACATTAAAAATGTGCTGTCCAACATTAAAATTTCACAATACAGATGTCTTCTAAAAGTCAGATAGTTGTTTATCTCCTTGACACCTGACAGAAGGGTGTTCCACAGGAAGGGAGCCACCACCGAGAAGGCCCTGTAACCTCACTTCTTGCAGTGAACTGCCAAAAGGCCCTTGGAGCTAGACCTCAGTGTCCATTTGTTTTCGCTATGGACATGAATACCATAATTTTTGAACTTTCTCAAAACATATCTTCTGAACATTGGAAAGCAGACTTACCGCATCCATGCTCCCGGAAACATCAAGCACTAGACACAAAACTCTCTCCTGTTTTTGCAGCAAGGAGACAGTGGGATCAGGTGGGGGAACCGTTATTGGAGATGAACTGGCAAAGTCGGGAGAGGCCATAATTACTTCCCAGCTGCTCCTGTAGTTGCACATTTTATTCTGCAAATTTGTTGCTTGAATATTATGGTTGCTTTTGTTACAGAACTGAGTAACCTAAATAAAAGATAGGAAGGACAGGTCAAGATCACAGCCTCATTAGCAATTCCTGCTTCATGGCAGCTGTTCCTTACGAAGAGGTGCTGCAAAGATGGACATTCATCGGCACACAGACAAAAAAAAAAGGCTGCAGGGTGCTCAGCGGATTTTTAGTTCTAGACGTCTGTTGCCCTTAACCTCACAAAAATGCAATAAAAAGAGTTTCCAAAGAGTCTGTTCTAGTTTACTTATTGATCTCCCAGGGCTCAAACAGACATTCACTTCCCATGTCACAAGTTAATGCCCATACATCACTACAAGGGGGAGTCTCAGTGCTCATGTGGCTGAAATAGCAACGGCACAACACAAGAGGGAGGTATACGATAACACAAGAAATCCCTGATGTATGCAGGAGTAGAAGAAATCCTGGTCAAAAGGGTGTGTGTGGATAGAAAGAGGTTGTCTGTGTGTGCCTCGTTCTGCTGTGAAATGTTTTTTTTTTCTGAGCTCCTGCAGGTGAGAAAGAATGCTGTGATGGCCTGGGATTCAGACTCAGATGCTGAACCTGGGGGATCCCAGCCTGCACAGGATTCCCCGCCTCCAGAACCAGCAGAGCCAGGGCTGGGGCCTGAGTCTGAAGGGGACTCACCTGTGCTAGATCCTCAGGTGCAGGCATCGGCTGAGTCTGCTCTGGCTCCTGATGGGATGGAGGACCCATTGCCTGCAGGTGCTCCACTCCCAGCCCTGTCAGGGGAAGCTGAGGTTGCCTCTGGGTCCGGTAACCCTCCAGCCTCTCCTGAGCTGCAGAGGCTCAGGGCAGAGAGGCGAAGGGAACTGAGTTCCCACAGGAGGAGTGCTCGCCTCCAAGCCAGGAGAGGCAAGTCCCCAAGGATTGGGGCCGCCCTATGCCTTGGGGCAGATAAAAGCCGGCCAGCCCCAGCCCCAAGTTGCAGGAGCAACATTGTTGGTGACCAGTTCCTGCCAGTGTTCCTGCTTGAAACCTGTCCTGCTTTTCCTGCCTGAGCTCCTGACCCGCCCTGGTTCCCTGCTTGCCTACCTGTTCCCGACTTTGCCTGACTCCCTGCCCTGCACCCAGCTTCAGCGACCACGGACTGCCTTTATGTTGTACCTCTGACCATGGACCGGACTTAGACCTCGCCTTTCAGGTAACCCTCGGGACCAGCACAAATGCAGTCCATTTCACCCTTAAACACGGAGGTTGAGGTTGCCTACCTCCTTAGCAAAATAATAATAATCTTGTGTTTTTGAAGGCAGACACCAGAGAAGAATAAATCCCGACTGAGATTTGCTGTACTTACTGAAGGGAGACTTTGCAAATACATTATAGAAGCTGCAGTATCTTGGCGCCTGTTTGGGAAAAATGCGCATCCGTGTTCAAACAGCTGAGTTTGGGGATCAATTTTGCAACGTCTGTATTGATTGCCACCAAGTGGGAATATGTATCGACCGGTGAAATCCGTCGAGCACCTAATCAATATAATAGAAACAATAATGGTCAGTCAGTTTAAAAGTTGAGAAATACGCATGGTTGCATGCTGTGTTGTTGTTATCCATGTCACAGTTGCTAAAACGCCCACCAGCACTCCCAGAAGATCGGACTGTAAAATTCTAAGTAACGTGAATATAATACAGTTTGAATAAGAGCTTGTCCACTTTTGAGTGGTGTGGCACGAGTGGAAGTATTGATGAGCCCTCAGTCATATAGGTTGCTTCCAGACAAGCATTTTATGTCACAAATATATGGGCATGCACACAGGGATTTCTGTACCATTTTAAGGCAGTTTTCTTCCTGTGGTGATAATGTGAACCTCTGGACTAATAACAATTTTAATATTTTTTTTTAAAGTGATCTAATTTACACAGAATAGTCATTTAGGGGGAAAGATCTCTTTTTTCCTAAATGACTATTGTGTGCAGATTAGATCAGTCATTCACTCCTGCCTTGCTGCTATGGGATAAAATTTAAAATAACAATAACAATAGATATAACAATAATGGTGGTGGTGCAGCAGCAACAACTGGATTTGGCTGGGGAGATGATTAAGACTGACTAAGGCCGCCATATGTCTGGAATTTCCCAGACATAGCCAGGATTCGTCCGTCAAAAATGGCGTCTGGGCAGAATTTTCAGAAAGTGGCTAAAATGTCCAAAAAACCCAGGCGTATGGCAAGCTCATATCAGAAGTGTTGATTTTTTGGTGATTTCCCTCAAACTCCGCCCCCCCCAAAATGCTCAACAACCTTTGTGTCTGGATTTTCACTTTTTGAAATATGGCAATCCTAGTAAAGGTAAAGGGACCCCTGACCATTAGGTCCAGTCGTGACTGACTCTGGGGTTGTGCGCTCATCTCGCATTATTGGCCGAGGGAGCCGGCGTACAGCTTCCAGGTCATGTG
This sequence comes from Darevskia mixta, assembly GCA_034641385.1. Classification (NCBI taxonomy): domain Eukaryota; kingdom Metazoa; phylum Chordata; class Lepidosauria; order Squamata; family Lacertidae; genus Darevskia; species Darevskia mixta. The sequence continues at coordinate 6,848,163 of JAWWNH010000029.1, forward strand.
GCAAGCATGACTAAGCCACTTCTGGCGAACCAGAGCAGCGCACGGAAACGCCGTTTACCTTCCCGCTGGAACGGTACCTATTTATCTACTTGCACTTTGACGAGCTTTCGAACTGCTAGGTTGGCAGGAGCAGGGACCGAGCAATGGGAGCTCACCCTGTCGTGGGGATTCGAACCCCCGACCTTCTGATCGGCAAGCCCTAGGCTCTGTGGTTTAACCCGCAGAGCCACCCGTGTCCCTTATGGCAATCCTAAGATTGACCTATTACAAACAGTTGCAACCAAACTGTCAAGGGGTGTTGATTAGGTTGGCCCTATGTCTGTGCTAACTGCTATGGCCCGAAGGACTCCTCGATATTAACAATGGGAAGAAGGCTTAATGGAGCTACCCATGGGCGTACCCAGGGGGGGTCAAGGGGGGCAGCTGCCCCCCCAGAAGCAAAAATGACCAGCGTCCGTTCAAAGCAAACCTGAACGACCATGGCTTGCCCCCCCTAGTTTTGATCCTGGGTACGCCCCTGGAGCTACCTAGGGTTTCTCATTGGATGCATGAGTGCTTGCAAGACTGCAGCTGATAAGGAGTTGGGCAAGAAAAAGTAGGTACTGGGCAACATGACAGTGACCCACAGAGATGGGCATGTGGCACATCTAGAGCAGGTGTACATTCGGGGGAGCAAAACCCGATTCCTCATCTTGCCCGATATGCTGAAAAATGCGCCAATGCTGAAAAGTACGAAGAACAAAAACCAGGGCTGGAAGGGGCAAAGCTGCTTTCCTGAAAGCCAGAGGAAGAGGGCATGGCATGGGGCGGGGCTACGTTTTCCAGAAGCGGCGCTAACTTCAGACGCAGCCTTTTCTCAATGAATTGAAAACTCTTGTGGAATGTGGTGGTGATGGGCTTTTGTGTTATTCAATAAACGTGATTCTTACAAAATGGGGGAGGAGAGAAAAAGGTACTCATTGGGGGTGCTATCCGCCAAGACATTACACCATTTTCCCCTAATGAAAAGTCCCTTCTGTATATCATCAAATTACAGGCTAATCCAGTCTAGGCAATAACTGGACGGTATGGGATGGTACCTTGTGGCTTCAGGCAAGTTGTCTCCCCCAGGAGCATAGAAAGGTGCATCAATATTATATTCATCAAAGACACCCCATCGGAGATGAGCCCACTCATGGACAAAGACCCTACCTGTGGAAGACCAACGACAAAGCTCATTGTGACACACTTTTTTGAAGGGGGGGGGGACATATAATGTACAACACACACACACCAGCAATTAAATAACTATGAAAGGGATAGGCAACTTTTTGATCTGATTCAAAAGTTCCTCCTTCCCTCCCGTCAACGTCTATAAGGCTTTAGTTCAGTCAAGGTGCAAGCCAGCAGTGGTGTTGTGGTTAAGAGCGGTAGACTCGTAATCTGGTGAACCGGGTTCGCGTCTCCGCTCCTCCACTTGCAGCTGCTGGGTGACCTTGGGCTAGTCACACGTCTCTGAAGTCTCTCAGCCTCACTCACCTCACAGAGTGTTTGTTGTGGGGGAGGAAGGGACAACTTCTTGTAGAGCGGTCTCATGACCTTGTCATGGACTCTCGCCTTAAATTTCAGACTCAAACCATTGGCGAAGTGACTTAACCCCTTGATGGAATATTGCTGGGCTTCACCTGTGAGCCTTGAGCTCTCACAGCACAGGATATTATTGGCTATGGTCGTTTTAAAGCCAATTTATTAATGGGTTCAGGTTGAGGGGATGAGGTGGAAATGGCAGTCCTAGTGCATAGTCTGAAGGTACGATGGAACGGGAGCATGTTCAACTAGCGTCAAGAAGGGAAATGTTGTGAAGGGAATATGTTCTGATGAATCTGACATGGAAATATCGCTAATCTGTTATAGACTAATTAGGAGGCTTTCGAGTGATTAAGCAACTACATCTAAGGAGTTAATAGAATTCCCGAGAAAGCATTATCTTTTGAAACCTTGACTCACATTTTAACAACAACAACAACAACAACAACAACAACAACAACAACAACAACAACAACAACAACAACAGGTAACTACCTCGAGGACCATAAGCATTATACAAATTGTCATTGGTCAAGAAGTTAGGAGTTAAATGAATGTATCGCCCAGGTTCCCCACATCCGCCATACTGCAAGGTGTAGGGGTCGTCTCCATATTTGGGGAAAGAATCTGCCACTATGACATCAGCCTGAAATAAAACAGAGCATGGCTAAAAGATCACAGAGAAAAGAAACAACCAATGCCATTGATATTAATCTTATACGGTGATTTTGGTTCTGAACAGAAATACAGTACAGTGGTACCTCTGGTTAAGAACTTAATTTGTTCCGGAGGTCCGTTCTTAACCTGAAACCATTCTTAACCTGAGGTACCACTTTAGCTAATGGGGCCCCTACTTCCGCTCTTCCGCCACCGCCACGCAATTTCTGTTCTCGTCCTGAGGTAAAGTTCTTAACCCGAGGTACTACTTCCGGGTTAGAGGAGTCTGTAACCAGAAGTGTTTGTAACCCGAGGTGTTTGTAACCTGAGGTACTACTGTACACAGATTTGGGCCCTAGGGTTGCAATGCACATTTAAAAGAAGTTATAGCCTAATAGTGTATTCTCCTAAAACAGCTGAGATTGTCTTTTGAATAAGTACCTGTGGAATTTGTGAGGTGTGCAGCCTAATACTATGCAGGTTGATGTAGAAAGAAGTCTTGATATTCAGTTAGGCTTACGCTCAGTAAAGAGTACATTGGACTGCAGGGTTACTGTCAGTGAATGTATACATAGTCACAATGATAGGCTGCCCAGATCTCCAGACTGTCTGCATTTTGTGAAAGGGATTCAAATGCACACTCGTAAATTCTGATCTGCATAAGTGAAGTGGATTGAAGTGCTCTGTCACCCTAGCGCAATAAGTCAGTTTGTTTTGAAACGGCTTTTTGCAGTTAGGAAAGTGATAGGAAATGTGTTGAGAAACAAGGAGTAGACCAATGATCAACAGGAAGATGAATAATACCCTGCATAGAAATCAAGATGAATGTTCGTATAAGCCATGGGTAGGCAAACCAAGGCCCGGGGCCTGGATCCGGCCCAATCGCCTTCTAAATCCGGCCCGCGGACGGTCCTGGAATCAGCGTGTTTTTACATGAGTAGAATGTTTCCTTTTATTTAAAATGCATCTCTGGGTTATTTGTGGGGCCTGCCTGGTGTTTTTACATGAGTAGAATGTGTGCTTTTATCTAAAATGCATCTCTGAGTTATTTATGGGGCATAGGAATTCGTCCATTATTATTTTTCAAAATATTGTCCGGGCCCCCACAAAGTCTGAGGGACAGTGGACCGGCCCCCTGCAGAAAAAGTTTGCTGACCCCTAGTATAACCTTTCAGAACAGAAATGCTGAATAAGCACTTAATGTTCTCTAACCTCTGCATAAGGAGCCCTTATAACTTAAGAGCAAGCAGGATGATACCAAAAGCATAACTTTGGGAGCCAAAGAACTGTAGGCTAAATGCTTATATGCTAATGCTAGAAGTATCCCAGCCAAGATGGGCAAGCTGAAGTGCTTGTTCTTAGAGGATAGTGTTGATGGAGTGGGCATAACGGATGTCAGGTGGAATGGAGAGAGACAGTGGGACACCGTTATATCTGGATACTAACATTATAAGAAAGCCAGGCAAGAGCATCCTGGAGGTGGTGTTGCTCTGTACATCAAAGAAGACATTGAGTCCAACAAGCTAGGTTAAGAGCGGTTGAAGCCTTGGAGCTGTACTAATCTCCAAAATAGATGGACCTTTACAAAGATCCATCACTTGGGTTAAAGGAATCAACATTTGATGCCTACGATACAAGCATATTATCATCATATTATGCCTCATAAATCTTCACAACAGCCATGCGAGGGAGGCTATGCCGAGAACTGGTGACCGATTGACGTTCGAAAGTGAGCAAACACAATGAGAAGTGAGTTTAAAGAATGAAAAATGGTCAGGATCACTAAAAGGCTTGCTATTTTGCTGACTTGTGAAATGGCAAATGCTCCAAGTACTTTTCATAGTCCATGACAGCATATGTGATAATAAATTTGTTAATAATAATAACAATAAATTTTATTTATATCCCACCCTCCCCGACCAAGACCGGGCTCAGGACAGCTAACACCAAATATATAAAATACATTAAAAACACAAAATCAAACGATTAGTTTAAAATACAATTTGAATAACATTTAAAATTAAAATAAAGTGGGAACCCACGAATCATAACCGTAGGGCCCAGCCACTCGTTCTAGTATTTAAGATTCCTCAAAATATATTTTCTGGTTCCTTATTTTATGCATTCCTTTGAGGGTAAAGGGGGGTCCTGTTTTGGGAACGCACCAGGGTCCCCAACCTTTTTAATCTGGCCTTGACCATTATCACATCTGTAAGAACAATATATTTTATACAGCCCAATTCCCCTAGACTTACCTTATAATAGGTTTGTGTAGTTACTCTCTGATATCCATGTTCAATCAAAAGTAAACCCAGTTGTATTCAAAAGTGATGGTATAGTCTTATTCTGCATTTATTTTTGCCTCCGATCTTTCCATTTGCCCCCAATCTTTCTTTTCTTTTTTTTAAATACTACATTCCCCTAGACTTACCTTGTCATAAGTTTCTGTAGTTACTTTCTGATACTCGGCTTTCTCTTTCCATGTTGAAGGAATGACAAGTTTTACAGCCTTGAAGTAAAATCTTTGTTGTGTAGCACTGAAGAGATATGTTGATGCCTCTTTGACCATGTCCTAACAAGGAAAGGAAAGACCTCTGTGTGTCAGTGTCTAGTATCTGCATTTGGTTTTACGGAATGTGCCCTTTGGTCTTTTCTGCCATCTTTCTTTCCCTAAATCCCTTTCTCCAAGAAGCTAGCTAGTAGATGCAATGCACATGCCTGCATCAGGCACATTTTTGTGTGTGGATACTCCTGTGTCATTAACTGCAGCCTGACATATAGGGATTTTAGCATGCAAAGCTACACCTGGGACTCAGCTACACAGCTGCAAATAAAACGTGTTAAGTGTGTTTCAAGTGCAATATACAATGTGACACTAGATGGCGAAGGTGAGCCTTATGGAAAATTCAATGTGGTTTAAAAAAAAACACACGTTAGTTTGTGTGTTTTTACAAAAGCATTTTCAGAACGGTTTTTATATGTGTGTAGATTCCATGAAGAAAAAGTGCTGTGAAAAGTTGTGCCTGACAAACTTCTGGGTGAATTACCTCCTGTTAAAGACATTTTTGTTTTGTTTTTTCAAAGTGGTAGCCATTTTGTCAAGTGATGGTGGAGGGAAGGGCTGTTCTTGGTAGTGGCATCCCACTTATGGAATGATCTCCATAGGCAAACTCCGGCCTTCCAGATGTTTCGAACTACAATTCCCATCATCCCTGACCACCGGTCCTGTTAGCTAGGGATGATGGGAATTGTAGTCCCAAACATCTGGAGGGCCGGAGTTTGCTTATGCCTGCTAATCCTAGATAATCTGAAGGATTTCCAACTGTTCAATCAATTTGCCATGTGGTTTTTAAACCTTTTGGCAAAAACCAAAACTTTTGCCTTTTCAAAATTAATTTTGGTTTTTTTCTTGCACTACCAATTGATTAAAAGATTTCAAAAGTCGTCTCGCGGGGTTTGAGACAATAAAATAGTATAATCAGCACACATAAGTTCAGGCAATGACCATTTCGCGTGGGGGTTCCATTCCCAGCCCCCGAGTGTGTCAGCAGAGTTACTTTTGGAAAAATATATAAGCAACATATTGATTAATTGATGGATGGATGGATGGATGGATGGATGGATGGGGTGTTTTACATCTGCAGAGCCACACCATACATTTAAAACCCACAACTTGACCCCAAAGAATTCTGCAAATTGTAGCTAGTTAAAAGTGCTGGGAACAAGTAGCTCTGCAAATGGGAAAGGTAGAGGAATTCACTTTAAATGTGTGTTGGTTGTGCTTTAAATGTATGGTGTCAAAACTTGCACAACATCCACCTCCAAGTACATGGCAGTGTTCTGGCACACAAACAAAACCACACAGAGCAAGCCATGTGGTCCTTCAGGAAGTCCGTTACTGTTTCACAATCTATCTCTCTATTTTCAGCATTCAGGATGTGAGCACCAATGCATTTATAGAGCAGGGGTGCCAATTTGAATAAAATATGGGGGGTGGGCAGATAAGTCCTGCCCCACATAATCAATCACAAGATGCAGCACACAAACATCATTTCATTGGCCATGCCCATAAACTTCGGGGTGGTGGTGGTATACCTGGCCCCCTCAAATATTTTACTGGGAGAGTTGAAGAGACCTCATCCCCCTAGGAATTGGCTCCTATGTTACAGAGCCAAAATGGTAGCACCAGTTCACAAGAGGGAAGGATCAGAAGGTTTGGAGTCACTGCAAGTTTTGCAGATTTTCAAAATATTTTTTTTTAATGCGCCAGTGGGGGAAGACAGCCTGTTTTCTTGCAGGTGCCATATATGTCTGAGCCTTGTTGCAGGGGAAACCTACGCTCATAAAACACATAGTGCATTTTCGCGGCCTATCACAGTGCAACAGTCGCTGAGGGGTAAGATGCCAATCGAACACGTTCGTAACCATTTAGCCGTCTTACCTTTATGCGGTCAACAATTTTGTCGTCTTCAGGTATCCTAGGATTGATGGCAATGACAAGGTCTTCAAACCCACCGTTGTTGAGTTTTACCATGGTACCTGCCACCCCATGCAGTACTTGCAATGCCAGCAGAAGCCGGCAATTCATCATCATCTCTGCTTGTGCCTCTTAGTCCAGCCTCACAGAAAGAAATAGAGAAGGGTTATTTAGGCAAGTGCTTTGAAAGAGAGAGGCAGAAAAGCCCTTTTTCGACAGGACCAAGAGTGCTGCAAATCAACCCAACCCCACGTTTCCTTGTGCTATCCATCACCAATACCGTTAAGTTCTTATTTAATAATATAAGGCACAGCTACTCACTTTAGAGGCTCAGAACACGAGGCTGTGGGCTAACACACAACTGCACAGAGAAATGAAAGTAACCGCAATACAAGCAAAAGGGTGGAGTGCCCCAACGGCCAACGGGAAACTGATGCTTAACTCTGTCATTGCCATTTCCTTAGAATAAGTTCTGTTATTTGCTTATTGATGTAAAGCTCCAGAATGTATTTTGTATAGTTAAGCTTTCACCTCTATCTGCAGCACATTGTATTTTATTTTATTGCTATGGCTAGTGGCTGATGCAAAAAAAAAGATTATTCTGATTCTACCGTTGCCATCTCTGAGCAGGGAGAAACTCCAGGGGCCCCAAGTGCTCTTCCAGGTTTGGTTTCCTTAGACTGTAGGTCAGTGGAGAATGTGGTGTCTTTAGGACATATTAGTTTTATTTACACACGGATACAACCTGAGCATAGGATGTAGGGGCTCGCAGCATTAACACCCCAACAGATCTTTCTTCCCTTTTGGTTTTCAGGGGAACCCTAAACTCCAGCACAGCGCAAAATGTGTATTTGTGTCTCTAGCAGAAGGTTGGCGGTTCGAATCCCCGCGACGGGGTGAGCTCCCGTTGCTCGGTCCCTGCTCCTGCCCACCTAGCAGTTTGAAAGCACGAAGTGCAAGTAGATAAATAGGTACCACTCCGGCAGGAAGGTAAACGGCATTTCCGTGTGCTGCTCTGGTTCACCAGAAGTGGCTTAGTCATGCTGGCCACATGACCTGGAAGCTGTACGCCGGCTTCCTTGGCCTATAGAGCGAGATGAACCCCGCAACCCCAGAGTTGTCTGCGACTGGACCTAATTGTCAGGGGTCCCTTTACTTTTACCTTTTACCGGTATACTATACTGAAGAAGTTAGGGGGAATTAGGTGTCTTTTTAAGGGAGACACCTAGGCTATGCAAGGTTGCTTCCCTCCAATGCAATCGAAATTGCCTTTTTACATTGCTGCACTCACCAGAGAGGAGGCAGGGATGTCTTTACCCGATGCACGTTACACGATCTGTTTCTCTGTGCTGCCAACCCATCATCTCTCAAAACTTCAATAATGCTGTCATCTCTGCGTGTGCAGCTGTTTCCTGAAGTGTCCACACCTCAGCTGAACTGTGGCTTGCATTTACAAATCTTATGCAAGCCGGTTCAAACGAAACAACAGTATTTCTCAAGAAGCTACAGAACACATGTGGATTGTGGATCACATCAAGTGTGCTTGGCTTCAAACACCAGTGGTGGGAGTGCATGGGAGCCAAATGATAATGTGTGCGCACAGCCCTAAATAGAAATATGGAGGGAGGGAGGCTATAGCATGTAAGAGGGTGGTCCTGAGATCTACTATGCTGCTGCATTAATAGATCTTTCTGTAGTTGCGTGTGTAGACCTTTTAACCCCACCCAAATAAATTCAGACAAGACTCAAATTTTTGGTTTGGCTTTTGGCAGAATTTAGGGCACAACTTTATTGATTACAGCAAGTGAGTGGTTGCATAGGCTCTGGTTTGACTAGCTCCCTGCACTGTGGCAGGTAGCACTGACCCAGTGCACCAGCATAGGTCAGCCTAGGGTGAACACCTGGAATAGCGGAAAGCGAGGTCATGCTAGTCCGCCACCCAGATGTCCCCCTGGACTCGGGCACGGGCACAACCCCTCTCAGGGTTGACCAAACCATTGAGTCCCTGGATTCCATTAACAGAATACCCATTGCATAGGGATGGCTAGAGCCTTCTGCCACCCCTATCTGCAACCTTACAAGTTGTGATGATTTGCTACGCAGCAGGCGAAACCCAAATGGCAACAGCCAATCAGCCAAGTGGGGAAAATTCCTGCCGTGCCCCTGTCCCAACAACAGGCGACACACAATGGCATAGCAAGGTCAAGCGCAAGCCCTAAATATAGGGAGAGGTGGGCGGGTGTTCCAATGCACAGGCTCAAAAGAGGAAGCTCAGAGACATGTGCATGGGCCTTAAGTAGGTCCCTCGTTCAACTCTTGGCTGCGTCCCATTGGTCTGATTACACCCCAGCAACGAGGGACCTACCAATAGGGTGTTGTGGCTATCCAATAGAACCCACCCACAACACCGGGTCTGGTTGCCAGGTCACACCGCACCACGTGCCCTCTTTGAGGGAGGACCCGATATATCAAATCTGCAGAGGTCTGTTGGAGAGATTTAAAAGGAGTTCCTAGACTGGAGGTGTCCCTCCCAGAAACCCCAAAGAAAAGGATGCAGGCTCCAATTGAAAAGATAGGCCCTTACTGAAATACAAATGTTCATAGGGACACCCTCAAAAATAAGGAGGAGGCTGTAAAGAACCACACCCCAAGCTATGTTTTTTTATACTCTTCCAGATTACATGCATGATTTCTTTTCACCAATCAAAGGATCACAGCAATCTTAATAGCTGCAACCCAATGCCATCATCCTGAACCAATCAAAATCATTTGGCTCTTCAGATCAGCCTTCATCATAATACCATTTGATAACATATAACCACTTTTCAGTGCCTTTCCTTATTAAGACTTTGACTAATTTTCCTGTTCATTAAAGGTCTCCCAATATTCTCTTTCACCTGTCGACAGAACAATTCAAGATCAATCACAACTGCCATGCCTAGCCAAGTCTCTTTTCATGTGTACAATGGTCACCATAGATTCCAACAGTTTATTCTTCCTCAGTGTCCTGGAACAGACATTTGCTACATACAGGACTAGTTCTATACTGTAAAAGGTAGGAAGGCAGTTTAGCTAGGTTATAGGCTCAAAAGAAGATGGAATCATCAACACGATACAGTTTAATGAAATTGTTATGTTCTCCACCAGGTCAATAAATTGGCTTGCTTGCATGGCTGGAGTTTGAGCAGGTGCTGTAATCAACTAAAGATTTCTCACCTCATGAAGCAAGCCCACACACCACGAAAAAACAAAAATTATTCAATAACTCACTGCCACCCTCATCTCATATTCATATGCAGACAGATATGTCCGCAAAGTACCTTATTGTTCTCTAGCAGCTAGCTTATTCACACAGGGTTGCCATACTATATCCAGAATGCTGCAGTCGGCAGTAGTGTCTGGGCAGAAATCTGGTAAATGTCCGGGATAATCTGGACATATGACAGCTGGCAAAACAAAACAAAAATATCAACAACTTTTCTGTCCGGATTTTCACAGTTTGAAATATGGCAACGCTAATATAGATCTGTGATTACGGTACCTATACAATGTAACTATTTACCTACCTTGAGGGTCTAAGAGTGCCTAGGACCTATGAAGAGTTTAATCTGACCCCGACTAGGCAGCAGGCAGGCTGGTATTGAAAGAGGTGGTCCTTTAGATATCCTGAACTCAAGACATTTGGGACTTTAAGGGTAAGCAGCAACACTTTTAATTATACCCAGAAACACGCCGGCAACCAGTACAGGCATTGCATCCCAGAAACACCTGCATTCTTCCCTCAAGGAAGGATCAGAATAAATGTTAAAATGGTCCTGTCTCCTCCAGTCAGTGCATTTAAGTGTCTAAGGCAACTCATACCTTTTCACTATTTGCTTAAAACAAATATTTAAACTGTGTTTGTTTGTTTGTTTGTTAAGAAATAAACTTTAATAAAATAGAATTAGTAATAACTTTTATTTTATTAAAGTTGATTTCAAACAGTTTAAATGAGTAAGAATTTGGAACAAATTATTAGATTACTTGGATGTTAGAAGTCACAGTGAATATTTGTGCAGACAATGAGGGATTATATAATTAAAGCAGATTGAAGTCTGTGTTTTTCTAGCATGGCACTTTGGACATGGAGGAAATGAAAGGTTATATGGGGATGAGCAAATAATCTATAACTTCCACAACCCAAAATGATACGAGTTTGCATTTTCTGTTTCATTTCTTTCCTCTGTCTCCCACTTTCATGTCCATTCTGTCTCTCAACATATACCCCGTAGCCATCTGGATATTATTATTTACCTTTTATTATCTTGTCATTTAAGATGGCACTAAGCACACCGGAAATTTTCTTTGGAGAGACAGTGATTTCCTTATGAAAGCTTCCTTCAAAGGCTTATTCTCCGTGGCTCTGCACCATCCTGTGCCATGCCAAGTTTAGGCATAATTGTGCTACCTTTATTTTTACCGCTGCCAGAAATCCACTCAGAATGTTTTCAAAACCTCCTAGCAGATAAGTAAGCTTAGGTGTGCGATGAATGCTAACACGCTTCACTAAGATGCTTGATGTGGTGTGGTGTGGTGTGGTGTGGTGTGGTGTGGTGTGGTGTGGTGGTTAAGAGCGGTAGACTCGTAATCTGGTGAACCGGGTTCGCGTCTCCACTCCTCCACATGCAGATGCTGGGTGACCTTGGGCTAGTCACACTTCTTTGAAGTCTCTCAGCCCCACTCACCTCACAGAGTGTTTGTTTTGGGGGAGGAAGGAAAAGGAGAATGTTAGCCGCTTTGAGACTCCTTCGGGTAGTGATAAAGCGGGATATCAAATCCAAACTCTTCTTCTTCTATAAAAAGAGCTGCTATGTGCATAAGGGAATACTGTTATTTACATTGGGGTCTTAAAGGTACTTGTTGAGAGGTTCTGATCACTCAAGAGACACTGTTGCTGACACCAGCTTCTAAGTGTCCTTAAATCTCTACCCCAGCCAAATACTCCTACAAACCAGTCCCGTCCCTGGGGACAATCTGCCTCGAATCTCATCAAAGCTCATCCGGTTGTACTTCTGGCTGCTTGGACAGTTTGACCAACTTTCAAAGACCTACTTGTGCAACCTTCTTCTGGTAAGTCCGTCACACCCTGGGCTGCCTCTCAGGCTAACTCAGCCACCAGCTTTTGGTCTTCACCAGGCAGATATAAACTAAATTTTGGGTTTTAATGTTCAGACCTCAGCTATTTTAGTCAACTTTTCTCTTGGGTCATTTCCCCTCAAGCCTCCCTTATCAGCTTCCTTCTTTCCAATTCTTCAAGGGACAAATTTCGATCATTTCCATAAACAGCGCTCCTTCGAAAGGAAGGGCAGGATAGAAATTCAATAAATAAAATAATAATGCTGACCGTTATCTCCCAGCTGACTGGGACTGCTAGACAATCAAGAGTCTGCTGTCGCCCAGACGAATCATCACAAATGTTTCTGATGCCGAATGTTTCTAATAAATTCTTAAAGTAATCGCCTCTCTCTCCCCTCAGAACCTAGCAGTACTAGGTTCACAACACCACAACAGACTTGCAACATCATAGCAGAACAAGGCCTCAAACTTTGACATTCACAGAGGTTACAGTGTGTGTGTGGGTTTCCCCCCCCCCCATTCCAAACATAAAGTCATGCATTTTTCCACATGGTAGAATGGGTGTAATCTGAAAAAGCAGACCTTTGGAATGACATAGAGGAAACTGCTTTTTGAGCTTGTATAAGAGAGATTAGACTTGGCTTCCTTCTTCGGAAACCTAAAATTACATCATTATTTTGGAGGGACAGTGTCTAAATCCACAGGTTTCACCTTCTCCTTCTACATTCATGCCTCCTGGACCTACAGCAGTGGCAGCCCTAAGTTAGGTGAGGTGAAGCCTGTCTACTTCAGGCGGTGAACGCAACCCCTGACCCCCTCCACAGCCCCGCTATTGCGCGGCTGACAATCCTGCTGCGGCTTGACCTGCACCACCAACACAGCCACACGGCCATCACCACTGCCCATTGCCACTGCCCTCTTGCCACTGCTGCTGCATCGTGGCAGCAGCATGAGCGTAGCCCTGGGTACAGCTGTGGTGATGGGGCTGGCAGCAGCACTGGTGATATAGCAGGGGCATAGAGGGAGCATGGTGGGGGCCCAGATCTGCAGGGGGTGGGCGTTGTCGTGGGGACAGGGGCGGTCCATTTTGCATACAACAGCAAAACATCTCAGGCCGGCCCAGACCTACAGTTCTGCCTATACAAACTTTCAAAAGGTTGGTTTATCAGGACTCAGAAAAGGCTTGAGACATCAGCTCATGGCACAATATGAATCAACATCTTCAGCATCTTGAGACATATCCTCTTTTCGTTTTGCAATCAGTTAGAAGATAATTCAAAGGCAAAATGGAAAACACCTACGTAATCTTAAAAAAATCTAAGAAGAACAAAAAGAATGCAGAAGGGGGGAAAAGGAAAAGAATGCAGCAGTTTTGAAATATGAGGCTTCAGTGCTTGCAAAGGCAGGGGAAATGGGTGGGGTAATTTTAAAAAAGGAACAGGAAGCTGGTTTTTGGCAACGCCTCGAAACAGTTTCTCGGAAAGTGTTTTTTTTTATATATGTAACCAGCTACTTGACAAAGGGTACCCAAAGAGTAAGCTTGAGTAAGGCGTTGTATCAGGAGCTGATCTTTTAAGAAAACAAATCGGTTGAACTGTCGCTTAACATTTAATCGTGGGACCAACAACTTCCTGAGCAGCATAAAGAAATATTAGCATTTTAAAACGGCACATATCTAGTTGTCAGGATAAGCCAATGAACTAGAAACAGGAAGGGCATGCTGGTGAGAAGTGTGTTTAGAGAACATTCACAGACACATCCCAATGCCTTACCAAGTTCTGCCTAAAAGACACCATCCCTGTGCTGCAGGTACACCTATAAAGAATAGGGGAAATATGCAGGAATCCCCACAAAGCAAAACCATTTTGTACCAGCATGCCACTTATCTGCACAAAGAAACAAAATAAAGTGAGCACCCAACTGCAGAAGTATTCAGCTGTGTTGACTCAACAGTGTTTCTGGCCGCAATTCAGGAAAATTGCTTAACAACAATAACCAAAATGTCAATGTAATGCAACAGAGAAGCAAGGGTGCAAATGCCCAGACTGTAGCAAAAACAACAACATCGCATGCGCGCGCACAGAGAGAGAGAGAAAGGGCATGTGCAAGAAAGCAAATCTCAGAGATTTGCAAAAGATGTGCATTGCAACATGCCAGGGGAGATTTCTGTTCAGTCCGAGGGCAAATATGCAAGAATTTAAACAAAGCAAAATATTTTGTATGGGTATGTTTATGTAACTGCGCAAGGAAGCAGGGTGCACACATCTGCAGAACGCACAAGAAGAATACAGCTGTGGCAACTCAACATTGTTTCCTGCTACTTTTCAGGGAAAAAGGAAAGGATGAAGCCTAGCTGACCATCCTGATACGGCCAAAGAGCATACCGAAAACATTTAAAATTGACACACAAGCAACAGGTGAATTGCCTTCCTACTAATAAACATCTAGCCCACTGTGTTGCACAGATATCACCTGAAGCAGAGAATTTGATAGGCTATAGAGGACATTTGTTAGCCAACCAGATTACTGATTTATTTTATTTTATTTTATTTTATTTTATTTTATTTTATTTTATTTTATTTTTTATTTTATTATTGCATAAATTCATGGTTTGGAGAGCCTGGTTGTACTTAAAAGGGCTTTTATACAATCACTACCACCACCCTTTCATTAAACCAAAGAGAAGGCAGGCACAAGACACCTTTTTGTTGCTTTTTGCGCTATATTTACTAATGCAACTCTTCTGTGCAGTGCATCACTCCCTAGTCTAATAATCTAACACTCTAAAGCAATAGCAGATACCGTATGTTATTCCAACACAGCATGAGCCTTACGAAACGACTTGATCAGGACAGCTAACAGATAAGATTCTTACTATGCCCAGAGTTGTGTGATACTGTGGTCCGATGAAGTGTCGTCCCCCATTCCAGAGTGCGTGTCATAGACTAACATTAGGCTTTCTGAGGATTTTCCTTGTGATTCCTTGCCGCTGTGACATCGTGGGGCTCATTTTATCTGTGCACTACAGCATGTTACTTGTGATCAACCGATGTTTTTCTGCTATCGCCATGCCACACACATTTCTTGAACATTGCATTATCACTTACCTCCAGATACATAGCTTGATGCGGTACAAATTAACCTACACTATTTCAGGGTCTGAGCAGGACGATGCTGCCCTTCTTTCCTCAGAAGAGGTCCTGTCACATCGTCCAGAAGATAACAATGTTATGAGCAAAACATCATATATAATATAATAAGTTATAATAATATAATATAATATAATATAATATAATATAATATATGATATGATATATGATATGATATACGATGACACAAGGCAAGTGTCCCTGGGGAGAGAATTAGGAAGGAGTTTGCAACATGCTCCAAACCACCCTCTCATTATACTAATGTGCAGTTATCTATACTTATTTTTCAGTACCTTGTTGATTAATTGCTATACTGTATTCAAACAGGTGCATAGCAACATTGCTTTCATTATCCGTTGATAATATATCAGTCATACTAGTGGCCTAAGGTTGCCTATCAGGGCATCCCCCTCACATTCCTTTCTTGGTGCTAGGTTGCTTATCAGTTCTTGCATTCCATACTAGGACTCTTTCGTACTTAAAAACAACCTGTTTCTTCTCTGCTAGAAGAGGTCAGGAAGAGTTCATACACCTCGGCCGAGCAGCGGTGCTAATGTCAGATGCGGAGTTTCAACAAAGCAAAATAGAGTTCCAACGGAGACAGATGTAGGGGAATAGGAAATCCCCTTTCACGTTTATTTAGCAAAATGTAAAGAGCACTTGATTGTAAAAAAAGAAAAGAAAAGATCTCTGTTTACAAAAATATGGAAGCAAATATTAAAATGAGTTGTAAAAAGATTAAAAAGCGACAACCAAGTATTTAAAAGTATTCAGATGACACTAAACAACCTGCAAACTCCTGGGAGATATTTTAATAAGAAAAACCCAGGCATTGCAACTTTTAAATGATTGAAAAATTAATCAGCCCACGTTTTTTATTGTTTTCCTGCAGCACCTCTATCAAAAGACTCCATTTTAATAACATTCCATATCTGTCTCCTCTTCACAGCTTTTTATGAACCGGTTTACATTCCTTGAAATTTTTTTTACATATCATTGGGAGAATAAGGTCACACCAGCACCATCTAGCTCTGAACTTATGAAATAGCATTTAAGAATAACCCAAGAGCGTTCAATAGCTATTCAATTGTTTGTTTGAGTATCTCCTCATTTTTGATCCGTTTTCTCCCCTCCCCAAATGTCAGTCAGTTTCATCCAAAGACTCGGGAAATCCTGTTGCTCATAAATTACAGCAATGGGCCCCATACAAGATTGCATATTTATTGCTGTCATTTGAAGGGATTTAATGGCCGACCTATGGTGCGTTCCTATTTCAAATGCAGCATCTGAACTTTTAGCAATACGCGATGGGAGTGCCCTGTGGTCAAATCATTTCAGCAGATAGTTTTTCAATAAATATTTGCTACTGTACTCCAAATTATTACAGTGGACTCAAGCTTCGCTCTGTTACAGCCAGGAACTACGCGAAATACAAGCTACAAGACGTTCATCCTTGTTTTTCTGTTGGGAGCATTCCGATTAGAAATAGCACGTCACTGGAGATACCATACACTGTTTACTTTCAAAGCCTGGTGGGCCAAAGTTTAGGGGTTGGCTGCTATGGAAAAGATAATGGAGGAAAAACCAGATGTTTGCAGGAAGTCAAAATGGAAAGTACATTTGATAGTATATTACACGGTACTCTCTCATAGTTTATGTTCCAGGAGTCTTCCACCTGTCTCTCAAAAATCTATGTACTTGATTGTACATGATCCCCATTTAATATCGGTTGCTGGCTTTAAAGTATAGATGCTGAGACAAAAACAGCACATTAGGCTTATAAAGCGGCATCAATTTTTATTGTGAATATGTAAAATCATCTCCAGCACTCTCGTTTTCGTCATAGTGCCAGAGTTTGTGGGCAGACACCCAGGTTATGTTTGTTTTGGGTAGCATTTGTTCTTGTTTGTTTCAATGTTTTGTTTGTAAACATTAAAACAGTTAATAAAATATATTATCCTTTACAAAATAGTGAAGGCATTCTTATTAGCAACAGTAATATCCATGCAAGTGTCATAACTTCTGTATCTCTGCTTACGCAAAACAAAAACTGTTATACTTAAAATAGCACAAATTATAATTGCAGAAGCACATACGATGATCACAGTTTCCATAGTGGTATTTATTGCTTTGGTATCATTAGCACAGGTGGGTTTCACATTAGAGGGAGTTGTATTGTCGGCTGGAGTAGCAGGAGTAGGTGGCAACACAGGAAGAAGCACAACTGCTCTTGCTATGTTTGATACTTCTCCAACGTTGCTGCTGCCATCAATGGCACGAATTGCAAAGTAGATGGAGGTGCCATTTTCTTTCGTGAAGTTGTCGGGCTTATACCGAAATATTTGTCTGACCCCAGCAACTTCCACTACAAGTCCAGTAGTGTTCACAGAAGTGGCACTATCAAAACTTTCATCTCTTAATTCCAATGCATTTTCACTCATTTTTATTTCATATCTTTCAGCTGCGAAATGAAAACACACAACAGGCATCCATTAGGACCTACGTCTTCAGAAATAACAGAGACAAAAATCTCCTTCTGTGTATTTACAAACTGCTTAAGGAACTCTCCCCATGTTGGGTTGAATGCATAAGTGCCATTGCATCTTTGCATGTTGCAAAGAGCCCTGGAGAATGTTCCAAGGCCAAGTTCTCCGTTCACACAGGCTGCTTGCTGAGGTTAACTGTAATTTCATGCCAGCGTAAGAATATTGGCCTATGTCATGGATCCCCACAACCTTTTGGGGGGGGGGGACACACTTGTATGATGACCTCTGTTGGGAGAGAGACAGGGGAAATGTGTCCCTGTTTGTTCTCCTCGACCTCTCAGCAGCTTTTGATACAATCAACCATGGTCTCTTTCTGGAGGGGCTGCCCGAGTTGAGGGTGGAAGGCATGGCTTTGCGGTGGTTCCAGTCCTACTTGGATGGTTGCTTCCAGAGGGTGATGCTTTGGGGGTGGTCTTCAGCCCCATGGAGCCTTCAAGGTGTGATTCCTCAGGGTTCAATTTTATCCCCTATGCTGTTTAACTGTAAGGTAAAGGTAAAGGGACCCCTGACCATTAGGTCCAGTCGTGACCGACTCTGGGGTTGCGGAGCTCATCTCACATTATTGGCCGAGGGAGCCGGCATACAGCTTCCAGGTCATGTGGCCAGCATGACTAAGCCGCTTCTGGTGAACCAGAGCAGTGCACGGAAACGCTGTTTACCTTCCCCGCTGCAGTGGTACCTATTTATCTACTTGCACTTTGATGTGCTTTCGAACTGCTAGGTGGGCAGGAGCTGAGACCAAACAACGGGAGCTCACCCCGTCATGGGGATTCGAACCGCCGACCTTCTGATCGGCAAGCCCTAGGCTCTGTGGTTTAACCCACAGCGCCACCCCCGTCCCCTTGTTTAACTGTAGGAACGTTTATATATAATATAGCAGGGTTAAACGTTTCCTTATTTAAATTTACACAGCAGCAAGTGGATTGCTGACTTGTTTGAGTCCTTTTTAATAATTATGTCTTCTACCTTCCTGCCTTCTTGGTTGTTAATCCCTTTTGTCCCTCTTAAAAGAAAAATACACATGAATCTGAATGATAACAAAATAAACTAGTTTACTGTCAGATTCATTGAGTGCATACTGTACTTAGGTTACAAAAGATATAAACTATATATTAGATATTAGTGAGCCCTAAAAAGACTCCATCAGAGCATTTAATACCTAACACTTCTATCAGCAGCAGCAGCAGTTAGCCCTCTCTTAGAATGTTGGATTTGACTGACATATCCCACATTAACACCTACATGGAACCGCTGAGTGGGGTAATCTGGAGTTTTGGAGTACATTGTCAGCAATATGCTGGTGACACACAGCTCTACTTCTGCAGGTGTGGCAGTGAATGTTCTAGACTGCTAGATGAGAGACAACTAACTGAAGCTCAATCCTGGCAAGACTGAGACATTGATAGTGGGCGGTTCCCTGGACTGGATGTATGCAAGGTGACCTTCTCTGGATGGAGTTACATTCCCTCCGAATGTTGCTTGAGGCTCAAGCGTCCTCAGTGGCACAGCTGTACCCCTATCTGAACAGGGATAGCCTAACATCTGTCATCTATGCTCTGGTAACCTCTAGGCTAGATTACTGCAATGTGTTATACATTAGGGCTGCCTCTCAAGACAGTTCAGAAACTTCCCCAGGTTGCTAACTGGGAAAAGACAGCTTGAGCATGTCACATCGATCCTGACACCAGGTGGAAACATTTCTCTCCAACCAGGCATTTGGATGATTAACATTCTACAGCCTTTTAAATGTGTTTGTGGGAAGGGAGGGTGTTATAGGGCTTTTTCTGTTTTAGTTTTACAGTATTATGTGTTTTGTGTTCGCATTTTGTTTTTGTTTTTTTTCTAATGTGAACCACCCTGGGTTCTTCAGATGAAGGGCAGTATACATATTTAATAGTAAAGGTAAAGGGACCCCTGACCATTAGGTCCAGTCGTGTCTGATTCTGGGGTTGCGGCGCTCATCTCGCTTTATTGGCCGAGAGCCGGCGTACAGCTTCCAGGTCATGTGGCCAGCATGACAAAGCCGCTTCTGGCGAACCAGAGCAGCGCACGGAAACGCCATTTACCTTCCTGCCAGAGTGGTTCCTATTGATCTACTTGCACTTTGAAGTGCTTTCGAACTGCTAGGTGGGCAGGAGCAGGGACCAAGCAACGGGAGCTCACCCTGTCGCAGGGATTCGAACCGCCGACCTTCTGATCAGCAAGCCCTAGGCTCTGTGGTTTAACCCACAGCGCCACCTGGGTCCCTTACATATTTAATAAATAGTGGCAATTATAAAAATTTTAAGAAACTGTCATGGGCACCATAGGGTACCCATTCCACAGAAGAAAAACAGCCACTCAACTCCTCCATGGTATGTCAGGAATCTAGACTTTTGCTACTTTACTATGCAGAAACTTTGGGAGGATGTTGCCATGCAGGTGACAGTGTTGACACAACCCTGGTTTTGGGCTATGCTGCTTTTGCAACCCAATGGCATTCTGGATCCTGTTGGATGGAGATCTGTGTTCCATGCTTATATCAAGGCAGTTCTGTCTCAGTGCCAGTTGCGGAGGAGCCAAGGTGGAGAAGGCAGTTTGGGGTAGAATGTTACTTCCAGGATATTACAGGGAGAGGTAGCTAGTGTAAATTCTCCATCCACCCCATTATACTTTTTTTTTTTTTTAAAAAAATAAGCTTTTCTGTAAGCAAAGCAGCCTTGTGGGTTGATTAAAGCAGGCTTGCACACTTACCTTGTCCTGTATCATAGTCATTTCCAGGAGCCGTCCATGCCAAACAGAAATGATCATCATCCTCAGCTAGTTTTATCTCAAGGTCAATAATTTTAGAGGGTGGAAAGACATCTGTGATGGTGTCTTCCAAAGGGACTCCTGATACTACAAAAGAACCACCTGAGGCAATTCTACTGACGTATCCTAGAGTGGCTTGGAGTTCATCATCTGTAGGTTCAGGTTTGGGGGGGTTCATTGTTATGTTACCTACAAAAGTGGGGGAAGAACAGCCATAACTACAAACGTCTAAACTTTCTTGGTGTTTTACAGTTTTAACAGATTTTTATTTTCATTGTATTGCATTCCTCGTGTACCACTTAAGAAATCAATGTAATTGAGAGGCATATAAATTATCTACATGCAACACAAAACCAGGCTGCATTGCATATGATTGGCTAGAAATACTATGGCAAGACAATGGCAACTTGCTCTAGACTTTGTGCTGGCAACTAGTGGAAACAAGAGAATCTAAAATGCTCAAAGTATAAGTATATGCAAACAATAAATCAATTAAGGCTGCACTCATGTGCACTTAGGACCAAAAGAAGGATGGCAGAGTAATATTTTAAACCCTAGTAAGAATTAGGTTGTTTCATCGGTTCAATAGCACATTCCGTTTACCCACTAACTTGGGAAGCGCACCGTAGATTAGAATATTATAGGAGAGGAGAGTGTGAGTGCATTAGAGTTGTATACTCAATGGTCCAGATCTACATAAAGACAACGATAGCGAAGGAAGATGCTTGTGTTTCTACTGAGAGACCCAGGACTCAGCTGCATTAGTCAAAAAGCAGTGTTTTGAATGTGTTATAAACATGCAACACCAGATGGCACTGTAGAGCACAAATCTTTTCTTTCAGATTTTACATAGCGTTTCCCCCTTTTTGTTACAGTATAATGATTTGATTTATGACGTATTTATAGCATTTCCCCCCTGTGTGTAGATCCACCCCCAATTTCACACTTGGAGAACCACAGAGCTAACATACCAGCAGTAAAGCTATTTCATAACACTTGCTTACCATCTTCTTCTACAACTCCTGTTACATAGAAAGCTTGACTCTGTCTACGGGACCGTCTGAGGGTCTGGTCTTTCCCTTGGACACGCACTTTGATATTGTGTCTACCGTTTCCTCTGAATGATGTGAAATACCTGGAGTAGATTCCGTCGTTCTTGAGAATATCGGCGCCTGAGTACATAAATATTGAAACGTGACATGCCAAGCAACTGTCAAAACTTCTGGTCATTAAAAAAACAACCTACAAAACCTATGTTCATTTCACAGTACTGTATGTGTTGCTGTATCTGTGGAAATAGATGACTATCTGATTCTGAAAGTGGTAGTATAGAATCATAATGTTAGTAGCTGATGTCAATAAAACACAGGCCAACAAAACTTGGGACCAACCAAACACACCAGCATGTGCTGTACTCCTGACAAGCTCAGTCTTGGCAGTCTCAGGCAGTTAGCAAAATCAG
The DNA here is from genome assembly GCA_034641385.1 of Darevskia mixta. Classification (NCBI taxonomy): domain Eukaryota; kingdom Metazoa; phylum Chordata; class Lepidosauria; order Squamata; family Lacertidae; genus Darevskia; species Darevskia mixta. Next base: position 6,869,925 of record JAWWNH010000029.1, read on the forward strand.
CACATTTATCAAACTCCTGGTGGATTACCATGATAAATAGATCTAAAGGACCCCCTTTCCGCATATGAACCCAGGTCCTGAGATCATCATCTGGGATGCTTCCCTGTGTGCAATCTCTGAGGGAGGTATGCAGGTTGGCAATGACCTCCCTCATATAAATTCAATAAATAACAAACAACAACAAGTGAACAGGACTTAACTGTAGTGGCCCATGGTTATGTAATGATCTCCCAGATACACCAACCTGGCACCAATATTGCCATTGTTTCAGCACCAAGCAAAGATGTTTTCTTTTTCCCAAACATTGGTAGGTCACCATGCTCCCCAACATTTCACAGACACTATTTGCATGACTTGGTGGAGCTTGGGACAGAGCCCAGAATGAGGTCATATAATGTCATATAGTGAGCCACATGGTACAAGGCAAGTCAAATACATATATTTGGATTTGCAATGATAATACATTTACTCCATTTCAAATGAGTCAATGAAAATTGACTTTTGAAAAACTTGCTTTTGAAAAATTACAAAATGCACACTTCCGTAAATGCTTCAAAATAAGCTTACCCGAACCATCATCATAAAGTTCCAGTTCTACTGGTGTTCCAATCTCTGGTTCGACCGTCGCTGTGACTTTTGCACCAATGACAGGCAAGAATCCTTGGCTGACTTCTGCATAAATAACCACAGGACTAGGAAACTTATTGGTATCGCTTTTCGTGTAGGGCTTCACAATCAAAGGAGGCACAGATGCAGATGCTGCTCGACTGGTTACCACTATTGATATGACTTGTGCTCCTGAATGTGTGTTCTGAATTGAATAAGCCCAGTCTCCTGTCTGAAAATCAAGTGTTGAAATACAGAAGACTATTAAGTATCTAAGTTGTGTTTATAAACGCATTTCCATTTCCTCTGGTTTCTGTTGTGCTTTGATAAAGGTAGGTGTCTTTTTATTAAAATGATTACAATTATGTATTAATTGTATCAGTTATTTGCCCCTGTTGTGAGGCAACTGTTATCATTATTAAAAATCCTTTAATGTTCATCCTAATCAGTTTAATCAGTCAACAGAATCTCCAGCAGGAGCATTTGTTGTTCAGACCTTAATAATTTCATTTCTCTGTTAATGATATTGAAACACGGCACATGTTGGCTTTGAACATGAAATGAACATGAGCTATATAGCCTGATTTGTATGTTTCCCTCTTTGTGCTGGGTTGTGGGTGTACATCTTATCTTGTCATCTCTTATCTGGCGCAAAGGGGAGATGGATGCTAGATTCAGATCAGGTGTGCTCTTCTCCCTGTTGCCCAATCCAATATGGCATCACTGCTTATATCATTATGAGTTTGTGGCTGACAGACCACTAAACTTTCCTCGATCCAGTAAGTGTTAGAATTTAATCATGGTCTGGAGTGTTAAACTGGGTGCTGGACAATTCTAATCCATGGACCCAGCAAGTGTTAAAAGCTAAATAAGTGTGAGGGGGATGTGTGTGTCCTCCTCAAGAGTAAGCGACTCGACAGTCTGTTTAACTTATGTACAAGTTTATTTCACCGACAAGCTTTACAGTTCATCATCCTCCTCCGAGGAACCAGATTCTCCAAGTAAGGGTTTCCGCTTTTCCCCCCAGCATAAAAGCCTCTTAAAACTCCAACGCCTCCTCTCACTCCTCCTTTTCCGCTTCTTGACTCTGCCGGCCCCTGCGTTGCCCTCATCCCTTTCACTTTCATCCTCCCTGGAAGTTGTTGCAGAGGCTCCGGCTACATCCTCGACCCCTTGCTCTCCCTCCGTCTCCATGTTCTCCTCTCCTCCCATAGGCTCCCACGCCACCCGCTCTTCCTCCATCAGCACAGGTGGCGACACCTCTTCACTCCCACTTCTCCACACCTCCTTCCCTGTCTCTGGCGACAGCCTAGGTGCTGCCTCTTCCTGCTCCCATGCTCGCAATACCTCCTCTGGCGTCCATGGGTGACCTCCGGATGCCTCTGTCCCTTGCGCCACCCCTCCTGGCTCGGGCCAGTCCCTGACATCCATCCCCCCTCCCAAGCCCCCCTTCCCCTCCTGAGGCGGCTCGGTGGGTGTTACCCCAGGGTAGCCAAGATCCCCGGCTGGATCCCATTCCCCTCCTTCACTCTCTCCTGCCGTTCCTGGTGAAGAGGGGAATCCCAAGAAGATGGTGGTGTCTGCACTGGATGATGACGACGAGGACTGGAACACCTCCTCCCAATCCTTCCTGCCCCAGGGAGGAGGGAGACATCGCGACCCCCATTCTTCTGCTGCCGCGATATCCCCTTCCACCTCCATTCCTTCCGTTGGTGAATGAGGGCTACTCTGCAACTCGTTGCCACCCCCACCACTGTCTGCACCCGAGGATGGGAACCCCCAGAAGTCCCCCTCCTCTGAATCTGTGGGTTGAAACACCTCTCTCATTTGCCATCTGTACGGCTTCGGTTTGTCGGGATACAGTGCATGGAATTCCAACACTAAATACTCCTTGGTGACATCTTCCGCCGGAATCCACGTGTTCTCCGACTCTGGCTCCCCCTCCCATGCTACTAAGTACTGCAATTCATCCCCTCTCCACCTGGAATCCAGGATGGCCGTGGCTTCATTGAAGTGCTCCATGTCTACCAACGGCAATTCCTGCGACCCCCTCTGGTCCCCTTGTTGATACCTGTGCGGTTCTCTGAACTTGGATAGGAGCGACCTGTGGAAGACCGGGTGAATTCTCATGGTCTCCGGCAATTGCAACCTGAACGCCACTGGGTTGATCTGCTCCACCACTTCGAAAGGCCCAATTTTACATTGCCTCAGCTTTTTGCCCCTGCCTGGCATGGGCAATCCCTGGGTGGACAACCAAACTTTGTCTCCCACTTTGATGCTCTCCCCTTCCCTTCGGTGCTGGTCTGCTGCTCTTTTGTAAGCACTTTTCGCCCTTTCTAGATTTTCTCTGAGCAATTGGTGCAAAGCCTGTAGCTCCTCAGCAAATTGCTCCGCTGCTGGCACGTCTCCCGCCTTCCCTTCACCTCCCCCCGTTGGAAAGGCTCTCGGGTGATTGCCGTAGACTGCCTGGAAAGGAGACATGCCTGCGGACACCTGTTGAGCGTTATTGTACGCAAACTCCGCAAGCGAGAGCCTGTCACTCCAATCACTGTGTTGCTGAGATGCGTAGCAGCGCAAATACTGCTGCAAAATCGAATTTACCCGCTCCGATTGCCCGTTGGACTGAGGATGGCGAGCAGAGGACAAGTTCACCTGCACCTGCAAGATTTGCATGAGCTTACGCCAGAACCGTGAGGTGAACTGAACTCCACGATCTGAAATTACTCTTTCTGGCATGCCATGGTGCTTGAAAACATGCTGTACAAACAGCTTGGCCGTTTCCTCAGCTGAGACTACCTTAGGGCATGCAATGAAGTGTGCCATCTTGGTCAAAAGGTCAACTACCACCAACACTGCAGTTTTGCCTTTGGATGGGGGTAGGTCGGTGATGAAATCTAAGGAAACCGCTTCCCACGGTTTACTGGGGATGGGGAGAGGTTCTAGCAACCCAGCCGGCCTTTCTCGCTCCCCTTTGGCTCTTTGGCACACCTCACACCCCCTGACGTATTCCTTGACTTCCTGCCTGACTCTGGGCCACCAAAACTCTCTCGTGACCAACACCGTGGTTTTGAACTGCCCAAAATGCCCTGCTGTGGGGTTGTCATGGAGCTGTCTGAGAACTCTAGCACGCATCTCCTCCCCAGGAACATACAGTGCCCCTTTGAACAACAGCAGCCCCTCCTTTTCCTCAAACCCTTTCGCCTTGGGATCCCCCTCCCTCAGTTCCTTCAGTTTGCGCCGTGCAAAGTCATCGGCTAGGGTGAGGCGCACCAGTTCTTCCCGCCCCCCTAGAGTTGCGCCACACCTCCATTGTTCAGGTTGGAAGATCGCTCTTGCCACTGGAGGCCCTTGCTCCTCCAGGTACTCAGGCTTTCTGGATAGGGCGTCCGCTCTGACGTTCTGGTCACCTGGAACATACTGGATATGAAAATTAAAGTTAGCAAAGAACTCTGCCCATCTCATTTGTCTCTGGTTGAGAATTCTGGCCGTGCGCCAGTACTCCAGGTTCTTGTGGTCCGTGTACACCTGGATTTGATGCTGCGCCCCCACCAAAAAATGGCGCCAATGCTTGAAAGCCGCTACCACTGCTAACAACTCCTTGTCCCAAATTGCGTAGTTGGCCTCCGACTTGTTCAGCTGTCTGGAATAAAACGCACATGGCCTCCATTCCTGCGTCGGATCTTGTTGTAGTAGAACCGCTGCGATTGCTCTATTTGAGGCATCTGTCTCTATCCTGATGGGCTTGGTGGAGTCGACATGCAGCAATTGCGCCTCTGAAGCGAAGGCCCCTTTGAGGGCTTCAAAAGCCTTCTGCGCCTCCTCCGTCCATCGGAATTTCTTCTTGCCTTTCAAACAGTCCGTGATTGGCGCTGTCATGTCTGCAAATGCCGGTAGGAACTTGCGATAGAAATTTGCGAAACCGACGAAACGCTGCACATCTTTCTTGGTTTTGGGGCTCTTCCATTGCAGGATTGCCTCTACTTTATCAGTGTCCATGGCAATCCCCTTGTCAGAAAGACGATAGCCCAAAAAGTCCACTTCCGTCGCGTGAAACTGACATTTCTCCAGCTTGACACATAGATGATTTTCCTGGAGTCGTCTTAACACCTCCTTGACGTGTGTCACGTGTTCTTCCGGGTTTTGGGAGTATACTAAGATGTCATCAAGATACACGACTGCATGCTTGAACAACAGAGGACCCAGGACATGATGCATGAACGCCTGGAAGCATTGGCTGCCTGCCTGTAACCCGAAAGGCATTACCAAATATTCATAAGCTCCTAGAGGCGTGTACATGGTTGTTTTCCATTCATCACCCTCCCTGATTCTTATGAGATTGTATGCTCCCCTTAAATCCAGCTTGGTGAACATCTTGCCCTTGCGTACTGCCGCCAGCAGGTCGTCAATTCTGGGCATGGGATAAGAGATTGGTTGGCTGATGGAATTTAGGACCCTGAAATCACAAATCAAGCGTTTCTCTGTCGTATTCCTTTTGTCCACCCAGAACACTGGGCTGCCCCCTACTGCCTTGCTTTCCCGAATGAAACCCCTGGCCAGGTTCTTGGCAATAAAGTCCTTCAAGTTTGCCAACTCCTGCTCTGACATCGTGTAGAGCTTGCCTGGTGGCAACTGCGCTCCTGGCAACAGGTTAATCTGACAGTCATAGGGGCGGTGGGGTGGCAGTTTGTCCGCCTCTCTCTTGCTGAACACTTGCTGGAACTCTGCATACTCCTCTGGAAGCGTCACTTCCCCCGCCTGCAGTACTGCTGCTGCCATCTGGCTTTGGGGGTATAACTGCTGCAAACAGTTCTCCATGCAATGTGCCGATCCAAACGTTAGAGAGCGCTGGCTCCAGCTGATGACAGGGTCGTGCTGAGTGAGCCATCCCATTCCCAAGATGATGGGGGGACCTGCCAAAGAGGTGACATGAAACGCCAGCACCTCTGAATGCCTGCCTATTTGCATCTTCATGGGGGGTGTACTGTGCGTGACCGCCCCCCCTTTTAGCTCTCTTCCATCTATGGTGGTAACTTGGAGCGGAAAATCCACCTCCAGTAGATGGATCTGATGCTGCAGGGCAAAGTCTCTATCAAAAAAATCCGTACTCGCTCCTGAATCGACCAGCGCCGGGATTTGCAGTGTGCAGCCATTGGGTAGCTGCAACGCTATCTCTAACACAATCCCTGGCTTCGGAGCGTTGGGTGGGTGGGCTTGGGAAGGCTGAGCGGGGGAGGGCTGTGGGGGTGTGCTGCTTTGAAGCTGAACGGGTGAGGGCTGTGGGGGTGTGCTGCTTTGAGGACTCTTTACTGTAACTGCGCCTGGCTGCTGGTCCCCTCGTCTTGCCGCCAGGCATTTCCGTTTCCCGCCACCGCCGTTTCTTCCACCCCCTCCTTTACAGCCATTCCTGCCATTCCCTGCCACATTTTCCTTTGATCGCAGTGCTTTGCTAGGTGGCCACTCCTTAAACATACGTAACATTTCTTAGGGACTTTCCCGCCCTGCGCATCACTGCCCTTGCCCACGGTTTGATTTGAAAAAGGGCGCGCGCGGGCTCCTCCCAACTCCATGGGCACTTCCTGCCGGGTTTGGGGCTGCGCGCCGAAGGTTTTCTCTCCCGGGGGAGGGGCCCGGATGTTGAACCACCTCCCAGGCTTCCCCTCCCGTCTCACCTTGTCTCGGCACTCCAAACGCACTCCAATCGCTAAAGCGGCTTGCATGAGGCTGTCGAGATCCTCCAACGGTCCTGATTTCGCTAACGCATCCTGGACCTCTTCTGACAGCCCCATTTTAAACATGGCCAGCATGGGTGGTGATTTCAAATCCCAATTTAGACGGTGTGCCAGAAGAGAGAATTTGGATTGGTACTGTCTGACCGTCATGCTGCCTTGCCTCAGTGACAAGAGCTCTCTTGCTTCCACGTCCTGCGCGCTCCGGCTAGAATAAACAATATCCATGCCCTCAAAGAAATCCTTAATTCTCTTTAACGCAGGGTTCCCGGCTAAAATCAAAGGACGCACCCAATCTCTCGCAGCGCCATCAAAATGCGCAATCACGAAACCGACTTGCTCCGCTTCGTCTCGGAACTCCTCTTTGTGCAGCCCCAGAATGTAAAGCATGTCCGTTTTGAAACCCAAATAATTTTCCGGCTGCCCATCGAATCTGCTGCCGTGGGAAGGCATCCTCCTTCCTCCCATTGCCCTTCTCCCTGCATCGGCATGCCGCCTCGCCTCCTCGAGTTGAGCTTGAGCTACTTCGTACCTTATCGTTAGGTCCCTAGCTCGCTCTTCCCAGTCGACGTACAGCCCTGTGCCATCCGCTTCTTCCTTGCGTTCAGTCATCCCGGCAGCCTTTTACTCCTTGAGGAGGTTGCGATGACTTGGAGAATGCTGTGAGGGGGATGTGTGTGTCCTCCTCAAGAGTAAGCGACTCGACAGTCTGTTTAACTTATGTACAAGTTTATTTCACCGACAAGCTTTACAGTTCATCATCCTCCTCCGAGGAACCAGATTCTCCAAGTAAGGGTTTCCGCTTTTCCCCCCAGCATAAAAGCCTCTTAAAACTCCAACGCCTCCTCTCACTCCTCCTTTTCCGCTTCTTGACTCTGCCGGCCCCTGCGTTGCCCTCATCCCTTTCACTTTCATCCTCCCTGGAAGTTGTTGCAGAGGCTCCGGCTACATCCTCGACCCCTTGCTCTCCCTCCGTCTCCATGTTCTCCTCTCCTCCCATAGGCTCCCACGCCACCCGCTCTTCCTCCATCAGCACAGGTGGCGACACCTCTTCACTCCCACTTCTCCACACCTCCTTCCCTGTCTCTGGCGACAGCCTAGGTGCTGCCTCTTCCTGCTCCCATGCTCGCAATACCTCCTCTGGCGTCCATGGGTGACCTCCGGATGCCTCTGTCCCTTGCGCCACCCCTCCTGGCTCGGGCCAGTCCCTGACAATAAGCCAGGCTAGCTTCCTATGTTCTGGAGATAGCCTGGCTTGATGGGTCATTCAAAAAACAAAGGAAAGGTGTTAGGGGCTCTGTTAGAAAGACAAAGGTGTGTTTGTTTGCAGACTAATACAACCAACAATGATGAATGCTGATTGTATTTGCTTGCCCGATTTCTTTCCTTGACCACAGGAAACAGTAGCAATTTCTACTCCCTTGTCTGCTCACAGTGAAACTCTCTGCCATTCCTAACACACACTTTTGTAAAAAAAAGAGGTAAGTCAGCCCTACAAACTTTCTTCTCTGTTGGCTTGAGCCTAGTAAGTGAGGGGTGATGCCATAGGGAAGCTGGCCTCTCTCGCTGCAGGAAGGAGCCAAATTAGCAAGGCTCTTGCAGGAGAGACTGATTTGCCTTTTTCACCTCTCAGTTTGCCACCTCCCTCAAGGATAAGCCACCCTTCAAAGTCCCATGCTCCTCTCCACCATCTCATCCTACCAAGACACATAAGAGCTCGATATCACTCAAATAAGCAAAAGAGTACTTGATTATTATTATTTTTGATTTTTTTTAAAAAAGCTTAATCGTTGAAGAAGATTATTTGAAAAAATTGCTTCTTAGATGAATTGGACATAGCTAGTAATTCCCAAACATTGCACCATGAGAGTATTAATCCTTTGGCCACAGGAAAGATAGACAATAAATAATTACAGGCTCCATGGAGTGCCTGGGATTCAGACACCCTAGATTTTTGAAGGATTCACTATTCTGCAACATAGTGGGTGGGCTCCGGGGGATGAATGATGCTTATTCTTAAAGGCAGTGGGCATTTTGCGTAGGGGTTCTGTTCCCACCCCCTGAGTTCCTGCCACATTACGTCCCGCCTCCATTCCACCTCACCCTGCCCCCTTCCAGGTCCAAAAGGCCCTTCAGGTCAGCGATCAGGTGTCAATTGGACACACCTAAAATGGTTCCTGCTTATAATCCGATTCTTGGTACCCATTTGGAACATGATTCAATTGACTCCTCCCTCTGATCATTTTGCTTCAGTTCTCATTTCACTGTTGTTAACTATTCCTGATCTAGTCCTTTAGCTTTTCAAAACCAATGTTATTGTTTGCCCTTTTTTTACGGCAATTTCAGAGCTGGCTGAAAGCTCAATGAGCCAGTAATTACCCATTGAAGTATGCGTCTTGCCTCAGGGTATGCTGTATGCTCAAGTGAGGGTGATGAGATGACTGACACGTGCAGGTACACACACCTGCGGATTTGCTCGCTTCCCAAATGAGCATTAGGATCAGGAAGACAGGAAGGAAGCCTGTGCATTTCCCAGGTGAGGTCCAGCTTCAGAGAAGCCAACACAGATTCAGCAGCAGCTGTGAAGGGACCTTAAAAACACTTCATGAACCGTTTCATGGCTTTGGACTCCGCAGACACATCACCATATTCTGGGGATGTGGGAAATGCTGATCTGGAATACTGAAGCTCATGAAGACCATAGCAGAATGCTACATATGGGACTTTGGGAAGTAAATGGCTCTTTCCTGCTTGCACAATCTATATGCTACTTTAGCTGTAGTAGCACAAACCTTTGCTGGCACCTGTTCCCAAAAATGCAACAAGACAGGCATTGTCCCATTTGGTTCGACGCATAAAGAAGTTTGAAAAGAGCTCAGTTTTTACCTCTGCGGTTCCATCAATCTTGAGGCGAGCTGTTCGGATGTTGGTGTTATCAATTGCAAAGTCTTTTTCAGTGTACTCTTTTCCTTTGGGATCTGTGAGCAGAATTTCCGGTGGAGATGTGCCCCAGGTCACTACGAAGAAAGTGTCATTCCCCACTGTTTCATCAATGTATACAATACCATCCAGCTGGTCTTTGGAACCGACACTTTGCCCTCTACTTTCAAGCTGTTGGGGGAAAGAAATAAGTGTGCTGATATATCTGAAAAGCTTTACAAATTGAATACATACGGTTTATTTCCTTTCACAAGCTGTAAAGAAATGAGTGGTGGTACATTGTTTAGAAGGTGCCTTCACACAGTGGTTAGTTCTGCTGGACAAGTAATATGCAATACTTTAATAAAAATGCTGGTACAGTCATAACATGATAGGTCTTGCCCCATATAGATATTGGTTTGTCCAGTGGTGATAAATTTAGTTTCTATCAATATTTCAATGTTAAAGACATGGTTGAAGGCAGATAAGCAGCTACCTTGAAACAGGTGGAAACAATCACACCTCTACCTCAACAGCCTTGGAAATGGCCAGCCAATATTTGGATAATACTAGATGAGGCAACTCAAATCTCCAGTTTCCCCATTTTGGCAAAGGGTTGCCAGGGAGATACAATCTTCTGGGCTGGAACCATGGTGCTGGGGTGGTTTTTAAAGAAACACTTTCCCCATATGCTATTTTCCTAATGAAACCTCTTCTCCAATTTGTTATTTGTCCAGACAGAAAAATAAAGTATGTTACACATTCATTTGAACTCAGAATGGTACATTGTGAAATGTTTCAGCTCCGCCAAAATCCATCTTGGCCATTTGCCCTTCTCTTTGAACTCTACCTGGGGTCTCCCTCATTATTACAATAGCAAAATATGGACTGTAGAATTGATTTCACTCTGTGTTGTCTTTAGTTTTCCTATGCTGCCTAGTAATTTTAAGCAAATAATAATAATGATAGTGATAGTGATAGCAATGATAGTGATAGTGATGATACACTCAAATCTTTGCAGTTCAAACCTGAATAGATTGTTGACTGATATCTCCACTTCCTGAAGAAATTCCACTGAAAGCATCGATGAGGCCGTTGGAATCCAAACTGTCAGTGATAGAAAATTTCAGACCCCCTGAAATGTGATTGAAGGAATAATTAGAATAGTTATTCTGTCATGTGGAATAAAATGCAACACGCATTGTGCCTTGTAGTGGCATGTGCAGGTGTGGTTGTGCAGGCACAGTTTTGAATTACAGATGCTGCTTTTTAATGTTAGGAACTGTGCGCACCCAGCAGGCCTTTGCTGCACCATTCTATAGTTGGATCAGGATCTGTGGCCTCTGTGAGAATAGAAATAGTATTTCTTATACACAGGCACGTACCGGTAGTAAAAAGAATCTGAATACCCCTCTTTTTTCAGTTCCTCTAAATCAGATATTTACATCTGGCCAGACATTTACAAGGAACTAACTTTGTGAGATTTGAAATCTTAAGCTTGGATTATAAGGAACATCATTAAAAATAAAAAACCCCACACATTTAAAAGGGAGGCTAGGGGTACTGCTGAGTACTTAACAGATTTCGGAAAGAAGCTGATAGATACAAATTCACATAAAATTTGCAAGCATTTTTGCTAATTTCCCCTAGGTTTCTTTTAAAAAAAGCACTCATCAATATAGTGTGAAAACGTTATATCAAAAGCTGATTGCAGATCTCTTACATATTTTTACACGTGTGCCTAATTCTTACACACATGTTCCTATCATGCCTGTGGACTATTTAGGTTACCGTATTTCAATTGGCGCTGTGGGTTAAACCACAGATCCTAGGGCTTGCTGATCAGAAGGTCGGCGGTTCGAATCCCTGCAACGGGGTGAGCTCCCGTTGCTCGGTCCCAGCTCCTGCCCACCTAGCAGTTCGAAAGCACGTCAAAGTGCAAGTAGATAAATAGGAACCACTCTGGCGGGAAGGTAAACGGCATTTCTGTGCGCTGCTCTGGTTTGCCAGAAGCGGCTTTGGCATGCTGGCCACATGACCCGGAAGCTGTACGCCGGCTCTCGGCCTATAGAGCGAGATGAGCGCCGCAACCCCAGAGTCGGACACGACTGGACCTAATTGTCAGGGGTCCCTTTACCCTTTACCTTTACCTATTTCAATTGACACAATTGCAGTGCCACTCTTGGTCACTAGGGGGAATGAGCAAGAAGTATGTGTGTTACTATGGTTAAAGATTTATTCTCCAATAAAGATTTATTGGTTAAAGAAAATGGAGCAGAGTCATCAAAATGCCAAATTATAGCATAGTAAAAGCAATGAGCTAAAAGCCAGACAAAACAGAGGCCACTCAAACCTTAACTATGACTGGAGAGTTGAGGGAAAGACAGAAGATGGAGAGTTGCCTTGTATGGAGTTTTGGGATGGGCTTCTCAGTAACAGTAACTAGCCTGCACCTCAATTTTGCATCCTTGAGCAATGGTTTGTCTCAGTCAAAGCCCACATTCTATTTCCAGCAGTGGCAACCAAATGCCGGTTGGATACTCACAAGCAGAACCTGAGGTCAAAATAGATTCCCTGCGGGTTCTGAATATGGCAATCTCATTTAGCTGTCATGGCTGAAATAAACGTTTCTGTGGACAGAGCAAGTAGGAGGAATATTGTGTGGATGGGAGTAGCTTGGCGAAGTGGCCGGGCCTTGGAGTGAACTCACTTTTTGGGGAGACACCAGCTGGATACCAAGTAGCATAGAAGAGTCTTGCAAGACGTTATTCTTAACTCACTTACCGGTCTTGTCTGCCAACATTTCTAGTTCTCTTGCAGCACTTGATCCCAAAGCAATGGTGTGAATTATAGACCCGCTTCTTTGAACTTCATCAAAACAAGAGCTTATAGCTGTATCTTCTCCATCTGTCAAGAGAATGATTTCACAGCCTTTGGTACTTCCATAGTTGTGCAAAAACACCTGTATGGAAAAGAGGATTTAAAATTTTAGCAGCGATATTAAAACAAACAACACAGAAGCCAGGGGGCAGCGTTTTAGGCTTAAATCTCGCTTGTAACAACATGCACAGGCGTCCTGCCTTCTTTTGCATCTGGTCACCCTACTAAGTAGAAGCATAGGAATAAAAGAATCTAGGGGAAAAATTTCACCTGAAATCCTGACCGCACTCCAGAACATATGTTGGTTCCTCTAGTAGTTCTGGTAGGCAGATATTCTGTGAGTGATCTGCGCACACTGTCGTTACTGATATGCATCAAATGGGTCTTAACTGCTGCTGTGCTATTGAATGCAACTATTCCAACCCAGGATCCCACTTCAATAATCTGCAGGAGGAATATTTCTGCAGCTTGTTTCAGCCGAACAGTGCGATTGTTCTGCATATGAATTAAAAACAAAAGAACAACAGCATTCACAGATCTGCCGGTGCATTCTGGGAAGCAAATAAAGATGACTGAAAACACAATTGTTAACTATAAAAAAACAAGGCTTGATAAACATATAAGAATATAGACAAGTCCATAATATTTATGAGTATCTGAATAATCTCATCCGTGTTGTGATTTATGACACAATTCACCTGGACGTTTTCATGCACAGGCTCCATTGAAATAGATGGGAGGTGCACAAGAGCACCATTTGTTTCAGTGGGGCTTGTCCCATCAATTGTGTCCTTGAATAGTATTTATTACATAATGTTTTCATTATGTAATAATGAACCACAGAACAGTAGAGTTAGAAAGGACTCTAAGGGCCAGGAATCACAGCTGTTTTTGTGGCTGCTGTATAAATGTCTTTGTTATTATCTCCTGGGCAAATATCAACTCAATTCTACAATATTGTTTTTCTTTTCTTATCAGTTAGATTATTCATGCCCTGTGTTTTAACCAAATATTTCGGTTTCTCTTAAGCCCCCTTCCCCAAGAGCTAAGTGGCTCTTCTAGGCCCGTGAATTTCTGCAGAAGGTAGCTCTGAATATCTGTTGAAGCTTCCTGAAGTACAGTGGTACCTCTGGTTAAGAACTTAATTCGTTCCGGAGGTCTGCTCTTAACCTGAAACTGTTCTTAACCTGAGGTACCACTTTAGCTAATGGGGCCTCCCTCTGCCGCCGCACCGCCACCGCCTGATTTCTGTTCTCATCCTGAGGTAAAGTTCTTAAGGTACTACTTCTGGGTTAGCGGAGTCTGTAACCTGAAGCGTTTGTAGCCCGAAGCGTTTGTAACCCGAGGTACCACTGTATCGAAACCCCTGAAAGACTAGACACCTAAACTGAATGCTTGCGGTGGTATTTCCTTGTCCTGCTTCTATTCTTCCATCTGTTTTGGCTCCCCACTCCCATGTTTTTCACCTCACACAGTCCATCTCTCCCTCTGGGTTCCCTGCATCAACGTGACATTAGGCTGAGGGTTGCAGGCAGTGATTGCCTTGCACAACAGTCAAGTTGTCCTGCCCTAGAACCTCTGACCTCTACAAACAACTTGCTGTAGTTTGATAAATATCCAAATAAATTAATCAAGTAGACCAGGAGTGGAGAATGTGTGGCCCTCCAGAGGTTGCTGAACTGCAACGCCCATCATTGCTTTGCCATTTTCTGTGCTTCTGGGGCTGATGGGAGTTGTAGTTTAGCAATATGTGGAAGGCCAAAGGTTCCCAACAACCAAGGTGCAGCAAAATTTAGCCTTGCTATACCTAATGTAGTGACATCCAGTACATAAATGCCAGTGCTGTATTGACACTTGTTTTCGCTATGGACATAAATACCATAATTTCTGAACTGTCTCAAAATAGATCTTCTGAACATGGAAATCAGACTTACCAAATCCATACTTCCGGAAACATCAAGTACTAGACACAAAACTCTCTCCTGTTTTTGCAGCAAGGAGACAGTGGGATCAGGTGGGGGAACCGTTATTGGAGACGAACTGGCAAAGTCGGGAGAGGCCATAATTACTTCCCAGCTGCTCCTGTAGTTACACATTTTATTCTGCATATTTGTTGCTTTAATATTATGGTTGCTTTTGTCACAGAACTGAGTAACCTAAATAAAAGATAGGGAAGGACAGGTCAAGATCACAGCCTCATTAGCAATTCCTACTTCATGGCAGCTGTTCCTTACGAAGAGGTGCTGCAAAGATGGCACACAGACAAAAAAATGCTACAGGGTGTTCGGCAGATTTTAAGTTCTAGACATATGTTGCCCTTAACTTCACAAAAATGTAACAGAAACAATCTTCAAAGGTATCTTCAAAGGTATCTGAAGAAGTGTGCATGCACACGAAAGCTCATACCAAGAACAAACTTAGTTGGTCTCTAAGGTGCTACTGGAAGGAATTTATTTTTTTTGTTTTGACTATGACAGACCAACACAGCTATCTACCTGTAACTGAATCTTCAAAGAGTCTGTTCTGGTTTAGCTACTGATCCAGGGATCACAGAGACATTCACTTTCCCTGTCATGGGTTAATATCTATACATAGCTGCAAGGGAGAACATCAACCTTTATGTCACTGAAATGGCAACAGCCATACACAAGAGGGTGGTATAAGACAACTTGGGTAATCCTTGAGTTATGCAGAGGTAGAAAAAAAATATTGGGTGAACCTCCAAATAATTTTAAAAGCCCAAAAAATCCTACATAGAAATAGGCTACACATGTCTGCATCACTCTGCTCTGTTCCCCCTCCCCTGAACTCCTGCCGGTGGAGGAATAATGAAAGTCGTTTCTCTAAAGTATTGGGGATTAAGTTGCCTCATCAAGCAAAGCCCCGCTGCCTTCTTCCTCAGATGGAAAAGGCATCTTCTGTGTTATGGAAATAAGAATAGGAGGAGATAGGGTTTAGCTACACCCAAGAACATTGTCCTGACAGCTTAGCCAAGCTTCAGCAGTTGCCCAGCAAACTCTTTCCCCCTCACCTCCATCCCTCAGCAAAAGAGCACATGTTAATGAGATACCTTCACACCTGGAAGGGAAGCAGAGAAAGGCCCCTCATTGGTGCCAAAGGTCTGGGCATCCTGCAAGGGGGAAAGATCGCCTGCTACACAGAGTGCCCAGCACCCTTGCAACTCAAGGAGAGAAGAGTTGGCCTAACTATGAGACCATCAGCCAGAATGAAATAGCCAGTTCTAACCTGGACCAGCTGGCTCCACCGGAGGAGTACTTGGTCCCTAGTCAGCCACCTGCTAGCTGTCAATTTACTCACTTGCCCTCTCTGGCTATCTACCTGGCTTATTCACTCATTCACTCACTTGGTCACCTACCTAGTCTTTCACTCAGGGCAGTCTCTGAATGTTGGTCATTACGCTGCAGAAAGGGCCATGCGTGCATGAGGGGAAGGTATCAAGAGGGTTAGGGGCAAACCCAAAGTTTGCAGAAATACAGAGTCAGAAGGTGAAGGAACTATTAAGTTGAGTAAGAGAAGAAAGAGATGAACAGGTAGCTCAAATGAAACAGTGCTGGATTAAACTCTGTGGAGGCCCCTAGGCAGTCAAAATCTTGTGGGCCCCCGCTCTAGTGGGATAACATTGAACTAAGAAAGATGGATTTTCTTTCAAGATCAAATCAATATTATTTTGATCCGTTGTCATGGGCCCCCTAAAAGGCCAATAGGCTGGTGCCTACTCTGCCTATTTGCTAACCTGGCTCTGAACTGAAACAATAAGGACAATTTCTCAGATATTTTATACATCTCCAAAGATGCGTTTTTGGGGGGAGGGGGAGGTGAAATTATTTTGTGGAGGAAGAGAATCTGAGCAGCCATTGTTTTGTTTTTCACACACACAAAAAGTGTCTTCTGAAGTGCATTTTGAGAATTTTGGAAAATTCTAAATCACTCCTTCCCTAAGAAATGGCTGCCTCCAGACAGGACTATCTGTAAGAAAACACACACTTTTACACAGTGGGTGGGTTCTTCCTCCGGGAGCTCATTTTATTCCAGCAGCTGCATGTGGAAGAGCGGAGACACGAACCCGGTTCACCAGATTATGAGTCTACCACTCTTAACCACTACACCACACTGGCTCTCAAGTGTAAGTCCCATTTGAGATTCATCATACTTACTGAAGGGAGACTTTGCAAGTACATTATAGAAGCTGCAGTATCTTGATGTCTTTGGGGAACAAATAGGCACCCATGTTCATACAGCTGAGTTAGGTGGTCAATTTTGCAATCTCTGTAATTCTTTCCACCAAGCGGGAATATGTATTGGCCAGTGAAACCAGCTGAGCATCTAAAGAATGTAAAAAGAAACAGATGTAGTCAATTTAAAAGTCAATAAACAATCACTTGGTGGCATGATTGCTATGCTATGAAGTTTTCTTCCATGCCAACCAGAGGAAGGGTGGGATATAAATTGAATTGATGATGATGATGATGATGATGATATGTTGCAACTGGATTGGTAGAAGGAGCTGAATAAAATTAGCCTATGGGAAACAACGGCAAGCAGATTGGCTAGGGCCATTGATTAGGTCTGCGCTATCTCTGTGCTAACTGCTATGTCTGGAAGGACTCCTGAATGTTAACAATGGGGAAAAGGCTTAATGAAGTAGCCATGGGTCTCTCAACACCCTACCTAGGCTTTCTCAGGAGAGAAGAAATTGGTTGCGGGGTGGGGTGAGGAAAGGAATGTTGCCCCTCACCTGCAGTGGAGGCAGGAGTAATAATAATAATAATAATAATAATAATAATAATAATAATAATAATAATAATATAATTTATTATTTATACCCCGCCCATCTGGCTGGGTTTCCCCAGCTACTCTGGGCGGCTCCCAATAGAATATTAAAAACATAATAAAACATCAAACATTAAAAACTTCCCTATACAGGGCTGCCTTCAGATGTCTTCTAAAGTTAGATAGTTGTTTATCTCCTTGACATCCGATGGGAGGGTGTTCCACAGGGCGGGCGCCACCACTGAGAAGGCCCTCTGCCTGGTTCCCTGTAACCTCACTTCACACAGTGAGGGAACCGCCAGAACTGGACCTCAGTGTCCAGGCTGAACGATGGGTATAGAGACGCTCCTTCAGGTATACAGGGCCGAGGCTGTGGGAGTGGAACCTAGCAGCACACAGCAATTGCTCGTTGTTTGCAGGAGTACATGCAGGAGTAAAGCTGATAAGCCATCATAATCAGAGTCTGAAAATGGTCTTCAGAGAAGACTGAATAGGCTGGTTGATGTTAAGGGGTTGGGCAGAGCCCAAGTGTGCACTAGCTGGGGTTACCAGCAGGCAGGACATTGCCCCACTTGGCTCTCATAAGATATTTCCTTTGTATATCCTCCAATTACAGCTTAATCCTCTAGAGCAGCCTCTCTCAACATCCACAGATGTTGTTGGACTACAGCTGTCATCATCCTTTGACCACTAGCTAGGGGTGATGAGGTCCAACATCTGGGGACCCAAGGTTGAGAAAGGATGCTCTCTAGGCAATAATTTACACCACCACCAAACTAACAAGCCCAAGGCAAACATCAATTCTTAAATAAGAGATGTATTTGTTGGAGGTATTTGTGGAAGTACCTTGTGGCTTCAGGCAAGTTGTCTCCCCCAGGAGCGTAGAAAGGTGCCTCATTGTTGTATTCATCAAAGACACCCCATCTGAGATGAGCCCACTCATGGACAAAGACCCTGCCTGTAGAAGACCAAAGACAAAGCTATTATTATTATTATTATTATTATTATTATTATTATTATTATTTATACCCCGCCCATCTGGCTACATTTTCTGACAGTTTTTTACTTTTATATGTACAACATACAGCTGGTAATTATAACAAACATACACCCTGTTAAAAAAAAAACCTAAAATAAAATTTGAAATACTGTGAAACCACATCAGCAATTGAATAACCATAGAAGGGATAGCCAACTTTTCAATCTGATTCAGAAGAGAAGTCCCTGTTTGTATCCCTACGTCATAGAAGCCAATGAGGTGAGGACCCTTTAATCAAAAGTTGCATCTGGCAAGGCAGGTCTTACTATCCCCCCTGCATTCAAAGCACACAACCTCCTGGGAACTATAGGAAGTCATGTACTTTAAATGTATGGTGTATAAGCAGCTGCGGTAACATGGGAAACAGGAAGAGAGGTTCAGATAGCTTCTGCAAGTTAGCTTTTCGGGATTGAAAATGTACTGATAAACCTCATGTGGAAATATTGCTGATTTCTTATGTAAATTTAGGAGCCTTTAGAGCGATTAAGCAACTGCAATGAAAGTCTTAATGGTTTCTTAGGAATTCTATCCTTATTACCTTTTGAAAACTTGACTAGCAGTTCTAATAATAATAAAAAAACACAGACAATTTAATCTAAATTAGCAGGTGCTACCTCGTGGACCATAAACACTATGCAACTTGTCATTTGTCACGAAGTTAGGAGTGAAATGAATGTATCGTCCAGGTTCCCCGCATCCGCCATACTGTAGGGTGTAGGGATCATCTCCATGTTTCAAGTAATGATCCGCCACTATGACATCTGCCTAAAATAACATAGAACAAAGAAGACATAGAGGTGGACAGTCTAGAAATTCCTGTCATACTCTGAACTTCTGTTAAAAGAAAAAGAAAAAAAGCTTACTAGACAATGCTACTATACAAGAAATAGAATAGAATAGAATAGAATATTTTATTGTCATTGTCCCCTTTGGGGACAACGAAATTACTTGGCTGCTCCATCCACCCAGATAGCATATTAGAGGTATGAGGGCCCAACCGAACCCTCTGGGGGCGATCTGACAAAAAGTCCAGTATCCACCCACAAAGTGATAGCGGGAGCCCCAGATCTCCCAATTTAGACATCAGACATTGTGGTAGAATGGTATTAAATGCCGAGCTGAAATCTACAAAAAGCAGTCTGGCATAGCCCCCCCGCTGCTCCAAATGTGCTAGAACAGCATGAAGGGCAATCGCCACCGCATCCTAGCTTCCGGTATTTATTAAGAATACAATGGTCTATAAGTGAGCCCACGAAATCAGATGTACTAAATTCATTAGTTTTTAAAGGTATTTCAAGATGTATTTCTGGTACTGTCATGAATTCCTTTTGGGGAGAAGGATGGGGCAACACACCAAGGCCCCCAACCACCTTAACCCAGCCTTAGATATCATCACATCTATAAGAACATTAAGCAGTATACAGCCTAAATCTGCATGTTTGCTCAAAAATAAATCCAGTTGCATCCAAAAGTGTAAAATATAGATATTATTGCTTGGGATCTGCATTCAGGCAAAGACATTCCTCTTCTCTCAGGCTTTTGGCTAATTAAACATTCTATGGACTTTTAAACTGGGGGGGGGAGAGGGTTGTTTTTGTTTGTTATTATGGTATATATTTTTGTGTTATTGTATTGTAAAGAGTCCTGCGATCTTCGGATTAAGGGTGGTATAGAACTTTAATCAAAAATAAATAAATAAATAATAAAATAAAATAAATTTGTATTAGATCATACAATATATTGTATTCCCCCCCATCTCTCCATTTGCCCCAATCTTTTTAAAAATACCACAAGTATATTTAAATCTTAATGTATTCTTCAGCATTACCTTATCATAGGATTCTGTAGTTACTCTCTGATATTCATTTTTCGGTTTCCATGTGGAAGGAATTATAACTTTCACAGTCTTGAAATAAAATCTTTGCCGTGTAGCGCTAAAGAGATAAGTTGATGCCTCTTTCAGCATGTCCTAACAGGAAAAAGGGAAAGAGAGACCTTTATGTGTCAATGGCTAGTTATTGGCATTTGTGTTTACAGAATGTGCCCTTTGGTCTCTTCTGCCATCTTTCTTTCCTGAAGCTGGAGTGCCTTGCATGTTGAAAAGTTGAACCCCTGTCTTCAAAAAGCTAGTAGATGCAATTCACAAACTTTTTTTGGGTGGATCCTCCTGTGCCATTGGGTGTTGCTTGACATAGTAGCCTATGCAAAGCTATTCCTGGTATGAAGGAGGAAATAGTGGGGGAAGCTGTACATGACAGGAGGGCGGCCATTTTTGTTTGTTTTTAAGTGGCCGCCATATTGTTTGTGCAAGTCTACACTGTACAGTACAACAACTTCAAGTGCACAATCAGTCCTGTTTAGTGACAAAGGTTCTTCTGCATTGCTTATTAACAGAGCAATCTGAAGCGATTCCTACAAAGTGAGACATTTGTATATTTCTCCTTCAATGGAGCTGGCCACAGGGCCCCCAAACAGATTGAACTATTGCAATGCCAGGCAGGAAGCTGAAGCCTTGAGTAAAGAAATCGTCTTCCTCCACTGGGGGCAGCTGCCATATCAGCTAAGGCAAAGCCACAAAGAGGAAGGGAAAGTACTTCCCAGAAACGGCACCCCACTTCTGGAACAATTTCCTGAAATCTGGTGTCGAAGAGCTCCGGTTAGTTAAAGCAGTGTTTTTCAACCTTTTTTGGGCAAAGGCACACTTGTTTCATGAAAAAAATCACGAGGCACACCACCATTAGAAAATGTTAAAAAATTGTTAACATGCATTAAATCCATAGTAACTGGCCCACATAGCAATGTAGTTTGAGGAAACAAAACTCAAATTGGTTAACTTGCACTAACGCTTTAGCCACTGTCATCTTCAGACCAGGATAATTTGCAGAACTGAATGTGCAAATTATTTCCACCAACTCATTTTAACCAACTCGATACCAGTTTCCAACTTTGGGGAGGGGTGGAGGAAAAAACCACAAGAGCCCAATTTTCTTAACGCGGT
The DNA here is from genome assembly GCA_034641385.1 of Darevskia mixta. Classification (NCBI taxonomy): domain Eukaryota; kingdom Metazoa; phylum Chordata; class Lepidosauria; order Squamata; family Lacertidae; genus Darevskia; species Darevskia mixta. Next base: position 6,890,884 of record JAWWNH010000029.1, read on the forward strand.
GGGTCACCAGAAGCGAATGCTCTCAAAGACCAAATGTGTGGAGCTGCAAGAAGAGATTGTCACTCACTGTAGCAGCAGCTACAAAATCATTATTGCGAAAGCGCGATCTTGGGTATGCGGTGCCAGGCGCAGTGGATGGGAGTGGACATCTGGGAGCTGCCCCGGAAACCATCATTACCCGTAACAACGCTTTGCACGAGGAAGGGGGGAGGGGGTAAAAAGATTTCATGTCAGCCTGGAGCGGGAACAGTGTTCCCCGCGAGCCAGACCGCGGAAGATTAACAAGTCGCCCCTGCAGACGCGGGAAATGCAAAAGGACCGCTCGGAGCCTCTCCTGAGAAAACGGCCCCGGGAGTTGTGAGGCATCTGCCCCGGGTGCACTATGTGGCTCGGCAACCCTTGGGGAGCCCGGCGAGGCTAAGTTACGGGGAAATGCACACAGACACACGCGCGACGCCACCGCCACACGCTTCCCATCCCCACCAGCACGGAAAGCAGGCAGGGCAGCAGCCCGCCCGGAAAACGGCTGACAGCAGGCCCAAGGCGGGTCGTCGTCGTCGTCCTCCTCACCTGCGACCGGCTTCGAAGGCCGGCTGCCCCCTTTCGGCCGCCAAGCCACAAGGCGGGAACGGTGCTCCCGTCCACCTGCGGCGCCTCAACTTGGGCCGAGGGCAGAAGGCGGAGGCCGGGCACTCCCGCGTGGGGGGCTTGGCGGGCGCCGTTGGGAGAAGCGCCCCGCTGTTGGGAGAAGCGCCCCACGGCACACCAGGCAACATCTCGCGGCACACTAGTGTGCCGCGGAACAGTGGTTGAAAAACACTGAGTTAAAGAAACCTATGAGCAGGACATTTTAACCTCTAATGGTCAAAACCTGCGCAACATTTACCTCAGAATACATGCCACCAGTTCTGGCACAGAGCTAACAAAATCACACACCGGGTGTCATGCTGGAGTTTCCCTGCTGTTTTGCTATCATCACCCTTCCCTCTATTTTCAACGTTCAGGCTGCGATTGCCGTTACTCGGGCAGCCAAAATGGAACCGCCCATTTACAAGAGTAATCTAACAGGCTTGGGAGCACCCCAGGTACTGCAGAAATTAAAAACAAAAAACCAATGGGGAGAAACCTCAAAAAGGAAGGAGGACTAAATGTGCTCGCTGGAAGGAGGTGCTAGTGGGAGATAGAATGAACTACCCCAGCTGAATGGAATAGGGAAGAGGAATATTCCAGGCTATCATTTTTTTTCTCCTTACAAGTGACCTAAGCATGTGCTATGGCAGGAAAATTCCTGACATGACCTGGTTTTAGGGGTGTAAAAATGGTGTCAGGGTGGAATTTTGCCGAACCAGTGGAAACCAGCTCTAAAAACTTAAAATCACTACTTTGGGGGGAGCTTTTGGGGTCTTCCTAAGAAGCTCAACAACTTTGTGGAATGTTACTTTTAGAAAGGGATGGAAAAACTTGCAGTCAAAAGCACCCTGGCACCCACGCTTGCAAAATGCAGAATTCAGAAACTAAAAAAAGCTCAACAATTTTAGTGGTTTCCTACAAAAAAAGCTTAATAATTCTGCGGGTGTCAGGAATTTTACTTTTTGAAATATGGCAACCCTATACAAGTCCTACCTGTACACTTGGGATGAGACTTGTGGGGTGGGGGTGGGGGGTCAGAAGCACCCTGGCACCCCACACTTGCAAAATGCAACTTGCATTTTCCTAGAATATCACTGTCTGAAGTCACTTGTTCAATACAGTCAGAAACATTCAACTATCTTACCTTTATGGCATCCACCATTTTGTTGTCTTCCGGGATCTGGGGATCGATTGCTATGACGACGTCTTCAAAACCGCCCATGTTGAGTTTTACCCTGGTACCTGTCACCTCATGCAGTACTTGCAGCAGAAGCAGCAGCAGCCACTGGTTAAGCGCCATCTTTCCTTGCGGCACTTATTTATTTCAGCCTTACAGAAATAAATAACAGCACAGAGGCTTGTTAATGCAAGAGCTTTGGCAGGGATAGAGAGAGAGAGACAGAGAGAGAGAGAACCAAACAAACCTGTTTTGAAAGGACAAAGAATTCTGGAAATTATCTCCAACCTGGTGTTTCCTTGTTCAAATCCTCGTAAATACTTTTAACCTCCTATTTAACAAAAGGCACGGTTGCTCACTTTGGAGGCTCAGAACTCGAGGCTGTTTGCTGATGTACAGGCAAACACAACTACCTAGGAAAGTGAAAGCGTCCACAAGAATAAGCTAAGGGTAGAATGGTCCAACTCATAACAAAAAAATCTTCCAATACAATGTTTAACTCTATCATTGCCAGTTGCCACTAATACATTGCAAGCATTTCTAAAGAAATCGAAACTACAGTTAATAATAGCAGCAGTCTGGAACTTCTAGATTGCTTTTATAGCTAGACACCCTGAAAAGAAAAACTTCACCTTAATCCAAGTGATATTCTCCTAGCTTTATCTTATTTGGTGCCCAGGGGTACCAAAAGGGTGGGGTATACCATATATTGAGCCTTCTTCTGCACCTGCCAAAGAAGACACAAATCTGCATAAAATGTGCGAACACTTTATGTCTTGTGCAAATCTGTATCCTCTTTTGCAAATGGGGGTTGAGCACCAAAAATAAAGCAGGGGTCACAGAATTGTAGAGTTGGCTAAGGGACCGTGAGAGTCATCAAGTCTGACCCCCTCCAGTGCAGGAATCTTTTTGCCCAACGTGGGGCTTGAACCCATGACCCAAGAGTCTTGTGCTTTACCGACTGAGCTATTCTTGATGGCGAGCCGAGAACCAGAAATATAGCAGGGGTCAAACCAGTGATGACCAGTGCCCATTGGGACTGGTAGGGCACAAAACAGGGAGCCCAAATGCAGATGGAGCCAGAGCCTCTGTTGCCACCGGAGGTCTACCCCCTCCCAGCCCTGCAGCTGGTGAGACCAAGTTCTGGACAAGCTGGACAACTATGTGAAGATACAGATGATGAACCACCCACTAACAGTGCCTTAGACTTATCTGGACTGATCTTCAATTTATTGACTCTCATCCAATCCATTACCAAGACAATACATCAACAATCAACCTTTTTCCTTTCTACTATTACCGTGCCACACTTATTTCCTGGCAATGTCTCTTACCTCAAGATAGATAGTTAACTGCCCAACCTTGATATAAAGTTTTGGGTTTTTTGCTATATCATTAGCCAACATTTTACTCCATATCACTCAGCATCCTCGTAACACAATTCACTTGATCGCCAACAGCGAATCCATTTTTTGTTGTTCTGGAGTAAGGTTCCACGTGATTGGGAAGTATCCTGGCAACGCGATGAGTTACAGAAATGGCGTTGGGCAGGATCAAAACAGTCGCGAGGAGGGACCACCACACCCACAAGCTGCAAAACTGCAACTGAACTTCTGCAACGCACCCATGGAATCATGATCCTTATGAGCAGAAGGCTCAAATCCAGGGGCACAACATCATGATGGATGACTGGGAGAGACTTTGGAAAACAGGAATCAAATTTACGGCATGCAATGTGCTTAGAGAGAATGTTATGAAAATGATTTACAGATGGTATCTAACCCCAGCCAAGCTCGCAAAAATGTATCATTTGCAGGACAACAAGTGTTGGAAATGCAATCAAGTACAAGGGACATTTTATCATATGTGGTGGACATGTCCAAAGATTAAGGCCTTCTGGGAGATGATATATAATGAAATGAAAAAACTGTTGAAAAACGCATTTGTTAAAAAACCAGAGGCTTTCTTACTTGGAATGGCCAATCAGCTGGTCCCCAAAGAAGACCAAAATTTCTTTATGTATGCCACAACAGCAGCTAGAATATTAATTGCAAAAAACTGGAAGACACAGAATATACCAACATTAGAAGACTGGCAGATGAAAATGATGGACTATATGGAACTAGCCAAAATGACCGGAAGACTCCGAGACCGGGGGGGGGGGGGTAGGCGGTGGAAAAAGATTGGAAAAAACTGAAAGACTATTTTAAAAAACATTGCTTGATTTAAAGACTTAATGATATAAAAGTCGGATTATATAAGAGACTGCAGAATGAACAGAATGAAAGAAATTTAAGGATAGTTGATATAGATATAAGATATAGATAAAGAAATAGGATAGGTGATTTGTAAAAGCTATTTTAAGATGTTAAGAACTTACTATGAGGATGTTTAGGATATACAATGAAACACAGCAGGGGGGACCGGAGGAAGCCACCCCGAAGATGATATAGAAAGATGAAAGGAAACAAGATGTTTGTTTGTGTTTGTTCAGAATGAAAAATGAGTTGAAATGATGTTTTAGAAAAAATTGTGTTATGTTTAAATTTTTTGATGTTGAAAAACCTAATAAAAAAATTATATATATATAAAAAAACCAAATCCAGGTGCCTGCCGTGAACTCCGTCCTGAAGCCAAGAGCAAGAGATCACCGCCAAGTAAAACAAAGCTGGAACAATGGAAAATCAAAACAGAAATCCCACTAGGATGAAAGAGCCTAAATACTATGACCCAGAAATTCAAACATAATGACACAAAGCCAAGATGGGAAATGGCCACCCTGGAATGGTTGCAGAGACTTTAGGATAGTCCAGGTTATATGGTGTGTCAATAGACAGTGAGTGGTCACTAAAGCAAACACTTGCTGAAACAGGAGACGAGAGAAAGGAAGATGCTAAGATGGATGAAACCATGGCCAATTTGGACACCCTGGGAAGAAGAAGAGTTTGGATTTGATATCTCGCTTTATCACTACCCGAAGGAGTCTCAAAGCGGCTAACATTCTCCGTTCCCTTCCTTGCCCACAACAAACACTCTGTGAGGTGAGTGGGGCTGAGAGACTTCAGAGAAGTGTGACTAGCCCAAGGTCATCCAGCAGAGGAGCGGGGAAGCGAACCCGGTTCACCATATTACGAGACTACCTCTCTTAACCACTACACCACACTGGCCACCCAGTAGCTTGAGAGAGAAAGAGAATGGCACAAGAGCCACAGGCAGAAGGACTTTCATCACATGACTCTCCAGAGGCACCTGCAAGTATGAGTAATGCCCACTCAAGGTATGGAAGAAAGTTCAAACTTTTATATTACTTTTATATTATTTTTATATTATACAGTAGAATCAATTATTGAGCCCTGTACCTGCCTTGCCGCTGACATAATCTGGGACAGTGTGGTCCAACAAGCTGCCCTCAATGCCTTTTGGGGTGGTACTTGTCATTTGATGCCCCCCACAGCCCTCACACTGCCTTCCCAAACCCAGGTAAATGAGGTGCTGGGTTTTGAGAAGGAGGCAAGAGGGCTCTGGCAAGGTCCCAGAGTCTTCTCCCACCTCCTTCCCAAAGCCTAGTTTGCGCCTTATGGCCTCCCACATAAACTTGATGCTGAGCAGCAACTTGCAAATGCATAGTATAGGGTCTTGCTTGGGAGGTATTTATTTGTGGGTATCTATTAATGAACGTTCATATGGTACATTGGCCATGTTACATCGGTCACAGGCCATTTGCCGGAAAACCCCTTTTCCCAGTTTCCAATAAACATTGCCGTAAGTTTGACACTTGTCCATGAAACATTAGCTCTTTATGTATATTGCCATACATTTGGGAAAGGGTGGGAACGGGTCGCAGGTTTTAAAACAGACTAACAAGAAAGCATTTCAACTACAGGTGACATAGGTAAAGGTAAAGAGACCCCTGACCATTAGGTCCAGTCGCGGACGACTCTGGGGTTGCGGCGCTCATCTCGCTTTACTGGCCGAGGGAGCCGGCGTACAGCTTCCGGGTCATGTGGCCAGCATGACTAAGTCGCTTCTGGCGAACCAGAGCAGCACACGGAAACGCCGTGACATACTTCTTGATTATTTCTGTAGGGAAGATCAAGGCAGTTAACAAACATAGTTTAATGTTAATTAGAGTTCAATAATATTAGCTAAAACACAAAATATTATGTAAGGAAGCTTACAAATGGTACATTGGTAACTATGGAATTATGCATAAAATATCATTGGTTGGGGGAGATGCACATAAAGTCACAACGTCTGTGTGTCTTTCTGTCTTCCTCATTTGTCTTTCTGTCCTCTCTCACACACGTGCCAGCAATCAGATAGGTTGGTATCCAACTCTCTTGTCCTATCAGCACAAGGATTTCCGCTTGCACAATTGCCATACACACACACACAGGTGCTTAAATCTGCAGTAGAGGATTGGGGGACCCTCAGAACAGATTTAGGGAGCAGAGGGGGAGGAGGGAAAGTCCCGTTGTGAAACATCCTTGCCCTGATAAGAGGCTTACTTAACCCGAAATTGGACACAAGCCACAATCCAAGCACCCCATCTAACCCCCAAAAGGCTTGTTTTGAATAAGACATTGTCTTTTCAGAGCGCGTTTATATGTGTATTACAAACAATAGTGGGAAAACATTTGGAAGATCTCATGGGTGTGTGTGAAAACTATTTCCTGTAAATCAAGTGGAAGAGATGTTTGTTCCCTTTCATGTTTGTTGATTTGTTTTATTAATTAAGGGGTCATGAGTTATACTCAAGTTTAGTGCTACTCCGAGTTGACCCACAGATGTTAATAAACACAAATAACTCAGGATCATTCATCTCAATGGGTCTACTTTAAAGAGGACTTGGTTGAACCAGTGAAAGTAGATAAATAGGTGGCGGGAAGCTAAATGGAATTTCTGTGCGCTCTGGCTTCCATCACGATATCCCGTTGTGCCAGAAGCGGTTTAGTCATGCTAGCTACATGACCCGGAAAGCCAGTGTGGTGTAGTGGTTAAGAGCGGTAGACTCATAATCTGGTGAACCGGGTTTGCATCTCCCCTCCTCCACATGCAGCTGCTGGGTGACCTTGGGCTAGTCACACTTCTCTGAAGTCTCTCAACCCCACTCACCTCACAGAGTGTTTGTTGTGGGGGAGGAAGGGAAAAGGAGATTGTCAGCCGCTTTGAGAGTCCTTAGGGTAGTGATAAAGTGGGACATAAAATTCAAACTCTTCTTCTGTCTGCAAACAAACGCCAGCTCCCTCAGTCTTAAGCAAGATGAGTGCTGCACCCCATAGTCTCCTTTGACTGGACTTAACCATCCAGGGGTCCTTTACCTTACAAGGAAAAGGGAGTAGAGCGAACATGCTTGAAGAAAAGCCTGGCAAAAGCAGCCCATTCCCTTTGGGTCTCTCCCAGTTGCTGAGCAACTTCAACACACCAGCCTAGCATTTAAGAGGAGGTCCTCAGTGAGAGGCCTCTGGTTCTGTCAAATCATTTTCGAGGAAGAAAATTCTCTACATTTGTGCAGCCTTATTTATCCCAAACGTTTATGGGTATCTCTTGTCCCTATGGGACTGTGCTTCAGTATTGACTTTGGACTGTATTCTGATTGCTGGACTTCAGACTTGGCTTCTTGGATTGACCTTGGACTGTGTTTCCTGACATTTGGACTTTGCTTGTGTGACTTGAGCCCCAGACTTTGAACTTTGCACTTGCCATACTGACTTGCTGAGAGGTAGTCCAGGGGTTCAGGACACGGAGCAACTGTTAATCCGCAGAAAACCTGGTTGATCTTTGCTCCGATTCAGCAATAAAGACCCAGTTTCCCTGGAGAAATGGAAGTGTTGAATATGAGCCCTCTCTTACACACGCAGAGTTAAAACACAACTCCCATTCAATTCCTGGTAGAAATGGCTAAAACTCCTGTGCAGAACCACATCCCTTTTATGTGCTGATGCTGGCCATTTGAGAGAAAGCTACTGTTAATTGTGTACAGTGGTACCTTGGAACCCAATTCAGTTACTGATTGATTGATTGATTGATTGTGTGACTGCAGTACATTGTTTATTGCTTTCATTTTATGGAACAGTGGTCCCGTTAGATAGTAAAATTAATGTTAAAATGCTGTTTTAGGGATTGTTTTTAAAAGTCTGGAACAGATTAATCCCTTTTGTATTACTTTCTATGGGAAAGCGCGCCTTGGTTTTGGAACGCTTTGGTTTTGGAACGGACTTCCGGAACAGATTAAGTTTGAGAACCAAGGTACCACTGTACTTTTTCGACTTATTTGATGGGTTCTGAGGTGCTGTACAGAAATAAAAGAACCAATGTAACAAATGCATTGTGTGAGCCAAAGCATGCTTTCAGGAAGCCATAACGATACTCTAGGCCTGGGCTAAAGGCCATGGAAGGTAAAAAGATGCTGGCCAAGCATTCTTGTTTACAGAGGGTCATTCTTCCTGCCTTAGAACTTTGAGATAAGCACTGAGACAAGACCTATATCCTTCCTGGTGATGAGGGCATCTTGATGGGGGATAATGCTAACAATGGCACCAAATGGACCATTAGAAAAATCCTAGTTTCCTTCCTGTCCCCCTCCCCGCTGCCTCCCATTTTTGCAAATAAACAAGATAAGTAGATAACTTTTCTCTTTGATCCATTTGAGCCTGTGCTGGGACAACACAGGATCTTTGTTTAAATAGGAATGAAATATTATCCATTGGGATAGTTGAATCGACATGTTCCTTTTTCAGAGTTCTATGGGAGGTTCATCCCTTAGAATGTCCTGTTAGGTTAAGACACGAAGTAGATTTTTTTGTTTCTGTCAATGCAGAATTTAAAAGTAACCAAGTATGGGACCAGATGAAATGTTGGGTGTTTTAAGTTAAGATCCTTCCAGTAGCACCTTAGAGACCAACTAAGTTTGTTCTTGGTATGAGCTTTCGTGTGCATGCACACTGCTTCAGATAAGAAGAAGAAGTATCAGATAAGTATCTGAAGAAGTGTGCATGCACACGAAAGCTTATACCAAAAACAAACTTAGTTGGTCTCTAAGGTGCTACTGGAAGGAATTTTTTTATTTTTTATTTTGTTTTGACTATGACAGACCAACACGGCTACCTACCTGTAACTTAAGTTAAGATGCAAAACATACATCTTGCTGTGGTGCCACACTGAATTGCTAACTGCTGCTCCAACATCACATCTCAGTTCCAGAGCAACGAGATCAGGTATAAATTATGTTATTCATGTGTATAAACAAAGTGAATAAGAAAAAAAACCCCTCAACATCCACTTGGATGGAGACAAGTGAAAACTTGTGTCCTACTGTGGGAGAAATTCAGTTCAGTTCATATTTAAATGTAACATTACCTAATTTGCACTTTACAAAGCAGTAAGTGAACTATAACATGGGTATCCTGTGAAATTCACACTTTTTGGAATTTTGCAAGACAGTTCTCCAGCTAAGAAATATGCACAAAATGCATACATTCCCCACATTTACAAGTATGGGGCTCCCCTTTGTTACCTCAAAAAAACAGGGGCTCTCACAGGCTAATTGTTGTAATTCTAGGCTCCATTAATTGAGAAAATACACAATGACACACACACAAAATTGTATTATGAACTCAGTAATGCTTTTAAAGAATCTTTAATTAATCTCACTTTTTATTCATCACAACAAATGTTATTAATTGTTATTACCTACCATTCAACAACAATTTAAATAACAGCTTAACAAATTTTGAAGGGGAAGGCATGGGGCCTTGTGCCATCTTGTTGCCCCAAATCCTTCAGCACCTGACAGCACCTTCAGACACCCATAGCAACCAAAGTGGGGATATTTGGTGAGAAACTTGTGGAAGGCCACAATCTCTATCACAGTTGTGGCATGAGCTGGATCTACACACAGAGGGGGAAACACTATAAATAAGTCATAAATTAGATCGCTATAGCAAAAGAAAAACAACAACAACCCTATGTAAAATTGCACAAACAAATTTTGTGCTCTACAGCCCCATCTGGTGCTGCATCTTTACAACGGAGTTACAACGATACAACTGACTGAGTGTAGCTGAGTCCCTGGATCAGAACTTCACACAGCTGCTTCCTTAAAAATAAAAACAGTCCGCTTAAGCTCTTTTGTAAAAGCATCTTTATCATGACATGTAGGTTGGCCCTAAAATGTGAACATCACCCCCAACCCCCCCCCACAAAAAAACCAGCTTTTGAGGCTCATTTGATGATAGACAGAAACTAGAACTGCTTTGCCTAAGTATTTTGGATCTCATTGATCGCCGGCTGGCAAGAGTAGAAGAGCTAAGAAATGAACTTGCTTACCCACCTACTCAGAGGGTTGGAGAGATACAGCTGTGCAGTGGGGCAGCGAGGCAGGAAAATCTCTAAGAAACAAATCCCCACAGGTACCTCCAGGCAGGCCTGTTCTTCTCCAGAAAGAAGTGTCAGAGCAGTGAAGGGGACAAAGCAGCAGATCTGTGTTTACATTCTCCCCCTTTGTAGGAAGGTAGGTATCTGTCTGCTCTGGACAATCCTTCATGCATCTGTTGAAAGTCCAGGAATCTCTCTGCCTCCCACATAAAGGCTGTGGTCCTCAGGACCCTACCCTTGTTCCATTTATACTGATGTGACAGCCACATGATTCATGGACATTTTTTTCCTAAAGGAGCCAAACTAACATGCCTGTCTCCGCTTCAAGTACACACACACCCATTCTGATCTTCCCTAAGATGAGCTGAGCTCTGGTTTGAAATTCAAGGGCACTTTGCCAGCCTTGACGGAGCAGAAATCGTGAGGAGAAATGAGCACTGCAGATCTCGTGTCCCTCAAGAGAGCACGGTTTGAGGGGGAATCACTCACTGCAGCCATAGGAGTCCGTGGTTGCCAAGGGATGCAGTGTTGTTTTTCTTGGGACAACATATTTTGGAGGAGGGTGGCCTGCAAGCTATTGGCTAGTCTAAGAAGGGGGCCTCATATTACCTGTTCTGTGACTCTAGCAATGTCTGCAGCAGGATTCCTCAACCTCGGCCCTCCAGATGTTTTGGGACTATAATTCCCATCATCCCTGACCACTGGTCCTGCTGGCTAGGGATCATGGGAGTCGTAGGCCAAAACCCTGGGATGCGGGTGGCGCTGTGGGTTAAACCACAGAGCCTAGGGCTTGCCGATCAGAAGGTCGGTGGTTCGAATCCCAGTGACGGGGTGAGCTCCCGTTGCTTGGTCCCTGCTCCTGCCAACCTAGCAGTTTGAAAGCATGTCAAAGTGCAAGTAGATCAATAGGTACCGCTGCAGCGGGAAGGTAAACAGCGTTTCTGTGCGCTGCTCTGGTTCTAAGCTGCGGCTTAGTCATGCTGGCCACATGACCTGGAAGCTGTACGCCGGCTCCCTCGGCCAATAATCCAAGATGAGCGCCGCAACCCCAGAGTCGGTCACGACTGGACCTAATGGTCAGGGGTCCCTTTACCTTTTTAACCATATGGGGGGGAGCCAAGTTGTGTCTTCTAATCCTATATAATAACGTCCCTGTGTCCCTGCGTCCAGTCCGTGTGTCAGTGGAATTGCGCTACTGCGCATGTCCCACACGGACGCAGGGATTGGACGACGCAGAGACTTCAGGCCTCGGATTGGCCGGGAGCGGACGAGGGCGGGGCTGTGCCTTTCCGGGGTTGGCAGCTCCTCCAGCGCTGTTGCCACTCGCTCCAGAGAAGCCTCAGCGGGCGGAGAACAGCAGCGGCCTCTCCGGCGGGGAGAACCCAGCTGCAGCCACGGCCACCGATGCGGTCCACACAAAATGCCGGCCGCCCTGAGAGGAACAGGAGCGCCGAGGAGGCGCAGTTCGGGGCCGCCGGCGAGGGCAAGGGATCCCCGCGCAGGGACCACCACAAGGGCAGTGGCCCCGAGCAGCAGCCCCAGTATAGCGATGGGCTCCCCAGAGCCCCCGAAGACAACATGCCTCTTAAGAAAATAAAGGTGGTTCCCTCGCTCGCGGTGCTGAGGCGAGCCGAGCGGAGGGCGGCGCCGAGAGCAACGCCCGCTGCGGAGGAGCCCCCATGTTCTAGCACCCGTTATTTTAACGGGCTGAACGTCCACTAGTTTGTATATAAGACAGTAAAAGGGTACATATATTTCCCTTCTTCCTCCATAGTTAAGAAATAGATGTAAAAAAACACAAACATAGATTGGCTGGATCAGACCAAAGGCCTATATAATTCTGCATTCTTTTCTCACAATGGCCAACCAGATGCCCATGGGAAGATGACAAGCAGAAAACGAGCACAGCAGCACTGTCTTGCTCATGTTCCGCAGTTATTCAGCAGCAAGCTGCCCTGTCTACTGAGTGCGGATGCAAAATATTAAAACCTTTCATCATAGGAGAGTTGATCCAGCTTCATCTGGCTTGCCTTTTTCCAAACCTTTTCAAACTCTAACGTTTACTTTTTGGCATCCAGAACGGTGTACCGTATTCCAAGTGTGTTCACGTCATAGATTTCTATAAATATCATATCAGCAATTTTATTTGTGTGCCCAGGCGGAGACCCCCCCCCCAGCCCCGAGAGACCACAAGAAGGAATAATGACTCATGACAACGTGTCATAGAATTAAAAATTGGCTACAACTTTATTAAACCTTTCAGATGTAGGAAGACCTTCGGCTTAGGCATTGAGAGTGTATCCCTCCCAGCCTCCCAGCTAGGGGAACTGGGGCTTATCAGGGTGAATGGGATATGGGAGGGTGCACAGCAAGATGCTTGTGTGCGCAGGCAGCCCACCCCATATCCCCTCAGGGGAGTTCACTGACAACCTTTCAGTGTATGGCCTGTGACTCCCATTTTACAAACCCCTTTAAGAGGGGACCCTGAAGCATGGCTGCTTCCGGCTCCGCCTCCCATTTAAGCAACAGGCTCCACCTCCCTGCGGAACTGATTGGCTAATTGAGGTTTGGAGGGAACCTCCAATGACTAACACAGGGAAGCAGGCCAGTCCAACCAGCTGGTGGGTCCCACGTAGCCCGAGGTGTTGCGCGCGGTCCCGCAAAGGGCACCCACAAAGGAAGGTGTGAGTGCTCATTTCGGTCCCTAATTACAGTGGTACCTCGGGTTACAGACGCTTCAGGTTACAGACACTGCAGGTTACAGTCTTCACTAACCCAGAAATAGTACCTCGGGTTAAGAACTTTACCTCAGGATGAGAACCGAAATCGTGTGGTGGCAGCGGGAGGCCCCATTAGCTAAAGTGGTACCTCAGGTTAAGAACAGTTTCAGGTTAAGAACAGACCTCCAGAACGAATTAAGTTCTTAACCCAAGGTACCACTGTATCACTAAACATAAATTTCTCTCCCCACCCTCACTGCTGCCACACACTGTGTCAATGTTTTCATTGAGCTACCCACCATAATCCCAAGATCTCTTCGCTGGTTATGTCATATTTGTACATAGTTATTATCACTTCAAAAGAAGAAAACACCTAAACTGACAATGCTGAATCTGAATGTGATAGTATGGCTTCATCGATGGCTACTTTCTTCTTTTTCTTCGAAGTCCATAGAATGGCACTTAGAATAAGGCAAGAAGCAACCAACGACAGCAGCCCACACGTTGTCAGAACGACTGCTAAGGCACCGTACTTGGCAGGAGCAATGTGAGTAGCCTGCCCAGGAATAATAAGTGCTTGGGCAATGTTGGAGAGGTCAGAGTACAAGAAAGACTTATCCACTGCACGGATACCCATGTAAATTAGGGTGACGTTTGCCGAGGCTTCTGGTTTAAACACAAACATTTCCTTGGAACCTGCTGGCTGAGGTGCCAAGCTGGAGGTATTCATGGGCACAGCGTTTTCAAATTCTTCCCTCAGTTCCAGAGAACTTTCGCTTATTCTCACTTCGTATCTTGCAGCTGGAAAAAGAAACAAGATAACAAAAAGCTATAAAGCGTTGCTTTTTTCCTGCAGTTGCCTGGAAGTAACAGGATTCACCACAAGCTAGTGCCTATTTACAGGAAAGTGTCCACAGAACTTCAGCCTTAGCCAACCAAAATAAGCAGACAATACTACCAAACAGGATATAATTTGCAAAAAACAATGGTTTTAGTCTAAGGACACCAAGGGGATTTTTACCATTGTCAGGACTCAGAGGCAGATACAAATGTGTGTCTGAATTAACGGGCAAGTGGGTCCTGCAACAAAACATTATACTATGCAGCGTGCTGCTACCCTCTTTCACTCTGGAGCCCCCACAAACTGTCGGCATACCCAGTCCTTAAAAGTTTGTTTTGGGGTTTCCCCCCAATTTTTTTTTTAAAATAATAATAATCTGCAAATATTGGGGTTTTCTCAAGCCTGTTGATATCTGCCTTCTTGTACATGGATAGAGCCATTCTGGCTACATCAGCAAGGCATTCCTATCTGGATAGCTCAGTTGGTTAGAGCATGGTGCTGATAATGCCAAGGTTTCAGGTTTGATCCCCGTATGGAACAGTTGCATATTCCTGCAATGCAGGGGGTTTGACTAGATGATCATCAAGGTCCCTTCCAACTCTATGATTCTAAATGTTCTTTGCCAAAAGCACACAAGATAACTCTGTTATCCATGGGCAGCAGAACTGGACAAGTGTATAAAAGCATGCAGAGCAAATGATCCACAAACTGAGACTACTGGGGCAAAACTACTGCAGTAAAGAGCACATTTAACTAAGAGAGGGACATCACCAGTACTTGCTATGGTGATATTTAAGAAGGAATAAACAAGGAAGGAATTGTTTGGTTTCTGGTTTCCCTCTACAAATAGGATTTCCAGAGTCCAAGTTATGGCAGACATGTACAGAGGGTCGTTTTGAACTGGAATTCTGTTTTACTTATATTTATGGGTCTCAAAAGTATATATATCCAAAGCTCAGTGCACATCCAATATGGATTTGCTTGCAGATTTTATAAACATAGCTTAAAACAGTGTTTCCCAAACTTGGGTCTCCAGCTGTTTTTGGACTACGGTTCCCATCATCCCTGACCCCTGGTCTTGCTAGCTATGTGCGATGGGAGTTGTAGTCCAAAAACAGCTGGAAACCCAAGTTTGGGAAACACTGGTGGTTGTTTTTTGGGGTTTTATTTTTTAAACACCCTACTTTTAACCAGTTTTCATTAGCAAAGAAAATAAGAAACACTGAACCTACCTTGTCCCTGGTCAAAGTCATCCCCTGGAGCTGTCCAGGTTAAAACAATCTTGTCCTCTTCTGTTCTGGCATCCAAATCAGTAATTTTGCATGGTGGGAACACATCCTTATAGGGGCCAGTGGGAACTCCAGATATGGTGAAAGCACTTCCAGCAGCTATTCTGCTGAAGCCCCCAGAGCTGATGTACGTATCTTCACTATTCATCAATGGCCTCGGTGCATTCATCTGGATTGTACCTATGCCACACCAACATAAACAAATACACAAAAGAGAGCTAAAGACCAGCTGAGCATGCTTCCAATGAACTAGCGACTAATGGACTTTGGGGCAAGTAGGCCAGAAAGGAAATAAACAACCTGGCAGTCATGGGTCCCTATCTCATTGGTAGAATGTGTGTTTTCCATGGAGAAACCCCCCATGTTCCGTCTAAGGTAACAGCTTTGGGGGTGCCCAGTAGCGTGGCACATGGTGGGTTAGAGCACTGGTTTTTCTGTTGCAGGACTGGGTTGAGGCTGAGACCTCATGGCTGCAATGGAGGGGAGTGCTGGATTGGTTCGGAGGACAGACAGAGGGCCGCTGATGGCCCCTCTGATGTAACCACACAATCCTGACCTTGCTGCTACCCTGCCCAAGCCAGATTAGCCATTGTGATGCCCGTGGCTCTATCCCTGGAAAGCCCTTGCTAGTCAGTAGCAGCAATAATCATCTCCATTCCTTCTAATACTGAGTTTGGTTCGTCCGGTGCCTATCAGCTTGGAAGCAAAATGGGGCTACCCCAACATAGAAGGTATGGGCTCCTTCATATTATGGAGGCTCACCAAGTATGTAACAATATATGTGCTTGCAATTTTTATTTTTATTTTAAAAGCTGCTAGAAACCAAAGTGTTGAAAGAAGGACCTACGTATGCCCAATAACCTCTACAGAATGATGAGGGTGATTTGGCCACAGAATGCTGAGGGTGCCAGCTTGGGGGGGGAGTGGAAGGAAAGGAAAATAGCCTGTCTGAGACCTTAACAGGCTTCAGCATCCTTCAGAGAGGATAACTGGGTTGGGCAGAAAGGAGAGCTCAGCACAATGAAGCTACAAAACACACTATGGAGGCTGAATGTTTCTAGGATGCATCATGCATCTAGAAATATTTCATCCCAATGGACCATTCATGTAAATTGCTCAAATATGAGCTTGGATCTGTGTATCAACGAGTTTTTTTAAAAAAACTAGATTCAGCTTTCCATGAAGTACAGTCAATATAGCCTGGTGAGAGTTTTCCACATGATTATGAGGAGAATTCAAAGAGCCAGCCTGTGGGCATGAAATAGTTGTCTCCCTAAATATTTCCAAAGGAGTGCTTCTTCTCGCTGAAGATATAATACACTGAGAACACCTTCTGATCAAGTCCATGGAGGTAAACAGGTGCTCGAGAGCATGGCTTGGCGACTGACATCCCAAAGCCTTACCATTTGTTATGTAACCAGGAATATACATCGCAGGGCTCCAGAGCATGGCAGGGTATGGGCTAATTATCTGGTTGTCCCTCTGGACACGAACTTTCAAGCTATATCTTCCATTTCTTGTGAAAGAAAAGAGGTATTTAGAATACACACCATCGTTTTTGATCGTATCTGCACCTGCAGCAGAGAGGGAATACAAACACAGAAAGTGTTTAATCTGCTTTGGAAAAATCCTCTTAAGTCTGTGCTTGAATCAGCCAGTTTCTGCCACCCCACAAAAAAATCCCCTAAAATATAATCTTGTTTAAGTAATGGTGAAAAGTACCACTAAGCCTGCAATTCTATACATCTTTACTTGACGGTAAACCTTATGGGACACACTCATCACTTCATACTCCATTGTATTCCATTGTCATTTAACTCATATATAATTGATTTTCCTTTATACCTTCTGGACAAATTGGATTATAACTGTCATTCATATTTTGCACTTCTCCAAATTTTCCAATGCAGTTCTCAGTCAAAAACCTTACCCAAATGTGTTTAAAATATGTGTTTAAGGATAAAGTACCTCTTTTTTTGCAATAAAATACACATTTTCCAACTTAAACACACATTTTTTCTATGGATTTTTTAAATAAAAATGGATGTGCAAACAGGACAGGAATCTTACTTGAAGCAGATTGATCCATTCATCAGCTATAAGAAAAAAAAACCTTATAAAAACATATGTTACCTGCACCATTGTCAAAAAGGTCCAAGATAATTGGATCTCCACTCTCTGGCTCAATAATGGCAGTCACATTTGCACCAAGAATGGGAGAGAAGCCTTGATTAACCTGTGCATACACAATCATTGGACTTGGGTAGGCGTTCGTATCTTTATTTGTGTGGGTTCTCACGGTGATGGTAGACACGTCAGACTTTACGGCTCGCGAGGTCACGGTCATTGTGAAGACTTCATGGAGCCCATAAGAGTTAGTGAGCGTGTATGTCCAATCCCCAGCCTGAGAAACAAATTTATATATGCTCAAAAGCGTTCAGCCTAAATAGATTTTTTTAATTGGGTTTTATAAACAAGAATAATGCTGTACAAATAAGTACACCAAGTTTTCTCATGCTGATTGTATATCACAAAAATAGCATAATAAATGTGGGAAAATATCTACAACAGATGTTTCATTATTAGTTGTCAATGTATAAGTTCTTGGTTGATGAATTGGTTTAAACAATTAGAAAGAAGAAGGGGGAAAGGAAAAGGGGGAAAGGGGAAAAGGGGGAGAGGGGTGTGTGGTGAGTAGGATGGGGTCAGGTGGTTATGCTTTTATTATTCTACTTAGTGTGTGTGAGGGGTTGTGTCAGCGTTACCTGTGTGGGTTCTCTTCCTATTCACTTGATGTACCGGTATTTCCTTGGTGGTGAGAAAAGTTGGGTGTGGCTTAAGATGTGGTTGGTTGTCTTTGGTTGGCTGTAGTGAGAATTGTTTTTGTGTGTGAGAGCGGGGGTGTGAGTGTGTATTTATGAATCAGGTTAGCCAGATTGATTCGTATGCTTTCTCCACCCAAAGGCAAGTCCCCGATAGAAACAACTGACGGGAACAATTCACTGTTACCTCAGCAATCCCCGGAATCTGCAGGCGAGCTGTGCGCAAAAGTGGATCGACATCAAATTCCCCATTTTGTATAGTGTTTTCCTCTAGGGTCACGGAGAACGATATCGGGTTTGTCTTCCAGCCAGGTCACTACGAAAAATGTGTCGTTTCCTACAGTGCTGTCAATAATCGTCGACCTATTAATCTGACCATTTTCCTTCACCCTTTCAGCCACGCTTTCAATCTGTACAAAACCAGAATAATGATAACTTCCCGTTTGCTTTAACATATCGTCTTTTGTCATGTAGCAATTTAAAATAAGACCCGGTTGAAATATTCCATTCGGCACACATCGTAATGATTATTTATCGCATTTAAAAACGCTATGGGTGACAAGCAATTAAAACAAATTAACAAAGCCAGATAGGGGCACAGATATCCCCCGAAACAAAACAACTGTATCAGAAATCCACACCTTTTCCGCCACAGCCATGTTACAAAAATACTTTCTTTGCTCACTGTGGCAGATGAGTAAAATCGTACCTCTGGTTACACTTGCTTCAGGTTGCGTTCGTCACGGGATACGAACGCACCGAACCCGGAAGTATTGGAACGGGTTACTTCCAGGTTCGGACAATTCGCGCATGCGCAGACAGCGCGCGAAATGATGTCACAAAACATGCGCAGAAGCACTGAATCGCGTCTGCGCATGTGCGCTTCATGTTGTGTTCTGCTCATGTTGCGAACGGGGCTCCGGAATGGATCCTGTTCGCAACCAGAGGTACCTCCATACTATGCCAATCGCAGGGCTAGTAAGCAGCTAAATTCCTTCTGGATTCTCCCTCCCCCCCCAAAAAATACAGCACACATCATAAACCAGCACTTCAACCCTTAGGCTGCAATTCATGGATTTCAATGGAATGGAAGATTCATACTTGTGTTCAGGATTGCAGCCTTGATTGTTTTTCTTTCCTGTGCTTAATGAGGACCTGTACTCATAGCTGTCAACCCTTCCTTTTTTTGTGGGAAACTTCCTTATTCCAATGCCGTTTCCCGCTGCTATCCCCGATTGTTGATATCCCTTAAATTTTCCGGATTTCAAAGGAAGCAGCTCCTCTCCCTCCCTGCCGGCCAGGGAGGCTCCTCAGCTGCGTTGCTCGGCTGCCAATAAGGAGTCTGAGACCGACTGGGGGCGGAGCTTGCATGCCTTGTGCAGCCAGACCCTCACGCCCAACCAGACAGACAGCCTGCCTGCCATCTACATGCTCGCTCTTTCGCTCACACCGTTCGCTAGCGCGCAGCCTCTGGAGCGCAAGGGTGGCGAGGCTACTTGGTGCCATTGCACCGCCCTCTGCGGCATCCCTTATTTTCAAATCTGAAAGTTTTTAAAAATCCCTTATTTTCAAATCCGAAAGTTTTTAAAAATCCCTTATTTTCAAATCCGAAAGTTGACAGCTATGCCTGTACTGAAGATGCCAGATGAACTCTCCCTGGGGAGAGGGGTGTATTTCGTGTTCTCGTTTTTGTATTTTTATGTTGCGAACCACCCTGTGATCTTCAGATGAGGGGCGGTATCCAAATTTAATAAATAATAAAATAAGAACAATGAGTGGGAGGTGGACAAGAGTACCCTTGCCCAGCCGCCATCCCTTTCAATGGAGCATGCCTAGGAGGAGATTCTGGAGGACTCTGCCCCACTGAGCAGGGCAATGCAGTGTAGTGGGACGTGGCTGGCACTGTGGTCTAAACCACTGAGCTTCTTGGTTTTGCCAGTTCGAATCCCCATGATGGGGTGAGCTCCTGTTGCTCTGTCCCAGCGCCTGCCAACCTAGCAGTTCGAAAGCACACCAGTGCAAGTAGATAAATAGTTTTCGCTGTGACGGGAAGGTAAACGGTGTTTCCGTGCGCTCTGGCTTCCGTCACGGTGTGTTCCGTTGTGCCAGAAGTGGTTTAGTCATGCTGGCTACATGACCCGGAAAAGCTTTCTGTGGACAAACGCTGGCTCCCTTGGCCTGAAAAGCGAGATGAACACCATACCCCATAGTTGCCTTTCACTGGACTTAACCATCCAGGCTCCTTTACCTTTTAACTTCTATAGGCCCTTTTGTAACTTGCCATGGGCTGCATCAACAAGCAGAGCAAGTATGTACAAAATTAAGTTGATAACTAAGTACTGTAAATTGAGCTATTAAGGCAAGATTTGCACATTTCGGGCAGGAATGACAATGGGGCAAATTAAACATGTCACCACAGTTTGCTTGGTTTTAGAAAAAACACGAATATCTGGTTCTGGGGAAGGAGCTGGTTGGGACAGTGGGATGGGAAATTAGGGAACTGAGAGGAAAGGGAGGTGTAACCCTTTTAGAGCAGTGGGTGTGACTCTGGAATGCTTTCATTGTGTTTTCTATACTTAAAGTAGTTTTTTATGCTTCAAGTAGAAGGTACCTTTGGATTGGTGGGCCTGGGAAAGATGATTATCGCAAAGAAACTTCCTTCTCCCTCAATTTTCAAAAAAATATTTTTTTTGTTCTGGGTGTTGTTACTTTATTTTTTTAATGCAGTGATCTTCCTATATAATAAAGTCCAAGTGTCTCTGCGTCCTGTCCCTGTGTCCGTGGGATTGCGCTACTGCGCATGTGCCCCACGGACACAGGGATTGGAGTGCCATTGAGGTGCCTCAGGGAGACCGGTCGGTACGCAGGCCGGGCGGCTAGCGGGGAGAGGCCGACTATGCCCAGAAAGCGCGCCGGGCCTATGAGGCAGCATAGGGCCTTCCGGCCTGCCCAGGACGGCGCTTACCGGCGGCGGCAAAGGCGACCAGCAACCGGCGGCCGTCGTGGCCCCAGGCGCTCCAGGAATCCGGAACCACAACGCGGAGCACCGCCACCTGCCGGGACAGGGCCAGCGCCGATATCCGGGAAATGGCGGGAGGCGAAAGCCGCTCGGGGTCGGCGCCTCCCTCTCGACTCCCGGCTGCTCGGGACGCCGCGCTGAGAGGGAGCCGGAGGAGCGAAAATAAGTGTAGGGGGGGAGGAGACTGAGCCCGGCTTAAGCCTGCGCGCGTTTACTCAGGAGTAAGTCCCTGTGTTCTGTGGGGTCTACTCCCTGGTAAGAGCGCTCCAAGCGGCCCACCTGACGTTAATTTAACGGGCTTAAAGTCTACTAGTGAATAGATAAACTGATAAATTGTACATATACTACTTTAATTTATCCACACACACCCTAAAAGGTACATATCCCACCTGAAACATAGAGAGAGGCAAAACTGAGAGCTGAACTAGTGGTCAATTGCTTGTAATGCCACAATGCCATTCAAACTATACAGCCTGTCACTGCATGCATACCTGAGGGATAGCTCAGTCAGTGGAGCAGGAGACTCTTAATCTCAGGGCTATGGGTTCAAGTCCCACGTTGGGTGAAAGATTCCTGCATTGCAGGGAGTTGGACAGAATGATATTTGTGGCCACTTCCAAATCTATGGCTCTAAGACTCTTTTTTTTAATTACATCTGCCTTCTTCTCAATATGCCCTTGATTGACTAATCCAAGTCAGTCCAAGCAATCATATCAAATTCAAATAATACAAAATTTGAGATAAAAGTCTAGAGCTGCAGTACGAGAAATAAGGGGCAACCGTTCTACTTTTATCAAACAAAAATTGTGTTCTAAAGTAACGGATTGTGAATGTGTCAGCTCCAGAGCTGCTTTCTCCACGCCTCCTTTTAAAATGTATTCATCTTATTGTGTAAAACAGCCTTCCTTATAAAGCAAGATATGCAGTATCTACACATGAACAGACCTGGACAGGCTGGTGGCTGGTATCTCCATCACTTGCCACAATGGCACTGAAGACATCTATTAGGCCATTTGAATCTTGTCTATCAGTGACAAAAAAACTCAGGCCCCCTGAAAAAGAGAGTACAAGGAGATATCTTAAAAGTTGAATAAAAGATTAACTTCATTTGACTAGGTTATTATTTCAGAGATTGATGGAGCTATCCAGACTTTGGCTCGCACTCAATTTTTCTTTGAAATATTCTTGTTTATTTTATGAGCAACAACTACAAAGGGTGTTTGCTATTGCTAAAACAGACAGTCTTACCTGTCATTTTGCCCAGTTGTTCCAGTTCTTGGGACGCAGATTGCCCCAGAGCGATGGTATGAACGATTAAGCCAGCGTCGATGACATCAGAGAAACACTTGCTAAGTGAGCTGCCATCTCCACTGGTCAGTAAGA
Organism: Darevskia mixta; assembly: GCA_034641385.1. Lineage (NCBI taxonomy): Eukaryota > Metazoa > Chordata > Lepidosauria > Squamata > Lacertidae > Darevskia > Darevskia mixta. Next base: position 6,913,141 of record JAWWNH010000029.1, read on the forward strand.
TGATTTCAGAACCAGAAACACTTTCATCATGTTTTTTAATTACCTGGAAGCAAATAATTAACCATTAATATGAAGGGCACTCGGTAAATTATCTTGGCAAAGAAAATGTCACAAGTTAAGAGACTCCTTAATATTTCACTATATTGCTGTGATTCCATATCCACAGGACTAAAGTCATGTATTTCCAAAAAATTGTATACTGACAACTTTGAGGAAAGATAAGGCAATGAAGAGCATCCATTTCTTTGATGGTTTTAATGGTTAAAGTGTAAGAGTTTTGTGGAATTGTGTTTTATAAATGTTGTGGACAGCCTTGAGGATATCAGCAATGGGAGCAGGGGAGGAAGCAAATCTAAAAAATAACTATGGAATAAATAAATATGCTCATCACTTATTCATCTCAGCCTTAGTATTCCTAACCTGCAAAATATGACTATTTAACAATAGGACGCAATTGACTAAAGCCACTGTTTTGCCCTGGCTCTGGGTGCCGGACCTCAGGTTTTTAGGGGAGGAAATCTTCGAGCCTAAAGTCAGCAGATGCTGAGTGAGAGCCAATTTATTATTGTAGGTACAGAACTTCACCCTCTTCAACCTATGTTGTTGTTTATTGTGGGTGGTTTTATTGTGCTGTTATTGCTCAAGCCCTGCTTGTAAGCTTCCCACAGGCATCTGTGAGAACAGAATGCAGGATTAAATGAGTCACTGGCCTGACCCAGCAAGATTTTGTTGCAATTTTGCATGCTGTCTACTCCCTTGCTGTGTTTTTATGGAAGTGCGTGTCAACCCAGAAATTAAGTCCTATGAAGACCAGGTGCATCTTATTAAGTTCCGTGTATAAAAGACTGCAACCAAAACAAGGATTATGAGTCTGAGCACTTAACGTGTAGCTCATTTCGGTTTATTTTTATTCCGTTTTAAGTTTCTATTTTTCCTTCTATATCCCGATTTGCTGTCTCTTGTTAGCTAGATAGATGACCTTTCCAAAGTCTTTTCTTTTCAATTGCATTTGGAAGTTCTGTTCAAAAACATCTGGGTGACTACACAATTGCCCCGCAAGAATAGTTCCAGTTCCTGCACCAAAAACCAAAATGTTCCTATGAGCCAAAATGTGGCAAGAGAGACAATAATAAATAGGACTCGCCTGCAGCGCCAGCTGTAAACCCGTGCAAACATTTGCTCCGTCACCGTATGAAACAACTGGCAACTTGGAAGCAAGCTTCTTCCGTATATCAGCACTCGTTATTTGGCGGATCTTAGATTTTACTTCCCCTCCTTCATTGAACGTGATGATCCCAATGTAGGAGTTCTCTTCCACAATTTGCAGTAGATATACTTCTACCGCCTGACTCATCCGAATGATTCGATTGTTCTGTAGGAGGTAAAATATAACCTGTTATTCATTCACCCACAAATACTGTAATAATGCAACATGTTTTCGCGGAAACAATATCAGGTAGGGTATACTGCCTGTTCAAGAATTCTCCTACAACCAGAAAATCTGCATGTGGTTCTCCAAACAGAAGACTGTCTTGGGGGAAAAAGAAAGAGGTATCATTATCATTGGGGGACAGGGTGCGAGCGGGTGTGGGGGACTCCCTGGTCCTGAATGGGGTAACTGTGCCCCTGAAGGACCAGGTGCGCAGCCTGGGAGTCATTTTGGACTCACAGCTGTCCATGGAGGCGCAGGTTAATTCTGTGTCCAGGGTGGCTGTCTACCAGCTCCATCTGGTATGCAGGCTGAGACCCTACCTGCCCGCAGACTGTCTCGCCAGAGTTATCTCCCGCTTGGACTACTGCAATGCGCTCTACGTGGGGCTACCTTTGAAGGTGACCCGGAAACTACAATTAATCCAGAATGCGGCAGCTAGACTGGTGACTGGGAGTGGCCGCTGGGACCACATAACACCGGTCCTGAGAGAACTACATTGGCTCCCAGTACGTTTCCGAGCACAATTCAAAGTGTTGGTGCTGACCTTTAAAGCCCTAAACGGCCTCGGTCCTGTATACCTGAAGGAGCGTCTCCACCCCCACCGTTCAGCCCGGACACTGAGATCCAGCGCCGAGGGCCTTCTGGCGGTTCCCTCACTGCGAGAAGCAAAGCTACAGGGAACCAGGCAGAGGGCCTTCTCGGTAGTGGCGCCCCGCCCTGTGGAACGTCCTCCCAGCAGAGGTTAAAGTGATAAACAACTATCCTACATTCAGAAAATACCTGAAGGCAGCCCTGTTTAGGGAAGTTTTTAACGTGATTTTGATGTATTTTAATATTTGTTGGAAGCCGCCCAGAGTGGCTGGGGAGACCTGGCCAGATGGGCGGGGTACAAATAAAAAATTATTATTATTATTATTTTATTCTTCTTTATAATGCGAGAGATTAGGATAGAATGGAAGAACAATAGCCCCATCTCTCTCCCCAACCGCAAGATGTCTGTGACAAAAGTATCTCTCACTAAACGTAAATGAACTGTGAAAAAAACCATGAATTGAAAGTAGAGATGATAGATGTGCCTTTCCCTGTTTATGTTTGTTTTGTAATACAAAAAAAAAACTTTAATAAAAACTAATTTTTTTTATTTTCCGGCACTTACCTGACATCGGTGATGTTTAATAAACTCTATAATTGATAGCATCTTTGAAAACAAAAGCAAAGGAATTTCAATTTCAGAGCAGGTGTTCATTTTTATCTCAAATAGTAAGACCAGGGGTCAGCAAACTTTTTCAGCAGGGGGCCGGTCCACTGTCCCTCAGACCTTGTGGGGGGGGCGGACTATATTTGGGAGGGGGGGAATGAACGCATTCCTATGCCCCACAAATAACCCAGAGATGCATTTTAAATAAAAGCACACATTCTACTCATGTAAAAACACGCTGATTCCCAGACCATCCACGGGCCACATTTAGAAGGCGATTGGGCCGGATCCTGGGCCTTAGTTTGCCTACCCATGAGTAAGACTTTACCTCATCCATGCTGCTGGAAATATCCAAGACTAAACAGATCACTTTGTCTGTCGCTTGTAACAGTGTGAAGGTCGGGGGCAAAGGTCTGTTGTTGCTGGTCAGAGGAATATCGGATTTAAAGTCGTCAGAGCTCATGATGACATCCCATGTGCTCTTGTAACTGCACATCCTGTTCTGGGCATTGAGAGCTTCGGAGTTATGGTTGCTTGAGTCACAGAATTCAAAAACCTAAAAACAACAAACAGCAAAAGAGTTCCAGGCACCACAATTTAAGATGGATATTGACATGCTGGAATGTGTACAGAGGAGGGCACCCAAGATGATCAAGGATCTGGAAGCTGAGTCTTATGAGGAACGGTTGAATGAGCTGGGTATGTTTAGCCTGGGTAAAGAGGAGACTGAGAGAAGATATGATTGCCATCTTCAAATATCTTAAGGGCTGTCACATGGAAAATGGAGCAAGCTTGTTTTCTCCTGCTCTGGAGGGTAGGATTCGATCCAATGACTTCAAGTTACAAGAAAGGAGATTCCAACCAAACATCTGACAGTAAGAGCTGTTTGATGGGGGAACTGACTCCCTCGGGAGGTTGTGCTCTGAGAGTGCTGTTTAGACACTCCTTCTCTGGAGGATTTTAAGCATAGGTTGGATGGTCATCTTTTAGGGATGCTTTAGTTGAGATTCCTGCATCACAGGGGGTTGGACTAGGTGACCCTTGGGCCCCTTCCATCTCTACAATTCTATGATTGTGTGAAACACTTGCAGAAAGCATCTCCATTAGTAACTACAGAAATCCCACACACACAAGGGCTTAGAGAGAAAGGCTTCCAGCTCTGAGAGTGCTGTTTCCAACCCATTTGCTTCTGGAAACGAACAATTGCGAATGACAAAAACAGATTATGAGCAATACGTTCAAGAACATCACCTAAACACCTGGGAAGATATAAGCCCCCTTTTCTACATGCAACCTTCAGCCACTGATCCTTCATATGCTGCTGGACTTCAACCACCCCCAGCCAGCATGCCCAATGGTCAGAGATGTGGGAGATGCAGAAGGAGGAGGAGGAGGAGGAGGAGAAGGAGAAGGAGAAGGAGAAGGAGAAGGAGAAGGAGAAGGAGAAGGAGAAGAAGAAGAAGAAGAAGAAGAAGAAGAAGAAGAAGAAGAGTTTGGATTTGATATCCTGCTTTATCACTACCCGAAGGAGTCTCAAAGCGGCTAACAATCTCCTTTCCCTTCCTCCCCCACAAGAAACACTCTGTGAGGTGAGTGGGGCTGAGAGACTTCAGAGAAGTGTGACTAGCCCAAGGTCACCCAGCAGCTGCATGTGGAGGAGTGGGGAAGCAAATCCAGTTCACCAGATTATGAGTCCACCGCTCTTAACCACTACACCACATCTGGGGGGACCACAGTTTCCCCATCCCTGAAGGACAGGAAACGTCATGTATGATCTCTCTTGAACTGTACTTACAGAAGATAAGCTTTGCATGTACATTATGGAAGACGATGCATTTTGTTCCTTGTCGTGTATAAAAGTGCACCCTTCTTTTAAGAGTCCTGTTGCCTGATCAATGACACAGGTGCCTTCGGTGCAGGATTCCTTCTCGCAGACGTAAATTCCAGTTAGGTCAGAAGAACACCTAGGAATAGGCACAAGGCCATCAGGACATGAACATATTGTGCTGCTCCCCAAGGGAGTGTGAGTGCAAAAGAAAACGAACGTTTAAAACCTTTAAAGAAACATGAAGCAGGTTATTTTTATTCTGGAAAAGCACACCTGTGGCTGTGGCTGCATCAGCCTTTACAAAAAAAGAGCACAGTTAGAGGTGATTTATTTGGTGTAGCATTGAATTGCCATTATATGTAAGTGAGTTGTCTTATGCCCACAATTCTTGTCATTGTTTATGGTTTGTATTGAATGAAGTTATTACAAGTACGTTATGTACAATTCAGAGTTCCTTTTCGGGCCGACCAGAAGAAGATTCAGGAAACAGAGAATGAAATCCAGGTATCTCATTGTCAGGATTGCACCATCAAAAGGATATACAGAGAGAGTCGCTCTCATTGACTTAATTCAGGAATATTTGAACTGTTTGGCTGAGATACTGAATGGCACATGTCACTATTATTTTGGCATTGTAGATATTATTTAAGATTCCATGTAACAGAAGGTATTGAAATGCCACACATTACTGATAATGTGTTTTTTGCAAACTATATACAGAGTTCCAGTTAAAGGTAGATAGCCGTGTTGGTCTGTCATAGTCAAAACAAAATAAAATTAAAAAAATCCTTCCAGTAGCACCTTAGAGACTAACTAAGTTTGTTCTTGGTATGAGCTTTCGTGTGCATGCACACTTCTGAAGAATCTGAAGAAGTGTGCATGCACACGAAAGCTCATACCAAGAACAAACTTAGTTGGTCTCTAGGTATCTGAAGAAGTGTGCATGCACACGAAAGCTCATACCAAGAACAAACTTAGTTGGTCTCTAAGGTGCTACTGGAAGGATTTATTTTATTTTATTTTGTTTTTATATACATAGTTGTTTAGTTTGAAATTGTACACATATACACAAACACACCTGCACGTACACAAATTTTTACCTGGTGGCTTTCACCTGGTTTTGACTCGATATGTAGAAAGGCTTTTCACTGTCATATTCATCAAATACCCCCCACCGAAGGTGGGCCCACTCGTGGACGAAAAGCCTGCCTGTATAAATAAAAGCACGGAAATTGCATTGCGACATTTGATAGTAATCTAACACAGTCCCATAGCAGCAAACGCTACAGAGCAGGTAGTTTTGCAGGAAAGGGGATTGTGTGCTTGACTTGTAAGACAGGAGGAGCTCAAGTTCCTGTACTGACACCCTAACTCAGGCATAGGCAACCTTGGCTCTCCAGATGTTTTGGAACTACAACTCCCATGATCCCTAGCTAACAGGGCCAGTGGTCAGGGATGATGGGAATTGTAGTCCCAAAACATCTGGAGAGCCAAGGTTGCCTATGCCTGCCCTAACTGGCTGAGCCTCCCCCAAAAGCTGAATCTGCGAGCTTCCCAAACACAAATCTGGTCCTGAGATCCTTAAACAGAAACAGTCACTCTTTAAATTGTAGGTCATTGCAGGGAACCCCAATGACATTTTTCCAGGCTATCGATTACAGTGAAACCCCCACCCACCCCCCACCCCAGCTAGGATGCCTATTGCAGCTTACGAAATGCAGCTGTCCAAGTGTCTTAAGGCTGCCAATGGCACCAGTTTGTGCCAATCTTCAGCAGCTGACACCTTCCCAACTTTGTCAGTGCCTTTACCGCAAGAGAATATTCTGGAGAATTTCAAATATTTTCCTGGCACCACAGCCATCGAGAGATAATACAGTTTCCTCTAGCAAACAGAGCATGCCGTTTAATAAATTTCCCTTTTTTAAAAAAAACCCACCAGGGTGCTTTTAATCAATTATTTCCCCCCATTATCTGAAAAGTAATATGTAGGGCCACACACATGATACTCTATGTCCCAATTCAAATGTGGGGCTTCTGGTTTCAAGATTCAACAACCAGTACTTTATTTTTGTTTTTAAAATGTTTTTGGGAGAACCAGTTACCTTGTGTTGACATTGAATGTTATCTATAGGTGGATTAATCATACTGGTATATGGTATATAATTTTACAGTGTGATAAAGGTTTATTAAAAACTAAAAAGAGGCACACGTATGAAGACACCATTACTGCTAACTATTAAAGATATTCTTTGTTACTTATGATGCAGATGTGAGATTTAAATTTGTACTTTTTTGAAACACAAAAGGTAACGGAAGAAGAAAGATAATAATTATTTGTTTAGGGTTTACCGTGTGGTCCATAGATTCCGGTTGAATCATTATTTACCAGGAAATCAGAGGTGAAATGGATGTATTTTCCCTTTTCTCCGCACCCTCCATATTGCAATGTGTATGGATCGTGTCCATGTTTCCAATAAGGAGGAGCAACAATGACATCTGCCTAAAACGAAAGTTTTGTTTCATGAGCGGATTTTGGACAGGTGCGCTTATTAATTACTGACGAAAGCAGGACTTCAGTCCAACAATTACTAACATGTCACAGCCAGATTTCATAATAATCTCTTCCCCCCCCCCAAACAGACACGCTGGAATACAGTAAACATGTTTTCGAACTGCAAAAGTACTAAACTGCACCCTTTTTAGTCATACTATGAAGATTGCGCTTGACAGTGAAATCTTATGCATGCCTACTCAAAAATAAGACCCAATCAGTTCATTGGGGTTTACTCCTAGAGAAACGTGAAGAGGAATGAAGTCTTATTGCTTGTTAATTAATGACAGGGGCGCCAACTATAGGGGGCTTTGGGTGCCTGAGGCTGAGCACCCACAAAAATGTTGTTGTGGGTGCTTAGCACCCACACCGCAGGGCCCCCACACAACTTCCAAGGTTTCACAAGGCCTCGGACAGCATACCTGAGGCCTCAGAGGTGCCACCAGAAGTCAGGTTCTGAGGCGGGGGGTGGGTGCATGACATCATGATGTCACCCACACTGGGCACCCATAACCTGGGGCCCAAGTTGGCTCCCCTGATTAATGATAGCATCAACACAGCGCATTTAAAAGCTGGAATGTATGAAGAGGCACACAAATGCACTGTGGGTGTGGGCAGTAAGTAACTACTGTATGAGCTGTACTTACCACATGATCAGAAATAACCTGCTCTTTGTGCTATTAGCGGTGTAGTGTACAATATTTGTTCCAAGCAAATCTTGAAACGGCTTTATACATTATGTTCCCCCCATAAATAAAGTGGCTTTGAGATTCACTCGCTACGCAAGCAAATAAACTCATAGGAAGGGATATGCTATTCATTCAATTTGTAAAATTTAAACACCACTTCATTGTAAAAGGCCTCAGAGCGGATAACGAAGACAAATAAAACAATGAGATAATCAGCAAAAACAGTAAAAATGCAACTGTTTAGAACAAAGGTAATTAAAATCAATGATAAGCTAAAAACCAGATTAAAGCACATGTCAAGGTTATACATATCTGGATATGCTTGGCCAAACAAAAAGGTACATTTATTATATGCATGCCTGTAGCAAACTAGCATCTATTAGGATCAGAACCATCTTGGGAATTTTGGATCCAACTAATGTTTACATTAAAAAAAAGCCCAAGTCCTATTAACAGAGCATCCAAATGTATTACCATTTAGTACTGAAACAAGAAGGTGGCGCTGTGGTCTAAACCACAGAGCCTAGGGCTTGCCGATCACAAGGTTGGAGGTTCGAATTCCAGCGACAGGGTGAGCTCCCGTTGCTGTGTCCCAGCTCCTGCCAACCTAGCAGTTCGAAAGCACGTCAAAGTGCAAGTAGATAAATAGGTACCACTCCGGCGGGAAGGTAAACGGTGTTTCTGTGTGCTGCTCTGGTTCGCCAGAAGTGACTTGGTCATGCTGGCCACATGACCTGGAAGCTGTATGCCGGCTCCCTCGGTCAGTAAAGCGAGATGAGTGCCGCAACCCCATAGTCGCCTTTGACTGAACTTAACTGTCCAGGGGTCCTTTACCTTTACTGTGTTCAGCAACTATTTTAATTGGAGGCAGATGGATGGAAGAGATGAGGAATAGGCGGCCCAGGTCACTGCCCTTAATACGTACCTTTGTGTACGCCTCTTGCTTTGGCTTTGCGTAAGTGTTTCTTTCCCATGTTGCAGGTATTAAAATTTTGACACTCCCAAAATGAACCCTTCCTTGTGTAGCGTTGAACAAGTAGAAAGAAGCCTCAGTAATCATTTCCTAATAAGAGAAACGAAATGATAGGAAAGTGGATTAGCAAGAATCATTAGTTCATGCAAGAAGGAACGTGTAAACTCATAAATCATTATGCAATCGTCCAGTCAGACTGGAATGAAGCTTCAGAGGGGAGGGAAAGGGACAGTGATTTGAGAAATAGTGAAGATTATGTTAACCCAGAAATTCTTAATTAATAATTTGTCCTATTCAGTGCTATTTTTCTAGAAAAAGAGGTCCCGAATTTAGGAATGGTTTAAAGACCCCAAACGGCATGGAGCTGGTTTGCGAAACAACACATTAAATGGCGGTATTTTATAACAAAGTACGGGATACATAATACACGTTGGATGATAAAAAAACATCCCAGCACTGGAAGTGCAAGGAGTGTACAGCAAACACAGACTAAAACAACCCATAATAAGCAGCTGCAGGGCTGAGGGAGGCAGGAGAAATGCCAAGAAATGGCTTGGTAGTGATATGTGCATTCCTGAAATGCTTTGCTGCTTATGAAAACATTTTATGATAACTGAAAAGTGGCAAACCCTTTCCCCTCATCCCCATAGCTAAAGGTGAAGCTTTCGTGCTTCAAACTGCATAGAAATTCTGCCACGGAGAGCCAGGACAAAAGGACTATTTTATCAATTTCACCACGCTTTCAAAGCAGTAGCTTTCATGCAGCGTGCGTGAAGCCAGATTCGAAACACACACTGCACACAGCTTGTCTGGGCAATTATAATTGCCTTCATAATTTCACAACTGTAAACATGGGCTGAAGCAGGAAAAAAAACAACCGGCTTCTGTTTCGGCAGGTTCACTCGCATTAAAACTAGACCTCTCCAGGCCACGCCTTAAATCCACCATCTTAATAGAAGGGTTCAAGGGTTCTTAATAGGGTTCAAGCACCACAGTGTCGATATGGCATGTCCATTCTACTAGGAAATCCAAAGGGATTTCCAAACCAAGCTTGCCATTATCATGAAACATTTGGATTCATCTCACACACATTCTTGAGCCGAGGAAACACAAATCTGTTCTCCTCACAATAAATATTGCTAATTCTAGAAGCATTCTGTACAATGTGGTCCTGTGCATATGTTTACTCCAAAGGAGGACTTGATCCGATGGGGTTGACTACTTAGTAAGCGTGTTCAGGACTGCATTCTTAACTACTCCTTCGTGGCCCTTCCTTGACACATTGTCTGGAGGAGGTTGGATAGATTGGGGTTGAATCCCGACAAGACAGAAATACTGTTCTCTGGGGCAGGGGGCAGGCAGTTGTGGGGGGGCTCCCTGGTCCTGAATGGGGTAACTGTGCCCCTGAATGGGGTAACTGTGCAGCCTGAGAGTCATTTTGTACTCACAGCTGTCCATGGAAGTGCAGGTCAATTCTGTGTCTAAGGCAGCTGTCTACCAGCTCCATCTGGTACGCAGGCTGAGACCCTACCTGCCCGCAGACAGAGTGATGCATACTCTGGTTATCTCCAGCTTGGACTACTGCAATGTGCTTTACATGGGACTACCCTTGAAGGTGACTCGGAAACTACAACTAATCCAGAATGTGGCAGCTAGACTGGTGACTGGGAGCGGCCGCCGGGACCATATAACACTGGTACTCAAGGATCCACACTGGCTCCCAGTACGTTTCCAAGCACAATTCAAAGTGTTGGTGCTGACCTTTAAACCCCTAAACAGTCTGGACCCTGTATCCCTGAAGGAGCTTCTCCACGCCCATCGTTCTGCCCGGACACTGAGGTCCAGCTCCGAGAGCTTTCTGGTGGTTCCCTCACTGCAAGAATTGAAGCTACAGGGAACCAAGGAGAGGGCTTTCTCGGCAGTGGAGCCCTCCCTGTGGAACACTCTCCCTTCAGTTGTCAAGGAGATAAAGAACTACACAACTTTTAGAAGACATCTGAAGGCAACCCTGTCTCGAGAAGTTTTTAATGTTTGATGTTTCATTTTGTGTGTTTTTTCTGGTAGCCACCCAGAGTGGCTGGGGCAACCCAGCCATATAGGTGGGGTATAAATAATAAAATTATTATTATTATTATTATTATTATTATTATTATTATTATTATTTATGTGGATTGCTATAGTTGCTAAACAGCAATGCTAGAAGAGATTGAAATAAAAGCATAATTTCTCCAATTAGGAGGAGGGCATTCCCATGGGCACAGGGGATACGTGGGGGAACTACTTTGTGTTTCTCATCTCACTGACAATAGATTTAGCAGCATCCAAGGATCACGGTCTATGACTTCCTGAAAATGTACCGTAAGTAGGGTTACAAGTCCCTGCCTGTCTGGAACCAGTTACATCAGGGAAGGAGCCAGGAGGGAGGAGTGGAGCAGGAAGTTGTAGGAGCTGAACGAACAAGCCATGGGAAGTAACACGTAGTTTGCAGAGCCCTGGGCAGGAATATCCAATGACCTTTCTCACCCAGATCCAGAAGATCTGGTGAATTCTGAAAGAGGTGCAACTGCATAATTTTCAGGATGCACTGCAGTGAAGTCTGCCACAGAAACTCCCTTAACTCCTGACCGCTGGAAGCAGAGACCAGATCCAGTCCAGATGTACAGCAAAAAAGAGGGGGAACACTTTCAGATTTTTAGGGGATCAGGATCCCAAACATTATTCTTTACTATTAAATATATATATATCTGGATTTAAAATTACCGTTCAGTTTTTGGCAGGCAGAAATGGTTCATCGCCTTCAGCTTTTTCAAATGGGCAGGCATAGCCATGTATTGACTACTGCCAGCCCTACAGTTAGAAGCCAGGGCAAAAGCCTGATGGTCCTAAATAAATTTAGGAAACCACCCTCTGTGGATAAGCCAAGCCCAATTTACTGTGTGTTGCTTAGAAGGAGGTAAAAGCCGAGACAAGACTGCACTAATGGATCCCTGACAGATTTGGCTAAAATATACTTTGCATGCTGTTGAAACCTGTGAGTTAATCCAGAGGTGGAAAAAGACGAGGTGACATGATGACAAAGGTTGTTGTTGAAATGACACTTTATGGGGGAAGGGAATGTTTCAGTAAGAATAGCAAGAAATATTAGAGCTGCTGTATCCAGCGAGTTGTCTAGGAACACCTACTGCTGCAGACTTACTAAAGCTAATTATTATTTAAATAAGTGCCATTAGGGTACATGCTGCTGTATAAAATAAAAGATAATAGGTCTCTTTCAGGAGAAGGTTACCCTCTAAGATTTGACCTAGGGGAAAACAACAGGGGCAGCTGTCGTGTGCATATAATAATGATGATGATGATGATGATGATGATGATGATGATGATAATCATCATCATCATCAAAAACAACAGACTATGAAGGATCATTATCCCTGCCTTCTTTCTCCCTCTCTCTCCGCCCAACCTCACAATGCCCATGACAGCAGCATCTCACACCGAATGCAACAGACTTGTAGAGTTGGAAGGGATCCCCAAGTGTCATCTAGTCCAACCCCCTGCAATGCAGGAATCTCAGCTAAAGCATCCATGACATCAAAAAATAAATAAATTAAAAAACAACAACAGTCTTGCAGCACCTTAAAGACTTCAAGCATAATCATGTCTTACTCATAAGTAAGTCCCCGTCAATTCAACTGGGCTTACTCCTAGGTAACTGGGGTTAGGACGGCAACCAGATCTGCCCAGAGGTACACCATGGGGGGGGATCAGTAGCCCCCCCCCCCGCCGGATTTAGGTTTGATGAGGCCCTAAGCTACTGAAGGTAATGGGGCCCTTTATATGTCCAGCTGTCCTTTGTCAACAACAAAGTGTTGCTGTTTTTTGTGTTGAATATATTGTTGTTGTTCAGTCGTGTCCGACTCTTCGTGACCCCATGGACCAGAGCACGCCAGGCACACCTATCCTTCACTGTCTCTGGCAGTTTGGCCAAACTCATGTTAGTAGCTTCGATAACACTGTCCAACCATCTCATCCTCTGTCGTCCCCTTCTCCTTGTGCCCTCAACCTTTCCCAACATCAGGGTCTTTTCTAGGGAGTCTTCTCTTCTCATGAGGTGCTTTATGGTAATTTACAGACCTAATTTTTTTGGGGGGGGGGCTAAGCTATAGCTTGTTTAGCTTATACGGAAATCCGGCGCTGAGCCCCCTTCCAATGCTTGATCCTGAGCAGTAGCCGTGCTTCAGAGAGGCAGGCTGCCTTCTGTCTTAGGTTCCAACTGCATTTATTGAGACTAAAGTACCTGTTTACGAACTATGAGCCCAAAGTCAGCATCAGCGGAAGCCAACAGGACCATTCTGTAGCGCCTGGTGTATATACTCGTTAAAGGAGCATTAGGCAGAATAAGAGCTGTTGACGGTGACACCTTGGATAGATGGAGGAAGATGCTTCTCCCCCAATGCCAGCTGAATGAAAGGATGCAAACAAGCAGGCAGTGGACCTAACGACCTTTGTTCTTTCAAAGTGCACCTTCAGAGCACGGGGAACATCCTTGGGATTCCATACTTTCCTCCGTGGATGTTTTGGATCTGATCAACACGAGGGTAGCTGAGCACGGAAATGAGAAAAAATACTTCGCAAAAGGCTTAGAGGAACAAATGTGTTCAGGAACACCGCTTGTTTGTGAAAGATGCCTCGACGTGCAGCCACGGAACAGAATTTTAAAGAACAGGTGCATCAATACATTTTGCGTAAAGGTGCAAAGGGAGATCTATGCAACACCGCGAGCACCGTGACCAGCTCCTTAAGGCGGGGGAGGAATGTGCAACTGGTGGATTTCACATAGAAAAATCCCCCTGAACGTATTTAAACTATTGAGAGTCGCGAAATTGGCACAAACAACCTGCCACCCCTTTTATAGCATTAGAGCTGTGTTTTGCAAACAAAAAATATTTGCACCCTGCAACTGAAGACTCGTGCGGAGTTCAGAAGACAGGGAGACAGACAGAAGCATCTTCAATGTGCTTAGTCGTGCGCGCTGGTAAACCAAGAGGGGCAGGCAAAATCTGAAAGGCAATCCAGGTGGCGATACATAACCGCAACGCGGAAGGTGTGCGTGATGCCAAAGTGGTAAAATGACAATCGTAGGCAGGCAGAGCCATCAAGACTTGGCTGCGATGCCTGCATTGGGGGTTGGGGTTGGGGGGGGTTGGACTGGATGACCCTGCGGGGTCCCTTCCCGCTCGGGTCCGCTTCCCATCACCAGATGCGCGAAGGGTCCATTGGCAACAGCGCCGGTTGCCCCCTCCCTTCATCTTTTACCTTAAGGCTGGAGACGATTTTCGCCTCTTGGGGGACGGAGGGGTGAATGGCGACCAGCAGCCCCTGGTAAGCGCTGCCCTTCAGCGTCGCGGCGGTGACCCCCCCTCCGAGGAGCTGCAGGAGGGCGAGACCCACGCTCAGCCCCAGCAGCCCCACGGGGCCGGCCCCCGTGTCGCTTTTTCTGGCCATCCTTTTCTGGAGGAGCACGTCGGAAGTCCGCAAGACAACAACGCGCGGCAGGTTTTGTTGCAGCTGCGCGCAAAGATCTGGAGATTGCAAAAAACGAGGCGCGTCGTATGGAGACGGGATTTGTGTTTTGTGGTTTTTGTTTTTTGTCTTCCCTCCCCCGCGGGCGCTTCGGATTTCTTCATCTTCTCTCACTTCAGCTGCTTCTCGAGATCGGGAAAATGGAGAGTTTCTCTTGCGCATGGGTTGTTCTCCCTTTCAGGCGGGACGCACGCAACTTCTGCTGAAATCGCAGCCCTCGCCCCAAGTTGCGCTCGCCTCTCCCGGAGAAAAGTCGTGCATGGGTAGCAAAGAAAGCTGATCGCTCGGGTATGTGCTCTTTGACTGGAAGGCCTTAAAGCAGATAGTTCCCTAGCAAGGGTGGAAGAGAGATCTCGCATCTTCCTGGCACCTTGGCAGCTGTAATACCACCACGTCGAGCAGATTTACTTATATTTAAACACTTTAATCGGCCTTTTGGGCGGCTTATCCCAGGTGGCTTTTACCATCAGAATGCATAAACGTAGCATGAGGGGCAGTATAATACATATACTGTATGTATAGATTGTGGACTTTCCTTCCTTGGAGGTTTTTAAGCAGAGGTTGGATGGCCATCTGTCGTGGATTTCTGCATTGCAGGGGGCTGGACTAAATGACTCTTGGGGTCCCTTCCAACTCTACCGTTCTATGATTCTGTGTTAAAAATCTGAGCATAACCAAAGTAGCCATGCCCTTAAAGACCCTGAGATGCCAATTCAAAAATCTTGGAGGAACATGCTATTCCTGAGTGTGGTATTGCAGAGCATTTGGGGGGGGGGGTCACTACAAAAAAAGGAGTCGTACGCAGCCGTGACCGACTCTGGGGTTGCGGCGCTCATCTCGCATTATTGGCTGAGGGAGCTGCCGTACAGCTTCCAGGTCATGTGGCCAGCATGACTAAGCCACTTCTGGCCAACCAGAGCAGCACACCGAAACGCCGATTACCTTCCCGCTGCAGCGGTACCTATTTATCTACTTGCACTTTGTCGTGCTTTCGAACTGCTAGGTTGGCAGGAGCAGGGACCAAGCAACGGGAGCTCACCCTGTTGCGGGGATTTGAACCGCCGACCTTCTGATCGGCAAACCCGCGTCCCTGTATGGAGTCTGAAAAAATACTCCGTGACAGGAAAGAACCCACTCATCTGAGGAGTGTGAAGCGATCTCAGGTCAACACACAGTGCCACACAAACCATACAGAAAAGCAATTTAATTGCATGTTCTCAGCAAACATCACAAGTAGGCAAACGAGAGGTAGGAAACACAGATCAAACTTTGGGTGGCCTTTTTTTGGTATGGTGGTACGTATATAACTACCCCACCTAGCACTCTCCTTGAAAAAGAAGGAGTAACGAACCCATAAGCAAAAAATATTCTGGCAGTCTGAGGTTCTTCTGATTGACAGCCCTGGCTCCATTCCCACTCTTCCCCGACCACACTATTGAGTTCTGCCCTTCAGCAATGTCACAAAGTTTAGGGGTGGGGTGTCAACCTCTTATTCAGGGGTCATCAATGTGGTGTCCTCAATCCCCAGTACGCCTGGCCTTCAAATAGCAGCAGTGAAAAGTTTATATCCTTTCAAAAATCCAGGAGAAAAGGCGTGACCCTGCGGTTCAGTTCCTGTTTGTATTGGTTTGGTTTCCCTATACAGTGGTACCTCTAGATGCGAATGGGATCCGTTCCGGAGCACCGCTCGCATCCTGAGCAGTCCGCAACCTGCAGCACCGCTTCTGTGCGGGTCGTGATTCAGCGCGTCTGCGCATGCGCGTGATGTCATTTGACGAGTCTGTGCATGTGCGACCCGCCAAACCCTGAAGTACCGGTAATCCGTTCCGGTACTTCCGGGTTTGGCGTGTTCGTAACCCGCGCCGTTCGCAACCCGCAGCGAACGCAACACGAGGTATGACTGCCGTACCTTGGAAGTCAAATGGAATCCGTTCCAGAAGTCCGTTTGACTTCCAAAACATTGCTTCCGACTGGCTGCAGGAAGCTTGGCAGAAATAAGAGGAGAGGTTCTCTTGTGGAGCCAAAATGGATTAAGTTGTAGGAATAAATAGTTCTCTAAATGGAGAGGTGTGGAAAGTAGAATACCCCAAGAACCAAAGCATTTCTACTTCTTCAGGTTTGCTGATAACACAAAATTGTCCAGGATAGTTAAAAAGAAAAGCGATTATGAAGAGCTCCAAAAGGACTGTTCCAAACTGTGTGAAGAGGCGAGCAAATGGCAAATGCAATTCAATGTAAACTAGTGTAAATTGATGCACTGCAGGACTGGGAGCCCCTGGAATGCATCCCTGGGCTGAAAAATGTCCTCCTCCTGCCCCCCTGGGTTTGAAATCCTAGAATAAGAAACTACCTTTCCCCCCTCGGCTGCTGTAACGAACCAGCCATTCTGGCTGATAGAATGTTGAGTTTTCCCCAGCGGTTAATGTGTTAATCTATAGAACCTGTTAAATGGCAGTTGAGGAGGCGGAACCTCCTGAGGTTTAAAAGGGGGGAACTGCCGTTGGTCAGGGGGAGTTGGTGTTGTTGTTGAGGGGAGAGAGAGATACTGTAGAGAGGATCTGGAGAGGGAGGAGTTAGAGGTAGACTGAGGGAGGTTTATGGTTAGGTTTATTGATGCTCTAGAACACAGGTGTCAAGGACAAGGCCCGCGGGCCAAATGCGGCCCGCGAGACCTCGTCATGTGGCCCGCGAGCGTGCGCTGATTGGCGGTGGGCAGCGAAGGTCAGCGCGCGCGAGAGGAAGGGAGCAGAGGTTTTTTTTCCCCGGGCCGTTTTGGCCCAGCGCGGCTTTCTGCCGCGTCGGGGAAGCCCCCCGCACCATTTTTGCCTTGCCGGGCGTACCCGGCAAGGTTTTTTTTCCCCGGCCGTTTTGGCCCAGGGCGGCTTTTTGCCGCGTCGGGGGTGCTCCGCGCGGCTTTCTGCCGCCTTGCGGAAGCCCCCCGCACCAATTTTTCCTTGCCGGGGGAACCCGGCAAGGCTTTTTTTCTTCGGGCCGTTTTGGCCCAGGGCGGCTCATTGCTGCGTTGGGGGCGCCCCGCGCGGCTTTTTGCCGTGTCGGAGAGGCCCCCCGCACCATTTTATCCTTGCCGGGAGACCCCGGCAAGGGTTTTGATTTCCGGGCCGTTTTGGCCCAGCGCGGCTTTTGCCGCCTCGGGGGTGCCCCGCGTGGCTTTCTGCCGCGTCGGGGAAGCTCCCCGCACCATTTTTTCCTTGCCGGGTGAGCCCGGCAAGGCTTTTGATTTTCGGCCGTTTTGGCCTCGCGGACTTTCCAAAGCTGCTCTCCCGTTCGCTGCACGTTCCTTCCCACTTCATTTTGTGAGCTGAGTCACCGGCAGAAAGGAAGCCTCTTGCCAGACTCGCCAGCAACTCTCCGGCTTCCCTCAGAAACGAGTGAGGAACATGCTCCCTCCCCCCATAATCCCTCCCTGAACACCCCCCCCCTGAAACCTTACTAAAATATACCCCTTTCCCCCTTAATTCCTCCCTGAACATGCCCCCTCCCCCTGAAACCTTACTAAATATCCCCCTTTCCCCCTTAATTCCTCCCTGAACATGCCCCCTCCCCCTGAAACCTTACTAAAATATCCCCCTTTCCCCCTTAATTCCTCCCTGAACATGCCCCCTCCCCCTGAAACCTTATATTATTATTATATATACACACACATACTGAGTAATATGCAGTTGAAAATGAAATATGTTATATATAATCATACACACATATATATGTAATATATATTTAAAATACAAAAAGCAGTAATAATTGAATGCAGTGACAATAATTTATGATAATAAAGAGTGGACACATAGTCCTACAGATACAACCGGCCCTTTGAGGGTGACCAAACTGCTGATGCGGCCCCCGATGAATTTGAGTTTGACACCCCTGCTCTAGAAACTGACTAAGATCTATGCTGTAATGAAACCAAGTTCTACGTACAATAAATACTGAAACCATTATGCTTGTTACACAGTAAAATCTTGTTCTCATTTAAGCCATTGATGTATCGTCATCTGTGATGTCCAGCGAGTTATACAGAGGCTCAATTTAGTGAACTCAGCGAGGAAGAAGCTTGACCCGAGGGGATAGTTTGTGTCTTGGTGTTTCATTAAGGAGGGGCTAGAGGGTGGAAACCTTGAAAGCCACAGAGTTGCTGGCAGGGGGGTTTCATAGTAAAAGGAACCCAGGGCTGTAGGCTTAGGAGGGTTTCATCAGAGTAGCCTGGAGCAGGGGATATAACTGGTCACGCGGGCTGGACGGGAGCACTCACGTTACGGGGATCTCCAGGGTTTTAAGGGAGATCTGTCCTAAGTCGAACCTCGGAGGGCAGGGTGTGAGGGGTTTAAGTTATAACCGGTGCACCTGCACTAAAATCAAATATTTGTAACGGAGTGGCTCACAGTGGAAAGGGAGGTTCGCAACAGCTGCCATGTCTGTTTGTGACATCACAGGCAGACCATATATAGACAGGGCTGGGGAAACAACGCCTCACAATTTGTCCACTTCCCAAGTTAATCACTATACAAATATGGTCATAAGCCCCATTAGACAAATTTATTGACACATACACAGAATATTTCCCCCCCAAGATGGTCTTAATATTGAATACGTGCTGACCACAAGCTGCCCTTCTTTTCATGCTCTGACCATTTTTCAACCTCAAGCTAGTTTCTTATCGGATAAAGTCAAGTGTTAACCACCAATCACAGGTATATGCAACCTTTGTGCATCTAGGTTAAGCGTTTTTAATCCAAAGTCTGAATAAAGCGTCCTTAAACAATGAAAAGGCAACAATCATTTCATTCCCTACACCCTTTATTTTACACCACTGTAAATTGTAAAAAATAAACGGTGTTTGTTGTTTAGATCCTTCCGTATAGCTCATTGGGTAGAGCAAAAGTCTCTTAATCTCAGGGCTGTCCTTCGAGCGCCATGTTGGGGAAAAGATTCCTGCAGGGGGTTGGACTCAAAGACCCTCGTGGTCGCTTCCCTTTCAAGTGAAATCATTCTCGGCACACTCATACACATTTCAAGATTCAAGATTCAAGATTTCTTTATTGTCATTGTACAAGTACAATGAAATTGGATAAAATAATAATAATAATAATAATAATAATAATAAATTTTCAAACACATTCAAAGGTTTTAATAAAAAGTAATCTTTATTAAATAGTTTTCCAACTGAAATGGTCATATGATCTCAACAATCAAGTGTTAGAAACCACCCAAAATGGCATGAGATACAAAGTCCTTCTTCCTGTTCCTGAGAGATTTGAATGGGAAAATCCTTTCCATTCCTGAATAATAAGGGGCAGTGGGGTGAGGGAGGCCGGGGGGGCCACATCCACACCGTTTAAACAGCTATGAAGACGCTTTAAACACTCATGGCTTCTTACCCCAAAGAAACTTAGAGCTATAGTTTGAAAAGGGGGCTGAGAGTTGTTAGGAGACCCCCTTGATGCCCTCCCAGAGCTACAATTCCCTGAGTTCCTAACCCTAACGCTAACGCTAACCTTTAACTTTTAACCAGAGCTACAATTCCTAGAGTTCCCTGGTGTGATGACCTGGGAGTCAGACTCAGACGCTGAACCTGAGGGATCCCAGCCTGCACAGGATTCACTGCCTCCAGAACCAGCAGAGCCAGGGCTGGGGCCTGAGTCTCAAGGGGACTCACCTGTGCTGGATCCTCAGGTGCAGGCATCGGCTGAGGTTGATCTGGCTTCTAATGGGATGGAGGACTTATTGCCTGCAGGTGCTCCACTCCCCACCCAGTCAGGGGAAGCTGAGGTTGCCTCTGGGTCCGGTAACCCTCCAGCTTCTCCTGAGCTGCAAAGGCTAAGGGCAGAGAGGCGAAGGGAACTAAGTTCCCGCAGGAGGAGTGCTCGCCTCCAAGCCAGGAGAGGCGAGGCACCTGAGGATCGGAGCCGCCCTTTGCCTCGGGGCAGATAAAAGCCAGCCAGTCCCAGACCCAAGTTGCAGGAGCAACATCGGTGCTGCCTAGTTCCTGTTCCTGGTTCCTGCGTTCCTGACCTCAGCTTGGTTACTTCGGCTTCCTGACCTCGGCTTCCTGACCTCGGCTTCCTGACCTCAGCTTTGTTACTTCGGCTTCCTGACCTCGGCTTCCTGACTTCGGCTTCGTGACTTCTGGCTTGGACTGACCTTGGACTGGACTAGACCTCGCCTATCGGATATCCCTTGGGACCAGCACAGTTTGCTCCTGCCACACCCGCACTCCCCCTTCGTTGGGGTGCGTTCGGGAGGAACCTGTCGTCATGACTGACCAGGCGGCTGCGCTGGTGGCATTGGCCCAGGAGAACCAGGTCTTGACCCACACAGTGCAGCAGCTAAGCAATGCTGTTACAGCGCTTCAGCAGCGTTTGGACGCCTTACCGGCTCCTGGTGCCGGCGCCCCAGCTCCAGGCAAGTACCCAGTGGCCCTGCCAGAAAAGTTCGATGGGTCCCCGGGCAGCTTTCCCATGTTTCTCGCCCAGGCCAAACTGTATATTCAGGGGCGAGCCCGGGATTTCCCCGACGACCGCACCAAGGTGCACTTCCTGATCAGCTTGCTGAAGGACCAGGCGGCCAAGTGGGCGTTGCCGCTGCTCCGGCAAGACTCCCCCTTGCTGACAGACTATACGGGGTTTTGCAACCATTTTGAAACCGCGTTCGCCAACCCTCAGAAGGCGAGTCAAGCCAATCGGGCAATTCGGCGGTTGAAACAGGGCAAGTCCACAGTGGCCGCCTATGCCACGGAATTTCGGCTGTTGGCGCAGGACTTGACCTGGAACGATTCCGCACTTCGGGACCAGTATCTCGAGGGGCTTTCGGATGAGATACTGGACCAGCTGGCCACCTTGGATCGCCCCGCCACGCTGGAGGCCCTCATCCAACGGAGTCTACAGATAGACGATCGGTTGGAGGACCGGCGCCAGGCCCGGGCCCGCCAGCACTCTGGGCTCCCGACTCCAGTGCTCCCCAGCAGTTCCACGGCCAGAGCCGAGTCACTGGAGGAGCCGATGCAGCTCGGGGCAGCACGGCCTCGCCTCTCCCCTTCGGAGAAGACACGACGTCGGGAGGGAAACCTGTGTCTCTACTGCGGGGGGAGTGGACACTACGCCCGAACCTGCCCCGAGAAACGCCAGCCGCAGGGAAACCGCCAACCCCAGTAGCCAATGGCCCAGGCTATCTGGGGTCCCAAGCATCGCATGATGGGCCCTCACCAGTGGAATTGCAACACCTCATGATCCCAGTGCGTCTATACCCCCCAGGCGGGCCCTGGATTCTCACCCACGCTCTGGTGGATTCAGGGGCAACCCGCTCCTATATGGACTCTGCCTTCGCCGCTCAGCATCGGGTGCCGCTCCAGAACAAGCCAGAACCGGTGCAGGTGGAGGCAATCGACGGACGGCTCTTGCGGTCAGGCGCCGTTACTCGGGAGACCCAGCCCTTGGTCCTGTGCCACCAGCAGCACCGGGAGGTGCGTACCCTGGACATTGCCACCATGCCCCGGTTTCCCCTGGTGCTGGGGATGGACTGGCTGGAGTCTCACAATGTTCAGATCGATTGGGTCAATCGAACTGTACGCTTCCCAGACTCGGGTTCGATTGCTCAGTCCGAGATGCTTTCGGCCGCCTCCATGGGGGAGGCTGCGTCAACGCTCCCCGCCGTGTACCGGGACTACGTAGACGTGTTCGAGGAACAGGGGGCAGACCGGCTGCCTCCTCATCGGTCTTTTGACTGCGGCATAGACCTCCAGCCTGGGGCGCCTCTGCCTGTGAGTCGCCTATACTCTCTTTCGGAGCCAGAGCGTGAAGCCTTACAGGACTTCCTTCACAAGAACCTGGAGCGGGGGTTCATTAGGCCCTCTACCTCTCCCACCGCCGCTCCAGTACTCTTCGTTAAGAAGAAGTGTGGGGAGCTTCGCCTCTGCCATGATTACCGAGCCCTGAATAAGATCACCATCCCAGACCGGTATCCCTTGCCCCTAATTGCAGAGTTGCTGGAGCGGGTGCAAGGGGCGCAGATGTTCACCAAACTGGACCTCCGGGGGGCTTACAACTTGATTCGGATCCGTGCCGGGGATGAGTGGAAGACCGCATTCGGGACCCGTTATGGGCAGTTCGAGTACCTGGTCATGCCGTTCGGACTATGCAACGCGCCCGCCGTGTTCCAACGGTACATCAACCACGTGTTCCAGGACTTGCTCGACAAGTATGTGGTGGTGTACCTCGATGACATTCTGATTTATTCCCGTGACCCAGCTCGCCACGAGAGTCATGTCCGGACCGTGTTGCAGCGCTTGCGGGAGCACCGCCTGTACGCTAAGCTCAGCAAGTGCGAGTTCCACCAGCGGTCAGTGGACTTCCTCGGACACCGACTCTCCCCTGACGGTGTACAGATGGACCCCGGGAAGGTGTCTGCAGTTCGAGAGTGGGCGGCGCCGCGGAACCGCAAGGACCTACAGCGGTTTTTGGGGTTCGCCAACTATTACCGGACATTCATTGCGGACTATGCTCATCGCACCACCCCGTTGACCCGACTGCTGCGCCCCAAGATGCCCTTCGCCTGGGATGAGGAGGCTGAGGTGGCATTCCAGGGATTGAAAGCCTGTTTCCAGAAGGCGCCAATTTTGCAGCATCCTGATCCCTCTCGTCCCTTCGTGGTGGAGACTGACGCCTCCAGTACGGCTCTCGGTGCCGTCTTGTCCCAGCAACATGGACCAGATGCGCCACTGTTACCCTGCGCCTACTACTCCCGGCAGCTCCTTCCGGCGGAGCGTAAATATACCGTGTGGGAGCGGGAACTACTGGCCATCAAGGTGGCCTTTGAGGTCTGGCGCCATCATCTTGAGGGGGCACGACACCCGGTGGAAGTGAGAACCGACCACCGGAATCTGGAGTACCTCCAGACCACTCGCAGGCTAAACCAGCGGCAGATCCGGTGGGCACTGTTCTTCTCCCGGTTCCAGTTCCGGATCCGCTACATCCCCAGCTCCCAAAACCAGAAGGCGGATGCACTGTCCCGGAAACCGGAGGACATTGCAGAGACGGTGCAGCAGGCGGCCCCAACAACGATCATCCCACCAGCAGCTTTCCTGGCTGTTCATGAGACTGAGTCGCTGCTGGACCGAGTGCGGAAGCAGCAACGGGTCGACGCGTGGGCTCAGGAACGGATTCAGGAATTGGCCAGTGGATCATGTCCTCGATACCCAGAACTGGTTGTGCACCAGGGTTTGCTGATGCACCGTGGTCGGTTGTACATCCCACCAGGGCCTTTGCGGGCCGAGGTACTCCAAATGTCACACGACGCCCCGGCAGCTGGCCACTTCGGGAGGTATCGGACCACCCACCTGGTCAGCCGGGAGTTCTGGTGGCCCCGCTTGAAGGCCGACGTGGCACGGTACATTGGGGGGTGCGAGGTCTGCCGGCGAGCCAAGGGATCGACCGGGAGACCTGCGGGACTGCTACAGCCACTGCCAGTTCCCCCTCGTCCATGGCACACGGTCTCATTGGATTTCGTGGTAGACCTACCCCCATCCCGTCAGTGTACCTGCCTCCTGGTATTCACAGACCACTTCACTAAAATGGTGCACTGCGCCCCGTGCCCGTCTGTACCCTCAGCCAAGGAGACGGCGCAACTGTACCTACAAAACGTCTTCCGCTTACATGGCCTATCGGAACGTTTGATCTCCGATCGTGGTGCCCAGTTCACCTCCCGGTTCTGGCGCGCTCTACATCAGGCTCTCGGGACGGAGGTCTGCCTATCTTCGGCCTACCATCCACAGACGGATGGACAGACCGAACGGGCAAACGCGGTGTTGGAACAGTACCTCCGGTGCTACTGCAGCTTCCACCAGGACGATTGGGTCGACCACCTGGCGTTGGCCGAGTTCGCATATAACAACGCAGTGCACGCTTCCACCCAACAGACCCCGTTCCAGGCAAGCTATGGGTACCACCCGCGGTTGTTTCCAAGCGTACTGCCGGCATCCGCAGTTCCCGCAGTGACAGACTGGCTACAAGAGCTCCAGTCACAGCAGCAGCTTCTGACGGAGCAACTGAGCCAGGCCAAGGACGCGTATAAGGCCCAGGCCGACCGTCACCGGCAGGAGGGGCCGGAACTCCATGTCGGAGACCTGGTATGGCTCTCCACCCGCCACCTGCACCCCTCTCGGCCTTCGCGGAAGCTGGATGCCCGCTTCACCGGCCCATTTCCGATCGTGGACCGTGTCTCACCTGTGGCATTCCGTCTCCGGTTACCCGCGACCCTGAAGGTCCACCCGGTATTCCACCGGTCCCTACTCAGTCCGGTCGCCCCGCCAGACGAGTTCCACCCAGACCATCCACGACCGCAGCCAGTTTTGGTTCAGGGGGAGCCCGAGTATGAGGTGGAGCACGTTCTTGACTCCCGATACCGCAGGGGGAAGCTCCAATACCTCATCGACTGGAAGGGGTATGGGCCCGAGGATCGGTCGTGGGAACCAGCGGAGAACGTCCACGCGCCTGTCTGCCTCCGTGATTTCCATGCGACTTACCCCAGCAAGCCTGGTCCGGCCCCTCGGTTGAGGGGGGGGCCTGGGAGGGGGGATGGTGTGATGACCTGGGAGTCAGACTCAGACGCTGAACCTGAGGGATCCCAGCCTGCACAGGATTCACTGCCTCCAGAACCAGCAGAGCCAGGGCTGGGGCCTGAGTCTCAAGGGGACTCACCTGTGCTGGATCCTCAGGTGCAGGCATCGGCTGAGGTTGATCTGGCTTCTAATGGGATGGAGGACTTATTGCCTGCAGGTGCTCCACTCCCCACCCAGTCAGGGGAAGCTGAGGTTGCCTCTGGGTCCGGTAACCCTCCAGCTTCTCCTGAGCTGCAAAGGCTAAGGGCAGAGAGGCGAAGGGAACTAAGTTCCCGCAGGAGGAGTGCTCGCCTCCAAGCCAGGAGAGGCGAGGCACCTGAGGATCGGAGCCGCCCTTTGCCTCGGGGCAGATAAAAGCCAGCCAGTCCCAGACCCAAGTTGCAGGAGCAACATCGGTGCTGCCTAGTTCCTGTTCCTGGTTCCTGCGTTCCTGACCTCAGCTTGGTTACTTCGGCTTCCTGACCTCGGCTTCCTGACCTCGGCTTCCTGACCTCAGCTTTGTTACTTCGGCTTCCTGACCTCGGCTTCCTGACTTCGGCTTCGTGACTTCTGGCTTGGACTGACCTTGGACTGGACTAGACCTCGCCTATCGGATATCCCTTGGGACCAGCACACCTGGCAAGAAGGGAACTCTAACCCTACCTCTACTCCTACCCCCTTAACCAGAACTACAACTCCCAGAATTCCCTGGCAAGAGGGAACCCTACCCCTACCTCTACTCCTACCTCCTTAACCAGAACTACAATTCCCAGAGTTCCCTGGCAAAAAGGGAACCCTACCCCTTAACGAAAACTACAATTCCCAGAGTTCCCTGGCAAAAAGGGAACTCTAACCCTAACTCTAATCCTAACACTAACTTAACCCTTAACCCGAGATACAATTCCCAGTTCCCTGGCAAGAAGGGAACCCTACCCCTACCCCTACCCCTAAACCAGAACTACAAGTCCCAGAGTTCCCTGGCAAGAAGGGAGCCCTACCCCTACCCCAACCTCTACTCCTACCCCCTTATCCAGAACTAAAACTCCCAGAATTTCCTGGAAAGAAGGGAACACTACCTCTACCTCTACTCCTACCCCCTTAACCAGAGCTACAACTCCCAGAGTTCCCTGGCAAGAAGGGAAGAAGGGAACCCTACCCCTACCCCGACCTCTACTCCTACCCCCTTATCTAGAACTAAAACTCCCAGAATTCCCTGGAAAGAAGGGAACTCTACCCCTACCCCTACCCCTAACGCTAGCCCTAGCCCTAGCCCTAACCCTCGTAACAAGTCTCCGTCCCCTGAACAACCTACAGTTCCCAGAAACCCCGAGGGGAAGCCATTCCTGTTCATAGTAGTTCCAATAGACAGTGCGCCCAATGTGGCCTCATGTTCCCTCCCTCTTTTTCTTCTTCTCTCTCCCCACTGCCCCATCCCTTGCAATGCAGCAAATGTCCGCCTGCAGTCTCCCTTCAAGGCTCCTTCTCTCAGGTCTGGCCACGGCCTTGTCCGTTGCTAGCAAATGAAATTGTCATGTGATCTGAACAATCAAGCGTTAGAATCCACCAAAAATGGCTTGAGATACAAAGTCCTTCTTCTTCCTGTTCCCATGAGATTTGAATGGGAAAATCCTTTCCATTCCTGAATAATAAGGGGCAGTGGGGTGAGGGAGGCCGGGGGGCTACATCTACACCGTTTAAACAGCTATGAAGACGCTTTAAACAGGAATGGCTTCTTACCCCAAAGAAACGTAGAGCTATAGTTTGAAAAGGGTGCGGAGAGTTGTTAGGAGACCCCCTTGATCCCCTCCCAGAGCTACAATTCCCAGAGTTCCTAACCCTAACCCTAACGCTAACCTTTAACCTTTAACAAGAGCTACAATTCCCAGAGTTCCCTGGTAAGGGAACTCTAACCCATATCCTACCTCTACTCTTACCCCTTTAATCAAAACTACAACTCCCAGAGTTCCCTGGCAAGAAAGGGAACCCTACCCCTACCTCTACTCCTCTCCCCTTAACCAAAACTACAACTCCCAGAGTTCCCTGGCAAGAAGGGAACCCTACCCTACCTCTACCCCCTACCCCCTTAACCAGAGCTACAATTCCCAGAGTTCCCTGGCAAGAAGGGACACCTACCCCTACCCCTATCCCCTTAACCAGAACGACAATTCCCAGAGTTCCCTGGCAAGAAGGGAACCCTACCCCTACCCCTTAACCAGAACTACAATTCCCAGAGTTCCCTGGCAAGAAGGGAACCCTACCCCTACCTCTACTCCTACCCCCTTAACTAGAACTACAACTCCCAGAATTCCCTGGCAAGAGGGAACCCTACCCCTACCCCTACCCCTTAACCAGAACTACAATTCCCAGAATTCCCTGGAAAGAAGGGAACTCTACCCCTACCCCTACCCCTAACGCTAGCCCTAGCCCTAACCCTCGTAACAAGTCTCCGTCCCCTGAACAACCTACAGTTCCCAGAAACCCTGAGGGGAAGCCATTCCTGTTTAAAGCATCTTCATAGTACTTCCAATAGACGGTGCGCCCAATGTGGCCTCATGTTCCCTCCCTCTTTTTCTTCTTCTCTCTCCCCACTGCCCCATCCCTTGCAATGCAGCAGATGTCCGCCTGCAGTCTGGCCATGGCCTTGTCCGTTGCTCGCTGCCAGTATTTTGCGTTCATTTCTCCGATGAAAATAGGGACGTCCAGTGGTTCTCATCATGAGTTTGACGGCTGGATTCAGGGAAAACCTCACCGGATCCAGACATCCCTGTAAGGCAAAGGCAAACAGATGAGTGGGATGGCCCCCATCCAACAGCATCCCCCCAGGCTCCTCCTCTCTTTGGCTGCCTGTTAACAAACAAGGCTTCCAAACCAGTTTCCACCCATCTCGGCCAGCGTAGCCTCACGGCATCCACTAGCCTGAATTCAAACTCCTCCGACAACCATCCACCACCTGCAGCCTTGCCAACTCCATTGCCAGACTTAACCAGCTTCAGAGCTGAATATCAGCCGCCCTCAAGTAGCGATCCCACCAGCAAGTACGCTTTGTACTTGCCTTCTCCTTGCTCCACAGCATCCCAGCACCGGGCGATTGCCTCCTTCCGCTTGCCAGCTTGCCACCACGGGGCAGGAGGCCACCAGGGCTGAGTGCCACCGAGTTGCCCATTTCTCTCTGGGGAGGGCAACTGCCGAGGCTAGCGCCTTGGCCCACATTTATACCCGCTCAGCTGCAAAAAAGTTTTTGTGGCATCACAGTCAACCCACAGACAATGGCAGCAGCTGAGGAGGCATCACCATCACCCCCTTAGCCCTCACAATGGTGGGCACAGCTCAGCAGCCAAAACACACACCCCTAAGTTGTGCCAATATCACTGAAGGCCACACTGGAGACCCAAGGGGGCAGGAGGGGGACATTTCTCAGCCCACTGGTTGCATTTCCCTCCACACAACACTAGTCAGATGCACAAATGAACAGAGCAATGAAAGCAGGCCTTATTTTTGCACAGGAAGTAGCTCAGGGAATGACATGCAGAGTCAGGAAAAAAGTGCTTTTTCACCAATCAATCAATCAATCAATCAATCATTGTATTTAACTAAAAGCCATTACAAATCCAGTTACAAAAGCACCAAACCCAATAACCCAAACTATAGTTCCCATATTCTTTGCGGGGGGAAACCATGAGTGTTTAAAGTGGCTTCATGGCGCTTTCAATAAATGGTGTGGATGTGGCCCCCGCCTCCCTCACCCCACTGCCTCTTATTATTGAGGAATCAACAGGATTTCCCCATTCAAATCTCTCAGAACAGGAAGAAGGAAGACTTTGTATCTCATGCCATTTTGGGTGGTTTCTAACGCTTGATTGTTGAGTTCATATGACCATTTCAGTTGGAAAACTGTTTAATAAAGATTATTTTTTTATTAAAAGCTTTGAATGTGTTTTAAATGTGTTATAGGAATTCTAATGTCTCATATATATAAATCATATGTTCATAAATTTCCAAGGCAAACACATACAAAAGTATATAAACCACGTGTCTGAAATAGTAAAAAGGTAAAGGGACCCCTGACCATTAGGTCCATCGTAACCGACTCTGGGGTTGCGGCACTCATTATTGTATTTTAATGTTCTGTTGGAAGCCGCCCAGACAGCAAGCAGGAAGTTATAATTTAATGAATGATTTCGGTGACAAGAAGGCAGCTGTAGCAGTCAAGGCAGGAGACTGGTGAAGAACAGGACATGGTGGCATTTCTTACTGTTTAGAAGATTTGTTGCATCCCCATGCCATTTTTCTTAAGATTGTTGACAGCCTTCCTGATCTGGCCCTCCCACCTGGCCTTTTTTCTTTTGTTGCAGATGCCTCTTGAAAAGCTACAGGTGCAATCCTGTGCGTGTTTACCTGGGAGTAAGTATCAGTGTGGGATTTAACTTTTGAGTAGCCATGCACAGAATCAGGCTGCGCATAGACTGTCCGCCACAGCAGAGCTACATTTTCTGAGAAAACCCAACACTACCAGGCCCTGGCTATTAGGTAATACAATATAATCAAATGAATTTTTTTAAACCTAGTCTCTTTTTCAGATTTGCTTCCAGTGACTGGTCTACTTTGCAAGGCTTCCACTGGTCCAGCAGTAAGGGAGATGGCAAGAATCTTATGGTCAGACACCTTCAGATTGGGTAAATGATTAGCATTGCTTGCTATTCCTTTGGGTCTTCAAACCTACATTAGCTAGGGAAGTTTATGATCTCTATACCTTGACAAAACACAAAGGCTACAATCCACATACACACGTCGGGCTGTGGGAGGGTTGGGTTGAGCAGCAATGCCCCACAGAAAGCCCCCCAAATGGGTCATTCTGAAGGCAGGGTTGACCTGACCTAGGATCTGATGATGGTTCCTGAGCTACTATCACAGCCTGCATTGACCGTTGCTGGACCTGATCAGTAGTCTCGCTGCCACACCTGCTTGGTGCTGTGAGTGACAAAGCTGTGGACGTGGTGGCTGCCCTCCAGAGACTCAGCAATTGCAGGAATTCTGGGTTGCTCTGTGCTTGCATTAACTCATCAGCATGGAACAAAACCTGAACTGTCAGCAAACCCAGGTAAACCCTGGCATCCGGCAAGTCTAGGCTTGAACCAGACACTGAAGAGAGGATGAGCAATCTCTTTGCTACTTGCTGTAAAAGGAAGCACTGTTCTAGCATTAATGTTTTTGAAAATATTTTAGAACTGCAATGCATATTCTATATTATTATTATCCTCCCTCTCATTGATTAAACAAACACACACACAAAACAGTATTTTTATTTGTAAAACAATTATTCTGAGGGGCATTTCGCCATTGCACCATTTTTCTCCCTAAGGCATGCAATGGGTTCATTAAGAGCAAAGAAACACCCATAAGCCCTTCCTGAATATGCAAATGAATAATGATGGGCCAACTATTTACGGTATATTATACTACACGATTATCCGTCAGTGACACACAGTGCATTTATCTGCGTTGAGAGTCAGGCTTGCTATGCCTGCTGTTGCTTTTCTTGACAGTGTGCACTTGCAGCCTTAATTTTGGGCAGGGAGGAGATTAAAATGTACAATTATTTTATGAAGCTTCACAGCAAACAACTTGTATAGTAAGAAAGAGATCAGATCAGATTAGGGAGGAACCTAATTGCTTAGTAGAAGCCGGCAAGAATTCCAGTGGCTGGCTATTTGCTTTTGGGAGTATGTGATATTGGGAGTTAAATTGGCAGGCACCCCATCTTTATGCAACAGTTACGGAAACCAGTGCCTCTGGAATCAGAGCAGCCGATTTTCAGCAAATTGCAGACTGTGCACGGATAATATATAAAAATTAAGTTTCTGCTAGGCACTGGAAGCAGAGAATCCTCTCGAGAGAACACAGCTGCCAAAATTAAAACAACGGACAAAGAGGTGCTTTGGAATTTCCTGTTTCCTAAATCGTACCTGAATGAAGATTATTTTTACAGCGTTTGATAAGGATCTGAAGAATGCCACAACACATTATAATGCAGAGTATTTAAAAGAACTTGTTTCTTAAAATACTTAAACAACAGCTTTAGCAAACAAACTACCCCCCCCCAAAGAAATACAGTTAGGTTGCAGAAATTAGGAAAGTTTGGCAAGAAACATGAGATTTGCATCTGAAAGGATTTGTTTGCAAGCTGGGAATTGCAGGTGGACAGTGTTAAAGAGGCAGATTTTGGGGGGGGGGGTCACAGCTGGTTTGGTCACATGGGTGCAGAGCCTCGGGGGTGCCACTGGGGGGCGCCACAGCTATGATTTAGAATGAAGTGCCAGAGAGGCAGAGGGACTCTGAATTTTGGTGCGGCATGGGGCACCACTGAAATTTGAGACCGCAATATTCGCAGCTAGCAGAATGCTGTTGTGCTGATGTTGAGCTTTCAGGCTTTCCACAGGCATCTGATTGGCCCTGGTGAGAACAGGATCCTGGACTAGATGGGCAGGATCCAGCAGGCTTTTCTTCTGTTATGTCAGCTCACATCCGAGAATACAGCATGCATCTGTACTTACATCTAAAAATCCACACATATAAATCTGTATTAGCCCTCCAGATGTCCAAATAGGTATACATAGAATTGGCATTTATATTAAAAAAAAAGATAGGTTCAAATTGTACCAAGGATGGTGAGGACTATTGCATAATGAACGAGGGTAAAAAGGTAAAGGGACCCCTGACCATTAGGTCCAGTCGCGGACGACTCTGGGGTTGCGGCACTCATCTCGCTTTACTGGCCGAGGGAGCCAGCGTACAGCTTCCGGATCATGTGGCCAGCATGACTAAGCCGCTTCTGGCGAACCAGAGCAGCGCACGGAAACGCCGTTTACCTTCCCGCTGCAGTGGTACCTATTTATCTACTTGGACTTTGACGTGCTTTCGAACTGCTAGGTTGGCAGGAGCAGGGACCGAGCAACGGGAGCTCACCCCGTCGCATCACGGGTATTCGAACCGCTGACCTTCTGATCGGCAAGCCCTAGGCTCTGTGGTTTAACCCACAGCGCCACCCGCGTCCCTTCCACAGCGCCACCTGTGTCCCTTATGAACGAGGGTATCCAGGCTCAAAATAGAAATCTCTTGGCAGCCCTAAAGAGCATCCACGTTTGTTGCCCTGCTGTTAATCTGCATCCTGTAGGAATAGTGTTTAAAATATCACCAGCACCTGCAAGTACAAAATTTATACAGGTGGCAACTTAAGACCAAAATGAATATATCCCTGGACGTGCTTACATCATTTGCCTCAACGACGCCTTTTCAGCATTACATTTGTTAAAAAATCCTCAGATGTGCTCCTAAGCCCCACAATTAACATAACATTGTTAGGACCTCAGCACACTGCTATACGTATATGCATTCTTGCTTGGAAATGCAATGCTATACATGCCAATTCAGGAAAATGGTCACACTGAGTTCCACGGGGGCCTAATCCCAAGTAAATATGTATAGGATTTCAGACTTACCGAATACAGATATTCCGGTCTGTTTGTGGACTATTCAGTTCTCTTACCATGGAAATACCGGTAAATATTCTCTTCTCTGGAATCTGATCCTCTCTGTTTAGTTTCTTTCGTTGTTCCTTCCGTGTCCTGCTGCAACTCAATTTAGGTTTCAGAACGGAGACTGAAAAGCAGCTTGCCTCTTGACAGAAACTTCTAAGAAACATCTGGCTCCTTGAAACTGGTTCCCTTGGAATTTATGAAAGAGTGCCGCAGATCATGGCTGCCAGCAGAAATGACTTTAAAAGGGATTAAAGAAGCTGCTGCCTTCAACCTCAAAATACCAGTCGTTGAGGAGCAACAGCAGGGGATGGCTGCTGCCTTTGTGCCATGGTTATGGGCTTCCCATCTGGCTAGCCACTGTGAGAAACAGGATAGTCTTGGTCTGATCCAGCACAGCTTATGTTCTCAGTCGGGTCTACTGCTAGTGTCCAGACCACACCTGGGGAACCACTGAGCTAACTGGTTTTTCATTATTTTAGATGTAAACTTGCAGCGCGAGTTGAATCAACATTCAGCAATTATGTCGTTAATACGTAAAGAGCAATACAGGAATAGCAGATGCAGTTTAATAAAGCATGTTTAAGGGATCATGCACAGGAATAGTTAATTGTTTTTTAGTATTTTGAGCGATAGCTTACAGATCCCAAGGAATGACAAGTGTGTGTGCACACAGACATATGCACACATGCACATAGTCCCAGCTGCCATCCCCTTATCTTGTGCAAGCGCATGAAGGCGACACTGTAGGGATTCCTGTAAAGGTGAAGTGTGGGGAACCGGGAGGAGGACATCGTTTTCTCTTGACACCTCCTGCCCACCCAGTTTCTCTCTCTTTTTGCAGCCTTGCCCCCAGGTGTGCCAATAAAATATTGGGGGGGGGGACAGGTAAGCCCTGCCCCGCATAATTGATTATATGACGCAGTGCACACACACATCATTGAAAGTACTCAATTAACTGAGGTTCTGCCCCCTAGCCTCCGTAATGTCCTCGTTCTTGGGGGTATTTTTTACCAGTGAATTCCCAAAAGAAGCTCAACTTCAGGGTGTGTTCTTCTGCCAGGGGTCAGCAACCTTTTTCAGCCATGGGCCGGTCAACCATCCCTCAGACCATGTGGTGGGCCGGACTATATTTTGAAAAAACAAATGTATTTTCTATAGCCAGGTTTTTACCTCTATCTTCACTACATTTTATTTTATTTCATTTCATTGCTATGGCTAGTGGCTGATGCAAATAAAAATTCTTCTTTTTCTTCCTAGAATATCACCGTCTGAAGTTACTCTTTCAATTAATTCAGAAACATTTAACAAACAAACAAACAAACAGGCTCAACAATGTTGGTGGTTCCCTCAAAGCTCAACAACTTGGTGGGCATCAGAAATGCTATTTTTTGAATGGTAACAGGGCTGGATTTAGGTTTGATGAGGCCCTAAGCCAGCGTTTCTCAACCGGTGTTCCGCGGCACACTACTGTGCCGCGAGACGTCGGCTGGTGTGCCGCGGGAAAACTGTTGGGGACCCACGCCGCAGGCGCGTGGCGGCGGCTCCAGTGGGGGAAAGGGAGCGCAAAGGGCCACCGCCGAGAGGAGGCACCGCGGAGAGGCTGCCGGGCTCTGCCGCGCATGCGCAGGCTGGGAGCTCGCCACCGAATCTGATTGGTTGCCAGGGACCAATGGGAAGTCGGAGGAGGGAGACGCGGGGGCTGCCGGTAGCTGCCGCCATTTTGCTGTTGGGGGCGCTGAAGCCCGGCGGCCGCCGCCGGAACAGCTCAGGAACTTCAGGCGGGGAGATGTTGCGGCGGCGCTGTGGAGCCCGGAGCGGCTCCTGTCCGCTGCCCGGACTCACGGCGCACTCCCGCCTGCGCGAGCTCCGGGCCGCGATCGCTGCCCTCACCGGGGTCCCCGTCCAGGCCCAGCGCCTGCTGCTCGGTTTCCCCCCGCTCGGCCTCGACCTCAGCGACGGGGAGCGGCGCCTCGGAGAGCTCGGCATCCACTCTGGTGGGAGCCGGAGAGAGGTGGTGCGGGGGGGCTGGGGGCGCTGGGGGGCGCGGGTCGGGAGGTTGGAGGTTGCTGCGCTCGGGAGCGCGAGGGCGGCGGGGATCCCCGGGCGGTTGTGTCTTCCTGGCGCTGCCGGTTGGGGCTGTGGGGCTGCTGCTGTGGCGAGCCATTTAGGCTTCCCTGGGCCGTTTTACTTTGGGCACATAGCTCCGTGATTTCCGTTGCCATGGCGACGTTGCCGCCACCATTTTGTGGGTGCACAGCGTCTCCTTGTGATTTTTTGACATTTTCTGGTGGTGGTGTGCCGCGAGATTTTTTTCATGAGACAGGTGTGCCGTTGCCCCGAAAAGGTTGAGAAACACTGCCCTAAGCTACTGAAGGTAACGGGGCCCTTTACATGTCCAGCTGTCCTTTGTCAACAACAAATTGTCGCTGTTTTTTGTGTTGAATATATGCTATATGGTAATTTATGGACCTAATAGGTATCTAAAGCCATTTGCACATGCTGCCATGCAACCAGTCCATGCAGAATGTAGGCACCCCAGGGGCGTAGCAAGGGGGCAGGGGGGCGGGCCGCCCCGGGTGCCACCCTGAGGGAGGGTGACACTTTGGGCGCTAAAAAAAAAAAATTAAAAAAAAATATTTTTTTTTTTAAAAAAGGCTATTTTCGGCAATGCCGGGGTGGACCTGCAGGGGCGCCAGCGAGGAGCGGTGTCACCCCCCCTCGCTGGCCGCCCCTGCGGCTCCGCCCCGGCAGCGCCGAAAATGGCGCCCCCCCCCTTCCAGCGGCTTTTCCCGCCGCTGGCTTGCAGAGCCGGGGAATGGAAAGGGGCGGGCCAGCGAGGAGGGGTGACACCCCTCCTCGCTGGCCCACCCCTCTCCCTGCCCTGACTTGCGCTCCGCAAGGGGGGTGACAGGCGGCGACTTCGGGAGACTCTGCAGAGCCTCCCGAATCCGCCGCCCGTCCGGCACTCCTTGGCGCACCGGGCGGCTGCTCGTGCCGCCCGGTGCGCCAAGGGGGGTGACAGGCGGCGACTTCGGGAGACTCTGCAGAGCCTCCCGAATCCGCCGCCCGTCCGGCACTCCTTGGCGCACCGGGCGGCTGCTCGTGCCGCCCGGTGCGCCAAGGGGGGTGACAGGCGGCGGATTCGGGAGGCTCTGCAGAGACTCCCGAATCCGCCGCCGGTCAGGCATTCCTTGGTGCACGCACAAAGGAATGCCATGCCGGATGGGCGCCGGCTTCGGGAGGCTCCCGAAGCTGGCCCCCGGCATCCCCGGGGGCGGGGCGTCGCGCTTTACGCGTGCGTCATGACGTCATGACGCACGCACACGCAGCGACGCCCCGCCCCCCGGGGGTGCCTCTTGGCTTCCCGCCCCGGGTAGCCAAGAGGCACGGAACGCCCCTGAGGCACCCTATATATAGAAATGAGTAAACCACACCGACAAAGGAAGAATGGATAGTGAAACTAGCGGAGTATGCAGAATTGGACAAGATGACAGGGAGAATCCGCGAACAGCGGGACCAGAAGTTCATCAAAGACTGGACTAAATTTGCAGACTATCTTAAAGGAAAATTGTACGCAATTGAATACGTTGGTAGGACTGCAAGAAGCTTTGTAGAGGAAGGAAGAAATGTTGTTGTTAATACGAAGATATAGTGATAAATCTTTAGAAAGTAACAATGTAAAACAATGATTGATTTAAGAAATATAGATATAAGGAATAGATATTAGAATATCACGAGGAAGGTTTGACGGAAGTCATGGCCATAAAAAGCCAAAACGGTATAAGATGTGAAGATAAATATGTGAATTTTATTATTGTATTCTTATAAAACTAATAAAAATGATTTTTTAAAAAATCTGACCAAGAAATGAGTAAACCAATGATATTTTAGGCAGCAGGCTAGCATGTGGGGCCCATTATTACATCATAGGAGCCTACACAACACAAAACACTGTTGCTGTATGTAGGTTTTATTTTATTTGTTTTTTATCTTATCTTTTGGAAATGTACATCCAGGTTTTTTTTTCCTTTAAATTTTTTTGGGGGGCCCAAGAGAGTGCGGCCCTAAGCGATAGCTTGTTTAGCTTATAGGTATATCCAGCACTGCCTGCACCCATGAGGCGCCCGGCGGTTTCCCCTGGTGAAGCGCCGCATCCCTCTCCTCCTTCCCGCCTTTCGGGCGGCCAATCCTCGCGCCACGGCCGGCGCACAGCGGAGCCCAGCCCCGAAGGCGGAGCGAGGGCTCTCCGGAGGAGCCGGGCGGCGTCGGCGCTGTTCCGGCGGCGCCTCGCGGGGTTGCCTGGCGAGGGCGGGAAGCGCTGCTCCTCCGTTTGTCCCGCCCGAGAGCGCGGCGTCGGCCGGCTGCAGAAGAAGAAAGGCGGCCATGGAAGGCAGCGGGGTAATGGCGGCGCTCGGGGGAAAGGGGTCGGGAGGCGGGAAACGCCGCTCTGCGAGGGGGCGAGGCGGGTCGAGGCCCAGAGCCGCCTGTCATCGGCGACCTTGCAAGGCGTTGCCAACACCTGCGGTCTCCGCCCGTGGCCGGCCTCTTCGCCCGGCGCCCGGAAAGCAGCGTGCCTCTGAGCGCGTGCAGAGCGCCCTCCGCCGGTGCGCTGGGCTGCGGGGCGGCCGCGCCTCCTCCCTCGGGGTGGGAAGCGGGGGGGGGGAAGCGCTTCCACGGATCGAAAAGGCTTTTTAGAAACGTACCCCCATCCGCACCCCCTGCGCTCGAGCTATTCCCCCTTGTTCAAATGCTTTACGTTTTTTAAGGCAGGCTTAAAAAGGTTTAATTATAGCGGAGGTGCCAGTCTTGGAGACTCAAATAGCTGCAAATAAAACGTTGTAAAGGCGCCTTATACCAAAGAGACGCCAGATGGCGGTGGTGAGCCACGGCAAATTCAAGACATTTTTCAAAACTTTTTTTTTTTTTTAAGGCATTTTCACAACTTTTTTTTACACGTATCTAGATTCCAGCTTGGGCAGCTGCTGCTGCGAGGCGAATGGTGCGCACCTCTTCGAGCTTGCAGTTTCTTGCTCTAACCTTGCCTTGCAAGTTGTGGCTATAGAGGTGCACACACACCTCTGAATCTAAGTTACCATGAATTGATTTTTTTTATCCCATTGTCGCTTCGGAATCTCACTTAATGCTATTGTGTGCAAAAGCTGCACCAGCGTACTTCACATTGAATTTGCATCCTCACAACTCCATTTCGTCTCTCGCCAGAAAACATGTCATTGGATACTGGAGTGTAATCAAACTAAATGTAATATATTTTGTACAAGGGCCCACAATGAAGTGTGGTTGTCATGGCTTGGGGCAAGCCAGGATATATGTATGTATTAAGAGGGCTGGGTGGGATTGCTTTTGGGTATTGCGTGTCATTGGGTTAACATGAACTCGGGCTCAGTTGCCATGCTTCCCAACTGGAGGCTTCAGAAGAAGTCTTGAGCCCCTCCGTAGAAAGGATTGTCAGGTGCATAATACAGTGCTACCTCGGGTTAAGTACTTAATTCGTTCTGGAGGTCCGTTCTTAACCTGAAACTGTTCTTAACCTGAAGCACCATTTTAGCTAATGGGGCCTCCCGCTGCTGCTGCGCCGCCAGAGCACAATTTCTGTTCTTATCCTGAAGGAAAGTTTTTAACCTGAAGCATTATTTCTGGGTTGGTGGAGTTCTTAACCTGAGAATTTTAGAACTGGGGGTGACCTGGAAGGCCATTTAGTTCAGCCCCTTGCTCAGTGCAGGAACTTTTAGGATGTGCTATGTGTTTCTGCTTATGCGATGGGTAGCCTTGGCTTTTTCTCCAGTGACCAAAGAGCATAAATAATAATAAAAAGCATAGTACAGTGGTACCTTGGTTTAAGAACAGCTTAGTTTATTAACAACTTGGATTAAGAGTGCTGCAAACCTGGAAGTAGGTGTTTTGGTTTGTGAACTTTGCCTTGGAAGCAGAACATGTTCCGCTTCCTGTTGAGTGTGTTCCATTTGTAAATTGAGTCCCCCGCTGCTATGGGAAAGCACACCTTGGTTTAAGAACGCTTTGGTTTAAGAACGGACTTCTGGAACGGATTAAGTTCATAAACCAAGGTACCACTGTAATAGAAATAAACTCTACTTGGAATAATTGTGCGTTAGAATATTTTGAAAATGCCTCATTTGCAACTTGGCTTTTGCATCACTAAACTTGGAAGACCTTGAAGAATTCAGTTATGAATAATCCTGTAAATGTGTGTGTGTATTTATTTTCAGCAGATTACAAATACGCTAGCTTTACTGAACAATGTTTTTCATCACATTAGTAAACAAAATTGTAGCACTTAGCTCAGGTGGAAATGTATTACTTTGACATTAAAAACTCTGGGGATTACTTTGTCCTCTCTAAGGCTGCCCACTTACCTGGGGCTAAGCCTCATTGAGTTCAGTAGGACTTAACTTCAAAGTGGACATAGCTAGGATTACTGTATTTTTCCGTGTATAAGACTATATTTCCCCCCAAATTTTTTAAGTTTAAAATTGGGGGTCATCTTATACACGGAATGTTGCAAGATATGTATTTCTTAATTTGGGGCTCAAAAAATAGGGGTCGTCTTATACACGAAAAAAGACAGTACTCTGTTAAACACTGAATTGCAACTGAGCGACTTTGCTGCAACTGATAAAAATTCAGGCAGAATTTAACTTGTGAACCCAATAACAATTCAGACATTCTCTACACTCATATTTTTATTTTTCAGAAAGAAGAGGATGCGTCACCATCCAGCTTGTATGAACAGAAGAACAGCGATGTGTTTCGAGACCATGTGCAGAGGGAGCTTTTCTCTTCTAGCAGTTGCGAGGTAAGCTGTTAAAAGGAAATTTGTTACTGAAATATCTATGCCCCCTATTCCAAAGTTTGCCTCTGCAAACGAGGACAATATATTCTTAAATATGAAAGAATAAGACTGTTGTTATACCACAAACTCATAAATGCGCTCCTTCCGATTTTCCGTCTTACTACTTTGGTTCACACAAGTAAACCTATTCAAATTTATCCTTTCCCTACCCACATTGAATGCTTTGTCAACATGCTTCACCGCAAACAGTTTTTGAAACTCCCCTCTGTTCCAGAAGGAATTCATTGTGCCATATGAACCTATTGCTCTAAGAAAAACAAAATGGCAGGCTTAGAAACTAATTTCACTGTTCTTTGGATGCTGTTCAGTACAGTGGTACCTCTGGTTACGAACTTAATTCGTTTCGGAGGTCCGTTCTTAACCTGAAACCATTCTTAACCTGAAGTACCACTTTAAGCTAGTGGGGCTTCCTGCTGCCGCCGCAGCACCAGCGCACAATTTCTGTTCTCATCCTGAGGTAAAGTTCTTAACCCGAGGTACTACTTCCGGGTTAGCGGAGTATGTAACCCGAAGTGTTTGTAACCCGAGGTACCACTGTATTCCTTAAAATGTGCTGATGTGATTAAACTCTGATACATTTTCCATGGTGTCTCTTTTAAGTAATTTATTGCATTTAAAAATTCTTGTTTTGATAATGCAAGTCAGGGATGGGGGGGGGGGTCCTGTGTTGGACCACAACTCCCATAATCCCTGACTATGGGCCTTGCTGTCTGGGGCTGATGGGATTTGGAGTCCAATAACACTTGGAAGGCCGCTGGTTCCCCATCCCTGATATAAGCAGCTGTGTTCTGTTTCTGAAGCTAACCTGCAGGCAGATGTCTTTGTCTAGCAGCATGCATTTACTTAATGTTATATGGATGGTGTTTTTAGGAAACAAGACTTACGCCATACCTAACATCTGGGGAAACAGAAAAACTATGTTCAGTTATTCAGTCCTGTGATTTGAGTTTTAAGAAAGATCATCTTGGGACAGAAACATTCAGCCAACTTGGAAAGTATTTGAGTCCTCTATGTGAAGAAGTGGACAGCTCAGACAATCATGTAAGATGTGCAGGAAGTACGGATAGTATTAATACAAATCTTTGTTTTTTGAAGTGACTCTGGCTCATTAGCAGAGCTAACGTTATTCAGCTAAATGTTAAATCAGTTAAACCTAAAAACCTATATATGTTCATGGAACTGTAGTTAATGGCATCCAAACAAGTCACGGTCTAGAAACCCGCTTTAAACCATAGCTCCATGTCCTACTTGGTTTGGAGACCATCAACCGTAGCTTCCTCATTTGGATTTAATGGGCAACTGTGGTAAACAGCAGCTTCCCAGTTTGTCTCCCCACTTTCACCAGCACAAAGGTTGTGGGTGGTGCACAATTCTCATTTGTATCCCAGCTTATTATTCATGAGAACCAAGCCAGGATGTTAATCTGGGGAGCATCGAAAACAAATACACAGTTATGTGAAGGCTGGGATAAGTGAAATTATAACTAATGATCTCCCTAAACCATTTCCTGAAGAGACAGATCCCTCAATCCTCCGCTCCCTTTCAGCTGGCAGAATGCTCAACCCAACTGTCATTCTCTGCTCATTTCAGTTACCCCTCCCACTTCACATTCCACCCCCCACCCTGAAATCTCCTCTCCCCCCCCCCCCCAAACACTGTGGCCTTCAGAGTTACTTGGGAACAACAAGATTAGTAACAGAAGCCATACTTCCCTGGAAGATAGGTGGCCTTCACAACTGATCCCCCCCCTGCAATGTGGAAGGGTGAGATAAGCACTTCCTGGGATGGATTCCTTTTGCAAACTGCCCCCGGGGAATATAATTGCACAGCACTATATATAACGGCTTATAATAAATAAAGCAAAACCATGCTCAGTTCACAAAAGGCAACTGGCCAGGAGGTCTGACGTGTGTCCTGCCTAAAGTGCATGCACCCAGAAACATTTCTCAGCATCCTTTGCAGTCCATTGATTCCCCACCCCCACCCCGGTCGACGCTGAGGGTCCCCTTTGTCAGATGGATTAATGTTGGAAACGTTCCTTGGAGGTAAATGTGCCATTCAAGGAGTTGCTTCGCCAGTAAACATGTTCTCAGGCTGGGTGTGTCAAGGGTTGCAGTGTCTGAGCACCATGAAAAAGAAGTTGCACTTTCATATAAAACTAGGGGTTCTGAACTAGGATGCCTGTGGTTTTTTAAGAAGCCAGCAGTTTAGATATTTGAAATTAAACTACTAATAAAATTACTACTTGGAAGGTATTCTTTAAGAAAACAACAACAAACATTTAAAAGTTGCAATACAGTTACAATACAATAAATTTTCAAAATAAATAAAAAAATTGTCCAGTAGCACCTTAGAGACCAGGACCCAGGTGGCGCTGTGGGTTAAACCACAGAGCCTAGGGCTTGCTGATCAGAAGGTCGGCGGTTCGAATCCCTGCGACGGGGTGAGCTCCCGTTGCTCAGTCCCAGCTCCTGCCCACCTAGCAGTTCAAAAGCACATCAAAGTGCAAGTAGATAAATAGGAACCGCTGCAGCGGGAAGGTAAACGGCATTTCCGTGCGCTGCTCTGGTTTGCCAGAAGCGGCTTTGTCATGCTGGCCACACGACCTGGAAGCTGTACGCCGGCTCTCGGCCAATAAAGCGAGATGAGCGCCACAACCCCAGAGTCGGACACGACTGGACCTAGGTCAATGGTCAATCAGTCCAACTAAGTTTGTTCTGGGTATAAGCTTTCGTCTCTAAGGTGCTACTGGACAA
The DNA here is from genome assembly GCA_034641385.1 of Darevskia mixta. Taxonomy (NCBI): domain Eukaryota; kingdom Metazoa; phylum Chordata; class Lepidosauria; order Squamata; family Lacertidae; genus Darevskia; species Darevskia mixta. The sequence continues at coordinate 6,955,178 of JAWWNH010000029.1, forward strand.
TTTTTAATTTTTTTTATTTCGACTGCGTCAGACCAACACACCTACCTAAATCAATAAATTTTCAGTCACTATATCTATATTTGTCTGCATGTTTAAATGAGGGGTGATCTAGCAGAGGCATCAGTGCTGAAGGCCTTGAAGGTATTCTAAAATTTCCAGGCGTTACAAACAGGAATTGTGTGCAACCCTTGGATTTTGGCCTTCCACACACCCCTACGCACCCTGGCCAGTCTTGTTGTACTGTATGACATTTTAAGAGGACAATGCAATGGATGTAACAAGCTGAAACATGGACTTGCTGTGTCCTATTGTGTCGGTAGGAGGAGACAGAAATGTTAGAATCTCTGAAGTGCAGGTTTGCTATCCTGGATTTCATGCATTTTGATGCAGAGCTTTTTGATGCAGATGATTTGGTGGCTGTGTGTGTGTGAAAGAGAGAGAGAGAATAAGCAGTGAAGCCAAAACATTATTTTATAAGCTTCCAGAACAAGACCGCTTGAAGGAGAACTGGGGTTCATACGGCCAACTTGTGGATAAACACAGGACCAGGATGAAGGAAGCCTTGCCTTGCCTTAAAGGGAAATCTGAGCAGAGTTCCTTGGAAGAAATGCAGAGTGAAAGTGAAACAAGAAGGTATGCTTTTAAGCTGAGTAGTGCATGTTCTGCAGCTCAGATATTTTACCCTAGAATATTTTCTTAAAGCTATTCATTTAGGGGAATGCCATGCAATACCAGTTACTTCCAAACTAGAGTTAAACATGGGTTTAACGTGTGCTGTTCCTACATGCTCCTACATTTTTTAAAAATTGTTTTTTTAAAAGCACACAAAAGTTTTATTTAATACTTACTCACCAATTTCCCCCCTTAAGGAACTAAAATTCTGTTCCAAGTCTCAAAACTTATTATCGTAAAACAACCCATAATTTGTATATATGTTTTGCAGTGTGCACATGTTCTGGCCAGCTCCTAACTTTCCATGGCTTCATATTGCATAGAGGCCCTATGGATGCACATCACACATGTTTACACTAAGCAAAGTAAATGCCCTACGTGTGAAAAAGCATTAGGTGAAATGATGTACTAAGTCCTCGCGATTCAAAAAATGAAAGAACCGCTGTGGAAGTCTCCAAAAGGATAATTAACTCTTACTTTTGATGGGACATCAGGCTTTGTGTTAGTAAGTGTGCCCAGCCACTGGCTGAATTGCAACTAGCATTTAAATTATGGTTATACAGAGTAACACGGGGACAGTTTTTCCTAATAAACATTAGTCTTTTGTTTATAGGTTGTGGGAAGACACCATTCAGGACGAAGTCGCTTTTCGGAAAAAGCTCTACGAAGCAGAGTTGGCAATTGGTTCAGCAGAAGTGTTCCTGCCGTCTTTTAAAGAAACTCTAGCTAGAATTTCAAAGGTAAGTTAGCATTGACAATTACTGAATGACACTCCGTTGCAGTATGGCCTAAGAACAACAGAGTTCTGTTCTTGATACTGCATTTCCCTGAAGCCCACTGTGCTCAGTTCAGCAGAGAGCTGCCGCTGGGTTGGCAACTGGCAGAAAATATGGACCCTCCCTTTGCATGAATGGAAGCATCTTTCTCTCATGCTACGACTTTGCTACATCCAAGCTTATGCTGCTTGCTGCTGAAACACAAAAACATTGACTGCTATTGTGTACAGTTTGAAGAAGGAATAACAACAAGCTTTGTGGTACTTTAAAGGCTAACAAATATATTGTGGCACAAGCTTTCATGGACTTCATCAGATGCTCCATAATGCTGATGGCACAAGTTTTTGTAGACGATACGCCGTAACGAATTTGTTAGTCTTTAAGACTCTTTGCTGCAAAAGACTAATGCAGTTACCCTTCTGGAAATTTTGAATCAGGTATATTGAAATGATGTGCCTTGTGTTGTTCTGTATAATGGCAATTTATGCACTAGCTGCAATTCAACCTGTAGCTGTAGACCAAGGGCTGGGGGATATTTTTCAGCTGCATTCTTACCTAAGCAACCTTCCTAGGGCCATGTGCTTAGTGGTGGATGAGGCCAGAGGGTAAAAGCAGGCAAAGCAACAAAATTAAATTTTACCTTTGTGGACAAATTCGCATGAACGCTCACATAGACACCCTCTATCCTCCATTCAGACGACCAGGCATCATCTGAGTACAAGGACACATTCCATTCAGACAAAACACTTGAGATGCAAGCATGGCCAGCGAGGGAGAGTTTTGGGAGCCAGGTTGATAGGCCTGGAGAGCATTTGGACCTCTGGTCTGATGTGTCCCAGCCTTGCTATCATCTCTGCTCCAGAACCAGCACTGCTGCTTTGCTTTGGAGAAAAGCTACCAGTAGTTATTTGTGACAGGCATTGTAGCAAAATCGTTTGGTTTCGTATTTGTGATCGTTCTGTGTATTCAAATGATGTGAAAGGTTTTATCAAAACGGTTCGGTTTTAAGGTGGCTACCTGAACAGTGACACACTGGTTTGGGCAAAAAGAGGGTTTTCTTTTTTTTTTACAAAACGACTTAACTGTGATTTAATATTTTTGTCAGGCTTGTTACGTTTCTGCAGCAGATATGATAAAGATTTCTATGCAAGAGGATTTACTGTTAATGGAGCTACAGGCTCTCAAAAATATGAAGGGACTGTTGCAGCAGCTACTTAGATCAAGCGAGGAAAAAGAAGTAAGAGAACGTGCTCAGAAACCACAACCAAGTATAGTATTTATCAACAAGTTTTAAGTATTTTTTTCATTGTTTGAAGTAAGTAGACTTTTCAAAGAAGGAGGTGAATTCACAGAAAAATAAAATAAGGTGATAATATATCAAGCAGTGTCCTGAGACAAAGGGGGGGAGCCCTTGAGATTGTTGGCCCATCCCGATAGGTTTTTGTGTTGCTCTTTGTGTGTGTCTAGTCCATATGAGCAACAGGTAGCCCAGGAATGGCTTTTGATTAGATCCTTTTATGAACAAGGTTTCCAAGTCTCTTGCTTTGTGTAGCAGGGCTGTAGCTCTTTCTCCCAGATGGATTAGTCAGGTGGCCAAGAATCCATTCCCCTCTGGACTGGGTCGCATTTGTATCGTGCACAGGGGCAAACACCCAAAGATTCCCTGGGATCTGTTTACAGACCAGAGCTGCAGCTGGCTACTCAACAGCACCAAGTTTGGGTTGGTCTTCCTTGCCAGTTGATCTGCGCCTGAGGAAAAGGGTTTCGGCTTACCACTTAACACAGCAGCCTGTGACCTCCCTATTGGCAAGCAGTGTGCTCATGAAGAATGTCAATATGCGAGCATTTTCTTCACATAACTGCATATTGTACTTAAAATGCTTTGGCTTATTATGCTAACACCTGAATCCTGCACGGGGACCCCATTATCAACTTGCCCTGGGCTGGAACACAACCTAGACAAACATTTTCTTATAAGAATTAAACCTTCAGTGCAGCAACAAAGTTGTTCCTGAACTGAAACAGGGCTGAGTTGACATCCACCTGCCCATTCTCTTGGCAGGAAATTTAGTATCTGATAACTTTTTAGAAAAAGATATCTGTTATTCCTATATGTGGAGGGCTGTAGGTTGGGAGAGAGCGGGCAGGTCTCACACGTACACAAACAGAGGTCTTTTGAACAAGAGAAACTCTAATAATTTTAATTTTTAAAATTATTATCTATCATTGGATATTGCCCTGTGAATAGAATACCCCTTTAAACTATTACTTGGATAAGGGGGGGGGAGTAGAAAATCACTTCTCTCTCCTTTTTTTTAAGATCAATTAATATAATAGACATGTTGGGCTTAAAAAATAAAAGACCTCTAAACACGTCAGATTTTAATTCACAAAGGAACTTTCTAATCTGTGCTTGTAGTTTTTCCTTTTTCCTTTTCTTAGTCCTTACCTGTAAATAGATGGCATGGTCGCTCTTGGAATGTTGGGAGTTTTATGTCGCAGGAAGTATGTTCAACGTAATATGTTGTATTAAGTGACACTGAATCAGTTTTGTTTCATTTTTCTTATTTTTAGATTATCAGTGCACAGATTGAAGATTTGATATGGAAGTTGACTGAAAGTGAATCTGAAGCTGCAGTAAGTTCCGTTCTTTGGCGTGTCCTCGTTTCGTGAAGGTGGCACCACAGCCTGTTTTAGGCATTTTAAGCAGTTGCACATAAAATGAGGGAGTCATGATGCTGCATGTTGTCTGTTGTATTATTATTATTATTATAATTATTATTATTATCAGACACAGGATGGACACTGCAGCAAGGAGATGGCTTGTCCGCGCCCAAGGAAATGTTCACACATTATTTATAAGACAAAACAGCATACGCCACTTTGGGTGGGAGTTCCTATCATTTCACCTAACTAGATGAGAGCATAGGTGGCAAATACCCAAATCTTACAGATAGTTCCCATTTTCTGGGCCCAGAGCCCAACTCTTCCAGGCCCCCAGATAATGATAACATCAAAGCAAGCCAATTAGTTTCTATCAACGCAAGTGATTATAAACATATATGAGCTCACGGCTATAGCATCTACCAATTAATTGTAAGGTTATCTTGACTACTAAGATGGCATTCGCAGAGCTTCTGGAAAAGTTCACACAGTGTTTTGGCTATTTGTGGGCCTGCTGATATCTAAATGAGCCCTCTGTCATGAAAACCAGTACAGTGGACCCTCGACTTACGAAGGTAATGTGTTCCGAAGGGACCGTCGTAGGTCGAAAAAATCGTAAGTCGAGTCCCCATAGGAATGCATTGGGAGAAAAAAATTCGTACGTCGAAAAAAAACCCATCTAAACTTCGGAAGTCGAGGAAACCCTATCTAAAACGGCTGTGACTTCCTTTTGGAAGTCGAAAAAATTCGTAGGCGCGCGGCCGCTTCGATCCCTCGTAACTCGAAAAATACGGAAGTCGGGTCACTCGTAAGTCAAGGGACCACTGTATACAGTGGTACCCCTGGTTGCGCACTCATTTCGTTCCGGGGTGCCGTTTGCACCCCGAACAGTGCACAACCCGGGCAGCGCTTTCGCGCATGCGCAAACTGCACAGAACGCTTCTGCGCATGCACGGACCGCACAGGCATGCGCAGAAGCATCCGCGCTCCGTGTTGCACTTCCGGGTTTGCGAAGTACGCAACCCGAACGTACTCAGCACGGAGCGTTCGCAACCTGAGGTATGACTGTACTTTCTATCCTTGTTCTCTTCCCCCCTCCCCCTCCTTGAGTTACAAATCCTTGCTCTCTAGTATGCAAATAATAATAATAATAATCTGGTGTGGTTTTTTCCCTTGAAGGGACTCAAGCATGAAGTGCTTCAAAAAGAAAGGTATATTTTAGAGCTTTCTACCCAGCTTCAGCATGAGAAGGTAAGTTAACATTTCCCTTTGAACAGCTGTTTTACTTTTAGCTTCACCTGCCATAAGTTTATGTTTACCAAATCACGTGCCTGGTTATGTGCTTGACAACCTTATCAATCTCTTGTGGTTCCTGCTAGTTCTTAGCTAGATTTTGGTGTGTGCCAATATTTCAGTACGTTGACTTCCAGAATGAGAGTGTAGCTGTGCAGTCTCAGACCTGAAGTAAGTCCCACTGCATTAAGTGGATCTTATTCCCAGGCATGTAATGTGTTTAGGATTGCAGCCTAAGAGTGTGTATCTTTTACTAAAATATGTATTTTGTTATCCCCATACCTGTTATTTGAAATGTATGTGCAATAGGAATGTATTGATTTTGTGGAATGTATTAATTGAATTATTATTTCCTCTCCTTGGGTATTGAAATTTTATTGATAGGCAAATGTAGCATTTTATTTTATTTTTAAATTATTGCTAGGTACTTGTTCATATCATCTGTTTGGTTTTTTAAAATAGTGTTTTTAATTTCTTCTATTAAAGTTAGCTGCTTTTCTTTTGGAAGGGCGCAACCACGGAATGTCTAGGCGTGCTTTTTTAATAACAAGAATACAAAGCTGGAAATGAATGAACGGCAGCTAAAATCTTATGTTCATTTTTCACATGGTATAGATGTGAAAGACTTCAAAAAGCAAAGCCATGTTTCCCCTGCCCGTCCCCCTAATATTCTTAAGAGGGTCCCTTCTGCAATCTTCAGGGAGTGGCTGGAAATGGGGAGGCAGAAAAAGGTCGTCCTTTCCTTCCGCTCTGCAGACAAGCCCTGGATTCTCCCTGCACCCCTTTTCCTTCATATAAATATATCTTTTTGGCACCACAAGTAACACATTAAAGGCCTATACAACTGAAGGCAGAGACACTCACGTTGAGTGTCCAGTTCGCAACCCTAAGGCTTAAGGGACCTTCAATGATCCCACTCCAAAATTTGTTTAGATTTTAAGCATCCCTGTGAGCGTCTCAGGTAGATAACGCTGTAACATGCACTACTTAAACCGCCATAACTAACTGGCTAGCATATTTTGAATTAAAAGCACACCATATATTAAAAGCACATTCAACAAGGCGACTAAAACCCTAAACAAGACATGTTGGGTTAAAAGTAAAGAAAGTTTTTCAGGTCCCCAATCCATGCACGTTTTACTTGGGAGGAAGCCCCATTGAACTTGGTTGGGAGTTACTTCTGAGTAACAGTGGCCATTTTAATCTGAAATCTTAGGTGCAGTACTGCGCCCAGAGCTCAGAAACTGCTCACGTTTATGAAATTCCCTGTCGCAAAACGCGCCCAGAACAATGGGAGTTTCAAACGCTGAGTAGATCAAACAAGGCTTCTGACTCCCAACTGTATAACAACTGCAACAAGGAAGCGACTTTTCCCATTTAAATTAGACTGCCCGAATGACTAAAGTTAACCGGGAGGTGGCTGTCATAGGACTGCATTCTGGTGCTGAAAACGAATTCTTCGACTCGTAACATGCTCAGAGGCAACTTGCTGTTTCAAATCTTGTTGCATGTCTTAGTACCTGTCTTCACTTGGTAGATCCCAGGGTTCTAAAACAAAGGAAAATCGAAGTAGATCCAACAAGTCTTAAAGTCTGCCCGCCCCTTCCATAGATTACGAATGTTCATTATAGGTGCAGCCATGTATATGTCATAATTTACTGTGGGCTTTGTTTTATTATTTTAGGCTAATATAATAAAAGTATCTCGTCATTCCGAATCAACACAGTTGGTGCAGAATCACTTGCAATGCCAGATACAGAGAAAGGAGGCTGAGAATAATCAACTGAGAACAAAATTTAAGGTTACTGTTTTTTGTTGGTTTTGCTTCTTTGATCGATTGATGATAGGGTGGGTGTGTTTTTGGCAGTGTTGGGGAGGCTCACTATGGATTGAAGCTACCAGTCACACAGCAGCTATAAAAATATATATAAATCTCAGGTGCGCTCTTTAAATTTCACGAGAAAAGCCACCAATCTGTTATATCCATATCTGCCACATTCTATCAAATAGTTCAGAAAGCTGTATCTGCATTGGCGCAAGAATTACTTTTTTCAAGAAAACCCCTCTACACCTCCAGTCTGGAACTATAAATAGTTCAGTTGACCTATGGCCAGAAATCATTGCATTTATGAATATCCCACCCCGACTCCAGGTCCACATAAATAAAATGGATTGCTTTGTTTATAGAAAGAGTTGACATGCAGTCTATGTGGACTGATATTCCAGACTGAAGAAGCCTCTAAAATGGGGTTTATACTTATTTCTTGGACATGTTCACATGTCACATTTAAAACAGCATAATTAACAAGAGTATAAAGTAACAAGAGTACAAAGTATTATCATAAGCATGACACGACTGTTTAGCAGGCACAAAAAGATGCGGCAAAAGAATCCAATAGTTAGGGTTTGTTGTCAGGCATAGCAATGTCCCTCCGGTCTCACCAGGAACCTCTTTAGTAGAGCTGGTAAGTCTGGGCCCCGCCCCCTAGGCCAGGTGAAAAAAGGCCTTGCAGGGAGCGGCCTATATTTATATTTATACCTGAGATTCCCCATACCTTTTTTTTAAATGGCCCATTTTTACATAGTGAGAATTGGGGATAAACTGAATTGCTTTTTTCAAAAAAACTTACCTAAAACTGTTGTTGGCAACCGTTTGCACTGGTAATTTCTTCTTGAATGTTTCTGTAAGCTTTGTATAAGGATGCGCCAACTGCAGTCGGCTTCCATCTACCTTTAGCCTTGAAATACGTTGGCGCAGGAGTAATAGTGCAACTATATAAAATCTTAAGTGCAAGCAGACTTTAACGTTGGCAGGTCTTTTGAAGAATGTAGAACCGCTTGCTGTAAAAGCTATTTTTTTCACCCATGTTTGCCTACCTCTCTCTCTCTCTCTCTCTCTCTCTCTCTCTCTCTCTCTCTGTGTGTGTGTGTGTGTGTGTGTTCTGGTCATGCAAGTTGTGGTGCTGAAATGGTGACCTCTTGTGGGGACTTGGTAAATAACACCAGTGTCCTCTAGCAAAAGGCAACTTCCGTTTGCCAGCAAGCTTAACCTTCCTAGGTCAGGCCTCCACGACTTCTGGCGTGCCTTTTGTGAACACAGTCAGGGAATCCAGGAGATTTATTGTCCCTTTGGACAATATTTGGGTGCATTCTAGGACGGTGCCTGCCACAGGCAGATTTCACAGATACAAGTAGTATGCCTTGTCAGAGACAGCATCCGCTGGAACACAGACACACAGCATCACAGAGGTGCCAACCATTCAGATATACACTCTTGCACAGGAACACACATGTAAGGCCACTCACACAATTGGCATTTCCACCTGCTTGTGACTCCAATGCTGGGCTGAGGGGAAATGCTGCTCTTTTTTTTTTTACTCTCAAAGAGCAATTAGGGGGTTTATCTCCAACCTAAACACTGTGGTGCTTAGTGCTAAGACTGAATATCCTCTCTGAAGGGTAGCCAGAAGGAACTTTTCTCTCCCGACTGGGAGATACAGCTGCGAGTGATGGGCTGCTTAGTGTGTCTCGGTGGGTCAGAAATGACCCCCATGGCCCCAGATTAGCCAACCTGCCACTGCAGTTTAAGTCAAGCCTACAGAGTTTGACTGTCACCAAAGTACTTCAGGGTTCATGTTTTCAACACTGAATAGAATCTTCAAAATACTTCAGCTGGAAGTATGGTGGTGGTGGTGGTTGAGAGTGCTCTGGGCAGCCAAGGACCATCTGCCCATAGATCTAAAAAAGCAAGATTGCTGCAGTGCAGTGAACCCACACCACAGGAAGACACCAAAGAGGTTTGTCCCTTTTGGGTTTCCACTTCACACCTGCTTATTGATTCAGTCTCCCTGAGGCATTGTTAAAAGAGATTTGTCTTTGTTTTTATCTGGCTGATAGGGATGCTCCAAGCATCAAGAGTGCTGGTGACTGCATCAGCCTCCCACAGGGTGAGAGTCTGCCTGTGGGGAAGGGATTGGACTCTCTAGGTCAGTGATGGCTAACCTTGACACTCCAGATGTTTTGGAACTACAACTCCCATCATCCCTAGCTAACAGGACCAGTGGTCAGGGATGATGGGAATTGTAGTCCCAAAACATCTGGAGGGCTGAGTTTGGGGATGCCTGATTTAAGGCAACATATTTAAAGTAACGTATGCAAGTTAATTCAAATAGTGCTCTGATTAATCAAATTAAATGCTCCGATGAATCAAATTAAGCACCTCTTTTTTGTTTTGTTTTGTGTCTTCTGTACTCCAGTTTAATCTTTTATACATGCAAGCGCAAACACACACACACACACACACACACTGCCCCCACCCGGCTAACGTCCGCCTTGAACCTTTTCACGTTTGGAGCATATAATAATCTTCCTTAATTCTGATGCAGACGGTAGAAAAGGACATTACAGAATGGAAACAACAAGTCGGAGAATATAAGCAGCAGATTTTGGCTGAAAAGGACAGAAGAAAGGAGAGGCGGAATGCTCTGAAAAGGGCTGCTAGTGTTCAGAAACAAAGAGCGGAGTTTATGAAAGCAACTGTGGAGAGCTTAATTTCCAAAATTAGAGAGAAGGTGAGTGATTGGGGAGAGAGCCATGGTTTCAAATTAACGAATAAACATTGAAGCTAATCTCACAAAGCAGGAACAGGGGACCGGTGGTCCTCTAGTTGTTGGATTCACAACTCCCATCAACCCCAGCCAGCTTGGCCAGTGATCAGGGATGATGGGATTTGGAGTCCAACAACATCTAGAGGCCTGCAGGTTCCCTATCCCTGTCTGAAAGAATGCCAACGACGTCTCGATTTATAATAGCGGGAACTTTCAGGGGCATACTTTGCTTTCTGTGTTCATATTAGTAAGTGTACACAATCAGATAATAGACTTGAGATGTGTGTATGTACATACTGGTAGTTTGGGTGTAAGAAAATATCTGAGATGGTTATCTTCTTTGGTTTGGGGAATCCCGCCAATGTGTTCAGCTCAGCCGGCCTCTGGTTGGCTGGAGTTAGCAAGCCAAGGTACCGTCTCCAGTCGTTTGAGTCCTCAGGCCCTTCATCAGCCAGAGTAACCAGATGCCATCCTACTAAAGTGCGTGTAAAAATCTGAAAACAATCCTTTGGTGCTGGAGATGCGAAAGAAGTGTGGGAGCCCCCTATGAGCTGCCCTGAGGTTTTCCATGGAAGAGTTGAATATAATTTATATAGGAAAGATGATGCCACTGAAAACTCATTTCCTACATGAAGAAAACTTGTGGGGTGACTTATTCTGAAATAGGTTGTCTAAACTGTTATATTAGGAAGTGCAGTTTTCTCCCGATTGAAGTGCAGAGTGTTTGATGACGGGGACATTCTCAGGAAAACCAAAATTTCCTTTTTTACTACCAACCTTATAGTACGCTTGATTCCATCAACGGTGTTTCCGGAAAATTTTACACATCACTTGGGAAGACAGGTGAACTAATGCCAGTGTACAGGAAGAAGCAAAGATCACCAGTGTTGAAAGCAAGTGATTCTTCAACATCAACTTCGTTGGACTGGTCATGTTGTGCGGATGACTGATTATCGTCTTCCAAAGCAACTACTCTATTCCGAACTTAAAAATGGAAAGTGTTTAAAGACTCTCTCAAGGCAAATCTTTAAAAATGTAGTATAAACACTGACAACTGGGAAACACTGGCCTGCGAGCGCTCCAATTGGAGAACGGCCTTTACCAAAGGTGTCATGGACTTTGAAGACGCTTGAACTCAGGACGAAAGGGAGAAACGTGCTAAGAGGAAGGTACATTTGGCAAACCCTCACCATGATCAACTCCCGCCCGGAAACCAACGTCCCCACTGTGGAAGGACGTGTGGATCCAGAATTGGCCTCCACAGTCAGTCACAGACTCATTGTTAAGACCGTGTTTATGGAAGACAATCTTACTCGGCTATGAGTGATCGCCGAAGAAGGAGAAGGAGAAGAAGAAAAAGAAATTGGGGACAGGAAGCTTCAAGCTGGGGATGAAATGCAGCCCTCCAGGCCTTTCTTCACTCCCTCAGCTCTGAATTATGCTGGTTTTATTCCATTACTAGTTTTATTCCAGATTTAGATGCAGCGCTCTGTCCACCCCTCTACAAGCCTGCTTATTCAGCTGCATGCATGCAGTTCATCACTGCCCATGGCTACCAGCCGACTGCTTTTTTACAGAGCTGCTCTGGTGGCAAGGCATGCTCCAAGTGACCTGATTTAGAAATACTGCTTTAAAGTTCCAATTGTAATACTGTGTTCCTTGCCGTCAGTGATGTCATGGGCACTAGCCAATCAGATGCCCGTAGCAGTTGGAATATCCAAGCAACAGACTGTAATCCCTGTCTACAAATAGCATAGGAGATGGTGATCTGGAGTATTTTCTGTAACCAAAAAGCTTACAGGCATGTCCTCATATTTCACAGTTGGGAAATGTCTGTACAGTATAGAACTTTTAAACACATCGTTTAGGGAAACGCTCTTAGCAAGTTTAAAACTTCTGTTTTGCTGGAAAGTTAGTACAACCACTTAGGTTCCAGCTGATTCTTGTGTTTCAGGATTTCATTGGTGTGTGTTTATGTCGAGATTTCAAGCTTTTAAGTTTTTATATTATTCCATACTACTGCAATACACTTGGAAACTGCTTTGAATGAAAATACCTCCTGTGTCTAGGGAATCGGGAAGAATTAAACAGAAAATGAGTTATTATATTACATGGTCTGTGTTTTGTACATTCTCCAGGAAATCCAATTGTCTGAGGTACTTTCAGCTTGTAATGTCTGGAAAAGTCATCACGAGGCAGTGCTAGATGAAAAAAACAAGTTAGAAGTTCAGGCTGAAACTCTGAAAAAGTAAGTTAATGCTTAATACCTCTTTGCAAATAATCAGTCTCTTTATTAAAAATGAGGAACCGGGCTAATATGGTTGTTCTAGGATTTTGCATGTGTTGTTTTTAGTCTGCCCTCCCCAAGTGTTTTTACTTGACAACCCTTCACTGTGGGAATGGGATGGAGCAATATTTTCAGCATCTGCTGTGTTTTCGGTGCTAGACATGGAGGAAGGGAAACCAAGATCACGTTTAACGGTTATGGTTCCCTCTCCCCACAACAACAACCAAAAGAAGAAGAATGGAAACTGTTCCTAGTCAAAGGGCTGCAATTCCTAGCATCCTTAAACAACTACAGTTCCCATGATTCCTTAGAGGAGTCCTGTTGCGAACCCCCCTTTCTCCAGTCAGCCACTCCGTTACTAATTTATGATTTTCTCAAGGTGCGCAGGATATATCCTTATCCCCTTCCACCTTATCCTCCGAGGTTCGACTTTGTAACCGATCTCCCTTTAAACTGAGGGGATCCCAGTAACGTGAGTGCTCCCGTCCAGCTGCCGTGGCCAGTTATATCTCTTGCTCTGGGCTGTTAAGATGAAAAACCCCTATGCCTACACTCTGGATCCCTCACTGTATCAGCTGCCTAGCCACCACTAGCAACTCTGTGGCATGTCCAAGGTTTCCACCCTCTAGCCCCTCCTTAGTGCAACTCCAAGACACAAACTATCGCCCTCAGGTCAAGTTTTGCCTTTCCACTGAGTTCACTCTATTGAGAGCCTATATATAACGTGCTGGACCAAACAGATGACGATACTTCTTTGCACAATAAGAACAAGACTTTATTTTCCAAAAAGCATAACGGTTTCAGTATTTCATTGTTATAGAGCTTAGTTTCATTACAGCTTAGTTCTCTACTAGTTTCACAAACATTAACTAAACCTATCCAAAACCTCCCTCACACTATTCTATCTCTTCCCTCTCCTTCTCCTATCTAACTCTCTCCCACGAACACTCCACACCGAACCAACGGCTGCTCCCTCCTTTTAAACCTTAGAATGTTCCGCCTCCCCAGAGCGAGCTGCCATTCAAACAGTTATAATAACTTAACCTATAAAATACTGGGAGAAACTAAACATTCTTCTTGCCAAAAGGGCTGATCCATTACAACTCCGTAACTGTTGAAGTGGCATAAGAGCACTTTAAATGCATGGTGGTGGATGTGACCCAAGCAGGATAGCGAAGGTAACGGGTGTGGATTGCGTGAGGTTCTGGTGGCCAAACGCATGCGATCGTAGTGCAGCTAAGGTCAATGTATTAGAAGAATTAAGGTAAACAGGGAGGTGGAAGAAAGTGAGTTTGGAATGTTGGTAGTGAATGATGATTGGATGAGAGTTTGAAAGGGAGTTTGAATGCTGGTGGCGAGACAGTTGAGGGCTGAGCCGGAGTGGAGTTTGGGAGTGGGTGGTGGCAGATTCAAAGCAGAGTTGCCTATTTAGTGTGATGTAGGCCATTGTAGCAGCCATTGTTGAAGAGGAACTTTTTCACTTAATATATATATATAATGAAGGCGCCAGGCGAACCTCCCTAGGGAGAGCATTCCACAAACGAGGGGCACTGTAGAAAAGGCCCATTCTCATGTTGCCACCCTCCATACCTCTCATGGAGGAGGCACATGAAGAAGTGTTTATACATGATCAACATGAAACACGTACATCTAAAATTGCTTCTAAGAAGCTGAAAGTAAAGTGGATGTAGTTAAGGCACAATTTAGTTATTTAATTAAATAACATTACGCAAAACAATTTCTACACGAGTTATGTTTGAAATGTTAAAGGCAGATAGCCGACCGTCTGATGGAACTGAGAAGACTTCAAGATGTCGGAAGTTGGTCAACGAGTGAGATCCTTGGGAAGCTCAACGCCATCACCTCTGAAAATGAGACGATTTCACTTGAAAATTGTCAATTAAAGGTAAGGTCATCTACAAACCGCAACTGTAGTTAAACCGATTTTGGTTAGGAGTTCCACTTTGGGAGAGCACCTTAATCCTTAATTTTAGTTATACATTTCGAGTCTTGCCTGTCGGGGTTAGTGTCATAGCAATTGTAAAGGTAAAGGTAAAGGGACCCCTGACCATTAGGTCCAGTCGTGTCCGACTCTGGGGTTGCGTGCTCATCTCACATTTTTGGCCGAGGGAGCCAGCATACAGCTTCCGGGTCATGTGGCCAGCATGGCGAACCAGAGCAACACACGGAAACGCCGTTTACCTTCCCGCCGGAGCGGTGCCTATTTATCTACTTGCACTTTGACGTGCTTTCGAACTGCTAGGTTGGCAGGAGCTGGGACTGAGCAACGGGAGCTCACCCCATCACAGGGATTCGAACCATCAACCTTCTGATCAGCAAGCCCTAGGCTCTGTGGTTTAACCCACAGCGCCACCTGGGTCCCTATAAATTGAAGCAGAAATATTTTCTCACCAGCTTTCTAAATGCATTCGGAATATTTATACCACTCTTATGTATGAATTATTCAAAAGTAGTTCCTTCAGTGGGACTGAGGTACAGGCAGATCTGTTTAGGATCGCGATCTGGCCTTGTTACCTGCATAGAAACATCTTGGTGATAATATATGTAGTTTAGTTTTACTTACGCTACACAATTTTTGTTGTTGCGGCATTAATCATTTTTTGGCAGTACAGTATTTATTAAAGATGTTTCCTTTCTGTAGGCATCCTTTGCATCTTTGGAAGCCAGCATTGTTTCTGCAGAAACTGAACTCATAGACTTACGTGAGGAGGCACAGCAGCAAGAAATTATAATTGAACATTACAAAAATGAGGCAAGTTGATGTCTTGGGCATGCATAGAATTCCACTACCTCTTGCAGAGAACAGCACCATCACCAAAATTCATTCCGCTGGTATATGCCTAGATCCAAACCAAAATATACTCTGTATACGTTCAGCCCGGACACTGAGGCCCAGCTCCAAGGGCCTTCTGGCGGTTCCCTCACTGAGAAATGAAGCTACAGGAAACCAGGCAGAGGGCCTTCTCGGTAGTGGCACCCGCCCTGTGGAACGCCCTCCCATCAGATGTCAAGGAAATAAACAACTATCTGACTTTTAGAAGACATCTGAAGGCAGCCCTGTTTAGGGAGGTTTTTGATGTTTTGTCACATTATCATTATTATTATTATTATTATTATTATTATTACTATTATTATTATTATTATTATTATTATTATTATTATTATTATTATTCTGTTGGGAGTAGCTGGGGAAATCCTGCCAGATGGGTGGGATATTATTATAATCAGTGTGTGTGTGTGTGTGTGTGTGTGTGTAATATAATATTTGTGTACATAATTTATAATACTTAAGGGGGAAAACATACATAATTTTAAAAAATGCAATGTTCATATATATAAAAAATATTGTTCTAGGTGGGGAAATTAGAATCGGAAGCTGAGGAACTGAAAACCAGGTATGAGAAGGTCATACATAAAGGCAGAAAACTAATGGATGGCAAAGATTTAGAAATTGCTGTGGTGAGTGTTGTTGTTTTAGTAGTTGTACCCCGCACATCTGACTGGGTTTCCCCAGCCCCTCTGGGTGGCTTCCAGTGTGGAAGTTCTTTTTTTTACTTTCCTAGAAAAGACTATGCAAGATTCTCTGATTACAGTTTAAACATAGCTATTTAGTTTACTTAGCTTACTGAATCATATTTACATGAAAATAGTTATAGAACTAGAGATAGGTTGATAGATAAAGATATATTCACACACACACACACACACACACACACACACACACACACGACTGGCTAATACATACAGACTTATATTCTGAGTCACATAGCAGCTTAAAACAATACCTGCTGCTCTCACAGTAAAACTCACTCTATATATCAGAGCTTTCCAAACTTTTTATGTTGGCGACACACTTTTTACACATGCATCTCTTCATGACATAGTCATTCAGTTTTACTAGCAAACCAGAGGTTAAACTAACCTCTTTCCAGCCCCGGGAGGAGCAAGGGGAACGTTTGTGTGACACACTGCAGCCGACACACTAATGTGTCGTGACACACAGTTTAGAAAGCTCTACTTTATATACTTTGACACAGCTTTGTCATGATGTTCAGAAACTTTTACCTGAGCGTTTATTGTTCTTCTACTTTTATTTTTACACCATTGTTTGCATGTCACGTAAACAAAGATATATCTCAATGCCACCGTGCCTAAAACAGTTTAAATGAATAAAATGAATAAAAACTACCAAAAAAAACCCCCACACTCTTCACGGTTGGTAACAGACCTAACTGAAAAAAACTGCCTACTGTAGATTTTATCACAGGATTTTATGCTTTTGGGTACATCTCTCCCATATGCAGCCTGTATAAAAACACATGCCTCCTACAGTATATTTTGTCTTTGTTCAAATATGTTTTATATTTAGTAGTTTGAATATGGGAGAGTGTGCAAAAATTTCTCTCTCTCTCTTCTTTCTTTCTTTTTGCTTCTCCTTTCCCCCTCCCTGACCCGACACGGCTGCACAGGTGAGGGGCCAGTCGGAGGCTCGCTTGAAGGAGTTAGAACATGCCCGTGGTTTACAGAAAGCAGCCGAAGGGAGACTGCAGAAGTGTCTGGAAAGCCTGCTGGCCTGCCAAAAGAGCTGTGTAGATAAATCCAAAGCCATTAGTGTACTTCAGGCTCAGGTGCTTGGAGGAAAATATTCCTTTTTCCACAAAACATCTAAACTAGCGTGCGAGGAAGGCTGGGAAACTCACCGTTTTGCTTCTTGGGGTTTTTATTTCTGAGTGGTAGTTCAGAAGGGAAACTTTTTGCCTGCTGAGGGCTCTCCTGTCACCTCCCTGTTTCCTGCAGATCAAATGTTCCTTTTGTAAAGCAAGTTGGTGCTTTTCGTGAGATTGGTCTGCTTGATTAGTTTGGAAAGAGAGGCCAGTGTTCTTTCCGGGCTCAATTTTGTTGGATCTGACCTTTTCAAGCTGAAAGTGACCCAAGTCTATCGAGTATCAGGGACAGCCTCCTCTTGTGCGAACCTGTTCTCGTACCTTTGCCAACAGGTGGGGATGAGGGGAGGGGGCCTTTGCAGTTTGCGGCACCCCAATTTTAGAACAGTCTCCCAAAAGACTTTGTCAGACTTCCCTGTTTGCTTTTAAGCGAGTCTTTAATATTGTTTCACTCTGGTGGGCTGCACCCACCTGACTAAATGGCCGTCAGGATGGAGGAGCTTGCAAGGGGTGTTTCAGAGAGCAATTTGCTCCAGTGATGGCTAATGCTTAAGGGAGGCGATTGCTTTAGAGAGCAGTTTTCTAGTCTCTGAAGCACCTCCCACCCTCCTTTTTTATCTGATTACAACTCCTGTCATTGCCCACCTCACTTCAGAAAGTTGCGGGTCCGTAGAGGCTTATTCCCTGGGCACATCAGAATGCCCTGGGTGATAATATTCAGCTTTCCTATAAGGGAACTTTGCATGCATGCCATAACAAGTTTTTGTCATATATAGTAGAGTCCTATTTTTTGGTTAACATTAATTCAGGGCTTTTGTCATGAATTAGTCCTGGTGATAAGTGATGTGAGGATTTGCAAAGAGCTAGCACCTCGTTTTCAGCCTACATTTCTTTGGGTTATGTTAGAATCCCTGCTTTTACAGGTAGTCGAGAACGACAGTTTCTTGAAACAGCTTTCTTTAGAAGAGGAGAATCGCAACATGCTGTTGATATACGAAGACGTTAAAAGGTAAATGTGATATGTCTCCTGCCATTCAGAATTTCTTTCTTTCTTTCTGTCGTAACCTTACACTTACACTTGTACTTGACTTAAAAGAAAACTAGAAGACACGGAACTAAAGAACAAAGAGCTTGAAAATCAGCTGGCAAGCCAAGAAGAATGCCTTCAGAAAACGGAACTGCAGTACAAACAGAAACTTGCGAACTATGATGCGTTAACCAGACAACTGGAAGTTGCTTTGGAAGATGGAAGGAAAAAGGTAGGCCTCGTCTTGAGTGTTTTGAGTATATGCATTTTTTAAAAATATACCCATTTTTCATATACAGAAGCCCCCCCACAAAAGAGGCAGTTGCTTCTCTTCTCAAAACTCCATGGAGCTGTTTCTGTGAGGGACTCTCTCCAGGCCACTCAACCCCTTCGTATGCCACACGTTTCACTGACTCTGCACCTTTCTCAACTGCTTTTGCCTGGCTGGAATGTGTCATTGAACTGTGGTGATAGAGGATAGAGAGGTGTTAGCGTGTGGCGTGTCAACCTCTGGCTTTTGCCTGGCTGGAGAGTAGCCTACTGTAGAAAAGTAATCATATCTGTTGCCCCTCGGCCTGAAGCGAGATGAGCGCCACAACCCCATAGTCGCCCTTTGACTGGACTCAACCGTCCAGGGGTCCTTTACCTTTACCTTTTTTTATGCATGCACAAGTATATGTGTGTGTGTATACACAAACACATGCAAGTACTTGTTAAAAATGCAGGTGGCAAGCTTTCTCTCACACTGGTTAGAATGCTTCTTCCAAGATGATGTCTGCTACGGCACATGTGCAAATCGTCTAAAACGGATGGGCTACTTGTGATCCCAAAGGTGTTGTTGGAGTCCCAGCTTCCATTGGTCCCAGCCAGCTTGACCAATAGTCAAAGATAATGGGAGATGGAGCCCAAGAGCATCTGCATGGCCACCTGTCCCTTGTCTCAAAAGTCAAAGAAATTATGTTTCCCACCGTTAGGCAAATTTAATCGCTCAATTAATTGGCTAGCAGCATAATCTTGTATATATGTCTACAGTCCCATAGAGTCCAATGAGGCTTATTCCCCAGGAAGTAGATAAAGGATTGCACCTTAAAACTCATAGGATGAATTAACTAAGATTTCTCTAATAGGGCGACCACTCCCTAGAAGTCACACCTTTTATTTTCTCTAGACTTAGATTGGTGGATCAGTGGTTGGGTCAGATCCCAGAAAAGGGTTAAAGGAAATCCTTTTTGGATCACAGAGTATTGTGTGAGAATAGTGAATCTCCTAATCCAGAATAGTTCCTCCTTTTGTGCAAATGCTAATTCTAAAAAAAACCCACCACTTTTTATGACTCACTAGAAGTCATACTTCACAGCCTGAGTCCCCCCCCCCCCATGAGACATTGTGGCACTGCAGTACAAGAAGTTTTTGGATATCTCTTGAATTTGAGGAACAGCACTAATGTATTTTCTCCTTCCACTCATTAATCTTTGGAATCAGGCCACTAATGACTCATTGGTGAGGGGGAAAGGTACTCTATACATGCCCCAAAGCATTCTTTTCGTATGACTGTTTACATATTCCAGGGTGAACACTGACATTGGAAATTGATTCCAGACCTTAGTTCTGGCTTAAATTATGCACCAGGGGAAAAACCCACCTTGAACTAATCTATAACTTAGGATGGTTTCATACATTGATTAATGGCACTGCTGCCCCATGAAAATGGAAATGTGTGGGTGAAGCAGTCTCCCGTGGGGTTCAGGTAGTTTTTACAGTGGTGCAGTTAAAATTACCTGAACCATATGTGGACGAGATCTTTAGACAAAATGCCTCTTATGTGAAGCAGAAGTTCTCTTTGCAACTTGTTTTCGCCACCCCACCGTTGGTGTTTTCAAACACTAGCGAATGTATGCAGTTTCCAGTATGCATTTTAACCCAAAATGCGCATTTCGGTGCATCATTGTTCTTTTTAACCAAGAGCTACATTGCAAAATCTGGAGAAATGTGAAAACCGAAGGATAACAATTCCTAATTCCCATAGGAGTCCAGGAAGTGCAAACTAGGTCCTTTTGTTTAAAAATGCAAACCAAGCAAAATTGAGCATTCCTAATAAGGACATCACTTTTCCTCCATTATAAAGCTTTCTAGAGGTATTTTTCTTTGCCAATTTCTCTACTTTTGTAATGTGCCTAAGCATTCTGGCAAGTCAGGCATGCATTTGTCCAGGTTATCAGCCCAGTCACTGTTGTTCAGAGACTTGGGACATTCTCATCTAAGCGGCCCCCATGTTAGAGGCACCTCCTGCACACACATTTTGTTATTACTTGGGAAGAGTCTCGGATGAAGAGCTCACTGACTGGGAAGACTCCTATATAACACACCAACCCCAGCCAGCGTGATTAATTATCAAGGAAGATGGGGAGTTGTAGTTCAAAACATCTGGAAAACTCCTGATTAGGGCAGGCTGGTCCAACAGATACCAGAGTCCCATATACAAAGACCTTTAAAGGTCAACACCAGCATTTTGAATTGGACCCCAGAATGGACTGGGAGCTATTGAAGGTTTCAGAGCTGGCCTGATGTGATCTTGCCACTCAGTCCATGTTAAAAATCCAGGATCTTTGTTCTGAAATGGTTGCAGTTTCTAGCCTGGCTTTAAGGGCAGCTGCACCACACAGTAATCCAACCTGAAAGTTACCAGGGCATAGATAATTTAGATTTGAATGAGGAAAAAGCATAAAGCCAGTAGCACAAATGGGGTATTCAATAAAGGTGAGATAATTTGGTAATGTTCATGTAATACTTAAACTAGCAATGTTCCTCTTGATTAAAATATAAGATCATTATCCTGCGATTTTTATCTGTACTCTGCTGATTGGTAAACGTGATCTTTCCCTATCAGTCTTCCTTTCATCGTTTTCTCATGAAACACATTTCATCTTAAATGAAAATCTCACTGCTGTTAACATTTGGTATTGCAACCAAATGAAAGGTAAGGGTTTTGAATATTGCGTTTAGATGGACAATATAGGTTTGACTCTTTGTTGTCACAGTTAAAAGAGGAGGTGGAAAAAATCGCTTCTAAGGAGCAAGCCTTTCAGATGAAAATATTGGACCTAGAGAGTCAATTAAGACGGAAAAAAGAAGAGCAGAGGCACTTGTCTAGAAGACTGGATGCTGTGAGTAGACTCCCATTCCCTCAAGAATTTTGTTCTGTGTGGTGCCAGGTCATCTAGGGCAGGGCTAAAACAGCCCAGGTCCCACTCTGTCACATGATGCACCGCTGTCACATGACGCACCAGCTCCAGGCTGCCCCTGCCCCTTCTACCCTAGCTGGTATGCTCTGCAGGGCTGCAAATACAAACTGTGGCTCCGCTAGGTTTGCACCCTCAACAGGTTTTGTTTTTGCCAGTTTTGTGAGTCAGTAGCAGAAGGCGCTCCTTGCAAATCTGTTGCTGGAGAAATCCTCTGTATGTATGAGTATGCGCAAACCCATGAGGAATTATCCCTAAAACCCTAAAAACCATCAGATTTGCTTTGTGGCATCAGCTTCACGAAGCAAACAGAGTCTTATGCTGCAGTAACATCTGTTAACCTTTACGAACATAGGAAGCTGCCTTTGTACCAAGTCAGACTGTTAGTCCATGAACCTCAATATTGTCTTCTGCATGCAAAGCCTGTTCTCTACCACTAAAGACCTGTGGGTGTGAGTGGTGTGTGTTTGGTGTATATATAATTTATTTCCCCCCAGCTATTGAAGGGATCAGTAGCTTCCCCCATCCGCCGACCTTTAATTTTAGTTTTGTTAACTGATTCCAAGCATCCCACTGGGACACATGGTAGATAGGAATCGTAGACTGCAGGATACTTCTTTCTCCAGCAGAACTCCCTTTCTTTCCACATTTCAAGGCTGGTGTATTACGTTTTAAGCATTTTCCACTTCAAATTTTACTTAGGCTGACAGTTCAGAATAAATATGAAAGCAATAATACTCATGCATAAGTAGAGTGCCATTGAGTTAACACAGAACATATCCATCTCACATCCATGCAGACACACAACGTGTACATATATATATATTTATATTGGGAATACATTATGAAAAGGGAAATACAGAACAGATTGTTGAAGTAATTTGCTGGAAGTAGGGTTGAATTGTAAATAGTTACTAACGAGGCCCAGAACTGCTTGAACGTGTATGATTGTTAGAGGGTATCACAATAAAATAAAATAAGAAACCCAAGTCCCAAGAAAGTAATTTGTTTGATCGCTTTTAACCAGAAGTGATTACTACACATAAAAATAATGTGCAGCCCTTACAAATTCTGGGACAGTTTTGACATTTATTCTAACCACATGTATTTTTAAAGATTATGTTCTAGTAAACATAAAAGCAAATCCTAAGAATCCCGTGTAGATTTTATGGGGCTGGTGAATTATGAATGGATCCAAT
Organism: Darevskia mixta; assembly: GCA_034641385.1. Lineage (NCBI taxonomy): Eukaryota > Metazoa > Chordata > Lepidosauria > Squamata > Lacertidae > Darevskia > Darevskia mixta. The sequence goes on from JAWWNH010000029.1 coordinate 6,977,627, forward strand.
AAAAGTGAAAGTAAGTTGGGTCTCTCGCTTGAAAGAAAATATGTTAAGAGTTTTGGAAAACCAGGTGCATTTTCCAAGTATCAGTTTTGAACTGATAAATAATAACCATAAAAATAATCCGTCTTAATTGGTGTCCATCATTCCTTCTCTTTCTGATAGTCAGGTGCGAGTGTAAATAAAATGGTGCCATTCGAGCACAAGGCAGAGATTTCAGAAGCCCCAGCGAAGCCCTGACATTTGTAGTGAAAAAACATTTAAGGGAGGAAGAAGTCTAAAAACAGTCCAATGAGTACTGAGCATGGAATACTTACTATGGGGAGGAGCACAGGGAGGCAGAAACCAGATGCGAGGGCGAAAGAATTGGAGACTCCTAGCAGAGAGGATGCTGATTCTCTGGGATAGTAGATGGATTGGTGTTCCACCATTTTGTTGTAGGCCTCACTTGAGTTTACTGATACAGTTTCTTTGTTTTATTCCCCCTCAGAGAGAGAAACGTCATCAAATGTCCTTGACGGAGTTGGAACACAACCTTCAAAGATCAGAAAACCAGAACCAAAGTATCCAGAATTATGTGAACTTTCTGAAAACATCCTATGTAACCATGTTCGGTTGAAGTTTCTCGTTTCAGCAAGTATCTCAAGTGGGGTGGCCAAACAAACCATGGAAAAGCAAGACTTGGGCACAGCACCAGACCATAGTTTTTGCAAAACAAAGCCACCATGGGTAAACCAGCAACAGGCATTCAAACAATCCATAGTAAATCATGGCTTAGTAAACGAAGCCACAGTTTCAAAAATCCTTTGCATTGTTTTGTTTGCAAATCAGTTACACCTAAGAAAACAGGCACCTAGTAGAAATGTGAATGTAGAGTATACTTGTAGAGTTCTGTCCTTTTTTTTTTTTTTTACTGAAATGGTTTTTAAAGGACTCAACACCTGATAATTATATTAGTTTCACTAAGTTTTCTTGGTTTATTGACTATGAAAAGTCAGCACTGACTTTGGTTTTACATTTAATTTATAATAAAATTTTGAACATTTTCCTTGCTTCATTTTTCATACTTGCTATCCCTCTCTCTCTCCCCCCCCCCCTTCTTCTACTCTGACACAGGGATGCTTCTCACATCACTCCTTCCCTAAACCAAAACAGTGTTGCATGCTGATCACTGTATATGACCTTTGTGGCTCAGCGCCCCTGCTCCATGTCTGCCCTCGCCTCCTCTTTGCCACTCACCCAGTCCTCCGCTCACCCCGGAGGAAGGTTGGGATTCCTGAACCCCAACACTTTGAAGACACACACCGACTTAGTTCAACACAGCTGGACTGCCAAGGAGAGAAAGCACATGAAACACTATTTATAGTTGTGCTTTAGTGGCACCTGCAAATAGTGGCCATTCCCCTGGCTCCAGATCATTTATGGACACTTCACATCAAGATTTCCATTGGGCTTAATACAGATGCAAATATCACTTAACTCCTCTCACTCGGCTGTCGGGCATCATCCTGCTGCTGCTGCTGCTGCTGTTGTTGTTGTTGTTGTTATTGTTATACATACATACCCCGCCTATCTGGCTGGGTTCCCCCAGCCACTCTGGGCTGCTCCCAACAGAACACTAAAAACAGAATACCGGTAAAACATCAAACACTTCCCTAAACAGGGCTGCCTTCAAATGTCTTCTAAAAGTCAGACAGTTGTTTATTTCCTTGACATCTGATGGTAGGGAGTTCCACAGGGAGGGTGCCACTACCGAGAAGGCCCTCTGCCTGGTTCCCTGCAACCTCACTTCTCACAGTGAGGGAACCGCCAGAAGGCCCTCAGAGCTGGACCTCAGTGTCCAGGCAGAACGATGGGGGTGGAGACGCTCTTTCAGGTATACTGGGCCGAGGCCGTTTAGGGCTTTAAAGGTCAGCACCAACACTTTGAATTGTGCTTGGAAATGTACTGGGAGCCAATGTAGGTCTCTCAGGACCGGTGTTATATGGTCTCGGCGGCCACTCACAGTCATCAGGCCTACTTTGTAGGGAACTGTATTTCTGCTGATACAGTTTCATACAGAAATCCAGCATTACTTTTTATCCTCCCACGTTGCTCTTCACAAGACCGCAGAGTAGTCACATAACTTCTTTAAAGGAAAGCCAGAAGCTATGACCCCGTTGTCTTGTTTGTTGACCCCGTTGTCTTGTTTGGGCATCTTTCCAGTCGATGCCTTGACCAGGACTGACTCATCACATTTACACGAGAAATTCACTTGGCCAATTGAGACATTTCTTCACTTGTCATTTTGATCAGTGGCTCATATTGTATCTCTGCCATCTTCACTGGCATCACATAAGATTCTATGTTGATGCAGTGCAAGATGCAGCTGTTGACACTGAAAATGATGCCAAGGTTTTAGGTTTACAGCCTTATAAACGTCAAAGAATGAAGCAAATGTCATGAGCTGATTTTGCTAATTGCTTTTATTGCTCTTACCTAAGCTGCTCCAAGAGCTACATGCTAGAAATGAATAAATAACAGAACAACAGGGGCCCTTGTAAATTGCTAGAAAATTGAGGCCAAGCTAGATAGGTTGTTAAATGTGTATTTGTGTTTATTTTGCATGTTTTTCTTTTTAAATGCAAACAGCTGCTGGGGAGGGAGCTGATAATTATTATGATTTTAGCAGGCAAGGAAGGGGAGCTTGATCCTTCCCTCTTCTGCCAAAAATCAAAAATTGCTCATTTCAAATTGCTGTTTGTATTGGAAGGAAAATTCCCCCTATGCAGCTAACCAGCAGGGGGAGCTGCTGCGCTGCTCTCTGCTGCACTTCCACCTGCAGTGGTCAGGAAAGGGTACTGCAGTCTAATAATTCAGCGGATGTCAGGTGACACAACGGACCAATAGGGTTTCAGCTGTTCCCTCCATTTTTGGTCCTTAAAAGTTTTATTATGCAGAAAAAGCGCAACAACCCAAACTGAAATAAACCAGGCAGAACAACGGTGTGGTGTAAATATGCAAACTAGATTGGCCACATCCTTCAGATACAGTAGCCGCAAGGATTTCCCAAAGTCTTACCACAAGGCTCAAAGAAAGTTAATAAATCTGCCATTTTATCCTCCTTCCAGATTGAGTTCCCCGGGAGCGGACAGGAAAGCATCTCAAATGAGTCCCAAAGTAACAGCGGGTCAGCAAGACTCGTTTCACCTGTTCCCTTTTGCAGAACAAAAGGAAACAAAATACAGTTATAAGAACACAGAATGCAATGATCGGAAACAATTAAAATGCAGGGGGAACTTTTCCTTCTGGCCCAGGGGAGAATGAAACAATGTGGAATAAAAGCAGCAAGACCCTGGGGTTTGTTTAAAGCACTAGTTTGATTATACAAGGGCAAACAAAATGATCTTTGCGTGGTGCCAAAAAGAACACAAAGGAAGTGCCGTGAGGGAGGCTATTCAATCGCCTGGGTATTTAATCATCAAGGAGGCGACCTGTCTCACAATTTATGTGAGAGTTTCTAAATATTTAAGGTCCAAGCCTGAATGTCTTCTGGAAGTGGGAGACCTATGTGTTCAAGCTGTCCTTTACGACTTGGGGATTTAACTAGGAAAAGATGAGGAACTTCTAATTAATTTTGATGAAACAAAGAGTATTGTGCTGGGAGAAGGAGGTTGCTTCTGTCACCTAATCTAAGACTTTTTTTTAAAGCTAGGTTATTCAGCCCTGTGTTGTGTTCTTTATCGCTTCCAAATGGTTAAAGTCGGTAAAAAGATTTTAATGCTAAGTCAAGACATTGAATTTCATTTATATCCTCTGCCTGCGCTGTTAAATAATGAAATGAAACACCTGCGTGAACAAAGCAACACAAGGAGAGTTTCTTTTCATTATTTTGTATTAACAGTGACTGGCATGTTCTGTGCTTTGAAAAGTACCTTTTAGTTGGCACACTTTCATTATGTTTTTATGTATGTTGGAAGCTGCCCAGAGTGACTGGGGCAACCTAGTCAGATGGGCGGGGTATAAATAATAATGAGATTGTTGTTGAATAGGACGTCCCTATTTTCATAGGAGACATGTTGGAGTGTATTCTGTGGCCCCTCTACTAAATTTGTAGCTAAAAGAATATATTTCAATGTGTTCATCTGGCACCATTAGGGCTAGAACTTCTTTCAAAACATATACAGTATTTTCCTGCGTATAAGACTACTTTTTAACCCAGGAAAATCTTCTCAAAAGTCGGGGGTCGTCTTATACGCCGGGTCGTATTTCTTATACGGCGAGTATATCCCAAACTCTATATTTTAACTGGAAAAGTTGGGGGTCGTCTTATACGCCCAGTTGTCTTATATGCCGGAAAATACGGTACTAAAATGGGAATTATGGGGTTGCTAACATTCTGCAAAGCAATGACAGTCCGTTGTCCACCAATTGGTTGCAAATACCCTTTTACAAAAGGGTTTACTTAGATGCATACCGTGTTTCCACTATTTTAAGACACCGTCTTATATATTTTTTTTCCTCAAGAAAACGCACTATGGCTTATTTTCAGGGGATGTCTTATTTTTATTACGTAAGCCCCGCCCCGCCTTTTCCTTGGCGCCCTCCAGAACTGCACCTATCACTATGGCTTATTTTCGGGGTACGGCTTATATTTCGCAAATGCGAAAAAATCCTGCTATGGCTTATTTTATGACTACATCTTAAAATAGGGGAAACAGGGTAGTAATAGAGTTTCCAAAGGCAAGTTTCGGATTTTCTATAAAATTATGGAGTTCTGTCTCTATATAGTCTAGCAAACAAAAACAAAAAAATTACAAATGGAAAGAAAGGCAGTGATTGAAATATTTCGATTGGAAGAAGAGAAGTCAGCTCATTATCACACTGCTTCACCCTCTGCTTGGGAAGAAGGGAGTTTGAAGCTGAAGAATGCTCATATGATCATATGCTTTTGATTTGTTCAGTGTCTGGGAAAACGGAATTTAAAGCAGAAGTCCAAGTCTCTTACGGCAACTGGGGGCCCCTATTCTCTTTAATCCTGCCTGCCAAATAGACTATTACTAGTGTTTCAGGATTGATACAGAACTTTTATCTCTATTTCCTATCCATGGCATGAAGCTGCTGTAAATCTTATTGTAAGAGTGACTCCAGCCAGATAATAGAAACTTAATGGCTTCTCTCTGTAAATGTGCTGCCTCAAGGAATTTCTAACAAGGCATACTAATCCATACTTGGGTTCCTTGCATTGAGATCATCTTGCATAGACGATTAGCTCAGAGGCTGCCAGGTTTTCCTTGAATAATCCGCTAAAGATTCTGAACATTGTCTGGAACAAAGCTCTGGATATTCAGTCAGATTCAAAGAGGACCTGTCCTATGAGTAATTCTGTTACAGATTACTGCAATGCATCGTATGCAGGACTGTGTGTGTATATGATGCAGAAACTTCAGTTGGTACAAAATGTGGTTTCTAGATTAGTAACTTGGGCAAGGCAATATGAACACATTGTAATAATACTTTATCACCTCTGCTGCTTCTTGGTGTATTCCCAGGACTAATTCAAAGTTAAGGTCTTATTCAGTGCAGTTTTTCTAGAAAAAGAGGCTCCAGAACTCACCACGAACCCCTCCCTTGTTCTCTTATAATGGCAATAGTGCCCACCTGAGAGGTGCCAGAACTGAAAAAAGGCCTGGTTTTGACCTTTAAAAGTTTGGGTCCTTGATATCTGAAGGTTTCCCATCGCCCCATGTTTTATTTGTTGGTTTGTTTTCTTGCATTTATATCCTGCCTTCCTTCTACCATGGAGCCCAAGGGGTGTGTTTATCCAGACCCAGACCTGCTACGCTTCACCAAGGTAGTAACTTCATGTACCTTCAGATCATACCTGAGACCATACTTACCTGAACTCTGAGAGAGATATGATAGGGGGCTATAATATGAAGACCTTTGGTTGTGGAATGACTTAAATCCCTGAAGCAGTTTTGTAACTTTGTGTGTGTGTGTGTGTGTGTGTGTGTGTGTGTGTGTGTGTGTGTGTGTGTTTAATAAGGTGCAGAATAGATATTTAAATGAATGGGCGCTTTAAAAAAAGGAAAACGGCTTCTTGGATCACAAGGGAAGAAAAGATAAAGCAGCCTGCAATTCATTGGTGTATACATGTCATTGTTTTTGAAACAGGAGGAAACAATTTGTCCCGTTGGAGAAAACTCTTGGTTTTAATTTTGCATTTAAATGTACCCTGCGTTGAAGCCACAACTTCGTGAGGTTTTGGATCATTTGTTTTCAGGGCACAATGATGCAGAAAAGAGATTGAACTATAGCAAAGGGGACTAGCTATTCTCTGTTTTCTTAGTTGAAAACAAGAGCTCCTAGCCATCTCCCAAAGACATGCTTCTTAGCTTATTTGTGCCCTGTATTGTTTTATGTGTGGCTTTTCACTCCCAGACTATTACTGCTGCCTCCTGTTGTCGGGCGACTCTTTCTTTTGTATGGAGTGTTTCTTAATTGATGTCCTGAGTGATTGGGGCTGTGAGGATACTTCCTAGGTAGGGAAGACACATATGGTTAACAGAGCTACAATTTTCACCACGAGGCTGGAAAGTCACTGAGTACAGATCACATAATAGCCCCACTACTGAGTTCCACCTCATAATCCATACTGACTTTTGGAAAATATCTGGCTGCCTTTCTCTTAGCTCAAGATTAACTTAGTGACGTTAACTTACCATCATTTGAAACTTATTTATTATGGTCTAGGAGATCAAAGCCCATTAATCTAAGTTTAATACATCCCATTCTTGTCCTAGAAACCAGAGCCTCTTGTATGGTCTGGAGGCCAATCCACATTTGAGCTTCTAGTTATCACTGTGACCCTTTCACCCTGTGATCTCTGTGACGTGGGTGACGCTGTGATCTAAACCACTGAGCCTTTTGGGCTTGCCGATTAGAAGGTCAGTGGTTCAAATCCCCACGACAGGGTGAGCTCCCATTGCTGTGTCCCAACTCCTGCCAACCTAGCAGTTCAAAAGCACACCAGTACAAGTAGATAAATAGATACCGATGTGGCAGGAAGGTAAACGGTGTTTCTGTGCGCTCTGGCACTCGTCACGGTGTCCCGTTGCACCAGAAGTGGTTTAGTCATGCTGGCCACATGACCCTGAATAGCTGTCGGTGGACAAACACTGGCTCCCTCGGCCTGAAAGCGAGATGAGCGCCGCAACCCCATAGTTGCCTTGGACTGGACTTAACCATCCAGGGGTCATTTACCTTTACCTTTTTTTATCTCTGTGTATGTATGTTTTTATGTATAATAATAATAATAATAATAATAATAATAATAATAATAATAATTTATTATTTGTACCCCGCCCATCTGACCGGGTCCCCCCAGCCACTCTGGGCGGCCTCCAACAAACACTAAAATACATTGAAATATTACAGATTAAAAACTTCCCTAAACAGGGCTGCCTTCAGGTGTTTTCTAAAGGTCATGTAGTTGTTGATCGCTTTGACCTCTGAAGGGAGGACGTTCCACAGGGCGGGCGCCACTACCGAGAAGGCCCTCTGCCTGGTTCCCTGTAGCTTTGCTTCTCGCAGTGAGGGAACCACCAGAAGGCCCTCGGCGCTGGATCTCAGTGTCTGGGCTGAACGGTGGGGGTGGAGACGCTCCTTCAGGTATACAGGACCGAGGCCGTTTAGGGCTTTAAAGGTCAGCACCAACACTTTGAATTGTGCTCGGAAACGTACTGGGAGCCAATGTAGATCTCTCAGGACCGGTGTTATGTGGTCATGGCGGCCACTCCCAGTCACCAGTCTAGCTGCCGCATTCTGGATCAATTGCAGTTTCCGGGTCACCTTCAAAGGTAGCCCCACGTAGAGCGCATTGCAGTAGTCTAAGCGGGAGATAACCAGAGCATGCACCACTCTAGCGAGACAGTCTGCGGACAGGTAGGGTCTCAGCCTGCGCACCAGATGGAGTTGGTAGACAGCTGCCCTGGACACAGAATTAATCTGCACTTCCATGGACAGCTGTGAGTCTAAAATGACTCCCAGGCTGCGTACCTGGTCCTTCAGGGGCACAGTTATGCCATTCAGGACCAGGGAGTCCCCCACACCCATCCGCCCCCTGTCCCCCAAAAACAGTACTTCTGTCTTGTCAGGATTCAACCTCAATCTGTTAGCCGCCATCCATCCTCCAACCGCCTCCAGGCACTCACACAGGACCTTCATTGCCTTCACTGGTTCTGATTTGAAAGAGAGGTAGAGCTGGGTATCATCCGCATACTGATGAACACCCAGCCCAAACGCTCTGATGATCTTTCCCAGCGGCTTCATATAGATATTAAAAAGCATGGGGGAGAGGACGGAACCCTGAGGCACCCCACAAATGAGAGCCCAGGGGTCTGAACACTCATCCCCCACCACCACTTTCTGAACACGGCCCAGGAGGAAGGAGCGGAACCACTGTATAACAGTGCCCCCAGCTCCCAACCCCTCTAGACGGTCCAGAAGGATGTTATGGTCAATGGTGTCAAAGGCCGCTGAGAGGTCCAGCAGAACTAGGAAACAGCTCTCACCTTTGTCCCTAGCCCTCCGGAGATCATCGACCAGCGCGACCAAGGCAGTTTCAGTCCCATGATGAGGCCTGAATCCCGATTGGAAGGGATCCAAATGGTCCGCATCCTCCAGGCGTGCTTGGAGTTGTTCAGCAACCACCCGCTCAATGACCTTGCCCAAGAATGGTAGATTTGAGACTGGGCGATAGTTGGCCATAATGGCCGGGTCTAAAGATGGTTTTTTAAGAAGCGGTTTAATGATCGCATCCTGCTTTTCCCTGGTAGAGGTTGGCTGTAATGTATGGAAGGAAATAAGTGGGCTTCCCATCCAGGTACTAACTAGGCCCAAATATATGTTGGCTTCAGAAATGAAATTGCATCAGGTGTCATTTTCTGGACCCCAAACTGGAGGTTTGGGGAAGAATAGCCAACAAACACTGCTGACCCTTTGATTCCAAGTCTGCCATCAAGGATGATATGGGTTCTACGTGGATTTCGAATTGCGGAGTTCAGGTATACTAAATCTGAACACTGAAATCCTGTGAGAAGCTGTTGGACATACCTTTAGTGCAACATGTTGGGTACAAGCAACTGGTTCCATGTATTGACCTAGAAGGCCTTGAGGAACCTTCTGGTAAGAATAATATAATTCTATCTTCTCAAGGTGAAGGACAAAAGCAAATCTCATTTTTTTAAAAAAGGTGTGTGTGATTTTAATAGCTGGGGGGCTATAAACTCATGTGGAACTACATTTAGTGCACACTCTTAGTTTTTAAGGAAATCTCTGGAATCCTTCATGGCTCATCCATACCATCTAATTTTTAGAGTAGTTTTTAGACACCCAGCAGCCACCTGCACGACTTAAGGCCTTCTCCACCAAAACAGTCATGCCAATTCCCCCTTTTAATTTTCACCGCGACCGCATGATTATTCTTGGTCAAGGCACTTCCTTACAGACTTGGAGCATGCTTATCTGTGGTAACGATCCACTCACCAATTTACCAACCCCACCCTGAAAAGCGGGGGGTGGGGGTGGGGAGGAAGCCATTGTGAATTATAAACTACAAAAAGTAAACATGTATTTTTAGCAGCTTTAATTTACAGTCCCGGTTTTTAAAGGAGGGGAATGTATGTGTTCTCGACAGAAGCTAAATGCTAGGTTGGCAACTTTTAGGTTATTCTGAGAAGGCGGAATGTGGTTGCAGGATATTTTGTACAGAAGAAAGATCCAACACAAGAGTGTGCTGAAAAATGGTACGCTATTTCTTCCCTCTTGAAAACAGGTGTAAATAAACTGTGGAAGTCGAGAAAAACTAGGAAGGGGTACCTGTGTGTGTGTATGAGAGAGAGGGAGAGATCAGAGTTGGTAATACTGTAAACTTTCTGCAGTGCACATAAATTTGCAGTGCACATAAATCTAGGGTCAAAATTGGATAAATATTAGGCATTGGACTCCTGCGCAGTCCACTCTTTCTATTGATAAGAAGTACTTTTTGCACCTGCCCTCTCTGTGGCGTAAAGAGGTTTACTGTTTTGCATACCAGTGCAAATCTTTTCTAAGTAAGACACAGCCCTGAGACTTGGGAGATGCTATGTGCGTCATTACCTGTCCGGATTGGACATGAGTGCTGGATGTAGGCACACCTTAATACAGGCCTGCTTACCTCAAGAGAAACAGCAGAGAGACAAGAGCTTGAGTGATGCAGTAGCTAATAAGTCATCTTTCCTCCCACTGCAATAGCTGAGCAAATAATTAGAGTAAGGAGGGAACTAGTAGGGTATAAGATTTCATTTCATTTCACTTTTAATTTGTATACCGCCTTTCTATCTTACAAAACACAAGGCAGTTTACCGCAACAGCATGCACACGCATTATAATCCAAAACAAAGTTATAATAGAACGTAACTTTAAAATGGAATGACTTAGATCAAATAAAGTAATGTTCAATAAACTAGTACCGTATATTCTGGCGTATAAGACGTCTGGGCGTATAAGACGACTCCCAACTTTTCCAGTTAAAATAGAGTTTGGGATATACTCGCCATATAAGAAATACAGCCCGGCGTATAAAACGACCCCCGACTTTTGAGAAGATTTTCCTGGGTTAAAAAGTAGTCTTATACGCAGGAATATACAGCATATAAATAAAATCTAGTACACAATAATTCAACAATCTAGAACATGTTAAATGAACTCTCAAACCATCAGCGAATAATAAACTGAAATTCACTCATCAGAATTAGAATAAATAATTACTAAACTATTGTCAATAAAAGTTAACAGCAAGTCACAATGCATAAAATACGACAATAGATACAAAACCATGTAAAAGGATCGAATTAATATGTAGCCTGTTGGACTATTTCTGTGAAAGCTTGCTGAACATGGGCTAGTCACACACCCTCTGCCACATGTCCCTCACAGGGTTGCTGGGAGGATGAAAGCGGGAACCCCTCTTGAAAGCAGGGTGATATAAAAACCTAGTTGTGTACTTGAAAGACAGGGGTTTTACCAGTTCGGAAATCTGTTACAGTCCAGGTCAGTAACTTTATTTTTATTTTTGGAGCTGACTAAAGACTTTTCATCAGGAATCAAGGCACAGGCAAAGGTCTTTTTTTCATTTTATTGTGCTCCTTCCCTGGGAATAAAAACGGAAGCATTGGGCAAGTTCTTCATTTACACACCTCCAGGGCTCATTCAGATGCACCTGTGTCTTGGCACATGGCCGTGAGTGTCACGAACTGCCAGGATGATGGGAAGAGGATCCCAGCAAGGAGTGTAGACAGGACTGGGACACACTGGGGCAAGCAGGGGACGGGGAAGGAAGTATAATCTGACAGAGAATGGTGAGGGGATGGAGGTCAGTGCACATGAACCACGGCAGCAGGAACCAGAGCCAGAGAGGAGGCCCTGTCTCCATGAACACGGTGGGCTCTGAGGCGTAGAGAGCAACAGGAGTGGCGCTCTAGGAGGCTGAGGCAGGCAAGGCCCCACAGCTCAACTCACTGAGGCAGGCAAGGCCCCACAGCTCAGGCCAGGTGGGCTTGCTAGCTCTGGGAGGAAGTGTGTGATTCTTCAGCTGGAGTAGGCTCAGGACAGGTGAGGGTCACCTGCCTCGTCAAGCCCAGATGCTGCAATCAGCATGCAAAGTACAAAGGGGAAGCAGAGATGAGGTGCTGGTTCTGCTAAACTGCCCATATTGATGGACCTTGGCTTGGATGTTCCTGGACCTCTACGGCATGGTGCTTTGGGTTTGACTCTGGACTGTGTTTCCTGACCTTTGGACTGTGTTTCTTGTCAGTGGAACTTGGGACTTGACATACTCCCTTGCTGTCAGGTAGGCCCCAGGGGTTCAGGGGACACAGAGAGTAACCGAGAGGGTAATTTGGTTGTGATTTGAGGAGGAAGGGGTGGGGTTAATGGGAGACATTGAGGCACAGAATAGATGGGCAGTGCCAACCCCCTGCCCTGACGTCTCTACATGCCACTAGCTGCACCAGGTACCCAAAGCCAGCCTAATCCTCTATTCTCAAAGCACTTTGCTACTCTGTGCACTGTGCTATCTAGGACACCTCTTGAATTGGTGCCCACTCCAGTTCCCCCAAGCCAAAACCGTGTAGAGGGAAGAAAATCCCTATGACTCCTTCACCCAAATCCACATTAAAGACTCCCAGCACAAAAGCCTCTTGTCCAGGGGCACCTCTCTCATGTCTTACTAGTTGCCAACACTAAAGGGTGTAAATTGATTCTTGTTTTACCAACCTTATTGCCCTTGCTGCAGAACCACCACAGCTATCATTCTGAAATCTGGCAGCATTCATCGTTTGCAAATGTTAACCAGTTTTGCTCCAAATAAAATAAAAGTAATTGACATTTCCTTTTGGGCGGGGGGGGGGGGGTGTCAAAATGTAAAACTGTCCCAACACAACTCTCGCTCGATGTGTTTGTCTGCAATTTGGCTGGCTTCATCCAATCTGGAGGGGCCAGTATGCATGAGATTATATCAACTTCCGTCAGAAGTGTGTGGAGGGGGAGTTAGTTTGCTTTGACTCCCCACTTTAATGGTTTCATTTTCCATGAAGTGAATTTGAATCCTGCCCTTGAGTTGACTGAAACATATTACAATGTGCTTCAAGATAAGGTGGGCAGCTTCCTGAATCTGGATTCAAACTAAATATTGTGGCTAGTGTACAGCAGGGTAGAGTTTTGCCAGCTTCCTGCTGCTGTGGTTGGCAGTTCAAATCCGCACAACGGGATGATCTCCCGTTGCTCTGCCCCAGTTTCTGCCAACCTAGCTGTTCAAAAGCACACTAGTGCAAGTAAATAAATAGGTATCGCTGTGGCAGGAAGGTAAACGGGGTTTCTGTGAGCTCTGGTTTCCGTCACGGTGTCCCGTTGCACCAGAAGTGGTTTAGTCATGCTGGCCACATGACCCGGAAAGCTGTCTGTGGACAAATGCCAGCTCCCTCGGCCTGATAAGTGAGATGAGCTCCACACCTCAGTCGCCTTTGACTGGACTTAATCATCCAGGAGTCTTACCCTTTTTCTTTACCTGTGCACGTATGCACAGGATTGTTTTGTTCAGGCATAACGCATTGTTGTTTTTCAGCCTTTTTTTTTTTTTTACGATAGAGCCTCTCCTTCCAGAGGGGAGGAGTTGTGAGCGGGAGCCGGTTCCCGTGTCGGCAGGGGGGCGTTTTGGCCCCCTGCATCAGCTGTCCCGGCTGCCATGCCGCGCCCCTGGCAGCCAACCAGTCGGGTTGGCTGAGGGGGCGGGGTTTAGCCACGTTTATGCAGCTGCAGCAGTACTGCCCCCTCATTGCGCTCCACTTTTCGGATCTGGGCAACGATATTTGGCTGGCCGACATCATCAGAATCCTCGGGGATTGGTTGCAGCTGTGAGGGCATTGGCGGTGAGCCTCTTTCTGGCTCAGGTGGTGGTTAGGCATTGGAATATGTGTGGTGTATTGGAGGGCAGGGTGTGGCCATCGCCTACCCCTCTACTTGTTGGGTATTCCGTTAAAGGAATCCGGAGGTCGTGGATCCTGTCCAATGCCCTTCTGGCGACTAGGGCCATGGCACAACCCCCGGTGACTTCAGGGGAAGCTTCCAGTTGTATTTGCATCAACAAGCTCCTCCTCATGGTGGTTAACCCTTGAATGACTCACCGCCGAGCGGGGTGGAGTCGTTCTGTTGTTTGATCCAATGCCTAAGCCAATACCACTCACATGCTGTAACCAATAAAAATTGTGGCCTTTTTTAGCCCATTAACCTAAATACACTGTGTCCTTGTGTCTTTCTTATCCTCAAGCGGGTGGCGGGTCCTCGGCTCACAACTGAATCCTCTTTAACTGTTGGTTGGGGATTCTACTGTCGGTAGAGTAGACTCTTTATCTCAGGGTCATGGGTTCAAGCCCCACACTGGGCAAAACATTTCTGCTTTGCAGGACGCTGGACCAGATGCTCCTCATGGCGCCTTCCAAGTCCACAATTTGATGATTCTGTGGTTATGCAGAGAAAAGTATTGCTGGTAGAAAATTGTAATGTATGTGAGAGCATATAGATGGCAGAGATGCTTAAAATTAGACAAAAGCCAGCCTCAAAAAAATACACGGACTCGCATTCTTCATTTGCTAACTAGAGTAAGTGGAACTGCAGTTAATACATTTAATGATGCTGTCAAGCTGTTATCCAAATGGCAAGATTCCTTGCTGCGCAGTTGAGGCCTATGACATCTTATTGTGACCAGTGATCCCTATTGTACTAGCATGAATTTCCTGAGTTTTCCCTGTACAGTATGTAGTTTGTTAGCCTTGCAGAAGCGCAAGGCTTTGGTTTCGGGATCCAGAAGTCTGGAATACATAATTTTTGTTTAGCATTTCTTGCACTGGAGCTGATTAATCATTCTTTGAACTGGATTGTTCCCATACCCACACGCTGCTTATAATTAATTTTCACATAACTGATCGAAATGCTGTTTAATGCAAACGTGTGTGATACTTAGCAAGCCTTTGGGTGGAATTTTGCTACACAAACCATTTCTCTTCTGGAATGCTTCAAACACTAGGAAATATTTGTATATATAAATGTTTTATTGTGAAGGGTGTCTCACATGGGAAGATGGATTTAATTTTTTTCCCTCTATATGCATAGATTTTTATTATTATTGGTGAATATCCATGTACAGTTGTTGATTCTCTTGTAATTGTGCAAGATTTTCTTTTAACCATTGCAGTGGTGGATTTGTGGTTGTTCCTCTGGCAAATATTCAGCCCGGACACTGAGATCCAGTGCCGAGGGCCTTCTGGCGGTTCCCTCATTGCGAGAAGTGAGGTTACAGGGAACCAGGCAGAGGGCCTTCTCGGTAGTGGCGCCCTCCCTGTGGAACGCCCTTCCAGCAGATGTCAAGGAAATAAGCAGCTATCCTATTTTTAAAAGACACCTGAAGGCAGCCCTGTTTAGGGAAGTTTTTTATATTTAATGCTGTATTGCAGGGGTGGCCAACTCCCAAGAGACTGTGATCTACTTACAGAGTTAAAAACTGGCAGTGATCTACCCCCTTTTTGGGGGTTCAGGTCAAAGTTGTTGAGCTTTTTGGGGGGAGAAGGAAAGCCCCTTTTTGGCATTCAGGTCAAAGTTGTTGTTGAGCTTTTTTGGGGGGAGAAGGAAAGTCCTGTTTTTGGGGGGTGCAGGGCAAAAAAATTGAGCTTTTTTTAGGGGAGCCAAAGTTGTTGAGCTTCTTTGGGGGAGCCAGTGACCTACCACAGATATCCAGTGATCTACCGGTAGATCACGATCTACCTGTTGGACGTGCCTGCTGTATTGTTTTAACATTTGACTGTAAGCCGCCCAGAGTGGCTGGGGAAACTCGGCCAGATGGATGGGGTAAAAATAATATATTATTATTATTATTATTATTATTATTATTATTATTATTATTATATTTATGGTTGAGATAACTGGCAGTGCAATTTGCTACCATGTGCTACACACTGGTTGCTCCTATAAGTGGTCCACTTAGGTGCTATGATACACTACTGCTTTGGGGACGATAACAGTATAACTTAATCAGAAATGTTCGTATTCTAGAAGCAAGCTAATTCTTTTAAATGCCACATGTTTAAAAAGCTTTAAAAAAAATCTTAGGTGCAACAAATCAGTGCTACAGCTCAGCTGATGATGCTTCTGGCAGTTTAGTATTAAATTATCCCATCAGTTTGGAGAATTTTCTACAAACTTTAGAAGGGGATGTGGCTGCTGATACATACTGGAGAAAACCCAGTCCCTTGGACTTCACATCCATCAAAAGATATCACACCATGATGGTCATCCTAACAGGACTCATGTCATCAGAATCTCCAGTAACACACAGCACTTTTCAGCACTATTTGAAAGATTATTTGGTCAAAGCACACTGTGACCATCTGGAAGAAGACCTCTTATGATTTCCCTCTTGCGCAAGGTGACCAGATAATGAACATACATAGTGGCACGTCCAAAATTAGGTTTGAACTACACACCTGCCCTTGGCCCAACTACCAAGTATGGCCATACTTTTGAAATTAGGAACAACAGATGTACAGTGTTAGGTGAATCCCTTTGAGAAGAACATATTGCTGGCAGCTGTGTTATTATTGAGGCACGGAAACATTAAAAGCTGCTATATTTGGATCTCTCTTCTTTTTTAAAAAAAAGTATGCATGGGTTTTTTTAATAGATCTTAAGGCAATTTTTAATCCATATGAGGTAAAATTGATATCTCCTCAGCATCTGTAGTTGGGCGTACAGTGGCCATTTTTGTTCACACAATGGAGGTTGTGTGTGGCTTATTTTCCCCACAGTGCTTGGAGACATGACTGTGTGACGAAACTAGTGTGAGCTAGCCCTTTACAGGGACAGCAGCAGTCCTTTCCATGATAGCAAGTGCCCTTTTTTAAATTCTCCACAGAAATGGAAACTAAGCAACAGGACAAAACTTATTCTTGCATGGCTGGGCAGAGTGGCTGCAGTGAAGATGACTCTTCTGTTTCTGCCTCTCTCCCCCTGCCTCTTCCCTCTCACCCTTTTGTTGTAGTGTGGGTTAATGATTTCAGCAAGTGATTTCAGCTCTCTGACATAGCAGGCAGGAGACAGCTTCTTCATGTAACAACTCTTTATTCAGGCAAACAAGACTGAGGGAACTGAGGGTAGGGAGGCTACATTTATAGGGACAGAGGACTGGCTAGGAAAAGATACATTTTGGAGGGAACAATCTCAAGCAATCACACAGCTGCTTTTTGGTGGGAACCAATAAGACAGAGGATCCAAATGCAGCAACTTGAATGCACCAATAGTAACTGTTCCTTCTGGGACAGGAAGGCAGTTACTTTACCCTAATGTGATTACAGACAATAGTAATACAGATATGATAACACTCTGAATCAATACACAACACCTTTTATCCAGGCACCTCCAATATGGACTGAGAAGAAAACTCTTCAGCGTCAGCAAAAAAAACTAACCCCAACCCTGGTGAATGGTTTTATCAAGTCTCAGTTGAGGAAATCAACCCTCTATAGCAGGCATGGCCAAACTCGGCCCTCCAGAAGTTTTTGGCCTACAACTCCCATGATCCCTAGCTAGCAGGACCAGTGGTCAGGGGTGATGGGAATTGTAGTCTCGAAATATCTGGAGGGGCGAGTTTGAGGAAGCCTGGTTTAGGAGTTCTGACTCTCTCATGCCAACTTAAACAGCTAATACCATCATAACCCAGATGTGGATTGGGTGTCCATTGAATTAGGTAAAGAGGGACAACCTTACAGAGCTTTTCCTTTTTGTAAAAGTAACACTGGGGGAGATAGGAAACACATTTATGCAGGCAGCCTTAAAAATTGGGAGGAAATGCGTGCACATTTTGGCACCACAAAAGTTGATGCTTCGACCCTTTCTGAACCACCTTCAATTTAAGGTATACTGACAAATATGCTCAGTGGAGAGATTGGGAGGAAAGGGGTTTACCTACTTACACAGGATTTTGGATTTATTTTAAAATGATTGCTTGCTTGACAGGGAGCAAATGAAGGAGAGGTGTGAACTAACTGGCTACAGCTGGTGCAGATCCAGACATTTAGTCAGGCAAGGAAGAAGCCCTTATTGTCTATCGCTCTTTGAATGCCTTTCACAGGATAGGCCATCAAGGCTATCATGCCGTAATAACCTGATTCACTTGTCTTAATATAAAACAGATTCAACATTTCTTCC
The DNA here is from genome assembly GCA_034641385.1 of Darevskia mixta. Taxonomy (NCBI): domain Eukaryota; kingdom Metazoa; phylum Chordata; class Lepidosauria; order Squamata; family Lacertidae; genus Darevskia; species Darevskia mixta. Next base: position 6,995,396 of record JAWWNH010000029.1, read on the forward strand.
CTTAAACAATACCCAAAGGGCTTCATTTTTCATAATTTGGAGCATCTCTGGAGCTAAAACGAGAGGAATTAAGGGAACATTTTGTATTTTATGCAGTCAGCAAGTATATATCTTAATGCATCAACCAACAGTCTGAGAGGCAATACTAAGAAGCACCATGCTATTCTATTGATATATATAGGGTAGTACTTTACGGAACACCATCTTATTGCTTATCTACACCTTTTTATTAGCATTCCTAACTAGAGATGATGCAGGGATTTGGTTGGATGCACATTTTAATATGAACCTCATCTGCACTTCCCAAAATACTGTATGACCTGAAACTTGGCTATCCTCCTTTGGATTTTGCTGCACTTTGAATTGAATTGCAGTGTAGTCCAGCAACAGCAAAATGTGTGCAGAAAGGTGTATATTAGGGGGAAGTGTATATAAGAATGCATATGATAATGAATATAGCATACAAACATGCATTGTACCAGTAAAAATTTTCATTAAAATTTATCAAAATTTTCATGAGGGCTAAGGGGAAAAAAACCACAAATTGATGCAGAAATGTGGAAAATTTAAGACTGGGGGAGGGGGGACTAGAAACTGAAATAAACCAAAACTGACAGATTTGTCTATCGTTATTCCTAACCCTACACTTGCATTCTACGTACATGAAAAGAACGTTTGACCTTTCCAAATGCATGCAATTTCCAGGGAAAGAAAGTGAATGGAGGGGCATTTTTATGTGGTCTCCATTCTGCAAATAAACAAACATATTTCCATAGTGTGCTTCTTATTGCAGACCCCCTGCCTAGCTGCGATTTGCATGGTCTTCATTGGGACCAGATGCCTTTAAAGAAATTCCTCGTTTGATTATTATCGACACCCAATTCCTCCAGACTTCAGGCAGCCATTATGCACAATTAGAGACACTGATTTGTGTCTGTCCTGAAACTCATTTATGTGCATCCCAAACTTGAACAATGGTTGCGGTGACTGCCAGAAGGCAAGCCTGAAGTGATCTGTAATATCTAAACACTCTCATCAGCACAGGATGAAATTGCAGACTCTCCCTATACATCTGTTTTTTAAAATAAGTGATCTCACACATGTTATTTTGGAGAGTCTAAAATGGGCTGACCATTTCACATTAGGATTTTTTTAAAAGTACAAAATAGGATACCAGCTCCTAAGAATTAGATTCTGCTTCCTCCGCTGTACAAGCACATGCCTCAACACACAAAGGGCTTATTTCTCCAACATGAGCAAAGTTTTTCCCCACCATCAAAACTAGTCCCTCCCCTCCTTAATATGTGGGGGCCAAGGATACAGCTGCATCCATGGGTTTGTCCGCACTTCCGCTGATCTGTGTCTAGAAAATACGGGGCAGAGCAGCAAACCCAGTTGCTGTTTGTTCCGATTCAGCACTAAAGATCAGCTTTTATTGAAGAGTGTGCTCTCTCTGTGTGTAGATGAATGGACATACCTAGTCTTAGATACTGAAACTTCATTCATGTAAATCTTCACGATGCCAATTGAGCCATATTTTAAGGAAGCTCTCTCAGGACCCAGGTTTCGTAGCTCTCCAGGAACTACTGTACCCAATAATAGCAGCATTTTAATCTGGTGGCTAGTGCCAATTTCTGCCTTCTCTGAGCTTTCAACTTCTTCCAGTCAATAAAGCATAATGAAGAGGTTGTGATCTCATACTACTGGGAAGAACTCCAGATCAAAGAAAGCCTTTTCATGTTCCCTTCATTTTGTTATCCAAGCTTTTCATTCTATGTTCTGGGAGCCATAGACTGAAAAGCTTAAATTAACAGTTAAGTGAGTTACTTTGACAGCACCAAAATCCTTACGGCGCTTACTTCAAAGGGATGAGCTGTCCGATGGGCTGTGTTTAAAAGTAAGCCTAGCATCCTCACCAACCTTTTAAGTGAGGTGCATTAAAATGTATATTATATACACAGTGTGCTTTAGGAAGTTGGAGATATTCCTCTTGGAAATTACACTCTTGTTACAGAAAGGGTTGGGAAAATAAAATCTCACATCTTGCTCAAAGATGCAGCCACCTGTATATTATTCATACTAATTTATGTTTACTGAATTGAAACTGAATTGACTTTTTGTTAACCTTCTGCTGTAGCAGTAAATAAATGTCTACTGGAAATATATTTCCCTCTTCAAGGGTCTTTATTGACAAGTAGCAGGGCATAGGGCACACCCTGAGTTGATCTTTCCTGTGTAGAGGAGTCTGGCCAATGAGGAACTCCTGCTGTTAAAATCACTTGGATTGCTTAGTTACAGATTGATAATCATATGCTACCTTCTGCTCTATAGTACAATATTTCTGGACCTCTCTTTCAGACCCTCCAAGTGTCCCTATTTTCCAGGGACACCCCTGATTTAGAAAAGTCGTCCTGGTTTCTGATTTGATCCTGGAATGTCCCACTTTTCCTTAGGATGTCCCTGTTTTCATTGGTGAAATGTTGGACGGTGTGTGTGATGTATGTGTCTTTAACTGTGGATTTTCATTGTGTGCACCTGAATCCTATTAGCTGGGATACAGGTATTTTAATTGGAACCTGTTTCCCTCCCTGTATTTCATTCTGTCGTTTCCTCCCCTTTCGGTGTGGACGCCGTTCCTGAGTATGATTCCTTAATAAACTATGACTGCTGTTTAGTAAGGACTGTCTAGCAGCGTTGCTTCCTCATTGCTGAGGTCCAGGGTTTTCTGGAGACACTACAGTGTGGAGTTATCCGACGACCGAGCCGTCTGAAGGCAATCCTGTATAGGGAAGTTTTTAAAAATGTTTAATGTTTTATTGTGTTATTATATCTGTTGGGAGCCGCGCAGAGAGGCTGGGACAACATAGTAAGACGTGTGGGGTATAAATAGTAAAATTATCATTATGGAATGGGGCGGTCCCTATTTTCATCAGAGAAATGTCGGAGGGTATGCTCTTTTTACTCTCTGGTTTTGCACTTGTAACCATATCGTTGCCTCCATTTCTGGTGGTCAGGATTAGGGTGCTGCTGGTACATGTAACATAACCAAAGCAGCATCACCCATTTTCAAAACGGAAGTATCATAAAGTTTGGGGGACCCCTAAAGGTTGCAGAACTGCAATTATTTAGAAGGAAAAGACAACCTTAAATGGGGAAGAACTGCAACAGCCCAATGAGGACTGTGCATGTTCAGAGGCCACAGCTACCTAACTCTGGTTGGTGGCAGGACAAAACCAGGAGAATGAGGGGGAAAGGAATGAAGTGGCTGGAATCCTAGGCAGGAAATCCCTCAGCACTGCAACATTTTGTTTCAGATCCAATTTATATTGTCTCGTCTTTCCCACGTTCGTAGATGCATATATCTGTGCATTAAGTTCACTTTTATTGGTGAACTTAACTCGGTTTCTATAGTGGGGTAGTTTTTTTCTGAGAAAAATTGTGCACTTGAAAAATGTTGCATCGTTCTAAATTGAAACAATTCAGTTTTTAATTTCCATAGATCTTTAAATGAATTGCTCCAACTTTGGAAAGCAAGACTTGGATGAAAAGAGAACTTGCAAAGCCCAATATGAATATTTCCTCCCTTCACATTTAAGCTGAAACTCATGCTGGTAGATAAAGGGTGCACACACACACACACCCCCAAACCGACGATGCAGCAGCAGTATATGCAAGATATAAACATCAGTGTAGCTCCTGCAGCTGGAGATAATTTTCTCATTTTGGCAAAGTACCCATTTTCAAACTAAAGCTCTTCATTCGTGATCTTCCTTTATTACTCAGTGGAAAGTCCCCAAGGATGGATGGAGCTATGAAGAACATCAGGTGAATTATAAAACACTGAGCATACTTGGTCACCCGAGCGAACAATATTTGCTTGTTGTGTGTCAACAACTAAAAACATCTGGAGAACCACCAAGGATGGGTAGTACAGGACTAGGGCAGGCCCTTACCTTAGGTAGAATGAGGCAACTGCCTCAGGCAGCAGATGCTGCTGGGTAGTAAGCAGCAGTAAGGAACTGGAGAGCAGACTTGTGTGTGGCATGTGGCTTGCCCTGTAGCACCAAACCAGCCTGATTCCCTCAGGTGCAGTCCAGGATGCTGTCCTGTTGCCAGTACTGAAGAAATATTCTATAATTTTTGCTGGAGCACAACCACCACGGCTTTTGTGAGTGCGAGCCCTGTCTCGCTAGCCTAGGAAGGTTGTTTAAGGGTAGGGTCAGAGCCAGTGTGGTGTAGTGGTTAAGAGCGGTAGACTCGTAATCTGGGGAATTGGGTTCGCTTCCCCTCTCCTCCCACATGCAGCTGCTGGGTGACCTTGGGCTAGTCACACTTCTTTGAAGTCTCTCAGCCCCACTCACCTCACAGAGTGTTTGTTGTGAGGGAGGAAGGGAAAGGAGATTGTTAGCTGCTTTGAGACTCCTTCGGGTAGTGATAAAGCCGGATATCAAATCCAAACTCTTCTTCTTCTTCAGTGGCTGGAGCACCTTTGGCACGTGGAAGGTCACAGGTTTAGTCATTGGTATCTCTGGATAGCCTCCCTGCCGACTCACATGGGGACTGGGAATGGAACTTGTTCTTCACTTCTATGGTGTATTACTTATCTTCACTATTTTTACGGGGGGGGGGGGGGCTGTTCTCCTTGCTGTTCCTCAACAGTACATTTCAAAGGGAGGGGTAGTGACTACAAAAAGCAGAGCAAGCAATACATGACCCTCTGGCCTCGGAGTAGTGGCTGCTGGCCTATGGTGGCTGCTGGCCTAAAATGGCTTTTGTGTGGTTCTGATTCTCTTCCGTTTCCAGCTGATTTTTTTAAATTAAAAAATATTTATGCATTTTTACAACTTATATATACATCATACAATATTCATCATTTATTCCTTATCCTCGGACTTCCCAGCCCATCTCTCCTTGGCATTCTAGGTAGTCTTTTGAGGGCTGCATATTCTATTCTTCCACCCATTTTCGTCTCAAATCTTACTTTATTCAGTGTTATCTGTTCCTCATATGTCCATGCCTACTTGTGGGTTAAACGAACTAGTATACCCTCTAAGATACCCTCCAAAACACTTCCACTCATCTCTTATCCGTGACTGATCTTTATTCCTTAATTTTGCAGTCGTTGTTACTAATTCTGTGTATTCTATCAATTTCTACAGAATATACCGGGAGTTTCCACCTGATTTTATCCTCCTAACAACAACCCTGTGAGATAAGTTAGGTTGTGACTGATCTAGTGTAATCCTTTCTGTTTACCTAGGTCCAAGGCTGAGGGAAAATATGGGCCCCAGTCTCTCCCGTCCTGAATATGAAAAACTAATTTTGAATGTTACAGGTAGGTAGCCATGTTGGTCTGCCGTAGTCGAAACAAAATAAAAAATAAAAAATTCCTTCCAGTAGCACCTTAGATAAACTTAGTTGGTCTCTAAGGTGCTACTGGAAGGAATTTTTTTATTTTTTATTTAATTTTGAATGGAAGATGAACAATTTAGCTTTGTAAATATATGAGTTTAGGAGTTTCCTTCCCGTGGCCCTATCCCTTAAAATGATGTGTGCCTTCATGAGTCTATAACTTTTCCCACACATAACAAGGTGGAATAATTATAGCCCGAAGACTGATGTATGGAATTGGAATTGGAACTGTTCCATATTTATTATGTTTGAGTGAATAAAGGAGGACTGCCATGTTTGAGGTTGCAATCCCATTTCCTATCAATCTCGGGGAAATACCTTTCCTTTTAGAAATAAATTTGAATGCCACAAGCAATGTTTGAAGAAATGTGCATAACAGAAAATGAATTCTAACAACTTACTCGCCTTTCAAACCTGAGTTGCATCCTGCGTTATCCTTTCTACTCCCTGCCTCTTAGCTGGATAATTCCAGTCTATGGGTTCTCCAGTTATTAATCAAATCCCAAATGCAATAGAAGGGCATGTCTTACTGAAAGAGAGGGCAGGCCAGCTGCACTAGTGGATTGTTCCTGTGCAAAAGGTCTAATCACAGAAATTGTTTGGTCTGAAAATGGTACATCAGAGAACATATGGGATAAATTACACCACAAGCTCGAAACCACTCTTACATTTTAAAATCTCCTGGGGTCAGACCTTCACTTTAGAGATGCTCTGATGTTTCTGCCTTAGTCTGATGTCTCCACTAAACACATTTACTTTACAACAAGAGGAGCTATGCCTTCAAAAAGGTTTCTGTAAGAAGTGGCATTTTACGAGCTCGGTGGAGACAAGATTGTGTTGCATAAATCATTGCACCTGTGACATGGATAAGATTCGCTTGAAGTATTACAGATTTCTAATCACTTATCTGTTGGTGGGGTGGGGGAGAAGGGATCGCTGCATGTGAAGACTGCATGCATATTAGGGATGGGTGAAATGGTTGGTTTTGTTTTGTCTCAGTTTCTTACTTTTTCCACTCTTGAGTTCAGTTCTCTATATTTCCAAGGGCTTTATAAGGCCTCATGATAATTTAGCACTATTTTGGTTTAAATTTATCCTCATATATATTTTGCCCACTGGTGGCACTGTGGGTTAAACCACTGAGCTTAGGGCTTGCCGATCAGAAGGTCAGTGGTTCGAATCCCCGCAACGGGGTGAGCTCCCGTTGTTCGGTCCCAGCTCCTGCCCACCTAACAGTTCAAAAGCACATCAAGTGCAAGTAGATACATAGGTACCACTCTGGCGGGAAGGTAAACGGTGTTTCTGTGCGCTGCTCTGGTTCGCCAGAAGCAGCTTAGTCATGCTGGCCACATGACCCAGAAGCTGTCTGCGGACAAACGCCGGCTCCCTCGGCCTATAGAGCGAGATGAGCTCACAACCCCATAGTCGTCCATGACTAGACATAATGGTCAGGGGTACCTTTACCTTTACACATTTTTGCAAAGCCATTAGCCTTATAGGTTACATTTTGTATGCCATTTTCACCAATATATGCTTTTTATGCACACTTTATACTAGTATATGCACTTTCGTACACATTACCTGCCTGGAGAACTGCATTGCAACATTTGGAGAAGTGTGCAAATATTGTTTTTGTTTGCGTATTGTTTTGTAAAGTGTGGTGTGATATTGATGTGTATGCATTAATGGAATGCTGTAATTGACTGAGGGGGAAATCCTGTGGCACTTAAAAGGGTAACAAATTTATAGTAGCATGAGCTTTCACATGTTAGACTCCCATTGATTGGATTCATGCATCCCCAACTGATGTATGTGTGAACCTACATGGAAAATGCAACCTAATCAGATTTTACCTTACTGTAAACTTGTGGTCTAGAGCCTTACTCATCACTCTTCAGGAACTTTCTGCAACAGAGCCCAGAATGAGCTGAAATCTCTGTGAGTTCTGCTCTGTTTGCTTCACAAAGTATATTTTGCATTAGACAAAAAGCCTTTACAAGTCAGGTTTCACAACCTGAATATTTTCATTAGGCTTCTGTAAACAGAAAGTTGATACGTCCTATTGATCGCTTGAACAGGTGGGAAAATGGCACATTTGAATGCTTTCGCAACATAAAAACTCCATGCAGGAGAAAGTGTCTCGAGGAGAAAGCTCAGCAATCCTCTTGTCTCTTAGTATTGTTCACTGCAGTTTCACAGATCTACCTAGAAGCAAACCATTCACCAGTTATAATCTGTACATCCCAGTTTAACAACCAGCGGTTTAGATAAATAGGTAGAATAATAGAAGCATCAAATAGAAATCCAATTTCCCTGGTTTACATCTGTTCTACAGCCACAGTCTGAGGACCTACTTTTACAGAAATAACGGCATAAAATTATCAATCGAGAGAGTGTGCGTGTAAATATATACAACAGCTCATTAATTGAACAAGATGAATATGCTGTTCTGGATAAAGGGCTGTTACTAGCTGATCCGAAAGTATGTCCCTGGGTTCTTTCCTATTTTTTCCACCACAGTAGCAGCAGCAGCAACAACAAAGGATTTAAGTAATTGCATCAATGTTCCCCAAGCAGAAGCAAAAAGAGAAAGCATCTAAAAAAACCCAGGTCAAAACGAAATGTCATTCCCCCCCTATTCTGTTCAACAGTTTAAGTAAATCCACTTGTCCCTCACATCTGGTATATACAAATTCATAATATCTATATACACACACATGCATCATATGGGACTTCCACATGTTACTTTGAAGATGTGAAAAGTGGGTGTTGGAGCATTTTCGGCTCTGCAACTGGCTTTTAATATTTACCACGTGTAAAGCACCGATCAAGCAGATAACCTGATGGAGGGCTCTGTTGTCTGGGAGTTGGTTGGGTCAGGTGACAGTAAATGTAATCTATTCCTTCCCCAGCATTAGAAATCCACAGGGCTGAAGAAGAAAAATGGTATCGGAAGAAGCCCTTAAAGACAAGCAAAAGTACATCTAGTTCCCATGGTGAAATAGGGTAATGACTTCTGAATGTGTAAGAAAGGAATGGAAAAAGAGTTAAGGAACAGCTGCTGGCAAGTTACTGTTTTAGAGTTCAGCCACTTTTAGCCAGATAACCACCAGCAAACGAAACTACAATAGTATTTCAGAAGGGGAAAGGGGCAATTAATCTACGAGTGACCGGAGTTCCCTTCACATCTGCATGGGCTCTGGAGCAGCAACACAGTGACTTTTGACTCTTCGTTAGACCCCGAAACTCAGTTCTATCAGGGCCAAACTACATGTTAGCATTAAATACAATCCTCAATTTATTTGGTTGGCTTTAGTACTTTTTAAAAAAATAGTAGCTTGCTGCTTCCCTCCTGGAAAAGCCCCTCCTGGCTTTGTGGGGCGAGGCAGTTTTAACCGGAACTGTAGCTTGGGAAAGGCTAAATCTTCCCTCCCCATCTTCAGTACGCTTCAGGTTAAGAACTCCGCTAAGAACAGAAATCGTGCTCTGGCGGCGCAGTGGGAGCAGGAGGTCCCATTAGCTAAAGTGGTGCTTCAGGTTAAGTACGGACCTCCGGAACAAATTAAGTACTTAACCCGAGGTACCACTGTACAAGAAGTGATAATCTTTTCTCTGTTCAGCTTCTTTTTCTCTTGCACACAACTTAAAAAAACCCAACTTTTTGAACTCAGTGGAATAGCTGCATAATTCCCCCAGGTGCGCATGAGTTTAAACCAGCCATGTCCTCCCACATAGGGAACAAGTCGTATCTTCACCCTGAAGCATAAATATGATGCTTGAATATGCAAACGCCCAGTGTGGGATTCTAACTCTTCAGATGACTGTCTGGGGACGGAGTTGGAAAAGTAAGTATTTCTCAGTGTTCTTTCTCAAATGCTTCCTGTGCTACAAGGCTGCCATTGTGGATGGTGGGCTTTGGGAAACAGCTTTCCCGTTTTCAGAACAACAACAAAAATATCCACCATAAACTTTGCAGTAGAAAAGAAAACAGGAGAGAGGAAACAGGAAAATGCTGGAGCTAGTTGTGTTTAGAAAAAAAGAAAGGATCTAGGCATTACTTTTGGTATCGTGGGTCCACGTGGAATTTTCAGAAATGCCCTGAGTGCCGGTCACAAAATGGCTGCCATTGGAGCATGGCATAATGTAAAATGGCTGCCATATGAGAGGCAGGACAACAGACAGGTGTGGGAACACAGCCCTCCCGCATCAGCGACCCATCCATAGGGGGGAAATGGACTTGTGTCAGCCGCTGCTGTGCTCACTTACGTACTGAAAGAAGCTTTTTGAACTGCCCCATTGTTCCCAACAGATGGGAGGGTGGGTGTCAAATCCTGGCACCCAGTGAAACGTGGGGAAGTTGGGGTGTATTCAATATACGAGAGGCTGAGGCAATCCAAGCGGGAACTGAGCAGGAAGAGCAAGCAGCTGCTTGTGCGTTGTGGATTTTTGAAGGGAATATTTACTGAGATATTTATTTTGCGGGTATCACTGGAGCCATCAATGGGGACACAGCTGACCTCTGGGGTATTGCCTTCATGCCTTGCTTGTAAGTTGCCCTGGACTGTCTGGCTGGGCACTGACGGCCCTTTGCTTTTGATGCAACAAGGCTCTGCATAATTTGGCTTTAAGGTAAAACTAAGAGAACAGATCACCTCTGAAGGTCAAAGGTGCCCTTATGGCAGATCCATAAGTAAATGGTCAGCAAGCAGTAGTCCTCTGTTAGCTTCAGAGGCCACTCGTTTTTACCCAGACTAGGGCATTTATTGTTGAGCTATGGGGCAATAGATCGCACCTGGCTATAGTATGCTCAGTTGTTCATGTGCTACATATTTCTCTGCGTTTGATTTTTATGCACCAGCATCTATGCCAACACACCACATTTGGACTCCTCACAAAATATCCAGAAATGGTACATGGTGCTGTCTATGTTAGCTAATGCTTGGACAGGGGCCAGGATAAAGATAAATGGGAGTATTATTTTCATAAATATGCCATTAGCCTACACAGGGAGCTAAAATGAACTAGGATAACCCCGCTCCATAACAGCATTTTTTTATGATGGATGAATCCTATTCTGATTTACTGTTATGAGGTGCGTATGCCAGTAAAAGACAGTGTAGGACATTCATATCAAATACGCACAGATTAAGCGAAGTCCAATAAATCAACGCCACGCTACAACCCATGGGAGATTTATGCTCGGATTCTCCATTTCAGTCATGAATAGATTTCATTCATTGAAAAGATGATTAGATTGGGCTATTGGATATGTAGCCAAGGATGCCATAGACCTAGTATATCAGATGCATTAAAATATTCATTTATGGGGATTTTAGTTAGCTAATATTTACTTTCCTTGTCATTGACTGCTGCCAGTCATTCATAACCACCCGTTCCTGAGCTCACTCAGTCACTAATAAAAACGTGTCCTGCTTGCCAGTAGAGAATCTTCTTACATCTGCAGAAAGTTAGCTGCTGTGAAATGGAGAATTGTCATAAGTGAGTAAGTTGTTAAGAAAATTGTGGGACAGATAAATTGGCAAGGCTCACACATTTCATACGGATGAGGCACCACAAATCTATTTTGAAGCTCTTCCGTTGTCAGCTTTTCAAGGTGAGGGTATAAACCCCCTTCTGAATTCATATTCTGACTGGAGGAAGAGCAGGATTGTGCCCAGTTGCCCTGCCCCCAACTCCCACATGTTCAGCCAGATGTGAGAAGGGGCTCTACGCATCTCCAGCTGTACACAGAAGGATCTCTTAAGCACAGAGAGAGCCAGTGTGGTGTAGCGGTTAAGAGCAGTAGACTCGTAATCTGGTGAACCAGGTTCACGTCTCTGCTCCTCCACATGCAGCTGCTGGATGACCTTGGGCTAGTCACACTTCTCTGAAGTCTCTTAGCCCCACTCACCTCACAGAGTGTTTGTTGTGGGGGAGGAAGGGAAAGGAGAATGTTAGCCGCTTTGAGACTCCTTCGGGTAGTGATAAAGCGGGATATCAAATCCAAACTCTTCTTCTTCAGAGTAAGCACAGAGTAGGGCATGCCCCAAACAGCCACCCAGCTCACCCACTCCATTGACAAATGGCAGAGGGAACATGTCAATGGTTTGAGGTGGTGGTGGTGGTGGAGGAGGAGGAGTATTGGAGCAAAACAGTATCTCATTTCAGGGTGGCGGAGGGAGGGAGGGGGGCAATTGAGGGGGCTTACTTAACATAGCATCTGCACATCTTCTCCTTATAATAACACCACTTTCAGAGTGGTAGTAGTAGCCAGAGCAGAACTTCGGCCTCTATTCCCCCCACCAGAGGTGGATTTAGGGAAGATCAACCGGTTCAGTCCCACTGGGTGTGGAGCCTTGGGGGCGCTGTAACTATTATTTAGAATGGAGCATGAGAGGCAGGGGTGCCAAATTTTGAGACTTCAAGGTCCGCCGCTCCACAAGAACGCCTCAGTCCTCTGCAGAATGATGGTAGCATTGGCAAAATGAGATGGCCTATTTCACTCCAGCCCCTGCCACTGAAAATTACACCTGTTTTAGGCAAGACAGTGGTTTGGGAAATGGACTTATCCCAGCCCTAACGCAGATCCTTTGTGTGTACAGTTGTATGCATATAGAGTTTGGGTTGACTTGCAGCTGAATGTGAAGGGGGGGGGAGATAGCGAGCAGGTGCAATCTCCACTCATTATGTGCACACATGGAAATGACAGCGAGAAATAGACTTGGATCTGATCAATATTGAACTGTGCTTAATAAGAGCTGTATTTATGAATCCCCCCTGAATAGGTTATAATTGACTTTTATGACATGGAGACGTTGACGGTATTGTAATTTTATTAGAAAAATTAATGATGTTTCCCACTTGCTGCTTATGGTGCAGTTGTTTTCACACTTTATTCCCAGGAAAGCCTGGGATTCCTTGGAAGCTTATCTAAAGATCTTCAATTAAGAGATCAACCACAACAGTGGGGAAGCATCCCTGAAAGACGGCTTGCGCACCACTATGGGGCTTCTCATACAACATGCATTGATGGGTAGTTGCTGGATGCGTTCTAGGCCAGGTGTGGGAAACCTTTGGCCCTCATCATGTTGCTGAACTACAACTCCCATCGGCTCCAGCAAGCATGGCCAGTGGTGATGGGATTTGTAGTTGAGCAGCATCTGGAGGTTTCCCGCTCCTGTTCTAGGCACAATATCAGTTCAGCAGAATGTCAGACAATGCAGAAAAGGTTCTCTGTAGGTGCAACATTTGAAAACCTTAAAAAAAGAAGACAGATCTAGTAGGACACAGAAGTAGCATGAATATCATACCTCTTTTGAATCCAAAGTACTGTCTTACTTCAGCCATGAAAAATAAAACAAAGGTTTGTTTATACATTATAATCAACCAACCCCCAGACTCAGTAACATATTGTATTACCAAGGTCTGTTTATATATTATAATCAACCAACACAATACACAGCAAGATATTTTATTTCGTGAGCCAATCTCCACAGTTTTGGCATACAAATTTGGCATGACCACCCACAACGAGGCAGGAAAGGAGTTTGATTGTTTTGAAAGAGAGACTGAAAAAGTATATAGAATATACTAATACCTGCATGATGCTCTGCTTTATGTAAAGTATTATGGTCACCTTCTTAGCGGCAGACCCGCCTACCCAGTAACTAAAGTGTAAATCTGTTCATGTTTTCAAGCTGTGATTCCACTTTCTGTTTATTGGAAATGTGTTCTACTTCAGTCACTGAGATCTACTTTGAAGTTTGCCTATCTATATGGGTGTTCAAAGTGTGTCGTATCATTTTCATCAATAGCACACATAAGGCATTACTCTCCTGAAGTGAAAACACTGAAGGCTGCAATCCAAGACATGCTTATTTGTGAGTTAAGTTATGTTGAACTCAGTGAAACTCATGAATGTCAGAATGAGTGCATTGTTCTGTTTTTGTGGGAGTGGTTTAAGAACATGCTGACACTACTACTGATAATTTTTAAAAATGCATATATAGTACTTGGCTGGATTGTGTGCATGTTCCTCCCCACACACAGGGTGATTTTTGTATAAATGCTTTAGCTCAAGTTATTAATTAGTTTTATAGTATTTAACCCCTGACTCAATGCAAAAAAAAAATCTTCTATTATCAAATTGACCCATGAGCAATTAGGATGTTTCAACAAATACAGTTACAGTTATAGATAGCCGTGTTGGTCTGTCATAGTCAAAACAAAATAAAAAAAATCCTTCCAGTAGCACCTTAGAGACCAACTAAGTTTGTTCTTGGTATGAGCTTTCGTGTGCATGCACACTTCTTCAGATACACTGAAACAGAAGTCACCAGACCCTTATATATAGTGAGAGGGTGGGGAGGGGTATTACTCAGAGGGGTGGTGGGAATGGGTGATAGGCTGATAGCTGTGGTAAACCTGTTGATGACTGTTAACGACTGCAATTAGTCTTACAGGAAAAAGCAAGGGGCGAGAAGGTTAAAAAAGCTTTGTCATGTATAATGAGATAAGAATCCAATGTCTTTGTTCAGACCAGGTCTCTCCATGGTTTTAAGCTTGGTAATGAGTTGCAATACAGAATAGCTCAATCGGTAGAACATGAGACTCTTAATCTTAGGGTCGTGGGTTCGAGCCCCACGTTGGGCAAAGGATTCCTACGTTGCAGGAGGTTGGACTAGATGACTCTCGTAGTCCCTTCCAATGCTACAGTTCTATGAATCTATGTTATGCATTTTTTGTTTGTTTGTTTCTATATTGTAAACCGCTCTGTGATCCTCGCATAAAGAGTGGTATAGAAATTTAATAAATAACCACCACCACCACCAGAATCTAGTCTCTCCCAGCTGTCTTTCCTTCTTATTTTGGGCTTATTTCAGGACAAGACCTGCTGTTTAGCAGAGAGAGGTGGCCACAAAAACAGCAGATGCTGGAGGGTGGGGAATAGTGTGGAGGAGAGAGCCTTGTGCATTTTGCAGCTTGTCCTGCTAGCCTGCTGTCGTCAGGTACGGCAGACACTCTGTACACGGAATTGCAGGCGGGTGTTGCCATCGTGTCCACCTCAAGCAGCCAGGCCAGTCCACTCATGAGGCAAGATGAGGCAATTGCCTTGAGCAGCAGCATCCTCAGGGGCAGCGGGTCCGGCCACCGAGGAATGCATCACCCGCAGCTACTGCCACAGTGGCAGCTGCGCACTCCTCAATGCCACCTCTACTGCGGCCTCTTGGCAAATAGGAGGAGCTGCTGGTCTCCTTCCACCCCTAAGGCGGAAATTGCCAGGGGCTGCCCTCTGGGGACTTCTGGGCTCTGCACCCACCCTGCACGATGCAGTGTGGGGCCTTTGATTCCCACTTCAGCTGAATTGGTAAATTTGATTTCCCGCCTTTTTCCTGATGTAGATCTTCACACACCGCTTTTTCCCTGGCAGGGCGTGCGCGCCATTTTGTGGTTTGCTTCAGGTGCCCAAATGTCTTGGGTTGGCCCTGCAAGCAGCAAAACATCAGTAAGTCAGCTTACCATTATTCCCATCGCTGTGCTTTGAGGCAGCCAGGCTACTAGATTTATTATGTAGTATGAGAAACTATCATAGTCTGCTACATTTACCTACAGCAGGGGTGGGAATCCTTTTTTCAAACCAAAATCTGCATTCTTATTTGGGCTGGTTTCTAGACACAATGCCGCACCTTTCTCTGCCCAGGTAATCAAAAGACATTATCAGAATTACGGACATATTCCAGCCAGGCAAAAACACTCAAGGAGGACATAAAAGTAAGTCTGGTGAAGAGTGTAGCCTGAGGAAAGTCCCAACAGCTGGATAGTGAGGCCTGGGGGATGTATTTGCCCCATGCTGAGCCTGAGGTTCCCCACCAGTGAGCTACATTCATGACTTTGCTTCTTTTTGAGGCAAAAGTCACGGATGCCACCTATTACTTCAGTTTGTTTGGCCTGGGAACTGACCAGTACCCTAGAGGGGGAACATATGGCATATCCCTCCTGAGCTGTTCCAGGTCAAAATGCAGGTTGAGGAGTCATCTGTATGTCCAAATGCTCACTCACATTTTTAAAAAATCAACCCTTTCCACACAGATATCTTGATGTCAAGGAGAAAGCGATGTCAGAGAACCCTTCTCTTTGAGCTGCCAGCTTTCCCACAGTTTTTGACATGGAGATTTATCACACCCTGAGGTCTTCAACCCATGTTCTGTCATGGTGCGTTCCTGAGAAGTGTGTATGACATGCTTCTTCTTCCCACCCCACTCCCCGTGCCAAACGACAAAAACATGAGGGACAGAAGTCAAGGATTTCTGCATTTTGAAATGTACGACAGAGAAAAGTTGGCCACCACTTTAACACTGAAGACTGTGTTGTAGTGTTCCAAAAGAATCAATTGGCCCAAATTATTTGTTTCATGGTGTGTGTGTGTGTATGTGTAAATGTTCACCTTTTGGACGGTGGTAGAAAAATTCTTCCTCAAAGAGCTGGCTGGCAAGAGGCAGAATTTACTTGGACAGCATTTTAAAAAAATATATGTGAGAGAAAAACAGAAGCTGCCTTGTTGTTTCTTTTGTTTCAATGGATGAACCGCAGCCTTTTCCATTTCCTCTTTTAAGCGAAAGCTGGAAAATACATCAGGAAGATAAATTCATTCGTTTTAGAAGTGTTGTTCAAGCGGGGAAATAAGATGGAAAAGTAATTTTGCCGAGTGTATGAAAGACGTTGTGCGGGCAGTTCTGCAGTTGAACATTCCAGTGGACTATTGTTTTGTATGTTTTGTTGGTTTTGCAGCCTTGTTTCACTTGTGGAACTCCAGCAAGCATATATAGTTGGGAATGTTTTGTGCTGCATTGGTAATTTGCTGTTACAAATACAGTAGGTCAGTTCTGGGTTGAAGTTCCAGGTGTATATAAGTTCCACATGCAGGAGCCTCAAGGTCAGCCTGTTTAGTTCCTAGCATTTGGGAAAGACATGGCATTTTAGACCTTGGTTGCATGTCGAGACCCTGAGACCACCCCATTGTTGATGAATAAGACACAAGGACACAGATATTAGGTTAATGTTATTGGGCAAATTTGGGCCACAACTTTATTGGTTACAGAATGTGAGTGGCTTAGGCACTGGAATTGACCCGACCAAACCTGACTCCTGCCCGTCATGCAGGGAGCCCAGTAAGGGTCAACCACCGGTAGGGGGAGCCCCGTCGATGCAAACCAACTTGAGCCCCCCCTGGGTTCCCGATGGGATTGTGGCATGGCCCTAGCCCCGCCCCGGACTTCAGACAAGATCCACACCCCCTGATTCCTTTAACAGAATACCCTTAAGCTTGGAAGGGCAGGTGATGGACACACCTCCCCTCCTCCATCATAAGATCAACCAATGCCTAACTGCCAAACCTTACAAAGTTGTGACGATTGCTACGAGGTAGGTGAAAACCAAATTTGCCAAGTGGAAAAACTCCTACCAGGCCCCTCAACGGCGACCAACCGAGGTCCATAGCAAAGCCAAATTCGAAACCTGAAAATAGGGAGGGAGGGCAGGAGATTGAGGAAGTGAGCCAAGAGGACGCTCTCCGGCTCGCACCTCAGTTTAAATGGGGCCCGGCCATGCCCCCAGCCAGCGCATTGGCTGGCAGGCGAATGACATGGCTGGGAACCTCCGGAGGACGCGGGACTTCGTCCCCCGCCCCCGCAGGGGAGTGGGTGGCCATGTGGTCCACCGCAACTCCTCCCCACTGGGAAGTGGAGCAGATTTATGCACATCATAATGCTTTAGGTACACTATGCCAGATATGTTTGTAGGTTGAATTACACATATGGAGAAGCAAAATGGGATGCTTCAAGCAAGTGAGCTATATTTGCATTTTATAAAACAGCCTACCCCATCTTTGGACTACAACTCCCATCTTCCCTGATCATTGGCCAAGTTGACCAAGGCACATGGGAGTTGGAGACAAATTCCCTGTCCCATGATGTTGCTTGCCAGCCAGCCTAATCTGGAGAAAATAAATCCCTGGATGCTTTCCTTAGCAAAATTAGTTGTGAAAGCATTATTTGTCCATCAAATACCAATAGAACATTTTCACTGCATGTAAGCAAACTAGCACAACCTTTTTGTTGTTTGTTCTCTCTCTCTCTGTGTGTGTGTGTGTGTATCAAATAATAAATACGGGACTGCAGCATAAGAACATTGTAGAGGATATCTCTGTCACTGCATCCTTTGTCGTTTAATTATGGTTCTCTCATATAGTTTTATTTAATTGAATGTCTTGCTTGTACATAAAGGCCTGCTATATTTTGTCCTGGTTGTAAGTAAATTACTCAGTTATTTTCCTTTCGCAAGGGCTTTCAAAAAGAAAAAGGATGCTCAGTGAAGGAAACCTAGCGCTAGAACCTGCTCTGAGTCCAAAAGAAGGTGTCAAAAACAACAAGTGTGTGCGTGTCAACATACATATACTAATTTTTCTCACCTCCTGCATGAACAGAGCTCATAAGAGGCTTCTGAGTTGCAGCTGCCAGGCAGATTTGCTGCTCCTGTCAACTTTGAAACCAACGAGTAGGAAAACCATGTGCAAGTGTTATGCTTTCCCTAGGATTCTCAGCCCAGCAATGAGTTAATGTCCTATTGAAATGCAGTTGAAGCTAATAAAATGAGAAATGTACAAGATGTGCACAACCCATCCTTTCCCCATTTACTCATCCCTCCTTTGTTTCCAGCGACTTAACGCAACAACACCCAGAAGACATGTAGAGCAAAATTAGGCTTTTCAAAAGAAGGCTCTGAACTCTGTATTTGCATTCACCTCCCTCTTTTCAAGGAGGAAAAAACCAAAACAGTTCCTTTCTAGAAGATCAGCTGGTTTGGGGTGATGGCCAACAAAAAATGCTCAAAGTAGAGCCAATGAACTCAACATGCTAGTCAATGGGGTCTACTCTGAGTACATGGAGACACACAAGTCAATGCACACATGTACCCAGAGTCACTAGTTCAACTGTCCCAAGGGGGAAGCACATCCAGATGTTGGCTGAGAAGGTCTGGGACGTGATGCTCCTGAGGTCTCGCTGGATGCTGAAGAGGAGCCAGCACTGCACCAAGGTCCAGAATCTGTGTGGGATCATGGTCCAGAAATGCATCAGCAGGGATCTCTCTGGGTGCTGAAGGTAAGCCTACAGAACCTGGGGTGGGACAGAGGGAACAAACATAGCAATTTGGTTTCTTGGAGAAGCAAACTAGGTCCCGTCCTATGCCAATTAGGGACTCATGCCAGAGGCAGGGGTCAAGACATTTGCAGACAGGGGCCACACTGGAGACATCTCCAAGACATCACGGGTCAAGTTCTTGTTGTGAAACGACTGGCTGTAGTGAAAATGGCAGCCCAGGAAAACTTGCCACACTGCAATGCTTGGGGCATCCCCAAAATGGCAACAGCTACCACCACATACCTCCAGATAGTCTAAGAGGGCATGGTCAAGTGCACTGTTCTGGGTGTACCCTGATTATGTCATCGCCCAAGATTGCCTCAGGATGTGCTTGGAAATGGCTGTAGCCAGAGGACATCGCCGGTGGTTTTCTGACATGTCTCTGATGGCAAAAGTGTATCTGATATTCTGCTGGCATAACAGCCTTCTTAACCATCTTGTATAAACTGTCATTTAAACTGTGTTCATATTGTTACCGTTGTGGACTTAAAAAAAAAAACTTGTAGCAAACCTGGGAGGAAACATTATTTTTGATGGGTTGGATCATTTCAAATAAATAACTCTTAAGGGCTGCAGTAGGATAGAATCTGGACCCAGTAGGGCAAAAAATGGGGCCACAGGGTTTGGGGGGTCAACTTCATTTTCTGCTGTTTGGCTAGAAGTCTCTAGGCAATCTTGTGAAGCTCTGTGTGATTCCTCATTGGTTCTTTCTTTTGAAGGAGGAATCTGGAACCAAAATATATGCAAAATCAGCTACTGATTTTGAACTATGCAAGAATATATCACAACAGAAAACAAACCCATGAGTCTTCATAGTCTCCAGACTACAAAAAATTGTTATGCTGTGACCCATTCACTTCTCACTGTAGGAGTCCATCAGTTTTTAGTTTAGTTTAGTTTAGTTTAGTTTAGTTTAGTTTTTAGTTTAGTTTAGTTTAGTTTAGTTTATGAAAGCTGAGCAGTCCAGATGCAAACAGATATGACACGCCTGTGCAGGAAATCTTGAAACGTCAGTCTCTTTTAAAATATACATATAAAGAAATGCCGTAGGCTTTGAAAGATCTTCTATGCATCAAAGCACGGGGCAGGTTATTGCAGGTTGAAATGCCTGTGGAAAGTGGATGTGCATATTCAGTTCACTTAGATTTAGCTTCAAGTATGATGGAAGAGTGAAAGGGAAGGAGAGTGAACTCCAAAAGCACTTTATAACATCAAGGGGGGATTATTTCAAATTCGGTAATAATTTGGGCTATTACAATAATTCATTCTGCCTTTGATTATTGCTGCAATGTATTATTTCTCAATTATTCAGCCAGCTTAGCTGTTTGTTTATATAGTCT
Source organism: Darevskia mixta (assembly GCA_034641385.1). Lineage (NCBI taxonomy): Eukaryota > Metazoa > Chordata > Lepidosauria > Squamata > Lacertidae > Darevskia > Darevskia mixta. The sequence continues at coordinate 7,015,344 of JAWWNH010000029.1, forward strand.
GTGACTATATGTGTGTGTACCTTGCTAAGCAACTTTGATATCAGTACCTGGGTTCTGAATTTTCGTCCTTTGTGACACAGTTCTAAAACATGGCCAAGCTCATTAACTCATGGTTTTGGATAATCTTCCCCAGCTTTGTAAACCATGGTTTATGAAGCCAGGACTGAGCGAGGGCTCCTTCCCTCACATGTCAACTTTGGGACTTCGTTCCTGGGCAAGTGTAAAACCAGTCCCCCATCAAGTCTGAATTGGGCTATTTTGGCTTAATGTCACTTAACCATGTGTGAAGCCCTAAACTGGCTCCCACCGTCTTCACTGCAGTTAGAAGAAGTGCAGGTCAGCAGGACTGGGAGAAACTCCTGCCTAAGAGCAGGAGAGGTGCGAAACTTAGTTCACTCTGGTTCAACACTTTTGGAACCAGATATACAAATCAATGGTCTAATATCATCCGTTGCATCTTATGGACTTCTTCGGTCAAGCTTATCCTTGGGAAATGATCGTGAAAATTAGTGGCATGCTTTCCATTTATTACTGAATCCTGGAGATTTGCAGCCCAATCATATCATTGTGCATATTTATTCAGAGGTAAAACCAACTCTGTCCAATAGGTCTTATTCAGTAGCTGTGCCTAGGTAGGATTGTTGCCTTTGTTTCACTAGTGCGCATTATTGAGACATTATATAATAGATAATAGATAATTTATTGTCATTGCACAAGTACAAGCACAACACTATAGAAGTGCAACGAAATTGCATGCCATCCCGTAAAAACCAGAAAGAAAAAGAAAAAACAGCACAAGACACACACACACACACACCCATCACAGCTCTCCAAGGTCATATTATCTGGTTACAGCTTTTAAGATGGTTATAGCTCTTGGGTAGAAGCTGTTCTTCAATCTTTCTGTTCTTGATGTAATTGTTCTATATCTTCTACCCGAAGGCAGTGGTGCAAAGAGACTATATCCTGGATAGATGGATCCTTTAAAATATTGTTTACCTTTTTAAGGCAACGGGAGCTGTATAGTTCTTCCAGAGATGGGAGAGGATGACCAATAATATTTTGGGCTGTGGTTATGACCTTCTGAAGTACCTTCTTCTCCCTGGCTGTGTAGCTGGAGAACCAAGCACAAATACAGTATATAAGAATGCTCTCTATGGAGCCTCGGTAGAAGGACACCAGCAGTCTCTCACTCAGATTGTTCTTCTTTAAAGGTCTGAGGAAATAAATTCTCTGCTGGGCCTTCTTTACCAGAGCAGTAGTATTTGCGCTCCAAGTCATACCCTGCTCTATAATATATAAGGTGTTAACGTTACTTCCTTATTATTTGTAGTCCTGTACTATGGGGGCATTCAACATTAATAATCCTATATTTCAGGGCTTATTTATTAAGACCATTTTATACCACTTGATAAATAGAATGATGTCTAAAGCGGTGTGCAGAAACATTAAAAAGTTGTGTGGAACAAAACCCGCAAATATTACAGAAACATACAGCAAAACAATCAATGCAAACTACTAAGAACAGCAGTGAAAATTAAAGAAATGCAGTAAAGCATTGTAACATACAGAAAGCAGTGCCCAGTTCTAAGGACCATCTTGGCAGTGAGTCCTGGAAGACCCATTCACTGCCTTGTTGGCCATTTTCCGTTTGGCCTGGAAGGAGAATGGCTGACTGACTCCAGCTATAAAAGGTGAGGCTACTGAAGAGGCCAGAGACCACCTTGGCTGTCTCTTAGCCCAGTCCCAGGTCATCCAGCCTGAGCTTCCACAACCACCAGCCACCATGAACCACCATTGGCAGAACTGCCAGCAACAGCAGCAGGTATGTTCTATGCTTATGGTAATATCCAGGACCGGTGCTGGCAATTTTGGCGCCCTAGGCGAGGGGGCGGGCCACGTGACGTCATTGCGTATGACGCACGTTGTGGAGCGGTGCCCCGCCCCCCTGGCCGGCCGGGCGCTCCCCGCCGCCGCGGTTTGCTTGCTCCACCGCTGGTTGGGGCGGCGGCGGGGGGCAGGCTGGCCAGCGCCCCCTCCATTTTGGCGCCCTAGGCAATTGCCTAGTTCGCCTAAATGGACGCGCCGGCCCTGGTAATATCTTATCCACTTGTTAATTGTGCTGTTTTAAATGTGTATTCTGTAGTTGACCTCATGTGTAATGTTTTATACTGAAATCTTTAAGATAAAAATTTAGTTTCCTGTTAAATATGTTGCTTTGAATGTATACTTTGACTTTCTTCAGTAAAGTTGTATGCTGGGTTGTTTTATTTGATGTTTTAGTGTGTTATAAACTGCTTTTGAGATTTTTTTCCCTTAAAAACAAAGTGGTATAGAAATGACATTAATAATAATAATCAGGTAACTTCACTAGATTAAAGTTCTTGTAGCTCTACAATTCTAATAAGCACATTTTTGATTGAAATGCCAAAGGACCAGTGCTTCATAACACGAGCATGGAAAAAATTGGTTTTTGTTTTGGAGCTACGTGGCAAAGTTAGCTCCTCATATTTTCGGGAGAAGAACATGGTGCAGTATTCTCATTGGCTGCTACAAAACCAGAATTTCTCATTCAAAGTTCAACTTTGTAAATCAGTTAATCAGTATATAAGATGCAGAATATGAACCATTAATTTCAGGTCAAAAAGTTCCCACATCAGTTGTGTTTCGCTTCAAATACAGCAATTGCATTGAAAATATATAAAGAGGAAACAGCCTGTGGGAAAGCCAAAAAATATGTCACTTGCGAGAAAGCCAGCCTGTCCATTCTGCTATGTTTACAAACTAATTTTAAAATTGTGAAGTGAAGAATATTGATTCTGAACACTGCAAGGTAATTGTTACTGTAAGCGCTCTCTTTTTTTGGCTTTAAACAGAGGAAACCAGAATGCCACTGTAAGTTCCACATGACAAAAGGAAGCCCTTACATCAGGTATAACCTGTGGTCCTCAGGATATTGTTAGACTACAGATGCTATTACTACGTGGGCTGTGGTTGATGGGAGTTGGAATTCTACAACTCCTGGAGGGCCACAGGTTCCCCATGCCTGATATTCACAATCTTCAGTCTATGCATGTGCATTTCAAAGTATATCCTGGCGAGTTCAATGAGAGTGAGTTCTATCTGAGCATGCTTGGCTTCACAGCCAGAGTGTGCCAAGGTGAACACTCTGAAAGAGCTTCCTGTTTGATGCAAAGACCAGCCATAGCTTGAGAGCAAAGTAAGATTGCTAACTGACAAGAAAAAAAATTGGCTTGGTCCTTTATTAGCACCTTGATCTACAGCCATTGACCGCTGAAGCTTTGTAAAGCAGGGTGATGAAAAGGATTGCCCGATAATGACTACAGATCAAGCTGCTGTTTTAAAGACGTTGGAGGGGGAGCCAGCTAAAAAGTTGGCAGCCTTGGAGCAGAGGCAGTTCCAAGTGTCAAGGAACATGGAATGGTATAAGGTGCCTGAATGAAAGTAGAAGGGTTGCCTCTTAGCAACTGCTGCTTAGCTCAGCTGTTAAGGCATTCAGTAGCAATGTCCTAATATGCTTTAAGAGCCGCTTGCTTACCAAAAGCTTCCAGATAAGTTCATAATGAAGAGATATACCACCCACAATTCACAAGTGGCCCCTTTGTTGTAGCTTCCTTTGATACCACATCAGCATTCCGAACGCTTGCGCTGTACAAATGACCAAGTTGAAAAACACAGTAGTGGGAGCCAAGAAAATAACTTGAACGAAACAGCAAGGCAGGCAAAGGCCAAGAAACCTAAGACGGGCTCTGTGAAAAGAATATGGCACACCTAGTCAGGCATTAGTAGGGGGTTGCCTGCTCCAAAGCCTATGATGTATCTTGTATGCTGAGCATCTATTTGCAGAGGTACTTTTAATGGAACAAACCGAAGAGACACAGAAATGAGGACATCTGCGACAAGGTTGTGGTTAAAATATCTGCCTTGTCATAAATGTGAGAGTGATCTTAAGAGACCAGCCCACATATGATGGGAAAACAGGCATTTTAACAAGCAAACACCCCGTCTTCAGAATATTATGAACACTTAATAACAGAGAAACCTTAGAAACCAGAGAATCAGATTGCCAGTGGCAGCATGGGTCTGCTCTCCACAGATTACTATCTCTCCCACGACTCTATGGAGCTAAATAAGCCAATGAGAGCAGAAACATGAAAAATAAATGCTTGATTGACATCGGACATTCACGTCTCAAACATGAGCATTTCAAGGCCAGCACTTGCGCTATTTGGTGCAAAGTTTTGTGTAGCAAACACAGCCTTGGATTATAGAAAAAGTACATGAATGCCCAGGCAGGAGGTACTAGGCATATGAAACTTTCAGATCACGTTTCCGGATTGAGTCTTGGTGCTGAGCAAGAAACCAACCAACTGATAGATAGATGTGGGTGGGGTTTTCCTGTTCCATACTGCGGCTCGTAAGAATATAATGGGAGTGGGGGACAGCATCTCAACTCGATCCTTGTAATTTGCACCCAAGGCATTCCCCCTAAACACCAGCTATTTCCCATCTTTTGACCAGAAGTTCTTGGGGTTTTTTTAATGCTAAATGATTACTTGAAGCCATATTTATCCATTCTTATGAACCCGCCATATGGAATTCATTTGAAGCCGTGGCTGTATTTTGCACTGGCGAATGAAAGCTCTTTTGCTTAAATTATGGCATTTTATCTGCAAAGTAAATGTTAGGAGCGAAAGCTGTGCTATTTTGGGGTCTTCCTTGATAGCAGGTTCTCCGTCTTACAGCGATGGTGGTGAGCAGATGTGGCAACCCAAGGGCTCAGCAGCAGCCTGATCCTATACGTGTTTATTCCAAAGGAAGTCCTGAGCACAATGGACTGAATCTCCCATGTAAGTGTGCATAGGACTGAATGCTAAATGTTTGGGAGTAGGACTATATTGTGTTGAGAACAAGTGCAATGAAAGTATTTGCATTTCTTGGTAAGGATGCCTCTTCCCTTCTTACCCCATCCTATTTTGTGAATCAGTTAATAAAGGTTCAGACCATTACTCCACGTCAGCTACAAGCCCAGATGTCCCCTCACCTTAGATGCTGGAGTTGCCATGGTGGGGGAGCAAGTTCAGCCCTCATCTCAGGGGTGTTCCTCAGGGTATCACCCTTTACTTTCTTCCATATAAGCGAATGGTTTGTATATTTTTATAGAAAAAGAGGTGCTGGAAACCTCCCCCCTTATAATGGAGGTGCCGGAACTGAGTTCTGGTGAGTTCCCGCTGGAAAAAAAGCCCTGGTTGCTTTCTGTTCTGCAAGGGGAAGTAATGGGGGGAAGGTGGGGGAACTGCTACCATAAAGACAAAATCTGTCTCCCCTTTCCTCGAACCAGATGTTCCTTTACTGATAGGAATCTCACAGAGGCATACACTCCATGTGCCACTCTTCAAATGCCTGCCACAGATGAGAAGCCAATAAGTTTCTCTCTGCTGTTCCAGAGGGCAGGGCTAGATCTAATGGGAATGATTGACAGGGTGCGAGACTTTGGCTGAAGATTAGGATAAATGTCTTGATGGTCAGAACAATTTGAGGATAGAACTAGTTGTCTAGAGGGGGTGGTTGTGGTCTTTTCTGTCTCTCACTGGAGATCTTCAAGCAGAGCCTGGGCAGCCATCTTTTGAGAGGAATGCTCTAGCTCTGGATTTCCTGCATCAAGCTGAGGGGGCGGGGTCAGACTAGCTGGCCCATAAGGTCCTCCAGCTCTATGGTTCTAGGATACCATCCATAGCGTCTGAGGGACCTCGCGCTATTCAAGCCCTCCTCTCGCACACTTTCTGTCTATCACAATGAAAACGCAATGCTGTTGCTGGTGATGTTGGAAGCTACAGAAGGTTCTGCAGCTGTGCATCCCAATGCTGGTTTCTGGGTTTACTCTGCATGCCAGCTTGTGCTACGTGACCTTGCTTTAAATGAGCAGCTATAATAACTTTGACTTACGATAGCAATTTAAAAACAAAAAAACAAAAAACCCAAGATGGTGCCAAAGGACCATTTTTCTGTGCAGCTGCTTCGTTCTTGGCATTTCTTTAAATCCCGTGAATACAACCGGGATTTTTAAAGATAGTGCAAGTTTAGAACTGAATCACAAAAGCATTCTAACTAATAATATAAGAGAGGTCAAAATAGCAATCATCTGCTGGAGCTGTCTGCAGTCTGCTGCCTTCAAATCTAATAGTGAGTTTCCTGGGTTGTCAGCTTTAAAACAACAACAACAAAGACTGCTTGTGCTCCTGTGTCCTTAACAGTAGCTCGACACACAGGAAGAAAACATCCCAATCTTTCCCCATCCCTTACATCTAGGTGTCAGAGACTTATTCGACTACAGTATTAGATTTCTGTGCCGCACTGCTCTTTTTAAGGCCTGTAAAAGGGCAAGAAGTTAGTTACATGTAGGATTGCTGGATTGAAAGCCTGAAGATTATCTCGACCTCTTGCATATGCCCAGAACCACAGTGGGAGATGAGTGTCTCTCAATAGAGATGGTTGGGTCTATGAGGGCTTATCCACACTTCCTCTTATGCCTCTGCTTTCCCCCAGAGAAAACAGCTCTTTAGCACTCAGTTGGAACAAACTGCAATTTGAGTTTTCTCCAGATTGATGTTTTCTCTGATTAAGCACTAAAGAGTGGGTTTTCCCTGGGAAAGGAGCAGGGGAGGGGGAAACTACTTGGACCTGTGCTTAGAAAACACAGGGCAAGTGGGAAATTGCACGAACCTGTGTTTTCTAGGCACAGGAAAAATGGAAGTGTGGCCCAATCATCAGTTTCCGTTTCGGCTCACCCACGCTTCCACAATCCTGCTCCTAGAAAACATGGGTCTGAGCAGTTTTCTGCTTGTCCCACCACTTCCTGATTTAATGCTAAATTGGAGCAAGCATCAGTCTATGGAAAACCCAGTTGACATTTGGTTCAATTCAGCACGAAACAGCCGGTTTTCCCAGAGGAAAGTGGCAGGATGTGTGGAAGTTTGGATGAGCCCTTTCTCCGTTTCTCATTTCCTAGTCTTGAGTTCTCCGCATTTCCACATCAAGTTTGCAATTTTTATTTTTTATTTCAAAAGTCTCATGAAAATTCATCAGTAGATTACTCATAGTATACATATATGTGTGCAATTTTGCCCAATACACACATTTTTGCAAATAGGTTCCTCCTACTATGATGCATTTTTAAATGCTATTTCACCCAACTATGTATTTTAATTGCACACTTTACCTTCGTATATGCATTTTTTGTACACGTTACTTGGCTGGAGCACTGCGTTGCAAAATTCGGAAAAGTGTGGATTTTGAAAGGTGGCTGTGTTACAGATCTCACACATTGTTTCAGAAAGCATGAATTAAATAGATACTCCTTTAAATGCAAACAGAACAGAATTTTATTCCCAGTCCCAAATGCATTTGTAAGTGATATGGGCTAATAGTGAGCATGTGGGCTATATGATCCCAGAATCGGGGCCATTGTATGTATATAGGAATGGATGGAGTTCATCTGCCTGTGAGTCCTCAAAATGTAGTCTTATATCTGGCCCATTTCCACCTGCCTTGGGGAAGATGGAGTCCTGGCCGACTGAATTTTTGCTAGTTTGCTAATGTTAATATAACTACTATATTTACGAAGTGAAATACATTGCATTTAGGTGGCTTTTGGTCCAACTCAGTAGAGATCTTCTTACATTATTGGTATTCACTGAAGATTATTTCCACGTAAACATGAATATTTACTAGGGAGTAAATCCTACTGAAGACTATAGCATTTGCTTTGAAGGAAACACACATGGGATTGTGGTGTTGCACTGTGAGTTTTTGGAACAGAAACTGCTGCTTCTGCTAAATCTGAAGAATGGATTCTATTAGCAACATGCTTTCAACAATTTGCAAGAATCCTGTTTGGAATGACATCAGCCAGTGACTGTAAACACCACGAGGACTTGAGCCCTCTTCAGGCAGAGTGTTCATATTAATTTAACTTACAAACAGATTGCTGGGGGTGGGGGATGAGCACACCAGCTCTGCTATCTGTTGCTATTCTTGACTTTCTGGAATAGGCAGCCTCTGATACACATGAAGGCTGCCAATGTGTTTAGAATCCTGTTTTGCCTATGTTCTCAAATGCACAGGGGTCCTTTGTGAATACAAGGTGCTCCCCATTCAAAGATTATTGTCACACACCAAGCTGCAAAGAGCCATTGGGATGACAATGGTGGGCAGAGCTAGCATGCTCATTCCTGTGGTTCCTTTTACTTGTTGAGTTAATTTGAAGACTGAATGCCTGAAGAGATCTGTGGGGGGGGGGGAACCTGAGCCACAGCACAAGTTTATTCTTCCACGTGGAAAAAAGCATGCTCCACGAATAGTTTTGAATAGTAGGGAAGGGCCATATCTCGGTGGAAAAGGACAAGCTTGCCATGCAAATGGTTTGAGGAACAACCCCTGACATCTCCAAGTGGGGTTCAGGAGACTCCTGCCGGAAGCTATGGTAACCTGCTAATGGCCAGGATAGATGATACTGAGCTAGATTGACTTCAGTACATGGTATGTTCCTACGTGCTGCAAGTGTTTATTTTTGCTGTTAAGAGCACAGACTGGAAAAACCCAATGCTTGCAATGTCTTTGCAAGCCACTCTAGTGCTGGAGGCATAATTTCTATAAATTATGGTGAACTTAGGAAGAAATCATATTACAAGACAGAAGATAAATTGACTAATGGATAGTAGTAGCATCTAGGAAAATTATGTGATGATTTACAGATTGTTATGATTAAACGTTTTCCCCTTGGCATGCCTTACATTACATATTTACCTAAAGAGCACTGAAGTGCAAACTCTCTGCTTGCTTTCGGCTATAGGAGTGAGAAGCCCTCTCCTTATCTCCTTGGTATCTCAAAAGCTTCCTAGTTTTCTAAATATAAGGTTTAAAACATTTTCCTTTTGCTTCCTGGCAGCAACAAACTTTGTAAAAGATGGAAAACTCATTAAGCATTGCAATGTGTGGCTAAAGCTTCCTCTTCTTTGAGGTCACTGAATGGCCAAATCCTCTATAGTCCTTTATGAATATACCTACCTGAAATGCATAATACAGAAACTTGTTTTCAGGATCTGTTCGTCCAGCCTTAAAACTAAGAGGCTCTGCAATGCTTAGAATTGAAGATAATTGTTAAGTGGCTTTAAATACAGCCAATGTTAAAATCATGCTTAATTGGAAGTGCATGTCATTGGTGTTCTAAGCCACTTACTGCCAAGTAAACATGCTTAGAAATGCTGTGCCTTATCCCCATATTTGTTAGCTCTCTCTTTTCTGCAGAAAGAACAGTGAGGCAGACCCATCTACTCCAATATTCTGTTCTCCCAGTGGCCAACCAGATGCAAATGGGAAGAAGCACACAACCAGCACAGAAGCCCAGTCCCTAACATCTGGTATTCAGAGGCACATTGCCTGTGATACTGGAAGAAACATAGCCATCATGACTAGTATCCACAGGTAGCCTTATCCTCTATGAAAGTGGTGCATTTAATGGCCTTATGTTCTCAACCAATGAATAAATTACCTTTGCTAACAGCAAGACAAGCCATGTCCATGTTTAGGGCTCATTTACTGTCGCCTTCCATGGGCTTCCCTCAGGAATTTCCAGAGTACAATCGTAGTAAGTCTCAGTCACATGGCCTTCTGAAAAGGTTTGTTCCTTTTCCTCCGCTCAGCAAACTGACTTGCAAAGACAGAAATTCAGCAAATTGTCTGTGATAATGCAAACTCAACTCCATACAGTAAGCCAATGGAGTCATTGGTCTGCTGTAGACGTCACACTGAACAGTTGTTTCAGGACAACTCCCACCTCCTCTTCACATGTCTGCCAGAAGTTTGGCTTCCACTTCTGTTTTAGATTAACCACAGCTGGCTTTGTGATCTGAACTTGGAGGAACAGTGGTTAATCTCAGCTATGGTTTGTTGGAAAAAGCCAACTTCAAACCATAGTTTAAGAAGCTGAGGGGCTTTTAACAAAACCTAGTGAAGATTAACCACTATTTGTTTGGATGAAACGGCGGACTGAAGGTAATCTAAAAGAGAAATGAAAGCTTCTGAATACTTCCATGTGGCTGCACCAAAAAAGGGGAGGGTGAGTGTGGGAGTCTAAAGCTCAGCTTGTCCATGTAATGCTAAACCATGGTTTAGTGATAAGTGTAAACGGGACCATTGTGTGGCAACTGACTCTGAGCCCTAGTTTTCAATCTGCCAAATAAGAGAGGCAAAACCTGTGGAGCTGTTATATGAGCATGGCTAATCAACTGTAACAACTTTGCAGCCTATATTGTTGTCCTGTTGTTTTGCAATTTTCAAAAGTTATGCAAAATTTAAATTTGCAAGTTCCTCAGGGCAAGGACACAATTTTTTATTTTATTTTTTGCATACTTTCTGTCATACACTATGTAGGGTCATGGTGCTAAAGCAGAATGCTCTTAAAATTATAGTACTGGAGTTGGGCAGCCATATTTTCATAGTATGATTTCATTCTTTGTGTGAGCCGGGAATTGCTTCTGGATTTCCTAGTATGGCTACCAGGACAACACCCTGGCACAAAAAGTGAATGCCACGCAGTTGCAGCCAGGAAGAAATTCAGACCCACTAATAGAACATGCTTGTCTTGCCTAAATTTGGCATCACACCTACGCAAAGACTTTGATTCAACAATGCCACACTTTGCGTGAACCTTGGATATTTCGTGACTATTAAAAGGTCACTTTAAAAAAAGGGGGGGATATTAAATTTCAGTCCCTCAAGTTTGTGTATGTGCTGCAAAGTTACTTACACTTGCTTACTCCTATTTTCTTGGCATGAAAATGCTCATCAAAACTTTTTGAAGTGTACTTTTGGACAGAATCAGTATCGCTGGTGCAGACAAGTGGGGCTTGCAACAAAATGTTCCAGTGTATCCTACGCTAAAAGGAGTGTTTCTGCTTGCAGTTTCAGCCAACTATTCCACTGAAAACCCCCTTGTTTTCCCATTTTTTTGTTTTCTTACTCACAGTCAACCTTCCATGAGTACTCAGCAGGCTCAGTTTGCCCCTTGGGTTTCTTAAAAAAAAAGTTTTATTGTTATCATTATTTATGTAAACCTCAAAGTTACTATTGAACATGCCAATATGTCTATTTTGTTTCTCAGTGGCCCTGTTTTGATCCATTTCTGCTGCCACTCACCATCTGAGCTTGCTATTAGGGGGTGTGATGCTAAGGCATATTTGGCTTCCACCTTGAGGCTTCAAAGGCTGGTTAGAGCTTTTCCTTTGCAAAGTGAGGCTGGGATAGCATGATTTGCAACAAAGAGGTGGAAGGCCAATTTTCCTCTATAGCTCCCCACAGCTGGAGTTCCAGAACCATCCTTCTGTTGCAAACATGGCCTGGGATATGCGCTAGGAACAAACCAGTTGATAGTTGTTGGGGGGGGGAGAACAAGTGCCCCCCTCCCACTTACGCCCTCTCAACTGGCAGTTGTGCCCCCCTCAGCCCCACTTTTTAAATGTCTGGACTGTCACTGAGGACACAGAGTGGAGTGGAAGTGGAATGTGTACTTCTGCCCTTAGAAATGTGTTGGCTTTTCAGACTTTTTATTAAAAGGGCTGCCTAGGAAGTCTAGGATTTGAGATGATTATTATTATTCACAAACTTCCAATTGTCTGTCTGGTATTACGCTTAAAAAAATGTGGGGGGGGGGGAGAACCTTTGTCCCAGAAAAATCCCAAAAGCAATTAATTGATAATGGGAAACACATGGAAAGGCAACTTAAAAATAAAACATGACATCTATAAAAGCAGAATGTTTGCTGTATTTACTCACTGCAGTTTTGATGTGGGTCCTCCCACAAGAGGAGGAGGCAAATGCACTTAGGAGTTCAGGGCAATCCTTTGCCCAGTGCAATTTTTCTATTTGCATTACTAGCAACTGTAATCACTGGACTAATTGTCCTGAATGGTGAGACAAAGGCACAGAGAAACACTGGCTTTTTAAAAACAACAACAACATGTGCACCACATTAGTTCCTTAATTATCTTTTCACAGTACCCCTCTTCACAACCGGCTCTAATGTGGTAACCACGAGTGTACCTCAGAGTGAGCTGCCAGTTGAGCGAGCAAATGTGGTTACATGATGGTTACATGATGGATGCCTTCATTTGTGGTACCCAGCTTTGTCGTAAAAAGGGCTGTCACGTCAATTAGTTGTGGCTCCCAAACTTGCCTCCATCCATGTGTCTCCTCAGGAACCTTGCGAGGTATCTGACAGTAATCTTTATGCTGTAGGCGATTTGTGAGGCCCTAACCACGCCTGTTAGACTTTACCACTGTCCCCAGCACTCTTTGCTGGCTCCGTAAGAGAAGAAAGGGATATCGAACGCTGGTCAGGATGTCTTTCAGAGTAGCTGGCCTGCCATTGCTGATCTGATTGAGGAACCCTCAGCAGGTTTGCAAAGAACGGCCAGAGCTCCTGGGTGCATTCTGAAAACAACTTTAGACCACTATATTATCTGTAAATGTAAAATTTAGCATGTTCTTGTGAGAGCAAAATGGGTGGACTGGGTTGAAATAAAGCACTCTATGGATGACTGGGTTTTCTGTAGATATCCTGGAACCCAGGGCAGAGGCAGATTTAGGGGACCATGACCGATTCGCCCACACTGAGCCGAAGGACACCGCAACAAGGATGAACAATGGAAGGTGAGAGGCGCTGAATTGTGGCTGATACTTGAAAGCCCAAAATCCGCCACTGCCCCAGGGGCAACACTCATATATGTTCTTTGAATGTTTACCACGTATGCTCTTTGAACAGAGTCTGCAAACTTGTTTCTTGACAGTAATATTTTTTGGGATGGAAAATCTACAGTGGCATATAATGGAGTCACAGTCATCTTAAGGATGAGTTGGAATTATAAATGAAAAACCGGAGAGTAGCCTCTATGGCTTATAGCTGGGAAACGGTTTGGCAGACGAATTTGAAACTTGGCAGTGTATGTGAGGTAAGTTTGAGGATAGTTCACACCAAACTGGGGGTAGAAAAGATAAGAAATGACTTGTTTTGAATGAGTTAAATGTTTCATGAGAGACTTTGGTATATGGAAAAGCAGTGTCCCTTTCAACTCTCTGTGTAGATGAGCCCTAAGTCTAACATAACCACACAAGGTTTGTTGTAAGGATAATAGGGAAGAACAATATCTTGGGTTCACTGAAGAGAAGGCAGGATATAAATCTAATAGGCTGATTATTCAGTTCTTTCTAGAAATTTATATTTGGGTGGTGGTGATGTTTTGCCAGCTGCATTCCCTCTCCATTAGATGTTAACTTGATATCATGCTGTTGCCTCTGAAAAAATCAATGGGTATTTCTATGGAAGGACTGAAATGTGATTGGGACACGAATTGGCTAGATAAATCCTTGCTCTCCTGCCTCATCAACATTCATCAGTTTATCATCTGGCAAATACACTTGACCGACTTCTTTCTTCTTCTTCTGCGTAACTTGTTGGGTGTTTGCCTAGGTTTCTCATGGTTCCTCGTAAGGCACATACTATGCCATCTCTCAAATGAAATCTGACAGCTTTCCCACTCAAGCGCAGAGCTGCTTCCATGGGATGGTTTGCATTAAGGGCGCCTCAGTCTTCCAGCAAAGATTTTGCTTGTAGCTTTGTCGTGGACTTCTCCTCCTTCAGGAGCAGCTTTCTGAATGCGTTTTGGGGGCAGCACATTCTGGCTTCCTGAAACACAGCACTTCTTCTTTCTCAGCCTGAGAAGCCTTGTGGCATAAAGCCTTCATTCCACCTCACGGTTTACTTACCCATCTCCCCCCTACGCTTTCCCATTTCGCTCCCTGTCTACATTCCTTCGTTTTCTGTAGCTGCTCATCTTACAACATTTCAAGACTGCATAGTTATTTGTGGCTTGGCCTTTTTCTTGTGAGCTATACACCACCTCAAGTTGAGGCCTATAGACGACTTCTATATTTGGGTTTTCAAGATGTTCTGCTGCCCAGGCGGGTTGGCCATGCAAGTTATTGGGCAACTAGGTGATCGGTTGAATGGTTGGAGCTTAATTGAGGCGACAGCTTTTTGCCTTACTGCAACCACTTACTGTATGTTCCCCCAGGTGCTGGCTGATCTCCAAATTGAAGCCAAGGCTGACTTGATCTCTAAATTAGAGCCACACCCACATGCCACTTGATCCCTAAATAATAACCATACACACAGAGACCAGCAAAGGCCTGGGTGGCCACTATAGGCAGACCAGAGGGAGAAGTTGTTGGAAGTCTTGAGGTGCTGCTATAGCTGCAAGGGAAGCATAGATAGTGAGGAACCACCAACCTTCCTAGATGCCGCTTCTTTTGCCGAACTATTGATCTTCTTTCAGTATTAGACTGATAACTCTCAAGGCTGCTGACCTCATTTCCTACTTCCTTCTTCATCTTACCTGGGGAGAAGAGACATCTTTGTGTGTGCCTCCTGCTGAGATGAAAGAGCAAGCATGGCTCTTTTGTATCTTCTCCTTAGATAGAACTAGGATATTTCCTATGAAGTATGTGCTTCCTGCAATAAACATAGTTTTCTCATTTCCCTAAACTCAAAAGCCACAGTGCAATTATATATAGAGCAAAGTGGGCTTCTTCCACTGGGATCTGGTATTCTGTTTGGCTTCTGTGAGCATGTTAACAAGTTGACACCAACAGAAGTAGCTATGGCTGTCAATGCATTAGGTGTTAAAATATCTGCAGAATGCTTCTCCTTTGTGCCCCAACAAACTAAAGTTACTAATTGCTTCTCATCTGAACTGATAATGGTGCAAAAGTCTGCTAAAAAATCAGTAAGGCAGAAAATTAAGAAGGCTGATAAAACCAGTGGTGATTTGTAGCATGAAACCTAGCACCCCAGAAAGGAGTTAGGAGTGCAAAAAATAGGACAAAGGATGAGACCAATTTGTACATGTTAGCTTATCTTTAAAGATGGAAATCTAGAAATAACCACTATACATTAAATAGAAATACAGTATGTCTGCACCATTGTTGGGAAGACTGTGACTAGGTCATCTGAGTGCCTGCTCAGTCTGCTCTATAGATGGTCACTGTTGCTAGGCAGCACCACATCCTCTGCTCTCCTCTTCTGATGGTTCTCCATCTTATTGGACTTGGACCAGGCAGCCTTTCAAATAAACAGCTATTTCAAACTGAGGACTGTCCTTTGTAAAGTAGGATACGCAATCACCCTAACTTGCAACCTTTCTGGATTTAGTAATAATAGGAAATGCAACTGTCTGAAAGCACTGCCTTTCCCATTCATTCTATGAAATACTAATACTAATACGAGCTGATGTAATCCATTAGAGCTGGTCTAACCCATTTGGACTGATACAGTGCAGTCAGGTTAGGGCTGCACTACAGCAGAATCAAATGATAGATTCTGTGGCTAAATGTCCTCTTGCAAAACATCCATCCTGCAGTTCATAACTAGCAAACCAGAGAGAATTGATCTAGCTCAAGCATTCTCCCTGATGCATTGGTTTCCTGTGTTTTGTTTATGCATCCCAGAGGAAGCCTCAACTGTGGCAGTGTAAGGAACAGCTGCCATGACAGGATGAAGTGGAAGTTCTGCGAAGTTTGGGTGGGTGGGTGGGAGATAAAATGCATAGCTGTGCAACGTATATAAAAAATTAGCTGAAAGAGGCCAAAGGGAAGTTGATAGGGTGTTGGTTTTTTTAATGCCGATAGGCCTTTGCAACTGCTTAATTAGCCAGTCACTTTAAAAATTCTATTTTTGTTGGGGGGGGTTGTACACTGCCCTTATATTTTATGATATGGTAGTATGGAAATACTTTCATAAATAAATGAATAAAATAAATCCGTCCCAATGGCTCCTTCTTTGACTGTAAGGAGAACATTATCTTCCTCCAGCTCAGGTTTTGCTAATCGTTTCCTTTTGCAATTGGCTCAGTTCAACCCCCAATATACAGGGTGGTTTTTTGTAAAAGTGAAAACATTCAGATCCATTAAACAGCAGCCTGACATGGTACAGTCCCACTAAAGGTGTCCAGCCAGATTATTCTGAATGTGCAGACCACTTTGTTGCAGTTTTCTTATTTCCACAAAGTAGTAAGTACGAGAAATATTTTAGGAACCCATTTACAGGTAGGTAGCCGTGTTGGTCTGCCGTAGTCGAAACAAAATAAAAAAATTCCTTCCAGTAGCACCTTAGAGACCAACTAAGTTTTTAGGAACCCATATAAGCTTAGCAAGTTGTCACAAAAGACATGGTGTAAAGCTTTCCATTTCTTGGATTTCCTCAATCCATATTTGATAGACTGGTAATATTTTCTTTAACCAAAGCAATCAAATATAATTTTTGGCTTTCCCTTACATAACTTAAAATAAATATTGTGCTGCGTTACATTCCAGAAATCTTGGTATATGGCCTAGCCCTGTATATTGCGGTATTCAGAGGAAATAATTTTTTTGAAGTAGCTTCAGTTTCCTTAGGATTCTACTGCCAGACACAGGAACTACAGGGAAAAAAAAACCCCATACATGTCTATATAGAAGTCAAATATTTATTACATGCTTCTTGGACTGATGGGCTCTACCATTCCTTTGCAAAAGGTGCATTATATTTTTGCCTTAGTTTAGGAACGTGCAATGATTCTGACTATAATTTCCTACTGTAGTTTCTCATCTCAGTGATAATACTTTTCCATGAACCATCACACCTTAAAAATCTAATTACTTACAATCCTGCTTGTTTGTTCATTTGAAGAGAATATTGGTACTGCCTTGGCTGCTTTGCAATCCCAGGTAGATAGCGCGTGTTCCCCTTTTCCACAACTCTTCAAAAATATCTGATATATGTATATGCAATTCAGCATTCTTTCTTTTCCACTGAAAGAAAAAATTGCAATCCCAAGAAAAGGGATCATTTTTCATAAAGAAGAAGTACTAAGAATGGCACAATGACACTGAGGGCGGAAAGGAAATCAACCAAACAAATGAAACTAAAATATACGAGACACAGGATGGTCG
This sequence comes from Darevskia mixta, assembly GCA_034641385.1. Lineage (NCBI taxonomy): Eukaryota > Metazoa > Chordata > Lepidosauria > Squamata > Lacertidae > Darevskia > Darevskia mixta. Next base: position 7,032,408 of record JAWWNH010000029.1, read on the forward strand.
TAGAGGCATATCTTAAATTCCGGTATGTGGAAAAGGGCAATAATAGTCCCTTATTGAATTTATGACTTGGTTGTTCCACTTTTCTACGGGAACATCCACCGCAAATTTCGCCAGGGCAAGCCACAATGAAACTTCTGGGTGCTACCATGCTTTCTTGAGTCAAAATGAGAGTACAAATCAGGGTGTGCTTGGAACTAGCACAGTGCAGATGCACACCTAAACTTAATCCTGTAAGTACTTGTGTTTTTACAGCATGCTGACACAGTAATGTCCACCAGCAAGGGCTTCATGGGGCTTCCTCAGCTGCTTTTTTACATCCCCATTGTTTCACTGCTGCTGTTGCATTTAACTAGGGTGCATAGAGGAGGTCTTCCTAGTAGACCTTGCCCTAAACCATGGCCTGCCATGTTAAGTACTTTTAAACCATACTGATTTCAAGGAGATGTACAGCTCAATCCTATGCCTATTCAGCAGGAAGCATGTCAAACCAGGAAGTGTATTTATGATTGCAACCTTCAGAATGTATTTAATTCTTTCCCATAAAAACTAGTGGGGATTAATCTTGGGTGCACCAAATCCATTTCCCCCCTCTTTTCCTTCCTGTGCTTCAACTGCTTTGAGAAATAGCTGTTCTCATAATTTCTGTAGCGTTATTAGTATCGGAGGTTCTGTTTATATAGATAAAGAATTTAATATGTATGTGGTAGAAATATTTCACAGTGGGAAAAATAACTGCATTGCATGCAGAGGACATTTTTTTATGTTCACCATGCACATAAAATCCCTCATGCAGAAAAATATGCTGAAGTCAGTGGGAGTATTGTATTAATAAGGGTTTGTTATGAATAATGTCTGTGGATTTGGCAATCTTTTTGTCACTACTCCTTTTATAATGTACACAGGGCCCTCGCTTGTATTGTTTAACTTTTTCCTGTGCATGTTTCAGGGGACAGCTTGGATGAAGCCTCTGAGACAGAACTATACAGAGTTTCACAGTAAAGATAGAAGCATTGGAAAAATCAATTGAAGTTAAAGCAGCAGAAAGGGAGAGAAGAGTATTGTGTTTCTTTTGGCACAGTGTTACTTCCAAATTACATCTGTTCTTCGAACATTTTCCAGAAGGAAGGTTCTTAGATCGTACCCTAATTGTATTCAGTAAAAAAAAAAAAAACCCATTCCATCATCTTTTAAATTCTTCTCTACATTTTAGCGCCAAGCTTTGCTGGCATACCCCAGAAAGAATAGAAGCTGCCAGTCCTTTGGAATCACACTAAATAAAGAAGCCCACATTTTTATGCCTCTTGTCTCTGTTTCTTGGCTGAGTGCAGCATTGCCGATCGAGATCGGCAACTTACAAACAGAATGTTCTATTTATGGAGAGCGGAAAATGCTGCTGGTGCTGGTACATTGAAAACTGAAAAAAAGAAATAAGGGTAAAATAACAAATATTAAACACTGATTTAAAATGCAGAAAGGTGAAACCTGCAATATATATATAGGGCCAGTCCTGGGAAGTGAGCACATAGAGATACTAAGTGACTGTAGAGCAGGGATGGGGAACTTGTGGCCTTCAAGACTCCAATTCCCATCAGCCCCTGCCCAAATGGCCAATGGTTAGGCTATAATGGAGTTATAGCCTGACAACATCCGAAAGGCCACAGGTTCCCTGCTCCAGCGATAGAGATTTTAAGTACCTATATTGCTCCTTCCAGTTCTCTCGGGATCTCAAATTTCAGCAACACCCTGTGCAAGGCCAAAAGTTGGTCCATCCCCCCCGCCTTTTGTCTTCCATTCTACATCATAGTTGCGTCACCCCTGAGACTCCGCACCCAGTGTGACCGAACTGGTTGCGCTCCCCTAAATCTGCCTCTGCAGTTCCTTGGAGGAAAAGGGCTCCCTTTCAGATTTGCAAAACTTGTGAGCAAGAGCAGTGTTATTTCTTGTCCTTTAATGCTGGCGGTATCAGGGTATGTTCGAACCCATGTGAATATGGTAAGGAGCTGGCAGATGTTTGGAAATGGATGGGGTGTATGTTTCTCTTTGAATTTCTGTGGTAAAGCGTTCTGACAGCACTCATCCCTTGGTCATTATCTTCATGAATGTCTGAATGTGTTGCGAATGCAAGCAAGGTGGAAGGAACTTGGCATGTTTAGCTTTGGGGGAAAGATGGACCTGTGTGGACATCGACAACCCAGACTTTCCCCAAGGGGTGATCTAGCTACGTTGATGTATTAATCTAATCTACTGATCTGTGATGCATTTTGTACTTGTTTTATGAATGTAAACTTGTTGTTGATCTTATGCTGCTCACTGCTGTGGTATTTTGTTTTCTTTGTGTTGGTGGGACAATATGTTTTGCAAATACAGTGGTACCTCGGGTTAAGTACGCTTCAGGTTAAGTACGCTTCAGGTTAAGAACTCCGCTAAGAACAGAAATTGTGCTCTGGTGGCGCAGCTGCAGCAGGAGGTCCCATTAGCTAAAGTGGTGCTTCAGGTTAAGTACGCTTCAGGTTAAGAACGGACCTCCGGAACGAATTAAGTACTTAACCCGAGGTACCACTGTAAACCGTTTTCGAAAATCTAAAAACTATCAAAGCAGAGGCTGTGCCAAGTACCAATGGGTCACAACAAAAACATAGGTTGGATATACATTTTCTAATTTTAGGAAAGGCTGAACGGTATAGTAGGAGCCTGTCCATATGGTTCTTTTAGTGTGTTAGATGAACAATTTGAAGAGGCCTTTGTTGCCATTTTGCTTGAAGTGAGGTACTGGTAGTCATGATTGTAATTTGTTGGTCTGAAAGCCAGTGAAAAACTTCTGAAAGTATCTTGAATGATGCTATGTTGACATGTGATATAGTTTTATGGCGAAATGCTCAAACCAAAATTACCCCTGCCATAATGTCAGTCCACTTCTTGGCATACCAGAAAATGGGCTCCAAATTAGGCCGAGAACAACTGAATCTCCCGTTCTACAGCTTTTAAAGAGGCAACAAAATGATTACCTGTCAAAAAAAAGGGTTTAAATCTGGGAAACCTTCACAGAGACCATCAAGCTTCACCCCAAAGTGCCAATTCTGTGAAGTTCGCTTCTGTGACTATTTTTCAACTCTAGTTTTATTTTTGGACTTCTGAGAATATTTTAATAGGCAACAAAAAGAAAAAGCAATTCACTACTTTCAGGAACTTTTTGCCCCTCTAAAAACCTTTCTGGTAATTTTATACAAATGGGCAACACTAGACAGGAAAAAAAATGCTCCATGAGTTTCAAAAAATTAACTACTGTATTTGCTTTCAACAACTCTATAAAAAGGTAAAGGTAAAGGACCCCTGACAGTTAAGTCCAGTCGGGAACGACTCTAGGGTTGCGGCGCTCATCTCGCTTTACTGGCTGAGGGAGCCGACATTTGTCCGCAGACAGTTTTTCTGGGTCATGTGGCCATTTCCGGGTCATGTGTCAAAACCAGAGCAGCGCATGGAAATGCTGTTTACCTTCCCGCTGGAGCAGTACCTATTTATCTACTTGCACACGTATGTTTTTGAACTGCTAGGTTGCTGGAGCTGGGACCGAGCACCGGGAGCTCACCCCGTTGCGGGGACTGGAACCGCCAACCTTCCGATCGGCAAGCCCAAGGCTCAGTGGTTTAGACCACAGCACCACCCGTGTCCCAAACAACTCTATATGTGGGTTCAAATAAGAATTAAGCAATATGACCTTCAGACTTCTTTTTTTACAACATTGAAAAAAAGGCCTTGTTTGCATATTGTACAAGTTATGCTTGTAAATTAACCAGAACATAAAGTTGGTTCCCTAGGCTTAAAACAGCATGTCCTGGCCACTGGTGAGGGCCAGAGGAACCTGATAAAGTATTAGGCTGCTTTTTACCTAAAGCCGCTACTAAGTTGCTGAAATGGGATTGTAATGCCCAGAGTGGACAGAATGTGCAAACCGCTACTTGTATGGGAGCCATTTTTTGATTCGGCCAACAGATACTTGATTTGAACATTATCATTAGTCCCAGAGCATCATCCCTATGTGCTTGCTTATCCATCTCTGCAATGCTTGCTCAAACTTCTAGATTTGGAAGTAAAATGATTGATACAGAATTATCATTAATTTCTAGCACTGTCTTCTTCAAAAGAAGTTTGAATTTCTAAAGGCTGCCTTGAATTTCTCAGGAGAGGAGTGGTAGAAAGCAGGGATATTTCATTAGCACTGTGGGAATACCTCTTCTATGTGGTTCCTTCTACCCCTAAATGACTTCAGTTCAAGCTGGTCATTATAAGAACTGTATAACTTTAAAACCGATGCCTCAGTTTGCATGTTTTCCTCTTTCTCGCTCATCCCTCTTTCCTTTTGTGCCCTGCTTTTAGATCATAAATCTGAAGGCAAGCACTGTAAGTAAACGACTCTGGGGGGCCTTTTCAGCTTCAGAGTGGGGTAAAAACAATTGAAATAAAAATGTTGCACCTTACTGCGAGTTCCTTCACAATATTTCATTTATTCATTGCAGATGACCCAGAAATCCAAGAAGTTTCTTCTACAACATTTAATGATAAAATTTACAACACAGGATATAGCTCATCTTTTTAACCATCCCACTTTTGCGTGAATCGGAATGTTTCGGAGGTGTTGCAGTAAGTGCACTGAACCTTTTAAAATCTCTGATTCAAAACACATCGAGAAGAACCATCTTCTCATCTTCCTCTCTGCTGGAGATCCAACAGCTGCAATGCAAATTCTTGTCAGATTTGCTGACACCTTTATTATATCGTGGCATTTCCCCCCCTGCAACTAAAACAAACACCACACTCTAAGGTAGAAGTACCCCTTGTATACATTGAAAGTGAATACAGTACAGTATAATTTTCGTCTTTGTCCTTTAGAGATGTAAAATCTTAACATGCTGAGTCTGACTTGAAATATGGATGGTTTATGTGCATATTTACCTCCACAACCCAAGCTGGGGGGGGGGGACCCTGTGTTGACACACAGTGCTGTGAGGAGAGCCCTCAAATGGACATTTTTCCTTAAAGTGGGTGGCCTTTAAAAAGCCCCTTTCAGTAAAAAACAAAACAAAAACGTGAGGTACAAAATGTGAGGTGGAAGGGAGGTTAGAAAGAGAACAAACTAATTAATGGTAATTGTGCCTGGGCAGTAAAAGTGCAACCATGGTCATATTCAGGGACGGATTTAGGTTTGATGAGGCCTAAGCTACTGAAGGTGTTGTTGTTGTTTAGTTGTTTAGTCGTGTCCGACTCTTTGTGATGCCATGGACCAGAGCACGCCAGGCACTCCTATCTTCCACTACCTCCCGCAGTTTGGTCAGACTCATGTTGGTAGCTTTGAGAACGCTGTCCAACCATCTTGTCCTCTGTCGTCCCCTTTACTGAAGGTAATGGGGCCCTTTATATGTCCAGCTGTCCTTTGTCAACAACAAATTGTCGCTTTTTTGTGTTGAATATATGCTATATGGTAATTTATGAACCTAATAGATATCTAAATCCATTTGCACATGTTGCTGTATGTAGGTTTTATTTTATTTGTTTTTTTATTTTATATTCTGGAAATGTACATCCAGGGTTTTTTTCCTTTAATTTTTTTGGGGGGCCCCCAAAAGAGTGGGGCCCTAAGCTACAGCTTCTTTAGCTTATACGTAAATCCGACACTGGATTCCTTAGCAGTTAAGGCCCACTGACTGAACTCTGTGAAAAAGCGCTTTGGGGGATTGCAGCCTTAAAAAGGGGGCGCGAGCCATATCAAGGCAGCAGCAGCAGGCCTGGGCTGCTTCGCTTGCAAAAGCGCTTTCCTTCCAAAGCGGGAAACAAAACCGCCGCCGTGAGAGCGCGCGCGTCCAACACTCTTCGGGCGCTGCAATAGGGGAGAGCCCAAAGTAAGCAGCAGCAGTAGCTCCCGGGCTCCCCCCAGCGGCGGCGTCGGGCCGCCCAACCAAGCCATCCCGAGGCAGGCTCTGCCTCTCGCTCTGCCTCCTCTGCTTGGCGGCTGCCGGGAGGCCGGGGGAAGAAAAGAGAGATGCGTTTGATGATGTAATCGCCAGTCAGTGAGCGGTGAAATTTAACACCGAGCCGCGGTGGGGAGGATTCGCTTTGCTTTGGGGTTGGCTGCTCTGCTCTGCTCTGCTCCGCAGCCAGAGGCAGAGTCTCCTTTCAGCTCCGGATGCCTGCGCTGTTGCCACTAGAAGCTGCAGAGAGAGCAATTTTAAAAGTTTGAGGGGTTTTCTTTTGCATGCGCGTTGCAGAGTTCCCCCCCTTTTTTTGCCAGCCTGGACCTTTGCTGCAGCTGTTTCCGTTGGCCCAAAACTCGTGCAAAAACCCACCCCGCCGAAGCCCCTCACGCCAACCACCACGCAACACCCAAACAACAGCGCCCGGGCGGCCGCCGGCGAGGCACGCGCGAGGCGCCCCCTCTCGCGCCTTTGCCGAGCTGGCGCTTCCCCGCCATGCGGAGCGAGACCCGCTAGGGCGACCTTCGCGCAAACAGCAGAAGCAGCAGCAGCAGCTCCTCTCTGGGCGGAGCGGAGCCGAGGAGCGGCGTCAGCGTTTCATGGACAGTACCTGAAGCCCCTGGCTGTGAGGAAGCGCTTGAGGAGGAGAGGGGGCGCCCCGGGAAGGAGAAGAAGACAGCCGCCTTCTGTTTTCGGTTAGAACTTCGCTGCCTGGACAAATGCATACAAATGCCTTTAGGAGCTCAAAGGACAAGGAGTGGAAGCATCTCTCCCACCGCGAAAACGTGAGTTTCAGGCAGGGGGAGCGGGGGGGGGGGACGGCGGCCGGAGAGGCGAGAGCGCGGGATGGAGGAGCCGCGGGGCGCGCTGCGCTCTCGCCGCTTGTCAACGCTTTGGCCGAGCGGTGGATCCCGCCTGTTGCAGCGACGAGGGGGTGGGGGGGGTGCCTGCTTATGATGCGGGGGGGGACACAGAGGAACCAAGTTCCCCCAATGAAATATTTGAGGGCCCTCCCCAAAAAAGTTATGGGCATTGGCATTGCCATTCACACGGTGTGCGTGCGCCCTTAACTTGTGATGGTTGGTTGTGTGGGGCGGGGCTTTATTTTATTCAAGTTGGCACGAGTGAGTGGACAATCGATCGCTAATGGTCAGCAGAAAGATGCTCGTTTGTTTGAAGATCTCCGTTCTCCTTGTCCGGCGAGGCTGTTTCTGGACTTGATGTTTTAAAGCCCTCGTGGGGGAAGGTTGTTGGCGCGTTTCCCATTCCTGGGAGGAACAGGATGCCGGGACTCCCAGGTTTTCCCCAGCTGTCCCTGGGAGTTACCAGGTCCGCTCATCTGCAAGGAGACTCTAACTTTCTCGGTTGACCTTTCCCCTCATTAAACTAGAAGGAAACATGAATCCCTTTTCTTTTGCATTTTATTTTTTTAAATATTAATTCTGTTTTATTTCCAGCACCAGATGAGTGGTGCTGGCCTGAGTTGGGAAGCAGTTGATTGATTAATGATGAACTGGCAAGTTTGTTTGGGTTTGCTGAGAGCAGACTTAGGGAGAAAGCATCTCTTTTAACCAGAGATGTCTCTGGTTGCCCTAACCACAGCATTCTTCTCCACAGTTTGCCAGCTCTCCTGGATAGTCTGCAAGGACATGCCAGCTCTGCAGAGCAGCAGCTCCCAGAATTAATATTATTCCTATTGGAACTGGGGACGGACTTGTGTGTGGATTCCAGCTCCACAACCAAGATCGAAAAGCACACCCACCCACCCAATTCAGTCTGGCAAGAACTTGCTTATTGTGAACCATTAGATTAGCAGATCTGTCCCAGTCACTACAATGGAGGATAATGATTGTCCCCTGATTTCTGAACATTGATGCTCCCTATAGCCAGCAGTTCTAAAACACATGGGTGTTTTTTTTAAAATTATTTTTGTCTTTGGACTTCCTGCCGTACCTACCTAGGAGCAAAAGTGCCCTTTCTTGCCCATTGAGGAACGCCAGTCTGATGAGGAAGGGCCTGTCAGGGTGTAAGGACAACATGCTACCCATGTGGGGAGGCTGCACATCCCTGTGGCCCCTGCTGCATGTGTGAGATGTTCATGGTATGAGACATAACGAGGGTGAAGTTGTGCCTTTCTTTCCATCCTCCCTGGAAGAGGGCACAGTTCATGTGTGTTATTTTTAGAGAAGGAACCATTTGGGTCCTAAGCAGTTTTGGCTGCATTCTAGGAGGGAGCTGCTGCAAGAACTTAGCTGCCTGCAGACGCCCGCCTTTTCTTTTTTAAAAAAGAAAGAAACAAAACCCTTGTTTTAAAATAATCATTTTTTTTTTTTTACTGGTGATCTGGGGCTATTTAAAGTTCTTGCGTTCATGAAGCATGACAGAAAAGCACTTGCCTTCCCATCTGTGCAGCCCGGTTTTGGGAAGGAAGCAAAGGGCACCCAAGATGACTGTTATTGAGAGAGGAAGGAGAGTCTTGGAGAAGGGTTTCTTGTTTGTACATGTGTGTGAGAGAGGGGGAAGGAGAGGAGGGGGCAGGGAGGCAGCTGACTGGAAAACCTCTCCCCACCCACCCTCTTTTGCTCAATTCACAGGCAAGCGCTGCATTGAGAGGTCAGGTTGCCAAAATGTAGCTTCAGTCTGCTTTCCTCTAGTTCATCTTTAGTAATAATCTTTCTCTTTCCCTGAAGGCAACAGGAGCAAAGAGGCATTTGTTGTTACTTGTGATGGATAGGACTACTTAGTTAGGTTTGACTTTCAGGCATGAGAAATCAAGGTGATCTTCCTGGATGCAGTTTGATTTGCCCTGGGCTTTTGCTCATTTTCTGCTTAGAAAATCCAACAGGCTCTGCCAAGCAGCCAATTCTTTTAATTTAATACAGCAGAGTCTCTTGGGGCAGCTCTCTGTAAACAAATCCCTTGGCGTGCGAGGTAGTCTTTCCACGGAAGAGCTGGAGAGCAATTTGCTTTGTTGAGATTTGCAAGGCTGACTCCTTTTGTTTTATGCTTCGCTGGTCTGGATTTATTCTTCGTCAGATGTGTCTGCTCTTTAAGGCCCAGTTCTCATTGAGGTAGTTAAACATGGATCTGGAGAGGAGCACTTCAAATGATTGAATGTCCTTTCAACCAGAAGAATAAAAAATTATGGGAGCAATAATTTTAGCGGAGAGCTCTGGCAATCGTTCCATAAACACAAGCATTTCAGCCCAAATAAGTACCTGCCCCTTAGGAGCTAGATGTCTAATTTTCTACAAGCCAGTCTTCCAAAATGAACTTTAGATTGAATACTTGACTAGTTTTGAAACAGCAACCCTGTGTTAGGCTAAGAGATGGTGACTAGTGGCCCAAGGTCACCCAATGAGCTTCGTGGCTGAGTGCAGAATCAAACCTTGGTCTCCCAAGTCATAGTCCCACACTCTAACCATTATGTCACACTGGCTCATCGCCTGCAGCTAGTGCATGGGCCTAGCAGATGATGGTTATGATAGGATTTGGATGCAGTCTTATCCCACAAAGGCTAGTGACAGTAGGGGAGGGATTTCAGATGATGAGCAAATGCAAGAGGATCTTGTGGCCAAGCAAGCTAGTCCCAGCTGATGCATGTGGAGGGTGCAGGTTCAGCAGCCACGAGAGGGAGCCATACATCTGTATGCATGTATGCATGCATGCATGCATGTAGAGCTTCTCTGCCTGAGAGAGGGGTTTCCTGGTCGGTCAGTATCCTGCATGCATGGGGGAACATCAGTATGCACTTAGATCTTGTTCTCATGGCCATGTGGGGGTCTGTCTGAACCCTCCCAAGGTTTTGGGAGAAAACCTTGGACTCAGCTATACAGCTGGAAATATAATGTTTTAAGTGCGTTTAAGTGCGTCATACAAATGGGACACTAGATGGCGCTGGTGAGCTAACGACAAATTCCACTTGTTTTTAAAAACGGTTTTTAAAAAAAGCATTTGCACAGCTTTTTTATATGTGTGTTGATTTAGCCCTTGTGAATTTCACCAATTATGGTAAAAATTACCCCCACTTAAAAAAAACAACTGTATGTATCCCCACAATACAGGAGGGATAGCTAACATGGTGCCCTCCAGATGTTTTGGTCTACAACTCCCATCATCCCTGACCTTTGACCTTGCTGCCTGAGGCTGATGGGAATTGTAGCCCAAAACATGCAGAGGGCACAATGTTGGCTAACCCTGTAACAGTGCTTGTCAGGGCCGGCCTTAGGGAGTTGGGCAGCTGTCCAGGGGCAGCAACAGTCCTTGGCAGATCCTTCTGCACCTCCAGCTGTTCTGCTACATGGCTTTGTCTGGGCTCCCTAAGCTGGTCTGCTGCCCCAGATGTGGTGGTGGAGCTGTCCTGTCACCAGTGTTGAAGTAAGATTCAACTGCTAATTTATTTGGCTTCTGCATGTGGAACTTGAAGGTGTTGCTATCTTGTCCTTTGCCTTAGGCCACAAAATGTGTCTGTCCTGATGGTTGTGATTAATGGATGCTTCCAGATAGCTATTTATTATGGGAGCTCATCATGCTTACCTTTTTTCTATAACATCCACATAACATCGTTGGCGTCCTGTATACCTGAAGGAGCGTCTCCACTCCCATCGTTCAGCCCGTACACTGAGAAACAGCGCCGAGGGCCTTCTGGCGGTTCCCTCATTGCGAGAAGTGAGGTTACAGACAGAGGGAACCAGACAGAGGGCCTTCTTGGTAGTGGTGCCCGCCCTGTGGAACGCCCTTCCATCAGAGGTCAAGGAAATAAGCAGCTATCCTATTTTTAAAAGACATCTGAAGGCAGCCCTGTTTCGGGAAGTTTTTAATATTTAATGCTGTATTGTTTTTAACACTCGATTGGGAGCCACCCAGAGTGGCTGGGGAAACTCAGCCAGATGGGCGGGGTACAAATAAATAACAACAACAACAACAATTATTATTATTATTATAAAATGCCAACCCCTACTTTGCCCTTATTTAATCTGGATTTAACATTTCTGGGGGAAAGCTGATTGGTTAACAAAAAAGCTTTTGCCATTGACCTGCTTGTGATATCTGACTAACTTTTTGCAATATTAAGCTTCCATCTGGAAACGGCCCCAGATCTATGGGGCAGGGTGTCTTGACAGCAGATACTAAGAAAATCTGTTTCTCACGCTTTCTGCAGCATATATTGCCAGCCCTGAGAATTACTGAAGGATTTGGTCATGTAATGACTGTTTACGTTTTTGGCAGTGGCTAAAAATATTGGCACTGCTATAAAAATAGTAAAATACTGTTTATGTTATAACTTTCTATATGCAGGATGTTGTTTAGACAGTAACAGTCCTAAAACCTAGGAGCCATTGTGGACTGAAGACTGAATATATGAATGCGATGGCTGCAGCCAAAAAAATTGCAATGCAGTAAGCCCCTGCAATTTGCATGCATTTAACTTGTGCACATTCAGCTTTAGGCACTTGGCAAAAAAAATATGAGGGGGGATTTAAAGGCGGCAAGGTTTTGGGGGAAATGAATGTGGCAATCCATCCCCCCCCCCCCCCGTGAACCCATTGGGTTTTGACTATACATGGTTTTGGCTTTAGGTGCAATCCCTGGAACGTAACCCCCGACATAAATTGCTGGCCTACTGTACTGTTTTGGGTTACATTAACAAATGCATTATTTCCCAAAAAAACAAGAGCTAACAGAAACTTGGGTAATTGGTGGCTTGGGAGCTCTCAAAGTTTTCCATCACACTGCCAATACTGGACCCACCCCACTGCGGTGCAAGCTGAGAGCTTTACAACAAAACAAAAGAAACAGTCTCCTTGCCTTGTGAATAACATAGACCCTATGTGAGGAGTGAGGGTGTTAAAAAAAAATCATTGACTTACTGCTTAGCTTGTGCAGGAGTGAGTCAGTGAGTAAAAACCATCTCTGCAAGCACTAGCTCAGTTTCTGCTTTTTGTTCCCATGTCATCCTCTTAGTAAGGTGCACGTATGGTAAGCTCCTGACTTAGGGTCATGATAGGGAGCATGCAGTCACAGCCTGCAGCCATTAAAGGCATCAGGGTCTGGACGGCCTGCTTCAGATACCTGCTTATCCTTTCCTGTCCCATGTCCTATGTAGGGTTTCCACACGCAACACATGCTGCTAGCCTTCTGCTAAATGCTCACTGCAGCAGCTCTTCATTGCTCCTTCTGACTTGCTACCTGTCCTCTGAGCACCCTGTTCCTGCCAGAATGAGCACTGCTTCATGATGGCAGGAGATCAGAGGTGTAGCAATGGAAGGTGGAGATTATTTATTTATTTATTTACCAGGAGCATGGAGAAAGCAGGAGTAGGCAAGTGCTGAAGCAGGCTCTCTTGTCTGCTATATTTATTAGGGTGGGGGCCTCCTCCTTTATAGAGTCACAAAGAGGCAACATATGACGCAGTTCTCATCCAGGGGCTTTTTCATACGTACATCTATCATCTAAGTTGACACCATGCAGTTCAGTATCTCATAACTTGCAGCTGAAATGTGCAAACTACTTCCATTATATATAAAAAAGAGGTGCCTTTTTGAAATTTGCTATCTCTCTATGGTCTTTGATCCATGATTATTGTTTCATACATAAAGGTAAAGGTAAAGGGACCCCTGACCATTAGGTCCAGTCGTGTCCGACTCTAGGGTTGCGGCGCTCATCTCGCTTTATTGGCCGAGAGCCGGCATACAGCTTCCGGGTCATGTGGCCAGCATGACTAAGCTGCTTCTGGCGAACCAGAGCAGCACACGGAAACGCCGTTTACCTTCCCGCTAGAGCGGTTCCTATTTATCTACTTGCACTTTGACGTGCTTTCGAACTGCTAGGTGGGCAGGAGCTGGGACCGAGCAACAGGAGCTCACCCCGTCGCAGGGATTCGAACCGCCGACCTTCTGATCAGCAAGCCCTAGGCTCTGTGGTTGAACCCACAGCGCCACCTGGGTCCCTTTTTTCATACATACAGCTTGTGATTTGATGTTGCAGTGATGACTGTGCATACGCTTCTCAGAACGATTATGTTCATCCAGTGGCATAGCCTGGGAGTGCCCACAGGTTGGCCCGGGCGCAAAATTTGTTAGGGGCGCAAAATTTCAAACACCCAGTGCTGCCTCCATACAGCTACACACTTCCATCGCTGGGATCTTTTGAAAACAGCTTCTCCATGTGAACCAGGAAGTGACCTCTCCAAACAATGGAACAACTCTTCTTAGCTCTGCGGCTGCAATCTCCTGGGTGACGTGGATGCCGTGGGCAGTTGAATGTGCATACGTACTCCATCCGTTTCCCTCCCCCCTCTTTCCACGGCCCCGGACACTGGCAACCCACACTACGCCACTGTCCATCTGAAGGTTGAATAAATACCACCAGTCACATCAGAATCATATCGTAAGTCCAAACAAAGAGTGAAGGCATATATACCGGTAGCTTGGTTCGATATCATTTCCGTATAGCTGCATGAACATGGCATATGACCAGCTACCGTTTGTGGCAGTGTTGCTTTTAAGCTTTTCATTAAGAAATGATGTGGCTAGATGCACAAAAGGACAGGGCTTCTAAACTCCTAGTAGCTGAATTCCCTTTTTCTGCATGACTATTAATGGTGCAGGAGCCTTACCTAGTTTCACATCTAGTTGCCCCGATGAGAAAGCATTTGGAAATCACAGTGAATCGGCAGCACAGTGCTAGGCATGTTTGCTCCCAAGCAAGTTGTGCTGTATTCAGTCGGTGCTTGTTTCCAAATGTCATTGCAGCCATACTGTGCCAGTTTGTTCATGCTTACTCAGAAATAGGTTCCATCCATTGTGTTCACTGGAGCGTTCTCTCAAGTAACTGAGAACATAGGAAGAGCCCTGCTGAATCAGAGCAGCATCCCGTTCTCACAGTGGCCAGACCTCAGGGAAGCCAAAAAGCAGGACATGGGTGCAACATCACTCTTCCTACTTCTGCTTCCTAGTGACTGGATTGTAGCCTTGTTTTACCTGCATTCTTGTTTTCTAGTTTTAGCATTTAGGCTAAAGCATTTTAAAGCGCATATCTGCAGCAATAACCGATTAGAACCAAAACCCAGACTCTTAGATTGCTAGCAAAAAACTATGTGCTGCACAGGAGGATTTCCACCCACCTATGTACTGCATATGAATGTTGACAGCTAACCATGTGGGGTGGGAGTAAGAGCCTGTATGGAATATTAGAGAAATGCTCTCTACAACTTTTCCAGCCAATTCTGGGGGGAAATATTAAGAGTTTTATCACTTTAAGCAAAAACGTAAAGAGGCTAAACTGTAAATGCATATGAAGTGAAAGATGAAGTGAGTATCCTTTCCTATACAATCTTGCTTTAAATTGCATTCCTCCCCCCCCCCCCCCGGTGCTTTAGAGCGCGACAGAGAAGTGTTCTATAGGTAGTGGAGTTTGAGCAACTGCTCACTACTTGAGTAGCTGTGATGGGATTTGCTCGTCATTTGTCTTTCTGCGTACATCTTTCTCCAGAGACCCTCTGATAGTTTCCTGGCTGGTTTTGGGGCCTTGCAAATTGGGTCCAGATGAGGAAAAGATTTTTGACGTTGGTGTGCAAAAGGATGCATGTGTGTGTGGTGATGGGGAGAGGAATAATCACAAGCGTGTTTATCGGCTTTTGGGTAAGCGGGTGAGCTTCTGAGCTTCTGAGACGCTGCAAACAATTTGCAGATTCCAGGCAGGGAAACCATGAAGCTGAGTTTGTGAAAGGTTAATCTGGACCACCCTAAGCATATTATTCCATTGTTAATGTGTGGTCGTCGTCCCCCGCTTCCCAGTTTCTTTCTGGGCTCAGTTCAAAGTGCTTGTCTTGACCTTTGAAGATTTAAAGATCCTGAGACCTTAGTGTCTAAGTCTGGTCTAAACTAGGACCACTTTCCACACATGGATATGGCCATCAGCTGAAATTACCCTCTGAGATCAGGTGGCAGACCATCAGACAAATCTGCACAGATATAAGACTATAGAAAATGAAGGAACTATTTTGCAATGTGTCACTGTAATTGCGTTCAAGTTTCATTCAAGCTATCAACATGAAAGGGACTTAGACTTATTTTTTCCTTCTCTTCATTCCCAACTTACAACTGTGGAAAAAGAAATAATACATGTATTCATGGGAAGAGATCGGTTTTCTAAATTGATTCACCTTCTGTTGCTTAAGGAATGGATTGCCAATCTTTAGAAATCCCTGAACTGGCTACCTTTTGTCTGTGGTTTCTTGTAAGTTCTACCTCTGTTCTTTATATTAGGCAGACAGAACTGCAGACCTTGAACATCCATTTCCCTATCTTCTTTTATGCTAGAGTTGAATAACTCATGTCCAAGTGAATTTTCAGAAACCTTACTAGGGATATATATATATATATACTGTATGTGTGTAAAGAAAATCGAATCTTTCTGATAAAGATAACTCTGACAACAGGAAACAGATCAATATATCAGTTACAATAGGACATTAGGATTTTGCGGAGTTTTTTTTTTTATTAGATCTCTTTGATTGGTTTATTTTGTAATGCAAAAATGTAGCATTCAGTGGCATTACTAATATTCAATCATTCTTAAATCTGGCATGGGCTTTTGGGATTGTTTGTTTTAGACTGCCAAGCAAAGTATGAGTTATTAACCAGGACTGAAACTTAATTATAGGGCAATCAGTATTATGTTTATTTGTTTTTAAGAGGCACATTTTAGCGGGTCGCCAATTTTGAAGTACTGTACCAGATTTCAGCATTTCCTTGTAGCCTTGTTCTTTAGAAGTTCCGATGTTATTGTCCATTATACAAGGATCATAAATACACCCCCCATATATTGATAACTTATTTTTTAATAGCTGCTTCTCCACTGGCCCACCTTCTTTATTTCCAAAAAAATACGTTGATTAGCTTCTTACCCTGGGCTTTATTCTAAATCACATGCCACTTATTAATATTTCACCTAGTAAAGGTAAAGGGTAAAGGGATCCCTGACCGTTAGGTCCAGTCGCGGACGACTCTGGGGTTGCGGCACTCATCTCGTTTTACTGGCCGAGGGAGCCGGCTTACAGCTTCCGGGTGAACCAGAGCAGCGCACTGTTTACCTTCCCACCAGAGGTGAGCTCCCACCTATTTATCTACTTGCACTTTGACATGCTTTCGAACTGCTAGGTTGGCAGGAGCAGGGACCGAGCAACGGGAGCTCACCCCGTCGCGGGGATTCAAACCGCCGACCTTCTGATCGGCAAGCCCTAGACTCTGTGGTTTAACCCACAGCACCACCCGCGTCCTTATTTCACCTAGTAAGGACAAACAAAGTTCATATAACAGATTGCAAGAGAGAAGCAAAGGATTCTGGGAGTTGAGTCAAGCATCCTGTCAGGCTAATGCAGCCTTCTCCAGTCAGGGCCCCACAGATTGGCCAACACTCACCAGTTGCCATTTGAGAAGGAAGAAAAGAGTGAGGGAGGCAGGCAAAAGCAACATCAGTCTGCTCCCGTCAGACTAGTTTCCAGGTATAAAACATTCTCATTATATTCAGTT
The DNA here is from genome assembly GCA_034641385.1 of Darevskia mixta. Taxonomy (NCBI): domain Eukaryota; kingdom Metazoa; phylum Chordata; class Lepidosauria; order Squamata; family Lacertidae; genus Darevskia; species Darevskia mixta. Next base: position 7,048,909 of record JAWWNH010000029.1, read on the forward strand.
TTGGAAGGCTCAGAAATATCTAGTGCCATTTTTAGCATAAAATGAACAGTTCCTTTTCTTCCAGTTTTCTGAATTGAGAATTAGCCGCTGCGTATAAAATTAAATTATCAGTGTTGCTTTCTCTCCTGCATTTTAGTAGGACAACTTACGCAGCCGAAAAAGAAGGAGCTACACACTTTGTGCTGCCCAGTTTCTTTCTTTTATTTTCTTTGGGAAAAAAAAACCTTTTAATGTCGACTAGAGACAAAACAATGTCGAAGGAAACATTATTCAGAGCCTATGCCTTGGTAATTTGTAAAAAAGTTCCCTCTGAAGTATAACATCTGCAGCAGGTGTGTTTTCTCATTATATCAGATGTCGAAGGGAAACCAGACAGAATGAAGTCAGCTGGAGCAGCCTCTCAGGAAGAACTTGTATAGTAAAAGTGAATTATTTACAAGAATGATTTTTTTTATATTTCAGGTTGCCAACATTTTTTCTGAAAGTTTTGTTTTTTTTTAGCTGTGTGAGAAATAGAAAGGTGAACTTGCATTAACAGGGATAATTAGCAGAGCCCTCAACATCCCTGCTTGAAAAATTTGCTAACACTTCTTGTATTTAGACAGAGGTGGTGGTGGTGACTATTGTGTAGAAGCAAACAGCAAAACATTTTCTGTAGAAGTCTGAAATTGTTATTTGTTTGGGGTAAACACTTACAAAGTTATGTTGGCAAAAGATTAGAAGGTCAATCTTGCCTTGGCATGGAAAGACCCTGTTTGAATGGAATGCTAAACTATGGTTTATTGCAGAGTGGCTAACCTGTGGTCCTCCAGGTTGTCGCCAGACTCACAACTGCAATCAGCCCAAGCTGTCATTCAGAATTACGCACACAAGTAAGCAGGAGCCTCGACTCTTAGACTGCTCCTCTTTTCAAGATTGGACACTTTGGTTTTTGCTTGTTACTTTAAAACGTGTTTTCTTCAAACCAGCCATTATCAAGTTGTTGTTTATGATCCCGACTTGTTCTCAAACTGAAGTTTCAAGTAACCAGAGTTTCCCAGGTTTGGCTGTAGCGAGGAACTGTTGTTAGCTTCACAGTGGAAGTGGCTACTTCCTATCTCCCCACCTTCTTGGGAGTGGGGAGGGAAATCTATCATGCAAGCCCATGCCTCATGCATTTGAACCGAACCATCTGCACTCTTGTTGCTGTTAAAGATTTAGGGCCAAAGCCAGTTTAAAAGTTGTTTTTATTCAGAATGGAAGCAAATATAATTACAAAACGCAATATATGTGCAGCCTGATTTTATGCAGAGTTAGGTAGGTAAGTCTATAGTTTTGAGTCTACTACTTTTCTCTTCACTCAGGACTGATTCATGTATTACATTTCACCTTCCTTGATAATTAACACTAGTATAAGATGCAGAATAGCCTCTCTCTTGTGAAAAGCTGGATGCATTTCTGCTTTATGTCAATTTCACTCCCCCTCACAGGTGTTCATTTTTGGAGAGTGTGTTTCTTTCACTTGAGTCAATCTGAAAGACAAATAATACGAAATTAATAGTGACTTGGTCATGCAAAAATAACGTTGATACATATCTTAGGACAAGGGGATTAGAATCTGCACTGATTGAAAAATAACAGGATAGATAAATTCAGAGCCTGTTCACTATTTATCTGCGCAGGCAATAGCTACAGGAAATTTTTTACTCTGTTGACCAGGCTTCCTCAACCTTGGCCCTCCAGATGTTTTTGGCCTACAACTCCCATGATCCCTAGCTAGCAGGACCAGTGGTCAGGGACGATGGGAATTGTAGTCTCAAAACATCTGGAAGGCCGAGGTTGAGGAAGCCTGCTGTAGACCTTTTGTTCATGGATTTTTATGGGACATAAGCCCTTGTCTGAAATGCCTCTCCCACTGCCTGCTTCACTCCAAAAATATCCTTGCTGGCTCCACTCCTTGACTTCTGTATGATTAGTGTGAGGTGTGAACAAGGAGCTTATTTACATTATACAGCTGTGGTTGTTGTTGTTGCTGTTTATTAATTTGATTTATATACTGCCTTTCATCCAAAGATCCCAGGGCGGTGTACAACATTATGAACACGTTTTACAGAGCATCAAGAACAGAAACCTAATAAAAAAGCATAACAGACAATGTAAATAACAAATTAATCATCATAACAGTACACACACACACACACGGTTTTTATTTGTCTTCTGCAAGACCCATAACAAACTGGGTTTGGGAGGCTGGATTTTGCCTTGGAGCAGCCTACTTGGGCTGTGGGCACATTGCTGTCTTAAAAACGCAGCTCGTTCTTTTTCTCCATTTGGATCAAAATCAGTTTGACGGGGGCGGGTGGTGGTGACAGATGAAAAGGCAGCATTCCCAAGGATAGCGCCAGACTGTGGTTGGCACCCACTGGGTGCAAAGGAAAGGGGCTCTTGGGAAGGGTCCACAACAACATGGAGCAAATGGGTCAGTGCGCCTGGCTGTTAACTGAAAGGTTGGTGGTTCAAGCCCACCCATGGATGGCTGTGAGCAAAAGATTACTGCATTGCGGGGGGTTGGACTAGATGAACCTTGAGGTACCTTCCAACTCTACAATCCTATGAAATGCTTTGTGTACATTCTTTCCCACAGATCTCCACGCTGTATGTGTAGCAGACCATGTGTGCTCATTATAGTTTGCTTTGTAGTTTCTATGGTATCAGTTGCCTTGGGTGATGTTAATTGACCAGGCTGGAAAATGGTCAGGATAGTTTGTCTTCATGATGCTCATGCACACGGAACATAGCATAAGCAAGAGGTGACACTTCCAAGTGTTGGTCTCTTTCTTCTCCCTCTTGGATCATTATATGAAAGTGTTTGCACATCTAGCTGCCACCATCTCCTTCTTCCTTATAGGAGCATTAAAAGAATAATAATCCTATGAAGGGATAGGGTGAATTAAGGTTTTGAAATAATAATAATAATAATAATAATAATAATAATAATAATTTGTTGACTGAAGGGCTGTCACACAGAAGAGGGCAAAGACTTGTCCTCTGCAGCTACAGGGGTCAGGGATAAACCTGATGGCATCAAGTGACTAGAGGATAGATTTCAGTTGAACATTAGAGGAAACCAATTGGTCAATGGGTGGTGGTCTCTTCCTCACTGGAGGTCTTCAGTCAGAGGCCAGACACCCATCTGTTGGGGATACTCTAATATTGGATTTTTAGAAGGTGGACTAATGGCCTTTTCAACCCCTTCTACCTCTGATTCTTTGGCTAAATGTTAACGTTTTGTGTAACACAAACATTAATGCATCACAGCTGGGGCCCCCAATGTGGTCAGCCTCAGACAAACACCTTCTTTGGCATCCACTAAGGCCTCCTGTCCCTGACAGTTTTATATATCTCGTTAAAGAAATCAAGGGTTTGGGGCCTTATTTGTTTGTGGTGCGTACTGCTTTTTCGTTGTGGTTCGTCTTGGGGCGCCACCTAGGTCTTTTGCCTGTTATCTGAGTGGAATTCTGAGCTTCGCCCATGTTTCTTCTATGAAATGGGCATTGTGTGACACTCAGAACTGTTTCTTAGATTTCCAAATGTGTCCCAGGCCCCAAAAGATTGGGGGCCCTTGTATTGCATGGTATGATGGCTGCAGGATTGAAAAAAGCCCTGACACAGTGTGTAACTATGGATATATGACTGTCGCTAGCACACAACCTCACAATTCTACTGTTCACTGTGTTTGTGCCAAATGAGGAATTCCAAAGAGAAGAAATATAAGAATAAGAGATGCAGATGGCGACGGATAAAATGACAACTGTGAAAGTGGGGACAGCCAGGAATGGTGGTGGAGACGTAACATGTTTACCCAACATGTTTACCCAACATGTGGTCTTCTGGCAAAACTGGATACTGACCTGGAAAAGCCTAATAGAATCTGAGAATTAGGTGGTGAATAAATTGTTTCATACCTAAGGATTGTGTATCACTTATTGGTGATAAAACATATATTTTTCTGTGTGTTTAACTTGATATTATTTTCTTTTTTCTTTTAGGAAAACCCTCCTCCTTTTTTTTGCAACATGTATAGCTGTGGGTGCTACACAAATACGAGAAGAAGGTGAGACATGTTCCTGATTTTATTATAGAATATTTGAATGATCTTCCTTTAAAAGAGAGAGGGGGGAAATTATATGAAGGATTCTGGTAGTAATGACGTGAAATTCATTTTTTCAAAGCCCTCTAATGCCAGATAGTTACAATAGGAGCAAAAGTTTAAAGAAACCAGTTTAGGAAGGCTGACCTTTTCAAAATTACTCAGATTTTCTGTCTGTGAAATTGCTTACATATTTAGGCAGACTCCTTGCAAAAAGGAAGTTTTGTACATTGTAAAGGCTTTGATTGTGACTTCATTGCACGTGGGTGTTTTTGGGGGTGGCAAACTGAAGCCGGATTACCTTTGCACTTCTTGGGACTCTCCAAAACAAACTAGTTCACATAATAAGTACTTAGTCTGAACTTGCATTTTTAAGGCCAAAAAAGTAAACTTGCTTTTTTGGCTTATTCCCTCCACCCACAAATTTTCAGACGCAGCTGTTGGCTAAAAAGCAACTGATTGTACTTTTGTTGTTGTTTGTGTTTATTCAGAGGACTGATGAACGGGACAGATGGCTGGGCACTTGTTCTGGGATGCTAACATCTGAAGTTAGCATCTGTATCTATTTTAGCAGCAGTTAAAACCTGTGTTCCGGGGGCTGTCATCTTTGAAACAAATGAGCTGGTTTGCATGTAACACTAAGCCAAGGATGGGGAACCTGTTGACCATCCAGATGTTTGTGAATTCCAACTTGCATCAGCCCTAGTCAGCAGGGACAATGGGTTGGAATTACAGTATGGGACTTGTAATCTAGCAACCTCTGGAGGGACCACAGGTTCCCTAAATCTATACTAAGCCAAGCTGTAGTTTCATTTGAATGTTTGAGTGTGAGACTTCTAGGAATGAGGATTGTGGCTGCTGCATTCCTCCTCTAGTCTAGCTGCAGCTGCCCTGCTGTAAGATAAGCCATGGTTTGTCTTATCATGTTGTCTGAACCCAGACTCATGGTTTGTCTCACTCAGGGTGGATAAAAATCAATGATTTTTTTTTAAAAATCAAAAAAAATCGGATTTTTTTGATTTAAATTGGATTTTTTTGATTTAAATTGGATTTTTAAAATAAAATGCTTTTGGAAGGAAAATCTTTCTAAATATAGTCTTCTATTTAAGTTACATTGTAGTCCAAAGGCTATTCATCAGGAAATAAGGATTTGTTTTAAGTTTATCAAGTGTGCTAAAACTCAGTCTAAGTTGTTTTTTTTAAATGTTTAACCACATCAGTTAACAAACATGGATACATATGCTATCATGTTATTGTTTTAGTTAAATAAATTGTTTAAATGGTTATTAAGGAAATGATTATTTTTCTCCTTCCAATAAAGTACAGCAGAAAAGTTGTCCAAATATAAACAGTTAACTTATTAAACCTCACCATAATTTCATAATTATCTGTCTATGTATTTCTAGTAGTATAACCAAATCAGTAATTTTTGATATAACTGTAAAAACCACACTGAAAATTTATTATTCCAAAAATGAAACCTTCATATGGTTGTAAATATTAAGATTATACCAGCAAGAATGAGTCTTTCTGTAAAAAAATATATTTAAATCAAGTCTTACTGACTAGTGATTTAAATCAAGCCTTACTGACTAGTGATTTAAATCGTGATTTAAATCATGATTTAAATCAATTTGATTTAAATCAAATCCACCCTGGTCTCACTCCAGATAAACCACAAGAAGTAACTCATGTTTATCTGGAGGAAACAAACCATAAGCCCAGATTCTGACACTGTAAAGCCAAACCATGGTTTCATTCATCAGCAGGACCAGGGAAGGAGAAAAGTGGCTACAATTTCCTCTCTCTCAGAGCTTACAAATTTGCACTATCCTAGTTTGACTTAGTGTTTCATCCAAATCAGCTCACTGTGAGGCTTCTGCTATTTTGTGGTAGCTACTCAGGTTATAGGGACGTGGGTGGCGCTGTGGGTTAAACCACAGAGCCTAGGGCTTGCCGATCAGAAGGTTGGCGGTTCGAATCCGCGTGACGGGGTGAGCTCCCATTGCTCAGTCCCAGCTCCTGCCAACCTAGCAGTTCGAAAGCACGCCAAAACGTGCAAGTAGATAAATAGTAGATAAATAGATAAAACCACTCTGGCGGGAAGGTAAACGGCGTTTCCGTGCGCTGCTCTGGTTTGCCAGAAGTGGCTTAGTCATGCCACATGACCCGGAAGCTGAACGCAGGCTCCCTCGGCTAGTAAAGCAAGATGAGCGCCGCAACCCCATAGTCGTCCGCGACTGGACCTAATGGTCAGGGGTCCCTTTACCTTTACCTTTACTCAGGGTATAGTCGCATAAAGAAATACGAAGAATTTTAGAGGTGATCGAGAAAGACTACAGTTCGCATGATAAAACTGTTCCTGGACTGTACCACATTGGCCTTGTTGTGGTTTTGTTATATGGAGGACAAACATCCTGCTCACTGAAAAGTTTCATGTCAGGGAGACACAACAACTAAGCTAGAACCTTTCTCCTTGACGGTTAGCTTTCTACATTTAGGAAGTTCCTCCCCCCCCCATCCCTACCAATCTCATTTCCTTTTGTGCCATAGGTTCTGGATTTTAAACTTGGGGATAGGGACTGTCTTGTTGATGTATTGAAGCTGCTCTGGGAGACGATCCAACTGCAAATTAGTTTGCAATTTGACAGCTCCAGGTTTTTCAAGTCAGGGCACCTAGAAAGGTAGTTGTTTTTGGATATTCACAATCCAGTAAGCATTGCAAATCAAAAGCTAGTAGATTTAAAAGTTTTAAGTATTGGGAAGTGTGTGTGTGTGTGTGTGTGTGTGTGTGTGCGTATCCAGGGCTGGATTTAGATTTGATGAGGCCCTAAGCTACTGAATAATAGGGCCCTTTATATGTCCAGCTATCCTTTGTCAACAACAAATTGTCACTGTTTTTTGTGTTGAATATATGCTATATGGTAATTTATGAACCTAATAGGTATCTGAAGCCATTTGCACATAACAAAATATGTATTTTATCAAAGTACTGTAATTGTTGAACTGAAATACAATTAAGAAGTATATTAATAGTGAAATACAATTAAGTAGTATATTAATAGTGAAATAATATTAAGCTCTAACTGTATGTAGGTTTTGTTTTATTTGTTTTTTATCTTATATTTTGGAAATGTACATCCAGTTTATTTTTTCCTTATTTGGGGGGGGCAAGAGAGTGGGGCCCTAAGCTATTGCTTGTTTAGCTTATACATAAATCCAGCACTGTGTGTATCTATATCTATAGCTCAGGGTGACAGAGAATTAGCTTAAGGTGCCATCTTAGGGTGATGATGTCAGCACCGTCCCAACTCCTGCTTCTTCACAAGCCTTACAAAAAGTTTGTGAAATTTGCTGTCCCTGGGAATCTGACCCCTATCAAGATTGATCATTCATTTGCAATATTAGCCAATGAGATCCTGAGCCAGTTTACCATCGTCTAACACACACTGCAAGTCGGGTTTCATTTTGTGTTTCATTTTTCTGATGTTTTCATACCGGGTAGTAGGAAACACTTAAGTTCTTAGTTTTTGTCATATGGAGAGTGCAAAATTGTGCTAGTTTTCGTCCTGCCCTTCCTCCAAGGAGCTCAGGGCAGTGTACGTGCCCCCTTCCATTTTATCCTCACAATAACCCTGTTGAGGTAGACCAACCTGAGAAATTGTGAGTGGTTCAGGCTCACCTGGTGGGCTTCGTGACCGAACAGGTATGTCAACTCACTGACTCTTAAGTTTCTTTCTTCTGAAGATTTTACCCATCATATCTGCTGGCAATGACTGTAGTTAGTATTTGGCCAAGATGCAAAGGGCTGGTTTAGGAACACCAAGGATTTGGGATTATGTTGTTTGCTGTTTTTTAAAAACTGAGCAGTAGACTTCTCTGTGTTTCAAAAGTGACTTTCATTGTGGTGATGGTAGGGATGCTGTGAGAGGTCTGTAAGGTCTCCTCGAGAGTAAACAGGCGAAGCACCTTGTTTGCTAAGCTAGTAGCTTTATTTACAGCATCAGACATCAGAGCATTCACAGTTCATGACCACTCGAATCCGTAGCAGATTCCGGGAGTGGGGGTTCCCGACTCCGCCCCCAACACAGGAGCTTCGGCAAGCCGAAACGCCTCCTTGCTTCCTTCCGCTTCCTCCCCCTCCTTAGTTGTGGGGTGACGCTGGACGCTTCCCCCCGTTCTCCCTCCTTACCACTGGGCGTTGCTGGGGCTTCAGTTACCTCCTCAAGCCCCTGTTCCCCCCTGTGCGTCGTTGCTTCCTGTCCTCCACCTTCCTGCGGGTCTGGGGCTCTAGCGACCTGCCAGAGCCCCTCCTCTCCCCCGGTGGGTTCAGGGCTCTGGCATCATCCCAGAGCCCGCGCTCCACTTCCTGTGGGTGTGGGGCTCTGGCAGCATCCCAGGGCCCTTCCTCCCCCTGGTGCGCTTGCGTTACTTCCTCCCCGCTATTGCTTCCCTCTTGGCTTTCTTGTGAGTCACTTTCCGATCTCATCTCCCTCTTCTCCCTCCAGTGGCTTCTCTCTGCCAGCTCGGCTTTGGGAATGGGCCAGTCCCTGACAGATGCCATTTAAGGAACCTGAAGAAACAGCGAAGTAGCTTCATAGTTCTTTGTATTCCTTCCCTCATGTTCTGTTGCTCTTGAATTTATCACACACACCTGTGTTGTTGTTCAAAGCATTATTGCTTACCTCAAGCCCTTTAGATGTGATGGGCTGAAAACCTGTTCTGTCATTTGGCATCAGGATTTCTTAGGTTATTTAGAATAGAAAACATTTCAAAATACAGGAAAAACTGGAGACATGTGGCACATATAGGGAGAAAAAAGAGTTTGATGGCTTCCCTGACTGTGCTTCCTTGACAATGCGTGGGGTGTTTGAGGGATAAGATGCAGCCCTGTTACCCTTACCCCCCCCCCCATGATTTAGGGAAATGATTAATGGGAGTCTGCAGGCAAGCATAGAAGAAAGTCTCTCCTGGACTTGAAACAAGCCATTTTCAAGATGACAAATCATAAATATATGTTGCAAGGAGATTGCCTATCCTTTGATTTCTTCTTTTTTAATTTAGAGAGTAAATGAAATCAGATGCCGACATCTGTGTGCGGGAAGGAATAACTGATCATTAATGGGGGGGGATGGCCGCTGGAATGAGGAGAAAGCAAGTGGATTACATGTGCTCCAAAAGAATGCATTCTGTTAAGTATCTTTGAACACTGTTATATTTAGAAAGAGCTTTTGAGCAGTGCGGGTGACGTGGTTATAGCTTTCCGCACATTTGCCTCAGGCTCGAAGGCCTGCCCAAAGTGGTGCTGTAGAGGTGATAGCCCTCACATCCCAAAGCTTGCTTGTGCGTTCAGAGTGGCTGGGGAAACCCAGGCAGATGGGCGGGGTATAAATAATAAATAATTATTATTATTATATCATAGCTGGCCACGTGGAGGTATAATCTGCTTTCTGCATTTGTGGGATCGATGCATTGTGCTCTTAATCAGAAACATATAGGCTACCTGTAGTGGGGTGTATGGGGTGTTAGGGAAGGGGTAGTACCTCTGGTGGGGGGCACATCATTCTCCTTCTGGGGTAGTTTGCCCACCTTTGGTCCCCACCCTGCACTCAGCTCCCACCTTTGTTTCAGAGAAACACCTTCCACCTTCAGAGAGGCCTATATCATAATTCTTCAGGAAACCTATGTTTGCGTCCACTGCTGATCTCACAGTGATGTGAGGTGGAGAAAAATCTGTTTCATAAGTTCATCAGTAACAATGATGAACTTTTTTTTTTTAACTTATTTCTGCAAAGTTTGGTCCCCTCATCCCAACATGTTTCTCGTTCTGTTTAGTCTGGAATCCTGTCAGCACTTACCGGTACTAGTGCAATTTGCTACTTAGAAGAGGGAGGGAGTGATAATGTTAAATTTAGCATTTATTAGGGTTACCCGCACCGCACAGAGCGGAAAATACCATATCAGACTTGGAACAAAACTTCTACTGTGCCCCTGAAAAACCCAATCTTTGCTCGATTTGGCCTCCGTAAAGCACATGTGGCGTCTTAGTGCCATTAAAAACAAAAACATAAAAATTTAAATACAAAACAAAACAAAAATAAATTGCAGCTAAGCCATGATCATGCATGGAAGATTTTGGCCTTCAGCTTATAACATTGATTTTTCACTGTACCATAACCAAGTCTGTACAATTACTGCAGATTAGACTATAGCTTAAATGAATTGTTTTGCAGCTGGACATCCAAAAGAGTTGGCAGATGTGTAATCCCCCACCCCCCACCCCAAATGATAGGACTTCCTGTGCCTCGGACCATGCCGGCTGCTTGCCATTTGTAAACTTGGCACCATTGTGCACTCCCTAACATGACTAGAACCACTGCAAGGTGTGTAACTAATTTTCAAGATGTATAGCACAGTCAAATGTATGCATTCTGTGCCAATTTTTTAAAACCTTTCCAGAAATGTCTTCGATATTTGTGTGCATATGTGCACATTTTTGCTGGAACCGGAGCCAAGATGTGTCTGCTCTTAACATTTGCTAGTAATATCTTCGGTAAACAGAGGGAAGGCAAGTTGGGAAATGAAACCTAATTTCTTGGTAAAGTCTGTGGAAATCCTTATGTTTCAAGGACTCTCTTGACTTAGTTTTGGCTTCGACTTGCTTTCATGCTGACAGAGACTTGACCGTTCATCAGCACTTTAATCCTGATGTAACATCCTGCTATTCTCAGAACTCATAGAGGAATTGATCATGTAAATACCTTTCCCGCTTTGATACTATGAGATGGCGTAGCAGCTTTTAGGATTAGGCGCCAGGTGTACGAGGATGCGATGCCATTTTTGGGACTCAAACGCAGAGCTGCTACTCTGCTGACATTAGTCCAAGCAACATTTAATATATCAGGTCCAAACTAGTTGTGAGAATGGCAGATCCATGTGTCAGAAGCAGGTGGCCATTTCTTTCCTATGAACTAGGTTGGAGATAAAAGATTTCAAGCACAAGATCAGTGAGCAAGAGGTGAGGGAGTTGGATTAGAGCTGGAAGCGACCCCCCCCCAGGGCCATCTAGTCCAACCCCCTGCAATGCAGGAATCTCAACTAAATAGATATCTCAACTAAAGCATGACAGATGGCCACCCAACCTCTGCTTAAAAACCTCCAGTGAAGGAGAGTCTCCAACCTCCCAAGGGAGTCTGTTCCACTGTCCAGCAGCTCTTATCTGTCAGAAAGTTCTTCCTGGTGTTTAGTCAGAATGTCCTTTTGGTTCAAGTCCTACCTTCCAGAGCAGGAGAAATCAAGCTTGCTCCACCTTACATGTGACAGCTCTTCAGATATTTAAAGATGGCTATCATATCACCTCTCAGTCTCCTCTTTGCCAGAGCTCCTTCAACCGCTCCCCTTAAGTCTTGGTTTTCAGACCCTTGATCATCTTGGTTGCCCTCCTCTGTACACGTTCCCCAACCTATGCTTTCTCTCCAAAAATAATTTCTCCCCAGTCATTTTTCTCCTGAAGAGGCTCTGTGACCTGAAGGACCTGCTGGTGGAAAAACAACTGGGGGAAGAAAAGTGTAGATAGGAAAGAGTTCGGCATTCTTTTCTTGCCCAGTGTGGTGTAGTGGTTAAGAGTGGTAGACTTGTAATCTGGTGAACCGGGTTCGCGTCTCCACTCCTCCACATGCAGCTGCTGGGTGACCTTGGGCTAGTCACACTTCTTTGAAGTCTCTCAGCCCCACTCACCTCACAGAGTGTTTGTTGTGGGGGAGGAAGGGAAAGGAGATTGTTAGCCGCTTTGAGACTCCTTCGGGTAGTGATAAAGCGGGATATCAAATCCAAACTCTTCTTCTTCTTTAAATCTTCCACCATCGCCTGCCTTATTATGCTTGATCATCCCCAGCTTTATACAGGTATTTTTGTGGCATCATGAGTTCTTGTTATTTTCTCATATGAGGTAGGACCACAGCATATTCTTTTTTTTTCTTGGGGTCATTCATGGTCTGGAGGGGACAGCACCCTCTGCCATCCCTTCAGCTTTTCAGTTTGTTTAAACATGTGGTACAAACTCATACTGGGTTGCTATAGAAATAAAGTTCTCTGATAAGAACCTACTGGGCACGATAGCAGAGAATTGTGATCTATTTATTTTCTACACGTTGCTTTTGTTCTGCATAGATCTTGAATAATTTGTTGCCCCTCCAGCATGTGGCTATTCTAATGCTTTCTGCAGGTAGGAGTCTGTAAATTAAAAATCTATATTAGACTGGCTATGCTGTATAGTTGAGTACTAATGCAAATTACTAATAGAGTACTAATATTTTTTTTTTTTTAAATAATTTTTATTAATTTTAAAATTTTATACACATAAGACCTTACATTTCGGTCAGGATTCATCACTCCCCACCTCTCACCATGAGGAGTTATTTAATCTTACCCTCCCTCTCACAGAGGTAAACCCATTTCATTATTTTCCCTGACCTTAAACAATCATTATCTAACTTCGGCCTAACCCTATTCTCAGGTAGACCATTCTTGGTTACAAAACATATCCATAGTGACTTCCTCCGCACCTCCCCAGTGGCTGCATTAAACAAAACATAATTCTGGTTCAGGTACATAGGTGTGCTAAACATATGTTGTACATTACTTCAAAACATAATTCTAACTCAAAAACAATATCTTTAATTCTTATTTCACCTCATCTTCTAGTTCCAACCTCCGCGTCCTCCTCCCAAATCTTCTATAAGGTTCCTTCTGACTCCCCTTAATCTTCAGGCTCCTAACTTCGAAAGATCCTAACATAATCCTAACTCAAAACCATGTCCGGCATAGATATTCAAAGTCCACATTTATAATCAGTCCCTGGTTGCCCACCTACCCTGCTCAACCCTCCCCTCGCCGTTCCCCAGTCCAAGCCCAAGTGCTTGCTTGCAGTTGGGCTTCATCATCTCTGTGTCTTCTCCGCTGTTCCAACTCCCAGTCTTTAAAGAAAAACTTCTTCTCCTTCATTGACGTCCTCTTGCACTGAAAAGCGTTAACTTTCGCAGATGTTGTTTTCTTGATTCTTTTCTTGGGTCCAGTTATCTTGTGCCGAGAAGAAATTTTCCTGCAGCGAGGCTTCCCTTTAACCTTGAGGGGGATTTCTCCCCCTTTCATCCTTTGTGCAGCTGGGGTGACGTCATTGTTGTTTACAACTCCTCTCATTCTTGCGGTTTCCGCTTGGAACTCCTTTCTCAGTTCCCAGATTTTTTCAAGGACCCTCTTCCAGCCTCCTTTGTCCAAATCATCCTCCATTTTCAAAGACATAGTTATGAAAAGTTCCAGACCGAACCAAATCCCAACTCAAAATCTATATTCCACAATATAATCCAACAGGTCCGATTCAATCCACTACATGTCAAAGTTGTTAGTTAGTTGCCCCCCCGATCAGGGGTGTCAAAAGGATCAAATCTCTGTTGCCAAGCCAAATTCTGTTACAGTTTTAATCGCATCGGTAATAAAGTTCCTGATTTAGTGCCACAATAGCAAGGGACGGACCTCCGTAAATTACATCCCTGTACTTCGCCAAATTAGTCCAAATCTTCGGTACTTTTCTAGTACTCACGGTTAAGGTAGCCAATCTTATCCTTTTGCGGAGAAATCAGCGCGCTCAGCTGGGAAGGGCTCGCAGCTTCAACCCGGCGGGCAATGGCGGTCCGTGGAGCTCCGTCACCCCGCGTCTCACACGGCAGCCTCTACTGTGGCCGCCGCGGGAGTTGGGGCGACGTTAAGAGCCGCTGCCGGACCTAGGGTCCCGGGATCAAGACTCCCGGGAGTTTTGGGGGCTGCGTCGCCGTCGCAAGCACCCCTTTAAAGCCGGTCGGGTCGGGGAATGCCAGCAGCGGCATGTCCCCCGACCTTCCCCTCCGGCGCGCCGACCGGAAGCCCCCCTAATAGAGTACTAATAGTACCGGTATATTGAAAATGATTCTCATTTTCATGCTTGGTGTAGATGAGATCTTCATTACCTGTAGATGAGATCTTCATTACCTGAGCGCAAATCCTTTTTCACTTCAGAGAGAAAAAATTCTTCCTGAGATTTTTATTTTTTTGGGGGGGTGTACCTTTTTTGTGGTGGTGGGAAATCTTACATCGTTTCACAGCTTCTCATTTGGTGTCAGTGAAAGAAACTACGATGCATATTTTGTGGAATTGTTAATGCGGTATGGAAATCTGTCTTTAGTAAAAATATTGTTGAGAACATCCTAGAGAAAAGGTTAGTAAGAGGTGGTTTGAAATTACGTATGGCATGGAGAAAGTACCGTAGATGGAGAGAGGTTTTTCTCTCATAACCATAGAACTCATGGAAGCACAAGGTTGGAAGATTTAGGACAGTCAAAAGGAAGCACTTATTCTCACAGTGCTTAGTTGTAGTATGAAATGGGCTACCGCTAGGGGCAATGATGGCCACCAACTTAAATGGGTTTAAAAGAGGATTAGTCAAATTCTTGGATGACAAGATTCTCAATGGCTACCAGACAAAATGGCTATACAGTGGTACCCAGTGGCGTAGGAAGGGTGGGGCGATGGGGGCGGGGCAACCCCGGGTTCCAGCCGGGGGGTTACACTCTGCGCCACCCCCCTGCGAGTGCGACTCCCAAGCCGCCGCCTGGCACCCCTTCTGCCAGGCAACTCGTAAGGCTGCAGCGCTGCACTGCAGCCTTACAAGTTTCGCGCAAGCAGCCGCTGCGCGGAAGGGGTGCCGGGCGGCGGCTTGGGAGTCCGGGCAAACTGCACTCCATAGCGCATGCATCGCGACGTCATGACGCATACGCTACGGAGCGACGCCCCGCCCCCGGGGGGTGCCGCTTGGCTTGCCGCCCCCGGCAGCCAAGCGGCTCGGTACGCCACTGGTGGTACCTTGGGTTACAGATGCTTGAGGTTACAGACGCTGCAGGTTACAGACTCCGCTAACCCAGAAATAGTACCTCGGGTTAAGAACTTTACTTCAGGATGAGAACAGAAATCGCGCTGCGGCAGCAGCGGGAGGTCCCATTAGCTAAAGTGGTACCTCAGGTTAAGAACAGTTTCAGGTTAAGAACGGACCTCCAGAACGAATTAAGTTCTTAACCCGAGGTACCACTGTACACTGCCTTCACACTCAGAGGCGGTATGCTTCTTAACAGTAGTTGCTGGAAACCACAGGAGGGGGGAGTGCAGTTGTGCTCACATCCTGCTTGTGAGCTCTCCATGGGCATCTGGTTGGCTGCTTTGAGACCAAGATGTTGGGCTAGGTGGGCTAACAGCCTGATCCGACAAAGCTAGTCTTATGTTTGTTTGTTTCCCCCCCCCCCTAGGGTTTAGAATCCAAAATTGCCTGTCAGTTTAATATCCACCAAATGCAGGCCTTTCTAGTTATGAAGTCAGATGAAAAATGTCGAAAGACCAGCAGATTTCTGAAATTTTGTGGGCGGGTTGCCCTGTTTAAAACAAAAACAAAATTGACTTAGATGAAATTTTAATATTTGAAACTAGTTGGGAAGATCATTAAGTAGAATTGTTAGCCTTGTGCAAGGGTCAAGGTTATGGCCAACCATGCAGAAATAACATATTGTGGTGGCATCCGCAGAACCAGGAGAGATGACTTCGTTATATGTATGAAATATTGTTATGAAATACTGTTAGGCATACATTATTCATATGAATCCATACCACACCTTCTGCCATTCTCCTGCCCTGTGTTTGAGCTGGAAAACCCTCTCTTTGCTACTCACTTGGAACAAATGGAAATTCTGTTTGCTCCGATTCAGCTTTAAAGAGTGAGTTTTTGTGGCGCTTGCCTGGAAAGTGTGGAGGAAAAGAAAGTGTGGATAAGCGCAGAGTTAATATAAAGCATTTGAATGAAATTAAGAATGAAGTTGTCTCACCCCTTCCTTTCTCTTTCCTCCCCTAGGCATAGATATTCTTCATCATTTAGGCCTAAGTGGGCAAGCTCTTCATCAACCATCAACAGGGACTGCACAGCCCTTGTCACGTACTTCATTACCTCAGGGGGTTCACCTAAGTGCCTCAGGAGTTGTTTTGTCCACACAAGCAGCCATTGAGGTGCCTATCTCTCAAGTGATAGCATCACACGTAGGCTCCCAGTTCACCGTATTGGTTAGCTTACGTTCTTACGCAGTAAACAATGCCTTTCTTTTCAGTGTTAGAAATAAAAATAGACTGCAGTTTGGTGTCCAGTTGCTCCCAAGGAAGATAATGGTGCATACTGGAGGGAAGCAGTCTGTATATTTTGATTACACTGTTCATGATGAGCAGTGGCACACATTTGCTATTGACGTTACGGAAAAAGCCGTGTCCCTGTATACTCAGTGTGGAAGAAAGCACTTCAGCAGGGAGACTATTTCTAAAGTACAGCCGTTCGATTCGCAGAGTTTGTTTACTTTAGGAAGGATGAACTCCCATTCAGTCAACTTTGAAGGAATAATTTGTCAGCTGGACATTATCCCCTCTGCACAAGCCTTGGCAAACTATTGTAAATATGTGAAACAACAGTGTCGCCAAGCCGACACATACCGGTCTCAAACGATTCCTCCAGACACATCCCTTGGGGTGCTGCCAAGCAAACAGTTGGATGAAGAAACCCAACCAGATTCCATGCCATTGAGTACAAGGAAAGGAGAATCAAACCTTCGTAGCAGCAACGGTGCATCAGTCCACATGCCACCAGAACCCCTAGAGACAGCCTCTCCCCTGACACCTCGTTTATTAGAAAATGGTACTGCATTGGAAATTATACCGGAACCAGATGACCAGGGAATTGTGAAAGCATCGAAAATTCATCAGCAAGATGCCAGCAAAAAGAAAGATGGCTTCTGGACTCTCACAAAATTGCCTCCAAACCTTACAGATAATGCCACAGGTGATACAAGCAGGAAAACCTACCCCGATCTGCTGTTTTCCATAAAGCAGACTAAAACCAAAACTGACACATCAAAGCAGTATCCATACGAACCCATGGAGCTGCAGCAAGTTTTAAACACAACGATATATAGAGCTTCTGATTCCACACCTTTCGATAACCAGCTTGGTTCAAGGGATGAAGGGGCATTTCCGATCGATGAGACTTACAACGCAGAAACCAGTTATGAACTTGATATTGACGGTTACGATTACGACTATGAAGAATTGGAAAGAATGTTTGAACTCGAGAATCTGAGAGGGCCTAAAGGAGACCCTGGGCTGCCGGTAAGTTGTCTTGTTTATGTTCCTTAATAAAATGCAGCAGGAAGTTCACAGGTTATACACCATAGTGACTCAACAAGTACATTGACGCAGGAATTTCCCGTGGTTTCAATTTGGTACTTTAATCTGGAGGTATGAGAAATAACCTTGAACTTGTGGTCCCTGATAAAAATAGGGTTTGTTGCTGTGGATGCAGAAAAAGCATGTCGAGGCAGAGAACTAAACTGAAGGTTAGAGGAAGAAGCTAGAACCTTTTCTCATTTATGACATTCCATTATTTGAATGTTAGAAGCCTTACGGTCAATGCCAAATAAGACACTTATTTGGCACTGGGAATCTGCCAACTTAATCTTGATAATATTGTTTAATCTATAACATGGTTTAATACATGGAGGGTACCTGCTCTAAGGGCCGGTTCGTTACCCTCTTAATGAAGTATCACCTATAATGAGGTTACTCCACTCTTCTTTGAGTAGTTTTTTCTTCTTCCAACTGATGAAGTTGCTTCATCCTGGTGAAGTTGTCCCATGCAAGGAGTCATCACTACAGGGAACAAGGGAGGAAAATAGGCAGGGAACCCTTTTTTGTTATTTTCTATGGAAGATAAAAGTGCTGCTGTAAAGGTGAGTTTATAGTGGCAGCAGAATGTGCTTGCCCAAAGTTAGACGCAAGGTGAGAGCCGGAACAGGGCACAGGGACATTGTTGTCTAATTTGCCTGTAGTTGGTGTCGGGAATGAAAGTTATTTTAGGCATAGGGACAATTCAGTACACATGATCCCTCCTTATTGGATCATTTCTGAGATAGATATGTAACTTCCAGGAGTCTTCTAGATCATGTATAGGGAGTCTTTGGCCCTCCCCATGTTGCCGAACTACAGATCTCAGCATCCCTATCCCATTGGCAATGCTGGCTGGGGCTGGGAGTTGTAGTTTGGTGGAGGCCAAAGATACCCCACACATATTGTAGGTTTCTGATTCTCTAGTTTTATGTTCAGGTACTTTGTGCGGCTTTTGAGCCACTTGTCAGAAGTCTGCATTGTTTGATATCAGGACAGTTGCTAAATATATTTAGTTCCATGGCCTGTTGGCCTACAATAAATTGTTTCCCATTCTACAATTGCCAACAAATGAGACCTTCTGTTTTCACTCCTTTTTGCTGATTCATGTGGTTTCTAGACTGCTAACAGTGTATCAACATTTGACAAACTGGACTCTAGTTCATGAAAGCTTACCGTATGCCAAAATGCATTTGTTAGGCTTTAAGTGTTACACAATACACTTTTTGATGTTGCCAACAATGTAGTCCATCTCTCTTTTACAAAGATACAACTCTATCGTCACTCCTAAGTCACTGAGTGCTCCTTCCTGTGTACCAGTTTCCTATTAATACTTGTGTCAGAAGACCACACCTTATAACGTGCAGTGCAAGATGATGTGTGCGTTTATGTACCGGGAAAAGTACAGAAAGTGGATATCCCCAATGGTTTCCCTGTGTTTTTATGCATGCAGACTGCATAAATTAAAGGGACAGAAGCTGCTTTTCAGTTAAGTCTTTTTAGCATCATATCACTTTACATCCACAGGATGAAATCTCTAATTTGATCCACAGGCAACCAGAAAAGTGGCTATTTAAAAGTCAATGTTAAATTAACAGCAGCTATTTAAATAATCCTTTTCAGAATGCTTTTTCTGATATATTCTACATTATGTTTTTGTGTTATTTGAATTTCTCGGCAGAATCATTTTAAAGTGTAGGAATGTATCTCTAAATATCAAAGAGAGAGAGAGAGGTGCAAAGGTAGGTAATGTTTATTACGGCCATTGGCCCATAGAGAGAGAGGTGCAAAGAATGCTTGTTTCAGCTCTAGGGCTTTAGTTTATTCAGGAACACTGAAAACAGAAACGTTTTAAGGCAGCTTGCAACTATAGCTTTCATTTTGTATAGGATGTGTATTTGCTAGAAATCCAGACAGCGGAATTCTTCATAGCAGTGTTACTTCTTGCAGCCTAGTGCAGAAAGCATGATCAGAGTTGTTCGAAAAATTAAAAGCAAACAAACTAATGGAGAAACCAGATGTTTCACTGAGATTTATAGTGTACATAGCAATAGTACGTGATTGCTGATGGCCAAAACCGAATTTCAGCTCCCATGCTGTTCCGCTATTGAGTTAAAGTACAGGTAGCATAGCTAATTCAGTTCACCTTCCTCCTACTCTGTCAACATCTTTACCAAACGTTTACAACACTAGTCTTTGCCTAAAATCTGTTGCCCGGGCATCCCACTGAGGAAGGTTCAAGCTGGCTTTGTAGAGAGGCCTGTTACTAGTACCGGTATATGCATTCTAGCAGAGACCGCCAAGGCTGCCCTAGTACCTGAAGCTAGTTGTGCAGACACGTAGCCATGCCAGGAGCAGTAATTAGGGGGGGAACGGGGGGAGTGGGAGAAGGAAGCAGTTTGCCTGATATTGTTTTAGACTCTTGTCCTCTGCTCTAAACCAAATCACACATGTACTAATATGGAAGGGATGGAGCTAGAGAGTGGAAGCCCGCTCTCTGCTGCTGCAGGGTAGATTCCTGCAGGATTAAGCAGGTGTTTCAACTGGGAGGAAGCTGCCCTAGAGTAAGTCAAACATTTGGTCCATCTAACCCACTACTGCTGGGCTTGTTTTGCTGCTGAAACCCTGAACCACCAGGGACCTTGCAGACACCCCTCCATGGCAATTCATAAGACCTTCTGAGAAGACCCTCTGGTCATTTGATGGCCACTGGATTGTTACTTGGTGACAGCACAGAAACGCATCTTCTCAGTGGTAGCATCTCCCCTATGGAGTGCCCTCCCTTGGGTAGCTCCAGCTACCTAATCCTTTTAGTTGAAGATGTCAGGGATTTGAACTTGGGACCTTATGCAGACACCGCTGTATTGTTGAGTTGCCACTTGCTCCCCATTCCCAGTTGGGGCCTTTAATCTCTGCTTCATCTTGCAGAGAGCTACTGCTGTTGCTGTTCAGGGATAGACCTCCACAAGAGTAAGAAGTGACCATGAGTCCTGGGCAGAAAATGGCAATTTCCCTCTTAAAGAAGGGGCACAAAGGCTGATAATGCAGATGTATATGCACAGTTGTTCTTGGGCAGCTTCCAGTCATAGGTCCTTGTTTTGCAAGAGTGGGATTTGGGTCGGGATGAGAGAAGAATGTGATCTTCATTCTATAGTTCTGTACTAACTTTCACAATTCAGAAATCTGGTTTTTCTTATGCCTGTGGCATCTTTAAAAGGGGGTAGATGCTCACAGTTTAAAAAGCTGCAAATGGACCTTTTAAGCAGAGGTTGAATAGCCACCTGCCATGTATAATCTAGTTGAGTTTCCTGCATTGAAGGGATTGCGCTAGATGACGCTTGGGATCCCTTACAACTCAATTCTTTGATTCTATGATTAAACATTTTGCAATCTTAATCTCCATATGGTGGCCTCCAGATGTTTTGGGCTACAACTTTCATCAGTCCCAGCCAGCATGGCCAATAGTTCGGGATGATGAGAGTCGCTGCAGTGGTTATTTCCAGCAATGCAATTTCTCTTTCAAAGAACACACAGTAAAAATAACCTCATGCAATTCAATGTGTCTAAATGTTGTCGAAATAGGATGTGTTGAGTTACACTTGTCGCCAGAGTTCATTTATTTGTTTGATGTTAGCTTTGACCTGTTTGTTTGTTTGTTTTCCTCTAGGGACCCCAAGGTTCTCCAGGATTACCTGGTCCAGCAGGGAAAAGAGGTCCGAGGGTAAGTAAAGGCTGATCTGTTGTTCCTAAAACATGATCATTAACGATCAAACTGGATGCTATAACTCTGACTCTTCTCATACGCTCATAACAAATTAAGTGCAGAAAGCTTTATTGTTAATTATCATGATATGGCATATGTGTTAAAATAATAAATAGACAAAGCAGTACTTTTTGCTTTGCACTTCCACTGAACGTTGGTTTGCTGCTACACTAATCCTTGTGTTTTTCAGTCTTCTCATCGTCTGTGACTCTGCAACCTAAAGGTCATGTTCATTTGGTTGTTGGAATGAAGGGGAGTGGGCTTCCTAGATCACTGCATTCCAGAGCTAGAGAGTAAAAAAACAATGAAGGAGGAATTATCCACAGCTGGAGAGAGGAAAAGCTGCCTTAGGAATATATAGTGTACCTTCTTAGCAGGATAATGCAGTCATACTTTGAACGAAAATTCTACCCCTTCTAAATACCCCTTGAAATACCCAGGATTGCACCCTTTCAAAAGAAAAGCCTAAATTCTAAATTTCAACGCAGCTCATTTTGCAATTACAGAAATTAAGCAAAGTTCCATTAAAGCACATCATGTGGCTTACCTGACCTAATGCAATATTTGGTAGTTTTTGTCTCTGAGAGCTTTGAATATTTGGGCAACTCTTGGGGCAGTAGTCTAATTTTTAGGGGAAGTAGGGTCTTAATGAAATACACTTTCCACCAGCATCTGGTTTGCTACTGTAAGAAAAGGATACTGGATTGGAAGCACCTTCTTATAAACTTATGCTCTTAAGTGTACAAGGAGAGAATGTGGACCTAAAATTTGGGGAAAGGAGATCCATTAAATAAGTATCCTGCTTATCCATTAAACATTAATCTTTGATTTGTATCCTTTGCCCAATTGGGTCAATATGCAGCCACTTTAGTAGTCCAATTAGTGTGGAGATGCCTTTAGTTAAAGTTACACATTTCTGCCCATTTCTAGCATAAAATAAAACCTCACTGGTGTATGGAATTTCTCACATGAAAATGAAGTTAAAGGACGCTTTGATGATTTCACACAAAACAAGACAATTGGATCCTGAGTCAAAATTCTGAAGCATTTGACAGCTGTTTACTTGATCTTGTTTTTTTGCCTATTCAAGTGTGGCTGTTTTTAATAATGCAATTCTGAGTATGTTACAAACTCCAAGGTTACTTTATTTTAGAGTAACACTTCCCACTTCTGAAACTGCAAGTTATAGCACTTTATGAACTTTTTTTCACCAGTGCTTTTTTCTCTTTTACATCCCTGGGTTATCCCTGAAATTTCCTTTAAAAATCCCTAAAATCCCTAAAATTTACCTGAATATGTCACAAATGGTGTGACCAACATTTCGACGTTCCAGTGGCAAGACCGTTAGTTGCAAATGAGTTGACATATTTAAGAAGTACCTTTCAGCATGTTATAATTAGCAAAAACTAACTCATCAAGTAAACAATGGCGCTGATGCAGAGATTCCCACATGTTCTGGCAAGCTGCATGTGAAGGTCTCCTTGCCAAATGACTGAAGGTGTCAGTTTTGGCAGCCCTTATTACTTGTTGTAAGGAGAGGGAAGAGGGAAAAAAGATTCCAGCAATGATCAGCAGTATCAGGGTTGGCTGCACTGACTGATTATTTGGGCTGAGCATATGTGGTGCAGAAACGCACATGGCGCAGAACTCCACAGCACTCTCGTTGCATTTGGACCCATTCCTAACAGGTGGCCTCTATACAAAGGAGCATGTTTCTGCACATGGATTAATTAATCTTTCTGGATTAGCATAATGATATGGAACTTGGTGTTGCTGAAATTACTGGGACTTGGTTATTTCATCTCATTTTCATCAGTCAAGACTTGCACGAGGGTGTGGAAAGTTACTTGAGCTAGCATACGTGAAACATATCCAGAAATTGAATTGAATATGCGTGAATAGCATCTCTGTTCAAACATATACTTTATATTTATATACATTACAAATAGAACTATGGGGTTCTACTTTTCATCCACGCACTTCTATTTGGGTAGGAGCAGAACACTTCCTGCGCCCCCCCCCCTCTATTTTATTTTATTTTTACTGGGGGGAAATATACAACATGTTGAACTTCTGATAATTTATCATTCTCTTGCTAATTGTGTTTTTAGTGCACATCTTACATTTGACTTCCCTTAGTATGGTTTTCTCTGAAATGTTAAAATATATATTTTTTGTTAACTTGTGTTGCTTTGTGTTTGACTTTCTTCATTGATGTTTTATTCCGGCTTCTTTCATTTGATGTTTTAATGTAGATTGTAAGCCGCTTTGAGGTTTTTCCCCCCCCTTAAAAAATATAAAGCGGTATAATGATAATGATAATATATTACTATTACTCAGTCTCGGGCAGTGTGGTGGGGCTGTGCCATTCATCTGACCTCTCTCTGACTGAGTTGGTACTACTTACTGGGGCAGAGAAGGGGAGGGGGTGTCTCAGTGCCACTGTGCCAGTAGGAATGCCAGTTTGGCTCCTCAAGCACTTCTGCATTTCACTGTTGCCCCCTTTTCTATCTAGTTTTCAGCAGCAACTTAGCAACCCTACCCTACCACCTGCTACTGCTGCTACTTCATTATCTATTACTTAACGTGGTGGGGGCCAAGTTAAATAAATCACTAGGATCTTGCTGAGCAGAGTGCTGATACAGGGCCACATAAACCAGCTATTTGCGTATTGGAAGAGAAATAGCTGAGGGTAGACTGAGAGACTGAAACAAGGGCTGAGCAAGAGGTTGGCCCCTCTACTGACTTTGACAGTTGAGGGTGCCATAAACATGGCGGCCTCACTTAGGCCCTAGTTTGTTAGTCAAGGAGGGCCAATTGTGTGAATGGAATAACCCCGCTTTGTCTGTTTTTCTTTTATTTATTGTACAACTCTATTCACCAGTTAAACAAAGAATAGCTAAACAGTGGAAAGCAACAATCTAAAACAAACAAAGTTCATTGTATAAAAATCCAACCCAATCAGACAGCGGTAAAGAAATCATATATTGTTGAATCATACTCCAGAGAAGACCTCTGTGGATATGCTGCTATATATTTTTTTATTCTCTTCATATATTTGTATTGCTTTAATACCTGAAATATTGCAAATATTGAGCATGTCCATTTTACTATGCTTATCAACGGAGGCCCTGAACCAGTTGCTTGTGCTGTAAGAGGCTCTGTGAATTGTGTGTAGAAACAACTATTTCTCAGTGGTAGCTCTCAGGCTTCCCTCTCCAGAGACATTTGCTAGATGTCCTACGTTCTTCCAACGCTTAACTACCTATATACTCGAGTATAAGCCGACCCGAATATAAGCCGAGGCACCCAATTTTACCACAAAAAATCTGGGAAAGGTTCATAGGAGCTACTGCCTGCCTCACTCGAGTATAAGCCGAGGGCGGCTTTTTCAGCACAAAAAATGTGCTGAAAAACTAGGCTTATACTTGAGTATATATGGTAGTTTTGAGTTGGCATTCAGTCGGAGAGAGGAGAAGGGAATTTTTTTTTGATAACTTCTTTTGCTGCAGTTCACCTGATGTGTTTTATTAGGATTTTTCTTTTTTAATTTTTATTATTACTGCATTTTTATTTGAGTACGTTTCATTGGCTGGCCTGGGTATTTCAGGTAGAAAGGTAAAGTAGAGGTAGTTTAAATTAATTTTGTTTTGATTGAGAACTGTTTCATTGGGTCTGTTCAATGGAGAAAGGGAGGATAATCATAAGCGTAATAATCACAGTAATAGCAACTAAATAATATAGGGAATAAGGCAGCTAGCGAGTTATTAACTTGTTTGGGGCTTTTTTGGAGATACCCCTCATACACTATTGACTATTGAACTGATGATCTTTCAGAACGGCTGTTTGTTATTTTTTACACAAAGCACTCCTTTACTCTTACTATTTTGTGTAACCTTTCCTCTCGCTTTCTATAGGGTATTCCAGGTCCACATGGGAACCCGGGGCTGCCGGGGCTGCCTGGTCCCAAGGTATGCTAACACATAAACAAAACTACTATGTGAATCCAATGCTCTTCTGATATGTCCATGTTTGGAACGATTAAAACCTGCTTGCACTGAAATTAATGGGAGTCATGTATTTGGTTTATAAATGAGGTCCTGACTATAAATGGTTCTCAGCAAATATAGCTAGTAAACAGAAATGCAAGACTTAGTGCAAACAGGCAGTACTGTAGAAGAAGAAAAATATGCCCAAAGAATTAAATATTGATATGGTTTTTACTCCTTTAAGTCATCATAAATTTTTTGTAAGTGAGGCAGAACTGTTTCAGATGGATAAACGTCACCAAAATGCGTCAAGGATTCAGTGACGATTAAACTGGAAAGACAATATTAAGCTTTGATAGATTAAGGCCTAGTAAGCGACTCCGAACTCAAACCAGAGGAGCGCAAGCTATGTAAATAGCTTTGGACAGATTTGTGCCATTGTGGAATGCCTTCAGCTCATATTTAGTTATAACAGTTTGATAGATAACGTTGGAGGGGGTGGGGTGGGGGAAAACGCAGCCCCAACCATGATTTGTTTTAGTGTGATTCCTCATGGCAGGAATCTGACCTGTAGTGACAGGTGTTAAAAATTGCCCCAGGCCAAGAAAATATATCAAATAAGGCTCTCACAGTTTGACATTGTAAAACAAAGTAGCCCATGATTGTTAGGTGCCCTCTTATTAGCATCTGGTGTTTTAAGAATATGTAAAGTTCACTAGTTCTATCTGTGCGGGTGTTACGGTGAGTTGAAATATAGACAGACCAATCAGAAGCCATTGCAAGCTGCTTGTTGGACATATCCTATGACGTTCTTTTTCAGTGACAAGGTCGCTGGTATTTTGAGGTGAAACGTTGGCTTCACCAAAACCAGTGTTTAAAGCTTTGTTGGTTCTAACATTACTGGGTGTTGTTGTTGTTGTTTTGTACTTAATTAGTTCAGAAAGCAAAAATTGTTTTGTACTTGTTCCATGGGGTTTTTGTGTGTTTTGTAATCCCAATTCTTGCTGAATTCTTAGTCCTAGGGTAAAAGGTAAAGGGACCCCTGACCGTTAGGTCCAGTTGCGGCGCTCATCTCACTTTATTGGCCGAGGGAGCCAGCGTACAGCTTCCGGGTCATGTGGCCAGCATGACTAGGCTGCTTCTGGCGAACCAGAGCAGCGCACGGAAACGCTGTTTACCTTCCCGCCTGGAGCAGTACCTATTTATCTACTTGCACTTTTGACGTGCTTTCGAACTGCTAGGTTGGCAGGGGCAGGGACCGAGCAACGGGAGCTCACCCCGTCGCGGGGATTCGAACTGCTGACCTTCTGATCAGCAAGCTCTAGACTCTGTGGTTTAACCCACAGCGCCACCCGTGTCCCGTGTAGTCCAAGGGTAGTTATTTATTAATCAGCCACACAGTAATTATTTAACACATTAATATTCAGTGGCTATATATTTTATATGCATGGCAAATCTTTTGATAAGGGTCAGTATACAAATCTAATAAATAAATAATGGCAAAATAGCAGCTGGGTGGTAGATTACATGGATGATACCTTAGCAAAGTATTGGAAGAAGAACCTACACACTGGGCC
Organism: Darevskia mixta; assembly: GCA_034641385.1. Classification (NCBI taxonomy): domain Eukaryota; kingdom Metazoa; phylum Chordata; class Lepidosauria; order Squamata; family Lacertidae; genus Darevskia; species Darevskia mixta. The sequence continues at coordinate 7,075,642 of JAWWNH010000029.1, forward strand.
TTTCTGCACTTACCAATAATAAAAATAATAATAATTTATAATGGTATAGATGCTGGTTGTTTACTAGAGCAAGTTGTCAGTTTGCAAGCTATTTAGTTCAGAGAAGAGATACAGCAAATAGTTAATGGAGTTCAGAGACTAGCTGTTGCTCAGGCAGACACACATAGTTCCTCTCATCTGAACAAACCATTCTAGGGCAACCTAAATGTACAAAGAGCCAAGTCCCACTTCCTTCCATTTCATTGCTGCCCCCTGTTTATTGACAGCTGACTGAGGTCAAAACTTTCAGGGGTTACTTAGGTCATTTGCTATCATGCGTGTAAGATTATGGTACATTGTATAGTTTTATTTTTGGTCTTATTTCTGGTCTGTTGCCTAAAATAAATAAACTGGTGAATGTGAGGTTGAAACCTGGATGTTGGCACTTTGCCTGCTGTAGGAGGGAGCAGGAAGCAAGTTGTGATGTTCCTTCTCATTCTTTACTGTTCTTTGATTGACAGTATTACTATATCCTCCAGGGGTTTCTTTCCCTCTTTAGTACTGACAAAATCCAACAGCTGCCTTTTTTCAGGATTTGGACGTATACAAAACAGAACATGTCATGGCATATATATTATTAGAATGCAAAACAAAGCGACATATACTCCTCCTTCTATGACCCAAACCCAGGAAATAACAGAAGAGGAAAAAGTGAAGAATGGTGATTGAGTTAGTTAGTGAATGAGAGAAGGAATGAGAAAAAACACACCAGAGACATCCAGAATAGGCAGTGCTTTTTTGTGACAGTAGTCACTGTCAGCACCTCTAGTTTGGTTGCCCATGGCAGCCATTTTGGGCTGGCACCCACAGCACTTTTATCAATATATGAGTAGTGGCATCTCCCCCCCCCCCATTGAGAATTAGAATTCAGACCAAACACCATTGAATGTAGTACAGGCATTGTGCCTGTTGTTTATCAGATGTTGCTTCTGCCTGGCAACTGGTGACTGTATCACCAAAACTCATATTGTGTTCAATGGGGCCTACTTCCTTGCAACTGTGTTTGGGATTGCAGCCACAGAACAATTTTGCATGTTCATTTACCATGTTGCCTATTCAACAACTATGACGAAATGTATGTTTCAGATAATTTCTGGTACTATATTGGTTAAGCTGAAACTAGTTTGCAGAGGCCAGAAATATATACTTTGCTGCATTCTTGTAGATGTGAAACCCAAGACATCCATTAAAAAAAAAAACTCCAGAGGTTCCAACATGGTAAATGCATGTATAAAACCATTGACGTATGGCATTAATTTTGGGACACAATGGCCTAATTAATTAGTTGATTTCCATTATACCATTTAAAAAAAAATCGTAATTTTATTAATCTAGATTTTCAAGGTAGCTCACAAAAGAGAACCATGAAACAAATATAAAACAGATCAAAAACATCAGAAACAAAAACAATTATCGTAGCAACAGTAAACATACAAAAAAGTAGATATAAAATCAGTTAAAATCCTGGGCACGTTTTAGACATTATACCATGTTGAAGCAAATTATCCATATCTCCTAAGTAATGATAGCAATCATATGTTGTTGTTGTTTTCAACTCTTTATTTAATCTCTCAACCACAGGGTCCCAAAGGTGATCCAGGATTCTCCCCAGGACAAGCAAAACGTGGGGGAAAGGTAACTAGTTTAATTTTTTGAGAGCCGTCTCGACAAATGTTTGAAATCTTGCCGACATTCTTGTACTCATGACATAAAATTTAAGTCTCTCCTGAATGTTTTCAGTAATAAACTACAGGTAGCTTGTTTATACTGGGGAATTTGCAAATCGGAGGAAAACATTTATGTTTTATTGTTAGATACAAATCAGAACTAGTGCCAAAGTCAGAGTTGTGTTAAAGCAGACATCAAAAGCAGGTGTGAAAATACCCTTTCTTGCCTTGAAGCTCCATCTGAATCTGTATCTGGGAAGCCTAATAACCCTAGCTACATTGTTCAGAAAATGGTGCTAGATCAACTCAAATCTCTTTTCAATACCTTCAACGGTGCTCGTGTAAATCAGAGTTCTGAGGAAATAAGGTGGGATGGTGGGCAACCTAGCTAAGTCATAGAATGCATGCTTCATGTGCAAAGTATCCAGGTAGCAGGCAATAGAAAAGACTTTTTTCCTCACTGGGAATGCCAAGGATTGAACCCTGAACCTTCTGCATGCAAGACATGTGCTGTGCCATGGAGATATGGCTCCTGTCTTATCTTTTGGAGATATTGCTGATGATTTAAACCGGTTCTGTGCATGCCGAATGGTGTGTGGGTTTGCTTGTGTTGAACTGGCTGGGGAGGTGGGAGACCCCTTTGGTGACTGAATAACTCTTATCTTTCAGGGAGGGGGACATAGTGGCCTTTATCATGTCTTCCAGCCTTCCTTAGACATGTTACGATTTCATCCCTTCCCAATATTGTAACAGGTTACAATGATTGTTTGAATTCTGAAATTACAGGGCGATACAGGAGTAATAGGATTGCCAGGCCTTGTAGGCATCAAAGGTGAAAAGGTAAGGTGTCTATTATTATCATTATCATTATTATTATTATTATTATTATTAACTTTCAGTGCTATTACTGGAAGTCTACAAACAGAGAATGCTTGAGGCTTATGTACACACAGAGTTTCAGTGTATGGAAGGGTTTCCTTACAGACCAGTGCAAAGCTGCTCTTGAATAAGATTGCTAGTGAGCAAACAGAGCTTTGGATCAGAGCGTAATTGTTCAGTGACGATTGTGGCTCTCAAGTCTTGATTGATACCTTTTCCCAGAAGCCTTTTTGTAAGAGTTCTGTAGTGGCTTCTCACGAGTAAAAGTCTCAAGCCCGGTGTTGCATATATACAACGGTTTATTATACAGTGTGTACAGTGCAGAGCTCAAAACAGTGACCGTCTCAGTCACTCTCAGATCCCGGAAGTGGCGCTCTTCTGGAGCTCCCCCAGCAAAGAACTTCAGCACCCCAAGTCTCCTCCTCCCCTCTTTGCATTTCATCCCTCTACGCAATTGGGGCGACGGAACTGCGGTGGCTTCCTCCGTTCCTGTTCCCCTATGTAAGTGTTCAGGACCTGAAGCATCCCACAGCCCCTCCACCCCGGAGCTCCTTTTCCCTCCGTCACTCCTACAGGAAGTCTTCCCATCGCTTCTGCGGTGTTGGGAACTTTCACCCTCGGAGAGCCCTAGCACCACCTTGCTGGGCTTTCCGCTGCCCTCCGAGGGTTCCCTGACACTTAAAAAAAATAATTTGCCACAAAACCCAATCCACAGAAATGTCAATTTTTTAAATGCGCTAACTTTGGAAAACATGAGATTGTGGGAATTCAGCAAATGGAATTTCATTCTAATATTTGATTTTGCAGGGATCTAATGTCCCTACTGTGACTGATTGTCATGGAGTCCTCAAGCTTGTACTGTTTTAGCTCTTGTCACAGAGGTTAGCTAAATGAACGCTTATGGAAGGCAGTTCATTGAATGCAGCAGCAAACAAGAACTGGAATTGCAATTGTTTTAATTTCTCGGCACTGGAATTTAGTGCTATTGTCATTTGCTTTGTCCCACAGTTGACACGCTTTCTAGGCTGGCAGCATAGAGATCTTTGCCACATCTATGTGCTAATTTAGCCAATGATATCCATAAACCTTGCTATGAGGAGCTGCCTGTAAAAAGTCAAGCATTTTGAACTGTACATACATCTTTGGTTTGAATTACTTTTAATGAATTGGATCCACTACACAGTTCTGTCCTTTCCCATTTCCTCTGGCATCTGAGTAGAAAATAGCAGGGCAGCCTGTAGATTTACTGGAGGTACGTGCTGCAGTGGTCCTTTAAAAGTTCCAATATAAGTTATGTTCTAAAACCACAGGGGTGATGCATGTTTATCCATCGAAATAGCTTTCATACATCACAAGAACCAAAATCTTTTAAATGTGCTTTTATTCACTTTACCATAGAGTTTGAGCAGTAATTTCTGTAGTAAAATTCTTTCATGGTGCCTTGGCTACTGTAGGGAAAAAAGTATGAAGTTCAAATATGAGGGCTGATGGGAAGATGAGGAAAAAGTTATTGGCTAAACCAGGCATGTCCAAAGTCTGTTTCAGGGGCCTAATCTGGCTGGTTTTATCCAGCTCTTGTGGCAGCTTATTTATTGGTGTCAAATCCTAAAAAAGCTCAACAACTTTGTGGTAAAACTGTAAAAAAAACTCAACAACTTCAACCCTTAAAAAAGCTCAACAACTTTGGTTGGCCCTCAAGCATGTTCACTTCATCAAATCTGGCCCTCTTTGAAAAAAGTTTGGGCACCCCTGGGCTAAACAATAATAACATGTCATACAAGGAAATACGTTCTTATTGTTAGGCTTAATGAATCCATTTAAAACATGTTGGTGACCATGCTTTTGTCTCAAGATCTGTTAGTCTGCTTTTTATTTTGAGACATAATTTCAAAACTTCCTCACTTCCAAAAACGACACATGTAGATTATCCCAAAATGGTGTGCGTTGACTGAGATGCTTTAAGTGATCTTAAAGAGAAATTTTATATCATCTCTGCCAGATTGAGGTACAGACTGCAGTAGTCACAAATGTGATTTTATGTGAACAGTTCTCTATAGTGTCATCCTATCCTTCAGTCAGAGTTTCAGAACAACCTAAAAATGTACTTATTTTTTTCTCCAAAATCCTAACATGCCCATTTCTAGTTGCAAATGGAAAATGTGGATGAGCTGTTGATGACATGTTGATTAAGTGTATATACATAAATAACTTGAGTTCATTTTCCATTCAGAGTGATGCAAGAAAACACACACAGACCAAAGTATCTTTCAATGCTTCTTTATATTGTTGTAAAGCCAATACATCTGGTCTATATTTTGGCAACAATTTACATACTTTTTCATGATTACAGCTGCAGTAAACTCTGAAATTAATTAACCACGTTGCAGTTAGTATATTCAGAAGGTTGCAGATATAATGCAAATTGGTAGGATCATATTTGTCAACACGTGCTCCTTTCTTTGCTGACCAAAATAGTTCTCTTAAAGAACCTGAAGTAAATTTAAAATCTGCCTCCTCAAAGCAGCTTTCCCCTGCCTCTCCAAAAGCTAGCCGTGAGAGTCATAGAGGAGACGTTCCCAGAGAGGAATTCAGTGTTAAGGACTGCAGCTGAAGTTCTACGTATATGTGGAAGGCATGCATTTGGGGTTCTTTGGATGTAATTTGGGTGCACTTTTCCTCATGCTGGATGTGAAATCTGGACTCTATAGACAAAGTTGGGCTGGTTTGACTGTAAGAAGCATCTGGCTCAATTCTATGGAAGCCATAAATCAGCGATTCAAACGTACCGCTTCTCACTGTTGCTTCTAGAATCTATTCCAGACACAGAACAAATATAATATGCCTAATTAAGCAGAACTGTAAGCAAGAGATGAGTTAGCAGCTTGAAATATTACAAGACGGAAGCCTAATGTGTAATTGTTACATGGTGGGGGAAATGTTCAATTTGTACATTATCTTATAAGTAAAATGTTTTAATGTAATTTAGATTTTTTTTTTTACATAAAATAATCATGAAATAGAAATAAAATGTTCACCATCAGTTGCATGCATAGAGGTGTTTGGTTGTGTGTGTTTTTTTTAAGTCCAGAAAATTATGGCCCAGATTATCTAGTTTCAGGGACACTTCTGTGCCTGAATAGAATAGAAAAGTTCAGCGGATGTGCAAAATATACCTCATTTACGTAATCCGCTCTGCAGTTCACACTTATTTGCCTGTGTTTCCTGGTTTTGTCACTTAATGGGGGGGGGCCCAATGAGAAGGAGCTGAAACCTAGTCCACTCCCTTTTTTCTTTTTTTTTTAACCTGTTGCGCTAAAAAAGAAACTAGCCTTTTTTATATTGTGGCTGGCTTCATGTGTGTGTATAAGGACTGGTTGTCAGCACCTGGAATCCTTGGGTGTCTGTCAGGTTACCAGTACCCTGGCAGGTCCCACTCCTGATGCCTGCCCTGGGCCTCTTGCTACATTTTTTCAAGGAGCACTGGGCGGCTGCCATTTTGATTTTCGACAATGTCCCCCAATGTAGCATGTAGCTCCAGGGCATCATGAGACATAAAAGTGGCCCAGCCCCAGCAAGATGTGCTGCTTCTGCTGCCTACCAGTGCTGCTAGGTATGCCTGCCAGGGTCACCAGTAGAAGAAGAAGAGTTTAGATTTGATATCCCGCTTTATCACTACCCGAAGGAGTCTCAAAGCGGCTAACATTCTCCTTTCCCTTCCTCCCCCACAACAAACACTCTGTGAGGTGAGTGGGGGCTGAGAGACTTCAGAGAAGTGTGACTAGCCCAAGGTCACCCAGCAGCTGCATGTGGAGGAGCGGGGACACGAACCCGGTTCACCAGATTACGAGTCTACCGCTCTTAACCACTACACCACACTGGCTCTCCAGTAGAGGGGAGAGGGGTACATCCAACAGCCATTTTGCCCACCACCCCAAAGCTAGCCGTGTGTGTGTGTGTGTGCGTGTGTGCGTGTGCACACATACAACACAAGGTATTTTTTCTACCCACGGTTTGAAAGGTGTTTACAAACAGAATGCCAAGGATTTTGTGCTTTTTTTGTGTACAACTGCCGCAACATACCTTGGGCTCTTTTGTATAGAAGAAGAGGGAAATTCGTGAGATGAGCATCGTGTGACTCTACAGTGGAATGAATTCCTCTACTGTTATAAGAATAGAAACAACAAAGTATTGATCAGAGCGTAATTTTGTGGGGGGTTTTGGTGATCATAAACTTTCTCAACTCACATTATTTTCCCAAAGCCAGACAGTAAAATCTACAGGTTTAGTTCACTTTCTTAAACAGCAATAATTCTGTATACAGTGGTACCTCGACTTACGACGATAATGTGTTCCGACGCGATTTTCGTAAGTCGAAAAAATTCGTAAGTCGAATCCCCATAGGAATGCATTGGGGGGGGGGAATTCGTAAGTCGAAAAATCCGTATCAAAATTCGTAAGTCGAAAAAATCCTATCTAAACGGCCGCGACGTCTTTTCGTAAGTCGAAAAAATTCGGATGCGGCGGCATTTTATTTTACCGGAAGTCACTCGTAACTCGAAAAAACGTAAGTCGAGTTACTCGTAACTCGAGGTACCACTGTAATTCAGTTTAGGACAATGCTATTTAAGTAGTGAGACAACAGCTTGCATAAGCTGGCTTGTTGAATATTCCAAATTTATCGGAATATTGATGTTTTCTTTTACGTGTGTAAAATTATCTTAATTAATCTTTTTTCCTAGATAGCTTCTTGGAGCTGTCTGTGAAAAACTTCTTTATAGCTACCTCACTGAAACAGTATTACTCAGAGTGTTGCGAAAAGGATTTGGAATGGGGAAAACTGCCTGGACCGGATCCAGCATTCAGTAATTACAAGCAGATTGCTCCTGGAGGTCTTTTTCATCTACGTGTTACTTAATGCAAACCTCTGCTTGATTTCAGGTTGGCATATCAAGAAGTTGATAAAGAGTATGGAGATACAAGTCTCTCCCCATTTCTCACCAGTAGACTTGTCTTTTCAGATGCCAGCTGTTAAAACTAAGCTATATTGATAACAGATGAAAATAGCTTGGCAAAATTTTCTTTGCTTAAGGGTGCGGAGGGGAGGGGAAGCAGATTACCGATACCTGACGTATGTGTATATGATCATTTCAGCATTCATTGAAACATTTATTTTATCTTTCATATCTGTAGGGTCCCATGGGGTATCCAGGACCACCGGGACCACGTGGGGAGCAAGTAAGTGGTCTCTTATAATGCATCTCTCATTTAATAAGCACTTTGTGCCAGAGTTTGGGAAAGTGAGGCTGGTACCATAGTCAATTTTTGGAGGAACCAAAGTTCAGTGGTAGAGCATCCTTTGCATGAGGAAGGGGCCAGTTTCAATCTCTGGGGAAGATTCTGGTATCTGAGCACCACTGCTAGTCACAGTAGATAATATTGAACTAGTTGGGCCAACCTTTGGATACTTCAGAGACATTTTAGGAATACATGATGCAGCACAGTGGTGGCCAAACTTGGCCCTCCAGCTGTTTTTGGACTACAACTCCCATCACCCCTAGCTAACAGAACCAGTGGTCAGGGATGGTGGGAACTGTAGTCCCAAAACAGCTGGAGGGTCAAGTTTGGCCACCATTGATGTAGCAGATGATGTACTGTTGGGTGGTAACTGGAATACTACTCAGTGTGAAATGCCACTCAGTGTGAAAGGCTGAACCGGTGAAGAGTAAGGCCTTACTCAGATTGGAGACAGGGAGGGAGTAGTTATGTTGTTGTTTATTTGTTGCTGTTTTGCCCTCGATTGGGGGGTGGGGAACATTTTTTGGCCCTGCAGGCCAAATAGGACAGTTGGGCAGGGCTGCCCACCTGTCAGACATCTGATGAGACTGGGTGCTTTGAAATCCCAAATTTGGGATGTGCACTCAATCCATCAGGTTTTGTCTCTACTGCCCATCAGATGGTTTTCCTAGTCAATGCACCATTGGGAGCACACTTTAAGCCTCCCGTTTGCCTTGTCAGACATGCCTCTTCCTGTGCCAGATCTGATGTCATGTACGACAGCAAGTGTAGTTGGTTTGGGAAAAGCGGCCTGGTGGGCCAAGTTTGCCTGTGGACCAGAGATTAATTAGCCCTGCCCTGGATGGAGGTGGTGAATGTGTTGGTTGTAAATTATGCTTAATTCTGCCAGGGTGGGCTGTTATTATTATTTGTAGACCAGACATTCTTTTTGCAACAAATGGTTGCCCGAGAATCAGCTGTGTTATCTGTTTGAGAATAGTGGAGAATAAGGTTCATATGTGGAAAATTGGTAAGGATGTATCTGGGAGAGGTCACTGTGTGTGAAACAGGTGAGATCACCTGCAACTATTACATATTACAGTACCTACCGGTAGGTTCCCTTCGCAGTGCTAGACTGGATGCATGGAGCATCTGTCTAGCAGGCAGCTTCTATCCCTAGTTAGTCAAGTTAGAATATTTTCCTGTCTTTAAGCATTTTACAATCTTCTGAAACAGCATTTTCATCAGTGGCAGACAGTGTGGTGTGGCTGCATCACTCACATGATCTCTGTTCAGCTGAGTCACTGCAGTGTAGCAGGATAGACAAGGAGAGGGGCTCAGCAAAGTCAGCAAACTATTATGGTGTAACCGCTGTGTCTCTCCCGCTCTTGGTCCCAGGATGCTGCAGTGACTCACCTGGATGCAGGCCAGGTGAACGGTGCAGCCAAGCCATGTCCCCACCCCCGCCAATTTTCATTTATTCCAAATTTACATAATCTGCTCCCTGTGTACAGTATTTTAGAATGATTTGAAAAAATGCAGACTCCATTCTGTTCTGATCTGTGACGGGTGGTGGTGGTACTTTTGCCAGAATTTATTGCAGGTTCATTTCCCTACTTCCCTGACATCCTTGTCCGCTTAGCTGCTCCCATGCAGAAATCTTCTCGGATCACCTCAAATCCTACCACCTAGTGGAGTTTTGAGCCGCAAAACAGCCATTTAGTTTGGCTTCTGAACTATTGTGCCGGGCTACCTGACAGCAGACAGCGTTGAGTAAAATCTTATGTAGATATTGAAAACCTTCTCACATGGTTCCCCACCCCAGTGTAAATAGCAATCGTATGACCAAGCTCAGGCTCAGTTTCTGTAATCTGCATTATAAATCACTGTCCCCCGAGGGAATTTTCCATGTTTCACTTTTTCCGAAAAGTGGTCTAACAGTTTCCCTCATGATTCAGCCTGTGTCTCGCATTTCACCACTGAATGTCACGGCCCTCCTCTTCCACCCACTAACTGTTGAGATACATGTTCCATTGCTTGGTTGAGTTATCATGTTGATGCACGGGATTAACGTTTTCTGTAAGTTACGTGAAAGGCAGTCTTGAATTGAACATTTAGGGCTTACCTACAAGTGAGAAAATGCATTAATTCTTCCCCCCCCCCCCCCCGTTTCTTCAATTCAGGGAATTCTAGGAATGGCTGGCAACCCCGGGGCTCCAGGTTACCCTGGCAGGCAGGTGCAGTAACTATACTTCAAACCTAAACTATATCTTTTGTTTTTTAACTACATACCCAAATAATCAGATTTTCTTTAAAAAAAAAAAGGAATACAGACACGAATACAATTCCACAATAATTTGTCTATTGCTCTATTCTGTTTAAGCTTGTTGATTTCTTTGCACAGTTTATTCACAGAACAGTTATAAAAGAATGGCCGCTTACTTGGTCCTGGGGTGGATGGTGGTTGCGGCCCATCACCCCCTAACTCCCTGGGGTGAAACGCTCCCAACATGGCGGCTGGCTGTTGGGGAATTTTCCTGGCTGTCTGTAAGGAATGGTGGGAAATCCTGTCCGCCTCAAAATTTAAACTGCCCAATCATGGGCAGGTGTGTGTGTGTGTGTGTGTGCAGTTTGGGCAGTAGACTCGACTGGAGAAGTCTTCGTTCTGGTTTGCCACCCGGGGATATAAGCCATCTGCGCCTGAGTATGGTCTAATTTGTTCCATAAGTGGAGATTAAAGGCAACATTCAATATAGGAATTAAGACCCCACCAAAGTATGACTGGTGTGTCATTTGTTCACTATGGTGGCAGAGACACGTCATGGTAAAATCACAGTTAATGGTTTAACCATACACAAGGTGATTGCACTCGCTTTCACTTCTTCCAGCTTGCACTTGGTAGAAACAAACCGTGATCCCTAGATTAGCAATATGCCCAAACCAGGGATCACAAAACACAGTCAATTAACCAATAACAAACCTTGGCATATCACCATGTTTTGTAAGGAGCAAAGCAAACTATGATTCTGGCTTTGGTGTATTGTAAAGATCCTTGAAAGAGATATTATGCTAAGTAAAGTGCATATTGAAGAGATGTGGAGATTTGTGTCAGGATATGGTGTGTGCATTTGTGTTTACAAATCTAGAAGTTTTGTGTTCTGGTAAAGTTGATAAAGATTATTGATATAAATTAGGCTACCCCCTGGTCAATCTATTTTTTGTTTTAATTTTTTGGTTTGTCCTATGCAACATTTGTCTTAAACTTCTATGCATAAAGAGATACGTAGATAATAGGCTTTGATGTATTTCCTCCATTGGAGCAACAACCATGTTAATATTTGTTTCCTGCTCTCCTTTTCTTTTGTTTACAGCTGTTTCTCATGCTCCTTTTATGTTTTTGTTTCTGTGTTATTCTGAGACACACCTGCCTTCCATCAGAAATGTTAGAAACCAAATAACCAGCTCAGTAGACACTCAGAAGTTACAAAAACTCCTTCTCCCCCTCTTCCCCCAACATCTGTCTTGATTCTTGTGGAGGGAATAATTATGTGATAAGCCACTTTAGGACAGTACGAAGCACCTGCTGGTTTTCAACCCCAGTTCTGGTGGGAATATATTTATCAGCCACAGAGTCTATCCAGAGTCTGAATCTGGGAGTATGGTATATTTATTAACAGCTACCACTAGCGTAGTTTTATTTATATAAAAGCAAAGAGGCAAAACTTGAGTCAGATTCTCAATACTGGCCAAGCTGAAAGCCTGAAACAAGCATGAACCAAAAACTTTTTTGTTAGGTTCTGTGCCACCCCTGTCAACTTCTTTCCCCAGGCTCTGCGAGTTTAATTCCAAGAAAGCATTAAAGCCTATTTTTAAACTGTAAGGGAGTCTTGGTTCTCACTGACTGAATCTTCTCTCAAAAAGGAGTTTCATGGTTAAAAGAGAGCAAAAGACATTACATGGCAAGAACATCTGGCAAAATAACGGCTTACTTTTTTAAGCTGGCCTGTTGCGCTGCCGACTTAAAAGTGGCTCCAGGCCTTCTTTGGCAAACCCAGTTACTATGTGTACACTGAAGGTGTACCAAATATGTAACATGTGCAGAAAATAAGTGCCCTGTGGATGACACACCCAAATCCTTAAGCACATCTGAGAATACTGACTTCCAAGCCCATGAACACCCTTTGTAAAACACGAGATTAAGGCATCGATAGTGTCAGTGTTCCCTGGGGGAAGCACCAGTTGTGTTTGTCATGTGAAGTGCCCATATTGGAGAAAATAAGCAAAATAGTTACAGCATACAGTTATGTTACCTGTCTTCAGTTCAAGCCATGGTCCAAAATATCCAAGATGGATGCTTCTGCATTACTTTTTCCACAACTCTTTGCCTGGGGCCAGTTCCTATAAAGACAAACAGATCCTGCCGGTCCTTAAAACCTAAACCGCCTCAACAACCAGATCAGTCCTCTACACGCCACTGCTATTGGCCAGTTGAAATCCAGTGACTCTTTATCAGGTGTTAGAGCCGGCTAACCATGCATCCTCCATGTTGTTAACATCTTAATTACAGATGTCAACAGGAAGAAGCAAGATTGGGGCTGTACTTTTCAGAAGCACAGCCATTAACTGCAAAGGAAGCTGAATGAAATGAATAATATGATAGAGCATATCAGTTGCAACTGTCTTTGCAGGCTCATGGGGTGTATGCAGGAAGTAGATGTGGATCCACTTGTAGATCTCTGGATAGTTTTCAATGAATCCATAAGGCTCTCTGACTTCCAATAAGAAAAAGGCCTTCCTTGCCAAAAAAAATATTAATGAATAAGAGACTACTGAGATGAAGAAAGCTTTGGGGGGGGGGGGGGTTCAGGACTGGGTTTTTGTGTGAACTTTGTTCTGGTATCGAAAACAAATTCCTAGGCTGAGTGTATGCTCAACTGTTAAATGGGCCCACCCCCTTGAGTCACTACTTTGCTCCTGGTTTCTTTTGGTGACTCTCAGAATTCTATCAGAAAACAAAAGTTCACCCAACAAGCTTGAATTCGATCCACCTAAGAAGGTGTTATGTACTTTTTAAAGTGTTGGCCATTCAGGTCAAGGAGGTTAAATATTAATCATCATGAACAGCACAGACTGAGGTCCCTCACAGTGGTCCTCAGAGTTTAGGAGAGAGGCACAAAGTGACTCACCAATTAGATATGAAGAGTTAATGGTAGGTGGTGGTTGGTATCCTCATGTAGGGAACAAAGGGTTATAAATATGGAACAAGTCAAGAACTGAAGAGCCTGCTGAGAACCAGCCCTGGAACAACAACAAAAATACTACTTCAAATGCACTGTACTTCCCCTTCAATATTTGTGTTGGTTTCTTAATTGTTTTTAACCACTGGAACTTTTATAAGCTCGTTAATATGTTAAACAGCTCTTTCCATTAAGTCAGTACATACAGAGAGAGAACCAACTAAAACATCCATCGTCATAGACACAGGATTTCCTTAATGCACTTAATATCAGGAACAAAGTTGAATTCCAATGTACACATACAAAGGGGTCAGTTTTATCCCTTAATTTTGGCTTTTGCAGTGATCCTGTGTCTGCTAATTGGTTTCTAATAACTCACAGTCATGAGTAGAGACTATTAAAATATTTAATAGTTTATATAGCAACAGGATAATAGCCTGCCAGCTCTTCCCAACTATCAAGCACTTTGAATGACTGGAATCAGCATGTTGTTCTGGGAAATGTCTGGAATTGCATCCGAGCTTAAACTTTTATTAAAAAATGGTTGTGAAGTCATATTAAACCAAGTCTCTAATTGAAAGGGGGTGAGGTGCGATCCCTGCAAATAATTAACTGAAAGAAAAAGAAAGAAAGAAAGTTGCACCCATACCAAGGGAATTACATGTTTTTTTTTTTAAAAAAAAACCCTCTGCAAATTTGATCACATATAGAGAGTTCTGACTTACACAGTCAATACTTTTTGAAAAAGCATTTTGCCAGTTTTGCAAATGAATAGCTATGGCATTTTAAAATATAGTATCTCTGTGTATTAAAAATGAAGTAAAAGGCATTTCTTCTTGTGCTAGGGTTTAGCAGGACCAGAAGGTAACCCAGGCCCTAAAGGTGTAAGAGTAAGTAAGCATTTTTAAAGGATTATGACATGCATGACTTTATTTTATTTTTTGCCCATTCACAGTGTAGCATGGAACTGCAGATAATTCATGCAGATTTACTATTTTTTCCGCTCACTGGGTCACTCTGTGAGTTATTCACAAACAGTGTTTCATTGACGTTCGTGGAAGGGTTTGTTTCATTGTGCTCACAGCCTACAGTCTATCCATGCTAGTGCTCCATCTTTGATTGGAATATAAAGAGAGAGAGAGAGAGAGAGAGACAGACAGACAGACAGACAGACAGACCCCAGAGAGATAGCATTGTGTGGATGTGCATGTATGGATGCTGGGCATTTTGTGCCCGAAACAATTGATTTTGTGTTGTTAAGGAGACAGGGTGGAAGAATAAAACAGACTTTCCCCACAGTTATCAGATTTGCAAAACTAAAGGTGTGTTTGGACAATACTTTCCTGATTTCTCCTCTGAACGCAGTAAGATTGTGAGGAGGTCTTGGGCTTGTGTGCTTCCACCCAGTCCCTCTGTAACTGACCCAGAAGAATGTGAAATCTCCTTTGACCCTGGATATTGAACTTGCTAAGCAGAAAGGGTATTAAAGAGTTATGTGTGTGCTACCGAAGAGCGAAGCAATCCATTGTTCTATTTAGAATAGCAGTTTTAGCAGAAAGGTGTAACAGTGCAGGGACATGATCAGCGTTCAGTCTGTTACCATAAGGCAATGGTGGCTAATCTGTGTCCCTCAAGCATTGCTGAACCACAACTCCCATTGGGCCCAGCCAACATGGCTGGTGATGAGGGATGATGGGAGCTGTAGTTCAATATCTTAAGGGCCCTGGGTTAGCTACGCCTGCCACTTGATCTAGGAACTAGTTTGCTCATTTCTTTTACATGGAAGAGGTTACCTCAGATTCTAACGAGTCACTACTGAACTAGTTGAACGGCTAGTGAAGCCCAGGACAACAAGCTCTGTAAAGTTAAAGGACTTAAGTGCTGTTTTATACTAAATTTAAGTCAGTGGCCCAACTTACTCAGCATTATCAATCCTGTCTTTTTGGTTCCCAGCATCATTTTCTGGTGTGCATGAAGTTTATTTTTAACTGGAGATGCTGGGAATAGAACGTGGGATCCTTCTACCACTAAGTCTATTCATTTTAATTGCCGATTAGTGGAATATTTTGTGGCAACATCTGAGAAATGTGACTCTTTTTCTCAATAAACATTTGCTTGTCACCTTGGTTACTACTGCACAGATTTTGTTTTCCTTTGTGGGCTTACTTTGTGTGTGTATGTATCATGTGCACAATTGAGAACAGTTGTCTTTAGTTATAGTTTTCTGTATTTTGACACCATAAGTATAGACTACTTGGACATACAGATTCAGTTCTTGTTCTGATGCCATGTTTGAAAAATACACCAGAATTGATACAGTTGGCTGTTAAATTGGTGGGGGAAATTTAGTTATCTTTAAAAGACAATAGGCTGATTGGGAAAAATTTAGTTTGGAAGAACAATTCACAAAGTGAAAATTATTCAATAAAAGCTAGATGTTTCTTCAATATTTGAATTAAAATAACTTTATTGGATAGTTCAGCCTTGGAAATAAGTATACAAAAGTTACTAGCCAATGACAGATTTTAGGATCTCTCTCTCCTCATATTAGTCACTCAGTTATGTCTTAATTTTCTTTTTTAAACAACCCCAGTTCTTGAATCTTTCTTGCCATGGGCACCCAGACAAGTGACCGTTTATTCTTTTGATCAGTTCCTTTAATTTCAATAATAGGGTTTTCTCTGCAACATGTTTTCCTTCTTGGTTAAATTGCATGTAGCATTTGGTGCTGGTCATCTATGAGCGTAGCAAATCGTAAGTGACTTTGCGCTGGAAAAACAATTTCTGACCTGCTTATTTCTTTTGTTTATCAAGGGTTTCATTGGGCCCCCTGGTGTGGCAGGACTGCCTGGACCCGAGGGAGAAAGAGTAGGTTTTATGGAATTTTTACGCATTTATGATAAGAAAGTACCATAAAATCTAAATGTGACATGCATTTCATAGGATTCTGCCTCACATACACCAAACAGAGGGCCAAACCAGACATGGCATTAAATGGGTCATTCCTCTTAATGTGCACATTTCATAAAATGTAAACAGCTGCTGCAAGGGAACTCAGTTCTCCAGGAAGTGTAATTTGTCATGTCCTCTCCTTCCTTAATTTAACAACAACCCCCCCAAAAAATCAATGTGTTTATTCTTATGGCTTTCAGGGTCTATTCTAACCCTGTTGACCAAAATAACTGAGAAACGAATGTGAGCTGCTTTGGTTCAAGTAATCCCTTTGGATGCTGTTTAAATTTATTACTGCCATGCACAGCGCCCACGCTTGTGCCCCAGAAAGGTCACTTCAGTGCTGCTAATGCAGCAAAAACAACAACACAGGAGGCAGCACTTACGAGATACCAGTCTCTGTAGCCACAGTGGGTGATATGATTCTCCAGCAGTTTGACTTCGCCTCCGGAGGCGAACTCCATCGTCTTGCGGGACAGACAGATACTAACATGTCTACATATGCTTAGATATCTGGTCTTTCATTGTCCCTTGAGCACAGAGGCAATACTTGGTCTATTTTCGCAATAGACAAATTACTCAGTTTTTTTTTAACGTCAATACAAACGGAGTCAATTAGGAACCAATAGTACCCACAGGTGTATATCTCCACCCCCACCCCACACCCAAAATATAGCTATCATTTTGTGCACAGTTTACTAATTTGGCTTTAGGGATCAGTATTTGCCAGCAGCCTCATGTTCTAAATCTGTATGGAGTCATTCTTTCAGTGGGTCAGCACCTATGCTTTGAAACTGCTTGCCTATTAACATTACCGGTAGGTAGGCCCCTTTTAATATAATGTTTTAGATGCCTACTAAAAAAAAAACTTTATTTCAGCAAGACGTATAGTAAAAACTCATACTTGTTTTTAAATTTTGCTAATTTTAGCTGCATATTATTCAAAATTATTATGCTGTTTCGTATATGCCACTTAGATTTTTTTTTAAAAAAGCAGGCTATAAACGTTATAGAATTAATTGATTTATTAATTAAAGATTGTAAACAAATAACAAGAACAGTAATAGAAACAAACTGCATTAACAAGAGCCTGCAACTTTAATTCCAAGGATTCCATTCTGTGATGTTTTTGTTTCAGGGCATCCCAGGTTTACCTGGAAAAAGAGGTCCTAAAGGGAGACAGGTAAAGTGCCTCAATGTTTCATTCATTAATTCATTCAGCCTTTATTGGCATAATGGGCCAATGTATTCTGTACTTCGTTTATGCTTATTTAATTTGATTGGTTGTTCCCTTTTATATTCTGTCTTAAAATGCTGCTTTGCTCAGCCGTTTTTGTTTTGTTTTGTTTTGTTTTGTCCTGGAGGAAAGGTTTCTTATTAAAAGGATGCTCTGTCCAAAGGCCTGAAAAAGGAAAAGGAAAAGAAAGGTGCAGAAAGAGCAGAAGGGTGCAGACAGAATGGAGGGGACCTCAGTAGGGAAAGAGCAATTAATGTTTTAACCTCCCCACTTTAGTTGTAAAACCTTGCTTCGAGAACAACTTAGCTTTATCAGTGTAGTGCTTCATGCTCTCTCATAGACTTGTGCAGTGAGAGACAGCACGAGAGGTAGCGCTCTGTGAAAGAATGATAAGTAGGGTTGCTCCTAAAGAAAGATTCGGCATTTGAAATGCATCAGGCTACTTTAAATGATGGGGAGAGCCATTCCCATGCATCTTTCACCATGTGTGAATTACACTCCTTGAAATCCAAAAAGCAGCTGTAGTAGTTTTGTGGTGCCTGGCTTGCCCACCTGGGCCTTAATAGCTCCTGAGATAGATCTGATTTCCACTCCCCACCATTATATAGGTTGATGTACTGCTTTCAAAATGATCTTGGCTCCATCTTGGTTACTCTTTTGCTACCGTTTCATAAGCAGTAGTGTTAGAACGTCAGACTTTAGGAGAGAGAAAAAGGGATTCTGCTAAGAGAGCAGTTGTGATTAGTACTTCAAATATTCTTGGCATACGTGAAGTGGAACAAAATATTAAACTGGTTAGTTTTATTATTAAGAAAATTATAGGGTCTGGGCTACAAGCGTTTCTAATATTCTGAATGTATAGTATGTTTAAATAAAAAACACTCTGTTATTCAAAACATATGTATCATGTTTCTTTTCCACATTATGTATATTATATGAAAACTGGCATGTATTACTGTATTTGAAAGTTATTGCCAATCGTATTATATTTGATACACAGAATTTTTGCAAATGTTATATTTGGTCGGGAGAATAAATTATATGAGGGCTTTCTTATACATGGAATTATTCTATATAGCTAGAAGTAAATCTGATGTAGGACACTTCATAAATTGAATTTACAGTTTTCCAGTTTAACTCACTGTAGCTGCAAGAACAATCAATCATAGTTCCTAGTAAAATATTAATAGACTTCCTCCTAGGGATGTTCTACAGAAGCACAGCAACTAGTACTATTTAATGCTAAAGAACAGTGTACCACCTGAATTGTTACAGGCATGTTTAAAATGTAATGGGAGATAACGCTTTAAAAAAAGACAAATCCTGACAGTGGCTTATGGGAGATTTAGACTGGCATCTGAAGAGTTGTTTTTGTATCCCCAAAAGTTTTTGGACTGTTATTGTTATTATTTTTTAAGCAGAGGACTGTCTCTTTGCTGCCATGCCTTATCAGATACCGCTTTTGAAAGCAGCTTCAGTGTCAAAAGAGAATGGCTATAGTGGAGTATCGTTCAAGGAACACAACTTGAAAGCACCCCTGGGAACGCAGAGCTAGCAATGTAATTCTTTGGATCCTGGTTTTTAGGACTTCTTAGTTTTCTGAACAGTGTTGGATTTAAAACAACGCCGACCGATATTTGAGAATTAAAGAATTGCCTTGCTGTAGCAGTTCATAGTAGTATGAATAGAATTGTGCTCTGTTCTGTTCTTAGCTTTGTTTTGTCTTGCTTTTTTTATGTATAATGCTGACTTGTTTTAAATTGGCATGGCGTGGAGTTGCAGTGGTTGACCGATTGTGGTCACGGTAAAAGTTGATTCCCAGAGGGTAATTAACCCAATAAGAATACAGATATTTATCCAGAGAAACACTCAAAAAGGAGTTCCTACTTCACCACTTGCTTCTAGTAGCAAATGCTGTGGTCTAGTTGGTTGTGTCACTACTGGTTACCAGGAGGTAGAGGGGAAGGGGTGAGGCAGTGATGAGGTCAGTGTGGCACAAATGGATATAATATGCATGGTTTGCTTGTTCATGCATGTATGTGGATTGTTTGATTTCTCTACGCTTGAAGACTGTACACTTGGGGAGGATTCATGCAACCCCCTCAATGCACCGAAATAAGGTTTGTGCATTCAAGTTACATCAGAAGGAGAACCACTCATGTAGTGCTCCTCCACATGAGGAGGAACCCCATTCCAATTTTGAACATGTGGATGTGGGGGCACTGGCGGAAGAAGAGGGGTGCGGGGGGAGCGCACCGCCCCAGGCAGCGCGATCGTGGTGGAGTGCCATCGCGGCTGTCCCCCGCCCGCGCTGGGTGCCACGCCCCTGCAGGCGGCATGCCACGCCTCCAGGACGCACATCACGCCCCTGTGGGAAGCGTGTCACACCCCCAGGATGCGCACCACCCCCCTGCGGGTGGCGCACCATGCCCCCAGGATGCGCACCAGCCCCGCCCCCGCCTGCTCTCCACCCCCCGGTGCCGGAGCATGAAGCTCTGCCACTGGGGGGGGGGATGTGGTAGCAGTCCATGCAAGTCATCACTGGAAGCTGCTAGCCTGATGGTGTTGACTCAGTATGCCGCAACTGTGAAAAAAGATTAATTCGATATTGGGGATCATTAGGAAAAGGTTTTTTGTGGGGGGAAATGCCTATATCATAATGCTGTTATGCAAATCTGTGGTTCAACCCTACTTGTGTATAGTTCTGGTTTTCCTCACCTCAAAAACGATACGGCAGAGCTGAAAAAAGTTCGGCAAAGGGCAACCCAAATGATCAAGCAGTTGGAGAACTCCCCTGCGAGGAAAGGTTGCAACGTTTAGTTTTTAGTCTAGAAAAAAGGCGAGCACAAAGGAGCAGAGGGATATAAAATTATGCCTCATGTGGAAGAAGTGGCTAGGGAGAAACTTCTCTATCTTGAAATGCTAACATCAAGGGCCAATGAAGCTGAATGTTGAAAGATTCAAGCCAGACGGCAGAAAGTGCTTATTCACATAGTGCATAGTTAAAACTATGGAATTTGCTCTCACAAGAAGAAGTGGTAGCCACAAATCTGGACGGCTTTAAAAAGAGTATTAGGCAAACTCATGGGGGATAAGGCGATCAGAGGCTACCAGGTTCTACATCCACTGTCGTAGGCTGCATGCTTCTGAATACCAGTGGCTGGAAACCACAGGACAGGAGAGTCCTGTTGTGTTCAGGTCTTGCTTGCAGTTCTCCCACAGGCATTTGATTGGCTACTGTGAGAACAGGATGTAAGACTAAGTGGGCTAGATTAGACTAGATGGCCTGATATGCCGGGGCTCTTACGTTCTTTATGTGGGAAGCAGGCTGTTAGAGCTGGAAAGCTTATAAGAGACTAAAGTAGTAAATCAATGAATAACCCCCAAACACTATTTGGTTTGAAGATTCCTAAGAGCAAGTCCCTGTCCCCCACAAGCTGACTCTCAACATATAATGTTAAATATGCACTCATATATGCTGTGACTCCTAACAAAACTATTGGTGATGTTTTAACCAGGGATTACCAGGTGATATTGGAAATAGAGGCCCCCCTGGTCCTGATGGAAGTCCTGTAAGTATGATATCATGCGACAGAAAACAATAAGTTGGAATTTTCGAGCTTATTCAGTGTCTGACAACCTATAAGAGGCCTTGCTTCGGGATTATAACACATTCCTATGTATAAGAGGTCCCATTTACCTAATATGAGGTTAATACGGATTGGAGAGATTGAGCATCCTAGGTCCCTATGTTTGCAGAGCGACATTTTAAGGGCAAGCTAAATGCCAAGTTATATGCATGATTGCGTTTGTGTATCTTTAAACTAATAACAGCCTTGGAGTAATTGGCATGCAATATGGGAGGAGAAAGGGAATTTCAATTTCACAGAAAATCCTGCTGGCATTGCGTAGCTCGGAGATAGCCCTGGAAGCCAGAGTTCATTTTTCCTCTCATCCTAAATTTCCACATATTAGCATATACAAATTTGTGTCATGAGTCTGTGTGCAGAGTATTTTAAGCATCTGAAAGCTACACAACTGCTGAAGGTGAATGGCAGTGTTTTCCTTCAGGAGAACATTATGTGGATGTAGTCGTCATTTTTCTCTTACGTTGCAGTCCCAGTGCAAATCAGGGCCTCCCTTGACTGTTGTATTATTATTATTATTAGTAGTAGTAGTAGCCAGATGGGCGGGATACAAATAATAATAATAATAATAATAATGATAATAATAATAATAATACAAATAGACATATTAGGTCAAACATTTTACTTCTTTGGGATGTCATCAGAAAGAAGGCAAGTGATTCCTTGGTTGTATTCATGATAGAGCCTTATAACAGTAGCTGCTGTTGTGGAGCTGTGGACCCACGCTCTTGATCGCGGCATCGTTGCAGAGCCAATCTGCCACTCCTGCCAGTGCATCTGTGCATCCCTGACCTCAGTGTTGCCCCACTTCAGTCCCACCCAGGGAAGGTGCAGCAGTGCTGATGTTGGGAGGGCATCCCTGTCACTCGGCTCCACCAAACCAGCCACTGCAGCTGTGTAACAGCTGAACACTTGAACTAGGACTTATGAAGAATGTCGTCCTTGATCGCTAGGAGTTCACAGCAATCTGAGTTTGTAGTCTGGAATGCTGCAAACTCCGGACACCGCCAGAGGTTTTTATGGGGGCTTCTTAATAATTGCTTATATCTGAATTAGTTTGTTGGGTTCGTTTTGATAAGTAAAGAAAATACCTTGGACCTTCGGCCGTGTAAGAAGCCTGAGCTAACTGCTAGCAGCTGCTTCTTTATAAATGCTCAGATAAAATATTTTGCAAATGCTGCTGCAGAATAAACAGTTTAATTATAGAATCAAACTTGGCAGAACCTGGATTCGAAGAGAGAGAGACACACACACAAAAACTATTCAGTGCAACTGAGAATGTTTATATAGAAGAAAAAGAAGAAAAGTCAATAAATCGGTTTGCAAAGGAGTTCCTTCTAATTGTCTGTGACAGCTTCTGCTATCGAACAACCAGTCAAGCCTGCCCCGCAGGGTTGGTTCAGGCAAGCTGCCAAACCTGCAGCTGCTGCGGTGGGGAGGGTTGCAAATGCTAATAAGATAGTTATTGCACCTACTGTAGTGGGATGGCTCAGAAGCTAATGCAGGTTTCCTCCAAACTCTGACATTAGAACTTGAGCAGCTGGTAATGAAGAGAAACCTATGTTTAAAACATGCCTAGATGTCATACATAATCCCAGCACTTTGGATAAGACACAGATAAAGGCAACTACAGATCTCTCCTTGTACCATTTGCAAATGTGCCCACAGGCCCAAAACATTGGCAACCCTTTAGCTCTCCCCTGCCCCACGTGTTCTGCTATAATAGAGCAAATGCTTGTCTAAAGAATAGTTTTAGGTATACCTGTAGTTGCCTTTCTACATCACCATTTTAAACATAGGAACTGGAAATGAGGGCATATCAACTCCATGATACAGATTTGGCCACATGAGTTTCCACAAGACAGCTGTTTAAAGTGCCAATGACTGACATGAATGGAGGAAACAAACAAAAAAAACACCCCTCTCTGTGGTTCTTTGTGGCTTGTGCATGTGAAACTGCAAATCAAGAAGTCCCTGGTTTGAATCACGCTTCAACTTTTGATGTCATTTAATCCTTTTAGATCTTATTAAGTCCCCCTCTAAAACATGCCCCCACGTCGATCATCTGCCATATGGGAATAATACTATTGGTTTTTCCTACAGGGTGGTGGAAGGGGTGTGTGGAATGCTTTGAACACTTAACAGTGAATGTGAAGTATCATTTGAAAAATAATGTTGATTGTGAAGGAGGAATTATTGTAACCTCGATTCCGTTGCATACTGAACAGATAAAGCAGCATACAAATGGAAAGACAGAGCAAAGCACCTTTTTTGCACAGAGTGTGGAATTTGCTGCCACAAAAATCACGTGCCCAGATGCATGAAAGGTGTGGTGTCAGAGCAATAAATGGCACGGAGGCAAGGCCACAATTTTTATTTTGGGTTACAGCAACCTGGGTGGCTGTATGGCACAGGGCAGGTCCCATTCATGCAGCTCACTTGCAGTCCAAGGCCCCTTGCCCATGTGGTCCACAGGGGGTTGGCCTGAACTTACAAGCCTACTTGTACAATCATGGACCATTCCCGGTGGGCTCCTCAGGAAACCTGAGAGTGTTGCCAAGCTGCAGCCCCCCAAAGTTGGGTCTGCTGTTAGAAGGCAGACTCTCCTAATCCCTTATTATGGGGGATCCCCATTGGGGAGCTGGGAGCCAACCGTCTGCTTTACATGGTAATTACACAGATTCATGGAGAATCAGCTGCATGTGATCATGAGTGCTGTCTGTCACCTGCAGGGTCAGAGGCAACATGCCTCTGGATGTTGTGAGCATCTTGTAGGCATCTAGCCACAGTTCTGATCCAACAGGGCTTTTACATTCTTTTTCCCGATGCAGAACTCCTATCCTGCAACCTGTGCCCTGTATTTGTCACCATCTGAACTTTTGCTTAGAAACATATGCAATTCTAATTGTTTTATGCCCATTTTTTTCCCAAAGGGAATTGTTGGTGGTGTTGGTCCTCCTGGATTTCCTGGACTTAGAGTGAGTAGATATGCTTCATCCCATAGACTTTCCTCCCCAAAAGTTCAATTAATTACTTATAGGTCCTGTGCCATGCATTCACAGAAGTTTCTGCTAAATATTGAAGGGATTTTAGGGATAGTGATTTGCACAAACCTTTATAAACAAACTTTCCGTAGTTCACTAATGTACATGCAGCTTGTACATGGCTGCCCTGATCTGTGGTCATTTTAACTTTGTCGTGATCACATAACTGATGTGATTGAATTGTGGCCACCTGTGCTGTGACACTAGGGCCTGTGCTTGAGTGTTAGTGCTTCCTGCTGAAACCGTGCACAATGGCAGATTTGGCTGAATGGGAGCTGGGGCAAGACAGAAATGGAACAGAAAGCAAACGGTTGTGGAATGGGGGAGGTTTGCAGGCAGGATGAATGAACTTGAAATAAAGAGCAAAGTAGGTCATGCTGCAACACAAACTATGCATGTTTATTAGAGAAGCTTTTTCTTTTAATTCCGGGAAAAATACCAGTGCTTAAATGGATTGGAATAGAGAAAACACAGCCTGGAGATATATGCCTATATGTTATTTACTGAATAGGAAGAAGTGAACTGCAGTCTTTTAGCATGTAACTGAAAACATGAGCCACCTACACAGATGCATGGCAACGCTAATTCTCTCCAGAGGAAACATGCATCAAACAATCAATAAGGAGGGAGGGATTGTGTTGGCATTTTGTGGCCAACCACCCCGTCCTCTTTGCCACAACCACCCAGGCTGACGCATGATAGGAGTATGTGCTTATCAGCTATAGCACATGTGTAGCATCTGGCAGTGCTGGTTCACTGCCAGACATGTGCTCTGTCTCTGGCCCCGGACAAAATTAACTGCTCTGCCATTAGAAGCAGTTTTTAAAAATCCGATTCTTGATCGCAAAAGTCTTTTTGCATCTTAATGCATTTGAGAAAGACAGTACAAAGGCTCCACTGCATGTTTAGTTATGTGAAAAGATGCTCTCTTGGCCAGAAACGCTTTTCGTGCACGAGATCCTTAGCCATTTCACACCAGTGGCAAAAGTAGCTGCACATTTGTTGCAAATTTGTTCATGTATGCTGTTTGGTCATCCATCCTGAAACATACGCAGCGACACAAAAATGATAGGATGTTGATTCAACTATATTGTTTTCGTTTGATTTCGTAAAACCTGCTCAGACATTTGACAAAGCTCCTTACAAATTAAAAGAAGTCTCTTTTCTTACTTTCTAAGTAGCAAAACGAGTTCTTATGCACAGCCGCGCTTGTATTCTTTAGTCATCATGTTACATGATCTGCCTTTCAGTGCCATAATTTTGATTCTTCACAGCATTCTTTTATTTTGCTTCCTAAAACAGATTTTTTTTAATGTGTTTTTCTTGGATGTTGCTAAGGAGCAAGTAGCACAAGTATTTTTTTCTCTTCAGTGGAAACATATTCCCATTCTGTGCTTGTAGAAAGCCTTCGTTTCCATCCAAGCTCACATGTGAGTCTACTCTAGTTCAACACACTGGGCCTAAGTTATTTTCTCTTTCTTATAGCTGGAATAGTTTCAGCTGGCTTTCAAGTCGGCGCAGGACTTTGCCATATGGATATTTCCATAACATCAACATTGGCTTGGCTGTTTCTAGACAAAAGTACATTTAGCCATTGCCAGATTAAGGCTTCCAGGCTATGGCTGAGATCCTAAGCACACTTGCTTGGAAGCAAGTCCCAGTGAAATCAGTGATGAAATCAGTTCCAAGTTGTGGTTAAAATAAGGTCCCAATATTCTACTGTTTAAAAAAAGACCCAAACAGACTCCAAAAAAATCTATAACTGGAAGCGAAACCAAGGTGGACTTGGCCAGAAAATACTAAGACTAATGGTATGGTGGCTGCTTTTGATTTCTAGGAATAAATGATGTGACAGAACATGTATGTACATTTAAATGAAAGGGTCAATTACACATCAGAGCAATCTAGTCCAAATGTCTGCTTCAAAACCTGAAGTAAAAAAGTTATCTACACTCATTTTCAGGGGAATATTTACTTACTTTACTGTTGGTTTACTTAGTCCATTTCTGTTTTGAAAAATACACAATCCATTTAAGTGGCATTCTTCCCTTTGCCTATGCTGAAACACAACCCACTCTTCAGAGGAGTTTTGGCCCAGGTGATTACTCAGAGTTGATCTACACCCTCATAATAATCACAAGGTATGAGTTATTCAGAAGTGACCCACTTTAAATTGTTCTAAAAGTTCTATATGTTCCCAGTGTTCCCTATGAATGTCTTGTATTTAGAAAGCTAGCCCTCCAAAACATTCAGATCTTGAACTGATGTATGAAATAAGATATAGGAGAGCAAGCTGAGACTGAGACGAGACAGAAATGCTCTTGTTGGTAGGATGGTTGATGTAGGATAGAGATACAGCCTATTTTGGACAGGGTTGTAGTGCCCTTGAAGAATCAGGTTCATAGCCTATGAATACTTCTGGACTTGGACTTCCCATGGGAAAACCGTATCCTGGCTGTGCTAGGAGAGCTTTGGTATAACATAAGCTTGTGTCCCAGCGGCGACTGCAGAAAGAGGACACGGCCTGGGTCACTCATACTTTAATTTTATCAAGGCTAGTTTGCTGTTACAGGCTGTACTTGGGACTGTCTTTGAAGTGTGATCAGAAATTTTAGCTAGTACAAAATGCTGCAGCTACACTTCAGACCAAGGCCAGCTTTTTTTAAAAAAATAAGAAACGGAACGAAAACATTCAACTGTGGTTTATTTTTACCAACTTCACTAACTCCATGTCGTATTTTGAGCTTAGTTCAAAGTGTTGGTCATTATTTATTTATTTTGTAATTGTTTTCATTTTCTGATATACAAAAAGCAACAATAACAACAATAAAGAGAAACTGCCAAAGCAAGATGAGGGGAAGAAAGGAAGGCTATGAGAAGAGAGGAGGGAGTGGTACTATTCTAAAAAACAGCATTATAGTTCCAGACAATTGTCCTTTATTGGCATATTATCCCAGAATGGTTTTTTTTTTCCATGAGAAGGCGGTTGTTCCTTTACTTTAATACATTCAGTAGATGGATGCCAAACTTTAGAAAAATTGTCCTTCATTTTCAGATGCCGTACCAATAGTCTTACATGTCCTCTGTAGCTGACTTCCATTGTCTGGCCACTATAAGCCTGGCAGCTGTGACCCAAAGGAATCAAAGTGGTTCTTTATTGGAAAACTTTGCTTCTGAATTATCAAAAAAGGAAAAAGGGCCATCACTGGGTTCATAGATTACATTTGGAATGTAAGATAGGCTTATTTAATAAAGACTGGAAAGACTGAATAACGGGGCAAGGCCACCGCATATGGATGGATGTACCCATCCCATCCCCCTCCTCCAGCAAACTGAGCTTGTTTTAGTAATTCTGCTCGGCATGGGGGGGGGGATAGGTACCATCTGCAGATAACCTTATGTGCATTCTCCCAAATGCATGCTAATAGGATGTGAAATCAGTCAACATGACCTTCCACACTTGTGAGCAAATGAGTGGCACTTCCTGATCCTTCCCTTTTCATCCCATCATTCAGCATATTGTTCAGCCCTTTGACAGTCGAACAGGCAGGCAGGATATCCTTGCAATGTATTTTCCAGCTGAGGAAAGAGAACGGCAATATCATAATTACGCGCACGGCCTGTCTTGGACGTTTTATTGTTGCTTAATTAGCTGTCAGACAGGTTAGCATGGGGCAAGAGAAAACCAGCACTCAAGCAGCAAATACACTCTATTGTCTTATGACAGAGGTGGCCAACATGTTGTTTTCCAGATGTTGTTGGACTACAACCCACATCTTCCCTGGTTATTAGCTGTGCTGACTGGGGCTGATAGGATTTGTGGGCCAAATGCATATGGCGGATTCTTTGTTGGATACTCCTGTTATACAGACTCTCTGCATGACTTAGTTCCCTTTTGAGAGTAAACACACAGAGCAGTCATGTTATTTATTGTCTTTTAGGGTATTGTAGGACCATCTGGACCATCTGGCGCCCCTGGGATTCCTGGACCTCTGGTACAGTGTCTCGTAGCTCATACCCAAGTATTTTGCTGAAAGCCCTTTTCTGCCAGACAGTTGAACAATTGTGTTTTGTAATTTCTTTTATCTTTCTTCTGCATAGGGTCTTCCGGGGAGTATGGGGCAACCTGGATTGAAAGGTGATAAGGTGATCTAAATAGTTTCATTATCGGTGCTCTTTTAACTTTGAACCTTATCTACACCTCTTAATGTGATTCTACAAAGAACCCTTTATTACTTTTCTTTTTGGGGGGATAAAACACCTGCAATAAGGTTCTGCATTTTACCCGCTGCTTTGTTTTGTACAAGCTGCTCAGGGCTAAGAATCTGCGCCAACACACACTTCCTGCTGCTGTAGCTATTACTACTGTGAATAATCTCATCAAATGCTGAGATCTGTTTTAGCCATTAGAAGCTCTGAAATTGTATTCACTTGTGCAGCAGTGCAATGCATTTGGGCTGTGAATAACAAGCCATATTGACATATTTCTGTTGGACTTTATAAAACTTTCTATTAAAGTGTCCCTTGTCTCTCCCTCTCCCTCTCCCTCTCCCCATGTTTCCGAATATACTAATACATTGTTTAGGGCGAACAAGGCATTTCAGGAGAGATGGGGGAGCTGGGATACCCAGGAGACAAGGTAATTCACAACAGCTCTGTTTTGACCAACTTCTATAAGTCTTAGTCTTCTTGGAAATGTGCTGCACTTTAAATATAAGCTTGTTATTGATTTGCAAATGCCTATACAGAGTGGTCTTATGTTCTGCACTGTTGTGTTTATCAATCATGGGTGGTATCCAACTAACTCATTCTCAGACCCGCTGATGTCACTTCCTCTTCCTCTGGCTGCACTGACTGCTGGGGACTCGCCCTTGGTTGCATCCAGTCGTGGGGGGCATGACCCGGGGGGCAGACCAGAGGGAAGACTGCATCTCTGACTTCCCTCTGATCCTCTCCCTGGCTGTATAAGCCACCCACGCCCAGGCACTGGTCTAAATCGGTGTTTGGTATCCCCACCCACTCAACACTCTGTATCCAGGCCGGATGCCGTCAATCACTGTATTTGGGGCCAGGGAACGTTTTGCCTGTGATATTTTTTGAGGCAGATTGATTCCAAAGTGTACTGTATGTTGCTGCTTTCCGGAAAACAACATCCTTGGTGGAATTAAACATAGTGCTAGGGCTAACCTTGCATTAGTGCAAGGATTCTTCCTTGCTCAACAGAACGTTATCCCCTTCCCTGTATGTCCTATAGATAAGCTCCCTGCAAACTATGTGCAAACAAATCAGGGTGATTGCTCAATTAGCAGGTTGTCTGGGAGCAACCTATGTTTCTCTGGCAGAATGGGGAAGGATAAGCACAGGAGGGAAGCAGGACATTTTGTTTTGCTTTAAAATCTATCTAGGTGGCTTGGTTTTCAAAGAAAAATGTTTCGTAGCAGTGGCAAAAAACAAAAGAATAAAATATAAATGTCTGTCTTTTATTCTTTTCAGCCCCCACGTAGCTTTGTAATGCAAAATATATATGGGGACAAGCAAAATATTATTATTTTTTAGCTGAGCTGCAGAGTTAGGCTGTATCTGGGCAGGATTTCCCTATATTTCTATAGGAATGCTTTATCCCCCAAATGGAAGCATAACAAGTCCTCTGACAGATAATTTATAAAACCACCTCCCTTCTATTTTTGATGGGAATGTGCTGCCATAATTTTCACTTACCGGTAATTTTTCACTGATCTTACTATGTTTCTCAAAGGGTACAGCTGGTTTGCCAGGGCCACCAGGAATCAGAGGAAAACCAGGACCCCCGGTATGTCTTAACACTTACTTCATTTGCACTTTGACAACTTAGTAGCACTTATTTGACAATTTGGTATCCAATAATATATAAAAGGTTGCTGACCAAATCTTATCTAGCACATGGCCATACAATGCATGTTATTTACAAGAAGTAAGGGCATAAATGTTCAAATGTTCAGCTTCCATAATCTGAAGTCCTGATACTGGTTATAAGTGTTTCTTAGTTCAAGCAAGCAAGGATTGCTTATAAATTTGAAGAACGTAAATTATTATTATTATTATTATTTAATTCCGACCAAATTAATAACAACAAGAAACCAGGGAGAAAGAGAAACACCTACAGAATCTGATTGGTTGAACAAAATAAGAACCCAATGGATACAAAACCATTAACCTATTTGTTTCATATAAGAGAAAGGACGGGTGGGGAGAAAATATCATGTGACAGGAACTGAACTGTTTTGAATTGCTGGAATATGATGCATCCTAGTTATATTTTCCATTATGTGTGCATTGACATTATTTTAATTACAAAAAATAAATTAATAACCAGTACTGAGTGGAGCCATATACATTGGTGAAAATATAACAAATGGTATCCTATATAATAATTCCCTAATGTCCCCACGTCCGTGGTGTGTGTCAGAGGAAATTTTCCACTGCGCATGTCGGAGAGGGACGGAGGGATTGGACGACGGGAGAGGGGGGCGTGTCCGACAGGACGGCCGTGCGCAGGCGCGCCGTCAGTTGGGTCAGTGCCGCCGCCTCGCACGGCTGCCCTCCCAGCACCTCCCAGGGGGCAACCGACAACCCTTAAAATCAAGATAGATAGATATAAACTTTTCCTTTGATAATTGTTCAGATGTACGTTTTTGTTAAGAAATAGGAAACATCTTATGCAGAACTAATCAGAAAAACCTGAATTTATAATGGATGCTCTAATTTTAGGGTAAAACAGGAGATCCAGGACCCCGGGGACCACCAGGACCTCTTGGACCTGAGGTAAGGAACTATTTAAAGAAGTAAATAATGCATTCTATTTTGCTATGAAAACAGCACAATTAGGCCAAGCTTTCGCTGCTCATGCATAAAGAGTGGCTGACTTGGCTCATGATGCAGTAACTGTACTGAAGCTGAGAAGGGCTGGATTTGGTCAGTGCCTGAATGGGAGACCACTTGGGAACTTTGGATGTCCCAGAAGAAAGGAGGTGTATACATGTAATAAATAAATAGTCATTGCTGATTCTTCGTTTAATGCAGACGTTATTCAATACCAGCTTGGAAAGCAGTATATACAGTTTGGCTCTGTTCCGGTAAGCGGGGATCCTTTTAAGATCCTCAATAAGAATCTACATTCATGTTTTGCAATACATAAATATATTTAAGTTAGGAACGTAATTGCTTAAGATCCAATAAGTTGTTTAGAAGAAGAAAACCCTTTAAAACTGGTTTACTTTCCTTAACCAGGTGTCATATTTAGTTAATACATTCCTGCGGTACAGTGGAACCTCAGTTCTCGAACGTCTCCATTGACGAACGATTCAGAACCCAAACGCCGAAAACCCGGAATTACCGTATTTTTCAGTGTATAAGACTGTTTTTTTCCCTAAATTTTTGAAGTTTAAAATAAGGGGTCATCTTATACACGGATAATGCATAGTGCATTTTCTGAATTTTGAGTTCCCCCAAATAGGAGGTGTCTTATACACGGGGGCGTTTTATACACAGAAAAATACGGTAATTGCTTCCATTTTTGAACACGCCTCGGACGTTGAACGGCTTCCGCTGCATGTTTTTTTCCATTTTTTCAATGGATTTTGCTGACCGCCCATTGATCCTTGGTTTTCGAACGTTTCGGAAGTCGAACGGTCTTCCAGAACAGATTACGTTCGAAAACTGAGGTTCCACTGTATTGCAGAAATACGTTCAAAAGTTTATAAATATAATCTAAGGCTCATAAATATCATCTAAGGCTTGCCTTGCATGGCAAACTGCAGGGTACTTCAACAAGCATTTTAGAATAGAATAGAATAGAATATATTTTATTGTCATTGTCCCCTTCAGGGACAACGAAATTACTTGGCTGCTCCATCCACCCAGATAGGGCACTCCACGCAAAAACAAAACAACTACAAAACTACAAAAACACATGTAGCTTGTGTTTGGTGGTGGGTAATGAGGGTCAGCTGACCGAAAGCAGGGAGAGGGAGAAGTAAAAAAAAAAAATCGCAACAGGCACACCCATTCCCTTGGACTTTATTTTTATTTTTGCTGTTAAAATGGAATTTCATGAGAACGGGAGCATTGTTACTATTATCTCCATTGGAAAGCCATCTGATTAAAACCACTATCCTGTGTATGGAAAAAGGATTCCTTGCCAACTCCAGCAGACTGAACTTCTCTGTGTCTTTGTGGGGTTCTTCCCCCTTCGGTGGGGAAGTCCCTGCATTGCATCCCACAAACTTCTTTCAAAGCAGAATTTATTGTTTCCTCAAGGGGGTTTACTCCAGACTGCATCTGGAGTAAAGAAAACATAAGTCATTTCTTTCAATAGATACTTCATTGTATCCATAAATTGTTTTGATCTGAAATTGCACACTTAATTTTTTTCAGGACGGTCAGCCATATGGGAGTCGGCTGCCATATGTTTTGTGCACAGAGCTTGGGAATTACAAAGGAAAAGGGGCACGTTTGATTTGAATCATGCTTTGGTGGCAGCAAAATGCAAGTTTCTTACGCACGAATCACTGATCGTGCTCCCAAAAGTCTACTTTCAAGCCATGTTTCATCTCAAACTGTGACGTTTTGAGGTTCTGCAGACAATGCTGTAAGCACTGGGATATCCAATAACTTCTGTTTAGTATTACTTATATATATATAAAAACCAACCTCACAACAGCTGGTAGTTAGTTATCAGTGCTTCTGCATAATTTCCTGCAACATGAGAGCGCTATGAATCTCTTGATTCTCAAGTGCCTTTGGCCAAGAGTATTTTAATTAATTAAGGTGCTTCGACCTATATTTTCAAAGCAAGGCTTGTTATTTCAGGGTTGCCAGGTGGAAATTCCAATAATAAGAAACACCAAGGGAACTATGGAGCAGTTATCTGAAATTAGACACATACTCTTAAAATAAGAGACATCTGACCGTTATATATTGCATTTAGCACCATTCACTCACTTTCCAGTTTTGCTTTAGGACTTGGATTATTATTATTTTTTAAAAGAACCTTTTATTTATTTATCTTTTATAAGACTCTTTCGAAACTACCAGCTCATTAAAAAGAAATATGGTGGTGTACAATAAAATCTTTAAAGCATTGTCAAATTCTATAGTACAGAACAAGTGGCTAGCACTGAATGAAATTACGCAATGTATCCATAGAACATTCTTGTCTTCTAAACCTCCTTTCAAGACAATTGATTGTCTTTTCCTCCTGGGAAATGTCACAATTTAAATTGCTGTGCACAGCCTTTTGTGTTGACAGAAAGAGTGTTTTACCATTCAGGACTTGTTGCCCTATTTCATGTGCTCAAACTGCCTGGTGGTGGTAAAATGTGATCTGGGCTTTCCATGACAATATCTGCACATGACAAGGTGTCAGGGACTTGCCCTCCCCCAGAGCCGAGCTGACGGGGGAAGGCGGCTGGAGAGAAACAGCTATCAGGTCGGAGAGCAGTTCGCAGGAGAGCCAAGAGAGCCAAAGTGGAGGGGAAGAGGAACTGCAGGCTGACAGGGAGGTACAAGGTCTTGAGGAGGCTGTAAGAGACCCAGCTACACCAACGGGAAGGGAAGGAGGTCTGACGGAGATGCCAAGCGCCAGCCCACAGGTGTGCAGGGGGAGAAAGCGCAAAGAAAGGGGGAGGCGCTTTGGATTCCCAAAACTCATATGTTGGGGGCGGAGCCGTGAACGTCCACTCCCGGAATCTGGAACTGACTCAAGCGGTCATGAACTTTGAGAGCTCTGATGTATACTTTTGTAAATAAAGCAACTAGTTTAGCAGACGACGTGGTCTGGCTGATTACTCTCGAGGAGACATCACAGAGCCCTTACACAAGGTCCCAGGGATAAGATGTCCCAACCCAACCCCAACCCCCCTTTTGGTTACAGAAATTGTAAAAGCACGATGTCATTGTGGAACATTAAGCATATATATTATTTTCTCCATGCAGCTACAGTGACAGGACTGCATAGCATGGGGGATTTTGAATATATAAACCATTATTGGAGATATGAACTTTTCATTAATTCCAGACCTGGTCACAAGAAACACGATGTGGAATGATTCCTAACACTTTCATATTTCCAACAGAAATGTGCTAGCATCGCTTAAGTTCTGTGTTTGACATTCAGAACACCTGCAGATTTTCCTTTGCAGAGCAGTTCTAGTAAAATTAATGACATGTACAATAATGGAATATTTTAATGTTGAAACTAGGATTATAACAATTACACACATACACTAGGAGGCTTTAGACTTGTTTTTCCTCAGACAATAACTTCCTCTGTCCTTTTAAATGCCACAGTACGAACCACTTTTAAAACTGAGGGAAGTTTTTAAAGCATCTTGTTATGATAGAAGAGGCCTGCTGTTCAAAGAAAAGCAAACACTCAGCTAGGCTAACATGTGAGCCTAAACAGCTCTTTGGATTATTTCAAGCAATGGTTTTATTTTGGTTGTTAGGCTGTGTGTGTGTGTGTGTGTGTGTGAAGCTTTATTTAGTTAATGGGGAAATTAGCTGATGTTTGTTTAGATACAAAGCAGTTGCGTTACCATTCTGAAATTTCACTGATTCTTCTGTGGTTTGGAACTCCTAGAATGTTGAGATATTTTGTATTTATACAAAACGGCCATAGCACTGTATTAGAGCACATACCGGTACTCTTGGTTTTGCTGCAGAATGTATAAATCTGTCACCTTTCACTGAAGTAATAGGGCACGTGATTTGTCTGCAGAAGTTCCTAGGTTCAATCCAAGTAGAACTAAGAAAAATATCCATCTGAAACGTTTGTTGCCAGTCACTGCTGCTGACCTATAGAACACCAGTGGTCTCACCCAAAGTCGAAGGGGGCATCCCATGTTTCCTATAACAGAGCTGTTGGTTCTGCAGAGGAAGATAGTCGATGATGAACTTGAGGTGGTTTGTGAACAAAAAAGGAAAGGGTGGAGATAACCAGGGCCTTTTTTTCAGCCGGAACTCAGTTCCGGCACCTCTCAGGTGGGCGTCATTGTCATTCTCAGAGAATAAGGGGTTGTTCATGGTGAGTTCTGGCACCTCTTTTTCTAGAAAAATAGCATTGGAGATAACTTTCTTCCTTGAAGTATTTCCTTCATTTCTGAAATTGTTATTTTCAATAGCTTTGCATATGGCTTGCATAATGTGGCAAAGCAGTTAAGCGCATAACATCGTTTTGAGTCTTTTGAGGTAGGTTGGTTTCTCTCTTGTAGCAAAATAGAAGAAACCATTACAATATGGGCTGAGGAACAGAATGTGAAAATATTTCCAGGGTGACTTTTACATTTCATAGGTATTTATGTCTAAGAGTGAATGTTTTGATATAGATTAAGTTATTATTAGATAAATAAATAATATAATAAACAAATTATTGTATTAACTTGATCTAGAAAATGTGAAATTAGTAAAGTCTTTCTCAAATGCATCACCCACACCGACATTTTCTCCATAGACCTGTTGGATTTTAGAACTGAATAAGCAGAATAAAAGCGTTATTTATTTCTTGGTTTCTAGGGTTTTCCAGGGGATATTGGTGTTCCTGGTTTGAATGGCCCTGAAGGCCCAAAGGTAAGCATATGTGAAGTACTGTTGTAAGCTCTTTCAGAGTGCAGGATAATATCAGTATTTCTTGCTTCAAAAAAGTGAAACTTTTTTTTTTTACTTTGAAGTCACTATCCATTTGCTTCTAATAACTTATACAGAGGTCGGTCTGTGAGAAATATTTTAGATCTTGACGTAGGTAAACTTGCTGCTCTTTAAAATCCAATTATATAGTTACCTCTCAAAAGCAAAGTAGGAGAAGAAAATGGAAGAAAAATAGGCACAGTTGTTGGATCCTACCAGTTGTATGTATGAAGGAAGCAAGGGTAAAAAAATAGGCAGGATTTTGTAGGAACAGATACTGCCTCAGTTGTTTTCACACATCCCTTATCAAGGGATCCCTGAAGCCAGAAGGGAGACTCCATAGACTTTCTGACGCTGTTCTAGGCATGGTCAATGTTCAGCTTACAATTGAGACCGTGAGTCTATGACTACCTAGTCATAGGCAGGGCCAGATCTCTTCATCATTCATGGATGATGAAGACAGCAGTAAGATGATTATGCAAGGGAGCTGTAAACCTGAATCCTAAATTCTCTGATGCAGCTATTAACATTTCCTAATCCACTGCTACCAATAATTTTGGACTCTTAATTAAAACAGGGTGTCTAGAACAAGGGCAAGAATGTGGTTTCCCCAGCCATGATCTAGTATCCTTGCTTTGTGGCTGAATGACTAACACATTGAGTCATAAACAGACAGAGCTATCAGAACTGTGACAGAGTTGGGTTCAGGTGACAAAACGCCTTGTTCTCAGCAGCTTCTTCCTGCTTCTTCTTGGATAGGCTTCTGGAACACTGGATCCAGTGGGGATAGGGAAACCAAGGTAATGCTAGTTGTATCTTGATAAAGGTCAGTTGGGGGTGACCCTGGCACAGAGTCTACTGAATTTTGAGGGTACTCTCTGAAGCTGCCTCAAAGGGACTTTGAATTTTCAAGTGGTTGCAATCAAATGCCCAAAGATGAACTGAATGTACCGGTATGGTGTCAGCATGCATGTGACCACCTAGGCCATGGTGAAGAACAAGCTTTGCTGAAACAGAGTCAGCATGGATTATGCAAGGGCAAGTCCTGTCTCACGAACCCATTATAGTTCTTCAAGAGCGTCAGCAAGCATAGAGAGAGAGGTGATATGGTTGACATAGTGTACTTGGAGTTTCAGGTACCTCACCAAAGACACATGAGTAAGCTTAGCAGTCATGGAGTAAGAGGACAGGTCCTCTTGTGGAGCAGGAATTGCTTAAGTAGCAGGAAGCAAACCGTAGGAATAAATGGACAGTTCTCTGAATGGAAGGATGTAGAAGGTGGAATACCCCAAAGACCAGTGCTGTGACCTGTATTTTTTAACGATCTAGAGTTAGGGATGAGCAGTGACATGGCTACATTTGTTCATCATACAAAATTGTTCAGGGTCATTCAGACAAAAAGAGATTGTGAAGAGGTCCAAAAGGACCACTCCAAACTGAGTGGGCGGTCAAATGGCAAATGCAGTTCAGTATAAACAAGTGTGTAGTGATGCATGCCGGAGCAAAAATTTATTAACTTCACATATACGCTATTGGGGTCTGAACTGGTGGTGACTTACCAGGAACAAGACTTTGGGGTCAAAGTGGACAGCTCAATGAAGATGTCGACTTAGTGTGCCGCAGCTGTGAAAAATGCAAATTTAATGCTGGGGATCATTAGGAAAGGATTTTTTTTTTTAAAAAAACTGCCAATATAATAATGCTGTTAGGCAAAGCTATTGGTGCAACTGCATTTGGCATACTGTGTAGAGTTCTTTTCACTTCACGTCCAAACTGATACTGTAGAGCTGGAGAAGATTCAGAAAAGAGCAACCCAAATGATTAAGAGGTTGGAGTGACTCAATCCATGAGGAAAGGTTGCAGCATTTGGGACTTTTTTTATTTTTCACTAAAGCTCATGGATATCCAATAAAGCTGAATGTTGGAAGATTTCATGACAGATTAAAAAAAAAAGACTTATTCATGCAGTGCATAGTTAAACTATGGAACTTGCTCCTACAGAAGGCAGTGGTGTCCATCAACATGGACAGCTTTAAAAGAGGTTTAGACAAAATCCATGGAGGAGAAGACTATCAGTGGCTATTACTTATGGTCTGCCTCCATGATTTGCAGCTGTATGCTTCTGAATACCATTTGCTGGAAACCTCAGGAGAGAAGAGTGCTGCTCTTGTGCTGAGGTCTTGCTTGCAGGTTTCCCACAGGCATCTAGTTGGCCACTGTGAGAACAAGATGCTGGACTAGATGGATCATTGGCCTGATCCAACAGGCTGGTCCTTATGACTTGTTTAGAAGTTGGCAGATGCTGCTTTAAAACATGGTCGCCATTGGTTGAAATTTTTGTATGACTATGCCTCAAGTTTCTGCTAGAATGCCTATCAACTCTAAATACACCTTGTGTGGACTATGACTTTCTCCCAAGACTAAGACCTAGAAAAAGCACCTCTCCTGCAGCAACAACTTGATTGCAATCATTGCCCAAGTCCAATGACACATGTTGATATTAATGCTGATGTTATGTCAACATTTCAGCCATTTATTTGGGTACAAATATCTGCGATCGGGAAGTATGTTCACATTTCTCCCTATTAAAATATACTGTCACAACCCTCACTGCTCTAGTTTATTGCTATTCACTCAGATCCCTGCCAAAATGCTGATTAGTTAGTTGGAAACTTCAAATGTTGTTTGCTATAATAATAACTTTTACAAAGATACTTTATGGTCTCCATAGATTTTTTTTGGCTCTTGTACATGGAGAGCTCAGACAGCCATCTCTAATCAGAGAAAATTGGTGTCTTACATTTGAGATGAGCGTTAGACAAAATGGAAAAGCTTTTACACAGTCTATAAGACCAGGAGTCGAGGCCTACATGAAACTGGAAATGTTCAGCTTTAGCACTCCCAGCTGCTTTGTGCTGACTGTGGTTTTGAGGAGTTCCCTCTCTCTTTTATTTTTGGAAGAAAGCTTTGCTAAGCCTCTCTTTTCCTCATTCTTCTGTTTTTATGCTTCCACAGAAGTTAAATGTATGCTAACTGCCAAGAAAGCATTACAGAACTTTTGTGTTAACACTAGTTTAAGATATCCGTGTTTCAAACTGTCTGCAAACACTAGACTGGCTGGTTTATTATTATTTTTTCTATTTCTTTTTCCAAGTCCCTACAGTAATCAACAAATATAATTCCCTGGTACATTTCAATTGTGTTATTATGGACCATGATCTGAACATACAGTTCAGCTTGTAAACAACATTTTGCTTTTGACCTTGGGCTGTTGTCCTGTGATCAACATGCAAACATCGTTAGAAGTATTTTCATTTCATTAGTTTTAGAAGAACCTATTGGCGGTTGATTTTGGTATGTGTGTTTGCTGATGATATCTCTGGCCTCTCCATCACAAGAGCAGCTGACATAAGGATGCTAATTGGTTAGATGAATCAGTTAAAAACATTTTGAATATAAAGGTGCCTCCACAATTAACAGATTTAAGCAGATTTTATCTCGTGATTTTTTGATAATTAATATTAATTACTATACTTTATGCAACTTTAGCTGCATCCTCATCACAGCTAGTTTGGCCATGGATGGCGCAACCCTCAGAACAAAGAGAGGATGTCCCGTCCCCCCGTCCCCCGTCTGAAGATTTATGCAAATTTAATAGACTGATAAATCAATTAATCGGCTCATATTGATATGATTAATGGACTACAAATGGTCTATTCCCATATGAACCTGCACAATAACTTGGCTCAGGTTCTGAAGCCCTTCCTGTTGACTCTGACAAAAGTGCACTTGGTGGGGATGTGGGAAACAGCATTTGCCATTATGGGCATCCAGTTCCATTTAATCGTACACCCAAAAGCAGAGTTTATAATGGGGCGGAGCACCAGGGCCACCCTTTCTGACGTTGGCATCTCTGTGGCAAACCTGGACCAGAATGGGCAAGGCCATGGTGAGCTTGGGGCCACGTGGCTGTACCAACAGCAGTGCTAACAGATTGTTAGTCCTACTGGTGCAATTGTATGTCCCTGACCTTGCTGCCATCGTACTCCTGTCCTGTAAAGCAGTGTTGGGAGGGCAACTCCATGGCTGTGCCCACTGCATGCATTGCCACTGCACTTTCCGCAAGCTGCTGAAAGGCAAGGCTGTCTTCTTTCCAGTGTAAACCTGGGGAGATGCTTTTCTTTTCCACCCAAAAAGCTTTATTGTAAGAGCAAGAACCGCCTGTCCTCAAAGGAGGCTGCCACTCAGGTTTCTACATGATTCAGCGATCTGGACATGCCTCCTGATTGAAAATGGGCAGGCCCAGAGCAGTGACTCGGGCCAACAATACAACATTCAGCCCCCTCTGGAGGTATGTAGTTTTGTGATGGAATGATCCGAGTATGCCCAATGCAATGGTAGCTACCTTCTAACAGAGTTGGATTTAGAATGGAGCAAGCCTATATCAAGCATACATTCAGATAATCAGAGCAGGGCCTTTCATCTGTGGCTCACGGGAACCTCTAATTATTTAATTCATTTATGTCTTTCAGCGCACTTATTAGAGAATTAACTGCCACACATGCTGTAAAATGGAAATAGCTGGTAGCTTCTTTCCATTACTTTCTGGTGTTTTGTTTGGACTGCTTACATGATATTAAGAACTTCACTAATCCTGTATGAGAAAGCTAATGGGGAAGTTACATAGCAATGTGAAGTATATATGACCCTTTGTAGACTCTCTAGATTCTTTCCTGGCATGTTTGATAAATCTCTGAAAGACCTTCACTTTCTTCATTTTTTTAGTTGAAACTCTTAGAAGGAATAGAAACTTCAGTTAATTATCCTGATAGTGTCTGGAAACACTTTTTGCAAACTGGATAAGTCATTTCCAAAGATCCGCAGTAGCAAAGAAAGTTGCTGCCCATCTGTATCACATTAATTAATTAATAGTGAAAAGTATATCGTGTCCGTTGACAGGCATACCGGAAAGAAAACCAACAGCCGTTTAGTAATATTTATATTTCCACGGTACAACGTCAATGTGTGAATGTGTTTTTTGGCCCTTTCCAAGAATTTTGGATCCGGTACGTGTCATTTCTGGCCCTCTTCAAGCCATTCAGAAATTATTTTAAAATTATGCTGAATGTAGAAGCAGAGGCTGCATTGTACAAACCACAGTCTAGCAGATCTCATTGGCACTGTGGTTCATTAACTCAAAGGGCCATGTAGGACCTGAGGATCTGTTTATCCTTTTACCTACACCTGACATGATTGGGTTTAATGTATGTTTGCAGGATCATTTGGTCCAAGAGGAATAAACTGGTAATCTACTAGATGGGTGGTTTAGTTGGGTCAGCAGGATAAAACATAGTCCAAGACCAGGCAGTGTGGAGGGTTGGCTTGAGAGTGGTTCCAAGGAGAAAGGATGAAGTGGCAACAGAGACAGGGCCGCCAAACTCCACTAGACTAGAAATTGGAGATGTGTTCAATTAAAATAAGTATATGCTGGCACCCATCTGTCTTAAGGGACTGTAGAGTGCGCCTCCGGGGGAGAAGTTCACACTGCTGGAGAATCACAGCACTTGCTGTGAGCTGCAGAGACTGGTAACTTGTGACTGCTGCATCCCACATTGTTCTGGCTGCGTTAAAAACACTGAATAGACCTCGCTGGGGTGCAAGCCTGGGCAGTGTGTCTGGAGGTCTTGTGCTGCCCAGACGACAAGCCCTCCCTCTGGGCCTAGCTGATGTGGTCCAAAGGAAAGTAGAGCAATACATTTTGCACCAAATTGGCTGCAGGAGTTGCCAGAAGGAGACGCCATCCAACTGTCTTAAGGACTCGACTCAGAATTCGTGTAGGGTTTTCTCCTTAGCCTTTTTCTTGAGCCAGAAGATTTCTTGCAAGGGAGTGAGTATGGATTTTTCCTCAGGGTTTACTCCCAAAGCCTTCCTTATGATTGAGTATAGGCGCAAGGCAGCAGAGGTTTAGGATCAGAATTTTCACAGCCATTATAACAGTGGCTGTTGTTCCTAGAGAACAGCTGTTAAAATGGCATTTAGACAACTGCCCTGCCTATGAAGAGAAGGACTGTGTCTCAGTGGCAGAGCAAGTGCTTTGCATGCAGAAGGACTCTGGTTCAATCTGTGGCATCTCTATGTAGGGATGGGGATGTTCTCTGTCTGAAACTCTGGAGAGCCGCTGCCAATCAAGGGAGACAATACAGAACTAGATGGGCCAGCACCGCTCAGGCCATCTTTGTGTTTCTCAG
This sequence comes from Darevskia mixta, assembly GCA_034641385.1. NCBI lineage: Eukaryota > Metazoa > Chordata > Lepidosauria > Squamata > Lacertidae > Darevskia > Darevskia mixta. The sequence goes on from JAWWNH010000029.1 coordinate 7,117,527, forward strand.
TGAACATTCCTGATTTTGGGGGTGGTTCACACAACCTACTTTACACAAGGGAGCAAGCAACGTGGCAAGCTAACGGTTGGTTGAATTCGGTTCTAGCCTTATAAACGCTTGTTGAAATCACACGTCTTCCAATCGTGAGAAATTTTTGGAAATGTAGCATGATGAAGGAAGTTGTAAGCCAGTTACCACACTGAAAAATCACGTGACAAACTGATTGTAGTAATTACTGTTAGTGGTTTTAAAGTAGACTTCCCTTACGGTGAATGCAGTTGACCACTTACTGAGTAGTAACTTGGTACAGTTATAGTTGTGCGTGTAATTATTTGAGCAGTTTTGTAACACCTGAACCCAATCAGAAATGTGTGAGGGTGGGACTTACCTCTGAATATATCCCTGAATATTAGGGTAGCCCTGCAGAACAGTGGTGAAAGTGGCAAAGCTAAACATCTGACCTCCATCTACAGCTTGGTTGTGGTGTAATGTGAAATGGCAAAGCTGTTGCCATTTACTGTACAAGCAGTAGTGCTTCACTGGATCCAGACATCCTCACAGTGCTGAATTTGTTCCTCAACCCTTATTTTCTATCCTGAAGTATCCCAGAACAATATAATAATTTTCCCTTAAGAAGTCACATTATTGGCTATGCTATATGCTGGATTGTATAAAACAGCAGTTTCCAAACTGTACACAGGGGCACACTGGTCTGCTCTGAGAGAACTGCTGATATGTTATAAGAAGAACATTCATTAAGTAAGGCACCTGCAAGTACCCATCTCTGGAGGAGGAGGAGATCTGCATTTTTGCATGATTTAGTGCTCAGGGCTTTCCTGCTTCCTGTCAGCCGAAGCTGGGGCTGGCAGACGTGCCACATATCTACGTTTGGTGAGATCAGGCATCTAACTAAGTTACTCCTAATGCATCAAAAGAGGTTTCTCCTTGTGTCTCTGTATGATTAACTGCTCCAGCCTTGCCTCATTCCTATACGTTTCTGCTGTAGCAGTACTTCCATGTCTCCGACAAATATTACTGGATTGTTCAGCAGTTTGCAATGCACAAATGCACAGTAATTATCCAGCTCTAGAGGAAGCTGTCTCTTGCATCTCTGCAACTCTGGACTTGTCTCCTTTTGATCAGGACTCATGCCCAGAGCAGTTGCTTGCAGAAAACAACATGGAACAGGGTTTCTCTGGTGGTGGGTAACCCTAGAGGGTGGGTTGTTTGTGTATTGTTTAAGTAGTGTTTTAATAACTGAATGCATAAAGAATATATAGCAAAGGCTATTTTATGGTTCTTAAATGAGACACACAACTGGATATTTTATGGTTGAGTTACAGTTGTGAGGCCAACTTTAAATAATTTGTGCAATGCACTCCTCTCATTCCAGGCTGTTAGTGAATTGATACTGCAGTCTTGAGGAGTTATCAATTTGATTGCTGCAGCAAAACTGTTGGAGACCCTTACCATGGAGCTATGTTTGTGTCCAAAATGCCTTTCCCCAGTTTCTTTCTCACCTAAAATGGGAAAATATGGATTCATTCAGATCAGTGCCATCAGCAGGAAATGGTTATCAGCTTTCCCTCGCTATAACCAGTTAGTTTCCCATTTTAAGCTGCCTTGTTCTGCGCAACTGAAATGCACATGCAGATAACTGAATGCATATTGTAGTTTTACTAAGAAATTCAAATGGTCACAAATGTGCTTCCTAAGGAAACACTTAAAAGAATAAAATAGAGTGAAGTGTCTTAGCTTTTATGGCATCACTCTTTCTAGGTTGTCTAGACTAACATGCTCATTCATTAATCTAAATATTTTGTGTGTGTGTTACTTAGGGATTTCTAGGTGACAGAGGGCCTCCAGGACCACCAGGCCCCAAAGGTGTTGAGGTAAGAAAGCTACATTGTTCCCTTAATTTCACACCATTTTCCCCTTGAAATTGGACTCCATTTTCACTAATGTGGTTGCTTTTGTTTGCAAAGATATCGACCTTCTGTTTTGGCAGGTGTTGAATAGAAACTCTTACACATCACTGTGCTATTTATTTCTTTTGATTCCTATGCACTGTTTAGATGAGCTGAATCTGGCAGCTTGCAGATATACTGAAGAATTAAGTTTCACATTCTGAAGAAGAATGATCTGTATGCCTAAATAAATTGAATGAAGTTGTTGAGTGCATACATTTTTTTTCTTTGTAAGGTTAGTTTTAAGAGGTATTAATGTTAAAAGATATTTCACTTGCTGTGGAGACAGTGGAGATATCTTAACATTGTGACCATCAGAAACATAGGTATAAGTAGCATCAACATAGGGTTTAATGAATATCTGTTTACCTTGAGAATTCCAGTAAATACAGCTAATCAAATACTTGGTATGTGTATTCTAGATGGTGAGTGAGATAGAGATGGAGAACCTATTGCCTTCTAAATGTTGTTTGACTACCACTTCCATCAACCCTAACCATTGGCCACTCTGGCTGGGGCTGATGGGAGTTGTAGTCCAACAACATTTGGAAGGCCACAGGCTCCCACCCCTCCTGTTTCTGGATCTATGACTGCTGGTTATTAGATTTATTTTTTAAAAACTCTCATGTTTAACTGCACACAGACCCATTTGGGTGTTTAAGAGAATGGTACACATTGTGCTTAAAATAAAGACAGTATTCAAGAATGGAAAAGAATGGCTAACCTGCTTCTATTTCAGGGAGAAGAAGGACCTGTTGGACCTATCGGGGGAGCTGGACCAAGGGTAAGTAACTTCATAGTTTTAGAACTGCCGTAGAAGACCTGTTGAAAGTGAAATTCTCCAACTGTTTGCCATTGTGGACTAATGGGCATGAGTTGGGTTTATATTTCTGTCACTGACACGGTCATCCTGTTGCTAAGTGGATCAATAAAGGGACCCCTGACCATTAGGTCCAGTCGTGGGTGACTCTGGGGTTGCGGTGCTCATCTCGCTTTATTGGCCGAGGGAGCCGGCGTACAGCTTCCAGGTCATGTGGCCAGTATGACTAAGCCACTTCTGGCGAACCACAGCAGCTCACGGAAACGCCGTTTACCTTCCCGCCAGAGCGGTACCTATTTATCTACTTGCACTTTGACGTGCTTCCGAACTGCTAGGTTGGCAGGAGCAGGGACTGAGCAACAGGAGCTCACCCCGTCGCGGGGATTCGAACAGCCAACCTTCTGATCGGCAAGCCCTAGGCTCTGCGGTTTAACCCACAGCGTCACCCGCGTCCCATCCCAAGTGGATCAATAGGACATAGAAAACCCTTCCTCAGATCCCTGCTTGGTTGTGATACTTTCTAGGTAGTCTTGGGCATGAAACACTCTCTCGCCGTCACTGCCTCATAGGGCTCTGAGAGGTTCAGATGAAAGCTGGGATGGAAACGTAGTCAGTGTTGTCCAGTTTTCTGCTTCCACCAGTGACCTGCCAGGTGCCTTAGAGTCAAACTGTGTGATACACTTACTGCACCACATGCAGCTGTCTCTTTGTCTTTTTTAGATTAGTTACAGCCATGTCCCCCATTGTTACTGGACTGCAGTGTGCAGGGAGGGGAGGGTTATCTCTTTGCTACTCAGCTGTGATCCTTCTGAAAATCACCCATTCACACACGCTATTTTATTTATATACTTCCATCTCATGAAACATCAGGGCGTCGTTCAACAATAGGCAAACAGTAAAACATGAAAAAGCTTTAAAAACAATATTACACCAGGAGGCCTAGAGAAGAGAAGAGGAAAAGAAAAGTAAATAGAAAAGAAAGAGAAGAGAAGCTCTTATTGGCATCAAAGGTTACTTCTTTTTTTACAAAGACTCATTACCACTTTGGGGAGGCAATTTTAGGAGGCTGCAGTTGGGAAGAAGGGATAATCATACCTTCTCTGTGTGTTTTGATCCCAACACATCAAGCATGACATGTAGTTTGACCTTCAGAGAAGTTCAGAGAAGTTGGGGGTAATGGAAGCAGCCATCACTTGATGTTTGTTGCCACCATCTGGTCATCAAAGGTATACTGCATCTGGATGTGAAAGTTGCACTGAAATGGGAATGGTATTATTGTAAGCAGCAGTAGTTCATGTTTTCTGCTCTTCGCCTCCCTGCCTCTTATCTGAGGGCCAAAGTTGACAGGACAGTGTTCACGTAATTTATCAATTGGTAGGTCCAGTTTAGAACTGCGACATGGGTAGGGCTTTCTTCCTTTACACCTCTCTGTGGTCCTGATCCAAGCCGACACACATCCAATTTCTATTCACCTTTAAACAACTCATTGCATAGTTGTTAACTGCATGAATAGTGTCACTTCTGGTTTGGCTCTGACAAGGTACCAGATGGAAAACAGTTTGTAAAATGTCAAATTTTATGAAAGCTGAATGATATCACTCTGTCTTGGTTCATCTGTTTTTATTTATTTGCTTTTTATGATTTTTTTGAAAACATATTATATGCTCTACTGAAATGTATACAAACTTAATTAATTAAACAAGTTTTATATTCATATACAGTGCTTGTTTGCTTTTTCCTCTGAAGACCCAGGATAGATGTGGAGTTAAATGAGGCCCAGGCAAATGCTTTCACCAATAATATAAAGAAATATATCCCCAGTTCTGCACATACAACTTGCCACCATCTCAGTACACTTTATGCACCTGCTGATTAGACACTCTTCTAGAGCTTGACAAGCTTTTATAATATTTTTGGGACCTTGCCTGATGATGAGGATGCTAAACATGTTCCTCGGTTATCTAATGAGTTGATATTAATGGTGCAATTGCTGGAAATTCATTCTCTTAGAATTTTTCTGTGCACCTTTGATGGCAACAAATTTCCCATATTCCATTTCTTGTCTTTCACTGTAAGAACATCCCAGAATTCAGTATGATTTTAAGAAATAAATTCAATGAATTTTAAGGAATAATTTTAAGGAATAAATTCAAGTTTTTATTATGTTTATTAATTTTTTAATCCATTAAAATGCTCTGCTAATACGACCTTTTTGTAAAAGTAATATTTGAGGTCCTTCTGCACATTATTTGTTCTGTTCCCAAACCTGGCACACATCAACTTGCCCAGGTTGTTACTGTGTGTAATACAGCATATTCTGTTAGTTTAAGCTTCTTTTGTTCATATACATACAAGAGCCTCTATATGTTCAATTTTCAATTCTAGCTAATCAACAGTGGCAAAGTTTAGCTAAGCATTGCTTTTACTGTGTCAGCGTAACTCAGCTCAGTCTATTGAAGCATGGACAGGTATTTTGTGTCAGGCATGATGCAACTCTGGTGCATTTCATGATTCCAAAACCATTCAAAAGCAGAGGTTTTTCTTTATTTGAATGCAGGGAAAGCCTGGTCGAAAAGGTTATGCAGGTGAACCAGGACCAGAAGGCCTTAAGGTAGGGTTGACTTTTTTCTGAATTTACTGTTGTAAATATATATATATAAAGTATTTATTGTATAGCTAATACAGTACAGTGGATGCTCGGGTTACAGACGTAATCCGCGACGGAGGCACGTCCGCAACCCGCAGCGTTCGTATCCTGCAGTACATGTGCGTGATGCAATTTGGTGCTTCGCATGTGCGAGCGCCGAATCCCAGAAGTAACCCGTTCCGGTACTTCTGGGTTCGGCGCAAAGCGCAACCCGAAAAGACATAACCTGCAGCGGCCATAACATGAGGTATGACTGTACTAGGTTCAGAGATGAAAACTGAAAGCTAGTAAAAAATATATAAATTTTTATTTTAATTTATTGTTCCTTTTTTCAAAAAAATGAAACTCAAAGCAACTTACAAAAATGAGCATTCAGAACAAGGATAAATCAACCAAAAATTATTTCTCTCTCTCTCCCCACTCTCTGTGATTCAACTTCACCCCAACATACCCAAGGATAAGCAGAAGATCCCTACCTTCTCTTCTCCAGCAGCCTTTCCTATCTCCACCAACATTTTCAGTATGCCCCTTGATCCACCCGAGAGGCTTTTTGGGATGTTATGGGCACCTGAGGGAGAAGGTGATAGGAAACTTCCCTTCTGTGGCTCCAAGCCATAATCTCCAAGTGTGCACATGTTGGCCACCCCTTCCCTGCCCATAAGACACACAGCAGTGTCCACTCTTATAAAAAAAGTCCAAATGGCGAAGCTACCCATAATTAAGGGACCATTGTCAGCAGGAACAAATTGTGTAATCATAGAATTGTTGAGTTGGATGACCCCCCAGGGTCATCACCAATCCAACCCATTGCAATTCAGGAATCCTGCCCACAATGTCCCTTTGCGTCACTCTAGCCCACCCCAGCAAGCTTTGGGTTGAGGGTTAATGTGATGAAATGTTTAAGGCAGAGGATTGCTTGTATTGCTTTGGCCGTCCCCAGCCCAGGACTTCAAGGCAGGCAACAATGTGCCAATTATTCTACACTATCCAGACCAGCAAACCACTATCTAGGCCACTTTGAGTAAAAACAACTTACACCGCTTCTCAAAAATATACAGGCTTGGGCTGTGGCAGGTGTCTAGGAGAAGAACATATTGATGCCCACAAGAGATGCCATTGTAGATCTGACCTGGTGCATTGATGGCATACTTTCTTTTTTTAAAGTGTCCCTAGACATGGTGGAACATGGGGGTAGAGAGAAATCTCCCCAATACGCTTGTTTTTTTCAGTGGTTTATGAGTCATCAAAATTACCTCTGCTTGAACCTGGAATGTAGTCGGGAGTCAGGTTGGGAACGATGGTACAGTGTGCTGCTTGTGACCCACTCCTTCAGGATGCAAGTCATTTTGCACCAGTTGAAGCCTCTGAATGTCTCTGAAAGCTTCCCCACAAACCTTACAGTTTTACCTGGAATAGGTATATTGAAGGCGCACATAGGCCTGTTTGTGAGTAGCATCTGGTGTGGTGCAGTGTGCGTTTGTTCACCTGTGGGCCATGGAAGATGGAGTGAAAAGCCCTCCTGCCAAGTACACAATTGCATCAGTTTTTGAGTAACATGCATGCATTACTTCTTCCTGAGCTAATCAGCCTCATCCGACAAATAATCAATGAATATATTGTGCTTTTAAAAGGGGGCTGTGGCCAAGTAACAAAATGCAAAATACAGCCAATTTATTTTAGCATGGCAAACTTGTAAAGATGAGTAGTATTGGAAAAGCAAAAAAGTTTATTCTGTGCATTGATAAACTGCCTTAGGGAGAGAAAATGCACTAAGCTGTTTGAGGTAAATAAGGATTGAAAACTCCCTCTCTGTTAAAATGAAATTGTGTGCTAAATTACTAAATCGATTTTTTAATTCACAGGGAGAAACAGGAGATCAAGGAATTCTTGGGAAAACTGGTGAAACAGTAAGGATAAATTTATGTTTTATTCACAATATGGTATATTTTGTAATGATAGCCAATGATTTTGAATGGGAAAACTTACAGCCTATGGTAAATAGTGGTGCTAGGGGCAGGGGAAGAACTTGGCATGGGGCTGCAGTTTTCAGTGGCATCCCAATGCCAAGTATATTGTTCCACCCTCAGCAAAAAAATTAAACTTTATCCTTAGATTAATATTTATTATTTATACCCCACCCACCTGGCTGGATTTCCCCAGCCACTCTGGGCAGCTTACAGCATATATAATAACATAATAAACATCAAACATTAAAAACTTCCCAATACAGAGCTGCCTTCAGATGTCTTCTAAATAATAAATTCAACCTTCAGCACAGCTGCTTCTGTTGAGATGTTCATTTATCCTTGGGCTGGTTCCATATGAAGAAGAAAAAAGGAATCAACTCGTGTCTAGATTTTAGCATATAATATCTAATTAACTATCTCAGATAGGTTTGCATATAACCTATCTGATAAGCATTCACTTACATTGGTTGCTTTGATTGCAATGCAAATAGCAGCTTGGGAAGAGCAATTTTCTTCTGTTTTCTTCAGAAGCGTTAGACTCCTGCTTCTAATCTGCTGCAGTCTCAGTAATCAGCCCCTCTCAGGAGCTGCTATTTGCGTTTTTAAAAACCTGCATGTTACATGCAAAGATGCATGCAATATCACATTTAGTTGGGTCTGTATAAATGGTACAAAGTTGCTCACTGTTGTTATTAGGACCTCCTTGACATCTTTTCACAGATTCTGTAGGAGCACTTTTTTTCAATAGTTGACCTACAGACCTAACTTTGTTGTAGAATTGCTTTAATTCACCTTTATGGTGTCCATAAACAATATCAGTTTTCTTGTTCCTAACAACTCCTACTGGGACCCCTCAGATCCCTGTAATGGTTAATAATAATAATAATATTTTATTATTTGTACCCTGCCCATCTGGCTGGGTCTCCCCAGCCACTCTGGGCGGCTTCCAACAAACATTAAAATACATTAACACATCACAGATTAAAAACTTCCCTAAACAGGGCTGCCTTCGGGTATTTTCTAAATGTCATGTAGTTGTTGGTCCCTTTAACCTCTGATGGGAGGGCGTTCCACAGGGCGGGTGCCACTACCGAAAAGGCCCTCTGCCTGGTTCCCTGTAGCTTTGCTTCTCGCAGTGAGGGAACCGCCAGAATGCCTTCGGCGCTGGATCTCAGTGTCCGGGCTGAACGGTGGGGGTGGAGACGCTCCTTCAGGTATACAGGACCGAGGCCGTTTAGGGCTTTAAAGGTCAGCACCAACACTTTGAATTGTGCTCGGAAACATACTGGGAGCCAATGTAATGGTTTCTTACTTCAGATTCTTCCTGGTTCAGCCAAGGGCTGAAGTTTGAAAGAAACCAGGGGTGTCTTACCCATAGGCGCTAGGGGTGCGGGGCACTCGGGCGCTGGGCTCTCAGGGACACTAGACTGAGAGTCCAGGGCCCGAGAGTTGAGTCCGGGGAAGAGCCTGCCCATTGGTCAGAGAGCTGCGGTGGGCTCTTCTGCTGCGGGTGGCTCTGCGCCGCGAGTTCAGGGGTGACCAAGCCAGTGAGACGCTGAGATGCTCCACCCACCTGTGCACCTGGGACTGGGTAACCTGGGGGGGGGGGGCACCGGGCGGATCTTTGCACCCCGGCACCGGATATACCCTGAAAGGCACACAAAACAGAATAATTAGTACTGACTATGAGTAATGTGCCTCTGCTCCACTGAGGGGAAGGAGCTTGTATTTCTCTGGGGACACAAAAAGAAAACGAAAGAAAGAAATTCTTGATTAATTTAAGATTCGGTCGGTATGCTGATTATAGATGCTATTCTGCATTAGCTTTGGTATTGGGGTTTGGAAATAATTGGATCATATTGCATCTTGCTACTCAAGATGAATATCACTATTTGCTCACATTCACTCTATTTCTTCCTTTGTCCACCATGGTGGGCTCTAGTGCTATAACTCAGAGAAAAGCGAAATTAAACACATGGGTGCTAGACATGCACAGAGTTTCAGCTAAACCAAGCTTCTTGATAACCGTGTGGAGATGTAGCTTCAAGTGTGATGCAAAGGAATATATATATATATATATATATATATATATATATATATACATACATACATACACAAAAACTTAAGTGCATGGCCATGTGCACACAATGAAGGAGACTGGAATTTGGATTTTTTTTCAAGTTGCCGTTGGTGCTTACGTTTTTCCATAAATAATTTTTAGGGCAATGCCTATATTTCATATGCAATAAAGAGGAGATCTAGTTATAAACTCCAAAAAATATTAACACAAGACACTACTAAACATGTTCATCTGCTGGGGCACAAATTCTGCATTGGAGCTAATAAAATATGGAGAAAAGTATTTTAGATGGCATGTCTTGCAATACTTTGAAACAGATGTTGGAGAATATCACCACAAGTGAAATAAATTTTGGAATAGTGGTTACACACACACACACACACTTTATCGTTTCATTATTCAAAATATTGGCAGACATTCATTCCTGCTTCTTGTAAAGACATAGGTAAATATTATTGCCCCTCATTTTACAAATCAAGAATCTGAGGTAGACATTAACCAAGATGAACAGGGGAGGTCCAATCCAAAATACCAGTGTGGCATACTATCTGGAAAAAATTAGGGAGAAATGTTCATGGATTCATTGGTATTCTTTTGTAAGAAACTGTATGCCTTGCAATATAAAGCAAAACGGGGTTAAAGTTTAGCATCTGGTCTGAGCCTTTTTATTGAATCCAGTGTAATTAAATTTTACGGATATTTTGTATAGGTAATCCCAAAGTTGTCTCTTGGCCTAGTGGAACTACTGAGCTTTTTTTTAAAAAAAAAACAGCTGTCTCTGTGTTGCATCTCACTCAGTTTGTGGCATTTCGGCGTTTCCTTGAGCTATGTTGTGTAGCCTATGTCGGTGACTGCAGTTTCCTGGAGCTTTAAAATAATTCTATGGTGGTTGTTCACAAGGTTCTTAAACTGTGATTCCATATATGACACAGGGACAATCTGGGACCTCGTCTTCCGGGGCTGCACTCCCATGTGAGTCACATGACCCATGCGAGATTGTCACCCTCCAAAAGCACGTTGCGGCAGGCACAGTGGCCAAAATCATTTGTTTTGGGGCATCATGTGATATCACGGCCCTGAAAAAGTGCTGGGGGGGGGGGGAGAGTGTAGCCAGAAATTGTGCGAGAGCATGTCGCCCAAAATGGCTGCCATGCTCTCTCAAGAAAAAATGGAATCAGGACAGCTGAGGAATGTGTGATTCATGTGCATGAACTGATTGACTGAGGTGCTGATGACAAGAGTAATCTTGCTAAAATTTATACAAGAATAGTTATACATTTGAATAGAAGATAAATGCATTTAATGCTCCTTATTTGTATTTGGATTTATGAGTATGAGCAATACTCACAAAAGTGATAAAAACTTGATAACAATCTCAACCAGTTTATTACGGTCATAGACCAGTTTAAATCTGATAACAAATTCGCCTGTTAAATTATATCTGAGTTCTTGATGGTCCATTGTTGATGACACTTTTTAAACAAGCTATATCTACCTCCCTGGACTTGTTTAGAAGTTCTAGCAGGGATGTGTAGAAACACACATATATGGTAATAGAATTTCCTGAAGCAAACTAGACAGTATGCTCTAAAGCTGTCCAACAATGTCCTCATTACAGGTGGGGAGAATGATTAGATTGATAGCTCTAATGTCTGGGGTTTTCCCCCTGTTGCTTGTACAATTCTTTGTTATGCAGGATCTCCATGTGTCCTTGGCAAACTTCAGTTTATTTATACTCCACATTTCCACAAATGGTGGCTTACAAGATACCAAATGAACAATAATGAACATAGAAAATACACACATTAAGAACAATTGAAAATAATCATAATGTCAATGGATACAGATAATCCACACAGAAACAATGGAAATAAGCTAACCAAATTTAACAGCTTAAAACTCAACAAGAGAGAGAACAATAGCCAACAAGGAAATAAAATTAGCACATACAAAATAGATGTTGGTTACTGGGGAAACCCAGCCAGATGGGCGGGGTATGTATGTATGTACCTGTATGTATGTATGTATGTATATATAAATAAAATAAAATAAAATAAAATAATAAAATAAAATAAAATAAAATAAAATAAAATAAAATAAAATAATTATTATTCCTAAAGAAATAGCATTAAATGTGTGCATAGTTACCTCTCTCTGGTTTTTCCAGAGTGAAAGGGCATCAAGGAAGCTTTATAAAATGGGTATTTGATGTGCTGAAAATCATGAAACTTTTGAAGCAGCAGAGAAAAGTTGTGGAAAATTCTATCGGAATAATGGGAATGCCTTGCTATAATGGGATTTTAACAGGCACAGCTGGCCATAGTTCTTTCCTGTGTGAAGGCTATCCATGTAAGTTGTCTTTGCCACAGTTATTGCTTACAATGGGTCTGCAAACACTTCCAAGCAAGCCAGTATCTTGGTTCCATCCGTCCCCCTTCATTGTTGTGAGCCTTGGAATTAAACAGGTTTTTTATATATAAGGGGAAGCTAATTTGTTTAAGATCCTTATTAGATCCATGACTTTGACAGAATAGAATTTAAAACCTGAAGTCGAATTCCGCAGCTTTCCCTGGCTGGTAAGATTAGCCACCTCTTACAGAATCAGCAGATCCCTTTAGACAGCATTTGATTAATTTAATGAGAACTAAAGGAGTTCAGCCAGAGCAGATTTACAATGCTGATGAGACAAAGTGTTTTTTGGGGTTGGTTTTTTTTTTTTTTTTTAAAGCGATGCCAAGAAAAACATTGGCTTCAGCTACTGAGAAAATTGCCCCTGGATTAGAGGGAGAAAAGTCTCAACTGTGCTGGCATGCACAGTTGAGTTTCAGATTTTTAAATTACTAGCTGGCAAAACTTTGAAACCACATTGTATTACGCACAGACGCATGTAACCTGTCTTGTCCATCGCTGAGCATAATCCACTGCATGAATGGCTTTAGACGTTTGAAAAAGATGATTGAAAGATGACATTCTTTCACGCATGAAAACTAATGTGACCTACAAAAGCGTTATGATTCTTGGCTGCCATTATTACTTGGAAACTTTATAACTCATTGCCAAGGGGCGGAGGGAACATCTTCTGAATATTTGATTTATATGGATGTGGGTTCCTCGTAGACAAGCCCAATATAAAATTCAGTTTGTAGACAGTCAGACCAAGATAGAAAATGTCTTGGCACATTGCAGCAGACCAAAGCACCATAAACAGTGCCAGAATGTTGAGGTGTTGTCAGAAGGGCAAATAAGAATGTCATATGAGCATATGAAGCTTCCTATTGGTCTATCCAGCCCAGTACTGCCTGTTCTGATTTGCTCTTTCAAGCCTCAAGCAGTGGCCCTTGCTAACCCAGTGAGTTCTTTAAACTGGAGATAAAACCCAGGATCAACCCTGGGATCTTTTGCATTCAAAGCATGTGGTCCAGTGTTATAGTATGGGGTACCACCCAGGTGGCGCTGTGGGTTAAACCACAGAGCCTAGGGCTTGCTGATCAGAAGGTCGGCAGTTCGAATCCCTGCGGCGGGGTGAGCTCCCGTTGCTCGGTCCCAGCTCCTGCCCACCTAGCAGTTCGAAAGCACGTCAAAGTGCAAGTAGATAAATAGGTACCGCTCCAGAGGGAAGGTAAACGGCGTTTCCGTGCGCTGCTCTGGTTCGCCAGAAGCGGCTTTGTCATGCTGGCCACATGACCCAGAAGCTGTATGCCGGCTCTCGGCCAATAAAGCGAGATGAGCGCCGCAACCCCAGAGTCGGACACGACTGGACATAATGGTCAGGAGTCCCTTTACCTTTACCACCAATCAAATGCCTGCAAAACTGTATTTAAATACATATGTCTGTTGGTAGACAGGTATTCATTACAAGTATATGTATTCTGTTCTAGCAACAAACACACAGAGGGTAACTAAAACAATGTATGGGAGTTCTGCTAGAAAGGATATGCCTGGTTGAGCTATAACAGGCTCACATTTAAGAAAAAGCATAGCCAATATTTTTTTATAGACCTGCCTGCTTGGAAGCTTTGCACTTAACTGCCTCGTTGCTAAACTTGTTTTAGGCCTTGAGGATACCTAATTTATCTAGGAGAGAAAATCATAATTGCCTATGCCCAAAATTAAAAGGAAAATTGAAATTGCTTTAAATGTTTGAGGACTTGAAGATGCTGAGTAGAACAGATTCTTCGAACTTTGTAGAAATGCCTCAGGTTTGGAGATAAGGAGCCAAGAAATAGAAGACAAGGCAATAAATCTGCAATATGATCGCAGAAGAACTGGACTGCTAATGTTTCATTAGCACAAGATACAATGGTCTAAGCCAGTTTTCAAAATTAACATCTGTATTGCAAGAGCTGTGAGTTTGTACGGTAGCATCACAAGGGTCATAAGTCTCTGAGCCATGCTTTCCAAGGTAACTCACAACATGAAAAAAGAATTGCAACAAAACACATACCATAGGTGCAGTTCAAATGTGCAGCCTTGTGGTTGAGCACATACCCGTCTGTTTGCATCATCTGGAGGAGGAGACAGAAGGCATCTGTTTCATGGTTTAAACTAACCACAGTTTGTTATGTCTGAACCAGGATCTGTGGTTAGTTTAAACTACAGTTTATTCGAACTAGCCAGGATCACAGACCACAGTGTATCTTCGATTTGTTTAAAGAAACAGGTTAAACCCAGAAGCAAATGCTGGTGATGTCTGCCAGAGAAATGGGGTGATTGCTTGACCTAAAGCTTGATCCGGTCCATTTGTCACATTTCAGTGTTCCGTCCAAATGACATTACATCAGAAACAGGCCTCAACAAATTAAATTTACAATTAAAGCAGCAGGAGCAAATCCAATTTAAAACAGAAGGCATTTTTTTATTTTTTTAATCTCATTAAATGGCTGGAAAAGCAACTGCATTTTTAGCTGACTTTAAATGCCATCAAAGAGCGTGCTACTGGCGTGGACAGGAGAAAGGCGTTCCTTAGACTTGGAACAACTAAGTAGGCCTTGCCTTCACCATCACCTCACCTCAGAACACCAATAAAGAACGGGGCAAGTTTGGATGAGAACAGGCAGTCCTTCAGGTGCCCTGAGCCCAGACCATTTAAGATTTATAGGTAATAATCAGCACTTTGATCCGTGCCTGAAAAGTAAGTGGTAGTCTGTGATGATTTTTTTTCAATACTGAAGGTGGCGGAAGAAACTTGAGAAAATGACACTGAGGGAATTAATCCTAGAAAGCTATGTAATTTCTATGTATTAAGTGCCATGTGTTAATTCCTATGGTCGCTCCAGAAATTCGCCCACTCCTGACTTGGAGTGCCTTTCAGGGCTCCTAAAACACTTCCTTGCGGGAGAGGCAAGCTTTTATGAACTCCCCTGAGCAACTCACAGCCTTATTTGGATCAGAGCAATACAGTGGTACCTCTGGTTACGTACTTAATTCGTTCCGGAGGTCCGTTCTTAACCTGAAAACGTTCTTAACCTGAAGCACCACTTTAGCTAATGGGGCCTCCCCCTGCCGCTGCGCCGCCGCTGCCCAATTTCTGTTCTCATCCTGAAGCAAAGTTCTTAACCCGAGGTACTATTTCTGGGCTAGCAGAGTCTGTAACCTGAAGCGTATGTAACCCGAGGTACCACTGTACCTGGATTAGAGATAAGTGCATTGCTTCCCCCCCCCCCCCGCTTGTCCCTGCCAGCCCCCAAAGCACCCTTTCCTTCTTTTTCCTTCCTCTACCTGTTTCCAGGGATTGTGGCAGCAACAGCAGAAAACGGAACAAAGAAGTTCTTTTTCCTTCCTCCTCCCAGCTCTCAACTATTGCTACTACCAAACAAGAACAAAACAAACCAGTAACCCCCACTCCCCCCCACCCCCCAAAAAACTTAGTTGTTTGTGTTTGGGCAGACTTGAACCATCTTTTCATTTGCTTAGGTTGGCTCTGGAATGAAATGAGAATTCCTTGCCTGAGAATCCTTGGCTAATCCTCTATTATTTCAAATGCACATTTGAAATGTGGACGCCGCATGGTTCATCTTGCAAAATGTACTTAACCCAGCGGTGGGTTAATGACACAGGTTTTTACCCTGACTCACGAACCTTTGATTTGCTACCAGGTTAAGATTTCACAAGTCAGAAATGTTAACACAAACATCAACCAGACTCAATTCTTTGGAGGTTTTAGAAGGAAAACACACCTTTATAATCATATTCCCAACGTGAGCGAGTTTCTGTGGATCCTGGTGCTCCTGCCATAACATTCTTAGCACTTCAGCTAAGTGGCAGGAAATTGAGTTTGAAATATGAAGGTGAGGCATCAACCCAAAGACCACACACAAAAATTCCGGCTTGCCAGTCTGATGGAGTGAAGCAGCCCTTACTCTGTGAATTGAGTATTGGGTTTGGTTATAACTTAGTGTCAAATGAACTATGTTCCATCCTGGTTTTGTTAGGTCTGGAAAACTCTACTATCTTAAGATGAATTGCTTGTGGCAAATAGCTGCTTTATACAGAAGTACGACCTGTAGTTTGCTTACTCTCTAGAAATTCTGTATATGACTGCTACCTTAATGGGGTTTGTTGGGGTGGGGACTCACATGCATGTGCATTTTTGTGTATTTAAATTTAAGCAGCCCAATGAGGACTGAGCATGACCAGTAGCCATGGAATGTACCGTGGGATGTTGGAAAAGGAAAAATGGAATGGGGCGACAGGATGGGATGATTGGAATGCCCTTCTTGGAGAGAATAGGTGACTGGAACTCTGAATAGGAAGAAAGATATACTGCAATATTTTGTTACAGGCCTCACTTGTAGTTTCATAGGTAGCAATTACAAAAGACTGCAGCTCTTCTTTGGAGTTGCTCCTCTTTTAAAAACAATAGGCTGGACAAAAGATAAGGAGACTCAAATTATATCCAAATAGTACTGTACTGTACTGTACTGTACTGTACTGTACTACTGTGAGTTTTTATCCATATAGAGAAATCACGGTACATACTACAAATCACCTGTGAAACATTAGTTTCAACAACAACAACAAATTAAAGTTCCTATAAACGAACAGTTGTTCCTAATTCATTGATTTCATCTGGAATGATGAAACGCACTAGTTTCTCCAGGATGTGTTGCAATTCTTCAAATTTGATAGATCTCCTTTTATAGAAAAATTATGTCTTGTGCTTCAGTATACAGAACAAGCTGTCTGAAATACTTTAATAACTCCGCTGCCTCAAGGAAATCTGTGTCTCTTTTTCTTTTACCAAGAAAAGAAAAGAAAAGAAAAAAGTTATCAGGGTTCTGTTACATATGTCCTTAATTCCAAGCTAGTCGTTTTCTCTGGAATTACCATCTGTTCCTACCATGTAATGTCAAATTGTTGCAGTCTAGTGTTTCGTGTGTTGTCCTCTCCCCGCCCCCTCCTCGGCCTGATCTGTGGTGATTCCCACCCCTCCCCACATTTTGGCAATAAACACTGTCCAGTGTGGACAGGCAAAGTACTATCAAGGCTTTTCGTTGCCCCTGTGTGTTTAATTAAAGTTTCTTACTTGCAGATCCCGTCCATTTAATTGCTTCCTGTTGATCATGATTCGTCATAATTGTATACCGCCTTTACAACAAGGAGAATAGCGATACATCTTAGTTGGGGGATTAGTGATTAATAGCTTTACTTGATATATAATAATTTCATTATTTATATCCTACTCATCTGGCTGGGTTTCCCCAGCCACTCTGAGCGGCGTAAAGGTAAAGGTACCCCTGACCGTAAGGTCCAGTCGCAGACGACTCTGGGGTTGCGGCGCTCATCTCGCTCTATAGGCCGAGGGAGCCGGCGTACAGCTTCCGGGTCATGTGGCCAGCATGACTAAGCCGCTTCTGGCAAACCAGAGCAGCGCACGGAAACGCCGTTTACCTTCCTGCCGGAGCAGTACCTATTTATCTACTTGCACTTTGACGTGCTTTCGAACTGCTAGGTTGGCAGGAGCAGGGACCGAGCAACAGGAGCTCACCCCGTCGCGGGGATTCGAACCGCCGACCTTCCGATCAACAAGCCCTAGGCTCAGTGGTTTAGACCACAGCGCCAGCGGCTTACAACATATCTAAAAACATTATAAAAACGTCAATCCTTAAAAACTTCCCTAAACAGGGCTGTTTAGCCCTGATAGCCCCAGCATTGCTTTCTATTCATGCTGCGGGGTAATGGAAGGGTTTACCTTCTCATATATATATTTTTCTTTTTTATATAGTGAAACATTGACATAAAAATGGAAAGAAAACCAATAATTAAAGCTCCTCACCCTTGCAGGAGCAGAAACCAACAATGGTGCCATTAGCAGGCAGATGATTAGTAATCCCCAGCTGTTATAAACATAAATAAGGAAGGAAAAAGCTGAATCGGAAAACTATTAATTGACTTTGTGAAGGATCTTTGCCCAACAAGCTGTGATTGTAAGTAAGCATTGTAGAAAAATGTTGGCCATAGGGAAGGGCATTTCGGGGTAACATGGCAGTTCTCTCTCTGGCTGTATGGACTCCCTTGTTTAATTCCACTTCCAGCTAATTACAGAATAGTAATGCCTCGGCAACGCTAAGACTTGTTTGGACGCAACATTAGCATAGCAAGATAATGCAACTGAAGCACAGGCTTTATTAATTTCGGGATGGAATAGCTAACTACCAGTATGGCTTTCCACCAAAGAGGCAACGCTATCCATCTGCTAGTTCCTAACCCTTCCTATTCTTAGTGCTCCACCCCTCCACCCCTTAAACTCCCTGAATCTGAGGTATTTTGTGCCTGTAGCCATTTTCTTCCATTGGTCTCCTGTGGGAAGCAACCGTATGTGAAAAGTGCACTTTTCAAAAACATATCATGCCAGAAAGGAAGGCACAAACTTCAGCCAATGAATCAGCTTTCTCAAATGAGAAGTGTACATAGCAGTAGTGGGGAAACGATAAGATAGATGTAGATGAGGTAATTGTTTTGAGCATCTAGAAGCCCTTCATTCTGCGTTGGAGGTACAGGAAGAAGTAAAGTATATAAATATATGTGATAAGTAACTGCTTGTGCAGGGAATTCATGGAGCTACCTAGTTATAATCTTCTTTCTAAAAGGGTCTACTGGAGGGTTATTATCGTTGCTATTACATGCTCAAGTGCCCCCCCCAAGCATGCAGCATGTTTCCAATTATTTTACTGTAGTCCAACTTTTTAACACACAGCAGATGCCCTGGCAGAAGCTTTGCCTGCCTTAAGCATGTGTTAGATGTGGGATCTACCCTCTGATTAATTTTCCAGAAGAACGCATGTGTCAAGGAGGCTTCTAAGAAGTCATCTTTGCCATTAGAGACAAACAGAAACCACGGCACAATATTTTCTGTACTTGTTTTAAAAGCGCCTTCCACTTCAGTTTGAGATTGCCCTTCGTTTTCATTTGCATGTATGCTGTTTAGTGAATTGGAGGGTGTGACATTTTCTTTAGTACGATATTGCCCAGAAAACCAGTTGTTTCAGGGGACAGTGATTTTACCAGCATCCAGTAGCTTCTGGTTTTCACTCTGTGCTTAAATTGTGATAGCTTTTGGGAGTGCTGAAATGATCCCTTTTATCTTTAGGTAGCCCATTGTTTCTGACTCAGATGCTGGCTTGTATATTTTTGTGTTCAAACCTTACAGTTTTGCCTTTTTGTGCTTGTTATTTCTCAGCTTTGTTCCTGGCTCTCTGATCCTTCTGTGCTCCAGTCTTGATTCTATTAAAAAGCCTAATTTCTAACTTCAAACCTACCTGATCTGAATCTCTGCTTGTCCTGGATGGGGTTTCATTAGGATATTTTGTCAACTGCCTTTTAATTAGACATTTTCTGGATACATTTCATCCTGAACTTTTTAATTCCTCCCCCCTAGTTTAATTTATAGCTTGTCACTTGCCCTGGGGGGCTGGACTGTGCCAGTCAGTCTTTGGCACTCATGGGTCTTGGGAATATTTTCTCAAGCAGAGGAAAACAACTTGGCTTTTAGCCTTTATAAATATAGAGTGCATAATGCAGTACCAATATCCAACTTCTCCACTATGGAAGAAAAAAACAACAACAACCCTCTAATTAAAATGTTCTCAGGAAAACGTCTGAGAGTAGCACTTTTTAGAAGTCCAGATGATGAATAAAAAGATTAGGCTTGCTGCACGTGTTAAGATGGATGTGAAAATATACCCCAATTGGTTTTGTGATGTCTATTAAATGGGCATTAAATGTGCTGAGGCAGGGTGCTGCTGCAGGCTTTTATGTCTCCCTGGTTGCCAGGGCATGTGTGCAACCAATGCCTTTTCAGCCTGCAAGGCACACACACAAGGCCACCCCTCCAGAAGAGGCCATTCATTGGCTATTGAAATGCAGCAGCTGGTGGGAACTCAACGCTAGCTACCTAGGCGGCCAATGAGAATTCCCCCTGTGGCCACCTGGCCATGTGCGCTCCTTTCTCACTGCCCAGAGGTGGCGACTGAGCTCGAGAGTCCGCAGCAACCGCCCACCCGGAGGAAGGGATAAGTGTCCATTATGTGCCATTGATGATGAGCAGGCAGTTGACTGGTTCACACATGCTCACCCTGACCGTGAGCAAGGAGGATCTGTGGTTACCCCCTCCTCCACGCATCCATGAGCCTTTGAGGGCAGGTATATACTGGCCCTATTTTCAATAACCTACAAGAACAAAAGAGTAGAAATAATATTCAGATACACTAATTATCCCAATATAGGTAAAGGTAAAAGGTAAAGGACCCATGGATGGTTAAGTCCAGTCAAAGGTGACTATGGGGTACGGCACCCATCTCACTTTCAGGCCGAGGGAGCCAGCGTTTGTCCACAGACAGTTTTCTGGGTCATGTGGCCAGCATGACTAAACTGCTTCTGGTGCAACGGAAGCCAGAGCGCATGGAAATGCCGTTTGCCTTCCCGCTGCAGCGATACCTATTTATCTACTTGCATTGGCGTGCTTTTGAACTGCTAGGTTGGCAGAAGCTGGGACAGAGCAACGGGAGCTCACCCTGTCATGCGGATTCGAACAGCCAACCTTCCGATCAGCAAGCCCAAGAGGCTCAGTGGTTTAGACCACAGCGCCACCCGCTCCCAATATATATATCCCATATATTGGCACCCTGATAATAAAAATCAGTGCCACTACCAACAAAGCTGTGTGTTTTCCATGATTCTGAGATCACTCAAGCATGGTCTTTGGTTCTAGGCATCCTGAGATCCTCAGCCTCATCTTTAATAAAATAAAATAAACCCTAACTTTTGCAAAATAAATAAATAAATTCATAGTTTGAGATTGGCACAGTCAAGCCTAGCTTTAATTCAGGAATTCACTTGCTTTGACGGTAACCTGTTTTCATGCAGAAAGTCCCACATTAAAACTTTAGCAACAGCAGTCCAGTGCCACAATATCAGATTAAATGTTGTGATGTGCTGTCATACTTTTGGGTGCATTTACAGTGCAACAATACACATGTCTACCCAGAAATATAAATCACACCCAAGTTTTAAAATATAGGCTGGATAGAATGAGTCATCAATTGAGGCTAATCCAAACATAGAGTTATGGAATTCAAAAATTTCAGGGGTGCTCTTTTGGGTCTATTTACCTTTGCTTATAATGAAATGGGAATGTTAAACCATGTCTTGAAGTAGACTTTAGTCCAAACTAAATCTGTGGGATTTAGTATTGGCCTTGTTTTCATGTCACATTAAGCCACATATAAAATGAACTAAGATATAATGTGATTGAGCAACATGCTGGTGCACCCTGCTGAAAGTGGGGGAGGAGCAAAGCACCCATGATTTCAGCAGTGTGCACTACCGCACTGCTTGTTTGGGTAAAGGTAAAGGGGACCCCTGACCATTAGGTCCAGTTGCAGACGACTCTGGGGTTGCGGTGCTCATCTCGCTTTATTGGCCGAGGGAGCTGGCGTACAGCTTCTGGGTCATGTGGCCAGCATGACTAAGCCGCTTCTGGCGAACCAGAGCAGCGCACGGAAACGCCGTTTACCTTCCTGCCAGCGCGGTACCTATTTATCTACTTGCATTTTGACGTGCTTTCGAACTGCTAGGTTGGCAGGAGCAGGGACCGAGCAACGGGAGCTCACCCCCTTGCGGGGATTCAAACCGCTGACCTTTTGATCGGCAAGCCCTAGGCTCTGTGGTTTAACCAACAGCGCCACCTGCGTCCCACTGCTTGTTTAACTGTGGCTTAATGTGATGTGCAAACTAGCCAAGTAATTGAAATGAAAATGAAAACAAGAAGATAATATTCTGGTCAGTTCTATATCATGATGATGCTAGCATAATCTATTTAGCAGAAAGTGGTGGTTGGATTTTACCGGTAACTTGCCTGGGGATTCATTGTTTGATGACCAGTGCTTCAGTAAATTGATACTGATGAATCAATAAAGCTAATTTGATACGAGATTATATTGGTTTGTTCCTGTTTTCCAATATACAGAGCCAATAGCCATGTCATGTTTTGTTTTGTTTTGAAATTACATACCAGCAGTGCTATTTTTCCAGAAAAAGAGGTGCCTGGAACTCACCACGAATGCCTCCCTTTTTCTCTTATCATGGCAATGGTGCCCATCTGAGAGGTGCCAGAACTGAGTTCCAGTGAGTTCCGGCTGGGGAAAAAAGCCCTGCGTATCAGTCTGCTACATTGCACTTCTAATACCTTGTTTTAATCTTTTAAAGATTGTCAGCTTCTGTTAGCGGTATTTGTGATCCCAGGCTCTTAGAGCTGTTTCATCAAACACCAATTTTAGAAGCTTTTAGAAAGACTGGATGTTTCCAATAATACTTGCTTTACAATTACAGCATCTTGAGTCTCCTAAAGTTTGTGTACTGCTATTGTTTGAAGTCTCGAAGGTATTTTCCCAGGGAGGAAAATCTTGCAGCTGAGAGCCATTTATACACAGAAACACATCTGTATTGCAACTGCCCTTTATTATTGGATGAGACTCCCGGTACCTAAGCAAGAAGCTTCAGAACTTGCACTCGTTTTGCTCTTGTCCTTTCCTTCTGCTCTGAAGATAGCCAGAATTATGACCTCCAGAATACTTATTTGGCAGTTGCTAAACTTCCTCTGTAGAAATATAGCATGCAAACAGTTTATGGGGCAGGCAGAAAGCTCTGTGCTTTTGTTAGCCAAATTATTCTTGGGTGAGGCTTATAAATAGTTGCTTGTGGTTCATAAGGATTGCCTTAAAGGCACCGTGCAAATAAGCTTTTTGTAATTTTGAGAGTCTCTCTCACTCATATTTTATATGGTTTGAGACATTTGTATTCTCCCCTTCCAAAGTCTTGAGGCACCTTCCAACAAAATAAACAGTAATAACAATAACAAGAAAGCACAGTTTAAAGTAGTAAACAATCTTCACTCACCAAGCTGAATAATTGTCCAGACTGATTGGAGTTATTAGTTATATTAATATAGTGTTGGCAGCCCTAAATTCCCCAATCCTAGGCCAGAAAATCGGATAATGTGTGACAATTCAGCAAAATGAATTTGGGCTAAGCTCCCCCCACCCCCCACAGGGAACACTAATGAGTTCCATGAGCTCATTTAAAATAAAGATTGGACCCATTCATTGTAGTGTCATTCCAGTGACACACTTGTGATGAATTTATGGTGGCTTGACTGGGGCTAGGATTAAAGTGATATTAAAACAGCTGTCCCATTAGGATTCATGCTCTTCAAATGATTAATCTCAAAGTTGAAATGTATACGGATGAAATAACTAGAAGACATGAGGAAATAATAATTAGCTCCCACTAAACCCCAGTGGACCAAACTCTGTATCAGGGCCGTCTTAAGGATATCTGGCGCCATCCCTCCGGCGCCCCCCCTCCCGGGTTTCACCTTTTTACAGCTCTGCCAGCAGCTTTGTGGGGCTGGAGGAGGCGGGCAGCGGCTGGAGGGCGGATCCTCCGACGGGGAAGAGGCAGAGGCTCCGGGTGTGATGCTGCTTCAGCACAGCGGGCAAGAGTGCCGTGCCAAGCCTCCGCCTCTTCCCTGGCGCCCGTGCTGCGGTGGCCACAGTAGGCGGAGGCTCCGGGTGCAGCGCTGCTTCAGCACAGCGGGCAAGAGTGCCGTGCCAAGCCTCCGCCTCTTCCCAGGCGCCCTCCAGAACTTGGCGCGGACTTGGAGCCCTGGCACCCCGCGCCACTTGCCTCTATGGGCAAGACACCCCTGCTCTGTATCTTTGGGTGTAAGGAAAAGCACTTACATTGATGATTCCGGTAACACCATTGGCATGAGTTGATGCTCAAATATGAAGATATGAAATTAGAAACTCATCTACTTTTGTTTTCCCTGTAGGGTCCCATCGGCTTACCTGGTGAAACTGGATCATCCGGAGGACCCGGCGAGAAGGTGTATAATGAGATGCTAGTACTGATAATGTAATAATCACTCTGGCACACGTTAATGCTCCAAATACAGTAAAATTGCAAAAGCTGCATGTGAGGGTTTTGATCCTGGTTAATCTTGCCAAACTTGACAAGATGATGAAGACCTGTGCTCTTTATCTTTTTCACTAAAATCAGCTGCTGCCTCCTCCCAGTATGGAGAATAGGAGTTCTCCCTGTGCCATTTCCCCAATTATAAAAAACCCTTCCCCTGGAGCAGTTAATTTTCTTGTTAGGGGAAGCTTACATTTATTTGAAAGTTTTCCTTAATGGGGCAAATAGCACCTTTGAGAGTTGACTTTCATCAAAAAAGTGTAGGAGGGAGGGTGGGTTTTGGAGGGCATTGTCCTCCAATGCTTGTGTGACCCCAATTGAGATTAAAAGGCTACAGCGGCTGCTTTCTGCTAACAATTGAAAAATGGAAATCTACACCCTTGATCTTTGCTGTCTGGTCAAGTTTGGTCCTAAGTTACAAACTAGACACCTTTCAAACAGGCACACATATTAGTGGTGTTTGCCTATGGTGTATGTTGAATTGTAATGTAATTATTATTATTATTATTATTATTATTATTATTATTATTATTTATTATCATATTTTATTAAAGATTTTTCTTTGGTTACAAGAGTACGCACATCATCTCAAATTTCAGATCATACAGTCATTTCTGTAGAACAGTCATACTCAATGTGAAACTTTAATATTGTATACAGTATAAGGTTGGGGGAGAAGAGAACTGCATGAATATCAAAGACTGGCAAAGCAAGAAGTTTTATTCAAGAGCATTCAGAACGTCTGGGAGATTAATAGCCTTATCTAATTTTAGAATATACAGTAGGGTTAAGTTACATTTCCAAATGCTCTTATTACTACAGCCCTTTAATGTTCTGAATAATTCTTCATTATTCATTTTCTTAAAATTGAAAACAGGAAACGTATTATTTAAATGGATGTCAGGTTTCATTATGCTAGAAACCTAAATATTTTTCAGTGTGATCTAGCATATTTGTTATTTCTACCCTGAAGGGAAAAATTATTTCAGCCAGTTTAATGGCAGGAATTCAAAAGGAAATTCTTGAGAAAGAGAGGGATTCAGCATAGCGTTAAGTGGGCAATATATGCAGGGAACGAGGTTTGCTCACGCAATGGGGCTGCCCCCTATCTCTCCTCCCACCGCTCACCCCCTAAATCAGAGCAGATTTGGGAGGAAGAGGGGTGACGTCCTGTTGTGCAAGTGTACCTTGTTCTGTGCACACAACAACTTAGTGGCATCCCACCCCAAAATTTTATTCTATGATTGTATTGTATCTGACATGAAAAATGTGAAAAGTCACTTTTGTTATATGTCAGCATCAAAGTAAAATAATTGAAAATAAACTTACTTCCTCTCTTCAGGATATAACTAAGAGATGGGTTTTAATAATGCCAAACAGTATGACACAGTAATTGCAAGTTGGTTGCTACTTAAGGATAAACTGACAAGATTATTTTCAGATAAAACGAAAGTTTTGAATCAAGGGAATAAAGTATTGGGGTAATTAATCAGTTTTCAAATGGAATGAAACCCTTAAGAGGCACTTATCATTATCACACCATTTGCTTATTTCTCTGTAACATATCATTTTACATAGAGTGCTGAAATATTTTTCTCATAAAACTATTTTACACACATGAAAGTATTATTGTAAGGTGTATTTCAATAGCGTAACACCTTTTTTTGGTCTGCTGTTGATAATTGTGCTATTTCAATACACATTCCATTAGGGCTACACAAAGTGTTTGTATGCCAATGTTGTTGTTATTATTATTTAGATTGGTGCACTGCCCTATACCTGTAGATCTCACGATGTTTTACAACATAAGTTTTTCAATACTTGGGGGGCAGTGGTCAGCCAGAAGTATGAAACCATTCCCAAAGACTGGGAGCAGGGTCAGAGGTTTGTTACCAAGGCAGGGAAATCAGATGATGCAAGTTTATAGTACTTTAATAACCATCCAAGGGCTGTGTTTTTAATTTTGTTTTTTCCCCTTAATTTCTAAATTAAAATTATGGTTCGACAGCAGAGTACACAGCAACAGAGCTGCAGTGCCCTTGGGAAATAGACCTACTAATGATCCTGGGAACAATGATACATGATAATATGGCATCATTAGCAGGAGCACTTTATGGAAAATATGGCTGCCCCATGCTATGTTATTCTTCATAATATTGCCATGTAGATAAATCTGATTGGCGCCTTGTTCCATAAAATCACCACTTCTCTCTTCAAGTAGAGGAAGACAGTTAGTAGGAAAAGGGTCCCTCATCCAAGGCCAATAAGACAGTTTCCAGTTTGCCTATTTTGGAGGAGGGAACCCCAGATTCCTTCTTTCCTTCATTGGAGGCAGGAGGAGCTCAGTTTAAGCCAAAAGAAAAGAAAAGCAGTAGCAGGAAGAGAACTTCCTCTAGCCAGAAGACCATGCAGAAATAAAGATGTCCCCTCACAGCAGCATTTTTCTTCCAGCGAATGAGCAGGTGATGAGCAGGTCTTCCAACCAGTATTCTGAGCCACACAGGAACCAACTCAGGAATACATTGACAAACTGAGCGCTTCAGCTTCAGGACCTATAACTTTTCGTAAGCAAAATTTTCCAGAAAACTAGCAGGAGTCCAACAACATCTGGAGGCCCATATGTTCTCCACCCTGGCAGAAGAATTAGATGACCCGACCCCATTCTCCCACAACTAACCTTGTATTTTCTCACAGATAAAGAAAAATGCAATGACAACATATCACAAAGTTTCATTTTTGTTGTTGTTTGCCTTTTAGGGAGAGAGGGGTAGTCCAGGCCCAATGGGCCCTCCTGGGGAAAAAGGTATCATGGTAAGTAATTAATGGGAAGCACCTTTATATGCATATTTATTTTAGTTATTTATGGCATGAACAGTGAGAAACCTAGTACTTGGAAACTTACTGGAATTTTCTACTTTGGAAAGAACTCTTGCAAGAAAAAGAAGGAAAAGCAGTGTTAGTTAATCCTTTTTTAAGAAGCGTTTTAGGACCAAGTCACATGTCAACTTCAAGGCGTTAAAGTCATGATTGCTTGGAGAGGCATTTGTGTGAAATAGCCTCTACCTCAGTGTTTCCCAACCAGTGTGCCTCCAGATGTTTTGGGACTACAATTCCCATCATCCCTGACCACTGGTATTGCTAGCGAGGGATGATGGGAGTTGTAGTCCCAAAACATCTGGAGGCACACTGGTTGAGAAACACTGCTCTACCTAATACAAAATGAGAAGCTGTCATATCAAAGAAAATAGTAGACACATGTATTTTTGAAAAAAACCAAACCAAACCTGTTGTGGCCCGATTTTTCAAGAAGCAATTTACAACTTGCCACTTTCACTGGGATAGTGTGTGTGTCTGGAGATAATCGAGAGGGCAACACATGAAGTCTCGGAAATGATAAATTAGCCAGGCATATGAATAAAAATCTAAAGTATCTGAAGCTCTGGGAAAGCCAACTCTCCAACTTCAAAAATAAGCATCTGGCCAGAGCAATTGGCAAGAATTGTTTCTGATAATAGCCATTCTCATCCCTCATGTGAATATTCTCATATGTTTGTGAAGACACGAAGGTTAAAGCCTTGAGTCTGTTGGGTTTTCCTGACCTGCAGAATGAACATGGTGCTGGTAAGTTGCGAGCGGTCGCAGGTGTTGAATTGTGAGCAGTGGGAGAAAACCATGAGAGCATTTCGGTGACTGCCATTCAACCAGACTAACCATTTCCTTCCATTTCAGGGATATCCAGGTCCTCCAGGTGGCTCTGGGGGAATAGGGCCACAAGGATTGCCTGTAAGTGAAACTTATTTTTGTTTGTTGGGTGCAGTGTATTACACATACAAATCACCCCACAATTGCATATTAACCCTAGCTTTGTTAGTATACTGTGTATCCTTGCAGAAAGCTGATGAAAATTCACCAACTGCGATGTGGTGTGGGATGCAGACACAGCCAGATAAAACCAGCCATACTATACAACCAAAATTAATAATCTTCAACAGTCCATCAACAGATAAAGCTGGGTGTCATCAGCATATTTATCAGCGGGAACAGTGATATTTTATTATTCTCCCTGCGCTTTTCCTCTCAAGCACTGGGGGATGGGGAAGTTTGTGGGATGGGCTGAAGAGGGAATTGGCCAAAATCACTTTCCCCATTTCTATTATATGAAAGTTTCATTTGAATTGGAGCTTCTTCCATGAAATGAAGGGCACCATTACATCCAGCCCGACAGATTTTATCATTTGCCGTGATGACCTGATAGTGACTTGGAAATGTATGTACCTGTTAGTAACTCATTTAAAATTCTTGACTTTTCAGTCAAATGGGAACAGCATGACTTGATATGTTATTGTATTGTGCTTCTTAAAAAAATATTATAGAAACTTCACAAAACATGTTAAAATAATAACCACTTGACTCTCATACAAGAAGTCTTCCTTAATCAGCTTGCTCAACCAACATCAACAAATCTTTGGAAGGTGATGGAACTTACATCACTAAAAAGCTGTGTGGTGAATAGATTCTTTTACTTGGGAAATATTTGTTCAGCCATAAAAAACATTGGGTAGCTTTACATAAGTCTTAACCTAACCTAGAGAGAGCCCTCATATCAGGGCTGCTATAAAATGAGTTTTTTATAGGAAAGGTTGGAAGAAAATATAATAATAAATGCAGTCTCCTACTCGGTTAACAAAAAATGACTTTGTCCTTAGTGTTGAGCTAGTGACCTAAAGGCAATCTAATCAATTTTCTTTCGTTTAGCAACATGGTTCTTAAGAACCTGCTGCTTGCAATGCTATTTGGATAAAGTTATAAACAACATATTAATGTGTTTACATCATCATCACTTTCTGTCAGGTTCTCTTATCGGTTGCTCAATAGTAACACCAAGCCGGCTTGTCTTTAAGTCTCTTTATTTCAGTGCAAAGCTATTTACAGTGCAGAGTTCAGTTTATCATGTCTGCTCAGTCACTAGCAGAATCTGGAAGTGCCTCCCTTCTGTTTTGGCGCCAACACCAAAACTTTGGCATCCTAAATTGCCGCCTTCTCCTCCTACGTGAGATATGCTATGCGCCGGAATTGACGCCTCCCCCTCCGAGCGAGTCTGCTGGGTGGTGCCAGGTCTCCCAGCAACTCCCTGGACACCTGGCACTCCCTGGCTCCCAGCCACTAACTGCTCCTCCCCCGAAAAGGGGCTGCCAGATTCACTCGAAGATGAATCTGTCTTTAACACAGGCTGCGGCTCCCTGTAAGCACTCAGAGCTGGACTGGCAGGGGTGGGCAGATCCCTGACACTTCCCATCTAGGAAAAAATATATACCTGTATAAAATGAATTGGTTAAGCAACTTGGAATAGGCATGGGAGGATTATTGTTTGATTGATTGATTGATTGATTGCCATTGGCTGGTGTTGAAGCACTTCGGAATGCACTTATGTATGCTAAAAATTAGATTGTATTCACTAGCTGCCTCAACTGGCCTTCCGAAATTAACGTTGAAAATCTTTTTTCTTTTTTCTTTTTCTTTTTTAATTTCTAGGGTCCTCCAGGGGCAAGAGGACCTCCTGGACTACAGGGCCCCAAAGGTCAAAGAGTGAGTAGTAGGATTTTATTTGTTGTAAGATAGATTTGTAGCCTACAAAAAAAAGAAAATCTCAGATCAGCTGAAAATATAGTCAGCTGATCATCTGTCAAGGTAAAGGAGAAGAGCTGTGGAATATGATTCCAGTCCCTACAGCTGTAACTGGTGTTTTGAAAGGAGCTCATGCCAATAATCTAGGTAGGATTAACACACTGAATACTCCTGGGTTCTGAATCCACATTTTTTTCTCACATTTTTAATACACATAGAATACACCATGCAGGGCAAATCACAGGTGAAGGTCTGTTTCCACATGCAGATTTCCTTCCTGGGTCTGGATAAATAAATACATCTGTGTGAGCTTTTTTAAGAGTATTTAAGTGGTTTTAAAAGCTTTTATGAGCAAGACCAAGATTGGTGACACTTCCTCAAGCTGCCCTGCCCATAGCCATGTTCCATTAAGCTGCACTCTGCACATCCAGTTGTTATATGTTCTGAGAATTAGGTGGGCTGCTCAATGGTTAGATGGGCTATCTGGCTTTGATAAAATGGAAATACAAGAAGCTGCTTGAACACAGTTTTCCAAAACTAGAAAAAACTGCAAGAAAGAGGAATTGTTCTTTCCCTTATAAAGAATGATACACTAGCACGTTATCTTTATCTTTGCATGTTCATGCTAAGCTATGACTTAGCTTTGCGTTACGTGTAAACTAGTTAATACTATCCTCCATATGAGAAAGCCGTGGAGAACGGAACTCATGCAGTCATTGAGAGCTTTTGAAAACAGTAGGAATTTGAGTGAGCCGAAAGATTGTACTATCAAATCCAGTTTTGCAATTCATGTCGGAAATGTAGCGGAAAAGCTTACATCTGGATGTTGGTTACTCTGAAGTTAAGTAATCTGAACAGGATCAGAAGGAAATAATTTATTATGTAAGTTTTATTTATTTTACAGTGCTATTGCTTCCAAGTCACCGATACTAGTGCAGTGCATTCTAATAAGCCTTTGCTGGTATGAACATTCAGAACTCTTATGAAAAACTTCAAAAACCCACTTGACCTCATTTAGTATACAGAGAAGATAGAGAGATGATATGGAGAGGATACTGTGTTAGCCTAATATTCTGTGTCTCAATTCTTGTCGTCCATGGAAACATGGTCTGCCTGATTTCTGGTTCCCTTAGACCAGGACTCCTTTTCCATCAGCCTGAACCATCTTGGCCAGGAGTTAAGAATGATGGAAGTTGCAGTCTAGAAACATCTGGAGCACTAGAAATATACCTATTCCTGCTTTAGACCCCCCCCCCAACTTGCCTTTCAGTATGCTCAATTGCCACCAAGAGTGTAAACTCACAAGTGTTTGTCGGGCCATCCTGAAGTGGGGTTTTTATGTTTTAATTTACAATTCTCTATATTCATTTAGTATACTGAATGTAGATGAAAATAATAGGTTTGGTGTATATATGCATAGATGGGGCTTACACAAAGATACAGCTGTTAATTCAAATGATTTGTTTTTCTGCAAAAAGCATAAATAAATTATATAACCATCATTGTGCGTCAGTGGTACCTCTATTATGCGTTCCGGAGGTTCGTTCTTAACCTGAAACTGTTCTTAACTAGAGGCGTGCTTTCGCCAATGGGGGCCTCTTGCTGCCGCTGTGCCGCCGGCACACAATTTCCGTTCTCATCCTGGGGCAAAGTTCTCAACTCGAGGTAACTCTTCCAGGTTAGCGGAGTTTGTAACCTGAGGCGTTTGTAACTCAAGGTACCACTGTATATGTTTCCACATACCTTGAGGGTCCTCTGGGCACGTAGAAAACACAGTCTTGTTTTTAGTGTCCCTGTTTCCCTTCTAAACTGAAAGGCATTCAGACTTCTGAGTTCTCTTTATTAGAGTGGGCTACCCTTAGTGGCCAAAATACACTGAGCATCTGTTTGGTGGAGGGAATGGAAAAATGGGACAGAGGGGGAGGTGTTGTTGGACTCACTAAGTCAACTTTAGGTAGTGTGGTGTCTCTCAGCCCCTCATTTGCAATATGGGAACAGTGAAGTCAATCTACCCTAGAAGATTGTTGCAACATTTTTTGATATTAGATATGTGAATTCTTCTTACAACTGTATATAAACACTACATTTAAGTGTGCAATATCCTGTTAACTTTTCTTCGAAACAAAGCTGACTCAATGGCACTGGGCGGGGCAGGCAGTAGCTGCCGTTTGGCAAAGTTATGCTTTTGACTGCTTTGTTTATATGGAATCGTACAGCAGACAGCCCAGCAGAAGTGACCACAGCCAAGTAGCTTAGTGCATCCATTGTGCACTCCCTGAAAATGCGGGATGCCAGCAGTGAGTCACACTGTGCTATTTATAGAAATACTACAACTCTGCTTTTTTCTTTTTTTAGGGAAGTCCAAGAGTCCGTTCCAAATATAGGCCTATTATTATTTTGGTCTGTTATAGCAAAGGAGTTTATACTCAGTTTCAAACTCCTGGTACCTCCTGGTGTACATAACCAGCTTGTTTGTTTTAGAACGAATATGTAGGGCCTCTTCCCATTGCACCTGAAAGGTTTAGAAGTATTATCTGTGATTGTGGCTCCTGAGAACTGATTTGGAGTGACTCTCCTCACTCTCCGTAGAGAATTCCCAGGCAGTGGTGATGGCTGGTGGTTTACTATCTCTTCAGGATGTTTCCTCTATAATGTTATGGAAGAGCATCATTGGTTGTTCCTGAGTTGGCAAGACTCACTTGATAACAGTAAGAAATAGCCTTTAGCATTATCATCCCAGTACAGTCGTACCTTGGAAGTTGAACGGAATCCGTTCTGGAAGTCCGTTCGACTTCCAAAACATTTGGAAACCAAAGAGCGGCTTCCGATTGGCTGCAGGGAGCTCCTGCAGCCAATTGGAAGCCACGCCAGACATTCAGCTTCCGAAAACCGTTCAAAAACCTTAACACTTACACCTGGGTTTTGATAGTTCGGGAGCTGATTTGTTCAGGAGCCAAGGCATTCGAGAACCAAGGTACGACTGTATTGTAGAACACTTTGTCTACAGAGATTCAGCAAGCGCCTTCTATTTCAACTTTTAAATGCTTGCTAAAAACCTTTCTATTTTGCCAAGCTTATGCAATTAAGAATACATTTTTTTCTAATACAATAGTTAATTGATATCTGATTTTAACTATTTGTACGGTGTTTATTGTATGGTTTCTCTATACTCCTGTTCTTTTTTTTTTCTTCAAAAATTTTATTGGTTTTTACAATTTTTTAAGCACATAACATAGCGGTTAAAGTTTCCATGCTTCCCCCCTCTCACTGTGAGAAGCGCCATTCATCCCCCTCTCTCACAGGGTTAAGTATATTCTTTATACATTTAACCTTAATAACATTGCTTGGGCCTGGCCCAATTCCGTGGGCCAGGTAATCCTTACTTCCTTAATTTCATATTTCGATTGACTTCCTCAAGTCCCCCTCTGTTGAATTCACTGTCATTCTTCTCTAACAGTTTTCATACTCATAAATTTCAATCATCATAAATTACAAAACATCATTTTAAAACATCATAAAATACTAAATCAATTTGCTTACATTTTCTCCACACCTCAGCCTCTTGATACTTAATACTTCTGCTCCTTTCTTAATCTCTTATCATTTTCCCTTACTTTAAACTAATTTCCACACCAGATTAATACTTTGCACCCTTACCTCCCTCTGGTCTCAGGATTTTTAGCTGAATTTCCCCCTTCTTAACTCCTAATTTAAACCTCTAATCATTTAAGCCAGGAAATTTTTAAACCATATTCAAATACTTCCTTTTCAACCCATCCCCCTCCGTACATCCACCCAAATCCAACATTCAGTTAAGCCTGTCTGCCATTGACTTTTCTATACTCCTGTTCTAAACCACTTTGATATTTCGAAATGAAATAGCAATATATAAATATTTTAATGAATAAATATCTCTTTGCCACCTTTCTTTTTTAATATGGATATATTAACAGCGAAGACTGTTAAAATGCCATCTTGCATTTTCTCTCTACCCTTTTCAACCACCCAAGAATCTCCTATCCTTGGGCCTTTCCAAAGAAACAGGTTTTTGTTTTTTGCACAATACATATTTCTGATCTAGTATACACATTGTCCACGTGTTCCCTCAAGGCTGCATTTTTGTGAATATGAGATCACTTCCCCCCAATTATATAAGAAATAATGTTTTGGACCAGGGAAAATAGTGCGCTTACTACATAGTGCAATCATTGCAGTTATGGCTACTGTTTATAATGTGGTTCCAGAAGTATTTCTGACCCATGATGAAATTTCTGTTTTTTTGTTAATTATTTGTTTTTGGAGGATGTACACTCCATTGCTGTACACAGCTCCTGTACAGAAGCGCTTCGCTTTTTTAAAAGTGAAAAGCAGCAGTGCTATGCCATTTTGTGAGCCTTTTATTTATATTAAATTCTTTGTGAGTGTGTGGATGTAGTTTTAGCCACATTGCAGTTACTTTGAATGGCAAGGGGGACAGGAGATTGCTATCCATCTGCATGTACAAAACTGGTATTGTGGCATTGATTGTTCTTGTTTTCTTTAGTCCATATACATTGTATAAATAATTACATTATCTTCTGCCTTGCTTTTGACATTTCCCTTCCATGTAATTGAATTGAAATTTGGGCCATAGCAAATAACAAGAGGGATGATGTAATTGTGATGGAACTCCTTACCCTTTCCTGCATATTCCTTACCACATTTCCACATTAATTTGCTATTTTTTTAATTAAAATTCATTATGAAAATTCATCAGCATGTTAGTGTTGATTTGTTGTCTGATATACACATTTTTACAAAATGCTTTCCCCCAATATAATGCATTTTTATAAGTTATTTTCATGAATATATGCGTTTTATGCATACTTTCCCTACTATATACGTTTTTGTATGCATTACTTGGTTGCCGAACTGCATTGCAAAATTCAAAGATGTGCGAATTTCAGTTCACGTACTGTTTCAGAAAGTGCACATTAGGTAGGCTCGTTTTCAATTTCTCACCCATCTCTATTCAGGACCACTTCCTTTGATTTCAGTGGGCCTTGCATAGGATTACAGCCTTTGGGTTATTCTTAAAATGCCAGCAGCCATACAACTTGTTTTCATGAAAACAATAAGAGAGCTATTGCTGGAAATGCTGCCAACTTGAGAGAAGCCTTTCTCCCTAACACACACACACACACACACACACACACACACACACAAATTGCACCAGTACTGAAATGCCCTTTTTATATACCAGAAATTCGTTTCTTAATTTGTAGGGACCAAGAGGCCAGGATGGTCCTCTGGGAGAGCAAGGGACACAAGGTATTAAGGTAATATTAATTTGTTCTTTTTTTGCACTTCAGAAAGTTGGTCATCATGCTGCTAGAAGGCGAATGAAAGTGAAGACTGTTGAGATGTTGTTGCTTTCAGCTCTGTGTGGTTCCTGTGTTAAGCATTCTTGTCAGCTGCTCATGTGAACTAGCGTGGAAGTGATGTATACATTTTAAAATAAATAATGGGGGTGCTTGGTGGAATTCAGCATAGCACTAAGGTGAACATTTCACCAGTGCAAGGATTTTTCCTTGTTCACAAGAACATTTTTCCATTACCTCCCCCTCCCCCGCACTCCCCTAAATCTGTTCTGGGGTTCCCACATACAAAGGCAGGAGAGGGAAGGTCCCATGGCTCAAGCAGAATTCTTTGTGCTGATGGGACTTATTAGTAGAATATTGATCTCTGCATTTCTCTGTCTATGTACATGGTGACAAAACACCCATAGTTTGGGACAGGCAAACTCCGGCCCTCCAGATGTTTGGGACATCATCATCCCTAGCTAACAGGACCAGTGGTCAGGGATGATGGGAATTGTAGTCCCAAACATCTGGAGGGCTGGAGTTTGCCTATGCCTGGTTTGGGATTTAAAAGACGAACTGAAGAAACTGTAAACTTCTCATTGCAAATTTACAATAAATTGGCTTTATATTGCCTTTTTTTTTCCAGGGAGAGAGTGGTGACACAGGGAAGAAAGGCATCCCTGGACTCATTGTACGTGCCAGAGAAGTAGTATTATTTCAGCATTTATATTTACAGTTGCAATTGTAGCCAGATGCTTCATAGGAAAAAAAATTTACATTACCATTCTCTTAATTTTGTCTGAGCAGGGCAAAGCTGGAAACCCTGGAGAAAGAGGTAGCCAAGGAACAGCAGTAAGTTCTTCATACTTAGGCAGAAGATTTCTGTATATTGCCATTGTGCCCCAAACCTAATTATGTGTGCCTGTATTATTTT
This sequence comes from Darevskia mixta, assembly GCA_034641385.1. NCBI lineage: Eukaryota > Metazoa > Chordata > Lepidosauria > Squamata > Lacertidae > Darevskia > Darevskia mixta. Next base: position 7,153,375 of record JAWWNH010000029.1, read on the forward strand.
GCATTTTTCATCTGAAGGACTTCAGTTATGATCTAACTAATCTTCCCTGCTATATTATTATCTGCTACTGAGGACAGAATAATTGTTCCTTTTTGGGGTGTGTGTGTGTATGTGGCTGGTGGCTTCAGATTGAGCAGAGACTTGACAGAAGGGTAGGGGACTATTGAACGCTTTTATTGACATCAGTTAATCCCCTTCAGACTTCCAGCAACACTTTTCCCAATAAGGCAAGAGCATTAGAGCAGCATATTCTCTCCCAACCCCCAGAGGAAAAGCAGCTGGGGTGGGCAGGTTTGAGCAAATAAGCATTTGGCAAAGAAAGAGTTGAACAACCACTTCCCCTCTCCTGCCAATCCTCGAGTCTACTCACACTGAAGCCATCAAATGCTGCTTTGCAATGTAAAAGAAAACCTTGGGAACAGGAGGGGACAGTTGTGAGGTTGCACTTTAACAGAGTTCAAGTGGTTTGCTCAAAACAATAATAAAAAGGCATATAAATTTACTTGCCCAAGAGATTTGATTTTGAAATGTTATAAAAGTGGCAGAAGGAGCAGACAGGGGAAATGATTTGTTGCTGATTGAACGGGTGACAGAATGGCAAACGAGAGGCAATGTTAGCAGAAGCAGCTGTTTTTCCGGCAGGAGGGTCACTGTTGCTGACTGGAAGGAGAGCGGCAGGGAGGTAGGCATGGTGCAAACGCACAGATGCAGCCAATCTTGCATTCCTTCCAGTGCGTTTGCACTGTGCTGACCTCCTCCCCCTCCGCCTCCTGGTCAGCAGCAGGGGCCCACCAGCAGAGAAGCTTGTGTAGCAAATCCACCCTATCTGAAGAGCCGATTCTGCAGTGTAGGATCTAAGCTGGCTGTTGAGTACCCTATGGATAGGAACTCCACCGTTCTACGCTTGTGAATATCTCTGACTGATCACTGTTGGAGACAAAATGCTGGACCTTTGGCATGATCAAGCAAAGTAGCTTGTATGTTCTCGACCAACTGTCTTTCTTAAGAGAATACGGCAAGAGAAACGTCGGGTTTTATTGGAGAGTCATTTTAAAAAGATGGGAGAACTTCCAAAGAATATAGGTTTTTTTTGAAAGGGGGAAATAAAAATCTTGAGAAACCCAAAATTTCTTGGGAAAAGCAGGTGTGTTTGCAATGCACTGTTATACTTCAGTCATGCTGATTGACATTGCCATTGATCTACCGTGTTTCTCATAATATAAGACATGCCTAAAATATAAGGCATAGAAGGATTATAACGGGGTCGCAAAATATAAGGCATACCCCGAAAATAAGACGTACTGGGTTCCGGTAGTGATATCGGGTACCTGGTGAGGTGCAGCCCCTCCTAAACACCCAGCAGCGCGCACCACGTGGGGCCCCAATCCAGCTCCCGCCAGCTCTCTCCCCCAGCACAGCCAGCAGCAGCAGCGGGCACCGCTTGGATCCGATCCAGCGGGACTCAGCCGCAGCGCGCCAGTGGATCCCCGATCCACCGGGCGCAGCAGCAGCGCGCTGAGTGAAGCCCTGAGTGGCCGGGACCCGGACCCAGCCGCAACCGCTGGAAGCCGCTAGAGGAAGTAGCAGCATCCTCGCCAGCTCCTCCACCAAACCCCGCGCAGCCCGCAGATCCCAAAAGCAGGCTTCTGCTGCTGCCCGCCTCGCAAGAGCAGTGATCGGAGGCGGGCGGGGGGGGGGGACAAGCGGGAGAGGCGGCGGCAACAACAGCAGCAGCAGCCCCTCCAAGCCCTCCTCCTCCTCGCCACCCCTAGCCTCGCCTTCGCCCTCACCGCCCTAAGGGGCCCTCACGCAGCCCTCGCCCTCCAGCGTCCTCCTCCTCCTGGACGCTGCCACTTAGGCACGCAGGAGGGAGAGCCGGCAGACGGACGGCACCTCCTCAATCCTGCACACTTCACCTCAGGGCGTTTCCCGCCCTCGCAGAGAGAGGGGCTTCCCCCTCCCTCAGTCGGGTGTGTAAGGGCTGTCTCCTCCCCCCCCCACCTCTCCGTTTCATTCGGCTCCTTCATTGCTCTCCTACTGCAATCCAAACCTGATTGTGGCTTTTCTCTTTCTCTCTCTCTCTCTCCCCCTCCCTCCCTCTCCCTCTCCTCAACTTTCCCCATGCTTTCCTCTTTCTTTTCGTGTCTTCTTCGGCCATGGACTATTATTTTCTTCCCCTATCCGTGCACTTGCAATTCTCTCCACCACCACCCTCCTCTCCCCAAATTCCTTTTAGGATTTTCAGTTTTCTCCTCACTGGTTCTTCCTTTTCTTCTCTCCCCCCATCCTCATTGCATCCTTTTTCTCTCTGCCCTCCTTTGCTACACACACACACACACGGGGAGAGAGAGAGAGAGAGAGAGAGAGAGAGAGAGAGGAGTGTTGACTTTGCTTGTCCCCCGCCACCCGCCACCCCTTCCCAGCTCCGTGAAGCATCTCCGCTGTTCCCCGCCGTGGCAGCTTCCAAAAGCCTGCTTTTAAAAAGCCTCGGGGGGGGGGAGATGTTGCACAGAGCAGGTGGCAGCAACGTGAAGCATCTCCATTGTCCCCCGTCGTCCTTGCAAAAGCCTTCCTTCCTTCTCCCTCTTTCTTTCACTCTTTCTCACTCCTTCTCTCTCTCTCTCTCTCTCTCTCTCTCTCTCTCTCTCTCTCTCTCACCTTTTCCTTTCTTCCTTCCTTCTCTCTCTCTCACCCCTTCTGTCTTCCTTCCTTCCTTCCTTCCCTCTCTCTCTTCCCTCCCTCCTTCACTCTCTCTTCCTCTCTCTCTCTCTCTCTCTCTCTCTCCTTCCTTCCTTGTCTCTCTCTCTTCCTTTCTTTCTTCTCTCTCTCTCTCTCTCTCTCTCTCTCTCTCTCTCTCTCATCCCTTCCTTCCTTCTCCCTCTTTCTTTCTTTCACTCTCTCTCACTCGCCAACCCCGTTCGCCAAAGCAGGCTTGTTTTTGCGATCTTGGCGGGGAAGAACCAGCAGCACCCCTCTGCTGCCCCTCCCAGCCTTTTAGAGGAGGAAAACCAGAAAAAAAAATTTTTCCTTGTTTTCCTCCTCTAAAAACAAGGTGCGCGCTATGGAGCATCCTATGGAGCAAAAAATACGGTAATTATAATGGAATATATGTAGATTGCTGTACCACACTTAATAAAAATAAGACATCCCCCGAAAATAAGCCATACTGTGTTTTTTGGAGGATAAAAAGATTATAAGACGGTGTCTTATTTTAGGAGAAACACGGTAATTGACATGTTTGCCTGCTGTTTTGTTGTTGTTGTTTAATTTGGAAATCTGCTGCCCTCTTCCTGTTGCTTTCTAAAGTGCCACAAGCATGGTCTTTATTATATTCATTTGAAGAACATTTGAAATACACAGTTTGCTAGAAAGTAAGAAAACCTACAGAGAAGAAACACCTGAGAAGAAACATTTTTCAGCATGGTAAAGGAGGTGCATTGTTTTGCCCTCTAAACTCATTGCTGTGCCCACCTGCTTTAGGATATTATTGCTTTTATTTTGAACTTTTAAGAATGAGATGTAAAATCAAGCTACAGTAGGCATGATTTTTTTTTTTTTTTGGCAAAAAAATGTTGTTTTATTATCAGTTATCATGGGTAGTATTTGACTCAGAATAGACCCGTTGAACTTAATGGACCAACTTAGTTTTTGTGTACATTCATTTCTTCAAATACTATTAGGGAAACAGCTTTTTCCTGTTTTTAATTGGCAAGCAGCTAACCAATTAACCACAAGAGTTAATTTGGTAAGAGCTGGGGAGAAAACCATAAATGTCGCTGAAGGGATTTTGTGAGCAGTGTTTTGATTGTGTAGGCCAAGGAATGTAATGCCTTTTAAATGGAATTTGAAACAACCTTTTTTTTTCTCTGTTGGCTTTCTGCTTTTAGGGTTTGCCTGGTCCTCCAGGAAACACAGGAGACAGTGGTCCTATGGGTGAACCAGTAAGTTGATTTCTATGATTTCTCCAATAACACTTTCACGTGCCATGCCGAATTCCTTGTAAAAGGAGCTACATTAAGGCTTCAGCCCTTTGCACACATACGTTGGAGTAAGTCCCGTTGTATTCAGAAGGACTTGCTTCTGAGTAAGCATGTATAAATAGGCTTGTGCTGCTAAACCTGTCATGTACCCCCACATACTAATTTGTACTTGCAGTATGTTTTACATGATTATTTTAGCCTATGGTAGTGCATGAAAAAAATCTGCTCATGTTGGTGCTTAGCTACTTGAGCTTGTAGTAGTCTAATCGTTTGCACCCACCACCAGATGAAGCAGTCGGCTTTTTCTGGCACCCCCACATATAACTTTGCAGCATTAGACACCTAATGTTGCATGTGGTTGGAAGATACATACAATTCAGGCAAATGGAAGAGCAATACAATCGAGGATTTTCACATCGCTGCTGTGCATTCCTGCTCATGCCCTCTGTTTCTCCAACTCTACCTTTCTCACGCTCTCCAAATTCCGTTGTATCCTTAAATGACTGCATCTCTATTCCAGCAGTGCCCCTTATGGCAACACTCTCCTAGAACACTTAGATCACAGATTAGGGAAACTGTGACCTTCCATATATGGCTGGACTGCAGATCCCATCATCTCTGGCAATTGGCCATATTGGCTGGGGATGATGGGAATTAGAGGGCTACAGCTTCCTCCTCCCTGAAGTAGGCGATATCAGTAATCTCTCCTCCCTTCCTCCCCGCTCGCCTGTCATATGTTTGTGTACATTGATGCTGCTATATAAAATACTATTTGTCTTATTATGCTGTTCACCCACATTGTTGTGTGAAGTTGTCAGCATGCATAAGCAGTTGTTCTGAGTTTAAGAGCATCGCTTTGGCAAAACTTATCCAACAGAAGTTAGGTTGGTACAATCCTTTTCTTATGCAGCTCCGTGTTGCTTGGAGTTAGACACATCTACATTGCATGTTTATATAAATAGTTTTTAAATTGGCCTGTTAGTACTTTATCAAAAAGTATTGTGCGGGTGGCCCTGTGGTCTAAACCACAGAGCCTAGAGCTTGCCGATCAGAAGGTCAGTGGTTCGAATCCCCGCAATGGGGTGAGCTCCTGTTGTTTGGTCCCTGCTCCTGCCAACCTAGCAGTTCGAAAGCACGTCAAGTGCAAGTAGATAAATAGGTACCACTCCGGCAGGAAAGTAAACGGTGTTTCCGTGCGCTGCTCTGGTTCGCCAGAAGCGGCTTAGTCATGCTGGCCACATGACCCGGAAGCTGTCTGCGGACAAACACCGGCTCCCTCGGCCTATAGAGCGAGATGAGCGTGCAACCCCAGAGTCGTCCGTGCCTGGACCTAATGGTCGGGGGTACCTTATTGCGCTGTAAACACCAGACATTCTTTTACTGAAGAATGTCTTCTTGTTCTTATCGCTATACTGATTTTCATTTATGTTTAAAACTGCTGAAAATGCAATATAATGTAGAATCAATTGAAAGGTTTAAACACAATGAAATCCAGAAAAAAGAAGAAGAGGAGTTTGGATTTGATATCCCACTTTATCACTACCCGAAGGAGTCTCAAAGCGGCTCACATTCTCCTTTCCCTTCCTCCCCCACAACAAGCACTCTGTGAGGTGAATGGGGCTGAGAGACTTCAGAGAAGTGTGACTAGCCCAAGGTCACCCAGCAGCTGCATGTGGAGCAGCGGAGACACGAACCCGGTTCCCCAGATTACGAGTCTACCGCTCTTAACCACTACACCACACTGGCTCTCCAAAAACAAAACAAAAACAAATGTCATGCAGTAGTATGTTGCTTCTCGATTGAGGCAGCACTGGAGCTATTATTTTCACATGTCAAAAAGTCAACATTACTTCTGGGATTTCATTGTTCTGAAAAAAGTACCTTTCCTAGTAAGTGATGTAAAAGTATACTGCTATGTTTCTTTACATCAGCAATATGGTTCTAAGATTTACACCACTGTGAATTTTTCAAGAATTTTCTACTTATCTCAGAAGTGTGCCTGCAGGCATTTGTTGCATAACCTTTTTTGGCTAGAAATACAATATAAATCTAGCAGGCAGAGGGTGAGAAAAATCATATTTCACAGCATAGTGGGGGGAAATACAGATAAATGTGTGTGAGTGAGTGTGTTATCTATGTATCATGTGGGACAATCCCTCACGCATATTTTCACTGCATGAGCTCAGGAGGAAAATGTGAGCAGCTAAAGCGATGAGGAGCGTGAGGCCTTCCAGATGAATGTTGGACTCCAACTCTCATCATCCCTGACCATTGGCCATGCTGGCCTGGGGCTGATGGGAATTGTAGTCCAGCAGCATCTGGACTATCCCAGTGTCAGAAAGTTGAAATGGCTTTGTTAGGGAAATTGCACATTGCAGATGGACACAAAAAGCAAAGAGGTGCTTGTTCTCTGTTCTTAAAAACTTGGGCAAGATGCTCTAAGCCAGGGTTCTAGACTTAGCTCTTCACCTGTTGTTGGACTACAGCTCCCATCATCCCTAGCTAGCAGCACCAGTGGCCAGGGATGGTGGGAATTGTAGTCCAACAACAATTGGAGCCCCAAGTTAGAGAAATCCAGCGTCTAAGCAACCAGTCACAGAATCATAGAATTGTGGAGCTGGAAGGGACCCTGAGGATCATCTAGTCAAACTCCCTGCAATGCAGGAATCTCAACTAGATCATACATGACCGATGGGCATTTGTTCTGGAATTCTATGCCCTTTTAAGTGCATAACAAAGATCCTTCCATTGAGGTTATTGGCTATACTTTGAAAGGGGTTTCACCTCAGTGTCACACCGCCTCATTAAAATCTGTGCTGGCCACCACTTGTGTTCTTGGTTGCACCTGAGCTTTCCAGTATTGTTCACTTACATGCTTTGACTTCTGGTTTTCCACTGGAGTCATGAGAAAAAGGTGTCTGTGCCAAGCCTGTCTGAGCTCCGTGGGAATAGTATGGGAAAAACATTCGCCTGTTCGATCAAACCCTAATCTTCTTGACACCCGAAGCAGCAGAATACAGCGGAGATGCTCAAAGCACTTAGGTTGCCATATGGATTTCTGCCTAATGGTGAAATTCCAATTCCTTGAAGTAATTTGGACCTTGTTTTAAAATTCAGGAAGGCACCTGTTGATAAGTTCTCAGCAGTATCCTGTTTACTGTGCTGCTAGGGTAGAGGAATTTCCTTCCCCACCACTTCAACTTTGTCTGTGATTGCTACCCTGCCTGTCTCTCTGCCTTCTGTCAGCTTTTCCATGGGTTCATTTGCTTTCCCCACTTTGCGACATAGGCTTTCCTTCTCCTCCTGCTCCTATGTGGCCTAGTGGTTAGACTAGAACAGGCGTGCCAACTCCTAGGGGCCAAAGCAGTTTCGGCTCTCCAGCCCCAATATTTTTTTGAGCGGTCTGGGCACCCTCAATCTTCAGAGGGCGTTCGGCTCTGCCCTCTGGCTCCTTGTGACATCAGGATATAGTGTTGGGCTCCCTTAATTTTCTTGAGACAATGGCACCTCTGGGCTAGAATCTGGGAGACCACAGTTCACATCAATCAGGATGCTCACTAGGTAAACTTGGGGCAGTCACAGCGTTTTAAGCTAACTTACTTGCAGGGTTATTATGGGGATAAAATGAGAGGAGGGGAGAACCATAAAATGCCATCCTGAACCCTTTGGAGGAGAGGTGGGGTAAATAATCATTAATAAATAAGATACAGGGTTTCATTCACCCTTGGTGGTTTGCATCGTTTTTGGTTTTTGTAAATATGCAGATAAAACTGATAAGGGTCCCCTTCCCCCTCTTGTATGTTTTACTGGAGATCAGAGAGGAGGGGTGGTGAATAGAATGACGGGGGGATGTATGCAGATGACAGGGAAAGGCAGGTTTCTTCCGCAAAATCGCCCTCCCATGTTATTAAAAAAAACACAACAGTTTCCGAACTCAGGTGAAAGACTTGTGCTAGTCAATTTGCATGTAAAAGTTTCCAAACTGCCACTAGGCTAACATGTAGGTGTTTTTTTTTTTTTACCAATCAGCAGTATATAAAATAATAATAATAATAATAAATAAATAAATGCTCACTCTTTTCTTTGAACTAACGACTAACAAGGCTGTTATTCATAGTTACTTTCACTTAATTAAATTCCAGGCTGCTTTAACACACCAGGGAGCCAGTGTGGTTTAGTGGCTAAGAGCGGTAGACTCGTAATCTGGGGAACCGGGTTTGCGTCTCCACTCCTCCACATGCAGCTGCTGGGTGATCTTGGGCTAGTCACACTTCTTTGAAGTCTCTCAGCTCCACTCACCTCACAGAGTGTTTGTTGTGGGAGAGGAAGGGAGAGGAGAATGTTAGCCGCTTTGAGACTCCTTCGGGTAGTGATAAAACGGGATATCAAATCCAAACTCTTCTTAACAAAACAAAGCAGAAAACAAATTACGTCCTATCTAAACAAAGTCTATATTAGTCAAAAGGAGGACAGAATAACAGAGGCAGAAAGCTTATTTCTGGTCCCAGTTGGATGAGAATAATCCTTAGGCAGAGCAGACTGATTCTTGTATATATTCTGATATGCACTAATATTACAGGTATAGATCTATAAAAGCAACCCTTCCATTCATTTCTTATGTGCAGAGCTGCTGTAGTAAATAATTGTACAGTACTAGTTTCTACAAGAGATAACTGAATGGCATGCATACATCAACTTTTGTTTAACACTAGGGACCAAGGGGACAGCAAGGGGATGCTGGTCCTGTAGGAGAACCAGGCTTTGAAGTAAGTACTGCACAGGCACACCTTGTTTTATTGCGCTTCGAGTTACTGCGCTCTGCAGATATTGCTCCTTACAAAGTCATGGGTGCGGCTGGCTGCAGGCAGCCCGGTCACTCGCTGCCCCTCTTCTGGCCCCGGGAGGGGAGCGGGCTAGGGTTATCATACACTTCATAATGTGTGCGTTCTGGATATGTGTAAAAAAAAAAAGAAAAAAGGCTGGGTCACAATTTACCCCGACGGTCTAAGGACAAAGAAGTGCCAGGAGTCTGGCATGAGTTTATTGAAATAAGGGGACGAAATGCATACAATTTTAGGATAGCCACCTTCAGCAAAACTGAGTGTCCCAAGGTGATAGGTGTGTGAATTAGAATGATGCCGATTAAGTGTGCCCGTTGGCTATCACACAGAGAAATCGGTTTTCTGGGAAAGGGGTCGGAAGTGTGTTATCAGATGTTCAGCTATGCAACACAAGCAGGATGCAACACATAGGGGAGGATGTTGGGATGTGAACAGGACACATGTCTGGAAGGAAAGCAGGTGCAAGGGATCATCAGTGGCCATTGTTGACCTGGACAAGGTAAGAAGCACCAAGACCTGTAGAAGAGATGGCATTCAAGCACCTTAGAAGGGGTTTTATGGGACATTGTAGAAGACCCCTATTAATGCACAAACCTGTTGGGAGAAGTGTACCTCCAGTTTTAATCCCTCCCCCTCTAGTTGTATGGTCCTCTTTGTGTGCTCCATCTTGCTTTTATGGTGGGAAGCATTTAGTGGTGGACAGTGAATAAGCTTGCTTATGTTTTCAATTCAGGGACCACCTGGCCCAGAGGGGGACCCAGGGCCACAAGGAGAACCAGGCACAAAGGTAATTGTTGGCATGCTGTTTCAGGGAGACCTTTTGGGATATGGGGAGGAAGAGGTGGGGAGTTGCCTCTCAGGCCACATTTGATTAGATCTCACACGTACCTGAGTATGGCATGGTCTTGCTGAGCTGAATGGCTACTGTTGAAAATAAAATGGGCCTGTGTGCTAGGTATGCATGCCAGGAGCCCAAATCCCTGTGGTTCAAAGAAACAAGAAAGGCTGCCAATTTATCCATTGATATAATTGATTGAGCAAGTTATAAATAAGGCCGCAGACCAAAAGAGATGCTTGCAAAATTCTAAAGTACTTGTTGCAAATCTACCTGCTTGTCTTGCTGCAAAATAATTTTTCTTTATTTATTTATCAACTTTTCTCAGTAAGAGCCCAGGGCAATGTAAATCAAACATACGAACAAAATGCAATAAACCAGCACTAAACACACACACACACACACACACACACACACACAGAGAGCATTTGTAATAGTTTAATTTAAAAAGAAATATTACATTATTGATGTACATTATTGATGTACCCCTTATTAATTTGTGAAAGCCTGGGCAAATTTAAAACGTTTCGAATTGATGTCTAAAGCCCAGCAAAGTAAGGATGAAGGATAAAATTGATTTTGTTACCATTTTAATAAATTGCTGCCTGATTCTCACTTCTTGAACCAACAAACTGAAACACTTCAACGTTCATAGTTTTCCGATTTTTGCAGTTTAGTTCTCCAACCAAACAATATATGTTTACTGTTTGCATGCAAAACAAAATGTTGTTGTTGCTTGAGTTTATTTTGTTACAAGACTTCTGACGTGTTAGATATAATCTTTTGTTCTGTTGCTCCTGTTATGTAGTCCATAGGCTTCATGTGTTTGTGTTGTATGTCACAGGGAGATGCTGGACCTGTTGGCAACGCTGGAGAATCAGGAGAACAAGGTTTAAGAGTAAGTGGTAAATATGAAACATATTTTGGAACTAAAGAGAGCCCTGGATTTTAGAAAGGCAAAGCGGTATGCAAATTATGAAACCAGAGAAGGGATGAAGGAGACTCTTGGATTCCTATGCCTGGAAAATTCTCAGCATCGTCATAAGCAGAGGCTTAAATATGACTAGTTAGGAATAGTGCAGATACCTTATTTTTGAAAAAGACAATAAACTTATGTTAATAGGACTACAGTAGGTATAAGAAGGCTTTAGGTCAGCCTTATCCAAACTTCTCATAACCGAGACATGTTTCTTTCTTTCTTTCCGGAATGAAAAATGGAAACACACTTCATTCTTACATCTGAATAGGATTACTTTTTAGAGCATTCTTGAGTAAGATTTACCTCCTTCCCCCATCAGTTTCTACATCAGTGATCTGGGTGTGCCTCTTTATTGGAAGAAGGTAAGCCCATAGCAGTGGATGGCAAGATCCAGTCACACCTGGTGATATAAGAATAACTTGTTCCCAGCAGAGATGCATTGGAAGCAAGGAAGGCTAGAGCAGTAAATCCTGCAGAGAAACAGGTTCACAGGAAACCTTAATTAATCATATTTCTTTTTCCCTGTAGCATAATTATGACAATGCGGCCTTGAACACAGTTTTGGGAATAACTGCAATAGGCATTCTAATTCATATCAAAGTTGGTTTTATTTTCAGTCTTGGCTAATGTGAGTCAAAGAGCACTGTTGGGCCTTGTTCCTCATTGAAAAAGATATTAATATTGGTCCAAGAAACCTGAACACAATAGTTAAATTCACTTGTCAAACCATCACTTAGTGTTACATGAATTAGATTTGCATGTTTGTTTCCTCCCCTCCCTCCTATCCTTGTGTACTGTAATTCCATTCACATCTGCTTTTTTAGGGCAAACCATAGTTCATAATTACAGCAAACTATTGTTTGTGCTTGCCTCCAAACCAGAATTGGAAATCACAGTCAAAATACTGGCTTTCACTTATGGTTTGGAGGTCAAGCGCAAACCATAGTTTGATGATTTGTATGCAATGGCAAACTGTGGATTGGATCGGATTGTGTAAGAGGAAGAGACATGAATCTAAGGCAGCAGTGGCTAACCTTTTTTGGCATAAGGACCCCTTTGGCCCCTTTGGTTAACCCTTCAAGGGATGCATGTAAAAATGAGTGTGGCCAGAGTATAAAAGTGCACATTTGGATGGGTTTTGATGGGGTTACAAAGACATTTTGTCATTAAAAATAGCTTTAAAAATAACATAAATATTTTGTGGGGCACAAAATCTTTTTGGAATCATGGCATCACAGCAAGGGACCCATAGATAGATAGTATAAAAAGTGACAAAGAGGAGGGAAACCAAATGGCCAGATGTGGCCATCGCTACCTCATGGTGTGGCGTGGTATGTTTATTATAGTTCATTTTCAACTATGTAGGCATTTGACAGTTTTGCTGCATTCTAGACTTTTATAATTCTGATTTGTCTTCAATATGAAGGCAACAAAAATACATGGTCATCAGTGGAGACACTAAAATAATGTTGTTATTCAATCCAAGCAAAAACAATGAACCAATCTTCAGGCTAGAAAAGGACGTTTCTGGTAGAAGACACGATGGAAACCCAGCTACAATCTTAGAATGACAATGAAAGCATCACTTTGCTGATTAATGGGCCCGATTTTATATATATCTTAACAATCTCAGGTTGCACCAGGGCATTCTGTGAAAAAGAGGCAAATACCACTCCCCCTTTCAAAAATACGAAAGCCAGCAGTCTGTTGTCATCAACGTAAAACCATTTCTTCCAGAATGTTAAGTTGTTTTGAATAAGTGAAAGGACTATGCTGCTTGCCAATAAACACATTAGCCCTTTCAGTTCAGACGTATTTCAAATTATGATGTAAGCCCTTAGAAGTTTCCCATTTTGTGGAGGGTGCTAAGCCTTGCTTTAAAAGTTTGGACCCCAGTAACCCCCTCCTTCCCTCCTGCTCACCTCCTCCGGCTACACACATCTCAGGTATAGGGAGCTGAAATCCCTATTGAACTGTCGTTCACAGCTCACTCTGCCAAGATAAGCTCAGGAGGTTTGTCCCTGTTTATCCCCTCTCCTTTTCAGGCAGGTCTTGGTGTTGTAGGAAGACAAGACAAGACAGCGGCAACCCCCCTCAATAAGTTGTTTGTCCCAACCCCTCACATGGTGTTCTTTCTACTGTTGTTCCCTGGGGTGGTGTACCTCGATTATAGGTATTTGTACACCACAGTTTTTGGAAGTGACAACATTTGGATTTATTTCTTCTGAAAAATAGGGTGTGCCAGGACCACCGGGGGAAGATGGTGTCCAAGGGAAAGATGGACCAAAGGTACATTTTAACAACTCAACAGCCCCAGCGTTGTCTTTGTACCGTGTTTCTTTAAACAAAATATATAGCAAAATTGCCGCATTTGTGTAACATAGAAGTTGTCCAGCAATGTCACACTGATGCTGCATCCTCATTGAGAAATTACAGAGACAAAAGGCACAGAGAATTTGCAGCTTCGCACAATTCCTGTCCAAAAGAGCTGTTGCCACCACTCCTTCGCTGTATTGTGGAATGTATTTCAAGCTGGTTTCCTGTGATTGGTAAAGCAGGCTTCATGCCGACATTGCAACAAAAAGATGGTGATGGTGATTTAGTGGGGTAGGAGAGCTGAAAAAAACAATTCACATCTGGCAACCAATTCAACCCTTTGGTTTCAGATTGGGTAGACGAGTCTGAAAAGCCCAGGGCACAATTTTCATGGCCCTCTAGCAGCTATGGTGGTTCATGTACCAGAAGTAGTGTATTTAGCGTTAACTCTGGAAGTGTATACTCAATTCTGACCAAACTAAGCCTCCTATGTATATTTTGCTCTAGGAGGCTTAGTTTTGGTCAGAATCAAGTATACACTTCCAAGGTGGTTGAACTTGATAAACAGATTCCATCCCCTGTTGACCTTTGCTTATGCATGTGGCTGTTTTAGGGCAGTGTAGGAGACCGAGGGCTTCCTGGAGAAGATGGTGAAAAAGGAGAGACCGGAATCCCAGGAATCCCAGGCCCTTCAGGTGCACCCGGCATAAGAGGCATTCCAGTAAGTAATCTCTGAATTATAGCACAAATGACAGCAATGTGACCTATTCGCTCCAAGGGAACTTGGCAGATAAGCATGCTATATGAGTGGTCTCTTGTGCGAGTGGTGTATTAGGCGAATAAAGAGTTAAATACAAAACCCATGAAACAGCTTGGGGAGGGGAGTTATATTGCTTATGGCCTTTGATGCCACTAGGTGCCTCCTAGGACACTTGTATGCAAACATCCCCAATTTTTTTTTGGGGGGGGGGTGTTGCATTTTCCCAGGAATAAAATGTTGTGGTTTGAGTACTAGAAAATATGATTCCCTACACATCAGAAACACTGCCTTAGGGGGAAATGTTGGGATCTTCTCCAATGACTACCCCATCAGAACTACACATTTAGTGTACAGAAATTGTTGATATAGGCCAGGGATCAGCAAACCTTTTCAGCAGGGGGCCGGTCCACTGTCCCTCAGACCTTGTGGGGGGCCAGACTATATTTTGGGGGGGAAATGAATGAATTACTATGCCCCACAAATAACCCAAAGGTGCATTTTTAATAAAAGGACACATTCTACTCATGTAAATACACTCTGATTCCCGGAACATCCACAGGCCGGATTTAGAAGGTGATTGGGCCGGATCCAGCCCCCGGGCCTTACTTTGCCTACCCATGATATAGGCCTTAGAAGCCATGGCCAAAGTTGCAACAGCTGAGTGGCTCATATGTGTGTGTGGGGGGGGGGGTTGTTGATTCCAGTCCAGCTCAATTTGGATAGGTTTCTGTCTCACAGCTAGCACTAATTATCACTTCTGCTGGCAAGCACAGTAATGGGACCACCACTGTGGATGGTTGTGGAGAATTAACTGTGTCTCAGATTGACTTCACGTAATCAGCAGTGGCACTTATCCTCCCAGTTTCTGTTTCTACACATCTGTGCTCCCGCTTCAGACATTACACAGAAGCATGAAAACAGAAAGCGCGTGTTCACTTCTGCTTCCTGTTTCCACTGCTTGTTGAATGTTCAAAGCCCCACCTAATCCTATGGGAAGACACTGGCCTCAAAACAGACTTTCATCCCAATGGTTTAATCCAGCAGAACATTACTCATTGCACGGAGTTGTTTGGCTTAGAATGAAATCAAGTGTGGAAATCCTGCTCAAAATCAGAGCTTTCCACATTGTTGACTTATTTAAAAAAAAAATGCTTCAGAGATGTAGATCTTCAAGAGACAACACATAAAATCAGAAGATTTAGGGGTGCAATACTATACATATTTACTTGAGAGTAAGTCTCACTTAATTCAGTCATATTCACTTCAGAGTAGACGTGTAGCTTACATTATAAGCGTCTCTTCCTTGTGGTATGATTATTGTTTTGCTGTAAAATGTTCTGGTGCTATTTCTTCCTGATTTAACTCTTCTTTTTATTATGTAGCATGTATCTTCAAGGTTAGTTAAAACCAAATGTTTGATGTAGGTGTCAGCCCCGCTATTCATTCTTTGCATATATCTAGGTAAAATGTAGCAAATCACACCCACTTCCTTCACATTATTATTATTATTCACACATTATCACATAGTAACTTTGTACTTGAATAGTAGGTTTAGATACCCTGCCAATAGCTACTCCGGACATTACCAGAATTTTCCGGTTCATATGGCAACCCTATCCTGGTTACTCAGAGTCAATGCACATTCTGGCTTGATGCAGTTCAGTTTTATTTTAAGTACATCCCAACAGATATTAATGCCAGTATTTTTTATTGGACCATGGGATAGATTTAGCACGTCACATACCGTTTCACTGTATATTTTTATATAATGAAAAGGCACAATGTATTCCTAAGATGCTCCATGCAGACCCTATTCTGTCTCAAATTTTGCAGGACATTTTAACAACATGGACATTTTAACAACAGGTGGCACTGTGGGTTAAACCACAGAGCCTAGAGCTTGCCGATCAGAAGGTCAGCGGTTCGAATCCCCGCGACGGGGTGAGCTCCCGTTGCTCGGTCCCTGTTCCTGCCAACCTAGCAGTTCAAAAGCACGTCAAAGTGCAAGTAGATAAATAGGTACCGCTCCAGCAGGAAGGTAAACAGCATTTCCGTGCGCTGCTCTGGTTCGCCAGAAGCGGCTTAGTCATGCTAACCACATGACCCGGAAACTGTACGCCGGCTCCCTCGGCCAATAAAGCGAGATGAGCGCCGCAACCCCAGAGTCGTCCGCTACTGGACCTAATGGTCAGGGTCCCTTTACCTTTACCTTTATAATCAGAACACTTGTTTGCTACTATCCATTTAAGATGCAATTTATAATATAGATTTCCGCTAAGCACTGGAACATATGCATGGGCCATTCTGTCTCAGGACCAAACTAAATGAGATTGTTGCTGTTGTTAAATTTCTGTTCCGTCCTCCCTCCTAAAGGAAACCTGGCTGATAAAACAGAGATGCATGCCGTTCATTCAGCTAGCAATTATTGCGTGAGCAGCTTTTGAAAAGTAAATAGTGGGCACAGGGAGGGAGCAGCAATCTTAATTGGGACTCTGGCATGGTCTGTGGGGTCACAGATGTTATTCGGGAGCTGCTAATTGCATGATTGGCATCTCGTCTAGCTTGGCCTTCAATGCTGCTGATCTTTCAAGATAACCACATGGTTTGGAAGAAACCAGAAATGCTTTTGCTTTGCATAATGTGTTGGCTAGAAAAGCCAAGAATGAGAAAAACAAAATCTGGTCAGCTGCAACACGTTGTCCTCTAGTTATTTTTCTTAGTCACCAAGCATATCCAAAGTGTTATCAGTTAATGAGTCTAATGCGGAAGTCAGCTGTTTATGAAAATGCCTGCTGAAATCTTCTTACTTTGGATGTGCTGTTTGGTTTTTTTTGTAGCGTGGCAATCAACAGCTTTCTTCCAGTCCTAAATTACTGTTTCTTGTAGCCATAAAAACATTGATGATGGGGCTGGGAAATTAAACAGAGTGATGAAACATCCACTTAATGCATGCGAAGAAAATCAATGAGACAAAACAACAACAAAATTGTTAGAAACATAGGGAAGGAAACTGTCTTCTACTGAGTCAGACACAGTGGTCTTTCTTGCTCAACACTGTGTAGCAGTGACTTGCTTGGATTTTAGAAGCAAAGCAAATACTCTACTGCTGAGCTATGGCTCCCCCACCAAGTCCTGCCGTGCGGTTGAGAACAGGTACACAATACTTGTTCATGCCTAGGCCAGGAACTGTGACTTCCAGTTTTAAACTATAGTTCATCAGGGATAATTGAGCTATAATTTCCAGGATGAGAGAACAATCTTGCTAGAACTGTTTTAGGGCTGTCATACGTCCAGAATTTCCTGGGCATATCTGGGATTTTTAAAGGCAAATTTCCTAAGAGAACTTCATGTTTTTCAGAGATTTTGCAAAAAAAACAAAAAGCTGAACAACTTGGCCTGCTCCCTCAAAAGCTCAACCACTTTTTGAAATATGGCAACCCTAATTTCCTCCTATGTTTAATATAGGTGCATATTGGTGCCATGGAAGGTGTTTGAAAGAGCTGGGTGGGACAAAGAGAAGGGCCCCCTCGGGACCAGAGGGGAAAGTTCTCTTTCCATTGTGCCAAGTGGTAGCTGGGGCTTTTATCCCTGACTGCCATGTAAAAGGGTAGTGCTAACTTGCTCAGTGAGAGGACACTTGTTGACCTCTGTGCTGTTCCAAAACACCAGGAATATGGGGATGGTGGCTACATAATATTTCAGTATTAGAAGACTACATATTGCTTCAGTTGTGATGGTTCCTGAGCCTTTGATTTGCACCATGCCAATGCAAATCCAGAATATCTTGTTTCCCAAAAGCTTCTCCAGTCAAGTACATGTAAGGGTGATTGAACATGTCCTGTATTGCTTAGGAGGAAAACTTGAGGCCCGGACATGTGTTTGCCCCAGTGGGCTTGATACCTAGCTTAGTGAGTAACTGGCTACTATCTCCCTTGTCGAAGCCTAGTCGGGAACTGTAGTAATGCAAATACATCTACTTTCACTGGAGATACTTCTCTGGCCTGAATCTGACATTCTTTAGTCCTTCCCTGATTGAATATAGTTCCCTACTAAATGAAGTGTTTGGCTTGATCACAAAATTTATTTTAGTCCCCAGCTGTTGTTTTCTGTCCAGACATGTTAGATTTTTGTGGCATTTTCACTGGCTTGATAAAAATCACCAGCATTATATCACTCTTCTCCAAAATAGAACAGTCACACTAATGTTTAATAAGAGTTTCCCATAACCCTCATGCTGAATGTTATAAGACCTTGCTAAGATTATGCAGTTCACACCAAAGTTTAAACATGTTCTCAAAGCTCTCTTCCTTCATAACAAATATTTCAGGGGCCCGAAGGAGCTCCAGGAAATCTAGGTCAAAGGGGCCGCCCAGGAAAAAAGGTAATTCATCTTCGTTCTTCTGTCATGTATTTGTATTAATTGAGGGCCTAGCATTCATTTATTAATAATGGACAGGTCGTAAACAGTTTTGAAACAGAACGTTAACAGAATGTTGGGACTCTTGTTTGGCTCTCCAGTGCGGTTTGCATTTGGAATAACATCTTGTATTGTCTTATCTTTGACTCCTAACCTCCCCCAAAGGGGGGAAAGGGACAGCATGGCCCCCCAGGAGAGATTGGCGCCACAGGTGACCGCGGGCAGCCTGGAGAAATTGGTCCAAAGGGTTCAAGAGGAACTAGAGGCCCAATGGTTGGTATACAGTTGTTCTCCCTATAACCTTCACGACAACCCTGTAAAATAGGTTAGACTGAGAGAGAGAGAGAGAGAGAGAGAGAGAGAGAGAGAGAGAGAATGAATGTAACTGGCTGAAGTGAAGGACCCCCCAGTCGGTTTAATGGCTGAGTGGGAATTTGAACCTTGATCTTGCTGCTCCACGATGCCACACTGACTCTCTGTTCATTTGTTTATCTAAACTCTTATAGAACTTGTTTGCCTATATTTTTAGTTCATTGGGGTATAGGCTTTGGGTGGTGTTTTTTTTAATGCATGTGCCTTTTTTAAACAACAACAACATTGTGCTATACCTATTTGCAGAGATATGTTCTGAAATGGTGTATTCAAAGAAGCAATTTGCATCTACTTTCACCAATTATTTATACCTATCTTATATGTGTTTTCAATATTTTTATTTTATTTTAGAAATATGTTTTTATTAAAGATTTCGTCGATTACAAAAATACATGCATTGTCTCTTTTTTCAAGTTGTGTTTTCTACAGATCAGTTTCATTTGTTGTGAGACATTAGTGTTGCTTACAGCATTATTTTTTTTGTAAAAGATCTATTTCTGGTTCAAATATGCTGAAGGTAGACTTTTTAATCTAAGCTGCTTTTATTCTGGTCCCCTTCTAGGCTGTTAAAAAAAAGTAGGAGAATCTGCATGCTTATACCTTTTTAGGTGCTTTCCAAGACAGAACACCATCAAACCTCAAACTTGCATTTTTGTAATCGTATGATTTATTAACTTTTTAAATGTATATCCTACACCTTCAAACACTTGGGTTCCCGGGGCATTTGGTTATATAAATATTACTACATTAAAAGAAAAAAATCATTGGGCATGAGCCAGCCACTATTAACATATTTAAGTTAGGTTGGCAGTATGTGCTTTACTCTCACAATTTGAAATCAACGGGATTTATATCTGGTTAACTTGGGTTGGATTATGCCCTTTGTGTTTTTCTGATCAGAAGTGCAATGTCGATTGAGAGCTTAACTTAATTAGAAATTAAAATGTGTTTACTGCTGTTTATACATACAGGGACATTTAGGGTCAATGGGATCTGCAGGAGAGCCAGGAATTCCAGGTTACGGGGTAGGATGCACTTCCTGAATGTCTGTCTCTACTTTCTGTTGAGTTTGTTGACTGCCGTCTATGAACATTGCGCTACATTTGTTATGGCCCATTGACTTGTGCAACAAATTCTTATACACCCCCCCCCCAATTTGGGTGCTGTCTCCCACTGGTGGGGGCCACTCGTCCACCCATTCATTAGTCAGAAAGGGGAGGTTGGTTACCATTGGCAGGAGGCCAGCTTAGCCAGGAGAGTTGGACAGAGCCACACCGCCATGTAAGTCGCACACGCAGCCTGGCATCAAGGCATGTGTGTGGATTGCTCTGCCCATTTGTCCCTTGTCTGCTTCAAGATGGCCATTCTGAATGAAGCCTATTGAAAGCTTCCAGTCTTCCCACAGCTATACTTAACTCTCTCTTTTTAAAAACTAAAAAAAATTATGCAGTTTGAATTAACCATCTATTTGTCATTTTTCAAGAAAATTACATTTTAAAAAATCAAACTGATACACCCACACATTAGATAGCTCCGTTTTATTTATTTATTGTTGGGAAACTTTCATTTTTCAAGAAAATTATCAAAACTGACAAACACATGTTAGATTTTATTTACTTCTTGTTGGGATTTTATTTTTATTTTTTACATATTGTCGGCCTCCCCCCTCATCGGTCGTTCAATAAGGAGGCCGAGTCATTTGCCTTTCAGTAGCTTTTATCAGTGCTCGTTATTTACAGTGAAGAGCTAAATCACATCATGTCTACTCGGTCACTAGCAGAATCCGGAAGTGGCGCACGACGATTTTGGCGCCAGCAGAGTAGCTTGGGGAAACGGAAGCGCCTCTTCCTCCTACGTGATCCTTCCGAGGAACAGCTGCTTCCACTCCCCGACGAGTCAGTCGTCAGAATAGGTGGCTGTTCCCTATAAGCACTCAGGGCTGGACTGGAAGGGGGAGGCAGATCCCTGACACATATATATTTATATTTACATATATATCTCGCCTTACTTCCGTCACGGATCAAAAGGTATCCTACGTCAATCCCAACAAGACCAGAAAACACATGTGGTAACTAAAACTGAATCCGGGCCTGTTGAAAACTGGTGGTTTCTATTCCCAAATGTTGTGGTCTATTGTCTTCAATTGTCCAACTACCCTGTTTGCCCGACATGTCACCTTGGACAGCATATTGACTACATGCAAACAGATTGCACACATGGCATGACATTTACCGTATGTTTAATTGTTTATTTTCCTAGGGTCACCAGGGCCAGCCAGGAGCTCCTGGCCCACCAGGAGCCAAAGGAGAGAAGGTATGAAGAGTAACAAGTGGTAGCAAATACCGTAGTTGACAGAGGTTGTTGCTGTTGGCTAGAAGTCTCGGAGGCTCACAAAATAAGCATATATTTTACACACATCCCTCCATCCACTTAGAATTGTAGAGTTGGAAAGCACCCCTGCAATGCAGAAATCTTTTGCCCAACGTGGAGCTCAAACCCACAGCCCTGAGATTTAAGATTCCCATCCTCTACTGACTGAGCTATCTCTGATTTTTACAGATTCTTATTTTAAAGCTATGAGGGAACAATAATGTGTGATGAGAAACCTCTGAAAATCGTTAATGAAATGACTTGGGTTGGGTTGCACACATTTATTTGCCAAAGCATAAATCCTCAGGTTCGTTTTACAGCATAGATGCACTGATGCTCAGCCATTCTGCGTGACTGATGACATTGTGCTGGGAGCAAGGCTCGTGTTGATTTTTCTAATCCATGTTGTCCCTGATGGAGCATACGCTGTGCGAGCTTTGATTCTTCCTGTCACACCATACTGTTAAAAGGAAAACAGCTCCATTTCCCTTATGGGGTATTCCGGAGCCCATATAGAGTCCTTAAGTGGGTTCCCTATCGGTAGGAGAAAATAGAGGCCAACCAGAGTATATTGAGAAGCAAAGCAGCTAGTAAGCCTGATCTTTATTAAAGGAAATGTTGCAACAGGGTCCCCACTCACCACACGCAGGAGGGAGGAGAATGCTGAACAATGGTGTGCAAGCCCTTACATAGACTTTTGAAATTGCCCACCCTGTAGCCCAAGACCACCCCTCAAACCATCATACATACATCACAGAAGGAGGTGGTCTACAGCAGAAATCCTGTCTGCCAGGATAGCTGATAATGGTCACTGATTGCATTACCTGGGCAGTCTGGCCATTCTTTTGTGATGGATAATACTTTAGTTCCTGAATCCAGGTCACAGGCTCACCCTATTCATACACAAATATGCCCTTAAGACAGGATTTGCAAGTAAAAAGGCATTGGGAAGGCTTTCCCTATTTGCCTACCTTACTGCAGAGGAATATTTGAGGTCATTGGGATAGTCAAAATATAGGGAATATATTTCAATTTTTCATGCATAGTTTACTAACAATACCCTGAGGCTTCATGGCCAATGAACCATTGATTTGTCTCTATTACAGGGTTACCCGGGGGAAGACAGCACAGTGCTGGGACCACCTGGGCCCATAGGTGAACCAGTAGGTCTTTCTTTATCCAGAAAACTATATACGTGATTCAGAATTGAAAAGTGTTCCCAAAAATTATACAGTTGCCTCCAGAGACTACACTCATGTTGTGCAAGGATGTGTGGAATTGGTGTAGTTGTTTTGAAATACGTATGTTTAGATTTCTACAGGTTCCAGCTTTTTTATTGCTACCAGCAACTGCATGTGGTTTTTTTGGAAAGCAGAAAACATAAGGGGTACCAAGGGGCTAAACCAGAAGTGTCACTAAATGTGTAATAAGAAACTGTGTCAGGGTTTGTAAGACATTTAATAAAAGGGGGGGGGGTTCACAGAGATAGCAGGGCACAGGGAGATGAGGTTTAATGTTTTCCTCCCCAGTCACAGTTCTGATGAGAATCGGACCTATTTTCAATGTCAAACAAACAAACAAACAAACAAACACACACACAAACCCAAAACCCTGTTCATAGTTTTTAACACTTTTAGTATCTCATCAAGTTTGACCCAAAGGTAATGTTAAATGTAGCATTTTAGAGGGTTCGAACTTCTGTATAAATGCTAAGTCTGACAAAGATTTTTAGCGTAGTAGCACCAGTAATTCAAAACATTGTTGCTATAGAAATCAGGCAGGTACCTACAATTCTATTTCATCACTTGTTCAAAACAATGTTGTTTTGCCTTTGTTTTTAGACAATTAATCTGGTTCCATGATGATAATCTGTTTTGCATTTTGTTATTTCCTAATTTTGTGGCATTTTGATAATTTATTGTACACAGAATGTTATTTTTAATGAGTTTGCAATTAAAAAAATTCTTATCAATAACTAAATTATGATTAGTGCTAATTTCTTGAAATTTTATGCCATATGAGGAAGAGTAAACCTACATTTTCGGTTTGTTTTTGTTTAACATATATGTGATTCAAAACCTCAACTAGCCATAGTGCAAATAATTTTAGATATCATTTATTGTATTGACTATGTTTGCTTTCCTTTCCTTTTCCTTTCTTTTTCTCTGTTCTCTCTCTTCCCGCTCCCCCGGCCTGCCCAAAGTTTCTTTTGAATATAAGTTCCTACTTTTTTATTATTATTATTCTAAAGCAGTCATATTTCAAAGAAATTTTAAACCATCTGGACTTCTTGTGGTTATTTCTCTAGGGCCCTATTGGTGAACGTGGAGAGAGAGGAGAACCTGGTGATTTAGGTTACAAGGTAGAATCCTGCTTTCATTTGTATTTATATGGGATGTACTCTTGTAATTTATTCATAACAGCAATAGAAAAAATCACTCTTTTGTACATGTGAACGCATGTTAAGTACAATATCACTAACATTATACTAACTTAAAAAGTAAAGGTACCCCTGACCATTAGGTCCAGTCGCGGACGACTCTGGGGTTGCGGCACTCATCTTGCTTTATTGGCCGAGGGAGCCGGCGTACAGCATGACTAAGCCGCTTCTGGCGAACCAGAGCAGCGCACGGAAATGCCGTTTACCTTCCCGCTGGAGGTTTACCTATTTATCTACTTGCACTTTGTGCTTATCTACTTGCACTTCGTGCTTTCGAACTGCTAGGTTGGCAGGAGCAGGGACCGAGCAATGTGAGTTCACCCTGGTGTGGGAATTCGAACCGCCGACCTTCTGATCGGCAAGCCCTAGGCTCTGTGGTTTAACCCACAGCGCCACCCGCGTCCCCTTACTTACCGGGGAGTAAATTCCGTTAAACTCAATGAATCTTTGTTCTATCTAGATATGAATAGAATTACTGTGTAAGTGATAATTTCAAAAGAGTAGATTACTGCCAAAAAAATTATGGACAGGATCTGATACTATAAGCTAATCAGAATTCAAGTTCAAGTGCATCAGGGTCACCACTGGAAAACTGGGTAAAGATTTGGGAACTGGCTGGATGAATAGGGTTAAAACTTGTTGGTACATCTGTGTTGCTTCCGTTCAGTTCTAATTGCCTTGCCCTGATCCTGAACCGCTTTGTTTGCTGCTGACCCTGTCTGAATAGAGATCCCTTTCTTACTTTCAGGTTAGAGCCTCTGCCTGTATGTGTTGGGCAGGAGCCAGGACAGATGAATAGGATCGAAGCCTGGGCCAAATGCTATCTGACAATGACCCCTTGGGATTGTGGGCAGTAGCATGGCTTTAAGACTTGGAAACGGTGTAGGGGTAGTGCAGATACAGACCATAAATAAGGATGCATAAAGGCATGTGAGCATTTTTCCACTGGCAAAAGCCAGATGGATGAACAGGTGGTTGTATAGAAGGTAGGAGAAAGATTTACCAGGCTATGAACCAACATGTGGAACAAAGGATTAACAGATCAATGCAATATGTTGCAATAGATGCTTTAGGACAAAACAGGTTGAATGGGGTGTATCTGGGGTACCTAATGTGGTCCCCTTCAAATGCTATGGGTAACAGCTCACGTCATCCCCAGCCAGCATGGTCGGTGGTCAGGGATTATGGAAGTGGTAGTCCACAACACCTGGGGAGATGGAATATATCTTGAAGACCAAGTTCCAATAAGGTGATTAATATAGTGAAATATATTGAAACAAACATGTTGGAGTACACCTTAGCTCCTCTCTCCAGAAACTGATAGTATTAGTTGCCTGCCCAATAATATGTTGCACTTCCTATTTCTAGGGTCACACAGGGCTTCCAGGACTTAGAGGTGCTGTTGGACAACAAGGGCCACCAGTAAGTCTCTTGTGAAGTAGGTTGACTTTGTGCTTTGATAAATATAATAAAACGAATGGTACTTCTATATTTGTTACCAGGTGGGAAATCCCTGTTCCTTTGCCTTGATGTCTTCTAGGCTTTATTCATATTACTTTTTTTTTTGCTTTTCCCAAAGGGTGAGCCAGGTGAACGTGGTGAACCAGGACTAAAAGGAGAGAAAGGATCTCAAGTAGGTAGAAAAGAGCAAGACACGTTTTTTTGGTGATATTTGAAATTAGAGCTCTGCAGCACTAGACAGACCAGCAGTTTCATTTATAAGCTTGCTTGTTTTGTTAGCTTGTTTCTGTCTCCAGAACCCATTAACTATAAAAGGAATATAATATGTTGCTGAAGCTACTCTGAAAGTGGGATATGTATTCATAATGAGGGTGCCATTTGCTGGAAAGTCCTTCTCCTTAACCCCATCTGTCAAATTTTACATAAAAAGGACGTTTTGAAAGAGGTACCTGTGAACTTTCAGAGGCAACTCTTCGGCCACTGTTGGTGAAAAAGCCTTGGGCAAGATGATGCAACAAGGCAGGTCTTATTAACCCCTTTAGCTTTGCATATCTTTGCATATTGCTCCTCAGGGATGAGGAACCTGTGGTCATCAAGACTCCAGCTTTTCCCATCCCTGCATTAGGTGATACCTGCTGCACTTTTCAGCAAAAAGTGGCAATGCAGAGGTCTAGGATTGGGTGCTGGAACAAGAACTCCAGGTGTTGATCTCAAGTGCAGGGAGCTTAATTTTCATTGTGCTGTGATATCTTGAGAGGCAGTTCCTAGAACGAAGCTGTTAGAAAATAAGCAGATGAAGATCTTAAGTGCTGACATCAATGATACATTGGGCAGCAGTATTTATGGACAGTTGCCTTTCTGGCTTCATTTATGCAGATACTTTTAACAATTCTCTATATTTTTTGTTGTGAAAATATGCTTCTTCCCTTGGGGGGTAATCCTTTTATTTTGTGACTTTAAAAGTAAACTCAGGAAGCCAGTTCTGGATGAGCGTTTGGGCTGATAAAGGCCATCATCAAAAGAACCACACAACAAACTCTGCATACCTTGCAGAACTTTTGCCTTGTTGTCTAGTTTTTACCAGCAGTTCCCCCCTCCTCTGCTCTCCAGCACATTTGGAAATAAGGTTAATTTCAAGAGCAGCGATGTGGCATTTGGGGGCTACTACTCTTGGGCACGGGGAGTTTGCTATCCCACTGAGCATGCACGAGATCCATAGGAACTCTCTGGATTCTGGTCATGGTACAAATCCATTTGAGCTCATTTGTAAAGAAGGTACATACATGTTTGGCGTAATATGTATTGGGCAAGTTCCAGAGCGCCAAGTATAAATGTTCCACTTCTGAATAATACTTTGAATTGAGGCTACAGTGAAAGCTGCCCAAGAAATGCTATGCTCTGCCACAGAGTGACTTTTAATATGTTTTTAAAGGGTTGCATAAGGAATGGCTTTTAATATCCCCATTGCACCTTCATACTTCCACTTTCCACCAAGTCTTGCTGCAATAAAGTTGTTTTCTGAAGGGTATGTGATAATCTGTGACTCAAAGCAAAACCACATTTTATTAACTTGCATATCTCAGTAGTTCTGTAAAGCCTGCACTGTGATCACAAGCCGCTTTGGCAGGGTGTGCGTAATATAGAACTCCAAATCCACAGCCTCTTTGGACTTCTTTCAAACTTTCTATGATGTCCCTTAGGCTGAAATTTTATATCAGAGTTTTATTCCTAAAAATAGTTTTAACAACCAGAAGCCTAATGAAAAATGCACATCTTAAGACTGCAGTTAAACCTGGGTCCATAACTTGAACCATACTGTGCTGCTAAGTTCTGCAAAATACATCACGTAGAACAGGAATCAAAATAATAAATGAACTGCTTTTCCTTTACATGGACTCCAAATTGGTAACAAATGTAAAATTGCGTAGGAGGGTTCATATCCAATGTTCATAAGAGCCTACTTGATCGGGCCAATAGCCCATCTAGTCCAGCATCCTGTTCTCACAGTGGCCTATGGGAAACCTGCAAGCGAGACCCGGCCACAAGAGCACTCTCCAGTAACTGGTATTCAGAAGCATTAGTTCCTCCAACTATGGCTCGTAGCCATTGATATACTTCTCCTCTATGAATTTGTCTAATCCTTTTTTTAGAGCCGTCTATGTTGGTTGACACCCCTGCCTCCTGTGGGAGCAAGTTGCATAGTTTATAAACTATTGGTTCAGCAAACCTTGCAAATTCCTCCCTCCTCTCATCAGTGCAGCCATGAAGAAGAGATAGGAGCATTTGCTTCTTTTTAAAAAATAACTGCAGATTTGCTTTTAACCTAAACAGTGTTTTATTGAAACAAATCATTTTCTTAAACTCTGGTTTTAAAGTTGGCTTGTTCCATCAAACCCTAGTTAATATTAACCACAGTTTGTTGGGTTCAGATGACCCTGCAAACTGTGGCTAGTCAAAAATGGAAGCAGAAGCTTGCAAACTCACAGCCGTGAGGCTCACCTAGGTTTGTCCTTAGAATGCACTGGGGTTTAGCATTACCTCCAAAGCAGGGAGGGGCATGTGTATAATCCTGTTTCCCCCCCCTATAAACATACACACAGATTTAGAAATGAGATTGTGTGACCCAGCCCAGCGTGCTTTATCTTCAGTTTATGGATATTGCAATTTTAACGTCGGGCGGGCAGCAGCTGTGATTCAAAAGACAATGATGCATAATAATATAGCTTACGTTTATAACAAAGAAGCTGCTGTAGAAATTAATTATCGTTAAGTAAAATGACACTGTCCTGGTTTCTGAATGAACCATGGTTTCAGCCCTGGTTAGTAAGCAGATATTAAACCAGTTTTCCTGGCTTGGATGACACAGGACTCTTCTTTTACTCAGTCTTTAGCACTGAAGCAGTATGTATTCTGGCGGGGGCACAATTTGTTCTTGGGCTAATATAAAGCAATTAAAAGCTGAAAGTACTCCAGTGATGTTTCATTTATTAATATGAAATACCACAAACCCATAAATAGGGGACATTTTTTAAAAACAAAATCCATTTTAACTGACCTGTGAGCGACATGGATGCAATTCTGTCTGGCCCATTCATGCTCTCTCATAAATGACATATTGCTGAAACAGAATAACATCGGGGAAATGATAATGTGCTTTTGTGAATGAATGCGGTGCTCTGACAGATTTTGTACTCAAGTAGAAAGAATATCCAGCCAGTTTATGATCTTAGATTCACCTGGAACTGAAGTGATTATTGTGTTCTTTGACCCCAGTGCTAGATAATAAATATGCTCCTAGCTTCTAGTCTGCTTTTATGTTTCATTGGCTTTGTCAGTGAACACATGTTTTGAAATTTCTAGGGTCCCGCTGGGAAAAAAGGAATGAGTGGTCAAGCTGGGAAACCTGGGATGTCTGTAAGTAAGCAAAATGTTTTATTAGTCACACACTAGATTTCAGGTATCAGGTACCCACCGCAAGTGCAAGTATCCCAGTATTGGGAAGTTTTAAATGTTTGACATTTTATTATATTTCTCTGGTATATGTGCTGGAAGTCTCCCAGAGTGGCTGGGGAAACCCAGTCAGATGGGTGGGGTATAAAAATAGGAGGAGGAGGAGGAGGAGGAGGAGGAGGAGGAGGAGGAGGAGGAGGAGAAGAAGAAGAAGAAGAAGAAGAAGAAGAAGAAGAAGAAGAAGAAGAAGAAGAAGAAGAAAGCAGGAAGAAGAAGAAAGCAGTGACATGTAGTGATGAAAAACAGCTAATCAGATGGAATTATATTCACTAACATGCAAAGTAGAAAAATTGGTTTAAATTGTACCATGTGTATATTTCACCTTTATATCTCAGTTCTATGCATGTTTACTTGGACTGTGCTTAATGGGGATTTCTGCCTAGTTAGTGTGTTTGGGATTGCAGTTCATAAAGTCTCTGTTGTAGTCCTAGACATGCCTACAAAGGGCTGGTCGCTTTTTCCCCTGCCCCTGCAATCTTTCCTGCGAAAGCCCACTCTTTATCACTGAATCGGAACATATGGTAGTTAGGGTTTTCCGCAAATTGCCGTTTGCTCTGATTCAGTGATAAAGTGCAGGGAAAACACTAGGGGGGAGAGAGAGAGAGAGAGAGAGAGAGAGAGAGAGAGAGAGAGAGAGAGAGAGAGAGGCATGCTTGGACACAGTGCTTTAAATCATGAACCTGTTCCTAGATACAAAAGGAAGCCCTAAGATTTCAATGGTAATTTGTAATGAAACCCACAAGTGGGGCGGGGGGTGGGATCTCCCTGGCACATTTTCAAGTATTCCCCCCCCCCTCCGGGAAAGTCCTCTAATATAGATCTTTCCTCTTTTCTGATTTTTTCCATAGTTGCATGGTTGTGTGCAACATATTTCTTCTTCTGCTACAGAAACTGAATCGCCTGGATGGAAAGAGTGGTTGTAGTTGATGTTACTAGGTGTTGCACTTTAGCAGTCCTACTGATTAAAAAAAAAGGCATTAGCCAGTATTATTTCCCTAAAACAAAAGGAAAATCCATAATATAAAGTATCTCCATCCAGAGAGGAAACATATCTAAAAACAAATTAAAGTTGTCTGCTCTCAAACTTAAGTAACTTTCTCGAGGTATATAACTGTACTTTTTTGGAATTGTGTAAAATCATGTTTAGCATAGCTTAGTTGCAAATAGTGTGCTGTTCAGGGCTGTCCTAATACATCTCAAATTTATTTCAGGGTATACCTGGTCCTTTGGGTCAGAAGGGTGTACAAGGCTATCCTGGACCAGAGGGCATTGCTGGGAATCCTGGAAAGGCTGGCTTACCTGGACAACAGGGCCTTCCTGTGAGTAATACTTGCATGGTTGTTTTCCACATGAAAAAGTCTTTAAATATTCCCAGTGCATCATAAACACCTGTAAGCAAGAACCATATGGAAGAAGGGAATTCCATAATTTCCTCCTGCCCTAGTGCCACCTCTCCCTGAGGGCCAGCAGCACTTGTTTGAGAAGTAGCTACATCATTTGTTTGCCAGTATGGTTCTTGTTCCATGCCAGTACGTTTCCAAGCACAATTCAAAGTGTTGGTGCTGACCTTTAAAGCCCTAAACGGCCTTGGCCCAGTATACCTGAAGGAGCGTCTCCAACCCCATCGTTCTGCCCGGACACTGAGGTCCAGTGCCGAGAGCCTTCTGGCGGTTCCCTCACTATGAGAAGCCAAGCTACAGGGAACCAGGCAGAGGGCCTTCTCGGTAGTGGCACCCGCCCTGTGGAACGCCCTCCCACCAGATGTCAAAGAGATAAACAACTACCAGACTTTTAGAAGACTTCTGAAGGCAGCCCTGTTTAGGGAGGTTTTTAATGTTTAATAGATTATTGCATTTTAATATTCTGTTGGAAGCAGCCCAGAGTGGCTGGGGAAACCCAGCCAGATGGGCGGGGTATAAATAATAAATTATTATTATTATTATTATTATTATTATTATTATTATTATTATTATTATTATTATTTAGGCCCAACTATGCAGAATCATCTCACATACTGCAATGGGAACATATTAATCAGATTCGGCCACCTTTCTGCACAACATTAGTGGCTTTTTCTTTCTGCAATAGAAAATGAGTTCCAGGAGCCCCAGTCTGTTTTAGAGTGGTCAGGTGCAAAAGACACAGAGCTTCTGTAGCTTCACAACACCTGGATAGCTCAGCTGGTTAGAGCATGGTGCTGATAATGTCAAGGTTGCAGGTTTAATCCCCGTACGGGACAGCTGCATATTCCTGCATATTCGCAACCCACCTTTCATCAACACAGATACCAGGGCAGGATACAACTGCTGAAACACCACTTTCTATGTATGCAGGAACCCTGGCCAGTTTCACACCCGATCACCCTAGTCTGCTTTGATCTAGGGCCTTATTTCTCTAAGTCATTAGGGGGTTGCAAACTTTGTGCTTATTTATGAAATGTTAAAAGTTAATTTCTAAGTAACAATGTTTTTCAATAGACAGCATGTCCTCATTTTAAATAATATTGTTAATATCACCATCATTTAATCACGTTTCCGAGCACAATTCGAAGTGTTGGTGCTGAAGGAGCATCTCCACTCCCATTGTTCAGCCCAGACACTGAGGTCCAGCTCCAAGGGCCTTCTGGCGGTTCCCTCACTGCGAGAATTGAGGTTGCAGGGGACCAGGCAGAGGGCCTTCTCGGTAGTGGCGCCCACCCTGTGGAATGCCCTCCCATCAGATGTCAAAGAAATAAACAACTATCTGACTTTTAGAAGACATCTGAAGGCACCCCTGTTTAGGGAAGCTTTTAATGTTTGATGTTTTATTATGTTTTTAATATTCTGTTGGGAGCTGCCCAGAGTGGCTGGAGAAACCCAGCCAGATGGGCGGGGTAATAATAATAATAATAATAATAATAATAATAATAATAATAATAATAATAATAGAGACCAACTAAGTTTGTTCTTGGTATGAGCTTTCGTGTGCATGCACACGAAAGCTCATACCAAGAACAAACTTAGTTGGTCTCTAAGGTGCTACTGGAAGGAATTTTTTTATTTTATTTTGTTTTGACTATGACAGACCAACACGGCTATCTACCTTTAACTAATAATAATAATAATATACCATAATTATTTAGATAACAATTCATAGGATGCCATCGTTGTTGTTGTGTAAGAGTGCATGCAGATAGATGTACGAAGATGTGTGTAACGAGCATGGCTACTTTGAAAAAACAAAAGCATGTGTTTGGCATATTGCTCAAAACAAATGGAGCCAGTAGTTGATGTGACTATGTGTAACTTGCTTGTCCAAGGGTAACAGAGGAAGCGTGGGACTAGCTGGACTGGCAGGATATCCTGGAACTCAGGGACCAAAGGGGTTACCAGGTATGCCAGGAAACACTGGACCACCAGGACTAAAGGTACTTCGAATGGGGAGCTTCTCAAGCCGGCTGGCACTGTGTTTGAAATCCTTCTGCCCGCTCATTCGGAAGTAATATCAAAGGCAGAATTGCAGCTTGTACCAAAGGTTATGCACCTGGTATTGTGGAAGTAGGATCCTTCCCTCTCTGAAAATGCATGTATGTAAGCTGCTTTAAAACAAAAGGGTTTTCCTTATAGGGCTTCCCATTTGTTTGTTTGTTTGTTTGTTTGCTCTTTACAAACTTTCGCAGTTCACACTAGTATTTTATAGGATCACAAGGGCGACCTGTGAAATTTGAAAGCCCTAATTAGTCTAGGATTGGTACAGACATTTCTTCAGCCCCAGTGCAAATTGAGCTCTCTCTCTCTGAATTTACTTCAGGAGCAAGACAAGGCTTTTTGAAAGGGTAAAAAAAGAAAGAAAGAAAAGAGCATTTAATTTCCCAGCGGTTTGGAAAGAAAGATAGGCACAGCCTGCTCTCTGTACCAAAGGGAAGGCCAATTAGTTTGTACTAATTGCCTCGAAAGAGACTGATTTCTGTTTTTATGATAAGTGAATCAAACTTAAAGTGAACTACTGGAGGAGGGGAGGGGGTAATTGTAACTGTCATTATAATTGCATTTGTTAATACTGTGGAGGAATGTGGGGTTGTCAATTTATTGGTTGCTATATTTGCCAGCTGGGAGCACATTAAAACAGCAAAGTAACCCTAACTCCCTGCTTAGGGGATCCATGGAACTTTGGATCCTTTGGCCTTTACTCAGTTTACATGCCTGGTGGACTGGGTATTAGGGTGTTCTTCTGCCAGGTTTGAAAGGAGGAGTTTTATTTTATTTCAGCAGCATTAGCTTTGCTTTTATGAACACGCAATGCAAGAAGTCTCATCGTTCAGTCCAAATTAGCTGACAGTTTTTTGCTTTTTTTTTTGAAATTCACCAAACAGAAAATGAGGGGCCAAAATTAATGACATCACACAAACAACAACAGTTGTCCACCACCATTATCAAGATCAGGCTGATATGTCTTATTCAGATCCTTAGCACAGTTTTGAAATAATCCTTTAATCGCTGAATTTCAGAATCAGGGTGAATTCTGCATCAGCAATCATTACCTATGATTTCTTCATGAAGAAATTCCGAGGCACCGTATGCTTCTCCTGTATAAGAATAATAATGAATGCGTACTTTCCGTCTTGTTGCAGGGTGAACCAGGGCTTCGGGGTCACCCAGGAAAGCAAGGTAAAAGAGGTCACCCTGGGACGCAAGGTGATCAAGGCCCCCCGGGAGATCCTGGCCTCAAGGGGCATGCTGTATGTACCGCCTGTTGTATGTAAAACAGTTCTTAGTACCATTCAAGTGCAATTTCATATATTAATCTTCCTATCTGCTAATATTCCAGGGACAATCTGGAGATCATGGTTTGATGGGATTTCAGGGATTCCCAGGTCCCAAGGTATGTGCTCACTTTGACCCCAGTCCCAAAGCTAAGCATCTTTACATCCCATTAAATGGGAAATCGTTAAGCATGTCCTTAACCCTCCCATTGGAGCGAATGGAACTAACACGTTCTTAAACTTTGTGTGGCTGGATCATGTCCTTTTTTAAAGCTGAACTGTAAGCCATCTGTCGTGCATGAAAGATCTTCAGCGGGCACTTCTTAATTGCCCTGAGACTGGAGAGCAAAGGAATAATATTTCACTTTATGAAATAACTACAGTAATTTGACTGGAAGTGCATTGTCTGTTGAGGCTGACTTTTTTCACCATATCAGAGGTCTAAAGAAGAAGATTGCAGTATATAACATTTCATATTTTATATTAGTTTCACTTTCTTTAACTTTTTTTTTTAAGACGAATGCTTTTTTATAAAGTGTATCAGATGTACTATGACTAATCTTTTTCTTTTCATTTTTTAGGGTCCTGAAGGTGACCTCGGTTTAATTGGAATTTTGGGACCTAAAGGCCCGGTAGGACAAATAGTAAGTGATTCTGTCTGTTAACAAACTTACTGTTCACTGTACAATCTTAACTGACATCTCTGCAGTTCCCATGGGTTTGTAGTGAAAACTCATACCACTTTCCTCCTATGCCAGCAGATAAGTAGGAACAACTGAATTCGTGGACAGGTGACCCAGAGCAGAATTTGCGAGAGTTGTACGTTTACACCTTGGTTGACCCTGGTTGAGGCAGGGTCAGGTGACCTGCTTCTGACAGCAAATTTGGGGGTTACCAAGGGAGGGTAGCACATTATTTAATTCTAATCACCGTGGAGGCGAAATTTGCTTTTCTGCAAGATTTAATGAATTAATCAGCACCATTGAATCTTTAACAATAGATAATCCTGTTCCCCCACACAATCCCCAGCAATTAACTAGCCATAACATTTCAGAACTTGCCAAATGGATCGCTGTGCAAGCTGCACAGGCATACCAGTTAAAGATCACTTTCTCTTATTACAGGTAATGGTATTGTTTGTCTGTTAAGCTGAAAATTACGTCACATATAGATAGGGCTCTTAGATAAACAGCAGAGGTCAAGTTCCTTTCAGTATTCAGGTGTTCATAAATGCATGTTCAAAAATACAATAGATTTGGTGTGCAAATGAAAGGGATGCAAACTTATCTTGCCTATTTGCCCTTCTTATATCCAGAAACAGAACTGGCCTTATCTGAACATGAATTTCATCTCATATCATTTCACTATTGTTTAATTTTCACCAGGCACGGAATTGTATGTTCTTTAAATAGTCAAATGTCACGCAGCACAGTATTGTCGTTCATTTATTGGTCTGAAAATTTATTTGCATTTTGTTTTTAGGGAAACATTGGCCCTGTCGGTAATGAAGGCATCATAGGTCCAGCAGGCAAACCTGTAAGTGCTTGGTCTTTCCCAGCATTGCTTTTCATCGTATGAAGGTTTCCACGCTTTGAACAACAAATAGATGAGAACTCTTTTGCATTGTAACATGCATGCAAGATAAAAGACTTGTTTTGTAGACGAGAACACGAGAGCACTGATTTCCCTTAATAATCGAACCTTTGCCAACCTGGTGTCCTCTGGACATCCATCAGCCCCAGCCTAAATGGGCAATAGCAAGGGATGTTGGGAGTTGTAGTCCAAAACATCTGGAGGGCGCACCAGGTTGGCAAAGGCTGCTATAATCCGTAAGTATTGCTGCTCAGTTCGTTCAGGTGGTATTGAGCCGTTCCAATATATCTGCACAAATGTTATGCATAAGTGAAGTTAGATATCCTTCTGTTCTGTAGAAATGAATGGTTTGTTCACAGTGGAAAACACATTGAAATAAATGGTTTCTGGGGTGACTATAATTCACTGTATTTTGGGGGTTTTAAGATGACATGTATTTCTTTTAATTTCAGGGACCCAGGGGTGAAAAGGGATCCAGAGGCGAAATGGTACGTGAAAATAAAGTTTGTAATGTTAAAAATAGGGTAGGATGCACAATATATGGGACACAGCATGTTTGGGATGATTTCTGCTCCACCCACATCCTGCAAATGTACCAATTTGGGGGGAGGGATCATAACCTCCTTACTAATTCCTTGTTTTCAATAAGTTGTGGGCTGTGTTTATCTGCATCTTTTCTGGTTCAGTATTCTCCACACTGATCGGCCACAGCTTTCTAGGGTTTGTTATGTACTGAGTTGAATAGGATCCAAAGTGCAGCAGTCTGATTGGTCCTAGAACAATAGGATTCAGAATGCAGCAGTCTGATTGGTCCTAGAACAATAGGATTCAGAATGCAGCAGTCTGATTGGTCCTAGAACAATAGGATCAAGAATGCAGCAGTCTGATTGGTCCGCAGGAGCCACCCAATCCAGCTCCAGGTGGAAGTGAATCCACAACCTGATTGGACTACAGGAGTATCCTGGAATTAGCCAATCACGTGGGGCCCATTGTGTAAATAATGTATATAAAGCAGATGTTCTGGGGGAACATTCATTCCTCGCTACTATGAGCTGAATAAAGAGCATGAAATCCACACTCGACTCCGAGTATATTTCAGGTTTTAGGCAGGGCTCTTACCTAGATGCCAGGAATTGAACCTGGGAGTTTTTACATGCAAAAACCACTCACCTACAGTGCTTCCTGTAACATCAAGATTACATAGCTTCTGGGGACAGAAGTGCAAGTGGTAGATGTGCCTCTGCGTAGCCAGGAATTGTAGAATGTCACCGGAAACATTAATTATGCTTGCAGCTGCAGTGTAGTAATAGGGGCTTTTTGTTGAGAGCATCTTTAGGTGACACTTGTTAATATGTTCACAGAATAGTAACTAAGTCCAGCAGCCAGCAGCACTCAGACTAATCCTGAACAATGTTGTCACTGCAGTGACTGGAGCGAAGATCAGGATCAACCCAGCTTTAAAAGCAACCTGTGAAATTCAAGATTTGTTCAGGGGTCTTGAGACACTTATCTCGGATTATAGCATAGATGACTGGAACAGCAAAATGTCTTGGGCCAACCCTGGTAAAGTGACCTTATTGAGATTTATTTTAGTTCTAAGGGATGGAGCAACATAGGCCAGAGAGTACAGACTTTTTCCTTTCTCAGAAATGCCATCTTCAATGCCAAATCCTTGCAGCTCAAACTTACTTGAGAGCAAAGTAATTATCAGAGACCTTTTGGAACCATGGTACATCCCAATGTCTTTCCCACATAAGAACCCGCAGTAGTCTGGTCCTAATAACTTTCAAGTTCGTGGCAAACCTTCAAAACAACCACTGGTTTCTCTGACCGTTACTGTTTGCGTTTTCGGCAGCAGACATGTTCCATGCATTACCAGAAGTAAATTCTTCTGTGTTCTTGATATTTTTATGGATGTTCAGTGTCCGAAGATGCTCCTCCTCCTCTTCATCCTTTTTGCCTGATAGTCTACTTTGGTGTCACATAAACACGTCTTCCTCTTAATGGATCTTTCCAGGGCGTTTCAGTGGAAAATAGGCGTCTCTGTGTCATTTAAGTACTCTTTTTGCCTTTGAAATTGTGCACCGCTGGCAATTAGCAATTTCCTTCCATCACGAATTCATTGCGTGAGCCACTTGTCAGAAAAGGGGAATGCGACTGTTGGCAGCACAAAGCAATTAGCTTTGCCTTTACAGCCAGGGGAAAAGTTCTATTTCCATGTATTTTCACCGACATCAAATAATTTTCATTCAGCCCTGTACTGAGTCTGAACACATTCCTTTGAAGCAAAGAAAACTGTTGGCATCCTTCCTAGATGCCCGATTACTTTTAACACGGAATGGTATTAGGATTTCTGAGCAGAGCAATTAAAAACAACAATAAATAAGAAAGGGGTAGCCTTATTTTTCTATGAATAAACAAAAAGTCAAAAGTATACTGTGTTTCCTGGAAACAATATTTTTTGTCAGTTCAGTACTGACAAGGAGAGTGTACAGCAAAAAATATGCAGTGCAGAAAAAGCATGATCATGCTTCTCTGAGTTTCAGGATGGTCTTCTGCTCACATTTTGAGGGGGGGGGAACCAAGTACATCAATAGTCAGAAAATGGTAACTGAGTCTGAAAAGATTGGATACAAGGGCGAGGGGAGCAAACTATAATGGAGACCCCAAGAGTTCTATAAGAGGTATAATATATCTCAAACCTCTCTGTCTTCTTTTCAGTATTAGAAAGCCAGGCTGCATACACAATATACATTTAAGACAGACCTTTGACTTCCCCCAAAGAATCTTGGGAACTATAGTTAACCCCCTCACAGAGCTACAGTTCCCAGCACCCCTAACAAGCTACAATTCCCATGATTCTTTGGGGGAAAGCCATGTTCTTTAAATTTATGATGCATACTCAGCGTCACATAGCTATCCTGTTCTGGTCCTGTGGAAGAGCCTGCAAAGCAAAGCTATGGCAAAGTTCTTCTTCTCTTGAGTTCAATGGCATTGAAAGGCCAGAGGAAAGGCCCTATTACTGCCACCTACTGACCTGTAGTGTTGTGGTTTTATTATTTTAATTTTATTAAATATTTTCTGTGGTTTTTGTTTTATGGTTTGTATCTATGTCTGGAGAGCACACAGACTGCAGCCAGCTGTCGTGCTGCATCCTGGGTGGTCCTACCCAATAATAGGGTTGGACAGACCAGAAATGAGACCACAGAGTGACACTGAGGCTTCTGAAGCCTTGCGATGCTTGTACAGACAATCATTTTTGAGTTTCTGCGACGTAAACAGGGAGGCAGAGCAGATAAGGGAAACTGGTGTAGCAGAGAAGGCGATAGATAAGCAGAGGAAGTAAGACTGACAGAGGAGGAGGAGAAAAGAGGGAGACTTGAGGGGGAGGATCAAAGAATTGTAGAATTGGAAGGGACCCCAAGAGTCATCTAGTTTAATCCCCTGCTATGCAAGAATTTCAGCTAAAGTATCTAGGGGTCTTAGTATGGACCACAAGTTTAACATTAGAGCGTGGTGCTGATGATGCCAAAATTGCAGGTTTAGGACAGGTATGGAACAGCTGCATATTTCTACATTGCAGGAGATTGAATTAGATTATTCTCAGGGTCCCTTCCAACTCTACATGGTTTTATGAGCCAACAGTGTGGTACAGCAGCAACAACAACAACAAAAACACCTAATGCTATTCCAGGCTCCATCAACAGACAAATAGTGTCCCAAACAAGGGAAGTCATAGTCCTGCTCTATTTTGTGTTGGTCTGACCACTCTTGGAATACTGTGTCCAATTCTGGGCACCACAGTCTAAGAATGATATTGACAAGCTGGAACGTGTGCAGAGGAGGGCGACCAAGATGATCAAGGGTCAGGAAACCAAGCCTTATGAGGAACGGTTGAAGGAATTGGGTATGTTTAGCCTGGAAAACTGGTTGGACAGTGTTCTCGAAGCTACCAGCATGAGTTTGACCAAACTGTGGGAGGCAGTGGAAGACAGGAGTGCCTGGCGTGCTCTGGTCCATGGGGTCATGAAGAGTCGGACACGACCAAACAACAAAAACAGGAGAGTGAGACGAGATATGACAGCCATCTTCCAATATCTGTCTCCGGGAAGATGGAGCAAGCTGGTTTTCTCCTGCATTGGAGGCTAGGATCCGAACCAATGGATTCAACCCATCCCATGGCACAGCATGTAGACATTATAAGGGGAGGTGTTGCTTCTCTATATGACATGCTTATTTAATTTTCTGAAAAACACACACAGTGTACATTATACATGACTAATAAAGTAATAATACAAATTTTAATAAATTGTGGGGTTGTTGTTTTTTTACTAACGGGCTGGCTGGTCGAAAAATACACAGAATTGCTTGCTCGTGACATGCTTTAAAGTTTAAATCCTTTATTAAACCATTTTAAAATGCTAAATGCACCCACAGTATTCACAGGGGGTGGGACTGGATGAACAGAGAACTTCAGTAATTGAGTCGTATTGGGCTGACACCTTCGACAGAAAGCTTACTCAGTTTTTTAAAAGTACACAGACTCGCTTTAAAAAGTATACAGCAACTCAGACAAATGGTCTACAGTGCACTAAGAAATCTTTGTGTAGGTCATAGCTAGTAGAGAATAGCCTTTGTCGTCCTGGTCCATTTTACGGCTAGTTTAATATATGCATTAAACATGTCAGTCTTCTTTGTAAACTGCATTTCATTCCAAGGAGGTATATAGAGATTTATATTACTTTTTTAAAAAGAAAAACTATATTTCATGCATTTTTATCATCTCTTTTTACTCAGGGACCTCAAGGACCACGAGGCCATCCAGGTCTACCTGTAAGTGAATAATACATTATTTTAAAGTTTGCATAACTGCATAATTGTACGAACCACTCTCACATGGTGTTTCCCTCTCTCCTACCTTTTAGGGTCCGCCAGGGCCACCTGGTCCAAGAGTAAGTTGGATATGTTTTCTATGATGGTTTCAGCATTGAATAGTAAAAGAGTTAGGGCACTATCCTCTAGAACTTCTGTAAGGTAAAGGGACCCCTGACCATTAGGTCCAGTCGTGTCTGACTCTGGGGTTGCGGCGCTCATCTCGCTTTATTAGCCGAGAGCCAGCGTACAGCTTCCGGGTCATGTGGCCAGCATGACTAAGCCGCTTCTGGCGAACCAGAGCAGCACACGGAAACGCCGTTTACCTTCCCGCCAGAGCGGTTCCTATTTATCTACTTGCACTTTGATGTGCTTTCGAACTGCTAGGTGGGCAGGAGCTGGGACCGAGCAACGGGAGCTCACCCCGTCACAGGGATTCAAACCGCCGACCTTCTGATCAGCAAGCCCTAGGCTCTGTGGTTTAGATAATAGTGACTTCTGTAGTCACTATTAAAAAGGGGTGGTGGTATTGGGTTGTTGTTGTTGTAAAAGATTTATATACCATCCTTCATTAAAAGATCTCAGGGTGGTTGACAAGATAAAAACACAGATAAAACACAAATAAATAGTTTTTTTAAAAAAACAATACCCCCCAAAAAAAACACATTTAAAATGCTGCAGAACATTAATCAGCCAAAGGCTTGGTACTGAAGATGCCAGACGAACTCTCCCTGGGGAGAGGAATGTATTTCGTGTTCTCGTTTTTGTATCTTTATGTTGCAAACCGCCATGTGATCTTCAGATGTAGGGCGGTATACAAATTTAATAAATAATAAGAACAATGAGTGGGAGGTGGACAAGAGTACCCTTGCCCAGCCGCCATCCCTTTCAATGGAGCACGCCTAGGAGGAGATTCTGGAGGACTCCGCCCACTGAGCCTCTTGGGCAGGGGTAGACAACCTAAGGCCCATGTAAAATATTACGCATCATGCTGTTCCTAGGGATCCTTCCTAAAAGGCGGTATCATATTAATGCACGCTAAGGGTAGATCCATTGAAACCAATGGATTTAAGTGAATCATGGCTGACTTAAGTCCATTGCATCTACTCCGAGTATTGCGGAAATGTGTCCACCCAAAGTATTTCACGCTTTTAAAAAACCCTTCTCCCTTCCTTGCCACATTTTGTTCTTTTTAACCAGTATCCACCAGTCACAACTTCACAACAAGCCTTAATGTGTGATTAATGGCAGTTCCCTGCATTGCAAGGCACAAACTACCTTGAAGCATAGAAATGGCAATTGTAGGAATTGCAAGCAAGCCTGGAAGATTATAGTAAAATTAGCACACTCTCCTCACTCCCCCCCCAAATGCCATCTCTTTTTTATAATATTTTTAATTAGTTTTCAATTACAGTAAAATAATAGCCTCATTATAACAATAACAATTTATAATACAATTATTAATACCAATCGTTCAAATACCAAATTATATAATTTAGATAAAGCGGCCCCCCGCATGCTAG
Source organism: Darevskia mixta (assembly GCA_034641385.1). Classification (NCBI taxonomy): domain Eukaryota; kingdom Metazoa; phylum Chordata; class Lepidosauria; order Squamata; family Lacertidae; genus Darevskia; species Darevskia mixta. Next base: position 7,194,385 of record JAWWNH010000029.1, read on the forward strand.
ATTTGCTGGTTTGCTGGTTTTCTTTATTCCTGTGTTCCAAAATCTTACTAATTTCAATTGCATTCCGGTCCTCATAATAATCCCTTTTACAACAACAGCAATATTGATACACTTTGGCAATAAGTATTTTAATTATGTGGCAGGAGCCGAAGAATGTGTGTAATTAATTTCTGATGTTCTGATGGTTTGTTTGTTATGCTGCTGATATTAAAATGTTTGATTATATACAGAAGCAGATTGACATCAGTGCTGCTATTCAAGCCTTGATTGAATCCAATGCTGCAGCACAGATGGAGGTAAAAATGTTTGCATGTTTAGCTCGTCACGTTATGTATACGTGTTATAAAAGTCGCTTCACTGATAAGCAGTATGTCTTCACAAATATTTAATTTACCACACATTTACAAATATCATACTACAGTGGTACCTCTGGTTGCGAACGGGATCCGTTCCGGAGGCCCGTTCGCAACATGAAAACCTGAAGCGCCATATCTGCACAGGTGCGCGGCGTGATTTGACGCTTGTGCGCATGCGCGAAGCACTATTTAGCGCTACTGTGCATGCGCAAACGGCGAAACCCGGAAGTAACCCTTTCCGGTACTTCTGGGTCGCCGCGGGACGCAACCTGAAAAAACACAACCTGAAGCAAACGTAACATGAGGTATGACTGTACTTGGTAGGGGCAGGAATAATGAGGGGAAAACTATACATATAAACACCACAGGATATAGAGAATAAGTTTTGTAGCTGAGTCTTTGAGACCTCTGGCCTAAATACTCAGAACGTTATGCAATAGCGGTCTGCTTAATTGGAAACACATTATATGAATGAAGTGTTTTTTGTGAGGCTGCAACTTGAGATAGGTACGCACACAGCGCAAAGCGTAGTTTATAAAATGTACTGATGGCTTTTCTTCGGACCTTACCACTCCATCAGAGGTTGTTTCGTTGCTGCCGTTCATACAATAAATGTGCTTGTGGGGTCAGTCTTCGTTGTGGGGGGATGGAATGATGTTCTTCTGCAGAGAGTTCCCAATTTGTCAGAAATCAGACCCCAAGGTTCAGATTCTGGGAAACGCTGTTCTTCCAAACACATCCACCACCATTACGATCACTGTGTGAAATACCGGTAACTAAATAAATATCTCAACCCTATGTCATTCCTGAGTCATTTGATGATTTTTAAAAAAAATTAATTCAACCTACTTTAAGGGACAAAGCACCCATCTAACCTTTGAAGAAGTGGTGGTTTCTTTCCCTTCTTCATTTCACAATTCTTATTGCCCTCTAGGATAGGAAGGCAAATCTGCATTATTATTATTATTATTATTATTATTATTATTATTATTATTATTTTCCTTAAAAGGAAAAGCAGTATTCCTATTTACTGCAGCAGCAGCAGCAGCAGCATCCAGTCTCTTGTTTCCTTCCATGCGCCATTATGTATGGGAAGGATCTCATGCTATTGCCTTAGAATAGTGATTAGCTTCCGGTTCCGGCTGCTGGCTGGAGAGGTCGGGGGGAACATCGCTCTGATGTTCCCTGCCCGAAAAGGGGTGAAAGGGGTGTCTTGAGACAGCGCCTCAGCCCCCAAAACTCCCGGGAAGGGCGTCCCGGGACCGGTCGGTCCGGCGGTGGTTCGCGGGGCTTCCCTCCTCCCGAGGAGAACCTAATAAGGGACTCCGGGACGCGAGCGGGGGGAGCCTGAACCCTTTGGATCTGAGAACATCTATCCCCCTGACGGGCGCAGCTGCCAGATCTCTCCTGATCGTGCGCCGGGATTTCTCCTGCCAAATTATCAATTCGGACCTGAAGATTGTGAGTAAAATGGATGTTTTGGACTTATTTCTGGGTAAAGTGTAGGGCTTAAAATGGAGGCCAGCCCTATCACTGCTGAAGCTTAAGAGACGGGGATGTGGCAGCCGAGGCAAAACGAAAGTGGCCATTGAAAAGGAATTTGCTTCAGTGTAACCAGCCCCCCTCTCCCCCTGTGCTGGAGGAATCTGGCAAGGAATACTTTTTGCAACAAGATATCTAAATGGATTGCTGAATGGAACGATTGTATCTACATTTGACAGAATGACAGGAGCACAGATGGCAAAGCTAGATGTGCACCTATTTCTACAAGGAATGCAGAAATTCAGTGATGCTATGGATAGGATGGAGATACGTTTGAATGATGCCTTGGATAGGATGGAGATACGTTTGAACAGGATCATATCAGAGGAACCAACAACAGGATGTTCCCACGCTGCGAAGCGTGAGAACCAAAAAGAACTTATGACTTTGAAAAAAAGATTACGCACCCGGCCGCATGATGTCAACAAAAAGAAAAAGAAAGCTAGAAACCATAAGAGGAGAATCATTAAGAAGAAGATTTTCAAACAGGATGAGAAAGTAAGAATGGATCTCTGGGACATTGACGTTGTAAGAAGATTGGGAAAGCAAAGAAGAATGCAACAGACTGTTCCCAAAGAAGTTTTGCTGGCCCATTCAGATCGGACATGGGTGACACGGCGGGTGGGTGTGGGGTGAGAGTGGTTATTTTTTTTCTTTCTTGGATTGATTTGACGGTTTGACCAAAGCATGTGGATTTAATTTCTGGTATGGTGGGAATTATAGAAGTTATATAAGTTTTGTCGTGGAATATTTGAAAACCAGGTTCTGGGGCATGGGGGGAGGGGGGGGAAAGCAAGTTAAAAAAATTAGGATTTAAGGCCGAGGGGAAAATTAAGATTAGAAATTGCGATAATGAGAATGTTATAAATTAGGATATTATGATGTTAGGAGAAAAATGTTTAGAAGATGATATGTGTAAGTTAAGTTAAAAAATTAGAAGATAATGTATAAATACCAAGATAAGAACCCGTGAGCCAAGAATTATCTATGGATTCAGCAGTGAGAAGCTGTGGAAGCCATTTGATAAAAGTTAGTAATATAGATGCCTAGTCTGGAAAGGGACCAGGTACAAGCAAAGTGAGGGTTGTGTTTAGATGGTTAAATGAACAATGTTAAAAGATACCTCCGTGAGAGGGGGGGGAAGTTATGTATTGTTTCTCAATGTGAGAGGTGGGAAACAAAAGAAATTTAACCGTGTTGTAATGTGCTTATAAAATTGGAAAATCAAATAAATATTATTTAAAAAAAAAAAAAAGAAGAAGAATAGTGATTAGCTATTTTGTCTTTCAAAGACAAAGATGTCATTGGGATATACTTGTTTGGATTTGGGGGGGTTGCATGTGTAGATTTTCTGCATATATGAATCACTTTCACTTAAAAAATTAAATTCCCTCTTTATTACGTATCTTTTACCTCAGTGTAACTTTCAGTATCTCTCGTGAATACGTTGCCCTTTCAGTTGAAAATCCAGCTTTATGATCCAGTTTGCCATTTGGCCATGTCTCAGTACTAAGGCATTTTTTGGTGATGGCATAAAATGTCAATTGTTGTTGTTTTTTTCCCCCTTGGCAGAGCTACCAAAACACTGAAGTAACATTACTGGATCACAGTGCCGAGATATTCAAAACATTGCATTACCTTAGCAATTTACTGCACAGTATTAAGAACCCTCTGGGAACTCGAGATAACCCAGCACGTATCTGCAGGGATTTGCTTAACTGTGAACGTAAGGTGTCTGATGGTAAGTCTCCCCCATTGTTATTAATTGCTCTGAAATGAATCCTAATCATATCTGTAGCAACCGTACACAATCTACAGTGCAGTTGGTTTTGGGTTTAATTCAGCTATCTGGGCATTTTTGGCCAGTTTGAGGTACTGTTTCTAGGTGGCTCTCACACTCCTTGAGTGTTCTCTTGAGTCTCCTATCACTGCTGCAGGATTCGGCTAGCGTAAACATATCACCAAGAGAAAAGTTACTCTCGCTACTCTCACAAGATGATTGTACAACCCATTGGCTGTTGTCACTGTGGAGCCAATTTTAAAAACAAGAGGAAACCTTGTAAAACACTTCGTTACACCTTTTCCCACTTCTGGATTTCTCTGTTGAACATATTTGAGCCTAAACTCGCACCTATTTTTCCCCCATCCTCTCCATCTTGGAAACTGGAAACATAAGGCTGGAAAATTCTATTTTCTTTTCTAATTTTTCTGCCTTCCCCAATTGATAGGAAAATACTGGATTGATCCAAATATTGGATGTCCTTCTGATGCCATTGAGGTTTTCTGCAACTTCAGCGCTGGTGGCCAGACGTGCTTATCACCTGTCTCTATAACTAAGGTATATTGTTCTCTTCTGAAAGACCCACATTACAGTCTTCTGGATTCTACTTATGCCTTTTTTTTTTTTATGTGACCTCACTGTATGCACCTAAGAACAGGAAAATACCGATAGTCTTTGTTAGCACTGGATTAGATAGTTTTCTGAAAATCAGTAAACTTTATCTTTATCTTTTATCTTTATCTTTATTGTCATTGTACAAGTACAACGAAATTGGATTTAAAATAATAATAATAATAAAATAATTTTAAAAATAAATAAATTCATTTTTCATTTAAACAATTGTTTCCCCAACCAAAAATGTACTCAACACGAGTAACAGCAGTAAACGTCATACGAAACACTTAAAAATAAGGGAGAGCACTGAGCAGCCGCTGCGTCTATGCGCGCCGTCATCTTCAACTCCACACTAGGGCCAGTGAATATTTGCAATATATACATAGGAAGCTGCCATGCAGAGTCAGACCATTGGTTCCAGTTGCTCAGTATCGTTATTGTCTGCACTGACTGGCAGGCAGCTTTCCAGGAGTTCAGGCAGTACGTCTCCCTCACCCCTATCGAGAGATGCTAGGAATTGAACTTGGGCTCTTCTGCATTCAAGGCAGATGCTGTACCACTGAGCTACAGCCCGTCCCCAAAAGAGGATGCTTTGCAGCGGAGAAGGGGAAGGAGAAATGTGTGCTTAACTTTCCCGCACCAGCTACTTTTCTCCATGCAGGGTTGCAGGCTCATGTTTGCAAGATAAATCAGGTTCAGAACACTAGCCAAGGGGCGGGGGGGGGAGGAAGCTGGGGGGGGAGTAACCTTTGCAATCAACAGTGAACTCTTAGGCCAGGCATCCCCAAACTCGGCCCTCCAGGTGTTTTGGGACTACAACTCCCATCATCCCTAGCTAACAGGACCAGTGGTCAGGGATGATGGGAATGGTAGTCCCAAAACATCTGGAGGGCAAAGTTTGGGGATGCCTGTCTTGGGTTAATGTTATATGCAGCTGCAGTGAAATGTTAGTTCGGTCATGAATTACGGGCTTGTTCCTTAGGCTGGATGTCCAAAAATGAAAGAGAAAAAAAATAGGTATTTCTGAGTGACTGCCTGATAGTAAGCTCCACTTACTGTCGTCTCCAGCAGTCGTAACATTGAAATGCAAGTGATTAATTTGAGTTCTCAAGTTACACAGAAGGCAAAACTCTCTACTTACTTATAAAATGACAGTTATCACTCAGTAATTTCTGTTGTTCGATGTGGCACTGTACCCTGGCTCCCAGAACGTTTGGTGGATTTAATGGAAAATTTGAAAAAAAAACAAGAACAGGAGTGTCTTAAAATGCTGTTACACCCTGGGACATAGACTAATGTAAAAGACCATGTTGTACACAGCTGAAGAAACATTGGAAAACACTAGCAAAGTGTCATATGGGAGTGACATATGGAAGAGCAGGCATTGCTTCAAAGAATGTCGTCTTCTTTTCCCCCCATTAACATTATGAACTGCACACTGTCATCTTCCTACTCATATTTATATAGTGCAAGTTTTCTGTAAGGAGGACATATTTCTGTGGAGAGCGGTATGCATGTTTTGTCTAAATAGTTTACATTAGCAGATTAAATGTCAATAGTTTGTTATACCAGTGGAAAGAAATGTTTATGAAGCCTTTGTAAAGGTATGTCTAAATTGCATGGGATCACCATGCTTTTGTGGCTATAAAGTGCAATCTGACTTTCCGCACTAACGTGTGTTTTTGTTGAAAACAGTTGGAATTTGGCACTGGAAAAGTGCAGATGAACTTCCTTCATTTACTGAGTTCAGAAGCAATCCATACCATCACAGTCCACTGTCTAAACACCCCGGTGTGGGGAACCAATGACCTACGTGCTCAGAGGCCCCCTGTCAGCTTCAAAGGATGGAATGGCCAAATGTTTGAAGCAAATGCTCCGCTTGAACCAAAAGTGCTTCTAGATGAATGCATGGTAAGCCACCTGCTTGCATTGTTAAAATTTGCAGTGAAAGTAGTGTTTAGTTTGAATTAATACAGATGAGAGTTGAAATTCTGGACATTTACTTTACCTACTACTGTTAACATTTCAGATTTTACTTCAGTGATTCTTATTTCTTAAGGATACTAACACAGAGACACACCTAGCACTCATGCAAAATCCAAATGTACATCTGTCCAAAAGTTGCAAGCAGCTGTAGTGCTTTCTTTCCCCGTCACTTAGCATCAGACTCCATGTAACCACAGAGTTGTTAGCCTTGGTGTTCTTAATTACTCATTGGGCAGGTTACAATATTTCTATCAAACTGTATTTAGAAGCCTCTGCTTGGGAGAAAGCAATAGTGCTTCATAGGATGATAAAGAGGGATGTGGACGCCGTGAGCCCTTCTGCAACAGTGCACAAGTGCCACAAATCCCTCTGCCTGCACTACTGGTGCCCATGCCAAAGATGGGTCACCCATGTCCTAAATCAGAGTTTTCCAAACTTGGGTCTCCAGCTGTTTTGGACTACAATTCCCATCATCCCTGACCACTGGTCCTGCTCGCTAGAGATGATGGGAGTTGTAGTCCAAAAAACAGTTGGGAGACTCAAGTTTGGGAAACACTGTCCTAAACGAATGACAGAACTCAAAAAGTCAGAATGTTTCAGACTATTTGATGAAAACTTGAAAGAGCTCCTTCCCCCTCCCAATCGCTATTGGATCGCCTCTGGTTTATGAACAAGATGTTGCAATCCAAATACTTCATGTTTTTATTTGAGAAAGCCAAGAAGTATCCATTTACACATGATCTGGTCTTGTCATCATTTGCTCTCCCTGACCTCAAAGAGCAGAATAAATGTCAGCATGACAAGCCCTTAAGAACTGGAAGCTGTGCAAAGTAGGTGCTAAAATGCTATCCATTTTCCATTTGGTTAGTTTTCTAGCTCTTTCCACTCACAGCTATTAAACATATTATGTACTATATTTATATCCTACCCTTCCGCCAAAACAGCTCAGGTTAGTATACAATGACATCCCATTTTATTCTCATAATAGTCCTGTGAGGTGGGATTGAATGATAATGTGTTAGTCCAGTGTGTCAATAAATTTAGTAAGTACAAAGGAATCTGAGAACCGATTTCTGCAGTTCCCCAAACTATCCACTAAAACACACTCTCTCTTTATGGAAATATAATATATGATAAGGGTGGTGCTGTGAAGTTACTGAAAAGTGCAATTTTTCTGTGAGATTCTCAAGATCTTTATCTCTTTCTGCAGGAAAGAGATTCCTACAGAATCTCACAGATGCCTGTCTGCAGGGATTTCACTTTTCAATGGCTTCCACTGTGCTCACATCTTTGAATGGTTGGGCAAATACAAAAATAGAAAACTTCCAAAGCCCTCTTCAACCCAAGACATTATTGTTTTAATATATATTTATAGATTGCACAAGGTTTTGATTCAAACATTATCAGTCCTGAAGTGTGCACTAAGATGTAGCTTTTAATTTATTCATAACCTTTTTTAAAAGAGTGTTTTTAGAACTGAGCATGTTACACAAAAAGGAGCTACACCAGCCTACTTTCCAAATCCTTCCTGGATTTTCTCCATGGTGCTGTTTTCCACACATTAAGAAAGCATAAAACAGGGGTCAGCAAACTTTTTCAGCAGGAGGCCGGTCCACTGTCCCTCAGACCTTGGGGGGGGGGGCGGACTATATTTTGAAGAAGAAAAAAAATGAACGAATTCCTATGCCCCACAAATAACCCAGAGATGCATTTTAAATAAAAGGACACATTCTACTCATGTAAAAACACGCTGATTCCCGGACTGTCCGCGGGCCAGATTTAGAAAGCGATTGGGCTGGATCCGGCTCCCTGGGCCTTAGTTTGCCTGCCCATGGCATAAAATAATGTACTAAATCCTGAACACATTAATATACAAGACCAAGTGTAATGAATAAATAATTGTCCTTTGTTATTGTTTTTCTCTCAAAGGCCTAGGAAATACTAAAAAGAAAAAAGAAAAAAAAGACAGCATACCCGGTAGGGGCTGATTGTTAATGTGTTAATTAACACTCTTGTTATATGCATTGCAGATTCAAGATGGCAGCTGGCATAAAACCCAGTTCCTTTTTCACACTCAAGACACCACTCAGCTTCCAGTTGTTCAAGTGCAGAAATTTCCTCATCTCAAACAAGGACAACAGCGTTACATAGAAAGTGGCCCGGTGTGTTTTCTCTAGACTTCTAAACAGAGTGGAGTTTCTCACATGGAATTGCTGCAAGTAGTGGTTTTTAAAAAATAAAAAAACTGCAGAAGAAATATAAAGAAAAATGTTGGTGCTTTCTAAATGAATCTCAGGAAGAAAAAGACTTCCTCCTAAGAAGGAGATATTCCTCTTGAATAAAGAAGAAGAGAGAGACCTTGACAACCTTAATAAAGTATTTAATTTTCCATTGGTGCTTTTTTATATTATTCGCTGGAACTGAAAACACTACATATATCTGGAAATTCTTCAGAAAACCCAGTGTTTTTTAACCTTCGTAACAGCATTGTCCCTGGACACCTTAAGGAAAGATAGAGGCATGCAGTAGTACTAGGAGCAACTCTGGCAAACGCTCCCAAATGTGCAATAGCTTGTATTATAATTGTATGACAATGAGTTATGCCACCGTAAAACAAATGGTTCCCTTAAACACTTAAGTTGTATTACAGTCCTTTGTGGACACAGACATCTTAACAGATGATACACTACCTCTTATGTGTTTCCTGTTTGTGTTGCCTGGTGCTCTCTTTACAACTCAAAAAGTCTTTGTGGCCTTGGTCAAGATTATTTGGATCATTTTTTTTATTACTTTTTTCAGACTGTATGTGCTGGTTGCATTCATTGTAAAATTGTGTCTTTAAAAATATTTGGTCACATACTTCATTATGAGTGAGAACATTATTTATGTGAAAACCTTGTTTAAAATGTTTTCTGTCTGTAGACATGGAAATGGTACATGAGGCAGAACAGTATCTGGTGCTTATAAGAAGAACAGGATTTTGTAGTTGTAGGAGGACTACATACAGTAGCCTTTTAAGAAGTTTTTGGACTGCAGTTAAAGATTTTATCTATCAAAGGCCATCTACAATGATGTATTGTGTAAATATTTTGTAACTTGTTGAAAATGTTAATACAGCATATATTTAAATGGCTGCTATTAAATTATAATAATCTTAATTACTTCAGCCTCAGGGGCATTCTATCCCAGTAATATTATACTGTTTCACATATATATTTATTTCAGCCCAAATATTTTGTGGCCCAAGACCGCAATACCTCAAGGACCGCCTCTTCCCATATGAACCGACCCAGACTCATCTGAGGCCCTCCTTCGTGTGCCTCCTCCTCGAGAGGTCCAGAGCGTGGCAACACGAAAACAGGGCCTACTCTGCAGTGGGTCCCCGTCTGTGGAATGCTCTCCCCAGGGAAGTTCACCTGGCGCCTTCATTATACAGCTTTACACGCCAGGCAAAAACGTTCCTTTTTAACCAGGTGATCTGATTTACATCCTATGCCCTTTTAAAAATGTATTTTTTGGGGGGGGAGGCTGTTGGGTTGTTTTTATTTTTATTAGGTATTTTGTGGTTTTAGATCTTGATTTTATTCTGTGAACCGCCCTGAGACCCCCGGGTATAGGGTGGTATATAAATTCTAATCATAATCATAATTACAGTGGTACCTCGGGTTAAGTACGCTTCAGGTTAAGTACGCTTCAGGTTAAGAACTCCGCTAAGAACAGAAATCATGCTCTGGCGGCGCAACAGCAGCAGGAGGTCCCATTAGCTATAGTGGTGCTTCAGGTTAAGTACGCTTCAGGTTAAGAACAGACCTCCGGAACAAATTAAGTACTTAACCCGAGGTACCACTGTATAATTATAATAATAATATATTTTATCCATCAAACAGTCAGAAACAGTCTAGCAACTTACCCTTTAAAAGTTCTTTTCTGTTGTCAATAAGGTTTAATCCAATATTATCTGCACCTCCTTGTATTTGGGGAGGGAAAGTAGTTGTTTTTAAACAGTCTATCAGTTCCAGTCCTTCCCTCTGGAGCAAAGAGAACAAGTCTGTGCCATTTTTTTGCATAATAGGCTTATGCAAGCCTTCTCCAGGCTTAAATGTACCAATCTCTTTCAACCGTTCCTCGTTCCTCGTAGATCTTACTTTATTGACTCCTCACCATCTGGTTTTCCTCCACTAGGTTCACACATTTGTCAATTACCTTCTTAAAAATCTCCTCAACATGACCATTAAAACCTGATGGATGCTTTTTGGACAGGCATTAGACAATTGATGCAGTTCTTCCAGATTACAAGATGTCCTGCCCTGCAACTGTTAGATCCTATGAAGTCTAAGATTTGACGTCTAGTTTCATGAATCAGAATGGTAAAACCTACGAAGCATACACCTCGAGTCTGCCCACCAGCAGCAGAAAGCCTTTGCTTGGTGTTCTGCAAGCTTGTCAACTCATTAATGTAGCCCTACTCCCATAGCTTCAATTGTAAGATCTGACATCTATAAAAGGAGATGTAAAGGTTTCACTACAGAAAAAGTCATACACATAGGGCTTTGTGGCTTAAATGTTCAGAAGCAAAAACACACAGATGTTTAAAATCATTCTTACTTGTTGTTATTTAAGCGGTAAAGATGGAGTTTGGGACCTGGTTCATATTTTTTTTATGCATCTGGATCTGAAAATACAGCTGCTGCATTTGTTTAAAGAAATCTACACCCTTCCTGGATTTAATGCTTCATTGGTTAGTAACATCATTATTGCAGATGTTTCTCCTAGGAAATATACCAGGGTTAGGAAGCAAACAAGTAAAGTGTCACTGTTTCACAGATCCACCCAAACCAACGCCTCATAAATTTGTCAGTTGCTGTCCAAAAAAAAAAAGGGGGGGGATTGCATTGTAAACAACCCTAACTCTAGGGTCAAGTCTGTTACTTGAGAGTCTCATCAAAGGGATCGTTCTAGTGTAAAATGACTTGGAAAATGTAGTTTGCTTATACTGCATTGTAATTTCTATCTGCTGAAGAGTTTAAGGATTTCTACTTAAGTCCTCCTGCCCACCTAGCAGTTCGAAAGCACGTCAAAGTGCAAGTAGATAAATAAGTACCACTCCGGCGGGAAGCTAAACGGCGTTTCTGTGCGCTGCTCTGGTTTCGCCAAAAGCGGCTTAGTCATGCTGGCCACATGACCCGGAAGCTGTCTGCGGACAAACACCGGCTCCCTCGGGCTATAGAGCGAGATGAGTGCCACAACCCCAGAGTCGTCCGCGACTGGACCTGACGGTCCTTTTCCTTTACCCTTTACCTTTTAACTGAAGTGCTTAGTGCTCTGTTTCAACAGATCCTGAAAATTTACTACCATTATATATGTATAGTGGTACCTTGGTTTAAGAACAGTCCTGTTTACGAATGATTCGGTTTACAAACTCTGCAAAACCGGAAGTAGTGTCCCGGTTTGCGAACTTTACTTCGGTCTAAGAACAGAATCCGAACAGTGGAAGGGCACTGGCGGCGGGAGGCCTAATTAGGGAAAGTGCGCCTCGGTTTAAGAATGGTTTCGGTTTAAGAACGGACTTCCGGAACGGGTTACCGGTAAGTTTGTAACCGAGGTACCACTGTATAATGTTACACTGGCGATAGCTGGACCATTGGATTGCTCTGCCCTGCTACACAGATGTGATAATTGAGGTTAATCCGAGACAAGCTCATGAGAATTCAGCTCTAAAACCTGTTGTCAACACCAGGCCTCCACAATGTAACATAGGGAAAAATGAAATACATTTGCACAGGTGCAGAGTGCCTTTTCTGGGCAAGTAACAGTATAGCTTTTTTTAATTTCTGAGACTAGAAGGGTGTTTATGGCAGGAGGTGGCTTAATTCTAGACAGTGGCTGCCATCTTGTGCTACATGTCATGAATCATCCTGGGTATAATGAGAAAGCAGGAAAAGAAAGAATGGGTTTCCTTTCATATCCTAAGCTTCTCCAGGTACTCTGCACATTCGTATGCATAGATGTGTGAGTGTATACATGGTGGAAGCATCAGGAATATTAAAAACACATGTACACACATAGTCTTGCTGGTTATGCATCCACAATTGTTTTTTATGGATGTAACATGTGTTTTTAGGATTTTTGAGAGTAGATCTGGAAGAAGCTACAGCAAATTAATACAACCCTATACTTGTTTGCTCAGAAATAAGTCCCAGTATTTTCAACGGGGCTTATTCACTAGAAAGAGCGTTTAGGCTTGCAGCCCAGGACAGGTTATTCAGAATACACTGGGAGCACTACTCAGAGAGATGGTTGTCTCAAAACAATTTTGTGTAGCTAGCAACACTTCCTTCTTTCAGGCTGCAAAGGACATCTCAGATATCTTACATAGCCATAGTTAGGGTTACCACTTACAAGGAACAGTCCCAGGTGTACACTTATGGTGAGAAGTTCAGAATATGTCTCCCTGAAGGCCACAGCTCATCTGTTACACCTTTACACGTGGTTGCCCCTTTAATCTCTATATTATTTCCCAGACTGGAATTGTGTAACACATGAAGCAGCCTTAGCAGCTGTGGGTTATAGACAAAGGCCAGGGGAAGGGGAAGTCCCTTCAAGCCACTATATAGTGAAAAGGGGGGGGGGCTACATTACCACACAGACAGTATTTGATGGGATGCTCCTTCCTTCTGCTGCCATTAACCAAGAGAGCTCCTGAGAAGTGGAATGGGACTTGCTGCTGAGTTGAAGGAATAGGATCTATTTTACCTGTCAGGGGAAAAGGCAGAATATACATAAAAACAACAACAACAACTAATAATAATAATAATGATAATAATAATAGGATGCTTAGGGTTGCCATATTTCAAATAGTAAAATTCCTGAGCTTTTTCTTGAGGTTTTTTTTTGAAACAAACCCAAATTGTTGGGAAAACCTTAAGCTTTTGGAGCAAAAAATCGGCAAAAATCCCCCTGGATACCATTTTTACACCCAGAAACCAGAACATGTCAGGAATTTTCCTGACTCAGGGCAAGTCTAAGGATGCTGGAGTCCCACACCTCAACTCAGAAGAACAAAGTTCCATTAGGTCCAACAGGTTCTTACTCCCAGATAAGGCCCCCAGATAGTGGTCTGTGGATCATAGGATTGTAGATTTGTAGAGTTGAAAGGGACCCTGAGGATCATCTAGTCCAACCCCCTGCAATGAAGAAATTTGTAGCTACGGGGATCGAACCTGTGACCTTGGCGTTATCAGCACCACCCTCTTAACTAACCGACTGAACAATCTGCCGGAGGTCCACGAGCTTCATTCGGGTGGCCCATGCAGTGCATCCGCATTACCGATTATATCGTTTTATTTCTTAAACTTGTACACCGCCCTTCCTCCGAAGATGGAACATAAAAGCACAACATGAAGAAAACATAAAATCCCTAGCAAAATGCATAATAAAACACTCCCACTCCCACCCATATTTTAATGCTGAGGTTTAACTGCTTTCCTTCTGTTGCATTTTTTGTACCGTCTCTGGAATTCTAAGTGTGACAAAAATAAATGAAAGGAGGCGCTGTGGGAAATTTTAAAACAACAAACAACACAATTTAAAAACAACCCAAACCAGGCACTCCCTAGCAAGGGCACGAAGGGGGGACCCCAAAACACCAATTCAAATGGGTCCGCCAAGCTCCCCTCAGCCGCTTTCAAACGGGGAAAGCTTGGGGAGCCGCCTGCGCGCAGGACTGCGCTCCTCCAAACTGCGCGCAGCATCCCCAAGGCTGGCGCTTTAGCCCCGCGGAGCGAGGATGCTCCCTGCCTCCTCCTCCCACCGCCCAACCTCGAAGGCATCCTTTTCGCTGCACATCCCCGAGCTCCCGCCAGGGGTCAGCAGCCTCCCTTTTCCCCGCGCGCCGCCGAGGGGAGGCGACTGTCTAGGACTTCGAAAAAGAGGAAGGGGAGCCACCTCGACGGGCAGGCCGTTTGCTGAGCATGGCGGCGGCAGCGGCGGCGGCGGCAGAGACCGAAGGGAGCACGAGGCGGAAGATGTCGCTGCGAAGGTGTGTGTGTGAGGGGGGGGGAATGTCTCCTTGGCCTCTTTCCCCACTGCCCTCCTGCCCCAGAGTTATTATTATTAGGTTGGCTTAGGAGGGGAGAGGCTCAAGCCAGGAGGAAAGCGGGAAAGGGTGGGGGGGAGTCCGACACACGCGTCCACACATTCACACGCACACCCTGGAGGCGATGCGGGGCGCGCGCGCCCAAAGCCAGAGGGCTCCTCGCGGCGTTGAGAGAAACGTGTCTGGAAGGACGGGAAGGCGAGCAAAGTTAACAGGATAATATTTGACGGGCTGCGTTATTATTATTATTATTAGTGTGTGTGTGTGTGTGTGTGTGTGTTTATATATATAATAAAATTGTTATTATTATTATTATTATTATTATTATTATTATGTGGGAGCGGGGGCAATATTTTGTGATGTCCTTGCAGGCAGCGGATTGTAGTTTTCCAGAAGTTTTCTTCTGCGGAAGATAATCTGTGGCTCAATTTGCCTTCATCTTATCTTTGTCAGGGCAATTTATTTTAAAAGGGATGCCAGAAAGCCCATGCCTTTCTTAATATGGATTAAAAAATAAATAAACTTATTTGTTACTTATTTATGAAATTTGTACATAGGCCTGGGCAATACATCTCCCAGGACCGGTTTGAGGGTCAGAGCGTGGTGGCATTTTCACCTGGCGGTAGGTATATCGCGGGTATAGGGCTTGCCTGCGTCTGACTCCCTCTGCCACCAGTGCCTGGCATGTGGAGGGAAGACCCCAAGCTGTATCCCACAAGGCCCTGGGGTGAAACCGCCACTGCTTCTTTTTTTTTTTTTTTTTTTAAATAATTTTTATTGGGTTTTCCAAATTTTTGTCCAGCCCCGATTCAGGCCGGATCACATACATTTATACAATCTCTGATGACTTCCTCACGCCCCCCCTCATTGTTTTCATTTAACATAATAAACATTCTTACCAGGTTTCTAATTCGACATCATTAACATTTCCGTTATTTCTTGATTTCAAATCGTTTACCAACCACTCACATCTTTAACTTTAACAATCTTATCTTTTACTATAATCAAATCCCTTTCCCCCCCCCCCCCAGTCCCCGGTGCAGACTATTTCAATATCAAATTTACTTATCATTTATATCAAAATTTATATCAATATCAAAATTACTTATCATTACTTATCATTTATAATAGCTATCCATCTTATGTCATTTTTTTCCAAAGATCATGCTATAATCATTTCCTGCCATGTCCAAGTTCAGAAACCAGTAGGCCACAAAACTGTTCCTTCATGTAGATGCTCATCCTATTCCTGCAGGGTCCAACTTTGGAACCCATTGTCTTTGCTGCAGAGTAGCCTCCAAAACAGTATCAGTTGATGTCCTCGGCCTTTCCTTCCATATTTGGTCCGGATTGTCTCGACTTTCCCTCTGCTGCTTGTCGTTGAGCTGTGGTTTTTTGACAGTTCTCTTAATATTTCTCTTTTTCCTGATGATGACGACAGCTCTTGACTTGTAGTGGATAGTTCTTTTGCAGCTGGGTCTCTTCTGGGTAAACTTTTTCTGTTTATGCTCCGCAAGTACATTGTTCCCATGGTTTGATTGTAAATCCTGACCAATCAGATCATTGTTTGTGCTTTGCTTTATCTCTGTCACTAGGCTGTTCCCAGCAGCAGCCAGTTCAGCTCTCAGTTCTTTCACTCCAGCATTGTAATCCCTTCTGAATTCTTTCAGTTTCTCCAACAATGTTGACAAATCCACTTCCTGTTTCATCGCCATTTTTGGCAAACAATTCTTTTCTAACTTTTCCAAACTTTTTTCAAACTTTTTTTAAAAGTTCCAAAGTTCCAAAATAATCCTCTTGCTCATACAAATTAAATTGACTTCATCTGCCCCCTGGGACCGGGGGAGACGCAGGGGTTAAATTTCCAAAACAAAGTATCAAATTCCAAGCATCACTTCTCAAGCTGTGCAACAATGCCCTGTCGTTGTTACACAATGGCAAGGGGCAGACCTCCGTTTTTTCACCCTCAAGCCAGGTTCAAATTAGTTCCAAATAACAATTTTTCTTTGTAGATTACTCACGGTTCCAAATTGTAGATTTAGGAGGAATCGGCGCGCTCGGCTGTGGCGGTCTGGCAGCTTCGCCAGACGGAGCTGTCTGCGGACCCTGGAGCTCCGCCGCCCGATCGCCCGGGAGCTCCGCTAAGAGCTCCCTGGGACCGGGACCGGCGTCCGAGCTCTTGCAGGTCCTCCGGACCCCGGGACGCCCTTCCCGGGGGTTTTGGGGGTCGCGGCGCTGGCGCGAGCACCCCTTTGCTCGGTCTGGCGGGGGAATGTCAGGAGCGACATTTCCCCCCGACCGCCATCTCCGGCACGCCAACCGGAAGTCGAAACCGCCACTGCTTCTGAGGTGGTCTGTGCTCAAACAATGCATGATCTACGCTCAAACAATGCGTGATTTTTGTGTATTTTGTCTTTACTGTACTTGTTTCATATCAAGTACAATAAAGTAGACAGCATTAACTAAGACACTTAAGTGATTAGCTGTGAAGGGCATAGAAACCCTGTCAGGAGGAAAAAAAATGGCAGCCCCAAACCAAAGTCCCAGAGTTATTAGCTCACTTTTGGCTGATCTGTAAACCATTTCCTCGAATTTACTGTGTTAAACTATAGCCTGGGTCACTCTGACCTAGCTTTCAAATTTAATTTCTAAAAATGCTGAAACACAACAACATTTGGAGTTTCTGCAAGAAAAAGAGGAGTTAAACCATTTGTTGTTTCTGACTGAAGGCTCTGAGCTACTCATATTACTTGTGTCTGTATCCCAGAGCCTTTTGCTGGAAGCATATCGATTCTACTTAATCCTTGTTATTGAGAGATGTTCTGGGCCACTAATATAAGATGGGTTCTTAAATACTATTTGTATGCAACAAAAACATTATGGATATATATATATATCACACACACATACATACACACACTTACCAAATAGATCTATTGCTTTTACTGCTTATTAGCATGAAGGGACGCTTTCTCAAAATGGTGTTTTAGCACTCACCCATGTTGTTCCAATGTAAAGATGTCTCTTCATTTTTCTCTCCTTTCAGTTGTGAAATCTGCAATACAGAAGCAGCAAAATATCGATGCCCCCGTTGTATGAAATACTCATGCAGGTAGATATAAACTGATGGGCATTCCTTTGCTTATATTTTTCTTGTATACTGAAAAGAGAGTGACAACATTGCTTTGCTTTCTCTGTGTACTTTCAGTTTGGCTTGCGTGAAGGAACATAAGACTGCATTCAGTTGTAATGGAGTAAGAGAAAAGACAGCATTCATTTCCATAAATGAGTTCAGTGATTTAAATCTTCTAAGTGGTAAGAGAGTCTCTAAAAATCTCAATTGTTCTAAAGCCCCAGGGTGTTATTGCGATGGGTGGGTGTGGAGGAGGCAATGTTCAATCTACATCTACAGTGTTCTATACCTACCATTATATAGTGTTGTTGGAGTTTCCTATCTGCATTGCCAGTAGGCACAAGGCCTTGGGTGGCACTACTGAAGTAATAATGCAATCCTTAGTGTGTTTACATATAAATGCTATGAACTCAGGGTTTAGGATTGCAGCCTAAGTATAGCCGCCATCAGCAAATGTATAGTTGCACAAAGCTGTTATGGCAGAATAAATACAGCTTGTGGGGTGAATGAAAGAAAACAGGTCCTCCTGCTCCTTGCTACCCTACAAACTTTGTCCACCTTAGAGAAATCTTGCCCTGTATGAAGCACGTGAGTAATGCACAGTAGGTAAGTAGTTAGAATGGTATTAGCACAGGCATTTATTTCGTTTAAAACATTTTTATCCTGCCTTGCTGCTTCAGATAGAGGCACCAAGGTGGTACACATTAAAAAAACAACCCATCAATAATATCACATATTTAAGCTTTAGAAGGCGCAGCAACCAAATGACAAATTGTCAATGCACACCCTCTCTTACTTGCTGTGAACTTATGCTAAAACCCATCACTTTCATACGATCCCTTAAGAATCACGTTGTAAAGGGTATTGGGAGCTAATTTTATTTGAGCCTTTTCCCTGTTGCCCTTCTCAATTTCAGATTACCGGTTTCTGGAAGATGTAGGAAGAACAGCTGATGGCGCTGCTCGAGACGATACTTCACATAGAACAAAGAGCAATAAATTTGTAAGTCTTTCTAGCTACCTTGAGCATACTACAGAAAACAAATGTTCATTGCCTTTTTAAAAAACAAAAGGGTGGTATTAGAAACTTAAATGACAAATACCAGATGGGGCAGATGGGGGTGGAAGCAGGAACATTTGTAGAACATTGGGTTCTTCCATTCCGCCACCTCCCCTGTCCACCTTGGTAAGTTACATTAACACTAGCAGGGGTTTGGGGGACTGTTCACTTTCCATCTCTTGCCAAGCCTGCCTCCCCAGCTGGATCTCTGCAGCTGCAAAGTAGCCCCAATGAAACCTCCTCTGGAGACTGGTCCAAAACAAGCTGTGCACCTGGGTTGGCCAAAGCTAGATGGCCTGCGTCAGGGTTCACAGGGACAATTGTGCAGGTTTGGGGAGTGTGATACATACGGTACATACATCTACCCTTAGAGTGGAGGGCAGCCTTTGGGCATTATAACGTAATCTAATGGCATTATTCATTTAGTTCCTCTTGACACTTAATCTATCATTGTATCATACACTGCAACCTTTAAGTGTTGTTCACACTTAGTTTTCCTCCAGAGATAGCACATTTAGTGAGATAGCACATGCTAACTCCACTATCAAGATCATCTCAGTCTTGTACTTTCAAAAACAGCACTTGTAACTCTTTTCAATAGCAGTTTTAAAATATTTGTCCTTCAAGTCAGATTGAAAAGAATGCGAGGAACGAAACTACAGCATTTGCCTGCATTAGCGGGAACAAGATCCAATCCAGCTTATTACATTATGTCCTGATAGCTTGATAATGTCTAAATTTTATGAGTTGGATCAGGGAACTGAGTTTCATGGATCTAAAAGAGCGCAGGAACAATTTTGGTAAAAACTTTCTGTACTCATTTAGAAGGAATGTGCCCAGGTTTCTATCCCGTGAAACTGCAACGTGAAAGGATCTCATCCCAGCCTCTTGGTTGCTAGAGGGTCGGAACATTTTTATTTGTTTATTTTTATTTAACAGAACTTATATACCACTAGATTGGAATATAAGTGGCTTACATAAATATGAAACATTAAAATTATTGCTAAAGACAAGTATTTAAAAATATGCAGAAGGTGATTAAAATATACAGTATCTGAAAAGAAATAGAACATATGTAACACATAAGCTTAGGTGTGTTCCTGGGTGCTTGTTTTTGCTTTAACAAAATCACATTACTACTTACCACTGTATTTGCAGTGATATCAGTATTGTAGCTGTTATAGAGTGCATATACTGTACATTGTGGGATAGAGTTTTAGTTATAAATGGGCCCAAGTGTTGAATATAGTGAGTAATATCCAGGAACATTGCAGAACGTCTGCAACCTTTGACATCACAGAAGAGTGCTTTACTGTGCTTCCTGTAACCGTTTACTAATAAACATGGGCATATAAAGTTCTGTTCCTCACATGAGAAATATGGGAGTGGGATTCAAAGGTGATGCCAGGGGAAAACATTTGCCCAATTTAAAAATTGCCTATCTTCTCTGCTCACTCGTCTGTGAGAGGGTGTCAGTGAGCCAAGGTGAGAAAAAGTATTTCATCTCTCTCCATTTGGTCACGCAGGTAGATTACCGGTACTTTCTAGCGCAAATACGCAGTGATGGGAAATGCCACCTGTTGAATTACTTCTTGTGGGGTAACTGTTAAGGAAGAGGAACCCTGCAAAGGGAGGGAAAGTGGCAACTCGCCACTCTCAACCTGGCTGTACACTTAAGAATTTGTGGTGCTATGAGAGAAGCATTTTGTACACCAATATACACTATAGAATTGTTGCTGGTAACAAAATTATAACATATAGAAGGTATATATGCATGCACACCTTAGCAAATGTCTTCAGAGTTGTGACCTGGAGGCTGTAATATGTGGTTGTTGGTATCTGAATTTAAAGCAGTAGGATCTCATCATGGTCTGGATTATTAATGCAGAAGTAATAGTTTTTATTTTAGTTGTGTATAAAACCAATCAAACATCTTCTGAATCTTAAAGGTGACAGTGTGGGTGAAATTTGTTTTAGAGTTCTGATGTATTATTTATATAGTAATGCATAAATAGTTCTTCATCAAGTAATGGCATTTATGTGCTACTAAAAATGTACATTGATGGGCCTTTAAACTATAGCTTTAAGTACAATTATGCTTTTAGTTGCATCTTACTGAGACATAAATCCAATTGAAATTGATGGGATTTACTTCCAGCTATATATGTTTTATATTAAGCCATTAATGAGAGCAGCTACTTCTTGTGTAGCTTGAGAATTGCACTTTTGGTTATTTATCTGATCTCTGTAAAAACTACTACAGTGGTACCTCGGATTACAGACGCTTCAGGTTACAGACTCTGCTAACCAAGAAATAGTACCTCGGGTTAAGAACTTTACCTCAGGATGAGAACAGAAATCGTGCTGCGGCGGCAGCAGGAGGCCCCATTAGCTAAAGTGGTACTTCAGGTTAAGAACAGTTTCAGATTAAGAACGGACCTCCAGAATGAATTAAGTTCTTAACCCGAGGTACCACTGTATACTAAAATAGTATAAATCAATAATAATATTAACTCCTGGAAATTAAGCCCAACACCTATCTGACCAGGGGAGTTTAGGTCCTCATGTAGAAATTGTACTTGCCTCTCACTCAGCTCTTTAGCCACTGCTCTGTTTCATTGGCTTTGTTTGGATGTAATGTTAAACCATAGTGTAGTGTTTCAAGAACAAGCTGCATTGGGCCTTAGACTCAAACATTCCACCCTCTCTTCCTTTGGTATATCTGTAAGAAGTTTCCACTTCTGTTTTAAATTAACTACAAATATGCAAACCTAGATAAACGGTGGTTAATCTTAACTATGCTTTGTTGAAACAAGCCAGCTTCATAAACTGGTTTGCATTTGGGTTGTTTCAGTAAACGATCATTACAATAAGCTATGTTTTATCCATGTTCAGGTATCTCAACAAGCAAAAACCAAAGCAGCAGTTTCCAAACTTCTCCTTATGGTCACAGCATGCAAGTACAAAGCTTATTGCAGCTCATTCTTGTAACACTTACTAAACCATGACTTAGCATTGCATAAAAACAAGACCATTAGCCTGGACTTTGAAATTGTCAGTAATTATTTTTTCTGTCTTCTGAAACACTCAATCAGGTGAATTTTTTGAGAAACCGAGCTCGAAGGTACGACATCTGCCTACGAACTTTGCCTATTGGATTCACAAAGAGACGAGAGAATTCTACGTTCTTTAACAACAAGTAAGTTGTGGGGATAATGTCATCAAAAGTTGTCATTCTGAATAACTTGCGGCCCACCAAGTTAAAGCTAGCCCATCAGCCAGAAAGGGTGATTTGACCAGAAACTCAGTTATACCTGTTTTTTGGTCAAGGTTTGCTAGGACTGCAAAAATAGGTTTGGACTGTGCTAAGTTGAAAGGTCCCAAGTTATACAGACCTGTTCTAAATGTCATTCTCATGCATTCAATTTAAGCCTATACGTCACAATTTAGTATTAAGCCCACTGAAATAAAAAGGCTTGTGTATGCTTAACTTTGTGCTTGATTATAGCCCATGGTGTTTTAAATATTTTTTTCTTTAATTAATTCCTTTACTTTGTGCTAAACTTATGCCGTGGTGATAGTTGGACAATAGGAACAATCCCTTGATGAATATTTAGGTTATATAAACAATATAGTTGACATTAATGTAATGTCTTCACCAAACAGTTTCAGTACATTCTAGTGCAGTGATGGCTAACTTTGACACTCCAGATGTTTTGGAACTACAACTCCCATCATCCCTAGCTAACAGGACCAGTGGTCAGGGATGATGGGAGTTGTAGTTCCAAAACATCTGGAGTGTCAAGGTTAGCCATCACTGTTCTAGTGAATATTTGATGACCGAGGGAGTAGAAAATAACTTGCATTTCTTCTTTTTGGGAGAAAATAGGGCAGGGTTCACCTAAGTAACCCCATCAACTTAAGCCTGGAACAAAGACTTCTGCTTCTGCAATGGGACTCCCCCCCCTCCCTTGCAGGGGGATGTCTGAAGAACCCTGCACTAACAGTGTGCCTGGGGAGGAGAGAGGGGGATCATTCCACCTGGCAAGCTGAAGTTCATAATAGCACAACATTGAATTCCCTCCCATAGTACTTCTGAACTACAATGCAAATTTTAGGAAATACTGGGAATTTTCGAAAGGATGTGAATTGGGCAGCATGTTAATTGTCAAGTGAAATTAGAAATATACTTTCAGTAACATAATGCACCTACTGTCAGTAGAGCATGAGACTCTTAATCTCAGGGACATTGGTTCAGATATTCCTTACTTTGCAATATTTTTGTTTTGTTCTGTATGGGGCAATCAATAATTTTGGGACCTTTTAATTAATCCACTTGTGTTTCTGTTAGTGGTAGGTAGAGGCTTTCTGTTTACTGGTGACCAGGTACTTATGGGTCACTTGTTTATGTGTGTGGTTTATGCCAAAGGAATTGTTTTTGTTTCTGGTAAACAGTAAGTCCTCAGAAAACAATGATACAAATGGAAGGTGAGAAGCCCTAGAACACTAGAAAATCATCTCTCGTTTACAGATAGTGATGGAGGGAAAATGTGACGTTTCGCTATAAACCAGTAGATGTCTCTCTTGCAGCATATTAGCAAACAGATTCTCTAACACTGATGTGTTTGCAAGGAGTAATTATGAAACCAGCCCCAGTAGTTCTCTATTGAGCATGTATTTTCTGAACTAAGCAGCAAAGTATCACAGGAATTTGCAAAAAAGTTACCTAACACTTATGTCTAGGATATAAAAGATAGTGCCCATATGCAGCTTTGCAAAGCAAATGCAATTTTTCTTTCTTCCAAAAAATACAATGCTGCATCTTTTCTTCCTAGCAACAGGACTCAAATAATTATCAAGTCTGACAACCTTTTAGCTTGCAGCAATTTTACCCTAAGCAAATACAGAAAACCATTTGGCCAGTAATAATTTACCGGTACAATGATGCGCATGTAACCACTTGCTATGTGCAGTTGGTTTTTTTTTTAATAAACTACTCACCCTTCCTGCAGGGAGTTCCCTGTTTTCTCCATCCCATTTTATTCTCACATCAACTCAGTGAGGTAGGTTAAGCTAAGAGATAATGACAGGCACAATGTCACCTAATGAACTTCATGGATGAGTGGGGATTTGAACCTGGGTTTCCTTAACAATTTTTCTAGTGCTCTGCACTATAACACTCTACTATGTATGGTTCAGTTTGGGTCGCCATTCCAAGGCGGGGGGAAATTGCAGGTGCCTGGCTGGTATTTGGGTAGCAAAAAAAATGGGAAATTTCTTTCAAATGCAGAATGAGGTTCCAAAAACTGATGTTGACCCCTTAACATAATGCTGCCAAAAATATAAAATATTTCCAAGCCTTCGCTCAGGGTGGAGAACTGGAACCTGCCAGCAGGCTAGATCCTTATGTTCCCCACCAGAGTGGGCCAATGTTGATAGGTGTGTAGGACTGCCAGCATGTCACTCACTTGGCATCATAATGTGATCAGGTAACTGACACCTGACACAGATCAAAGGAGGTAGTTGTAACCCCCAATCAGTTGATTGGCAATTACACCAGCCTCCTTTGAAGATGCATTTTTAACTGCAATCAGCTGATTGGCACTGGGAGCAGGCTTTCAAAAAGGCTTACTTTAAATTTTCATCCCTTGAACTGATTGCCGGTTAGGGGAAACTGCTTTGAAGTCCCTGCAGAGGGGGAAATGCTTCTTTTAAAAACTGCATTCCCCCTGCTCTGAAAGCTTGCAAAACACCTAGTGCAGTACGTCCAAAGCACCAAGTTCAGCTGATTGTCAGATGCTTGGGAAGTGCTATTCAAGGGGTTTGCAAGAACCTCTGGTGAGCTGGTTAGTATTGCCTGCA
Source organism: Darevskia mixta (assembly GCA_034641385.1). Lineage (NCBI taxonomy): Eukaryota > Metazoa > Chordata > Lepidosauria > Squamata > Lacertidae > Darevskia > Darevskia mixta. The sequence continues at coordinate 7,218,813 of JAWWNH010000029.1, forward strand.
AAGCCCCTTGAGCTGTAGTGCATGTTGTCATGGCTTGGTCAAAATGGCCTTGTGGGACAAGTGTGAAGGCCTGATGGTCCTAGTTTGGCATGTGGGTCAGAGCCTCCTTACCTTTTAGCTTATATCACTCCCCAGCTGTATGACATATAGACTAGGCAGATCAGATCAAGTTATTGTCTAGAATTAAGATTTGGGTACATTGAGATTTCTTGCATACACTTTGAACCATTTTTGTTCCACCTCTAACAAAAATAGATTTAGCTTGGCCACAAGCTGTAAACCAGTATCATCATGGTCTCTGTTCATTTGGGTTTCTCCTCCAGTCAGCAGAATGCAGACAAAATACTATCAACAGCAGCCACGTAAAAACACTCTCATTATGCTAACAGACAAATCAACATGTACAGGTGCGAAGCAATCAGTGGAAACAAAAACATGTAAAGTGTAGCTTTAAAATGCATTATTCAGTGGTTGTCAAGCCATGATGTTTTGCCACAATGATGGTTGAACTCATGTTTCAGAATCCACATTAAGCTCCAAGGCCCGATGTGTAAAATTCATGTTGATGTAGATACATGTTAACAATACAGTTTAGACAGACTGTCAGAATTGTGTACTCTGTCAAATGCTGCAATGCTATTTGTCTTCCATGTATTGAGAACAGTAATGTAACTTTTCCATTCTGATCATAAAAATGAACTGAAAGAACGAAAGCAGTTGCATGTCACGGTAAACCGTAAACATTGGCTTACCATGCACAAGAAAATTGTGCTCGCTTCGTTTCTTTGAGCTTGTGCTGGGAGGAAGCAAACCATGATCCCTAGCTTCATGATATGTCCGAACAAGGGGTTTGTGATATTTTCCGTGGTCAGTAAGCCAAGACCAAACTTTATTGTGTTTGTTGAGAGTAATGGGAGCAAAGCAGCCTGTGAATAGTGCTTCAGATGTAACACTAAAGCAGGTGGATTGAAGCATGGAGCAGTTTGCTTGTGTGTAGTAGTAAGCCAAGGTTTATGTGCAAATGTGGATGTCAGGGATGTCCCCACCCCTGCCAGTCTGGCACTGAGTGGCTACCGGCAGCCTCAGCCTTTGTTATCGACAGACTCGTCTCTCAGTGAGTCTGCCAGCTCCTCGGGGGAGGAGCAGTTACCGGGAGGGAGCCAGGTGGGAAGAGGTCTTCAGGAAGAGGCAGAGAGACCTAGCACCACTCAGCAGACCCACTCGGAGGGGGAGATGCCGTTTCCGGCGCCCGCTTTACGCAGAAGGAGAAGGCGGCACTTTAGAGTGCCAAGACTCTGGTGTTGGGGCCGCAACAAGAGGGGGGCACTTCTGGATTTCGCTAGCGACTGGACGGTCATGTTTAGGGTTAGCTCCGCACTGTACATATTTTGCACAATAAAATAGTTGAAAGACAAGAAGGACTTGGTCTTTACTCATGAGCCACCATTAAGCGAACCTGACAGCAGCCAATAAAGTAGACATTGTTTTCAATCAATGAAGAATCTTGACAATTTTTAAATTGTTACATGTTTAGTCACCTTGGAATTATCCTTCTTGTAAATTTTAAATCTGCTGCATCATGCTTGAGCAATAGGGCCTTCTGGCGGTTCCCTCCCTCCCTCCCTCCCACCCGCCCGCCTTCTGCGAGAAGCGAAGTTACAGGGAACCAGGCAGAGGGCCTTCTCAGTAGTAGCTCCCGCCCTGTGGAATGCCTTCTCATCAAATGTCAAAGAAATAAACAACTATCGGACTTTTAGAAGACATCTGAAGGCAGCCCTGTTTAGGGAAGCTTTTAATGTTTGATTAATTATTGTATTTTAATATTTTGTTGGAAGCCACCCAGAGTGGCTGGGGAAACCCAGCCAGATGGGCGGGGTAGAAATAATAAATAACAACAACAATATTGTTTTATTATTACTACTGCTACAGTGCACCTAGCAAGGTAGTTTTCCTGTTCTTGTGAGGTCTTTCTGGTAAGCCATTTGTGTACCATGAAAATGGACTTAAGTCAGTTCTAGATGAATTGTCTTGTTTTACAAATTATAGGGATCAATAAATAATTGAGCTTGCATTCAAGTTAACACAACTTTCTTGCTTATATATCAAATCTCTACTGGGTTGTTACTGATGCTTAGCTAAGCTTCAGTAAAACAGAGGCTCCTCTGGTGCCTTACGTGGTTTAGGACCTCAACTATGTCACACTGGCGCTTCAGTGGTCAGTGTGTCATAAAAGGCTCAGCATTCATGTACTTTAATGAGATTTCTAGGCAGGGGTGGGGGTTCACAGGAGACTATAATCACTTAATTAGTCTGGATCTGTGTTGTTTACAGAAGCTTATGAGACATATATAACACTGCAGGGACCTCATTTACTGAAAAGTGAATTAAGCCTGGCTGTACATGCATTAAGGTTCAGGAATGAATGCTGCTTCACCTTTGCAGACCTCCTCTAGTTCCTCCCCCCCCCCCCATTTTTACTGGTGCAGGACAAGCCATCTTGGAGGCTCTGTGAGAAAGGTGGGATATAAATTACTTAAATAAGTTTAAGGTCTGCATTAAAGCAGCAGTCGGGTTGTTTGAAAATGCTATTGCATATCCCGGTTCTCATTTCCCCTCCTTAATGTCTAGTTCTGAACAGAATGAAGTAATGCACTTACATATAATTATGTTTGGGTAGTTGCTATTGCCCTCCCATTCCTGTGGTTCCACTGTTGCTCTTAACATACCTCAGCGTTATTTTTTGCAGCCTTGTGGACAGACCCCCTCAAGGACTCATGATTAGACTGGCTAAATAGCAGAGGCTTAGCATGTGGTGGCCCATATCCAGTGGACAAACAAGTAACCACTAGTTAAAGAAGAATAAACCTTTTCATAATTACTTTGGCTTAATTTTGCCCCACTTGACATCCATGTCAGTGCAACAAGTGGTTTATATAACTTGTGGTTAATGTTTCCAAAACCTTAGCCCATTTTTCTTTCTCATAACTTACCTTTTGATTACTCTTACCATTAAAAAAAACCAACAACAACAAGAAAGAGCTACAGCTAAGCCTGTTCCGTGATCTTGTGAATTCTAGTAAACTAATTCAGATTATAGTTCCTACATTCATGGCAGTGAGATTCCTCAGGGGTAAGGGAGAATGGGGCACTGGACATGAAAACAAATAGCCTTAGGAAATCCACTTTCAGCTGCAGTTTATTCTGTAAGCGAGTGGATCCCTTGTACAGCAAGGGTGGCTATCCTGTGGACGTGCAAATCCCATCCAGAATATGTTTTACAGCATACTCGTTTTCTGCCTGGTCAGCTTCTAAAACATGACACTTGCACCTTGCTTTCTGTGTAAAAATTGCAAAGTGCTTTGCTATACTGATCAATCCAACAATATCTCAAGTGAATATTTAATTGTACATAGCAACAGATTTGTCTACTGTTTTGCTACTGTGCATGTTTCTGTAGCAAGTTGGACTCAGCTGAATGTTTTATCTGCCCAATAGCCAAAGTAACTTTGCTATGGCAACAGTGCATTGTTTCCAGTCACTGATATCAGAGCCTCTTAAACTTGATACTTGTATTTATATATATATAGCCTTGTATAATAAAAGTATTATCACATCTTAAATATCAGGGAAGCAGCAGTTCATACATTTTAAGCTATACAGAATGTAAAGGCACCATTGTGCTTTGAATGATGCAGTAGTCATTAGTTCTGTTCAGTGTTGGGTTGAATTGACTTGTATAAACAACCCAAGGTGGAAGTGATTTTAAGAAGTTTGTTATCTGCATAAGTGATCATGTGAACAATCCTTTCGTGATGATATTGATCTACCTTTTCCTACCACCTTGTTTATTTTGGACTCTCTGCCACAGAGCTCAGGCAACTGCATTTGTGATTAATAGTTTACATAATGAAGTATTAATAGTCTGCGCTGGTTTTGTTTCAGGGAACAAAAGTTCTACTGGCACTTGAAGCTTCTATTTCCTCATAGTCATGCTAAATTCACAGAAAAAAGGTACCCAAATGTTTTTGTTAGCTTCTGCTTACTATGAAATGTAAACAGCTACCGTTGTATTGTATCACAGCTTGTTTTGCTTTTTGTTTCATAAAAATGATTATTGCAGCCTTCTTCGCTGAACAATAAACAGAATTCATAGCATTAAAATTTAAATCTTGTTTTTAAATTACTGTGTCTGTGGCTTGGTTTAAAACCTATTGTTTTAAAATGTCCATCTTTACCACTGAGAGGTGTAACTGATCTGTTATAAAACTGAATGTGTTCCATAGTTTTTAGGTTTTATTTATCCATTCACCATGCAGTCAAGGGCAGGTCTGATCATTATATGGTCTTTACTGACCCTGTTGCAACACATAGATGTTTCTTGAATTATTACCATCCATTTTGTATCTTGCTTGGTGACTACCATTGCTCGGTTAGGCACTTTCTCAGCTATAATTTCTTATCTAGAAAAGGTGGGAGAAAGCTTGTCTTCCCATAGAACAGATTGAAAGATGTGGAAGATTTCTTTAAAATTAAAGCACCAGCTCATCTCTGTATTATGGAAAGGAGACATTTAGAACAGGAAAGCCTTTCCCCAAAGGCCCTTGGTATTCTTGGACCAGTGTCAGAGAAGTCAGGTACTCTTTTCTTCTTGAATATGCTCTTGTGCTATAGCCTTTTCCACAGCTCTGACACTGGGGCTTATATAACTACAGTTTCACACGTGTTAACTTGATGATTCTAGTTCTTGCCAGTATTAAGCTTCATGATTGATACACTTTTGTCTTTTTGTGTAAAGGGTCGCAGATGACAAGCCACTGTATGACATTCTAAAGCGGTATGTTGATCCTCAAGAGTCTGATCCTGTCATTCATCAAAGGTATGTGCTTTTAAATATTTAGCATCCTAACGTTCTGTTCAGATACAAATCAGTCATTAAAGCACATTGGGTAGTCTTGTGATGCATCGTGGCTTACACTCAAGAAGCACATTACTTGGTCTGGTTTGTTTTGAATGAAACAGATTTCTTGTTACGTGGCAAGGTTTCTCTAATGTTACACCTTTCATTTCAGATTAAAAACCTATGCAATGTCCCCTCAGTCAGACATACGAATTTTAATGAAAGTGGAAAACAGACCACAAAACTCCATCAGGTAAGAGAGACTTAGTTTTGTTTTACAAAGCAGCAAACTCTGTATCTCCATATACCTTTTGAGCAGTAAGGCAGATATAAAATCGCCAGCTTAGAAGAATGTGGAGTGAAATGTTGTCCCTTAGGTCCAAAACGCAAGACACGCATGGTAGAACGCAGTTTCTTTTAACTTGTGGTACTTTAGGGAAGAGCTGCTGCTCAGTGATGAAGCACATGTTTCATGTGAGAAAGAGCCCACATTCAATCCCTAGCATCTCCAGGTAGGGCTGGGGGTAAGACCACTGTCTGAACCCCTGGAGAGCCACCGTGGTAGATGTAGACTGAGAATGGGGAATCTGCACCACAATCCTGTATCACCCACTACAGCACCAGCCCAACCAGTGACTTTTAGTCCTTTTCAGTCCAAGCAGGTTTCCAGTCCTACCTTTCTTTCTTGCTCTGGGTTTGGTGACAAAGAGAAATCCACAGATCTAGATGCTTAACAGCATCCACAAAGGAAGTCCATAAATAGACTCGCCCACCTCAGAAACAACAGATGCAACACGGGAGCTGGACTAATTAAGTCCCTGGCAAAAGAAAGGGCGGAATGTGAAAAGGAGAAGAAAGACGGGATTGTAAATTGCTCAGAGAGGTTAGGAAATGGTTATATAGTGTTGCCCTTACTTTAGAGTAAGTTCCATTGAAAGCATTAGGATCTGCTTCTGTGTAATCATGACTGACATGAATCATATGTTCTGTGAGGGTATCTGAATTGTGTGCTACCCAGAATTCCAAAAATATAATATCTGAAATGCCGATAATACAATAATATTGTACAAATCAGATATAGGTGTTCAGGGTGATAACAGCTAGGTATCACTAAAGAATACTATGGCATAAAAAACAACAACAACAGGCTTGCTAAATATTCTAAGTTCTAGACTCTCCCTCTGAGTAGGATGCAAATGCCAATGATCAAAATCTGGATAAATTTCTAAAACAAATTTGCCATCTGGTAATGCAGTAGGTGATTTTATTCTTTTTTTCTGTTGTTTTGGGGGGCAGTCAGTTCCAAGTGAGGCTTAGCTGATGCATACTGAATGATTTTTTTTGCAGTTCATTGCGTTCCTTTTAGAAATATCTATTTGTCCTCTTCAGAATAAATTAATAACTTTGTCTAGTGCTTTATGTTTGCGATGCCTTCAGAATGACTTCATGCAGTAGGGGATATTGCTTTTTCCAGTAAAGGAAGGAAAGAAACTGCTGCCAAATTATACAATCTGGTTGGGGAAGTTCACCTTCTCCTTTTCCCAGGAGAGTGGTCAGACAAGTCTTTGTAACCAAAGAAGTTGATATTAATGGACAAAATGAGTGTTTGAGATATTAATTAATTAATTAATTAAATTCAAAGTATAACACTACAATGGTGATAATTCATGAATGACTGGTATGACTTTCTGACACTTGACTGTGACAAAGTTTTATTGCAGGACAACTTTTCCCTCAAGCTATTTCTCATAGAAAGCCAGCATTACCTGGTTTCAAATGCTCAGCTAAGTGTGTCTCGAGAGTACAGTTAAGTCTGGTTAATATCAGTGCAGATGTTAAACCATGTGGCCTGTGCTAGATCCTTAAACAGTTGACTAGCATGACACCTGCACTAGCCGTTAATGATATATATATTCTTTTGTGAAGAGTCTCTGCTTTATGTTTTTAGGACCTAAACACTGTTCTAGGGTTTTGCCCCATCAATTGACTGCTGGTTTAGTGCTGTACTTCTGCTGATTCCAGTGCAGTAGACTCCAGCCTAAAAGCTAGTATTGGAGCATATGGCAATTCAGTGGGTATGCCTTCTTCACTGGTAGAAGGCATACATCAGCAGAATAGGGAAGGAAGCAGTTTTCAGCCATTCATCTTCTCTTCTGCAGCCTTCCTCAGGACGGTTCCCTAACCCTTCAGTGCAGAGGCTCCATGGCGGAAGAGAGGTTGCTGAAAATTGTCTGTTTGTCCATTCTGCTGATAGATGTCTTTCATCTGCAGAGCAACACCCATTAAATTCCACCTTACATATTTTTCTTTTGTTGCAGAATCTACTTTGATGGTTGCATATCGAAAGCACTAATTGGCCTGGTTCACACATAATGCTAAACCATGTTTTTAGCACTGTGGGCAGGCTTGAACAAGTCTGGCCCAAGTGAAGCTGTGGGCTTATGCATATCCCCCTCCTTCTCCTATTGCACTGAATTTAATTTTTATGACTCTGGTCTTAACATTATACAGTGGTGCCTCGGTTTAAGAACAGTCCTGTTTACGAACGATTCAGTTTACGAACTCCGCATAACCAGAAGTAGTGTTCCGGTTTGCGAACTTTACCTCGGTCTAAGAATGGAATCCGAACGGTGGAAGGGCACTGGCGGCGGGAGACCTCATTAGGGAAAGCGCACCTTGGTTTAAGAACGGTTTCGATTTAAGAACAGACTTCCAGAATGGATTAAGTTCGTAAACCGAGGTACCACTATGTCTGATGTTGACTTGTTACAAAATATACTAGAATTTGTTTTAAACTTGGATCCCAGGCTTAAATGTAATGCTAAGGGTGCAGTAAAACTGAAACTGAACAAAGCATCAGTCAGCCTCTCAGATGCAGGGGAGCAGCAAGTGCAATGCTTCACTTGGGCTTATTGAGGCATATGGTGCTAGAGCAATAAACCATGGGTTTATGCGCGAAACAGGCCATTGTGTACCAATCACGATATCGCAAGATGACCTTACTTTCTTTAAAGCTAGTGGTAGAACAGATGTATTTGGCGACTTGTTTCAAGCATAGTGTGGGAAAGAGGAGTAGACTGCAAGCGAGTCTTGTAAGACTTTTGTGCTTAATGTTCTCTCTGTTTGAAGTCTTTGTTCTTCATTGAGGTAGTATAGTTCTTCTCCTTATGGGAAATCTGCAATAAAATGTCAGTCTTAAGTTTTACTTTCAGAACGGATACCTATTTCAGCTGTGTGATATCCGTTTTTGTGCCCAAATAGACATTTCCTAATTCAGTTTAAGGATATGTAAAGATGCTGGTTACCTTTCAGTTTTGTCAGTGCCTTAAGTTCTATCAGTGCTATTTTCCTGTATAACTTAAAAGTTGCTAACTATTTTTATGGCATTGGTGGGGATCTTCCAGACTGTGGGCCAAATTTAGGCCCATAGGGCCATGGAGATAGGCCTGTCAGGCCGTTTTGGGTGAGCCATGCCCACATTTCCCAGGCTTGGTGTCATAAGATGTTAGGCATGGGAAAGTTAAAGCCATGGCTCAAAACTTGAAGCGGCTGCTGTGAAGGAGAAAGAATCGGGTACACTGAAGAACACACTTCCAGTTCCTTTGCAGCTGCAGAAACCAGGGATGGAAAGCAAGTATTTTAAGGGCTGCAACTTGCTACCATTCAGTTTAGCACTTGCATGGATTATAGACCTAGTAGCTGCAATCAAGTCCTTGACACAAATTTTGCTTTTTTAAATGTAACCATGATCTGTTGAACTTCATCCAAGCATAACAGCTTAGCTTATAGCTGTGGCTTAGAAAACTTGTGGTCTATGAGGAGAGTTCTTGAGAAGCTTTCTACCTCCTGTTCCCTCACCACTGTTCCAAGGAAGTAAACTTTTGGTGAAACAAATTACTCTTTAAGTACGTCAGTTTTGTGTGATCTTAACAAAGCTTTGCATACCTAAAAGTCAAATAGGGTTTAAGAGTCATTGCTGTAGAATCTGCTTTTGTTTCTCATGTTGTGTCAGTTTCCTGTGGGTATTCGCATTCTGCTGAAACACAAGCTGGCTTTGTCTCATATGCTTAGTAAGAAAACTCCTGCTTACATTAAATACACTTTGAAATAACCATGAATACAGTACAGTGGTACCTCGGGTTACATACGTTTCAGGTTACATACACTTCAGGTTACAGACTCTGCTAACCCAGAAATATTACCTCGGGTTAAGAACTTTGCTTCAGGATGAGAACAGAAATCGGGCAGCGGCGGCACAGCGAGAGGCCCCATTAGCTAAAGTGTTGCTTCAGGTTAAGAACGGACCTCCGGAACGAATTAAGTACGTAACCAGAGGTACCACTGTAGTATGTTAGCAAGGGTGACTTGTGTCATTGTATCGAAAACCTGGCCAACCTTTAGTGAATTGGCTAGTAGATCAACACTGGCTCTGTTCCAGGTCTAGTTGCATTATTAAGAAGTATCTACCTGTGGCTAATAGGGGTGCCTTTTGTATGCCTATGCACTCCATCAAAAGTGAATGGATGCAAATAGGCAGCACTTACTTTCAGATACAAATTGAATTTGCCTCTGAAGTTCCTGATCCAGCAAATAATCTGTGTGTGGACATCTTCTGTGGCCACAGCTCAGTGCCATTCAGAGCATCTGCTATTCATTCAGAAAGTCCCAGGTTCAATCACTTTCTCCTAGTGCCCAAATTGGGGGCACGGGAAGAAGAGAGGGTGGGAAGCCCTGTTATACTATTAAGGACTCCTTGTGCTGGCTATTGATAGTGCAGCAATTTAGTTGCCATTATGATGATGATGATGCTCATCATTGCTTTATTAATCACCTTCCAAAACAACCATCTAAGTTTAATTTGCCCCTTATGGACTAGAAATGAATCAAAAAGTTTGCTAAGTTATTGCTTGTAGTATAGAAGCAGTCGATTAGGGAGCAATCAAAATTTTGCTAAATGTTATTAAATGCAATAGATCCTCAGATAAATATGGGGGATCTTAATATCGAAACTTGTCCCACTTTGAATGTTCGCATTCCATCATTGTAACATTTTCATTAGTTCACTGATTATCTCCATTTACTTGTGATTCAGTCTGCCAGCACCACCTTAAAGGAATTAGCCTGTGTCTAGTCAGTTCTTACCTCTGGTTAACAGCTCCAGAATTTTCAAAGTATAAAGAAAAATGCTGTATATCTGAAGAGTTGCACAGAGCAAACAGTGCGTTTATAGGGTGTTGATAGTGCCTTAACTCAAGGGTCTATTCTGTAACCATCTTGTTGAAATCACTTTAGCCATCGTGACCTGTAACTTTTGTAAAAGTTCATACAACCCACAGAATTTCTAGAAACTTTAGAATGGAGCAATAAACACATATGTCATAGTATACGGATGTAGCTGAATATGAGCTGGTGTTTTGAGGTGAAAAGGGATAAAGGCATAGCTGGGAATAGCATTCGTAGGATTGTTTCTTTCACTGGTTTTGAGATGGGAATCTTACATGTTTCTGTCAAAAAGAATCCCCAGAATGATTTTCCATTTTATGTTGCCAAAAGGGAATCCCTCTGTTTATCTCTTTCCGACAGTAATGAACTAGAACTGTTCCTCTGACCTTGTCAGGAGAGGTTTGACCTTCCTTCCTTGGCAGAGAAGAGGGAACATGTTTGTTTTGCAAGGGTTAGTGAATTTTTGGCAGGCAGCAAATACAACCTTTGTAAGAATGTGAAGACCTGTGATGGGAATGTTAAAAGTACGGAGATTAAGATACTTGTGTTTTATAACTCAGTGCGTGTTAATTGGGAGAATAACCTCAACTTTCTCTTATTCATGGAAGAAAACATGCCAAATAAAATGAATACATAGAAGTAACTATTCCTTTTCATAAAGTTTCATTCTCTCCACAGTAGATTAAAGAGTCTGTGTTTCTGTTCCCAATGGCCTTGTCCAGAACCACAAATGACTACATAGAGTTATGTAATGCTTGTTGCATCAGCTATTTATTCCCACTAGGTTTTGTCATAACTATAGTTAGGCAAGATTAGAGCACTATTTTGTGTGTGTGTGTATACATACACACACATAAGCGTGTGCGCGCACACAGGACCTTATTTTGGGGGTTTGGAGGACATAGTGGTGGGTCAAGTGGCGCTTATATGGCATTTGCAGATCTGAAATCCGTGACCTGGATCCAAATCTCATGGGAGGCTCATGGTTGCTCAGAATTGGCCAGCTGCAGAAACCAACAAGGGTCATTATGTCAGCCAGTGTGCAGATGGAACTCTATATAATTGCACCATTAGTATCTTCAACTGTCCCTGAAGCTACTCGTTAATCTTCACATACCCCTAAAAAAAGAGACAATATAATTCTAGACCAGTCGTTCCCAACGGGTTTTTTGGCCATGCCCCACTTAAGCATCTCTAAAATCCTGATACTCCCCCCCCCTTCCCGTGACATATAATTCTTATTTTTCAAAAAGCGAACTCCTATTTATGTGGAGGAAGCCTAAAAGGCCATTCACTGTTAATAACTCATTCTCGAATTGCCCCCCTTAAAAATAAAATTGCCCCCCTGTGGGGCGTGTGCCCCATGTTGGGAACCACGGTTCTAGACTATCGTTGAATATGGAATAGTGCTCAGTCAGTCAATAAAGCTTTCGCATTCAAGGTTTGCTATGTCTTTCAGCTATTGGCCAGATGATCCCATTGGGATATTTTGCAGCAGGCATCCCATACTGGTGTGATTTTAGTTTGGGCAAAGTTGAACATTATGTAGCACAACAGAATCTATTTGTTCGCATCACAGAAATGTCCCAATTATATCAAGATCATGGACTGGCCAGTATCAATAATATACTGCTTACCGTACATCTGATGTTGGACCTGATAGAATGAATCTGCATGGGAATTGGTATAAGTAACAAGGACAACTCTTTAACAATAAGCTGTGCTTAATCAATACTTATTTTTGTTGATATAAATGGGATTTGTACCATGCGCCTTCAGTGCCACATTGGCATTTCCAGGGCAGCTTACAATTTCAAAAGTGGCGTGGACTCTGTTTAAAAGGCATTATTGTGTAAGCAAGGTGAGAATTTGTATGCTGTGGTTTGAAACGGTACCCTAGTTTGCTCTGTAACAAGCTTCATCAAAATCTCTGGACAAAATTCTAAGGCAGATCTTTCCATGCTATATCATGACATGTTCGTGTGTCGGCTGCAGTGTGTAGGTGTGTTGCGTGAACGCTCCCCTTGCTCCTCCCGGGGCTGGAAAGGGGTTAGATTAACCTCCGGTTAGCTAGTAAAACTGAATTACTGTGTCACGAAATGATGCATGTCTAGAAAGTGTGTCACCAACATGAAAAATTTGGAAAGCTCTGTTCTAAGGTATAAGAGAAAAACTGCTGGGACTGCACTGTTTGAAGCAAAACAGTTACTAGGTATTTCATAGATGGGACATCTCTGCCCAAATCAAAATTTAATAATTTTGATCTATTCTCCCAAACTCCTGTTTAGGAAATTGGCAGATACAGGGTTTGTGGCAAATACTTTTGATTAAGTAATTTGGTGGAGACTTCCATTGACAGGCAGCCCTACTCCTCCCAATCAATTTCCCATCAGTAGTGATGATTAACTGCCAGAGTTTAAGCTCCTGAGTGTATGCTTCAAACATGTTTCAGTTGATATAAATCCAGATAACATTTGTGGCGCACGTGTCATCTTTCCTACACGTAGATTACCAGCAAAACAATTATGTGAAAGTTTTGCATGTATCTTTTGCCATGGTAATTCGTTTGTGCAACTTACAACTTCATCAGCATGTAACACCATTATACAGCAACAAGAAATGTATTGAACTTCCATTTTAAAACTAAAGTTCTCGTTTGGTGTAGGAGAGAAGATTTAACATGTTGATTCTGTATGTGCTACACGGTTCCCACTTCATAGTTAAGTTCTGCGTTTGTACTCTTTGAACATCTGTGTATTAAATTAGATCTCTCTTAGCTACAAAATTAACATATGTTTATGAATTTCATTTATGTTTAAGTTAATATCTTAAATTCCCTTGATGTTGGTGTTTTGTAACTAGACCAGGAATCACCAACTTTTTTGGGACATTTTGAGTTCTGGAGGGTGCGGTAACTTTAACCATCTATCTTTCCCCCTTTTAAGTTCTAGACTAGCTTTTCAAGCCTTTTCTATTGGATCATTGCACTGTGGAGCGTCACTAAACAGTGTTACACTTGGAAACTGTAGGGGGGGTGCGCTTGTTTACGGGGATTCCCTAACTACCTTTCATATTTCCTCCTATTGTGCCTCACTTGTTGCATATTTTCCTACCATCTGCTTTCCTGAGATTTGACTGCCATTGTGCTGCTGCCTTCTGTAAACTTACAGAGACGCAATGCGGCTGCTCTTGCAGGACAAACAATGATTGTTGCTAAGTGAATGGCTGTTTGTTGGATTAGGCTCTGAAATGTTTGCACTGGGCATTGTACCTTTACATCCAGGGAGCCCTTTCAGTAGAAATCAGGGCCCTTGCCTTGTGGCCTGTATGTAGCCTGTATACATCTATCCCTCCTAGTTCCTAGTTTGGTTTGTTCTTATTTTTATTATGTATTTTGTGGCTTGTATATTGTAATGCTGTGTTGTGAACCATCTTGAAACTTACAGATGTAGGGCATAATAATAATAATAATAATAATAATAATAATGTCTTAAGGTTTGCCGGAGTCTTTAGTCTGTTCCTACATCAAGCTACAACAACCACCGGCTCATTGGTTTCCTTTCCAGGCTTGTCAATAAAACCTGGGTCTTGATACATGACTTAACCCCATGAGCCTCAGTGGGTTATTATCTACTTCTTGCCTATAGTCCTTTTTCCTGTGCTACATGAGTACAGCAAAAAAGAGAAGAGTGCTGGGAAGGGAAAGTGGCTTCTGTCTACTGCTGCATCAAAAGTGCTCTCCTGCTTTGAGTGTCATATCTTCTTTTTTTATCGTCCTCATCATTCTCTTGGCTGTTTCTCCTCAATCAGTGCAGGATTCAGGTAGTCATGATTTCTACATATCAGGTCATTTAATCACCTCAGTTTTTGATTCATCAGTTGCCTGGACATGATGGGGGTGGGGGGAGGACTCTTACGATCTGTCATGGGTTCTGTTTCCCTTTCAGGATAAGCTGCCTGAAAGCCATGTAATTTTGAGAGTGTGCTCCTAGCACTGGGTTCTTGAGACAGAATCGGGGTTCCTTTGATGTAATTCCAACTCCACAGTCCGCTCAAGCAGGAAGACACTTAGCTGTGTAAGGGGCAGCCATCATTTAACATTGATACCAAGATCTCTTTCTCAGGTGTGGCTCAGAATTCCATGATTTCCATAGCAATTGTGGATCAGTCATATCTGTGGCAGGGCATGCTCTTGATCCGGTATTTTATCCAGGATATGAAGATGATCGGGAATGATTGGCAGCTTTGTGTGGCTCCTTTATTATGGACAGATCTTTATGTGGCAGTACTTACAGAGAATCTAAAACTGTATAGGCATGGGGGAATCTATTAAGATAGTCTATCGCCAGGTGTATCCCGGTGGTTTCCTGAAAGGTCTTGGGGTTTTCCTACTGCAATCTAGAAGCTAGGCAACTCCTTGGCCTCTTAAGAGCTTGTATAATGAAGTGACAGGAATGATGACTAGAACAAAGATGCCAGGCCAGACCTGACCAATCAATCACAGGTGAGATCTGATCTTTGACCCTGCTGCATAGCAGTGATTTTGGTGAAGGTACTTCTTCCCAGTTGTTGCATCTACCATGTGGTGGAGCTGTCCTAAGTGACTACAAGTGGCATGTTTTTAAGACAAAAATGTTCTTCAAATGTTAGACACAGACTCTAGGGACTTTCTCTTCATATATTATCATGTCCCCCATTTTGGTTTACATAGGCAAAGATATACAATGCCAGTTTACAATTCAAATGATTATAGTTATATAGCCTGACCTCCTAAACAACACCCATTCTCTTGTGTATCTAATGCTCCCATTGCTAGTTTTAGGCTGAAACTGTAAGCCACTTTGGGTCAGCTATATTCCAAAAGGTGGAAGGTGGCTGCTTATAAATAAATAAACAAACCTTTATGTAATGGAGCATTAAATGTAAAGGATATGTCCTATTAAAAGTCAGGCTTTCATGGTGAAATATGCTTCATGAGGCAAACAATTGAAACTAATTATTTTTTGTTAGCTGGGCAAAATGTCTTAATTGGAGCTAAGTAGCAGTGAAGGGAAGATAATTGCTATCCTTTCCTAAAAATGCATCTGAAGCAGCATCTTGATCTTTAGCTGGCAAATACACAAGTGACTGGTACGCACAGACACTTTTGGTTAGCTGAGGTGGAATATTCGATAATTCTAGTGTACAAAGCATATCTATTTTCAGGAAGTTGCATTTTATTGTAGTGTTGTAATCCTTTTTATGGGGGCTTAAACCAAGTTATGGTTCAAGTGCCAAAGCTCTTTATAATTCCTTTCGGAAAACATTAGCTCCCTTAATACTTCACAAATCTGAATGATCACATTAGTAATGAGACAAACATAAGTGCAAAGTTTAAGATACGCTATAGTTCTAGGTGGAACTGAATTTTATAATCCAGAATGTAGTTTTTCCCCTTGCTGTATAACTGAGAAGAGCATTTCACTATTTTCCTGTTCACAAATCATAACCACAAGGAAGAGTTATTCACCACTTAGGAATGAATGTCCATCTGTTAGTTATTATCTCTGCAGCACTGCAGCCCCTCAAAACTAGTACTTGAAAGGATTCTTAAGTGCAGTGGACATCTCTGTGTTCTAACTCCCCCTCCCAAAATGGGGTTAAACCTTCTGCATTATTAGTAGCAGTAGTACTAAAATTCATTTATATTTTGTGTTTTGGCAGTAATATTTCTGTTAAGGAATGCTCCAATAAAATGGGATGGTGCCCATAGCTGCTTCAGGAAGTACTTCCATTTTTCATTGTATGCTGATGTCAGCATGTTTTGTGGGGTTTTTCAAAGCCTGTGTTAAAAGAGTCGCCCCCCCTCACGAAGTACAAATACATTGTTCCAATGACGATGCTTCAATGGAGCAGTCATGCTTTATCATAGGAGAGTAGATTCAACGGGATTTTTGTTTTTATCTTCAATCACAGACTACAAAAATGTCATTATTAAAATGAAAGGCTGTGCAGATGACATGCAGGAAGGACTGATCTTAGCAGGGAATTTCCTGCTGTCTGAGCTGGCAGGGATGACTGAGTTCACCACTAAGATAATAGCTGGAGGCTCCATTGGAGAGGTATACATTTATGATGGAGGGTTCTGTAGAATGTAGCAGTTTTCAGAAGGATTAGTTGGCTGCCTTTTTGGCCTTCTTGCAAGCCAGTAGGCTCTTTCGGAGCTTATGCGGCTTCTGGTCAGTCATAATGGACAAAATTAAAGCATTAAAATGCAGGCGCAAAGCTCTTGCCAGTATTGTCTCTCTTCAGCATCATCATTTTTCTTGGGGCACAACAGGTAAATCCATTCCATCATGTTGCACTGATGATACTTGTTCAGATGCTGTTTGAAATCCTTTAATATGGTAGTCATCATAGGGTAATTCTAGAAAATGCAATCTTTTTACACACACACACACACACACACACACACACACACACACAAATTGCAGGTGTGTACATCGTGATCTTATTTGTATGCCACTTTTCTATGCTAGAACCATGCTCGAAAAGAGTGGCTCACAACAACACAGAATAAATGCAACATTTCGTGATGATGCTTTAACAGTTACAAAGCAGAACACAAAGTCACGCTAATATCAGTAAGGGCAAACAAACATCTCATGTTAATAAACACTAAAATAATTCCTAACAATAAAGTACAAAACATCCAAATAGCAGCAAAAACCATACCACCAACCGCAGTTGGTAGGAATGCTGAGCAGGGGGGAGCTTGCCCTCGATGGTTCCAGCAGACTGTCCCCTGTATCAAGCCACTAGAGCCTCATGTTCCTTACAATGGTATGATTGCTTAATTGGGAGGGTGGCACTGTGGTCCAAACCACTGAGCCTCTTGGGCTTGCCGATCGGAAGGTCGGCGGTTCGAATCCCCGCGACGGGGTGAGTTCCTGCTGCTCTGTCCCAGCTCCTGCCAACCTAGCAGTTCGAAAACACACCAGTGCAAGTAGATAAATAGGTACTGCTGCGACGGGAAAGTAAATGGCATTTCTGTGTGCCCTGGCTTCCGTCACAGTGTTCCGTTGCGCCAGAAGCGGTTTAGTCATGCTGGCCACATGACCCAGAAAGCTGTCTGTGGACAAACACCGGCTCCCTCGGCCTGAAAGTGAGATGAGCATCACAACCCTGTAGTCGCCTTTAACTGGACTTAACCGTCCAGGGGTCCTTTATATTATTATTATTATTATTATTTATCATTAGACTTGTTACCTAAAGGTCTCCAGGCAATTTATACCCATTTTAAAACATGCAACAGCCACACAAGCAGAACAGCAGCATCTCAGTCCATCAGTGGCACGGGGGGAAAGGGTAGCGTTCACCTGGTGCTAAAACGATGTCACCAAAGGTGGACCACAAATTCCACTAAAAGACGAGCTCCTGAACGTGTCACTAAGGAGACCACACCTCTGACTTGTGAGAAACTATCTTCACAATCGATCTATCTTAAAACCTCCCACCCTCAAGGATAAAATTCAAGAATGCCAATTACAATTACGCCCTCTTAATCGCAAGCCCTGATGGACCACAGACCACGGGCCCATTTTGACCAGCACAGATGCCTGTAGGAAGCCCACAAGCAATGACAGGAGCACAACTGCCTTCTCCTGCTGTTCTCCCCCAGTGACTGCCATTGAGAGGCGTGTTGCCTCTGATTCTGGAGCCAGTATATGGCCATCATTAACAGTAACCTTTGGTGGATTAGGCTGAGAGAGTGCAACTTGTTCCAAGGACACGTCCAAAAGTAGACTTAAGGTGGGGTGGGTGGGATTTGTTCCTTGAAATACATACTTTGGGTGAGGGAACAAGTTTGTTTTTTCCTGCTCTGGGGGGTAGGGCTTGAACCAGTGGCTTCAAGTTACAAGAAAGGAGATTCTGACTAAACATACAGGGGGAAAATTCTGACACTAAGAGGCGTTGGACAGTCTTCCATGGAAGGTTGTGGGCTCTCCTTCCTTGGAGTTTTTTAAGCAGAGGTTGGATGCCCATCTGTCATGAATGCTTTAGCTGAGATTCCTGCATTGCAGGGGGTTGATCTAGATGGCCCTTGGGTCCCTTCCAACTCTACGATTCTATGAGTCTTTTTGTTTATTGCTGGTTCTATATGCGGTTTGTTTATGGGATTTTTTACAATATTAAGTTGCTTTGTGCAGAAATGTGATTGATAGAAGTAATAACAAAAATAATATTAATGGTAAAATATTGGTCTAACATTGTCATTTACTTTGAAACACTTAATATTTGCAACAGTTTTTTGGGGAGGGGTGTTTGAAGTGCAGCGAAATGTGTTGATAGATTTTATAAATGGGACACTTTTTAATTTATGAAAGCAAAGCAATTCAAAGCTGTATTTGAGAGAGAGCAGAATACAGTTTGTTTGTTTGTTTGTTTGTTTGTTTGTTTGTTTGTTTGTTTGTTTGTTTTATGGGGCGAGGGAAGCCAAGAAGGTAAAAGCAAAATAGAATAGTAAGTTCCAGAGATTTAGTTAGATCACTACAGGAAAAACTATTCTCTTTAAGATTCTTTTGCTCTTCGTACTGCACCAAAGTCTTGGCTATTTGCCAAAAGCTGTCACTGTCTGTCAACCAATAAAGTTTACTTAAAGCTATGCCTTGGTGATCTAACACTTGAATAATTTACTATCATAAAATAGTTTAAAGTACAAATGTTTTATGCTATGCCAAGCTGGACGCTAAAGATGTTTTGTCTAAAACATGAGATAATGGAAAGTGTATTGTGGCATGTGAATGACTTTAGCCTTTGGTGGTGGTAAATGTTTGCTTAACCAGAAAAGAATGTGTTGAGACTCTTGCCAATAGAAAGGTATTGCCATATTTTGCATTAAAGTACTGTAAATAAATCAGTAAATATGGTTCTGTTCATGTGTTAATCCACAACTTATGAATGCATTCATTGAATAAGAAATGCAATATACTGTTATCCTTTTTAAAAGGTTTCAGAAAGAGCTGGTCATAATTACTCTCGGTTGAAAGAAACATGAAACCAAATATTTTCATGATGATTGAAGTTGGATTTGAGGGAAATAACCATTGCTTAAAGTTGTTTCTTCCAGAACTAGAAAAAGCAAGTTGCAAATTTTTAACATCTTGACTTTTAAAAATCTGACTCTTGATACAGTGTTATGCAATAAGCAGTGAGGTATACCAGTAATATCAATTTAAAATATTGTGGTAACTGGTAAGGAATTCTACAATAGATAATACAGTTGGTGGAAGTCAAGGCTAGGCAACATACCATACTGTGAATCTATTTCAGGAAAATACTTTATATCTAAACTTTTTATTCACTGGATTAGTAGATTGGTGGTAATTGAGGAATTACAGCTCACTTTGCTTTTTTTGTAGTAATTGCTGAGATAGTGTTGGCTATTAATAGCCTTAGGAGTTGAAGTTTTCTCTTATTTTTTTTGCTCTTGAAATGTATAGGTCTGGAAGGACCATACCTTGCTTATGTCATAATCATTAGGAATAGGCACAGTTAAGTTCTTAGGATTACTTCAGCTATTTAGAAATGCTGTGATGATGCCTGCTCCTGGCTTTGAATGCATCCTCCCAAGAAGGAGAAAGTCTCCCTTATATGGAATTGGCTGGCTGATCCAAGTCACATGGATGAGCCAGAACACACAAATAAAATGAGGTTTTCTTTTGGGAGTTTAGTTTGGAGCTGCTGGTGTGAGTAGCTGTGGATTATACTATGAAGTTATGGCATTTTAAATTCTATTTCCACAAACAAATAGTTCTTAATTTCATCAACTAGATTCCTGGTTTTGTTTTGCTACATAATTGTGCCGTTCTGTGACTTTCAAAGTTTTGCACATGTATATTGATATATCAAACAAATTTTATTACGGTCATAGACCAGCATTTAAAATCTGAAAAGTGCTTTACAGTGCTAAAAGAAATTAAAACGCAGAATGAATATAGCAGTCTAAAAATTTAAAAGGGGCTAAAAATATCCAAGAGGAGGGTCCAGCTTGCATTTTCCCAGCTTCTGCTCAAGGTCTTCATCCCATTCCCGAACAGAAGAGCTGCTACCCACAGCCCAACACCAAGTTCAACACTCCGCTGACTGGTTTGTTCTGGGAGGGTAGGCTATGCCTGCAGATCTGCGTGCAGAATCTAGCTACCATCCGGGTTATCTTTTGATCTTTGCCTAGTAAAAGGGCATTTAGTTTAGTTTTATCTGGAAGGTCAGCTAACCTCTCCAATAGGGGGGCAATGATGTCTCTGCGGGCCTTGTATATTGATATAATTTTATCCTACCTTTGCCATCTAACTGCGATAGTTCTTAATTAATGTCGTGTACACTAAAGTCAGATAGAAGATACCCCGATTACTGGAATTTTTTTTTCAAGCAAGCATTTATATATCTCCCTCAAATGACTGAGCTATTTGTAAACATGTGTTCCCAACCTTTTTGAGCCCAGGACACATTTCTTCATAGAAGAAAAACTTGTAATGCCCAGATCACTAAAACAAATAAAATGGACGAAGCAGGCAGCACTCTCCAAAACTGGTAACACCCTCCCCCCATTTTTTAAAATAGAAAATGGGAGTGCCTTGGTGGGCAGCAAAGGAGGGTACACGGGTGCCATGGCTGGAAAGCTGCAATTTTATATAGCCGGCAACCATTTCGCACAGGGAATCTGGGCCCTGTGCACGTCGGTGCAGCGTGCATTATTGCCCCCTGTTATTTCCCGCCCCCACTACACCCCCATTTTTCCAGGTCCCAAAGGACCCTCACATTGCTTAGACATGCCTAAAATGGTCATATTATTTATTGAGTTTAACCAAGTCACTTGTTACTAGAGGAATATGAAGACGAAAGAATCATAAAAGGGTTGCAAGTGAGATATATCCACATCACTTGCAAAACCAAAGTTTGATACATGCCTGCAGCCCAAGCTATATCGAAGAGCCTAAAAATGAACCATTTTTTTCTGTTTGTGTCTCGAGGCAGAGGCCAACAACCCAGCAGAGAACTGCACATTGATACGGAATGTTGAGCTGTGGGCATGCAATTGCTGCTTCAAATACTTCAATGAGCTTTGGGGGATTTCCAGTGGCAGCCTGGAATGTGCCTCCATGTATACAGCACAGCATACAAACTGAATTATGTGTGTGTGTGTGTGTGTGTGTGTAACCGTGGTTTCGGTTGACTGGCTCAACAGGTTATGAAATGTTTGTTTTATTTCCAGGAAGCTGAAATTTGGTTCACATCAATCCCAGAGTACACTGCTAGCCTCCCTTTCAGATTTTTATTTTCTAACTCTGTCCCTTAAAATGGTGGACCTAATCCTAAATGGCCATGGTACTTCAGCACTATCAAGGGAAGGGAAGTTTGAAATGGGAGGTTTTGTTGACGTAATCAACAAAACGAGACCTGGAATTACTTATATAGGCCCGTATTCCAGCACAAACTAGCCATACTTTGGACACAGTGTTGGATTGCAGAACTGCCCTTTCCTTTCTTGGATTTGACCAGTGCAGAGCGCAGCAGGGCGTGGGTGCCATAGTGAAGCCAATCCAGCACCTCTGTGCTTCTCACATCGTCCCTCTTGGTAAATGGCAGCAGTGATTCCCGTCGGCAAAACAGGTGTGCAACACTGCCTTTGCAACCCTACCGGCCGCTACTGGATTTGGAGGAGGAGAGATTTGTCGCGATGCCTGTGAATAAGTTTGATTAGGTAGCGCTTTCAAATATCTGCTTGCCGATAAACTTTTGCAATTACTTTTTCAAAGGTACGAAGAACTGGATGCCAGCAAAGGCCTTCGAGACAATTTGAAAGGGAAGGTTGTCATAGAATACCCAATTTTGCATATTGTTTTGAAGAAAATCCAGACGGATATGGTGATTCTTGGCCACGGTAAGAAACTATACATTACAATGCAATAACATTTTATGCAAACAAGAATTAAGCTCTTTATCCTGTTAAAACCAGGAATGAGCATCAGCTTGTAAATAATAAAGTATTTTGCCCTGTTGCAATTACGTAGATTATATATATTATCAGTGTATATGTTGATCCTTTCTAGTTAGGTCTCAAGTAATTTAATCACTGTAATAACGTTAGCATTTTATTTACCAGTTTATGATAATGTAAAATATATCTAAAATGTGTCAAAACCATAGTTCTGGGTTTTTGAGCCAACACATACCTGTTCTATGAATAACCTTCCAGACAATTTTGCAGTGTAGCATTTGTTAACATCTGCAGCTGATTTGTTTTACCAGATCAAATGCCTGCTTGGTAGCTGGAAGTTTGAAGGCACCAGGCAATGCTTGAATATCTCTTACAAATTATGGTTGGTTACATAACTGAGAAAAGTTTGCTTCCTCTACTGTGAAACCTTCAAAATACCTTGGAACAGAATTATTCCATTTCTTTTTCCTGTTCATATCCTATATTCCAGAGTCAATATGCTAGGAAGAAATAATATTTTAATATTCTGCCACATAAATATGTTAATGTTTTTATTGGACATGATGGCTATATGCTACCTCCAGGCTCAGAGGAAGCATGTTCCAGATATCAGTTGCTAAGGCATAAAAGGGCTATTTCATGCATACGCAGCTTGTGGATTTCCCATAGCATGTGGTTGGCCACTGTGAGAAACAGGATTCTGAATTAGATGGGCCTTAGGCCTGATCTAGCAAGGCTCTCTTACATTCTTATGACAAATAAGGCATCTGCTTTGCAAACTGCACAGATCTGAACATGCCAAAGTGTTTTCGAGTTTTATAGCCTATACATTTGGCCGATATTTCTGGGTAGAGTGGATGCGAAAGAAAAAAGAACGAATGCATCTCAAAATGCTATCCGGTTATCAGGTGCAGCTTTCAAGAACCCAGTTGCATCTGGGCGGCCAGCTGTTTTGCATGCAGACGTATTAGCAATTGGCACAGAAATGTTGCTTGGAGTCCAAATTGAATTAAGAATCAAGGGCGACATGAAAAGTACCAAAAAGTTGGGGGCGAGGGGGCTCTACACAACTTTACCTCTCTGGTTGCCGCAGTAACTTTCCAGTGTGCATAGCAACATATTTTCCTACCATAGACTGATTCCATGTTATACCTAGATACCACACAGAAAAGGCTACCTGCAGAGTCCCTCCTTTGGAAGGAATTTTGCTACGTTTTCAGGAGTTGAGGGTGCTGTACTTAATGGAAGATGAGCTTTTAAATGCAGCTGGAACGATGTTTTAATCCCTTGCATTGTATTTTAGTTGTATATTGTGGTATTTTAGCGTAGCTCTTTTCTGTGCGACAGTTTTTTGTTCCGATATTGATTGTTTTTGCAGTTATTAGTTCATGATTTTTAATTGTGCGTGGTACTTGCAATGGTTACGCTTTTGCAACCCACCCCGCAACTATTTGAAGGAAGAAGAGGTTATAAATACAAATAATAATTAACAAATAACAAAGATCGAACACTTCAGGGTAGGTTTCAGTGGTAAATGGCTACAGTGTTGCACTGGCAGTGCTGAGCAGGCACAGTAACGGCATACATCTTAAAAAGGGAAGATGCCATTGGAATAAGTTTGGGGCTAAGGAAGCTTTTCTGATATCCCTCTTCGCTTGCTTATGTTTCTATGTACAGTGGTACCTCGGGTTAAGTACTTAATTCGTTCCGGAGGTCCGTTCTTAACCTGAAGCACCACTTTAGCTAATGGGACCTCCTGCTGCCACTGCGCCGCCAGAGCACAATTTCTGTTCTTAGCGGAGTTCTTAACCTGAAGCGTACTTAACCTGAAGCGTACTTAACCCGAGGTACCACTGTATACATATGTCTTGTATATATAACCAGGGTGCAAGGTGGTTTACATCAAAATAACCTTTTTCAAAAAGCTTGCTCTATAAGTGTGTTCAGTAGCTTGAACAAAAAAAGAATTTAATCTAGCTGCTAATAGCATAATGTGGATCACACCTTTCCATTTGTAGAACATGTGAGCACTAGCTAATCTGAATGGGAAACTGAACCTTACAAAACCTTCTCGCTTAAGAAGCTGCTGTGAATTGTGCCCGATGGGCCGTTTCTTAGCAAGCTTTTGCGTTCCCATGGTATTTTAGTTGCCGCCTATATAGAGTTTTTCCGTTTTATTTTACATAGCTAGATAGTCAGTAGTAATGTGGATATAAGTGCAGGTCACAACCAAACACTTCTAGAAAAACAAATTGAAATATCTGGAATGTTTTTCCTTATGAGACCCAAAAACTTTGAAAACATTCATGAGCCTATTGAAACAATAGATTCTTTCTGCTCTGGTCACCTTGGAAAGATCTTATAGTGGGCCTTGCAATGAGATCACCAAAATTCTGGATTTATATTCTTGTCTTTGAATAAGATTGATATTTCATTAGTCACGTTTGTAACTGAGCAATATGTTAGAAAGTATGTGTTTTTCGCTGCGTAAATTGACAGAGGACACAACCTGAATTTATATATGCATACACAATTAAATTCAGCATTCCACTTAAAAAGCAGGCAGTGTTCTGTGATGAAAGCGTAATAGAAAAAGGGCCCTAGCCTTCAAATTAAAAGTAATTTTAAATCAGATTGTTTACGCTGCTTTATGGGGTTAGTATGGTTGATCTTGTTTAAAGAAAGTACAGGTGTTCGCCTTTCTGTCTGCAAGCGTAGTCACGGCTAGAATTACTAAAGGATTATAGAAGTTATTACAAGACTTAGGGACAAAAACATTTCTTTCTATCTCAGTACTCAGTACATATCTGGCATATAGATGTTAATTGATTATACACTAGATTTAATGTAGACAAAATGTGACCTCAGCCGTTTCTGGGTGAAGTGCTTTTATTTTCTTGTCCAGATTCCATTGAAGTTATACAGGTGCACACTTGATCCCAGTGTTACCCCTGCTGACCATCTGCTCAGCATTTCATGACTACGTAGCAATTCCCCATTAACTCCATCTTAGTAATATTTCTCTAATAAGAAGCCTTTGGCCTCATATGTACAAAAAGGCATATTGGTGTTAAGCAATGTTAGTTAAATGAAAACATCCATAAGAAAGATTATGTGTATTTCCTTTGCAAACATGCATTTTATATGTGTGTATATATATATACCGTATATATCTGTTGACCTCATCTAAGGAGGAGTTGGTAGGGCTGTGGCAGGAGAATTGGGGTGATCTGGAGGGTGGGAGAGGGAGGGGGAGGCTGACAAACACTTCAGGAAATGATGACATCAGTCAGTCCTGGAACTCTGGACAGCTTGAATCTGTAACATCTTCGCTTTGGCTCAGACTTGCAAACGCTATGTTGAAATGTTGAACTATACAAAAAGGCAACATGTATGCGTCATGTCTTAGTTTCGTTGAAAGGGTTCCAACATGAAACAAGACCAATTCTCAGTAGTGCTCTGTGTAAATCAGAAGTTTTAACGAAATGCCAAATTCTGTTCTGCCTGACATTACAAATGATGGCTGTCATGTTGAGTCTTTCCACCTAGTGATACATCACCACGCCCTGTGTTCCACCAATCCAGTTTTGCTTTATAAATACGGTTTCTTATGAGAGCCAGTAGCTGAGAGTGCCAGACTAGGATTGGGAACACCCGAGTTCAGCTTTAAAGCTCACCGGGTGACCTTGACCCAGTCGCTATCTCTCAGTCTAACTTTTCTCACCAGGGGGGGGGGGGGGATATATGCTGCCTTTATTCCTTGAAGGAAAGGCTAGATAATAGATAGTATTGTTCCATCAGTTAGGTGTTACATTGAATATAGGAAAAAATTGCATCCTTTTGTCCTATGAAAGGAATGTTTAATGAAATAGAAAAGAAACTCACTCAGGACAATTCCCTCTCAGTGGTCTTCCTGGCCAACGAATTGCTAGAAGCACTCACTTGAAGCTGCAGCCATGGTCTCCAACAGCACATCAGAAAGGAACATTTTTATTATATTTTCATATTGTGATTTGAATTGTTGTGAGCCACCTTGTGCATTCGAAAAGAAGGTATACATTTTTTTAAAAAGAAAAATGTCTTTTGCTGTGCAGTTTCTGTGGTAGATGTGAGGCAGCAGCCACAGGCATCCTATTTTAAAGAAGGTAGCTCTCTGAGCACCACTTGGAAGCCATCCTCATTGGAACTAGGGGCAAGAAAAAAAAGCCTGACTGCTCTATCTAAGGAGAAGGACAAGAAATCAGCCAAGCAATCTTTCACCCTTACAAAGCCCTCCTACACTTCCAAACACTCCTCAGAGATTGCAAGCCTATGTGGCTGCACCTCCAGAACTATAAGCCCAGGTCTAGTCAAGAAACACAATACTCGGGCAAGAAGTCCAACACCACATGGCAGTCCTTCTTGGATTCTGATTAGGGATTGGTTTAGGAGTAACTCCATGAACAATTGGTAGAACTTCCACCTATTAATGATGAACATCTTATACCCCTTTTAAATGTGTTTGGGGGGAGGAGGTTTATTGGTTCGTGGGATTTTTTTATTTTTTTTGGGGGGGGGTTCTTGTTTTTTATTGTGTATTTTGCAGTTTTATATTGTGAACCACCCCTGAGACCTACAGATGAAGGGCAGTATACAATTTATAAATGAATGAATGAATGATAGTTACTTTGCAAGTAATGTGCATTTCTTATTCATTTATCCCACCTATTTTATACCACTTAATCACCAGAGTTTGTAAGTGGTATAAATAAAAATACAAAAAGCATATAGTAGATAAGAATCAATTTAAATTGAAGAGAATAATAGGAAATATTTGTGGGGGGTGCAAAACCAGGGCTGGGGTTAGCTTAGTAAATATATAAATATTGTATATTTTTCCCCTTCTCTCCTTTAGATGCCAGTAAATCCAATCAGGAAAACTCGTCTGAGGAAGAAGGGGAAGTCCATGATAGTTCCTGACAAAGCAAAATCGGATGTGGAGTTGGAGCAACTTGCTTTGCACCTGACTCGTTGAACATATATTCAACAAATTAGTTTTGAGCATTGCTTTTTATTAATAGTATCCAAAACCTATAGCTATTAAAAAGCACTGCAATCTGTTAATGTATGTTCTACATTATGTTTTAATCTATGTTTATAGATTAAGGTGCCTAGCTCTAGCTTTCTTTTGTGAAAATCACTGATGTAACAATTACAATTTTACGGGACTCTGTTGCCAATCTTTGTACGCTTGGCTGTTTTTTCCAACTTATTGAAGTAGAAAGCTATAAATACTTTTAATAAAACACCTAACTCTCCTTTCATCAATACAAATATCTGGGTGTGGTAAAGAACATGAAACAGAAGCAACCAACTCATAAAAGAAACAAGTATTTGTTGGAATAAATCCCTGCTTTAATATATTGGTCTGGATTGCAAATAACATTAAGCCAAGCAACAGCTTGGGGTGAGTTTGTGGGCTCCTAGAGAGATCACAGCCACTTGCTCCTTCCCAGTTGTTCTGCTGCTACGCTGTGCTTAGACATCATTAGGCTTAACATGTCATCCAAATCTGGGCTTCCAGTTTAGCTCTTTCCAGACCAATCATGAGCTGCAGCCAAGGTTTGGTCTGTTCTACGGCTCATGGTTTGTCAAGGAGAGCTAAACCACAAACCTGGGTACAAACATACTGAGGCTTAGTTTAGTGCAGCAGCAGAATGACCAGGGAGAAGCAAAGCTGCTCTGATCTCCTCGAGCATGCATGCTCACTTGCTCATTCTAAGCCAGTCTTTTTGTGATGCACGAACCAGGCCATTGTTAGAAAGAATTGTGCGAGGTTCAGCCCAGGGCACATCTCAGTAAAAGAATTTCAGGTAGCTTGGCATGGCGAGGCCACTGAGCCCTTGGAAAGTGGTTGTCAATCCATGTAGAAGTCACAGAACTAGATGGGCCAGTGGTCTGACTCAGTGTTAAGCTACCTTAAAATGTGTGCGTAATTGATTTAGCTTTTTTAAAAAGAATGCAGGCAATGTAAATGTTAAGGAGAGATTAGTGTTGAATTTCCCTTAGTGAGTTTATTGAAAACAAGAAAATGAGAGAAAAACCAGGGCATCCAGTACTCAGCTACATTAGTAAAGAAAAAACACTTTATATGCATTGTTTATGCATTCTAACACTATGACACAAGATGGTGCTGTGGAGTTCCATTCTTGCTAACCCAATTTCTCATACAAAGTTAGCAACCTGTTTAACTGAAATGCTTCTTCGATGGGTCTAGATCCAGCCCTACTCCAGCATATTATTGAAAGATTTTACCACCTAGTGAGCCAAATCTATTACTCAGGATGCAGCAGAAGTTGATGGAATCTAGAGAAATTTTGCCCCATCATGTGCTCAGAAGAGCATCTGTCTGGCAAGATGCTGTTATCAAGGACTAAACTGGCAAGAACTTACCTTAATGTAACTAATGACGTGGAGTCAGGTACATAGGTGATTGAAACAAGTTTTTGATATTGGGAAGACCTTATAGGTTGATTGCCCTTCTTTTTACATTGTAACTGGTCTCTTCCTCTTCCTGTGCAATGTGTATATGTGGTAAGATCACAGCCCAACTAGCTTTTATAAGGTGGTGAACAGCAATCTTTTTGTTTCTCTCTTGATTTATACAAAGCACCTGAAGGATCAGCTGCACTCCATAGTGGATTGGTGATGGCAATTGAAACGTGAAGTGAGATCAGTATCTGAAGTCAGTCTGTCTTTGGCCGGGTTATGCCCATCAACAGCCTTAATAGTTCATTAAGACTTCAGTTTCTGCCCATGAGAACTGAAAACTGAAACAAATAGATGCTTCTCAGAGGACACATAACGTACTCCTCTTCTAAACATGTTCCTGGAACTTTGCTTGAACTGGGCTTCAAGAAACAAAACACGTTGAATTTTATGCTCTGGGATAATAAGTTTGAGAAGAGGGGATTGCATTGTGTTACATAGTTTGCATGATGTCAGGCTTCAGGGAATCAGCTCCCCCCCCCCCCCGGCCGTAGATAAGAGGAGTTTGGATTTGATACCCCGCTTTATCACTACCCGAAGGAGTCTCAAAGCGGCTCACATTCTCCTTTCCCTTCCTCCCCCACAACAAACACTCTGTGAGGTGAGTGGGGCTGAGAGACTTCAAAGAAGTGTGACTAGCCCAAGGTCACCCAGCAGCTGCATGTGGAGGAGCGGAGATGCGAACCCAGTTCCCCAGATTACGAGTCTACCGCTCTTAACCACTACACCACACTGAACAAAGCAGAACAAAGAGAAAGGACTCTCCTTACCAGTTATAACCTTTAATGATCACGGCGAGAGAACAAAGAATCCATTCCTAGGAATGAAGGTGCTCCCAATTAAGGGTTTCACCCACTTCCTCTCTAGTCATCCACATCACTACCGCGTCCTGGAACCACTGTGCTTTCTGTGCTGCCACCTTATCTGCTCTTCTTGACCTTGGGCTGAGCGGATGAACGCTTTCCAGAGACAGTGTGTCTGTTAACCCTCTCTCCCCCAGTGCTTCTCCTCCTAGCTGTTCCCCCTCCAGTACTTTCCATTTTTGTCTTCTGAACTATGTCCTTCTGCAACCCGCTGTTCTGAATCTATACTGTCCTCCTGCTCCTGGGAAGATTCAGGATCCTGTTCAGAAGAAGGGGGAGGGGGATGCTCCCACCATTCCTCCCCAGTGCAGCCCTCAGCACGGTCCCTGACACATGAATAGTTTAAGCTTATAATCAGTAATTGACCTGTAGAGTTCCCAGTGATAGGTCCCTAGTCCTCTTATGGATGCAATTAAACCTGCCCTGGATAGATGGAACTTCTGCCAAATTTAAATGCGATTGTAATGTTATAAAATGGAAATAATGCCTAGGCAAGGGGCTTATCTCTCCTTGACCTAGGCAGATAAATAATCACTTTTCAATGCTGTGGTTTAGAGAACTAGATAGATACAAACAGAACAACACAGAGCTGCCCTATGGAATATCCATCATTGTTAGAAGATGGTATCAGAACTGGGAATGCTTAAAATAAAGAAGCTTTCTGTTTGCATAATAAAGTAAGAAAAATACAAGCAACTGTAATTATTTGCAAAGGTGCAATGTGCTCCTTGCTAATTTGTAGTTCTGAAATGCACTAATGTATTAGATAGAAGCCAAACAGTATATGCATTTGAAGCTGTTCAGTATAACATTTGGCCATGGATAATCATCTGAACTTGAATATTGTTAGCTGCCTGATCCATTGGGCTGACCTTTTGCCTCCTTTTATGCTATAAGGAAGCTGTAGACAGTGGTGTGCCATAACTGCATCAGCCAAATAGACCAGATGGATCGGGATGGACTTCAGTTTAAATAAGAAAACACAACAAAATCAAGCAGTTGACAGATTTTGGATGAGTACCCTAAAAGTCTTGACAACTTGTTCAACTGCACTGCGCAATGATCTCCCTGGGGAAATGGTGAGCATCTCATTAACTGAGTCATTTAAACCTAGATTGGACAAAGCACTGGAAAAAGTGCTGCAGCAATAGCAACTTCAGCTCATGTGTTGGTACATTTGCAGCTTCAAAGTACTAAATAAACATTAGCTCATTGTCCTCGCATGAAAGAGTGAGTAAGTATTTATTACAATGACTTTATTGTCTTTGTTTTACCAAAAAAAAAAAAAAAAAAAACCCACAGGAGGTGGGGCGGTGTAGCAAACCCCATAATTGTTTCAGGGCACATAGAAAATTGGTGCAATACCAAAGCGACAGCCAAACAATTCATGTGGTCTGTTTACTAGATTAACTGCCTGTTCAGAGGACCCCAAGGAATAGTCTATGAGAAGCTGACTTATACTGAGTGAGACCAACAGCCTGGCTGGCCAAGTACTCTCTGCAACTGACTGCAGATAGCTGCCCAAGATTTTAACTAGTAGTCTTTCCTAGTGGGGGGCGCTAGTAGGACAGGGAAGGAAGATTGAAATTGTGACTCTGTCTGAAGCCTACTTCCTGAACAAACGAATAAATTGATACAGCTGTTGCTGAAAACTACTTTTTTTATTGACAATTAGAAAAGGATTAATGGTCCGATATAAATTGGCTGAAAATTGGGTCACA
Source organism: Darevskia mixta (assembly GCA_034641385.1). Taxonomy (NCBI): domain Eukaryota; kingdom Metazoa; phylum Chordata; class Lepidosauria; order Squamata; family Lacertidae; genus Darevskia; species Darevskia mixta. Next base: position 7,250,025 of record JAWWNH010000029.1, read on the forward strand.
AAATTATATCTCCTCATGTAACATCTGCCTTAACCTATAACATGATCTGTTTTATACTTGGGAGCAAAATAATACAGTGGTACCTTGGTTCTCAAACTTAATCTGTTCCAGAAGTCTGTTCCAAAACCAAAGCGTTCCAAAACCAAGGCGCGCTTTCCCATAGAAAGTAATGCAAAATGGATTAATCCGTTCCAGACTTTTAAAAACAACCTCTAAAACAGCAATTTAACATGAATTTTACTATCTAACAAGAACATTGAGCCATAAAATGAAAACAATAAACAATTTACTGCAGTCACACTATCTATCTATCTATCTATCTATCTATCATCTATCAGTAGCTGAACTGGGTTCCACACAGTCACAAAAACAAAACAAAAAAAGAGCCACGAAAACGCAAAACAAATAGCAAAAACAGAAGACCTCAGCGTAACACTCAAAATGGAAGTGTGGCACTCAAATCGGAACCGTAACACTCAAAATGGAGCATGTTCGGTTTCTGAAAAAAGTTTGCAAGCTAGAACACTTACATCTGGGTTTGCAGTGTTTGGGTTCCAAGTTGTTTGAGTACCAAGGCATTTGAGAACCAAAGTACCACTGTATGTTACATATCAATAAGGATTGGCACAGGCTGGATATAGATTCAATCATGTATGTTCACGACTGTAGTGATAAAAGCTCAGGAGGCATAGGCAGAACTTGCAGAAGGACTAGTAGGTGGGGCTTAGTCATATTTTGCACATGCCCAGCCAAACAAAATGTCATACCAGGCTATGAAAAATCCACATTTAAAGGGTGAGCCTTCCTGGCAAGTTGCCAGGTGTGACTCAGCAACCTTTTAAAACAAAATGGATTCGCAACACCCTCTTTGCTTTTCCAGCTTCCTGAATGTGCACAAAGAGGCAATTCTAAAAGCACTTCTACATGAATCTGTATTGCACCCTTCCAGGAAAAGGTGTGGCTGGTTGTAAGCAATGACAGCTGCAGCAGAACAGAAGAAAATGTGGGAATTGATGAATAATTCCTGAAGTCTGCTCTATAGTGAACCAGCATTTGTCCGGTTTGAGATGGGACCGGCATTTGTCCATAGACAGCTTTTCAGAGTCATGTGCCCAGCATGACTAAACCGCTTCTGGTGCAACGTAACACCATGATGTAAACCAGAGCACACAGAAACACTGTTTACCTTCCTGCCACAGTGGTACCTATTTATCTACTTGCACTGGCATGCTTTTGAACTGCCAGATTGGCAGGCAGGGGCAGAGCAAGGTGCCCTGGTGTCATCTCCGAGGGGGGTGACATTTGGCGTGCCTACCCCGAGTCGTTGGGGGAAGGGTGGGAGCTGCAAACTCAACTTCCCCCTTCGTTTTGACAGGCCCGGGCTCCTGGGCTGCCACCCAAAAAGCTCAACAACTTTGGCCAACCCTCCCCTTAAAAAAGCTCAACAACTCCTGGCAATGACAATGGCTAGATCACAGGCAGTCTTTTTATACTGTGAATATAACACCGGGGAGGTGTGACAAGAAATTTTCTGCACCAGGTACCACCTGACCTTGCTACGCCACTGTTGGCAGGAGCTGGGACAGAGCAACGGGAGCTCGCCCCGTCTCGTGGATTCAAACCGCCGACCTTCTGATCGGCAAGCCCAAGAGGCTCAGTGGTTTAGACCACAGCGCCACCCGCATCCCTACATGACAATGGTACACAGTGCTGTCTGGTACAATATATTACTACCACCACCTTCTGAAAACGACCAACATGCCCTAGGTATTTGGCAAGCATAATCACTGGAAGCTAAATTTTCAAATGCAGTTGGGAATATGGATGAATAGGCATAGAAAGGATACTTTTAAAAGGCAATATACTCTTGAGTCTTTTTAAATGCTCCAGATAACCTTCAGGAATGTTTCAGGTGCTTCCTTGTCATAGGAAAGGTCTGCAAGATTTAACACTTGGTGCTGCTGCCTCTGACTGGTTTTGCCTTCTTCTCTCAACTGCATATAAAGGCAAAAGTAAGGGAAGCTTTAGCATCCAAAGCATCTAGTTTCAGTTCTTCAAGCCACATGCAAACTTAATAAATCCCACTAGTTGCAGTGGGATTTGCAAGTAATTTCAGAAATAGAGCTTTATTTGTGTAGCATTTTCCTTCTGCCTCTGTTGCTTCTAATCACAAGTATAAGGAATATTAGTATAAGAGACACTCTTTTTCAAGGCACTGATGAAAACCAACATATTTCTAGCTTATAGAAGTCCTCAACTTGCAAGAAGATAGACACAGAAAAAAATCATAGTCAGTAGTGCTACCCAATTCAAGCTGCGTTTGCTTACAAACAGTGCATTCTGCCCTTTTAAGTTCCAAGCTATTTCCCGGAAAACATTTTTTTTAAACCCCCAAAAAACATTAATTTGTATTTGTGTGGTTGCTATGGAATTTGGGTGAACTGTATGCAGATGCAGATTGTGTTAATAAGAAATAAAAAAGAACTGTGTACTCTAGTGAACAAAGATTAGTCTGTGTTTGTATTAGAATGTTGCTATGGCAGAGCATATGGTTTTATTTCGTGGACGTTTGCAAGTGAAATGGAAGGAAATCGGATGCATGCAAGACAAACAAACAAGAAATTGCAACAAATACAGCTCCACATATATGCACAAGTTGAATGGGTAGTCACAGATGAGAAAGGTAAGGTAATTGCCGGACATGTTAGGTAGACTTCTTTCCTGTCAAGCTGTATTATTTGGTAGGAAGCCAACACTCCTACTGTCATAGAATTGTAGATTTGGAAGGGATCCCAGGGATCATCTAGTCCAACCCCTTGCAATGAAGGAATCTCTTAATGCCATAAACTTAATGCTATGTTCTTTTCTCTGTGGAGACTGTATTGCATAATAATTCTTTTTTTTTTTAAAGGAATCTCAAGTAGATCATGCATGACAGATGGCTATCCAACCCTCTGCTTAACAACCTCCAAGGAAAGGCGACCAGTATGTGCGGCGCCAAAATTCAGTGCCCCACTGCCTCTCGTACTCCATTCTAAATAATAGTTGCAGCATCCTCTGTGGTGCCCCCCAGACCCAGCGTGACCCAAGTGGTCGTGCTCCCCTAAATCCGACTCCGTCAAACAATTCTAAGTGTCAGAAAGTTCTTCCCGGTGTTTAGTCGGAATCTCCTTCTAACTTGAAGCCATTGGTTCAAGTCCTACCCTCCAGAGCAGGAGAAAACAAGCTTGCTCCATCCTCCCTGTAGATGCCCTTAAGATATTTGAAGGTGGCTATCATACTTCCTCTCAGTCTCCTCTTTTCCAGGCTAAACATACCCAGTTCGTTCCTCATACGGCTTGGTTTCCAGGCCCTTGATCATCTTGGCTGCCCTCCTCTGCACACGTTCCAGCTTGTCAATCTTAAATTGTGGCGCCCAGAACTGGGCACGGTGTGTCTGACTGCTGTGGTCTGATTGGCACACCTTTTGGACATGGAAAGGATGACACAAATAAGATAACTGTGGTGGTTAGTGGGGCCAGAGAGGAAGCAGGTATTTCTAGCTCGGAGGAAAAGCGAAGCACTCATGTATTGTTCTTAGGTGTGTTTTGAAAGATATTGAGACAAGGGGGTGCAGTTGCGGGGAGCTTGGTGGGATTTGGGCAGGTTAGGGTACAGCCTGGGGTTTGCTTTTGGGTTTTTTTGGTAGATAAGACCAGAGAGAGGGGGCTAGTCAGATCAAGGGGAGGTATAGGAAGCTGCCTGAATGAGACTATTAGTCCATCTAACTCAGGGCTATCTGCATTGAGTGGCAATGACTTTCCAGAGTTTCAGACGGGACATTCTTAGTCCTACTTGGAGATACCTGGGACTGATTCTGAGACCTTCAATATGCAAATCAGATGCTCTATCACTGAGCTCTGGCCCTTCCCCTGAAGGTGGATCAGAGTGTGAAAGTGGGAGGGGATCACTTCTTCAAACAAATATTTATTTTTTCTTTAAAAACCTTAATCTGAAGTTGAGGCAAAAGTCCCAACTGGGCAGATAAAATATCTTAACGGTTGCCAACCCTAACCGGCAGATAGCAGCATTGTACAGTGTGTGTGTCCCCCCCCCCCATCAAGACAACTGCTTTCAGAGAATGCAAGCAATGAACTTAATGTTGCCTCTAATAATTTTTCACAGATGTTATGTGCAATATCTTGGACGAGCATCTCTCCCCCCCCCCCTGCTCAAACCCTTTCCCCTATACTACAATATTGGGAGTTTTCTATGGGTTCTACCAAGCTGGGATGCTGGCCAGGAGCTTCCTGATGCTTCAGAAATGCAGGAAGGTGGAAGGCTTGGCTCAGGGACTTGTATGGCTTCCCAGAGTTGGCTAGCCTCCAAATTCCCATCTACCCTGCTGTGCAAATTCCATGGAACAATGTTCAGGGGCAGGCGGAGTTCCCCTGGCCTGCCTACCTATAACCTTGTCTGCCCTCTGTTTAGAAGGGTGGCTGTTTGAGGCCTTGACGCAAAGAGGATTTAGCAGCCAGCCAGGCCTTGATTTTGAAATATTTTTAAAAAATCCAATCACCACGTTGCTTACTTTTTCTTTTACCAGTAAGCATGATTATGGTTGTGTCTTTTGCAATGCACGATCTTTTGGACTGTGCCCCCTCTATGATGGGAGCGGAAGATAAAACGAGCCCCTCCGCTAACTTGGACTCTTCTTGGCAATCTGGGTTTTCATAGAAATCCAGAGATTTATAACGCTGACAAACTGCATTAGCTGCCTTGTGAGGAAATTGGATGGGACTGCTTGGCCTTTCTGTGGGGTTTTTGTTTGTTTGTTTCTTACCATAGTGGCTCCTTTGGTTCTGAGCAGCTCAGGACTCTCCTGTGTGTGCACAGTTACAAAACACTTGCTGGGGTTACGGATGGGTGACTAAGCAGACCTTGTTGATTTAGGGGGTTGGAATGGGGATATCTTCTTGATACAGAAATTGGCCTGAAGTTTTAAAAAACCAGGCTTTATTTCTGGTGGCAAAGACCAAACCTCTCCATTCTGAAGGAAATCAGCCCTGAGTGCTCACTGGAAGGACAGATCCTGAAGCTGAGGCTCCAATACTTTGGCCACCTCATGAGAAGAGAAGACACCCTGGAAAAGACCCTGATGTTGGGAAAGATTGGGGGCACAAGGAGAAGGGGACGACAGAGGACGAGATGGTTGGACAGTGTCCTCGAAGCTACCAACATGTCTGACCAAACTGTGGGAGGCAGTGGAAGACAGGAGTGCCTGGGGTGCTCTGGTCCATGGGTCACAGAGAGTCGGACACGACTAAACAACAACAACAACAAGAATTTTGTATAATGATACCCCTTATCCCAGAGATCAAGTGGGCACAGGCTGTTGGGTGCTTCCACCAGAAATTGAAAGCATACCTCTTCATCCAGACTTTGCCTGACTATTGTTACCTGCTCCTGGCATTTCTGGCTTTTATTGCAACTAATGTTATGCTGTTTTACAGATAGTTTTTTTATTGTTTGGTGTGGGTTTGTTGGTTATTCTATGTGGATTTTAGAAAAATCAAAGGTAGTGTACAAATAATTTTCATAAATAATTTTTTATGATGATGATGGGAGTACTGATTCAGGAGAGTGGAGGAAACATCTGCCTCTAGCAGCCATTCCCAACTTGCTGCCTCCAAGTTGATGCCTCGAATTTCAACTCCTTTCAGCTTCTGCTAGCACAGCTGTGCTAGCTGAAGCCAATGGGAGTTTGTAGCCTGAAACATCTGGAGGACACCAGCTTGGAGAAGGCTTCCCTACAGGAAATGCATGTTCTCCTCCAGGAGATGTTGAAATGTCAGTAGTCACCTGAGTTTAAAAGGATTGCAGTGAACGGATTGCGTTGGCAGGGGAAAACATTTTCCTTGCACTCATTTACACCACTTGAATTTGTGTTGCTGCTCTCTTTTGAGGGGAAGGCAATCGACCAGGCATAGCAGTTTGACTTCTGTATTCGGGGTCAAGAACAATCCAAAAGCACAAACTTTGAGGTTGGGAAACCCATTGCTACTGCCTAGACCTTGCCACATGCCCACTTGTCTAAGTTTGCTTTGGACATGCCATCAGGCTGCTATAAAAACCCAAAATAGAAAAGGAATTCAAAAGCCAGGCACTTGAACTTCCCAGGTGGTTTGTGTGTACAAACACAAACACACACAAAAATCCTATGCAGTCTGTGGTTGTACAGCCCCCTTATGTGTAATGTTTCTTTGGTCTCCTCTCTCCTTGTCCCCAATGGAATGTATTGATGCAGGGGCTGTGACACACACTTTGCACCAGTGATTCCTACATGGTGGGGCAAGACCCACTTTTGGCACAAATGACCTTTAGACTAGTCATTAAGCCAAACTTGGTTGTCCATGCAGAGTTCCACCAGATTCTGACTTCATCAATCCCTTGACGAGCCTATAAAGTTGTCAACGACCCAACTCAAAATGTCAGGAATGTAAATGTCATAAAGCCCAGAAATCCTAAAGACTCACTTTTTTCTTCCTAAAAAGTAAGGGGAAATGTCTGTGCGTCTTATGGAGCGAATGCGTGGTCGATCGCTGGCTCCCTTTCCGGCCCCGCCCCCTTGCCCAGGCCTCCATTGTTGAATGTTCTGCAGATGGAGGCTGTTTGTTTCCCCAGCGACCTGTGGCTGTCTGGAAACTGTAGAAACGGCTCCCTTTCCTTTCCTAAAGAAGCTGCAGAACTGTGAGTTGAACCCCATAAAAACAGGATTTTTTTCCCTTTGCAAAGTAAGCTCAACAACTTTGAACTGAACCTCAAAAAAGGGGCTTTTCCCCTTTGCAAAAGAAGCTACACAACTGTGAGCTGATCCCCCCAAAAACGGAGCTTTCCCCCTTTCCTCCTCTAAAAACTAGGTGCGTCTTATGGTCAGGTGCGTCTTATGGAGCGAAAAATACGGCACTCAGCATTTATTAATCATCAGTCACCATTACTAGGAATCGTGCCTCATTACTAGGTTCAACTGGCTCTGGTCCTCCATGTTGGTTTCTTCCTACATCTGTATTGCAGATGCCACCAAACCTTGTTGTTCCCAGAAATCATCTGATTGTGTTGAGTACTGCCAGTTTTAATTCTGTTTCTCCAACACTTCCAATGAATTAGAGCATTTCTCATCTTTTTCATTCATTTCCGTAGTGGCTTCCCTACCATATGCCATATTGTTCATTTGGTGAGAGTTTGATAGCCCATATTTATAATTATCCTCATCGTTTTAAATTTCTCGAGACACCTTTCTCAAGACGTCTCAGAGCAACTTTCACAAATATAAGATATACAGGATTTAAAACAAGGTGATAAAAACACCAGTCATCCATATAGTAATAAAATCACCCCAGCTCATAGAAAATTAATGCAGATAACATCAGCAGAAATAGAAACAACATCATAGCTCATCAGATGCCTGAGAGTAGACTTCTCACCCATGATTTCTATAAACACGGGTGCCTTATGGCTTCCCCTTCTGCCAGTAGAAATATAATGTTAGTATTTGCTCAAAGCAACACATAGTATATTGGGGAGCTAAGGCCTGGTAACCGCTCCCTAATATATTTTGGATGATGGCAATGTTGCCAGTTGGTGCCCTCATTCTAATGTATATATACAGACAGCTCCTTTGTAGAAACTCCCTCAATTCTAGACCTTCACCACCACAGCAGTCCCAGAGGCAGCAGGAAACAAGCCAGCCCTGCTCATCTAGACAACTTTATTCTATATTTCTAAGCTGACAGAAGGAACTGTGCAACATAGCTTTATTAATTACTTCAGCAGAGTATCAGCTACTTGAAAATAGATCTCCATGTGGAGATCTGCTTTAACCAGCTTCCAAATTGGTGTCATTTTGCTCTGTGGTGTTGCTGTGTTGCACCTAAAACCAGACCCTTGGCCCAAACACTTTGCCCAAGGGTGAAATATAGAAGAATGGATTATATTTACCCCAATCAGGACAGTCTGAGCAATTACTTTTCCAAGAAGGGATGTATTGCCACTTTCTTTAAAACAGCTGGAACATGACCCTCCCTCAGTGATGCATTAACAACCTCTGGCGACCCGTCTGTCCTTCCTAGCCTTGCCGTCCTAATCAGCCGGGATGAATAAGGGTCAAGCACACACATAGTTGGCTGCACTCCAGCGAGAATCTTGTCCGCATTCTCAGGCGAAACAAGCTGAAAGATATGAATAGAAACCTGATAACAGAGAGCAATAAATACCACCGGCACACTTTGTAAACAGCCAAAGCCGGAAGCGATGCAAGCCGTTATCTGGGAAGTGCTTTGCAGGCTGGTCATAGCAGACTTCCCAAGTTCTCTGTGTTCCTTAGTCTTCCTCCTTGAATTCTGCTCCGGGGTTCAGTTGTGCAATTTAGAGTTGTGCAGAGCAGGGCGGCAAGGCTGTAATCCTCCCCATCTGCTAAAATAATGAATAGGATCAGGAGACTACAGCTCCCATCAATCCTGGCCATTGGCCATGCTCAATGGGAGTTGTAGTCTAAAGACTGAAAGGCACCACCATATTGACTACACTTGAGTTGGACCATCTAGTGCAACCCTGTAGTATCATCATCTGTAAAATGGATAGAAACAGGAAGTGACGCCATATTGAGTGGAGCGGGAGGGATAGAGCTAAGAAATGTGTTAGATCTGAACTTCTAGTAACACACTGAAACACTGTACTGCAAGGAATGTCCCTTGGGAATTCAGGACTCTTTGTGACGATCCTGGTATATTGGGGGCAGTTGGAGGGTATGCAAAATATTTCAGATTGTGAAATATTACAAGTATTGCAAGGTTTAATATGCACACAGAGAGAGTTGTCATGTTGTGAGCAAGACGTTTGAGAGACAATTACTGCATTGCCGAAACCAGGGTGGGCGAAGGCTGGGCTTCATGTTTTTTCCTGTTTATGACAACATAAAATTCTTCGTGTAATTTGTAATCTCGGAAGAAGGAAACTGCAGGGAGTGGGGAGCATCCTTGTTATTTACTTATGGATACCACATTGACACCCAGTAATAAATCATTGTGCTTTTTGAGCTGACATAATCTAGCATACTCTCTTGAGAATGTTTCCAGGCTTGCCTGTTTTGCTGTAGCACAAGGGTGGCCCCTTGTGGCTTCCAGCCAGTTCAGTAAAAGGAATAGAAGTTCACAAGAAAGATGGGCGAAGTAATGTTCACGTTATTTAAATGCAGCCTTCGCTAACACGGTAGCCTCCAGGCGGTTTTGCACTACAACTCCCATCATCCCTTGATATTGGCTATTCTGGCGGGGGCTGGTGGAAGTTGCAGTCCAAAGCGTTGTGAGGGTACCAGGTTGGCAAAGGCTGCTTGAAAATAGTAATAAAAAAAAATTAAAAGTATATAAAGAAGCTGTTAATGCTCACCTCACAAGCGCTGAAATGCAGACTTAGACTTGCCTCCACTGCATCCTTTCTATCAACCATTTACAGAGTGATAGACTATGCCAAGTTAACTGACATGAAATCTAGGGATAACCTCTGAGCATGCAAATCCGAGCACTGTAAAGCAGTGTTCCCCAACCTTGGGCCTCCAGCTGTTTTTGGACTACAACTCCCATCATCCCTCGCTAGCAAGACCAGTGGTCAGGGATGATGGGAATTGTAGTCCGAAAACAGCTGGAAGCCCAAGGTTGGGGAACACTGCTGTAAAGCATGCCAAGCAACCCAATATCAGATATGATAATACTGTAGCTATTTTTTTTTTAAGGCATGAATAAGGTTGGAGGGAGGGAGGCTAAGGGACTTGGTATACTGTTCTATTGCAATACGGTAAATGTGAAAGGCCCTAATCAACCATGGATAAAAAGTAAAAAATATACATGCTCACTTGAAAACACACACACAAACAAACCCAGGAAATTGTAGTTGGTTGAAGCTGCTGATATAATGTCAGGGACTGGGTGGACGAAGAGGAGTGGCGGGAGACACCAGTCGGGGACCCCCCCCCAAGGGAAACCCTAGAGGAGGAAGGCTCAGAGCCAGGGGATTGGTGGTGGGACACTGAGGAGAGGTCATAGGAAGAGGATTGGGAGAAGGTGCTGAAGGGGCAATGGGTTTAGTGAGCAGGAAGAGCTGGTGAAAGGGAGCAGTTCAGACTCCGAGGCTGAAGCAGAGGAGGTGGCTTAAGAGGCTGCCAAAGAAGGCAGGGACTCTTCCGCTCCTGCTGCGACAAGCTGCCCCCCCCCCCGGTCTCCAAGAATGCGCAGAATAATGAGGAGACCAGAGGTGTGCCGACACAGGTTGAAACTGCTTGGGAGAGGTGGAAGGCGGGAACCTTCAGTCCTGGCAACTGCGCAACAGGGGCAAGACTTGCTGGGAAGTGTTGCTGAGTTGTATGCCATTTCCTTGAATAAAGACAGAGATATCCCCCTGTGGCTCTGGATGCAGACCTTTGGGGCTTCTATACTGCCTTTTATGGTGTACCCCAGCTGGGATGGAGGAGGTGCCTCTGTGGTGGCTGGAGGCGGATGGAGAGAAACAAGTGATGGAAGGGGACGGCATATTTCACTGGAAAGTCCCTTAATTTTGGATGGTATTTTAAGCCCGGTGATGAATGGAAATGAAATGTCTCTCTGGGACTCCACAATGTTCTCTGCGTATTCACAGCTGACCTCGGAGGGGACAGAGCGCTAGTAGAGTTAAGGGATCATTTAGGCACCATGAGAGCAGAAGTAGCATCATGTCTCTCATCTGTAAAATGGGAGTAATAATCTCCTACAACACAGACTGTTGTGTGGAGCAGCACAGTTAAAAACTGTGAAGTGCTGTGCACTGCTGTATAAATAATTAGCTACCGTCACAATCCTAGCTCAGAATAGATTGCTTTTTCCTCTCTCTTTTCTCCGTTCTCAGTTTTACCATTGAAAAGGGGACCTTGCAATTTGTCAGGCAACTGGAAGATTAATAGGATCTTCTGCTCACAGTTATGTTGCTTTCACTCCTTATCTCATGGGCCGGGGTTGCCCATGGTGTAGGGGGATATAAAAAGGCAGGGAATTTTTGATATTTGTAACCCATCTGGAAGCCACTGAAGATATTGACACTGCTGGGTCTTTGGCTGCATAGAAGACTTCAGGAATGGCAATAGTGAGAATTTTCCCGACGAGAGGTTACGAAAGAGCTTGAGCAACCAAAGTTCGGCAAACTCCAATTTCTGTAAGCCATTGGATCGTCCTGAAACATGCTGCCTTTTCCAGTCTAATTAGTAACCCGACAGAGGGAGGCATTTCAAGAATTCTTTGTTGGTGTGTGTGTGTGTCATCCACGTGGATTTTCCATGGGGCAGCCTTTAAAGAGGAAAGGAGCCATCATAGTTCAGGGAAACTCGCCTTGGATGGAGAACACCCCAGCCTCAGTCTCTTGCATCTCCACCTGAAACCTCCGAGAGTTACTTTCAATCTGTGCAAACAGTGCTGTGCTTGAGATCAACCAGTTAGTCTAATAAACTAAGGCAGTTTTGCATGCCAAATTCCTGTTGGCATCAGCTTACAGGATTGTCCACATATTTCTACAGACTCCTTCCCCTCTGCAGTATGAAGCAGCAGCGTTCTGTGGTGGCCCTCAGACTGTGAGAGAACAAGCCTCAACTCTGAGCCCCCAACTGCAGATTCCTACCTGTGTATAATAATTCTCTCTTATTTAAGAAACAGTCATGCTGCCTCTGTTAACATCCAGGTAAAGAGCAGAAGGACAAGGAGCAATACTGCCAGCTGCCCCTGAGCTGGAAGGGGCTTGATTCAATGTGATGCACGGCTCAGGTGAAACACCGAACAGAAATACCCGGTGAATTCCTGTAACTTTTCAAGGAACTGCTGGTTGCAAACTCGCCACTCACTTGAGCACAGGAACGTCTCCGCACAGTCACAGGAAATCAGCTGGCAGGTATATCAAAAAAGCAGTTCATTGTCCATATACCCACCGCCCTGCCCCATGAAGGAAAACAACATTTAGTCCTCTTTTAACTAGTACATTGCTCCTTCCCAGGATTAAATAGGAGCCTGGCCAAACATGCTTCAGTTAGTTTCAAACCTCTCTTGTCAACAAAAATATTGTACAGACAAGTTCAGATGTAGCTGCGACTGGTGGCCAGGTGGTACTTAAATTCCAAACCAGCTCAAGATTCGTATGCCTTGCGGGGAGAGGAACATGACTGAGCAGAGATAAGGAGAGCTGCCATTAAAATAAAATAAAAAGGTGAAGTAGAAGCTATGCTTATCGAGACCCTTGGCTAGTCATTTGATTGAGATGTATTACATTTATTAGCCTAACGCACGCCAGCAATTTGGTGGTCCGTTCTTGCCTTAGACCTTTGTAGAAAATGAATGTATGAATGAATGCATGCATGGTGCCGGAAGCCATAGCTGATGTCTCCAGGACCGTTGCAAAACTGTAGCAACATAGCTCCCCCATGTGCATATGATGACAGATGTGAAGCTGTGAGGAATGCTAGATTTGAAAGGGAATCCTGGGTTCAACTATCCGCTGAGCTTTTTTAACCAGCTCTCTGCCTCTGCCCAAACTTCCTCACTGGACTGTTATTTTAAAAGAATAACAACTCCACGTTGCCCAGGGAATCAAATTAGACCTACTTGATCAACCTGCAGTGTTCAGCTGATGGCTTATTCATATAAGAAGTGCTTGCATGACCCACACCGCTTTTATTTTGGGGGCACCTTGGGGCAAGATACTCTCAGTGGACCTCCTCCCCTGACGTTCCCACCTGTTCCTTGTCACTACGGCCCATTTGCTACATCTCCCTCTGGCCCCAGTCTGCCCCACCTTCCAGATAAAAGAGGACAAGGCAAGCAAATATTTATTTTCCTTCTCATCATTCCTCTCCCTGATTGTTCACTTAGAAAGTGCAGGTGAACAGGTAGTTAGGAGTAAGAGGAGCAGCAAGAGCAGGAGACTCCAGGAATTGGCAGTGGGCCTTCCCACTTCGCCATGGGCCTTGGCAGACACCCAGCTGTGCCAAACTCTTGACACCAGCCTTCTGTTTAACAATTGCTCCACCTAAAGAGCTTCTTGTACATATAGACTCACAAGACCTGTCTTGGCAAATGAGGCCAGCTCATTTCCAAAAGATAACAAGCTTTTAAGGAAGATTTTGTGTGCATCACCCAGAGAGCCCTGGCTCCGGGGAGACTCAGAAATGCCGCAAACAAACAAAAGTATTTCCTTCCTGTGCTTCCTGAATGCCTGGTGTTCACAGGTGTGCTACCTCCGTACGGGAAGGTTTCATTTAGCTGCCATGGCTAATAATAACCATTGGTAGCTCTGTCGTCCATTAATTTGTCTCGTCTCCCCCCCCCCCTTTAAAGCCATCTATGAGCTAACCAACCAGTCAGGACCTCAAACCCTCAAGGCATTACCGTAGACCTACAAAATGGATGATTAGCAATGGGTGTGTTGAGGCTCCACACGGTGCTCTTGTAATCCCATGGGAAAGTGTCTCCACCTGGCTGGATCTAAAAGCAGCCATTGAATCCCTTTTAGCAGAGTTTTCTATAACTTAGGTGCGAAGAGAAATATGAACAAGTGGGCCCTTCAGGAAAGTGTTACAGTGTGGAATGCATTCCAGTTCAGCATTCCAGCCAGCCAGCCATGCCATTCTTCAGAATGTTCTCTTCTATTTTCTCTCCTACCGGACATTTTTATGCAACCCTGCCCCCAACTGCTGTTTTGGGGTTTTCCCAACTTCTAGTTTAAAAAATAAATAAAAACCTGGTTCTCTTTCTCTCCCTCTCTTTCTGTGTATGTGTGTATTTCTGTAAACTTCAAGGTTCACCCAAGCCTGCTACTCTACTTCCCACTTGTATGTGGGTGGTACCATTTGACTACTGTACATAGATGCATCAGCACTCGTAGCTGAACATCAGAAACCGAAAGGATGATACAGCTTGAGCCAAAGGGTTTCCAAAGAATCGTAGAGTCTAGTCCAACCACGTGCAATGCAGGAATCTTTCACCCAACGTGGGGCTTGAACCCACGGCCCTGAGATTAAGAGCCTCATGCTCTTAATGCCAATTTGGTCCAATTTAAGACTAGGTATATAGCATTTGTGTGAGCTCTGCTCGCCGAATGGCCTTGCACGAGTCTCAGTGCATCACCTCTAAGCCCCCTAACTATGAATGGAAATATAAATTAGCTTTGTTGCTGGATTGTTGAGGATTGATAAATTATGGACTGTGAAGCACTCTGAACACCAGAAAATAGGATTGAAATTGTTTAGACTTTGGCTACACTCCTAGACCAACTTCCTTGGGAGAAAGCCTCATTGAACTCAGTTGAGACTTACCAGTAAATGTTAAGTTTGCACTTTCTGTTCCTTTTGAATAGTTCTGTTTCCTTTACTCTCTCTTCTACATTGTACGGGGGTGAAGGGAAGCAGAGGCAAAAGGAGAGGCTAGCTCTTGGCCTGCTGCAAAAATTCTATGAATTCCTAGCATTCTTTTCCTTTTTAACAACATGTTTACTTTTAATCACCATGTTATTTAGGATTAACACAAGTAATTGCTTCAAGCTCATTTAAGTTTGAATTTAGTGAAAGCAAACTACCTCCTGCAGACTGAAGGAAACCTTTCCCCCACAAACAAAGAAATGTATTCATCTGCAAGAAGCAGCAGCAGCAGTAGAAATCCTTAAAAGCACTACCGGTAGCAACAACCTATTTAGCTGCAGAGCGAGTACGTTGCATTTTAGAGAAATGCCATCAATAATGAAAAAATACTTTGGCTTCACAATCGGTATATGATCTGATTTAGATTAAGAACTGACCTGGAACAAGCACAATGCTGTGTTTAAAGATTACAGGTACAAAGATATGTATAATTTAATAGAGCAAGAGTTACTAACTTTTCTTTGGTAAAATGCTGGCAGAACTAAAGTAATTCTAACAATGCAATGCTATACATGTCTATTTATTAACCGCACTGAGTTCAATGGAACTTACTCCCAGGTAAGTGTGTATAAGACTGCAGCCTCAAAAGCCAATGCTGAACATGTTTAGTAGAAAGCAAGTCCTCTAGTGCTAATAAGTTTAGTGAACTTTTCTTAGAAATTGCTTCCCATAGCCATCTAAAATTCCATGGCATCTCCTGCATCCCTAAATCAACACACCAAATTAAAAATGAAATTAGGTAAATATTTCTTTATTAAATGATTAATTTCATAAATAAATTCTCTTAATCCATTGAATATAAAATTAAATCATTTACAACTTATTCCAGTATTAGGGATTTTTTTCCTCCAAAAAACAAAAAAAAGCTACATTTTGATAAATAAAAATATTCAGCTTTAAAAAGAACCGATTTCTGTTTGTGGGTATGAAATATATAGCTGGTGCCTATAGCTGCCATAGGCAAGGACTCCAAAAGTACCCACCTTAGGAAGGAATGTAACCTCGAACAAGAGTTTGGAACAACAACTAAAGCATGGAATTATGTTGAACAGTAAGAAACTGAAGGTTTTCATAACCGGAAAAGACGGACAAAGTATAAACAGATCAGTTACAAACAGAAATCGGTCATCATGAAAGTGCTCCAAAATGAAGCAATAAGATTGCTCCAGTACTATGAAGCTTTAAGTATGCTCAAACTGTTGCATTAGTATCCAGTTGCACAGTGCATTTTTGTGTGTGTCTCAGTGTTGCCCTCCAATGGACAAACGCACCACTTCCGTAAGAGTTCATTTCTCCACTGTTACTTCAAAAAACAAAAAAACCATTTTGGAGCAAGCCTTCCGCTCAAGCCTGCACAAATCACAACCTAGTCCCTAAATTTGTGGATGTCATTGAATAGCCGGTAATTAGGGTAAGCCTCGTTTGCATGGGGGCAGTTGTAGTTGCATCTGCAAGACTGGATCATCATGACGTTCTTAGTGAAGGTCTCCCCGTCGTCGCAGCGGAAACGGATCTTGACAGTCCTGGTCTGCTGAGGCGTGCAGCATCTGCTGTCCACACATGAGCCGCAGTACTTGGGCCGGTATTTCTTCACGCTGGAGCAACCCGCGTAAGTGAACTTGACTGGCGCTTGGGACTTCTTGGTCTTTGTGCATTTCTTCCCCTTCTGGGAGGAAGAGGTCAACAGCGTAAGTTAGGTTGCAATTCCAGCCAAAAGGCGCCCTCCACCCAAAACGACCTGGGAATTGTTGTGGGACGGTAAAGGGGGGCTGTGTTGTTTTTACCTTTAAGGAGTCGTAGCTCGGTTGGCCGCAGGGTCTCACTTCACATATCCTGGTCTCTTTGACTAGTCTGCAGTCGGGATTATCGTTGGTGACTCGGGTGGAGACGCCCATCCCACAGGTCTTTGAGCACTGGGACCACGAGGTTGTCTGCACAATGCACTTCGGGTTCTCAAAGAAGTGAGTGCGTGGCTCAGATTCAAAGACTAAAAAAAAAAGGAGAGGGGGAGAAAAGAACAGTATAAATTTCTCATTCTTACCAGCCCTTTGTTTCTCTTCTCATCAACATGCATAGCAAAACACTGTAGACAGATAATCCCCCACACTAAAGAATTTCCAGTGGTAATCCCCCCTCCCCCTTCCTGGCAGAAGAATAACATGACCCTGGTCATCTTAGAACTCACCGGGTAACATTTTCAGCCCTCCTTTCACGATGGCTATGAGCTCATTGTTCCTGGTTAGCTCTCCTTCGGAAGCATCCAACTCTTTGTCCATGAAACCTTGCAGGTCATCCAGGTTATCTTTGGAGTCATCACAGACCCATTCCTCGCAGCACTGGCCAGGGACTTTCACTAGCCTTGGGTTAGGGCAGCCCAAGTTAGGAAGGGAGAGTTCTTGGGGGCACAGCGGGATGCAGCCAACCGCTCCATCGATGCATGTGCACTGGTGCTTGCAGTTGGGCTGGAAACTTTCTCCGTTCTGGTAGATTTTGGAGTTGTACTCACAGGGTCTCCCTTCTGATTGTGCTGCAAAGATTAGGAAAGAGGAGAGAGTTGTAAATGGGGGCTCAGTCTGCTGAAGCAGGGTGGGTGTTTCCCCCCCTTTCTTTCTGCTCTGTTAAATTCGATTTATGGTAAAGTTCCCTGCAATCCCCAAGAGCTCTAGGCTAGAACAATAAGTTAGTCAGGAATCACTTTTCCTTATGCGCTGTTAGTGCAGCCCAGACATAGTGAATTGCATTCCAGACTGTTGAAGTCATATGCCCTTTTGCCAATCTACCAACAACAAAGCATAACCATACATGGACTGAAAATTACTAAACTTCACCGCTACAAGGACTGGTTGGTATTATACACACACACACACACACACACACTCTTCAAAGGGAGCCAAAGCCACAAGCTTTTTACCTCTGCAGATCCCCTTCGGAGCTGTGGAGCTGGCGCCGAAATTGCATTCCAGTCCCTTGGTGTGATCGCAAGGCTGCGTCTTGCTGCAGTCCTCGTTGAGCTGTTTAGCACAGACTTTACAACATCCACAGCCGTCCAGGACCAGACCGACTCCCGGGGCACATCTGGGGACCTCCAGGGGGCATTGGCAAGCAGCTGGGCAAGAAGAAGAAAGCACCTGGGGGGGAGAAACGGATTAAAAGTTTGGTGAGACACAAACAGGTACAACTAAGCGAAGCAGGAAACAGTCAGCCTTCCTGCCATAAATGCGGACCAAAAACACAGGCAAATCACCTTTGATCATTGCCACTTCAGAGCTCAAGTTCCTTATATTTCTATGAACTGGCTTCCCTCACAACAGGCGTGCCGGCTGCCTCTGCCTTCTCCCAACTTAAGTATATGCCTCCCCAAAGCCACACTATATCTTTCTTTCTTTCTTTCTTTCTTTTTTAAACCTTTCTGCCCTCAGCAGACCAGAGAAGGCAAGAATCCACAGCAAATTAGAAAGGAAAGTCCACACCTACCCTGTTTACTAACTGAAGGAGTGCAAAAGCCAGGACGAAACAGCTGGTTCTTTGAGAGTTCATCTTCGGTTCCCTTTTTTTTAAGGCGAAGGATTTCTGATCTCTTTTCTCTCTTCTTCAGCCAGAGGCAAACTTGAACAGAGAGAGAGTGAGAGAGTAGGACCGAAACAATTTCTCGGTGTTGTCTGTTGGCGGTGACTTTTGTTTGTTTGTTTTAAAGAGAGAGAGTCGCGAGTCCTGGAGAAGGGGCTCCGAAAGCCTCGGGGGCTCGCCTTGCTTCTCTTGCGGGGAAGGCGGAGAGGAGGACCCGGCTGCTTTCTCTTGGCTCCTGCTGCTCGTGGCGCCGCGCACTTTCCCGGGGATCCCTTTGCCGTCTGAGGAGGCTCTGAGAGGGAGCAGCCTTATATATAGTGTTCAGGCGCCGCGTGCTGCAGCTGCACTGACGTTGAGCGTTCCAGAATTCTAAAGCACCAGGAATTGTAAAGCATCTCAGGAATGTTTCCTTGGCGCGGTTTGCATCCAAGCTCCGCCCTGTCTAAGCTGCACTTTTTCCCCCCATCTCCGTCTCACAGCAAGAAAACAGGTTCTCCCTCCCCTCCCCTTTCCAACGCTTTTAAACAATCGCGGAGTTATAGATTGTAATATCACAACACGCACGCTTCTCTTTTTTTGGGTGGGTGGGTGGGTGGTAGAAAATATTTTTGCTTGGCTATATAAATATTTCTCCTCTTTGCCCCCCCCCCCGAAACTTTCCCCATTTGCAGCCTAGGAAACAAGTGCGTTAAGACATATTGTCCCGGTGTGTTTGCTAAATAGCTTATATGCTATTGAAGATTAAAGGGGAGGGGGGTTGAGGGGGAGGGGGAAGAGGCATGCAAATTTCTTAAGACATTCGGATTTGATCCAATAGTGCGATGAAAAGGTGTATCCCTTAACTAAGACTCAGATGGCGTCGTTTAATTTTATTTATGGGGTTTGGGCAAAAGAAATTACTCCCCGTTGTTTGGACCGGTTCCAGGGAGGGGGGGAGGGGTCCTCTTGTGCCCTTAAGTTTTTGGGGTTATGGATTTTTTATTTATTTTTTTTACCTTCGGTTACCTTGATCTCGGAAGCTCCGTTTCCGCTTTTTGAGGTCATACCAAGCAGAACGTCTCCAGCAGCTCCCTCGCCCTGCAGCTATTAATTAACTTCTCTGGGTTTAATTGGCACATTTCGATGGCTCGAAAAGCAGCTATCCAGACCTCCACGCTGCAAATGTTTCCAGCTTTTCAGGGAAAAGGTTCGGCTTTTCTTATCTCACTCTACCTTTTAAGCCGATAATCTTTAAACTTGGGATGTTGCTGCAAGAATTTCGAGACGCAGAGAGTAAACACCCACTCACACCCACCCACCCACCCTTTTTATGATGCTTGATTCTTGGTCTGCCTTGAAGGGTGCTGTGACCGTGTGTGTGAAATCTGCTTCAATAAAAGCAAAATTGAAAGTGGTTCCTATGGAACAATGAACTCTCCGTGACCTTCCACTCTAGCGTGGAATGATAAGCAATTAGAATAAGCAGCGCCTACCCTGCATGTTCCGGCTTAGCAGTATTCAAATAATGTTTTTGTTTTTTACTATACAGTAATGTGGAGAATGTTTTGAAAGCTATGCAGATGATAAACCATGTATTGCAATACTTTTACCTACGGCGTTTTGTTCAAAATCCTTTTTTAAAAAAACCCGAATGGTCCTTATTGGCGCTTTAATTACGCGGAAGGCAAACACTTTGGTGAACGTGGGCTCCCATAATAAGTCATTTAAAAGCGACGGCGGGCCTTCTGAACGCGCCTTCCTTTGCAAGCCTGTTGTTTATGGGTTTTGGGGGTTTGTTTGTTTTTAGTATTTTCCTCTTCAGTTAAGTTTCTTTCCTAATGCATCTTCTCTGGTTTTAGGATTTGGGTTTTTGTTTTTGTTTTATCGTGGAGGGCACGACGACGACGACGACGATACAGAGAGGTGTTCCTAGCTCCTGTTGTGGCGTCTTTCAACCTTCCTTCATCGCCGTAAGTATTTCCAGATGGCGATTCAGACACCAGACGTAACAATATTTCCATATTTGGTCGAGCAGTAGTCCGCATTTTCCACATTTTTCTGCACTGTTACCCAACCACAAAGCATTCTTGACAGCTTCAGATGTTGTTAAATATAGACTTCACTTTTGTTCCCAGGGCAGGAAATTCCTCGGAATTCTTCTCCTCTCTACACCCCCCCTCTTTCTCCCCCCCCCCCCTTCACGCAACCTGCCTATTATGGTTTAGGAGGAATTGCATTGTGGCTTTGCTGGCCTGTTAGTGACAAAATACATAACTTTGAAGAAATATCCTTTGCTGGATATTTTATTCCCCTGGGGAGGGGGGAGGGGGTGTTGTTGCTGCGCTTAACTTTTAATAAAGCAACTATCGATTCCGTCCGCGCCGTCTGATTTCCAACCACAGAAACGTGCTGCTCCCAAGCAGAGAGACCATATAGCAGTGGGGGGCGGGGAGTGGGGGAGAGAGAGAGAGAGAGAGGTTGTTGGAGGCGATGCGATGGGGGGGGGGGAGCAATGTGATCGACCTGGCCGCCTCCCATGGCCATACGGGTTGTGTCTTATATGCGCTACTCGACGCACAGAGGGTGGCCCGTGGAGGGGAGGGGAGCGGACCCCTCGCCAGCCCCGCTGCTGCTGCTGCTTTGGAGCAGGGCAAACCCAGACGGCTCGTCGCCGGGTCCGCACACAGGGAGGCGTTTCAGAGGGGCTGGGAGCGTGTTTCCAGGGTAAGTTGTTGCTGCTCCTGGGTCCTAATTGGAGGTGGGGGTGGGGGGGTGCGAGTGCGAGTCTAAGTGAGAAGTTGGGGGCAATGTTCGAGGAATAATAAGCAGCTTTGTTAAATCCTGCAGGGAACTTCAGAAATGACAGGGTGGCTGTTGTTGTTGGGTGTTTTTTTTCCAAGGGAAAAGGGGTTGGGTGTCTCTGCAGCCAGGGAGGTAGAACCAATATAATGGAGCCCTGTGTCCTCTGGGGGGGGGGTTGAAGCACCAGCTTGCAGAAGCAGTTTCCACGCACATACACGGTTTCTCTCTCTCAACCCCCCCCAAACCTTCGACTAAGGGACTACACATGTAGCTCGGTTGGTACAGCATGAGGCTCTTAATCTCAGGGCCGTGGGTTCGAGCCCCACATTGCGCGAAGAGATTCCTGCATTGCAGGGGGGGGGGGTGGACTATCGGTGGTCTTCGTGGTCCCTTCCGGCTCTGTCAAATATGGGAGTAATTTCTAACTAGCTCCAGACACCTTCCCCCCCCCCCGCCCTCAAAAGAAGAAGAAGGAGGAATAAACACGGGGTTGGGGTAGCATAAAAGACCCGTCTTTTTGTGCATCCTTCAGGAGGGAATTCTCCATCCCTCTGTCCCACCCCATCAGAAGACAACATGAGGTAACCATCTGTCCAAAAAGGAATCGAGTCCAGGGTTACGACGATTGCGTTCCCACAAATCTTCCCTTCTCCCTTCACCTGAAAGGGAGAAAACTTATTTCAGTAGCTCGTGAAACACAAAAAACCAAAACCCCCACGCCTGTCGTAACCGACGGGGGGTGCGTGGGGCCGGAGAGGAGCCGAGGTGTGTTGTGGCGCTGCTGGGCGTGAGGCGCCGCCTCCCATTTGCTCCTCGGATCTCAGGCAGAAAGTGCTGAGTGGGGCAGCTTCCCTGCGAAGCTGCCTCGTCACTGTTCGGGAGAGTGGGGTTTTCCCCCACCCCACCCCTCTCTCTCTTTGCCCTCTGCTGCCGGGGTGGTGGGATCGGATCCCTTCCCTTGCTGCTGCCTGGCCTTTGCTTTGGGAAACCGACGAAGCAGAGGTGGGGGCTTGGGGTGGATGGAGAGGGAAAGAGAGAGAGGAGATAGTTGCCAAAGTGATTTCCGGCTCGAGCTAAACAAACTCCCGAGGTTTCCAACCCCGATCCATATTTGGTGAAAGTCTTGAGGAGCGTCGTCATCCGCTAGCCACCCCCCACCCCACAGGAGGAGGACGATGATGTAGCCGAAAGGGTAGGCGTAAGGCGCGTCCGGCTCTCCTTTTAGCAAGGCGAGCTCATTTGGGGTCGTTGACCCTGCAGCGTTCCAGAGATCCGGATCACTCGGGAATCTCTGGGCACGTGTCCCGAGCCTTTCCTAGAGAGGGGGTTTTCCTCCCTCCCGCGCCGTCGAAGATCCTCCCCGCGCGCAGCTCTGCCTCGCGTGCTAAGCCAGCTGCAAACCGGGTTAAAGACTTGGTACCTCGGGGCCCTTCCTGCAGGGAACATAGAAACCAACTCCTAGAGGCCGACGTCCTTTTGCCTCATTCACCCCCAATAAAATATTCGAAGGGTGGGACTAAGTTAATAGGCACTGCCATTCAAATGGGGTGTGTGTGTGTGTGTGTCGCCTCATGCTATCAAATTAATGTGGAGGAGGGATTACTTGAGGGCCCCCCCCAATATTTTATTCAAGTTGGCATCCCTGGCAGGGGATGCTGGGGGGGGGGAGAGAAGGAGAGATGAGCCATGCAGGCATCTTCAGCTGGATTTGGCAGTCCTTACTGGGCAGAGTGGCACTGTGGTCTAAACCACCAGGGCTTGCCGATCAGAAGGTCGGCGGTTCGAATCCCCGCGACGGGGTGAGCTCCCGTTGTTTGGTGCCTGCTCCTGCCAACCTAGCAGTTTGAAAGCATGTCAAAGTGCAAGTAGATAAATAGGTACCGCTCCATCGGGAAGGTAAACGGCGTTTCCGTGCGCTGCTCTGGTTCGCCAGAATCGGCTTAGTCATGCTGGCCACATGACCCGGAAGCTGTACGCCGGCTCCCTCGGCCAACAAAGCCAGATGAGCGCCGCAACCCCAGAGTCATCCGCAACTGGACCTAATGGTCAGGGGTCCCTTTACCTTTACTGGGCAGAGGTGGGCAATTAGGAGACTGGTGGTTTAACATTCCTTTCTTTCTTAAGGTTAAGTTAAAAGGCACAGATTCTAAAGTTGCCAGACTGGCTTCACATGCGACCAAGAGGAAGCGCATGGGAGCGTCGCTATAGATAAGGTCACTGGCCAAGCGGTGGCCAACCTGAGAGGTGCATCTGAGGAAGCCTTGCAATTTTACGGAGGGTGCTAAGGCCTCTTTCTCCGGCCGTACACAACAGCAGAGAATCCCCAGTATTTTCTCTGTAGCATTTTGGTGCACCTCTCTTAGGTCATTTGATTGCCAGCACAATTTGTTGACTCTGTTCAAGCCATAGAGCAGCACTTCGCAAGCCTTTTACTGAAGTCTGGCCTGAGACTCTTACCTGCACATCCTATTCATTTGCTTAAGGACTGGAAAGCTGTGTTTCCGGAAGCCGGTGCAGTCCTACGTGCACAATGGCACATGGGTCCTTTCACCCACATCTGCTAGCCTGGCGCTCCACCCTCGAAGTTTTCTTTGGATGCCCTTTTGCTACATCTGCACCATTCATTTCCCCCGGAGTATCCTGGGAACTGTGGGTTTTTGTGGGTGCTTGGAGTTGTAACACTGTTAATTTGTTTCATATTGTCTCCTGTGAGTATCTGTTGCAAGACTGTGTCGAGCTCACTATAACTGCAGAAATGACTGCATGGTACACCAAGGCATAGACCCTCTAGTGCTGTGAAAATATGTCCCTAGGTCCTGATTGGCTACAGGAAATACAGGCCTTTTTTGTAATAAAAGATGGTATCTGGCTTTGGTTTGATGACCCCCAGTTGCAAAACCCACATGTGCCTGGATACAGCTTGTTGGTTCAGTAGCATCTGAGACTCTTAATGATTCGTTAGTATTAGGGTGGGAAAAATCTAGTTCTGTTATTTTCTATTCTGAACCTGACTTCCCAAAATTTTTCAATTGCCCTTTCTTGGTCTTGGGTTTATAACCTCCTTAATGAAGTATTGCATTTTCTCTGCTGTGGCTTCTTGGAGTAAACTTGGCTCTGAATCTGGATGCTTGGCTCCATGTGACTGGATAAAGTGTGTGGGCTTGAGTCTCAAAAGACAATGAATGGGACTGTTTGGCTCCTGTTTTTGTGGATCCCAAGGATGTCAAGACAACAGCCTGAGTTTCCCCTGGTTCAGCTTGCGGAGCTACAGGTTTGATGGCCATATTACCTGGCAGGGTTGGTTTTCACCCTAGTCAATGATCATTCAAGTATCCCTTACACCAGGCATAGGCAAACTCGGCCCTCCAGATGTTTTGGGACTACAACTCCCATCATCCCTAGCTAACAGGACCAGTGGTCAGGGATGATGGGAGTTGTAGTCCCAAAACATCTGGAGGGCCGAGTTTGCCTATGCCTGCCTTACACCAAAGGAACTCCTGGGGACACCCTTCCAGGGGAATCCTTTACATGGCAGCAGGACGGGATGAGAATGAAAGGAAAGACGAGATAAAACTGATAAAGCTCACCTTACCAAAACTATTCCTGCATATTTTCTTCGCTTAAGAGAGCTCATAATTTCTTTCCCTCTCTATTTCTTGGTTTGCCCCCTGGCTCTATCCCAGTAAATATCAAAACCCACAGACTTCACACGGTCCCATTGGGAGCATCTAAAGCAGGGGCGAATCCATGCCATTTTACAGTCCTGAGCTGAATTTTAAGGAGTGGAATCCCGCAGCTATGTGAATGACTTTTGAATTCAGATTTCCCTGTGAGCATTTCTCAGACGCTTTTCTGTTGCAATCGTTTCTGCAGTCTGTACCTTAGAGAATGAATTGCCGTTATGTAGTTAAGGGGGTTATTACCCTGTTTGTCCCACAGAGGGAAAGAGTGTAAAAGAAGATTGGAATGATTCCATTTGTTTCTAAATGGAAGCCGTACAATTCCTCCCAGATAGGAGACAATGTTGAACACAATCAATTGCATTCTGTTTTGATCTGAACATTTCTGCCCGAGGAAAAGCCTTGCGTTCCAGGGCTTCTATAGCAGTGTTTCTTGAGGTGATTTAGCTACAACTACAGGTGCTGCCACAGGCCATGCATGGTGAATTCAGGACCAGCCCCTTCAATATTCTCCTTGGTCAATGGAGCAAATACTGCTCCGTTGAATTGTGTAGAGGAGAGGGGCAGGATCTGCAATTGTAGAAACCAATCAGTTGGAGGGGATGGCTTTTATTCTCTTCCACATCTCAGGCCTTGTTATCCTGAGGCAGTGGGTGATCTCCATCAATGTTTCTTCTTCCTCAATCCTTCTCCCATCTATTTCTACACTTATCTCCCATGAGCCCAGTCACTTTCTGCCTCTTTGCTTCTTCTCCTCCATCCCATAGTGTAAGGATTGGCTAACCTGTGGCCCTCCAGATCCAGCTAGACCAGAGTTCGCCAAACCTGGGCCTCCAGCTGTTTTTGGACTACAACTCCCATCATCCCTAGCTAGCAGGACCAGTGGTCAGGGATTATGGGAATTGTAATCCAAAAACAGCTGGAGACCCAAATTCGGGAAACCCTGTGCTAGACTCTAGCCCCCATCAGCCCCAGTGAGCATCGCCAATGATGGGAGTTGCAATCTACTACCATTTGAAGGTCCACAGATTAACTGTCTACTCTCCTTAGGAACAGACTTTAAATAGATTTCAGAAGTTCAACACAGAAAATCTTTGCTCCTATAGCATTAAGGTGACTTTGCCCCTTCACACACACCCCTCTTCCCCAAATAATAATTCACAATTCTCGTCATGGAAGGAAATCCTAATGTTTGGCTTGCTAGCACCAGTTGCATGCCAGGTTTATGATGCTTTGGCTGGAGGCAGAAACCAGAATTCCAGCCGGTCTTCTTGGTCAGCCAGGGCTCATGAGGCAGTGGTGTGTGCTGTGGGTTTCTGCCATACTGCACTGACTTCCTGGAGTAGCTTGCAAAGACATGACGACAACAGCAGCAGGAGCTGACTATAGACCACAGCATAAACACAGCATTATGGCACGTGGACTTCAGAAACTTTCAGATAAAGTTGCCCCTTCCTTGACATGCCAGGAATTGAAGTTTGAACTTCTAGTACAGGCTACGATGGGAGAGAGCAGAACTTGACCCTGTTGTGCCCTACTGGGTCGTCTGAGTTACCTGTGTTCATTTAAGGACAGTAACTCAACCAAGGAGCATCTATTGGGGCCAAGGTTTCGTTCTGCATGACTGTCCTGAAAATATAAAAAATGGAGATGGATGGCAGATATGTCCAAAGGCTGGTGTCTAAATGCTCTTAGGAAAGCTCTTGCTCAATGAAAACACCTTTTGTGGTGGTCTTAACGTTTCCAGATTCGATTTTCTCCTTCCTATGTCTTTCATTCTTCTCCTTTTCTCCACTTTTGGTTTCTTCCCTCAGCCCTACACTTTTCTGCATTTAATGTTTGCGCTTACCTTCGAATGGGCCTCTCCTGCTGCCTTTGCCAGACCACTGGTTCCTGCAGCCCTAAATCATCATCAATGTCTTGGTTCTGTGACTCACAAGGGAGGTGAAAAGCTGGGGAGGGGGCCAGCTAAGCATGGAAATGCATAGAGAAGGCAGCGGAACCGAAGTATGACCTCAGTGTTTAATGTTCAAGTGGTTTCAGGT
Source organism: Darevskia mixta (assembly GCA_034641385.1). Classification (NCBI taxonomy): domain Eukaryota; kingdom Metazoa; phylum Chordata; class Lepidosauria; order Squamata; family Lacertidae; genus Darevskia; species Darevskia mixta. The sequence continues at coordinate 7,276,556 of JAWWNH010000029.1, forward strand.
TTTTGCTTCCTTGGTTTGCACGAAGTTAATGCAGTATTCTTCAGGAACAAATAGACAAGTCTACATTCCTTGTGCAACAACTGTATAAACAAGGCCTGCTAAGAGCAGGTTCTGGGTGCTTTTTCAGTCCTTGGGAATAAGGATGTTCTTTCATTCCTGTGCCTCTATTTTCTGCTTCTGCCGTATCTTTGCAGTTCTCATGGTTCATCTTACCTACAGAGCCTTCTGGAACTTCCTGTCTCATTTGCTTATTTTTCTTCAGGGAATTAAACAGAGGGTGGTGGTGGAAATCTAACAGTTACCCTGGCGTTATTCAGAATTGGGGGTTCAGGACTGAAAGTGGATGTTGAAAAATGTTTCATTTCAAATAGAAGAGGTGCAGGGGTTTGAGCAGGACTCGAAGCTATGTTGCTGACCTAGAAGAAGTCCTATCCCCTAATATGGTTGTGATTACTTAGTGGTGAGGAAAAGGTCCTTGGTACACGCTGAACAATACTCACTTTTTATTGTAACCAGTGCGGATGGTGCTTGCATTTCAAACCACTTCAGAAGCTAAGCCAAGCCCTAATCAGCCCTGAACCATATATTGGATGTGAAGAAAAGATGTACTAAATCGTGCAACTTTTTTTCCAATAACATGGAATCCAAATAAAAATAAACGCAGATTTCTAAGAGCCAGAACAGACAAAACATTTTCATGTGGTGGTGAAAACATTTATGTGTGGCAGTGGGAAAAAAACCCCATGAAATATTTAGGCTGTTTTTCATCTGAACAGGAGAAAGCTATTGTGATTGACCTGTGAACTTTTAATAACCCGTAAAGTGACTGGACAATGAGGGACATTGGAGGGACAATTGCAAGCTAAACAAGAAGGTGAGACTACTCAGCTTTTTGAAAGGTTATTGACTTCCTTATCACAAGTTCTGGCATGGGAATTTCTGTCTGATGTGTGTTTCTGTGTTCTGAAACTCTTCTGAAATCAGATAGAAGGTGCATAGCTGGGCGATGATGATGAGATCACTGAGCAATTACATTTGCTATGAGCATTTTTTTTGCTGCATAGCTTGACAATCTTAATTGAAACACCTACCCTGTTCTTAAACACATTTACTCATTAATGAAAGTAGCATTCTGTTCCTAGCTGCTACTAAGAATATACACACCAAGTTTCAACTTTCTTGAGTGCCTAGAAGAGTCTTAGCTATTTGGGGGGACAGTTTTATCCCTCATTTCCAGGAAGACCCTTGCAGTTGTCTCCCTTTGGGACTTTTTGAGTAATCTGCATGTTTTGGGCAACCTGAGTGCCAAATATTCAGCTTCTTTGTTGTCAAGAAGTACCTTAACCATTTGGGGTGAACTTTTGAGCCCCTTGTTTTGACAGAATGGTGTTTTTAGCTTTGGATTACATATGTGTCAAGCTTCAGAGCTCTAGGTCCTTGGGAACTTTTCTAACAATTTGGATATCCCCGTCAGTTGGACACAAGCATGAACGACTCAAATCACCAGAACCGGTTGAGAGGAAATCAAGAGACCAAATAAATGCAAAGAAAACACAAAACGAGTTCTGCTATAACTGCTAAATTTCAGTTACAGCCTCAGTATGATCTAGTTTCAATTTCGCTCCAATGTGCAAGTAACATGCTACCTTGGGATGTGGCTTTGTGCATTATGCAGAGGGTTTGGAAGGAAGCGGGAGCACTCTTCGTCTTCTGCACTCCAGGTTGATGTGCGAAAGAGGAACTCAGGCTTTCACCCAGCAAAAAGATGTGTGATCTGTCTGTGGCAGATGTTCAGGTTCCCCTTTCATTAAAGGCATTGGGAACATGAAAAGCAAAAGGGTGATTCATGCTTTCATCTCTCACATACTTGCCACAGGCAAAGCTTCTATATGCAGAAAGATATGCCAGAGCTGATGATGGCTGGTGTGTGTGGAGAGATAATCTAGTGCATTTGTGAAAAGCAGCCAAGGATGTGGAGGCAAAGAAGGGCTGAGTCCATGCATGGTGTTAATGACGTAATTGTTTCACACGGTTATTTGCAGAAGGAAGCAGCATATGGAACGTGTGGTCCTTTCCCTCTATTATTATGCATTATTTTATCTAGGGCACTTTTAGCTCCCTCTTTGTTAAAATAAATCCCACAGTGGAAACAATATCACAGCATATGTTGAGGACTATACAACGAACCAATTCTAACAACAACGAACCAATTCTAAAACAAATAGCGAACAGTAAATATCGATCAGATCACAGATCAGTTCAGCGAGCTTGCAGTATGCATAACTTTGTGTTATGCTTTTGTTACGCCCACTAGGCTGCAGAGACCAGGAAGCAAACAGGGTTTCCTCTTCATGGCTTGGTAGCAATCAGTAAAGACTGCAACATGTATAGCAGCAGAGGAGGTGCTGAAGATTGGGGGGCCAGCAGAGCACATATGGTGCTTGTGCTTGATGTCACGCGTGTGAGAGCGACGTCATGCACGCGACATCATGTGGCAGTTTCAGGAACAGCTGGGGCCTCCTTTCACATCAGGAGGAGGAGGAAGAGGAGCTGGCCACGAAAGCTGTGCCACGCTTGGCTCCACACTTGGCCTCCTCTGACCCCCTGATCATTTGGGTTATTGGAGGACCTGTGCCCCTCAAATATTTTGGGGTGGGACATAGCTGAGCCCCCATGAAGTTGTGCCCCTGTATAGCAGCAAGTGTGCTGCTGGCCACATGTTCCTGTAATGCGTGCTTCTGTTATGCTTTTACATGTGACAGAAGGTGTTCTTGTGATAGTTGCCTTCTCATGATCATTGAACCCTTTTGCACCAAGCTATCTCCTACAATCTCACCAAATCCCTCTGTCCTGTTTTATGCCAAAGTCAGTTATGTTTGCTCGAGGATGACTCAGTGGCTTGGATCCGAACTTGTTTTTGGTTTGTTAATGCAAGGCAACATCCCAGTTGCCACTCTTTGCCTCCTCCCAGAGCCGCTACCTGTGCCACATTGTTCCAGAGGGTCTCCCAAATCCTTAGAAATGGCTCTTTAAGAGGGCACGGGAGGTGCAGCGAGAAGGAGAGGGTAGGAAAGTGCCATTGAGCCATCAGATGCATTGCAAGACTACCAATTCCATGATGCAGTCTGATGTTGGAGAAAATATGCATGTTTGCGAGTGATTCAAAACCATTAATACAATGCAGCCATGAACCTAAATAGTATCTTGGTCCTAAGTTGCTTTGAACAAAGGTAAAACACCAGGAGAGTGTGCATTGAATTTTAATTTGACTTTCTGCAAAAAGTCAGTGTTGGGGCTTGGATAATGGAAGTGGAAGCACACTTTTCTTCTCTAGATTTTGCACATAACTGCCGCAAACCTGTTAACAGATTTTGCTTGCAGTCGTCCTTTGCTGGTGAATATGTGAGCTAGTTGCCAGCTCCAGTACTCCTTTTCTTGTATTTTTTCCTTAAAGGTTCTTGCAATGTGCTATATCTAAACGTTTTCTTCATCTGCTGGAGTTCATATAATGCTTACATTAATATTTTTTCCACTTCTATATGACCCAAAAGCGTGTTAGGCATTTAGAGAACAAAGCGAGAAAGGTGCTGTCCTTTCTCCAAGGAGCTTAGAATCTAATTTTACACATGACGGAACAACAAGGCCATGGCAAACAATAGGAGAGATGGGGTGAAAAAGGACAAAAGATCCAGCACGCTAGGTAAGCTTCAGTCATCCATTCAAAGAGCAAAATATCACCATGTAACTTAGGTGACCGCCTGCTTGCAAAATAAAAGCCACATAGCCAGAGCAAAGAATTAATGAGCACCCCTTGTTCAGAAAGAGGTCTGCATGAATTTTAGATTTAATATCGCAATCCAAAGAATGTGCAAGTTAGTCAAAGCTGAAAGTCTGAGAATAATTCTAGCTTTAATAAAATTATCACTTGTGTCAATGTTATTTATATAGACGTTCCCCCCCCTTATCCTCCCTTCGTATTCATAGAATCCACTGGATAGATTATAAAAGCAATACATAACTGTACTAAAAACAGCAAATAAAAAATAGAGCAATAGAAAAAAATGCCTTAAAAGCTATGATGTCAACTATAAATTCAGGAAAATAGGATGGTTTCGGTTTGGTGCCCAGTGAAAGGCTCTAGGTGAACTTCTCTAGGAAAGAAGTTTAAAAACTAGTTACTCTTTCTGGTAACACCTGCCTATCTTGTGACGTGGGAGAACTCAGAGAAGGGCCTCAACTGCCAGTATTAATTGGTGGTCAAGTCCTTGGTCCAGAGCCATTTTATTGGGAGCGGGTGGCACTGTGGTCTAAACCACTGAGCCTCTTGGGCTTGCCGATCAAAAGGTCGGTGGTTTGAATCCACGAGATGGGATGAGCTCCCATTGCTGTGTCCCAGCTCCTGCCAACCTAGCAGTTCAAAAGCACGCCAGTGCAAGTAGATAAATAGGTACCGCTCCGGCGGGAAGGTAAACGGCGTTTCCATGTGCTGCTCTGGTTCGCCAGAAGCGGCTTAGTCATGCTGGCCACATGACCCGGAAGCTGTACGCCGGCTCCCTCTGCCAATAAAGCGAGATGAGTGCCGCAACCCCAGAGTCATCCGCGACTGGACCTAATGGTCAGGGGTCCTTTACCATTACCTTTTACCAATGCCATTTAGTATGTTAAAGGTAAGAGCCAGCATCTCAAATTGTGCCTGAAATTGTGCCTGGCTAAGTGTGGCGCTGGGCTTTAGGAAGAAAGCATGGGGCTCTGGCAGGGTACTGGGACCCGCCCCTCGCTCCTTCCCAAAGCTGGGAAACTGCTTTTACATGTACGTCTCAAGGTAATTTACAGACATCGTCTATGGGACAATGTGGCTCTCAGCTCAAAAAAGGTTAGCTGCCTCATGTCTGGTCCCTCATTTCCAGGAACTGGAATGCAGAAGCATACATCTCCCTAAACATAGAGGTCCACATATTTGTGGAGAAATTTCCAGAGGATTGTGCTGACCTCATATCCTATGAGTTAGTTTCTGACCCAGGCCATATAAGTTCCAGTCGGGAAGGGGGGGGGGGGAATCCATTGACGCAGATGTCACCTAAACCGACATAGCTTTCGTTGTCACAATGACTACAAATAGAATTTGGTCACTCAAGCAGTCGACTGAGCAAACATATAGGATGATCAAACTGCTGCTGTCCTAATTCAGAAAAAAGCTCCTCTTACCTATGTGGTTTGGCTAATTTATCAACAGGAGACAAGGGAACAGACATGATGTCACTCTCATGTATTCATTGAGGCATTCCAGGAAACCTTGGGGTCAACATACCTGACTTATTGACGAATGATTTTTTTAACACACACACCGACCACAAAGACCCCCATTTAAATTAGTATTTAAATTATGCCTTCCGATTTTATTTCAGTGAGAGTATAAACCATGTGCAGATAAACTAAATATGTAGTCCTCCTTATGTTGTCGTGCTGCGTGTAGTGATTGTAGAGTTGCTGATCCTTGCGTAAGCTTTTTGCATGACACCTTAGCATAGCAATACAGTGGAACCTCATTTTGCGTACCATCCTCCTTGCGAACGCTGCGGGTTATGAGCTCCGCTAACCCGGAAGTAGATGCACCTGGTTGCGAACTTTGCCCCGGGATGCGAGCAGAAGTTGCGCGCCGGCAGCACGGCAGCAGCGGGAGGCGCCATTAGTGAAAGCGCGCCTCGGGTTATGAACAGTTTCGGCTTAAGAACGGACCTCTGGAACGAATTAAGTTTGTAACCGGAGGTACCACTGTATTGTCCCCAGTAGCAGAGTTTAAGCACAGGGGAAAGAGGCAAAGGGAATCGTAGAATCATAGAGTTGGAAGGGACCCTGAGGTTCATCTAGTCCCTGGTTCCCAAACTTGGGTCTCCAACTGTTTTTGGACTACAACTCCTATCATCCCTAGCTGGCAAGACCAGTGGTCAGGGATGATGGGAATTGTAGTCCAAAAACAGCTGGAGACCCAAGTTTGGGAAACCCCCTGCAATCCAGGAATCTTTTGTCCAACATGGGGCTCAAACCCATGATCCTGAGATTAAGAGTCTCATTCTCTACTGACTTAGCTATTAAGTCCCATTATGCAAATGGAAGTCCACTCGCACAAAACTGGGTGCCACTTATGACTGTGTCTGTTAATTTGTCGTATTTCTTTTGATATGGGCAATGGGTTCACCAAACATTTTGGAAGGAGGTGCACATATCACTTTTTTTTGTTTTAGTAACCTTATTTCAAAAAGAAAGGGGATGTTGCTGTCAGTGCAGCTTCTCCCATCACAGACTGAAACAGAAATCACTTAGAAGTTTGTATTTTATACTTCATTACCTTCCTTTCCTTGAGGCCTAGCAACTTATAAAAATAAAAAAATCTCATAATTCATCCCCCTTCTGGCTGTGGGCTCAGTGCCTCTGTACCCTCTGTTCTTGCTTCTCAGTTTCCCCGCCTCCATCCATTTGTCTAATCGCCTTGCAAAGTTAAAACGAATGGCTGACACTACATCCTGTTGCAATGAGTTCCATAAATTTATGCTAACATTCGCAGTCCTTTAAAAGTTTGAAGTCCTGTCTCTTTTCGAATGCAGATAACTGTGATCTGACTCTGAAATAATAATAATAAAATGCAAATTTCTACACGCATTACTGTACTATAAGCAGAAAACATTCTGCATTAAATCTTAACGGAGTTTGATGTACAGAAGTCCCACTTGCTCACAGTGAGATACATGCCCAATAGTCACATCTGGTGCCCAGTCCATACATTTTACTATGGGAGAGGAGGAGGAGAAGAAGAAGAGTTTGGATTTGATATCCCGTTTTATCACTACCTGAAGGAGTCTCAAAGCGGCTAACATTCTCCTTTCCCTTCCTCCCCCACAACAAACACTCTGTGAGGTGAGTGGGGCTGAGAGACTTCAAAGAAGTGTGACTAGCCCAAGGTCACCCAGCAGCTGCATGTGGAGGAGCGGAGACGCGAACCCGGTTCATCAGATTACGAGTCTACTGCTCTTAACCACTACACCACACTGGCTCTCCCAAGAAGCAAGAATTCCCTTTTGGATGTTGTGTGAGAAGCAGGTGACGGTGTCAGCTGCACATCTGCATTCTCTTCCAGGTCATATATAATGTGGAAAATCTGTAGGTCACAAATGCACATTTAGTGTCTTGATTTTTCTTCCTTCATGCACCAAGCCCACTGAAATACACTGAGCGTGTCAAGTGCTGGTGAGATGATACGAGTGTTTCTTCTGTATCATTTGCTTTCTGATGTCACATTCACACATGCAAGTCACCACTTGATGCTGCGGGATGAGGGACCCCATCGTGTCTCATCGTGGCTGGAAGTCTTTTCGCTCCGGAAAATTACAGATGCTCACTCTCTGCTCTTCTTCCTTGCAAAGTCGTCTGTATCAGTTTCTGTGCGGCATCCTGTCCATCCTTAGCCACACATGGCATTGCTCTTGGAGATAAGGCCTTCCTGCGGAAGAGTGGGCATTTGCAATGTCATGGGACCTCCACATTTAGGCAGCTTTGTGTTCCTGGGAGGAAAAGCCTTTGAGAAGGAGAAAATGTAAGCAGACACGATGTCATCTTTTCCTACCGATAGGGGAGACTTGCTGGCAGCCAAGAAATCATGCATGTGCTTTAAGAGTGATGGTTGACACAGCGTTTCTATTTAGCAATGCACAAGGATTTGCCCACTCCAATATTACACGCCTGTGAATAAAGCAAATGGTGGCATGCGAAGCTAACCTCTTAGCACGACTCATTTCCAAAACTCAGTTATTTCATACCTGAGGTTCCTGGTTCATCTATACAGTGGAGTGATGGGTTCGGGCCAGTGGGAGGAGTGAAATTTCATAATTCTCTTATTTCTCCATGAGACTAGAAACAGATCTTAGGAAAGAGACGAGCAAAGTTTGGAACTGTGCTCTCCAAAAAACAACCCTGACCCCTGTCCCTTCCAACCCTACAATTCTGTGATTCTATAGTTGCATGTACAAAAGGGATGCGAGTGGCGCTGTGGGTTAAACCACAGAGCCTAGGGCTTGCCGATCAGAAGGACGGCGGTTCAAATCCCCACGACAGGGTGAGCTCCCGTTGCTCGGTCCCTGCTCCTGCCAACCTAGCAGTTCGAAAGCACGTCAAAGTGCAAGTAGATAAATAGGTACCGCTCCGGCGGGAAGGTAAACGGCATTTCTATGCGCTGCTCTGGTTCGCCAGAAGCGGCTTAGTCATGCTGGCCACATGACCTGGAAGCTGTATGCCGGCTCCCTTGGCCAATAATGTGAGATGAGCGCCGCAACCCCAGAGTCGGTCACGACTGGACCTAATGGTCAGGGGTCCCTTTACCTTTACAATGCATAATTCTTACTTTGACATCCTGCTTTGTCAGCCCAAGCCAACTTCAGCAAAGGATGTCTTGTTGAGCCAGTCAGAATTTTAAAGCAGTGTAGATCACGCATCCCTGGGAATAAAAGTACATTTCCATGTTATGCAGCTTGTGGGTGTAACCAAAGCTTTCATTGTAGAAGATGACCAGCTTTTATACTGGTGACGTAAAATCCATTTATTTGCGTACTTGTTTAAAGAGCCTTTTTTGTTTTATCGTGGCAACGTCAATGGTGGTTTCCCTGTGAGGGAGTCCTGGTCACATCTGGCTTCCTAGATTATATCATAAAGTGCTAAGCAGTTTCCCTAGGATCACAAAAAAGAGACTGGATTCTACATATTTGGACATGTCTAGACACTTTCATGATTGCTCTGGGACGCATAAGCAGGAAGTGCAGTAAGACTGTGGTAGAAATGTTTGTCGGCACATATGCCACCGCTGATGGTAACAGAAAGAAAGCATAGCCATGCTCCGTGGGCATTTTTTGTGTTGTTTCGGAAGAGTGTTTTTTTCCCTTATCAGTATTGTCAATAGCACATGGTAGAGATACAGAACCTGTGACCTCTAGATGTTTTCTGGACTCTCACCTCCCATCAACTCCAAGCAGCAGGGCAGTTGTCAGGAACAGTAAACATTGCAATCCGATAACATTTGGGGGTTCACCAGTTCCCCATTCCTGGCATAAGGTAAAGACTGTGCCAGGAAGCACCTTTAAATATTGCATTAACCTAGTTATTTAATATAGTTAGAGAAGCCGAGATTCCTAGTGTGAAGTGTTAACGTCCTGCCAGAACATTAAATTATCCAGGATACTTACTGACAAGTATTTCCTCCAGCAAACAGTAAAAACCCAGCTCCTGCGTCTGTTAGGTATACAATAAAATTATGAATTGACGCAAAGCTATCCGCCTGTAGAGCAGTTGACTTTTATATGCCATTACACTTTTGACCCTTCTTCACCTTCAGCGCTGTCTTTTTGCCTAGCTCTCTTTTTAATTGTAGGCTGTTTGCTGTTCCAGCAATCTCCCTTGCTGGAATACAGCACTTTGTGATGTATGGAGAACTGATGGCAACATGAGAAACGGTATTGCCCTTTCATGCCAGGTAACGGGGAAATAAGTAAATACTGTCTATACCTGGTAGTGACCAACATACCTTAAATCAGGAACGGTTTGCATTTTCAGAACGTGTTGGATATAGAATCCTGGGCTCTGCAATGACAAGGGAACGATCCCAGATCGAAAAAAATGTCATCTTGTTCTACTGGCAAAACTTTTTCAACATATGCCTTGAAAACAGAAAATGTGTAACGTACAGATTTCCTTGTCCACCTTTTATGCTGACTTTTCTCAGCTTAACAGCAAAGGCAGACAGTCTGTTTATAGCCGGTTCCATGTGCTAGCACAATGCTGTACTGTTTGGCTTGTGTGCTCTGGAGGGGAATGTTTTAAAAATATAAAATGGTTCCATTGACTTTTCTTCTTCTTCTTCCTTAATTTGGGAAAACATTGCTGTTAATAGCTTGTGGAAAAGCTTCCTTTTAAGAAAAATAGCAACTCAGTCCTATATATGAGGCTTGAACTGTTGACACAAGAGAAAAGGCTAGAATGTTGTTAGAGTAGGTGCAATAGTGTTCAGAAGGCCTGGATCGAGGATGCAGTAAGAGGAAATTCCTCTCTGCCTCCTTAACATATCCTGTGTATGAGGCAGTCAGAATAGCAACTCTTAAACTTAATAGAGCACAGAACTAATGTCCAAATATTATTCCTGCATACCTGCATAGCCACCGGAATGATGGGGGTAAAGGAGCAAGCCAGGTAGAAGTGTGGCTACCGTAACTTTCAGCTGTCCCCAGAAAACCCTGTGGATTGTCTTCTGCTACCACAGAATAATCAATCCCCTATAGAGGAAATAAGCGTCTTTGTTCTTTCCAATGATTTCAAGGCACCTTGAATGTTTCCCGTTGCCCTGCAACCAGTGTTGAGCTGAATCATTAAAGAACAGTAACACCCGAACACCGGAATAGATTAAAGATTTAAACTCTGCGAGGGAGAGGGTCAATGTTGGTGCCATTTTGAAAAGTAATGCACAGGTATGGGGGGACATCATTGGACTGAATCACGTGTCGTCATGGTTCACATGAACACCACTTGAACTTTGTATGACTTGAACCAGCAGAATGGTAACAAATTTTTTTTAGTCTTAATTCCATTAAGCCCTACTTCATAAGCAATACTTAGTAAATTCAGCACTACTTCCATATCTGCTTAGTAAGCACTAAATTGAATGCTAGAGGATGTGGGTACTCCTCCACCTCTATCCCTCCAACTCTGCAGCTTACTGAACTTTGCTCTTGACCTTCTCCCCCAATCCCCATCCCTGATCCCCAGGTCCATCTCACCAGTTGTGATCTGCAGGTCAACCCTCTATGATTCATGGCTTTCAGATTCCAAGTTGATGCTTTTGCCTGATACACAGCCTTCTATATACTGGACTCCTACAAACTCAGAGCCTTGTGGATATTCATTTTGTTGTCTGACTCACCTTTTCCTTACCTCCACACGGCAGCGAACCTATGATCCTTTGTTTTCTTCCCGCTGAATACGCATAACAAAAGTGCATACATCCAAGAGAGTTGGATAGGGGAGTTCCGTTATATCTATTTCTGTGGAAAAGGGCCAACTTTTTACAGAATGCAATGCTTAGGTGACCATATTGAACTGTGTCATGTGGAAAGGGCCGTCAAGGAACAGTGCGTTTGCTAGTGGGGTGGCTTTGGATGAGGGGAGACACCGATTATTATTTAATTTAATTACTGGATTACTATTTATTAGATCTCTTACCAGCCATAAAGCAAAAGTAGTAGGGGCAGTAGGGACAATCTTTGGATTATATAGCTACTTTACTAGTTTGCATTGAGGCTTAAAATGTTACAAACACATTCCTCATGAAATAGGACAGAAAACAATTAATATTGGTGGCGAGGTTGTAGGCCGAAGTGCAGTTGAGGGTAGAGATGGAGACCAGGCCTCCTGAAGCTGGGGGGGAAAGTGTGTGTGTAATCTTTCGGACTTAGCAGTTTCCTCTTCCCTGAATTTCTCATTCTTTTTGAAGGCTCTGCATCTCGATAGAGTCAGGGACAGCTGGCATGATGACAGGAGATGTAAAAAATGAATGCTTTGTCAGCCTCCGTCTGGATGCTACCATTATTTTAATGCTAATGTGGTTTCTCCTCAGTCTTTTTCCCATCTGAATGTAGGGAACTAAAGCCTCCTGATATTTATGGGATTTTACTAGATTAGCTAAAAAAAAAAGAAAAACCCAAAAAAACTTTAAAGTAAAAGAGGCAGTTCATTCAGTAGTGGGGGTTTGCTGAAAGTGCCACCTCAGATAAAATATTACAGGAGTCAAGTAAGTATAAATAAAACCCTTGCCTATGAAATGGCTTCTTATGTGAATTTGGGATTAAGGCCAAGAGTATGTCTAGGTTTTAGGGAAATTTATTAGCCGAGGTCAACTGTATTTCTAGGACTCAGAAGATGGGATGGCAAAGAATTTGCCAGTTGGAGTCAGCTACATCCTCAAGTACCATGCCTTCCTTTTACTGAGAGTTTTCCTCTCTTTTTTTATTTAACATTTTGAACTCTTAGGATGATACTGTTTGCAATTTTGACTATTATGCATCCTGAATCGCAGCAGATTAGTAATAGTGAACACATACTGAACACATGAGTGCAGCACATTGTTCTTCCGAGAAACTGCCAAATTTTCATGACCCCCCTTTTTTGGAGACACATAGCTCTGCTATAGGATCTCTCTCTCTCTCTCTCTCTCTCTCTCTCTCTCTCTCTCTCTCTCCTACTTCAGCAATTCCATCTGAAAGGATGCACTGTTGGCCATCTTAGCTGACACACCACTTATCGGTTGCTTGCCCTTTTCCCCCTCGAATAACTTCTTACTGGGTTTTGTAAACAAGGACCATAGGAATAGCAAACGATAGAAATAAATAGACTCTCCATCTGGCCGCATCAGATTGTCATGAAGTGTCATGGAAGGAGAGGGCTCTCCGTGGGCTGGAGTTAGGATTCCTGCCTTCTCTTTCCAGGCATTAAGCATGGTTTGTGTGAATTAGTTTTGAAACTTTTAGGCCAGTTTTAAATGTTTTGCTTTAAGAAGGGATGTGCTGAGGTTGGAATTTCCTCGCTCGGTTCTCTTTCCAATTGGACCCATTGTTTTGAAGTATCATCTAAAACAGGCATGTATAACAGGTGGATCGTGATCTACTGGTAGATCCCCTGGTGATCCTGGTAGATTGCGGGATCCTTATTGATCCCTCCCCAAAGAAAGCTGAACAACTGTGAGCCCTCTACCCTTAAAAAATCTCAAGAAGTCTGGGCAATCCTCCCCCCAAAAGGTAAACCACTCTGAGTCCTCCCCCCTAAGAAAACCTTCATAACTCAGGGCAGTCCTCCCTAAAAAAGCTAAACAACTCAGGGCAATCCCCACACATGCTCCTCCTCCCTCCAATGACCATGGGTAGATCACTGCCAGGTTTTTTTTTATACTGGGAGTAGATCACAGTCTCTTGGGAGTTGGACGTGCCTGATCTAAAATAGAAGGGATGGTACGTCTTACTTGGTTAGCAATAAAATACAGCTTCAGTTTTGGGATGACCCAGCCGCCTTACACTGTGAGGAGGTACAGATGTTTGACATTTATTCTGGGTCTTTTGCAGGGGTGGGGGGAAACACTTTTCTGCCACTTTCATATCGGTTTGAGTGGAATCCAAGTTGGGAAATAGAAACAGCAATCTTGATAAGACCCTCATTTTTACCATTGGTAATCTGCCTGGGAGGGTTTGCTCCATTTCCCCCCTTCAAATTTCTTAGAATTGTTCGCTATACAGGGGGATAGTGAATAGAGTGTGTTAAGGTTTCTTGTGATAATTATTCTTAAATTTCTTAAGCTTCGTGTGACGGAGTCTAACACCTGTGAGTTCTGCGAATACTTCTTGGATCTTAGGTGGTAAATTGAAGCATAAAGCTACAGATTTTGAGAAGCTAACTTGAAAACCTGGTAATGTTGCAAAGTTGCTGAGCACTCAAAGTACTGCTGTCTCCGTGTTTGGCAGGTCAGGTGTCATAATCATTAAATCGTCAGCAAATAGCCTGGCCGTATAGTTTTGTTTTCCAATTTGGGGTCCTTTGATGTAGCTAATGATTCTAAAACTAGGATGAACAAAAAGGGAGAGCGTGGAGCGAGTCTTCAAATCTCCACCAGGGATGGACTGATATTGTTTAACCTTACTGTGATGGAAGCTCCAGAGTATATTTGTTTCAAAATACTGTACATAATTGCCCTTTTCTTCCCCACTGTGAGTAAAGTTACGGTTCTGTGACCTGTTTAAAGTAGAACTGCAAAACAGGGCATTTCTCATCCAAACTTTTCTTTTTCCTTCCATTATCTTCCACTTAATCCTTTAAGAGTGTATCCTCCTACAACTCCTCTCAGAACCCAGCAATTCACAAATACCAGCGTCAGGGGTGACAAAAGCCCAACTGAAAATGCCATCCACCAACAGATTATATATAAAAGAGGCTTAGAAGATGCTTTTCTTTCCTTGGCTCCTCAATGTTTTGTACCCTGCTGGCGCCACGGCAATCTTTCCCATTCCCTAGAGCTCTGCCTCCCTCTAAGGATCCCTATGTTTTGTCTTTCTCTCTGTGGTCCTCCTGCCTGCTGTCCATTCATGTTTCTGATTTATTTCACTCACAGTCTCCATACAGGTTGGTGATGTTTTGCTCCAGGCGACTATATTGCAGGCTAAGATTCAAAGAGGGTGGAACTACGCATGATGCCCGCTGTGGGGGCATAAGTAAACGACAAGGCACTTGCCGTCTTCTCGCCAGGGTAACAAAACACAAGCAAAAAGGCGCCCACCCTCCAGCCATGGGTATCCTTTAGGGAGGGCAAGGGGCATCTATGTCTCTCATTTTGCACTCTGGTTGACTACTGTAATAAACAGTATGCAAATAAAAAGCAATAAACTATGTGCTAAGTTTGCATGCCAAAGGCACACATTCCATTGCTTCATAAAACGGAGACCGTTTGGCCTGTGTTGACAACATTGCTATAGTATGAGGTACAGCAAAGAGCTTCTTGGGTCATTCCACGCCAAATCACCTGGTGCCATGTGCTCTCATGACTCAGATTTTCTTCAAAAAATAAATAAATGTGTAGATACCTATGAGATAAGCTCAAAATAATATTTTAAGACTTTTTCGGTCCAAAATTGAGTGCAGGAGAATTTATTGAAAATTTTGAATTTTGAAGAAAATCTGAGTCGTGAGAGCACGGTTGACTATTAAAATCAGGTGATTTGGCGTGGAATGACCCCCTTTTAAATAATGCTGGAAACATCCTCCCCACTACCCTGAAATATCCCCCCCATTTGAAATGTGAGGGGCTTTATTTCTTAGGGCCCAGTGGCGATCAAAGAGAGAATCGCGGCCTCTGATGCTGTTCAGGGAGGCAGGATCACTAGCGCTGCTTCGATGGCACTGCCAAACAGGGCTTTACATCTGTCCAAAAAAGAGCCCTGTGTGGTCAGTCACGATGGTTTCTATTTTACGAATGGGACACAGAGTCCAAGGAATAGGTTTGCCACCTGGGAATGGTCTTAGAGAGCCAGCCTGCTCCTGGAAGTCGGCATGGCAGCAGCAACCGTCTGGCCTGTGGTGATAACATTGGGATTCAGTTGTTTTGAGGAATAATGAAGTAGGCCAGAGAAAAGTGCTGATAAAATACCTGGAGAGAGAGAGAGAGAGAGAGAGAGAGAGAGGTCGCTTTTCACTTTAAAGCTTTCCTGTGGTTCTTGGCTTAGAGTGTGGTCATTTCCCCCTCCAAAATGGCGCCCGTACAGCCATATCTACATCCATAGTAGGCCCTCCTTCCCAGGCTTCAGCACTATAAAAGTTCGAAAGGATCATCTCGTTTCCGGCATTAGTCATTGGGAAGTTCTCCTCTCCCCATACATACATTCCACAAATGTCTTAGCAAAATGCTGTGGGTCTTCATCTGTCTAATAAAATAATAATGCAAATAAAGCATAGCTCTATTCCTTGTCGGGACTTAAGAGACAAGAGAGGTGGAACATTCTCTCTGACTCTGATACAAATCAGTGTTTTAAAAGAAATCCAATAGAGAAATCCACTTTGGCATGTCAATCTTTCTGGCATCCAACTTCGCTGAGACTTTTTGGTGAAGTGCTGAGCTGAAGTGTGTGGGGGAAGGGCTTCAAACTGAACCTCACTTCTTGTCGTCTGTCTCATTTCGAACTCTGGAATATTTGTCCTTCCCTTTATTTGGACTTTCCCTGCTCTCGTGAAGCATCTTTTGCTGTAGCATCTGTCAAGTCTATTTCATCCTTGTAAAAATAAAACACGTCTTTTAGCATAAATGAAAAAGCAGACAGAAGAAAGAGCAAATAAGAATCATGCTGCTCCAATTATTCATTTTAGTCCAATATAACTGCAGAGTTATGGCCTTAGTCCTTAACACTAGAGCATGAATTTGATTTAAATAAACTATTGTTTTAATAGTAATTTAAAAAAAAATTTTTAAAAAGTAATACACCCGCCTTACCATGTTTACCTATTGAATATAAAGGGGCTTGCTCCCAGATAAGTGTGTTTAGGATTGCCTTAGACTCTGTTTGCACTTTCTTCACAAGGTAAGGTCCTCACCTTCATGCCTGTACAGTGATACCTCGGGTTACAAACTTAATTCGTTCCAGAGGTCTGTTCTTAACCTGAAACCGTTCTTAACCTGAGGCGCGCTTTCGCTAATGGGGCCTCCCGCTACCGCCACACAATTTCCATTCTCATCCTGGGGCAAAGTTCGCAACCCGAGGTACTACTTCCAGGTTAGCGGAGTTTGTAACCCGAAGCATTTGTAACCCGAGGTACCACTGTACAGTATACACAGCCACACTTCCAGACTGACAGCACAAGCCAAAGGATCTATACCACCCTGGTTTGTTTGCTTAAGTGACTACATGGAGGGGTATCAGTAATGCACCATTTATAGTTTCGCTACATATGACACAAGACTCCCAGTGCTATTTTTAAAAGTCCAGTAATTGATATTTTCAAGATTGTATCACGAAATTAAAAACAGTGTGTTTTGGTATCATTTGTTGCAGTCCCTTCTAAATATTTGTTGTCCCTTCTAAATATTGTAATAGCTATAGTGATGTTGTTAGCGCAGGTCAGTTACATACACACACCCTTTTCTTTTGAAGCAAAGGGATTTGTGTCTTATTATGTGTAGACAAAGCGAGCACTGGACTACTAGAAAGAGCAGAGGGACTAGGCTCTTGCGCAGAACCTTCCTCCTTGCAATGACACAAGTGCTGGCGATAGCTCAGCCTCAGAAAACAGCCTCAAAACAAGGTTACGAGGGTTTGTTTGTTTTTAAGATAGACTTGTTACATGTGTGCACATTTGATTGCTCTCTCTCTCTCTCTCTCTCTCTCTCTCTCTCTCTTTTTAAAGGCAATTGTTGGCACTCTGTGCAATCTGAGTAATGAGCTGCATTTGCTCCTGGGTATACCGGTAGGTCCAATGAATTTGCAGCTATCACACACACACACAAACACACGCTTTTGACCACGTTGGAATGGCAAGAAGGTAAAACGAAGAAACAGCCTAACTGCTTTCAGTGCTGACTTCTTGAGGAACTATAAACAGCTGATTCAGGAAAAGGAAATAATGTTAATATATTTGTGCTCGTAAGAGCATGCCGCTGTGTTGTGGAAAGTGTTCTTGCAGCAGCCTACCGAGTTCAGCAAACCATGCATAACGCGAATGGTTTGCTCATTTGCAAGCTGCACGCGCTCTGTTAGCAGAACGGGCGTCTGACCATGTGAAGGAAGGCAATGTTTAGCAAGATGGCCCCCATAACTTTTTATGGGAGTGAAATTTTAATAAGCTGTTTATTGATGAACTGAGCTGTTTTTTGTTTTTTTTTTACTTTATTGTCCTTGAAGGTAGAGGATACATGCACACATGTGCATACACATGTGTATATATGTATAGTGTGTGTGAGAGAGAGACAGAGACAGAGAATATGCGTGCATATAAATTAGGGAAAAATTACATACGCATATAACTAATTAGGTTGAAAACAATCAACATCTGATCTGATCCTCGGCTACTCTGGTAAAGTGCTATAAATATATACACGCCTATATTAATATGGAAAGGGGCTGAACGCCCAGAAAGTCTCTTGGCAGCTCCCGCTGTCTGGTTAGAAAAGGAAGCGAGCAACAACATCTGAACATTCAGTTCTGAGACTTGAAAGATTTCTGGATTTTATTATGGGCTCAACAGGGTTTTCATTATGCATGTGGCCAAGCGGAGAGGTTTACGCAAGAGGAACATATTGCCACTGAACGTGTTTGTAATTTTACACATTGTTAAATAATTGAGATAAATAGATACCTTCGAACTGTATGCAGACCGAAAAGAAAAAAGAAAGGAAAGGAAAAGCCCAAGGGTAAGGAAGGCTAGCATTGTCAAGGCAGATTGACAAGCGTAAACAAAGGCAAAAGGACATCCTGAACCCGATTCTGCGCTGCTAAAATTAATGACAGGTTGAGAGTATTTACTTGAGGCCGCTTAGATCCGTTTAGCTACTCTTGCTGCTTGGCAAGTCCTGAGGTCGCTGCATCCACTTCTCCAAATTGGTCCACCCCTTACTCCTTCCCCTTGCTATCCTTAAAGGTAAAGGTAAAGGGACCCCTGACTATTATGTCCAGTCGCAAACGACTCTGGGGTTGCGGCGCTCATCTTGCTTTACTGGCCGAGGGAGCCGGCGTACAGCTTCCGGGTCATGTGGCCAGCATGACTAAGCCGCTTCTGGCAAACCAGAGCAGCGCACGGAAACGCCATTTACCTTCCCGCTGCAGCAGTACCTATTTATCTACTAGCACTGCGTGTTTTCGAACTGCTAGGTTGGCAGGAGCAGGGACCAAGCAATAGGAGCTCACCCTGTCACGGGGATTCGAACCGCCAACGTTCTGATCAGCAAGCCCTGGGCTCTGTGGTTTAGACCACAGCGCCACCCGCTTCCTTGCTATGTAGATTGTAGCAAATGCAGGTCCTACTCAGAGTAGACCTATGGAAAATGGCTAGCTTAGGCCCGTTTAATATCATTTGGTCTATTCTGAATCAAACTCAGTTGGATCCAATTTTGTTTGTCAATACGTGTATTTATTGTGCATCATCCTTGTGTCTTTCTTGTTACACCTAAATGCATCTTGAAGGTCTCACAGTTCTTTAAAGCTTTTATTAATTAAACATAATAATATTGTGGCGTTTCTCAAGAAGTCTCACCAGCTAACGGGCTCTGACTTTGTCCAGATTATGTGAGGTTAGACTGCAATGTAAGATATATCCGGCTCAAAATAGTTTTGTGTGGTTTTTCGTTCACGTTGCTTGCAATGCCCTCATTTGCATGCTTCCATAGCTGATGCACACATTATTTCCCCCACTTTGCCAGCATGCATAAAGTTATACTTGGCTGTCCCTTGCTTGTCTGTCATCCTCCCAGGTTGACCTTTAAAAAAAAAGAAAAGAAATCCTTTCAAACATTGTGCTCTTGCAGACTCATGTAATCCTGGAACGGCCCAACTAGAATGAGAAACAAATGGCACAGACCAGCCACAGTTAAGCACTTTTAAGTCCCTGTCTGGGTAGGAAGGTGCCCCCACCCTTCCCAGCTGCAGCTGCAGATTTTCCCTCTCCCTCTGTGACCTCAGCTGGAGCGAAATGAGCTCTCTGGTAGCCGGATGCCTTCTCCTTCTCTCCAAGCTCCAGGTTGTATGCAATGCTAGTCCTGGTCACAGTAGACCTGCTGCGTTTTATCTTCAACATGTCCTACTCTTAGTAGGACTAGCATTGGATTCAACCCTCCATGGCTAGCACTTGAGGAACTCTGGGAACCTTCATTTCTGGCTACCTGCCTTCTGAGCCATTGTAGGCAATCTCTAGGCCACACATGTCCCCACCTGCCTTATGTTTCTTTCAAGATCAAATGGTCTCTAGCAGTCGACAAAAGCTCTAGCCCAGGCATCCCCAAACTTCTGCCCTCCAGATGTTTTGGACTACAATTCCCATCATCCCTGACCACTGGTCCTGTTAGCTAGGGATCATGGGAGTTGTAGGCCAAAACATCTGGAGGGCCGCAGTTTGGGGATGCCTGCTAGCCCATCATAAAATAGCCTTTAAGGTGCTACAGGACTTTTGTTGCTGTCTTTATGAGAACTAAAAGGCCGCATCAGTTTGGAATACCTGCCTGTGAATAGAAATAAAAAGATATTCAGGTGTTCCTAAATCTTCTGCCAATTTATGTGGTTCTACGGTGACATTTGCCTTTCACATGCTCAGCTGCTGGGGCTGGTTTGTGTATGGATTGACTCAAACAATCCTTAATGGTCACTTGCGGAGGAGAATAATGGGGGTTGGACTGGATGGCCCTTGTGGTCTCTTCCAACTCTATAATTCTATGATTTCAGTTCTGTGAACAAGACACTAAGATTCTTTTTAAGTTTATGAATCTATATCTATATCCAGTGCTTTTTTTCTGGGGGGGACACAGCAGTACGCATACCCCTAAACATTTTGTGAATCTAAGTTTGGCCTCACTGAGGGGCAGTATTTCAATATGAGTAGGAAAATGAGAGTATCCTTAAACATTTTTTTAGAAAAAAAGCACTGTCTATATCCATCTATATATCTATGTATCTATATCATCTATATCTGTATCTATATCATCTATATCTATATCATCTATATCTATATCTACACCTTGTACCGGTAGCAATACTTTTATAACAATGGCTTTGTTAGTAAGTTTCATTTAAACAGTAACTCGGCTGCAATTGCTTTTTGTTTTTTTAAACAGCTTCAGGGGAGAAAAAAAAATACAAGTTGAAACTTTCAAATAATGAGCCAAGCATCTTGCAGGGTGCAAATATGAGACTCCATAGGCACCTGGCAGAGGCAATGAGTTGCACCCAACATTGGGGGGGGGCGCAATCCCTTGTGTGTGACCTCACACATACGGCGTCACACGTGTTGTGATGTTGCACGACTGTCGCAGACCTCCCAAGTGTCTGTGCTGTGTCTCCCAACGCCGCAAGGTCACCCGGGGCCATGTGCAGCATTGGGAGACACAGCACAGACACTTGGGAGGTCTGCGACAGGTGGGGTGGCCAAGCCACACCTGTCTGAAACGGCATCTCCCAAGATGGCAGAGGACAGTGGACAAAGGGAGGATGGAAGAGGCTGGCGGGCGAGGAAGGGCTCTGCCTCCTCTGCCCCCTCAAGATGGGCTCAGCCCCATCCCAACAAACATTGGGGGGGGAGGCTGGAAATGTCTCAGCCCTATAGAGTTGGCACCTATGGCACCCAGCATGCCTTCCTCCTAAGGGAAGGCTGTAGCTGAGTGGTAGAGAGCATTTTGTCCCAGGTTCAATCCTTAGCATCTTCAAGACAGGCTGGGGGTGTCCTCTATCTTGAGCGTGTGGGCAATCCTAAACCAGATGGTCCAATAATCTGACTCTAGGGTAAGGCAGCTCTCCATGTTCCTTTGTTCCTTGAAGCCTGGCGAGTGAAATCCTCTATGCTGCCGCTTGTGAGTATAGCCATGAACCCCTGAGGCTGAGGACAACTGAAATTCTATGTCCTTGGGGAGCTGGCACAAGGGCTTAATTATTCTCTCACTTTGTTTCAAATCCAGAGACATTTCACCAAAGCTACTCGACGCTTTGCAAGTGTATAAACAGCACTACTGGGGTAGGGTGTACATGCGAAACATACAGCTCCAGGGAGCCTGACCACAACAGTTAGCAAGTAGCAAGACCCATGAGACCACCACCTTGCAACAGCTAAGCCAGTCTGAGGCTGGGCAATGCCTGGGTTGGGTGACTACCTGAGAAAAAACGTGTACATTTTCTTGAGTTCGTGACGGAAGAAAGGTGGAATATGTATAAACTACAATGCCGGTCTTAGGAGTGGGGAACTTACATAGGGCGAGTTATGTTGCTTAGAGCAAGTTTTGTATGCTGCCCTATAGGTATACTGTAATGCCACTCTACTGAGAAAGCAAATGAGTTATAAAGTGCTGGGGAAATCTTTAAAAGATGGCAAGTGTTTCTTGAGAGTTCTACGATACATTCAGCAGCCCAGCTGGTTGTATGTGCCAAGAAAAGTAAAATTATACAGCTGGTATACATTATGCAAATCTATTGCTTCGTATACATTTTGCATAACTTATCCCTCGTCCGCTAGTAATGGGGAAGAACAGAGACATGTGCAGGAGGCATCTGGCTCTAGGGATTTTACCTGGCATTTCAAACCTTTTTTGGAAGGAAGGAAGGAAGGAAGGAAGGAAGGAAGGTTCTTAAAATGCGGACTTCTGTGCCCGTTATCAATTAAATTACTTTTTCTGCAAATTGTGTAATCATGGAATATAAACAGCACTGACTAGGTTATGTTAGTCTTGCCATACATCAGGAAAGTTCCTGACATGTCCTGGCTTCCAGGTGTAAAAATGGCGTCGGGGGGGAATTTGGCCGAAATGGCAAAATGTCATGGAAAACCCGGATGTATGTGGTAACGCGATGGAAACCTCCCTCCAGTATTTTGGAGGGAGTTTTCAAAAAAAAAAAAAAGCTCAAACTTTTTGAAATATGGAAACCCTAGGTAGGTTTCCACCGCAGCACAATTACACAAGACCCCACTTGCCAGGACAAATCTATGTCACCACAGCAGTCACCAGAGGGAGCTTATGAACTCACTAGGCAAGCAGGCTAGCTGCAGAAAGCGTCACTTCTTGAATCTCTTCAGATTTCTACTTGGTTCCCACCATTTGTTAACTGAAAAAGAGAACCATTTGTTTGGGGGGGGGGATATTTGGCTTTGTTCAGCCACTGACAATTCAAATGAACAAACCCCCATCTCTAAGCATAAGAGCTGCCTGCCCACTTCTCAGCTGCCCTCCTGAATGCATTTCAGGACACACTGATTGTAATAGCAGGAGGGCCTTTGCCAAGGGAAGGGCCTTGGAAACAACTGTGAATTGCCTTATACAATGAAGGATGCCACAGAGGCACCATCTGGGACTGAAGCAGGGGCTGAAATATAGGACATGGACAGAACAATCCTAGCACTCTGGGTAATGTGCCATGTATAATTTCTGTCCTGTTCGGGGGGGGGGGAAGGAAAATATTAGTTTCTAAAAGGATAATTTGTGAGCTCAGACTTTTCTGTCAGCTGCAGCATCTGACGTGGAAACCCTGTTTTGACACACGGCAAGTGACCTGGAGTGAATCGGTGCTGAGGGAAATTTACTCTGTATGTACATGGCGCTATTATAATTTCTCAAAGGCCAATTATATAATACATGCAAATGCATGTAATGATACCCGACACTTCTGTTTTTGTGGCCTTCAGCAAAGCATGCTCTCTCAGCCTTGGTCCTCCCACCTGCATTATGGGGATAATAATACTGATTTCGTTTACTGGGTTGCTGGTAAGGATTACAGCTAGATAATGTACGCAAAGTGCTTTGAACACTTGGAAGTGCTGTACAGATGTTAAATCATGGGTAGGCAAACTAAGGCCTGGGGGCTGGATCCGGCCCAATCGCCTTCTCAATCCGGCCCGCGGACGGTCCGGGAATCAGTGCGTTTTTAAATGAGTAGAATGTGTGCTTTTATTTAAAATGCATCTCTGGGGTATTTGTGGGGCATAGGAATTCGTTCATTTTTTTCTTCTTCAAAATATAGTCCAGCCCCCCACAAGGTCTGAGGGACAGCGGACCGGCCCCCTGCTGAAAAAGTTTGCTGACCCCTGTGTTAAATGGTGGTGGTGGTGATAAGGGATGGCTTAGGAAGGGAGTGCTTAATTCTTTCCCCTTCTGGTATTTTTTTCCTCCTAATTTCCCTCTCCAATGATCCCCAGTAACTGCGGTTTGCTACGTTTTGAACCCGCTGGGGCGGTTAATTTTGAGCAGAGCAACAGTGGGCAAGGGGAAGTGTTGATAGCTTTTCACTCAAAGTTTCCTCCTCCTCAATGATGCCTCTTCTTGAAAATAGCATTTGGGGCTGCATAATATACACCGTAGCCACTTACAGTTTTTGGCATGCAAAAGTGGTACTGACATCTTAGTACAGTCGTACCTTGGCTCTCGAACGCCTTGTGACTTGAACATTTTGGCTCCCGAACGCTGCAAACCTGGAAGTGAGTGTTCCGTTTGCGAATGTTTTTTGGAAGCTGAATGTCCGACACGGCTTCTGATTGATCGCAGGAAGCTCCTGCAGCCAATCGGAAGCCGCGCCTTGGTTTTCTAACGTTTTCGGAAGTCAAATGGACTTCTGGAATGGATTCCATTCGAGAACCAAGGTTTGACTGTACTGACATATTTTAATAATCACAATGTTGGCAAAACTTGACAAAAGTTTGCAAGTACTAGTTGGGAGTTTGTGTCTCCCCCCCCCCAAAAAAAGTATTTTTCTTTTCTCTTTGAAGCGTAATACCAGATGTGCATGAGAGTTTTGTTATCAAAAAGCCTTCTTTCCCCCCCTGACGACTGATATGTGATGCTATGCTATCCCATTTGCGGGGTATATCACTGAATTGGACACCTGCGGAGCTGTCTCTGTTCAGATGAGTTCTTCCGCTGTGCAAAAATGCATGTCAAATGGGAACTCTGAGAGGTTAAGAGATAATAATAATAATACTAAAAACCCAGACCAAATAGCTTGCAGTCTCAAGCATGCTTCTCTGGGCAAAGCTGGGGAAAAACCTGAGACTTCCAGAGCACTTTGGGTCAAACATTGATATGCAAGAGGAAGAAAATGGCAATCAAGGGTTTTTGTTGTTGTGCTTGATGTTACATAAGCAAAATATATGCATAACATTTTAGTGGAAAATGCTAGATCATGTTCAGATAGCAATGCGAAGAGAAACATTTTTAGCGGCTTCTCCACAACCATGAGCTCTTTTCTCCTGACCCAATTCTGGAGCATCCTTCTTAGGACTTTAAACGGAGGACTTTTTGAAACGGGCTAACTTGTGGCCAGGGTTGGAGAGTAAGGGATTGTGGGCTAGTACATGGCCAGAAGCAGGAATCAGCACAATGGGGCCCGTGCCAAGGCTCACGCCCTAGCAGGCGGGTCACTGCCAATTCCTGATGCCCTGTGGCTCTGCCGCTTCTCCTTCTTGCTGTTGCAGTATGCTCACTTGGCACCTCTAAGCAAGTAAACAACAACAGCAGGGCTGACGCAGCCATTCAATGGTGTGAGGATGCTACCTCAGGCAGCAGAAGCCCTCCAGCCAACATCCCTCATGGTGCCCTGTGTGCCCCACCACCTCCACCACCGGCATCAGTGCTGATTTGGGGTAAGATCTTATGGAAAGTGAGAGATCTCATCTGAAATCGGCACTGGCTTCTCCAGCAGCCATGCAGGTGTTGGGCCAGGCAGCACTTCCTGTTTCCTGTGTGGCACTTCCTGTTTCGCCTCAAGCGGCAAAAGGGGATGCACCCTCTTGTCTCTCTTTTTCTGTCTGGACTGAGCTCCAAAGGAAGGGGCAAGCAAATGGGCAGTGGCAACAGCAGTGGGGGTGAGGTTTGCCTCCTGGAAAAGGGCAGGCTAGGACAGCTGTAGTTCAGGGGCAGAGCATCTGCTTGGCATGCAGAAGGTCTCAGGTTCAATCCCCGGCAACTCCTGATAAGGCTGGGATGCCCCTTTGCTCTTCAGCACCTCTGGTCATTGTGGAAAATACTGAGAAAACTAGAAGGCAGCTTCCTCCAACCTGGAGCTAGCACTGACTGCGTAGATGCCCTACATCTGCTTTAGGTTGAGTTTGCCAGGATACTCCATATACTTACCCAGAATGTGAAGAATGGATTGGACTAGCTAGAAACTTCTGAACAATGTGAAAACTTCAAACAGGCCATCTTTCATTACTACAAATGCTGTTTGAGGCAGGTGAAGAAGGGGAGGCAGTCCACCCCTGACCCACATATGATAATTCCTCAGAAGCACATGCTTATTATGCGGGATACGGATGTTCCTAAAATACATCACTCTTTCCTGTTTAATCTTCAGTATATCCAGTGGCAGGTCTTTAAGCGATGCTGTCAGTCTTGGCTGACAGCTCAAGTCTATTCTTCCATCCCAGCAGAACTCTTTCTTCACCCATCCCCATCCATTGTATGCCGTGTCTCAATAAGTGATATTCAAGAGTGTGGTCTGAAAGCTAAAAGATTTAGTTGATCATGCAGAAAACGCCACAGTCAAATCAGAGCAGGGTGAATGCACTCCAAGTGGGGCTACCTTTGAAGGTGACTCGGAAACTACAACCAATCCAGAATGCAGCAGCTATGCTGGTGACTGAGAGCGGACCATATAACACTGGTCCTTAAGGATCTACACTGGATCCCAGTCCATTTCCAAGCACAATTCAAAGTGTTGGTGCTGACCTTTAAAGCCCTAAACGGCCTCGGCCCAGTATACCTGAAGGATTGTCTCCACCCCCATCATTCTGTCTGGACACTGAGGCCCAGCTCCAAGGGCCTTCTGGTGGTTCCTTCACTGTGAGAAATGAAATTACAGAGAACCAGGCAGAGGGACTTCTCGGTAGTGGCACCCGCCCTGTGGAACGCCCTCCCATCAGATGTCAAGGAGATAAATAACTCTACAACTTTTAGAAGACATTGGAAGGCAGCCCTGTCTTCGGAAGTTTTTAATGTTTGATGTTTTATGCTTTTATATTTGTTGGAAGCCACCCAGAGAATAATGATGATGATGATGACGACGACGACGACGTTGCACAAAGGAGATTGTGCATCTTCTTTTCAGTACATTTTACGGTCGGTGGGACACAAATCGTTGCAAGAGGAAGGGAAGGAAATAGTCTTGGCACATAACAACTCCATTATTTCCCACGGAAGAGGAAATAAAAATTTCTTCCATTTACAGCTGAAGTCCTTCACATTCTTGAGCTTTTCATGGTCAGAGCAGAAGCCTTTGATGACAGCAAGGATGTTAACTTGTCTGGAATCTTTCCCCTTTGCACCTTCCCCTTCCATCCCATAAAATGCAGCCAAGAACAGCGTCTTCTCAAGTAACACAAGAACTCAGCTCAAGGTCTCGAATGGAATTCTCACTATATCGGGTGAACCTCTTGGCTAGGGGTTTGGGTCAAGTCCTGCAAGCTGTAATAACAAAACCCTGTTAAGAATGGTTACCCTGACCCGCGTCTGTTGTTGTCACTATAAATTTTGAAAGTGCCTAAAAATACTGGAAGGACAAAGTGTGGCTTTACTAGTTGACCGTTATTCTTTGTGCACGGCTATGGACGGAGCAAAACTTACAAGGAATCACGATGCAACAATTGTGCATGGGTTCTGCTGCAGATGTGTTCCATGCAGGATGACGACTGCAGAATTGTAGAGGATTGGAAGGAACCACCAGGGTCATCTAGTCCAACCTCCAACGATACAGCAATATTTTGCCCAACATGGGGCTCGAACCCACGACCCAAAGAGACGGTGACCAGGATGTGAAAGATCCATCGCATCCTGGTCACCGTCTCTTTGAACTTTTGCCATCGGGACGGAGATACAGGACGATGACAACAAGAACAAGCCGTCTTAGAAATAGCTTCTTCTCCAGAGCAATCGCAGCCTTGAATGGGAAGCCTGGACTTTGAAGTCATCTAATCTTACCTGTTATGTTTTATCATTGTATGGTTTTAATCAGAGTGTATGGTTTTAATCAGTGTTTTTTTAGTTGTTTTGTCTTTGCGTGGAGTGCCCTATCTGGGTGGATGGAGCAGCCAAGTAATTTCGTTGTCCCCGAAGGGAACAATGACAATAAAATATATTCTATTCTATTCTATTCTATTCTATTCTATTCTATTCTAAAGAGTCTCATGCTTTACCAGCTGAGCTATGATGTCCAGTTCAGATTATATTGTGCTGGCAGGGGCTCCAGCTGCATGCCACACGGTCTGTATCTTTAGCCTACCTTGGTAGCCTTCTGTCCAGCCTCAAAGCGCTCTTGAGTGACAGAATGGAGTCGCGTGTGTAACACCAGTACCTGTAATTGGCTGGTAGTATGCAGCCTCTGGATTGGCCAGGTCTTGTTGAAATACTGGGAGCCTGGTCGGATCAATGGGGCAAAACCTCTGTCCTTTGAAGTAAGCTCCTGGGATCCTCAGCTGGGGATCATACCCTCCAGATCTAGGCTAGGTATAAGTGCACAGGAATATCCCTTATAGTGAGTTGGGCTATTGGTCCATGTAGTTCAGTGTTGTCTACACTGCGTGGCAGTGGATGTCCAAGTTTCAGATTATATTATTCCCATTCCTACCTGGAGATGTCAAGAATGGAACCTGGGACCTTCTGCATGCATGCAAAGCAGATGCTGTGGTCATAGGTATGGCTGCCCATAGTTCCAGCTTGGCCTTGATGTGCAGGTGTAGATCAATGCACATTTTAGTATTTTTTTATATATACATACAGATTTTCATACAAATTAAAAAATAAATAAACCACGGACTAATGTGGAACCAAGATGGAACATGATTAGGAATGAACACAACACAGATCAAAAACCGACTGATCCGCCTATCCCTACCCCAAGGGTGCCTCCTCCTGGCCTCTGTAGACTCTGCAATAACAATAAACATGTGAGGCAGGCTTTTGGAAGCTGGCACTGCTCCTACCAACCACGGCAATATCACTTAAAAGGAACATAGCACCACAGTCCCATGTTGGCTTAAGGAACCCAGTTCCAATTTCTGTTGGGTGGGCAAAGAAATTTCAGTGTATGTGAAGTTTAGCCTTGAAGGGCTGCTCTTGGATATATGCAGGATAAAATTGCAAAGGAGTAATGCGCTATATCAACTTTTATTGTGTAAACTTTTGTTTAAACCTTACAATAGCAAGAGTAAAAATATTGTCAACACAGCTGGTTCAGATATAACAATCAAACAATGGTTTGGCTGTCTGGCCTCAGTCTCACACTTCCTCCTCTCTTCTTCTCACAAGGAGGTCTGGTTCTCTCACTGACCTCTTAGGACACAGCAAAACCATTGTTTGCTGTCACATCCAAACTGGGGAAACTGTGGTTTGCAACTACAGCTTGAATGCAATTTCCAGTTCTGACATGTGGACAAACTATGGGTTGCCTTATTTGGGTATAATGTTATATCTGTTCTCACCCCCCATTTCCCCATTCTTAAGCGAATGAATCTGTGTGATGGCTAAACATGCCTAGTTTAATTTCACTTAGCACTTTAATTCTCTTCATTTACTTACTTGTTATACTTATACTCCACCTTTCTTCAGTGGTACTCAGGACCGTATCATGTCTAATGTCAGCCATACATTAAGAATTGAAAACAATATAGAAATTGGATTGTATCCAGTAGTCAACATATGAAATTCCACTTGCACAACAGGACTTTCTTTTCCCTTCCTCTTACTGTGTGCCATTAAAATCTTCCAACTTTCTAGAGCAGATTTTGAGGGTGCAGAGGGGGCTTCACTGGAGAGGGGAGGGGAGGGGAGAGAAGTTCCATTGCACAAGTCTCCTTTACAAGCAGAGTAGCAGTATTGCAGTATCTCAGAAGTCTTTAAAAAAACAGTTCTGCCATCAAAACAACAAAATCCACATTTCACATAATTTTTCAATAATAAATAAATACATCACATACAAAACAATCAAAAGAAAAAAGAGCAGGGGTGGGGGAGAAAAAGGCAGGGTGGAAAATGTGTTGGGTGTGTTTCTGAATCTTTAGTTTCTTGGATCATCATACGATATAATTTATTTGGAAAACAAAAGCAAGTTGCCTAGCCGTTTCCACTTCATGGTCTTCCTTCATGCTCCAACAAATGAGCATTTTCAGTAATATTTCAAAAACACGTAGCTCTGTTGTCACACAGTAACAGAGCTGTAATTTGCAATATTTATAGTAATTTATAAGAAATAAAAAATGTGATATGTGACAGAGTCTGTTGGGCTAAATATGCATGTGTGGTCTCCAAAATTCACCATATGTGTCTGTCAAGTCAGGATTGGTTTGCTCATCAGACATGCAGCTGGCCAGGGACAGGTCATGCTTGCAAAAATGACGCAGATGACTAATGGTTGCTTGACAGCATCACCAGCCGCTAACTTAAGATGGGGATGTGAACGATACAGTGTTTTGAGCTCATCGCTCTGGCTCATCCTGACCAGCCACTTAGAGGCTTAAAATAGAAACCACCTCAGCTGGAGAAAGTACCACACACTATAAAGTTTCCAAAAATAAATGTGATTGTTGCAGAACTGATTTCTGGAAGTAGTATGCACTTTGAGCCCCTTTCTGGCTAATGCATCTGCACTTCAGAAAGTAGTATGACGGACCACAAAAGTGGCCAGGGGCTGCCCTAATGATACGCCCGGCACCAACCCAATAACCCCACGTTGGATTAGAGCTATTAACACTATGCACTTACCCCACTGAAGTGGAAACGTAGCCTAAACCGGAGCAAAACCAGTTTAAATATTCTGTTTACTGGATCCCTTTACTCTTCTTGATAAAGTCTTTGGTTTTTTTAATTGATTAAGAATCATTAATAAGACAGCACCATCCAATGTAACTTGGATGATGGAGAAGAAAACTAAGGGGATGAACTGAAGGGAGGGATGGAGATGCAAGTGTAAGACATAGTGGTAGCATTTACACAGCATGGTGGGGGACCCTTCTCAGAACAATCCATACGCCAGCGACGGGCAGAGAATGGACGAAAGTGGGCAGAGGAATGGATGGATGTGACTCTTACTTTGTACAGGAGGCTAAATTCCAGCCGTACTGAAATTTAAAGATTTCCATACATACCCTAATTGCCACCTTCAATTCTAGCAAGTAAGATGTGTTATTATAAGAACATAAGAGGAGCCTGCTGGATTAGACCAATGGCCCATCTTGTCCAGCATACTGTTTTCACAGTGGCCAAGCAGATGCCCACAAGCAAGACCCAAACACAAGAGCATCCCCCCCCCTGTGGTTTCCAGCAAGTGGTGTTCAGAAACATATGGCCATGGAGGCAGAGCATTGCCCAATTGGCTAGTAGCCATTGATAGGCTTATTCTCCATGAATCTGTCTAATTCTATTTTAAAACCAACCAAGTTGGTGGCGATCATCGTCTCCTGTGGGAGTGAGTTCCATAGTTTATCATCATGGTTTTTGTTTGTTTTTGGAAGCAAAGCAAAGCAAAGCATAATTCCTCATTTGGACGCAATGCTAAGCCAGGGATCATGGTTTGTTTCTCCTGCATACTGCAGGGAGTTGCAAAAGAACCCAGATTGATGCATTCACAGTAAACCACTGTGTTTTCACTATGTGAATCAGTACAGATAACAGAACAGAACTATAGAGCTGAAGGTACTGCGGGGGTCATCTAGTCCAACCCCCTGCAATGCGGGGATCTTTTGCCCAACATGGGACTCGAACCCACCGCCCTGAGAGTAAGAGTCTCACACTCTACCAGCTGAGCTATCCATGTTTCGTTTCAGTTGGGGTAGTAAGGGTTCAATGGTTAAGTCAGATCCTTCATGGAAGAGGTGGGATTTGAGGAGGAATTTTAAACAAGAGAGATGTATCTCTGTAGATGTTCTGGGATGTAGTTCTAGGTACACAGAAAGAGACAAGGCTGAGGTAGTTGGACAACTGAGGATGGCAGAGTTGGTGACCTGAGGCCATACATATAACAGAAAATAAGTGACAGTAAAAAAGTCTGAGGCAAAGCCAGAGACAAAGCTTTCGGGTCAATGACAAAGACTCTTTGCTGGTGTGGAAGGGGATGGGAAACCACTGTGGGTGTTTGAGGAGACATGACACGTTTCCTGAGTAAGAAGACGGGTAATGTTCATCTAAGATAGAAAGCTGTTTCATAAAGCCTCTATCACCTGCCAATGCCGATCCACACAGAATATCAGACCCCCACATAGATCAATGCGACCAAGACTACAAGTATGCTGGGATCAGAAAGCTGGAGGCAACTTCTGTGTATTTCAAATGGAAAAATGCTTGTGTGCCCTTGGCAACTGTTGTGGAGAACGCATATTTTGTACTGGTGTATTTTTACTTGAGTACAAAATGTGAGAAGACACCCTCCAATTATCTATTCAGCACACTGCATGGGTCATTTGGTGACTGTGTTGCTTTCCTTTTACTCAAGCAATACCCTCTGTCTGTTTTTCTAAAGCTATGGGTATAGATTCGGAGATTTGGTCAGATCAAACCAACAGAGATACAGGGGTGCTCCATACCAAATTATCACAATTTGGATGGCAAGGGGAATTGGTTCATTTCTGAACCCTGAGAAACAAAAAACATAAGATGTAACCTAACTGTCAGTTGATGACTGTTTTATACTATTTTGTTGTTGAATTTTATATAGAATATGTTGTATATGCAGTATATACATGTTTTAAATGGATTAAAAATGTAAATATATAAACAAAAAGGGGTCAGGGAGGTGTGAAATAAAATTAATGCACAATTTATGTACTGAAAGGAGTAATTTTGCAGTAAGTGGTGAAAAGATGAATACCCTGTTTCCCCTATTTTAAGACGTAGTCATAAAATAAGCCATAGCAGGATTTTTTCGCATTTGCGAAATATAAGCCGTACCCCGAAAATAAGCCATAGTGATAGGCACAGTTCTGGAGGGCACCAAGGAAAACGCGGGGCTGGGCTTACGTAATAAAAATAAGACATCCCCTCAAAATAAGCCATAGTGCGTTTTCTTGAGGGGGAAAATAATATAAGACGGTGTCTTAAAATAGGGGAAACACGGTAGTCAAGCTACACACCTTTTTTGTGTAGGTCAGGATTCAATTTTGGATTGTTGAGTTGTGCTATATGACAAGTTGTTGCAGGGCTGGAGACAGTTTATTTCCGGCGTACGTTCTGCTAAAGTTTATTTTAACTATTACACGATTTGTCTGCCATTTGTTGATTGAGACAATCTGTTCTTTCCCAAAGTACACTTGAGTTTGCATACAATCCCCCCCCCCCCGCTTTTGTGCACTTTTCTATAATACACCATTTCAAGGCAGATGCACTTATTAACAAGAGTGCAGGCTGAGGAGAAAAGGTGTGGCCTGAGGAGACTTCCTGGCTCTTTTGGTCCCCCTCCTTGTTTTTGTTGCCTATTCACCTGCCCTCTCTGAGCAAGAGAGCAGTAGGAGGAGCGAGGAGAAGGAACAATAATCTCCACCAACCTTGCCTTCTTCCTCTAAGAGTTGGTGCTGATGGAGCCTGGCAGAGTCAAGTACAGTGGTACCTTGGTCCTTGAAACTTAATCCATCCTGGAAGTCCGTTCCAAAACCAAAGCATTCCCAAACCAAGGCGTGCTTTCCCATAGAAAGTAATGCAAAATGGATTAATCCATTCCAGACTTTTGAAAACAACCCCTAAAACAGCAATTTAACACGAATCTTACTATCTAACGAGACCATTGATCCATGAAATGAAAGAAATAATCAATGTACTGTACTATAAAATAAATAAGACAGTATTGTAGATGATAAAAATTAAAAGTATATATTTTTTTCTTAGCTGCACTGATGATAGTCACTGTTTGGATGGGGGGCTTTTATCCTTTTCCGCAGTCACACAATTAGTCAGTCAATCAATCAGTAGCTGAACTGGGTTCCACACAGTCACAGAAACAAATTAACCGAAAAAACCTCAAAAACAAAAATGCAAAATAAATAGCAAAAACAAAGGCACCAAACTTAATCCGTTCCAGAAGCCCGTTTGACTTCCGAAATGTTCGAAAACCAGGGCACAGCTTCTGATTGGTGCAGGTGCCCCGGAAACAATAGCCGACAGCCACATCGGACGTTCGGCTTCTGAAAATCGTTTGAAAACCGGAACACTTACTTCCAGGTTTTCAGCATTTGAGAACCAAGGCGTTTGAGAACCAAGGTACCACTCTAAATGGGAGGTGGACACAGTTGAGGAGGAGGTGGCAGGTGCCCATCCAGCACATGAAGTTTGGTATTTGTGCATAAGTATTTAAAAATAACTCTTTGGGTCTCAGCACATAACCTTGTTTGGACAGGCGTGCTCTGTTGTCTCTCATACTAGTGGCAATGACAAAGTGACTTTGGAGAGGAATGTGGCCACAAGCAGATACTCTGTTCCATTTGCCATCTAAAGTTTGTGGTTGTCAAGATATTTCTCCAAGATGACTCACTAATGGAATTCTTCTCTTGACTGAGAATCCACCTATTGGATTACACTCCACAAGTCACCACTTTCTGCACGGTGCCTCAGTGTCTCCTTTGCCCACCAGCCCATCCAACCACCCGTTTTGCAAATACTTAGCATAGCATTCAGGACAGATTGTCCCCCTGACACTGAGCATATGCCTAATGGATAACGAATTGGGCTGTCACATTGAGCTTACACACTCTTCCCGCTGGCAGCATTCGGATGATTGTATTTCAGCTTGATAAGCCA
The DNA here is from genome assembly GCA_034641385.1 of Darevskia mixta. Lineage (NCBI taxonomy): Eukaryota > Metazoa > Chordata > Lepidosauria > Squamata > Lacertidae > Darevskia > Darevskia mixta. The sequence continues at coordinate 7,310,565 of JAWWNH010000029.1, forward strand.
AAATACAAATGAGCTTCATGCAACCGCATACAGTGGTTTTGCTCCTCCCCTTCATTTGGGCAGGTAAACAAGCCAGGAAGCAGCGATGAACAATGGCTGCCCATTAAACGGAGATACGAATGAGCCTCCCGCACCCACATTACAGTTAATGGCTTCCATACAAGGCAGGATATAAAGTCATGGTTTCAAGTTGGCTTAATATCCTGGCTTGTGTGGAAGCCATTAACTACAGTTTCCTGGTTTGGATGTAGCAGGAAGCTATGATCAATTGCAGCTTCCTGGCTTGTTTTCTCGCTTGCACAAAGCGCACATGCAGGCGCAGGAGGCTCATTCGTATCTCAGTTTATTAAGCAATGTTATGATCAAGCCAGATGCAACCACTGTTTCTCTCTCTGTGTGTTTAATGAGAACTTGGACACGCATGTCTTCACAAATATACTGTGCTTGCATCTTTCAAGACAGAGCTGAGAAACCTGTGGCTCTCCATTAGTTCTAACACTATTCCCAAGTGCCGTTTGCATAACCAGAGAAAACCAAAATTGTGGAAAGTGGAATAAAGAAGCATGTCCTTCGATTGGGAAGTAGCAAGCTGAAGGAAATGTCTCATTTAAATAAATAAAAAATGTATATAACAGTCAAAGCACAGATCCTTTCTTATCCATCTAAAATTATATAAGGTGGTCGGTTGGGGTATTTATATATATATTTTTTATTCTTAGTGTTTGACTGGAAGGTAGTTTGTGGAAAAACAACTAGCAATGAACTGGTGGTTGGAAAATGTATTTCAAACTACTTAAAACTTAAAGCTAAACATTCTGCCTTTAAGTGTGGCTTTTGTTGAATGGGTTGTGTGCATGGCACAGTAAGTGGTGGGATGTTATGGTAATTAGTAATGACCCTTGAATACTCTGGTTTACCACAGTGCGGAATACCAAGTGCAGTAGCTTTTCCAGGAAGGTTTAGCTCCATCTTCAGGATTAACTGCAAGTCTCCTGTTTCAGCAACTTTTCAATTATTTCAGTCCAACTCTTGGAGTTTCCATTCTGGAAAACAGCATGTCCTTTTGACATTTGACTTTTTTTTTTCCTTGCGGGGGTGGGGGGGATGTTCCATTCTCTACCTTCCTAGTAATGAACTGTGAGGTTATGCAAGGGAGGAGAGTGGGTGGGGAGGGGGGATTTTTGAACCACTTGTTCTGCAGCAGACATGGGTGGTGGTTTCTTTTCCCTCTAAAGTCTGCAGAGCCATTATAGAAAGATCTTAAGACTGCTGCATTGCAGGAAAACCTTTAGGATTTGCGATTTCTTAATCCTGCTCAGGAAGGGGCGAGAACTAATGGCAGCTAGACTAGAGATAGCTAAGCACAGGGAAAGATGGCTCCATAGAATCTGGAATATCTTCATGGCAGCTTTTAAAAGGGAAAGCAAAACCAAATGATTTATTTTTATTTTATTTTGAAGTCTGGTACTCTTTTTTTTTTTTTTTAGGGACATGGGTGGCGCTGTGGGTTAAACCACAGAGCCTAGGGCTTGCCGATCAGAAGGTCGGCAGTTCGAATCCCCACGATGGGGGTGAGCTCCCGTTGCTCGGTCCCAGCTCCTGCCAACCTAGCAGTTCAAAAGCACGTCAAAGTGCAAGTAGATAAATAGGTACCGCTCCGGCGGGAAGGTAAACGGCGTTTCCGTGCTCTGGTTTGCCAGAAGCGGCTTAGTCATGCTGGCCACATGACCTGGAAGCTGTACGCCGGCTCCCTCGGCCAATAAAGCAAGATGAGCGCCGCAACCCCAGAGTCGGTCACAACCGGACCTAATGGTCATGGGTCCCTTTACCTTTACCTTTACTCTTTTTATGAGCTATATTAATGTAAGTGAGCAAAAACCGGACATGCCACATGCATTCTCTCAGTTAAGGGACAAAAATTGACATTCTTCTAAAATGTAGGAAGTGATATATGCAAAAGATATGTGTATCTGAAAAGTTACCATATAATTTGCATCAAAAGAAGATAACATCCCACTACCAAATACCACCCCATCTATATGCAGTTAGTTCACCTAGTTTAAGTGGTTTCTTGTCAATTCCCTTATCTCCCAACAGTCTGGTTTTTGGGGCGAAGTAGGTGCAACAGTATGTGATTGAATCTTATCTGCAAAATAGTGACAGTCTGCAAGTGCCCCTAGTGGGCGCCTGATGCACAAAGGGAAAACCTAGGCGTGTGGTTGGCCATGCTACAGATCTTCAGCCAGGGGGCAGCTCCAGAGAACAGTAAGGTGAGGTATACAGGAAGGTGAACAGCAGTCAACAGAGGAGCTTGTTGGAAGCCAAACAAAAGTCCAGCATGGTCTTTTGAATTCCCCTTGGTCTTAACTTAGCTTTCTATTAATCATCCCGTTGTGCTTATAATTAAGGTCACCCACGTAGGGATATATATTTTTTAAACATACTTTTAATACATAACCTATAAGTGAATTGATCCTTCTAAGCTCTACCAAGTAATTAGAATAACAGGCTAGATCCATATTCATAAGGTGTGATCTTGTGTAAGCTGGAGGGTGGGGAAAGTCTTCTTGGGGGACACTTTTATGAAGGATGGTGGCACTATCCTTTAGATACACTGTGGGCAGTTTAAAAGATGACATTAAAAAAAGCCATGTGGGCTAGTTTTATTATGTGATTCAGCTGAGAAGATGATTTAGGAAACGCGTTGTTTGCATGCTGCATTCCATCTCCCCTTAGCTGCTTATGCCCCCCACCAAACTGCCTTTAGTTGCAGGGGGGGGGGGCACCTCTACATCTGTCCCAGTGCCACACTTTCAAAAAACGTGGCTCAGAATCAGGAACAAAAATCTGTATCCCCTTTTCTCTCCCATAAAGGCAGTGGAGGTGGGGATATATATTATAGTAAATTAAGATCAAGGGCTTACGTCATCAGACAACAGCCGTAAATTTAACGAAATGTCAATTGTAAACTTGGGCATTCTGTTCTGAAAGGAAAGAAAACTGGATTCAGCTTCCCCAGAATGACTTGAAATACCAAGTTCATTTCAATAACAAACCAAGAAAAAAAATACGTAAAGTAAAAGGAAATAAGAATGCAAGAAAGAAAGAAATATAAGAGAAAAGTTCAGGCATCCCCAAACTCGGCCCTCCAGATGTTTTGGGACTACAACTCCCATCATCTCTAGCTAACAGGACCAGTGGTCAGGGATGATGGGAATTGTAGTCCCAAAACATCTGGAGGGCCAAGTTTGGGGATGCCTGGAAAAGCTATATACAAAAAATTTTTTTTTCTTGGTTTGTTATTGAAATGAACTTGTATACTCTTTTATATGTCTGTATTTTTTCCAATTAATAAAAGTTAAATTATATTTTAAAAAATACCATATATTTTGTGTAGAGGCAGAAGACGTTGCAATAAGTACATGATAGCAAGCTTGGAAACGTCTCAGCCGCGACTCTTGCAATGTAGCTGTTCCTGTTGAATTAGCTCTGTTTCCTCCCATTTGGCACAATAATACAGAAAGCCAAATACTGTAAATCTGCGAACACTTAAGGGATTTGCCACCATTTGTTTTATTTGTAGCCCCACAATTATGTTAATGAATCACCTGTGTTGCACTGAACTACTGTTGTGTTCGATAAAGCTTTGAGAGTGGGGGCTGTGAGTCATCAGCTTGAAACTGCATATTACTGAATGTGTGTTCAGCAGCAAACAGCGGTAATCATTAATGCTCAGGAAAATGGCAATTTCTCATCCATATTCCTGAACATGAGCAAGCTTTCAGAAGCAAAATTGATAGTTACTTTTTACATCACACATGTAAAAGGGGGAGAAATGGAAAGGAAAATCTATCAGCTGCTCTTTTTCTGTTTTCCATGCCCAGTGATGGAGGGTGCCAATTTCAGGACGGGATGAAGACTTAAAGAGAAGCATGTTGCTTTGGATTTTGGAATGATGGCAAAACCAACAGCATTTCCAACAGCACCCCATAGTCGAATTTGACTGGACTTAACCATCCAGGGGTCCTTTACCCTTATGTACCCTGAGCTAGTTTTTTTTTTAATTGCTTTGTATGATAGGGGTTCACATTCCCCAAATATTCATTTGCTTTGGAACTGTTGAAGTGAGCCCCCTTTAAAATCAAAATTTTCATAAATCTCTGCCAAATTACATTTCACTTTCCTGTGTATAGGAAGCAACCTTTTCTTAGGAACTTTGCCAATTGGCCCTTGTCCTTATCATGCCAGTGTCTCATCTGCCAGCTGATTCTCTCCCATTAGCTTGGGCAGTGGATAATTCCTACACTCCCTTCCTAGCTGAGCTTCTGTTTCAGAAGTTTCTCTCTGTTTTTCTCATATTGCGCTGCGTCAGTCTTTTTGTTAAATGACCTTGCAATATATTTAGAGATCTAATCTCTCTCTCTCTCTCTCTCTCTCTCTCTCTCTCTCTCTGTGTGTGTGTGTGTGTGTGTGTGTGTGTGTGAGAAAGTGTGAAAGAGAGAGAGAGAAATCACCTTGGTTCCTGAATCGAACGTAGCTTGTTGTGAACTCTAGTACAACATTGCTCGGACATGCTCGTGCTTACAGGTCTCCCATGCAAATTTTATGGTAAACACACATGCCCTGAATATTCTGTGAGTGCACAGATATTCCCCAAATATTTGGTCAAGTTGTTGTTGTTCGTTGCTGTTGTTAAAAAGCTTAATTAATAAAAGTGGGAGATTCTCAGTGCCACATTTTTTAGCCCAAAGTTCAAGTGTCAGCATTGTAGAGTTGGAAAAGTTGCAGGACAAGAGACCCAGGAGCAACTTCCCTGCAAGGAAGGGATAAAGCATTTGGGGTTCTTTAGGTTTATTAAAAATAATAATAATAAATTGGGAGATGCAAAAGGTGTTTGTAGAATTGCGCATGGCATGGAGAATGTGGAGAGAAGCACCCCTTGCGCTTCCTCTCTCATAATACTAAGATTTGGGGTCATTCAGTGGAAGGGCAAGGTTCCATGTTCAGTTTCTGACATCTGCAGGTAGGACTGAGATAGGATCCTTCGTGAGACCCTGGAGACCCACTGTCCGTTCATGACCTAGATCAGGCATCCCCAAACTTCGGCCCTCCAGATGTTTTGGACTACAATTCCCATCATCCCTGACCACTGGTCCTGTTAGCTAGGGATCATGGGAGTTGTAGGCCAAAACATCTGGAGGGCCGCAGTTTGGGGATGCCTGACCTAGATGGACCAATGGTCTGACTCTGCATAACTGTCTTAGTTACATCACTTGAGCTAGTCCCAAACATTGCCATGATAATCTAACAAAGAGGAAGGCAGCCGGGAGTGACAGCTTTCTCTATGCTCATTTATGGACAGTGATGCTACCTGTGTTCCTGTGGGGCTCTCGCATTCCAGAGTCGACGGTGCGAGTCCTGCTCACGTGCACAGCTTTGGATCACATTCATTAGGTACCACTCTCTTGAGTGTCGTGCCAAAAGTGGAAGGGGATTTGCTACAAGTGAGAGAGGATCAGCCAGAGGTTGACTGCAGCCTGCCTAAAATGTCACTGGGGACAGATGGCAATTACCGAATTTACAAAGGAGTAAGTACCACATAAATACAGTGTCTGTGCAGGTGAAAAGGCTGCAATAGAATTGCAACTCATTAACTTTGGATCAGGCCCAATTGCTTTAATTAGGCTGTTCTGGAGAAAATCCGTTGTGCGTTGCGGCTAAAGCAAATGAGTTTAGCTCTTAAGTAAACCTTTGTGACACAATTTATGCAGGGCTCTGAAACTTACTAAAGTGGTCCAACTGACGAAAGAACAGTCCCTTAAATGAGATACAAATTATTCGCTCCTTTTATGACTTTTTGTACCTTTTGCCCTTGCGTACGTATAACCAAACAAACTTGTTCGGTGGAAAGAAGGGGAACAGAAAATACTGCACTCTTTCCCCCCTCTTTTGTCTTTCTCTTTAACAGTGTGGGCTTCATATACAAGCCCCAAATGAGGCATTCTAGATGTGAAAAGATTTCCTAGCGGGAGCCTGGACATGCATAGCAATTCAGGAAGTGCTTTGTGCTAAGAACGGCCCGGCTAAGTTTCTGAGAAAGCAAGATGCCCAGCAAATGGTGGGAATGTGCATGGAAGCATAGCCATAAGGCTGTACAGTGGCTGAGTGGGTTTTGGGGTAATGAGGTCTACTTCCTTCTCCAGCTGCACTGGCCCCAGATCTCTTGCCCCTCCATGGTACCAGGTTTCGATCACTTTGGAAAACGAGCTGGAATAGCTCAGTTGGTAGAGCATGAGACTGTTAATCTCAGGCTCGTGGGTTTGAGACCCACGTTGGGCAAAAGTTTGGACCAGATGACCCTCGTCCCTTACAACTCTGTTGTTGTTCAGTCGTTCAGTCGTGCCCGACTCTTCGTGACCCCATGGACCAGAGCACGCCAGGCACGCCTATCCTTCACTGCCTCTCGCAGTTTGGCCAAACTCATGTTAGTAGCTTCGAGAACACTGTCCAACCATCTCATCCTCTGTCGTCCCCTTCTCCTTGTGCCCTCCATCTTTCCCAACATCAGGGTCTTTTCTAGGGAGTCTTCTCTTCTCATGAGGTGGCCAAAGTACTGGAGCCTCAACTTCAGGATCTGTCCTTCTAATGAGCACTCAGGGCTGATTTCAGAATGGATAGGTTTGATCTTCTTGCAGTCCATGGGAATTGTACAGAATTACAATTCTGTAATTCTATGACTGTGGCTTCAACTCATTGCCTGATTCACCTGCATCTGCTGCTTCCTTTCTGCAGTCCTATTCAAGTCTTGCCCGCCATCTTAGCGAGCTCTGCATGACTCCTGTCTGCACAGCCCCATCCTGATTGCCTTGATCTTGGACTCTTGCTTGGAAGTTCCTGGTGAATGCAGAGGGGGGATCAACTGCTGGTGTCCCAAGTGTTCATGCATTCAAAGACAACGGAAGGAGTTCTCTTAGCTCTTTTCAGAGTGGGGAGTGGGTGCGGTTGAGCTAGCCAACGGTCTGCTGGATCCTAAGCCAGTCCAGGTACCTGAAAGCTGTGGCAAGGGGCCCAATTCAGGCTTGTTTCCTGTATCAGCCTGAAACTTTCACAGTAGACTTGCAGACCTCTCCCGCCCTCTCACCTTCCACCCTGGACAGTGGAACCAGAGGAGCTGCGGGTGCAAGTGGTGGCTCCACCACTCTGTAAATCCCCTCTGCTGCCAGCCAGGAGATAGGATTGTGCACTTAGCAACAGCCTATCCTCGGATAAATATTGCTGAGGTATTTTAAGCAGCGCAAAATGCCAGTAATAGTACTTACTGTGACTGAAACGTTAAATCAGGCAAAAATAAAACAACATGTGTAGCTCCTTGCCAAGAGGGCTGAAAAATACCTAATGCAATTGTTTGTTTTAATTGAAATGCCTAAACAATTGAGTTCCCTCCACTTTTCCTTTAAGTTTTAGGTCATGGAACGCCAGATAGGATTTGCACCGCACCCTATCCTGAAGCGTCTATTTGCTTGCAAATGCCAGAATTAACCGCCCGAAACCCGCTCTTGGAAATGACTGTGGAACTTTTATAGAACCTCGTACATTAAAATCTGCAGTGCTTCACCAACATAGATGAAGACATACTGCACATTGTGAAAGGTAATCTTCTATACCTATTTTGAGAGGCGTTATTAAGACAGAACATTAAAAAAAGGATGATGGTGTAGAACAGATGGCATCGTTATCTCTGGATGTGAATGCCCACATGTTTCCTTTGAATAACTCTTTGCATGTGATTCCCCCCCCCTTACTTATTTTTGTTGCAATTAGTAACATTTTGTAAGTATTCCAGACAGTTTCTCCCTGACGAGGCTTTCTTCTCGTCAGCCGTGAGTCTGATCTCATTTGCATGAAGAGCGATTCAGAGTGTTTGGTATACAAAGATAAAGGGGGACGGATGGGGAATCTGAGGCCCTGCAATTATTGTTGGACTCTTAACTCCCATCAGCCCCCAGTAGTCAGGGGGGGGGGTTGGTTTCTTTAATTGTGATTATTTATTTAGACCAGGGTTTCCCAAACTTGGGTCTTTAGCTGTTTTTGGACTACAACTCCCATCATCCCTAGTTAGCAGGACCAGTGGTCAGAATGATGAGAATTGTAGTCCAAAAACAGCTGGAGACCCTGATCTAGATCATTTCAATAGCAACACAGTATTTTTCCATGTATAAGACACCCCCATGTATAAGACGCCCCATATTTTGGGGGACTCCGATTTAAGAAAATGGGTGGGAGATGGCCCACATGTATAAGATGCCCCCTAATTTTGGACATTATTTTTTAGGGAAAAAACCTAGTCTTATACATGGAAAAATACGGTACATTTCTCTCTCTCTCACTCGCACACACACACACACAGAGACACACATTCCCCCCTCCCTAACTACCTCTATCTCCAAGTGGTTTACAACATAAATTGAAACATGAAATGAAACCTTAAAATATATCAATGTGAAACATTACAAATGAAACTAGAGTACAAAATACAACAAGCAGCATTATTAACAAGAAAACAAACTGTTATCTGAAACATATACTGTATATTTAAAAAATGTGAATAAGACTCAAACTTAGAAATGCAATAAAAAAAACCCACATCATTAGTGGTTAAACAAAATAATTAAGGTAGAAGGTGTACCCCTACTAAACCCCCCACTCAGTAACATCTCCCAAACACACCCTTAGCACTCTCCTTCATACAAAATTCACTCTCAACTATTCATATCCACCATACTCATAATTCAGGGGTGGTATGTCTTCCTGTTTCACTGCTTGAGGTGAAATGGGAAGTGCCACCTTGCCCTGCCTCTGCTACCTACCATACCTATTGCTGCCTGCACTGCTGCTCTGTGGTGCCTCATTGCATAGTTCTCTTGTTCGGATTTTAAATATACTTCAACTGAGAAAATGCACGCTCAGCTGAGCAATTTGTGACCATTAATGTTAAAAAGCTGGCAATGAAAAATTTCCATGGTGTCCCCCTTCCCTTGACGCCCTAAGCACATGCTCATTTTGCTTAATGGTTAATCCACCCCTGTTTACGCCACAATAAATTGGTTAGTCTTTAAGGTGCCACAAGTCTCCTGTTTCGTTGCACCAGACTTAACATGGCTCTGGAAAATGTTACGGGTAAAAACATAAGACTGATTCCCTGAAATTTGGATATGCTTTAAAAGAAATATGAATGTGCAAATTTACTTTCTCACATTATTTTAATCTCCATGACATTTAAATAATTCCTCGCTTTTAGTGGCTTTCGTCTCCAGAGAGCTTTAGACAAATTAACTAATTCACACTGGATTCTAGGCTTATTCAGAACGGCGTCACCTTGGCCAAAGTCACTGTAGTGGTGTTACTGGAAGCCATTAACACCAGCTGACAGAGACCATAATTTATTTTTCGCTTCTGCCTCCACAGAGAGTGGTGTTTGCTTCGCAGAAAATAATACAGATAATCTTGCACATTTCTGCCAAACCTATCAGTTTTTGGTGCTGTTGCCAGTTTTGACTTTCAGCTTCTAATCTAGAGGGATCGTTTGAATAATTTAGTCAGGAAATCCAGCGCTCTTGTTGGTCTTCCATCAAGCCGTGCTTGATAGAATCTGGTTTTGTAGCATAGCACGCAGGGGCTTGGTCAGAACCTTTCTGTCTTCTGCTCTGCACTGTCTGTGGGACACAATATCTGGCACCAAGGGTTCCAATAGAGCAAATGGAGCAAAACAATGTTTTCTTGCTCAAGTCCTGTGAACCAGGCCTGCCCCCTGCACTGGTATTCTACTACAGACCCCCCAAGTGTCCCTATTTTCCAGGGAAAGTCCAGATTTACAGAAGCCATCCCAGTTTCTGATTTTATCCCAGAATGCCCCGCTTTCCCTTAGGACGTCCCTATTTTCATCTGAGAAATGGAGGGTATGGAGTTACCTGACCCCTGAGCCATCTGAAGGCAGCCTTGTATATAGGGAAGCTTTTTTAATGTTTAATGTTTTATTGTGTTTTTATATATGCTGGAAGCAACCCAGAGCAGCTGAGGCAACCCAGTCATATGGGTGGGGTGTAAATAGTAAAATTATCATTATTGATGAATAGGACATCCCTATTTGTTCTAGAGAAGTCTCATGCACAAAACAAAGTCCCGTTGACTTTACTGAAACTTACCTTGCTTATTACAGTTGTGATTAGGAATGAAGGTTCTGTTCTTGTTTCTATAACAATCTGAGTGCCCAGAGTGCTGCAGGAATTATGAATAATTACAATCTTATCTGGATTAAAGTCAGGTGAAGAGGGGGAAACAGAAGTTCTGTAGATCCTTAACATTTAAGTCTGTGGTTAAACAGACTGTACTGGATACAATTTTAAACGCAATGAAGTCTCCCAGAGTCCACTGAGTATGCCTGATTGTCTCTCCTGAGTAAAACTGCACATTGTACAAAACTGAAAATGCGTTCACTCGTACAGCTGAATTAATTGTCCTGTCATGCAACAGTAAGCTGGGGCAGATGAGCCTTCTGTTTATTTGCTTGAGTGTTTCGTTTCTTTGTTTTTGCTTTGATGCTGTGCTCCCAGCAGTGGCACAGTGGGGAAAATCTCATCCACATGCTTTAGAGCTGAGAGCTGATCTCTCTCCCCTTGCACCAGGGCAGCAGCAGGAGCCATGGGAAATTATGTTGTACAAGCTGTGGGGGAAAGCCCCTGTGCAGCACATGCATTCCCCGAAGATTTTTAGAGGCCATGAAAGGAGTGGAGGAGGAGTGTGCATGGTGCCGGCTTAACATTGCAAGAGCAGTCGTTTGCACTGGAGCAGAATGGAATGGAAACCGAGGTATCAGGGCCCCGAGATATGTGACGTCCTGCTTCAGACTACAGAAATTGGGTTGTTCTATTTTTGAAATCTCTCCTCAAATGTTAAAACCTGCAAAACAGAAAAGCAGCACAATGAACAGTCGGCTGAGCTGAAAGCTGTGCACCTGGATAGGCTAGGTTTTTGGTTCGTTTGTTGTCGTTTTGCAGGGAGCATTCAAAAATGTGACTTATCGCGTGGTACAGCCCACACAAATCTAACTCCCTTTCTCTGCAGGCAGAGATCAGGTGAAAGAAGGATTCCAGTAGAGCTTCTTACACAGTAAAGTTTGCTGCAGGTCCCCCCAAATGCAAATTCTTCCTGCATTGCTATCCACTTGCCTCTTCTCATCTCACCTTTGGGTTTGAAACTGGCTCAAAAACACACAATGCCCCACCTTCATTATTTGATTTGTTTGTGTGAAGATAGCCAGTGTAAGGATATTAGGGGCAGGTACCGAAATACAACCACAGGTCTTGTGTAAAGCAGCCTAGTAGGAAAATCTTGTAGGAAGAAACTAACTGGGGGGAAAGAAACTTTATCCTGGGGAAATCATTGCAATACTCATAAACACGTTTAGAATTGACTTTCATTTAACTTAACCAACAACCCAAACATCCATCGTCCAAAACATATTAACAGAGAAATAAGTACTATTAATTTCACTGAAATAGGGATGCAGGCTTTAGCAGCTTAATCAGTCCAATTATTAGAAACTAAGCTTAATTCTAGTTAATCAGGAAAAGAATAATTACCCTTTTGTGCTTTAAAAGGTTGCCGCAAATTGAGCGAAGGAATATGGAGCCAAAACAGAAAATAAGCACTGTGTTTCCTACTTATAACAGTGATCTGGAAAAGGGTTTCAGCAGCAGCAGTAACATATTAATATGTGATATATTTCATATCACAGCTGAACATTATAGGGCTTTTGCTGCTTGAGGTAAAAGACAAAATGGTGCTCCCTCCCCATTCTACATACAGAAATTGACTGGACTGGCAACTGAATCTTACTACAACACTGGTGATGGGATATTTATTTTTTATTATTAAATTTGTATACCACCCTATATGCATAGATCTCAGGGAGGTTCACAACATAAAATCACAATATGAAAAACACTAAATACATAATAAAAATTTAAAAAGGCAACCCAGTAATTCCCACCCCACTGTACCTGAGGCAGCAGGCCAGATTAGGGGGCCCAGGAGAAACCATGTGGCCCAAGGAGAATGGCTGAGAGTTCAGGAGGAACAGCCACCTGAAGCAGTTGTCTCACTCTGCCTAATGGTATTGCTGGCTCTGCTGGAGAACACCAGATATTTGGGAGAATAAAAACCATACTTTTACTCATTCTAGTTATCTGAGAAATCATCAGTTAAACAAACTATTTTCACTCAAGATTCTCCCAAATTGGCCCAATGAAATGAAATGTCATCAAAAAGTTGTGTGTTACTGAAGGGAGGTAGTTCGGGTTTTTTGTACCAGCTTAGTTATGAATGGACTGATTTGTCCAATGATCCTTTCCCTTGCTCACCCACACACTTGCCTGTGAAAACAGCAAGCATATGTTGAGAATATACTGGGATGCTTTACATTTCTCAAGTAACATTTTATTTATTTCAAATTTGTTTCAAAATGTAATGGCGTCTCAAGAACTCATCTCTCTCCCAGAAAACACATCTGCTAAGGGCTCAGTCTAGGTTTAGTATTCATTGTCACAGTCCCAATAGTAAGGTCAAGCCCATTGCTCACTCCAGGTCTGGTGTCTGCTTCCACCAAAATCCGGTGGCACGGAAGGTGTTAATTCCTTATCAGTCCCATTTTAAAAGCTTACAAAGGCTGGGGATGAATCAAGGGTAAAGGAAGGGTGGGTTACAAATGTGGGGGAAAGTTATTTACACCCTTTTTAAGGTAAGCTGACCTTGGCAAGGAGCAAGGGTTTTTGGTGATGGCCACGGGGCTATGGAATGACTTCTTGGATGTTTATTAAAGTGCATCCCTGATAAATGAATTTGTGAGCTGAATTTGTCAGCCGTTTGGATTTTTTTCTTTTTACTTGTTGGAAAATTTGTTTTTATTACTAATGGTTGCTATGATTTTAACTGCGGTTGTAAGCCACCTTGTGCTGCTATAGGATATACATATTTTAAAAGTAAATAAAGAGTAACTTGGTTCTGACTCCATGTCTTACCAAGTGACCAGAACAGGCTCATACTAACCATTAGAAATCCATATTTGTCATGGCAAGCAAGCACAAACAAAGCAGTGTTTCAGAGTTGGCTGACATCTTGCTGTCCGCTAGGTTTTTCCTTTCTACTTTTCTGCAGAAAAGGTTGACTCTTCGCTCTTCATTAGAAATTTTCAGGAAATAAGTCAACATTTTCCAAGGTGGACCGTTCAAGAGGAGTAAATATTACTTTTCCCTCATGTGTCAGGTGAAGTCCTGTTTAAAAAGAGTCAGTCATAGCAGAAAGCTTATTGACAGTGTCAGGTCAGTTTCCTGCTGCGGTGAAAATGTCGAATTCAGCCTTGGGAATACCGGTATTTAGGAAAGGGATTGAAAACAAAACTTCCAAGAGTTATTGCGCATTTGAAGAGATTTGTGGAAATACATACAAAGCCCTAGAAGACAGCACCATGCCAAGCCACATTTGGAATATAAGTATATCTTATCGTGCTAGACTCTGTGCGTTCACAGTGCCTCTGAACATTGCCTGTTCTCTCTAGTTACATAGGATACACAGGATTTGCTGTCAAAACTGGTTTCTAAACAATCACCATTGGCAGCAGGTCCCCCCCTCCCCTTCTTCTCTGCCTAGCTGTCAGTTTTGCTGACACTGCTATTCATCTGAATGTAGAAAACGGCAGCAGACAAAATGCCAGGTTAATTTAACCGCATTGGGTGACACAGACATACCCCATGCATCTTCTAAGGATCTTTTCATGTGTCAACTTTTTATCACCTGAATTGTTAGAACGGGAAGGTGAACAGGATGCGCCTTAAAGGAAGGCTGGTGCTAGGGTGGTACAGGTAGCTTTGATCCTGCAAGTTCATTTGAACTGGAAACAATTGGAATGCGGATCCACTATATCATTTGAAGGTGATAGTAAAGCTGATTCTGTAATGTGACACTTGCAAATTATCTCTGCCTGGCAGTGCGCCTAAAAATGGCTGTGCCACAGAATGACAGACAGTTTCTAGTTGCGGTGATACGTTTCAGTTCACATGAGGCATTAAAGGATATTCTTCCTGAAGGATCTTCCAGCTTCAATTTGTAGTATCTGCGAGCTGGTTCAGACAGCAACATTAACTGTCCACATTGCCAGATCTAACATTTATTTGTAGATAATGGCCATGCCCATGATCGTGGTTGCGTTTCTTCCAGCTTCTGTTATGATTGTCCAGAATTACCTGGTTCACACATTCTGTCTGCCCTCATGAGCATAAATGTGGGGATATTTAAGACTGCTCCCATAGGCAAATATTATTTCATCTATGCTGCCTATTTGGGATTAAATAGTGGTCCCACTAATTTTGGGAGAAAGAAGTGATTGTTTGAGGTTGCACCATAATTCATTGCTTTTTCTAGAAAAGACGCAAAGTTCATGAAGGGCAAATAGCAGGTTACCAGTGCTGTGGGCGTGTGATTTTCAAACATGAGAATTATACAGTGGAAAGAGTCCTCGTCCTGATTTTAGTTGGGGGATCTTCTTTTCCTGATACCAATGTTTGGAAGAAACATGGGAAATCTTTATCATGGATCTCGCATATCTTTAAACAATAACTGGGATTCTAAGTAACAAGGGTGCCTTTGCAGCCCAAAGGAAACTGTGCATTATCTTTGGGGTCACTTGGAATCGAAAGCTCACCTGCCAATTTTCTATAATTTTCCTCTTTCAGGCAACAACCCCCCCCCCCATTTCCATTTCTTAAAAGCTCAGTTTGGGGAAAATAAGGGCATTTGAGAGGGGGGGAGGGTTGAGCACCTCCTCTCACCTACTGGTTCATCTCTGCAAGTGCCCCCTCAGCCCCCACAATATGGTTATGAAGGAATCCTTGGATTGGAAAATGCATGTTTCCAACATGATGTCTTGTTTGGCCTTTTGATATAAGAATTGGTGCTCCTCACCTTTGCTTTTAAGTCAGACTGTTTGTCTGCTACACAGATAGCATGGCCATCTCCTTAGATCTCCAGAGTTAGAAAGTAGCCTGTAAAGTATAACTTGAAATCTCACATCCAAGCTTTAAACCCTTGTACCCAGGCAGCTCTTCGACAAAATTCTAAACATTTGTTTTCAAATTTAAATCTGCAGTGAGGGAGAGATTTCATAGATTGCTTAATGAATGAATGAATGAATGAATGGTTGAATTAATGAATGAAATCTACTTGTTCACAGCCAATGGAAGTCACAATATGCACTTTGTTTTAACTTATTTGCTGTGCAGAGCGCTTGCAGTTCTTACTCTCACCAACTCTCTGAATTAGGTCACTCCTTATTACGGTGTCTAATTAATGCAGGCACTTTGGAACAAAATAATTATTATGTGTTTACACATGGGGACATGAAGTTCAGACTTTGTCAAACCCATCCTCTGAGTC
Source organism: Darevskia mixta (assembly GCA_034641385.1). Classification (NCBI taxonomy): domain Eukaryota; kingdom Metazoa; phylum Chordata; class Lepidosauria; order Squamata; family Lacertidae; genus Darevskia; species Darevskia mixta. Next base: position 7,326,051 of record JAWWNH010000029.1, read on the forward strand.
CAGAGTCCATGGATTTAGGTAAATGGTCAATCCACGTCTCTCCAGCCCATATCTAAGACTATGTACACATTAGCAGCTTGAAATGCGATGAACTCATCCCACCCCGACCCCCCGCTGTGTTTCAAGTTGCATTCTTACATTGCTGTACTCGATGCCCGTTACCTGACTCTCCTGCACATGTGCAATGCCTGACTGAACTGTACACACCTCAGCTTAATCGGGGCTTCCATTTTCTAATTGGATGGAAGCTGCTTTCAGGAAAACCACATCAAACAGCTGCAGGATACATATGGATTGTGGCTAACATAACAAAACCTAACACTTTATCCAGGAGGCGATACTGCAGATTGTTGAGGTCAATGTGCAAGAAAGTTGTGAGATCCAATTGTCCCCCACAACTGAAATCATTTTCTTCTAGTCACAGTGCAAAAGGTCTCTTTTTCTGCAATATTTTATATATTGAAACACACTTATCAACTTTCTTCCACCTCTTTTCTAGCTAGGCAATACCACCACCAACATCCCTTAAAAAGGCATGCACTGAAACACCTTTATGAGCTAGGGGATTCATCAATCACAAGTCCAGTTATGCATAACTTGTAGCCAACCATACTGTAGGACATATATTTTTCATCATCCCTCGGTTGAAAATAGGTGTGTTTTGTTTTGCATTATGTGGAAAAGGTTCTCTTACACTGAGGGGCTAGAGAGTGAGATGCTAGAATTATCGGGTATCTGTTAGCTGACATCCACTGCCATAGAATTTTATAAACATGAAAGATATATCTTGATCACCTAGAAAGTCTTGAAAGTTACTTCATCCCACATTGCAGAGCAAATTTATTTTAGCTCACTTATTTCTTGTTAGGGAGGTGGGCTTTTGAAACTTATTCACCAGACTCTCTTTACTAGAGGGAAAGTGAGGTGTGTGCAGCCATCACAAGAAACTGCCTTCTTCTCAACTCACCTGCAGCCCTCCGACTCCAAGAGAAAAAGCAGAACACTACTATGTCTGGTTCCAGCCTAAGCTGTCTTCTGCTGGAGAACCTATGTGAAAACTTGGTGGGGAAAACATACCTAACATTCCCTGCAATCTGTACCCGGTTATCAGGTAGAAACTTATTCCGCGCTCACACTCTCCTATTGCTGTTGCTGGTGTTAGATCCCTTGGACAGAGGCGGTTGGCGGCTATGTCCAAGGCCAAGGTTTCCCCAAGGTTGTAAATCAGCGCACAGGTAATTTCTGCCGACTCGAGCCAATCGGATGCCCCGACCAAAGCGCCCAGCCAATGGACGGTCCCCGGGATGCAGGACTGCGATGAGGCAAGCGTGGCCAATCCGAAACGGCCTCGACTCCTCGCGCTCGCCCACCTCCTCCTATTCTGAGGCGGTGGGGAGGGCGCTTCAGCTGGTGGTGGGAGGGAGAGCGGAGGAGAGGTGGGGGAAGCTTGGCAGCGCCGGAGCCAGACGAGAAGGCGGGCTGTGGTGGTGCCTCCTGCTCTCGCCGCGGCTGCCCTCTTCCTCCTCTCTCTCTCTCTCTCTCTCGCTCTCCCCAACATGGCAGGGCTGGGCAGCAGCGGTGCCTCCGCCTTCGGGCGCTGCACGCACGCCTTGGTGCGGGCTCTGCCGGAGTCCCTGTGCCAGCAGGCGCTGAGGCGCGAGAAGGGCAAGGAGGTGGACTTGGCGCGCGCCGAGCGCGAGCACCAGCTCTACGTCGGGGTGCTGAAGAGCAAGCTGGGGCTGCAGGTGCTCGAGCTGCCCGCCGACGAGAGCCTGCCCGACTGCGTCTTCGTCGAGGACGTGGCCGTCGTGTGCGAGGAGACGGCTCTCCTCACGCGCCCGGGCGCGCCCAGCAGGAGGAAAGAGGTACCGGGGCGGGGCGCGCCGTGAGGGGGCGATTGAGAAGGGAGGGAGCGGGGGGCGCCTCTCTCTCTCTCTCATATTCTCCCTCTCTCTCTGTGTGTGAGAGTGTGTGACTCCCCCCACCCCTACCTCTCGGGCGGGGGTCGCTCGCTGCAACTTCCCACCGTGGCCAAAGGAGTGTGGAGAGCGGGAAAGCGGGTTGGGTTGGGAGAAGAAGCGCCTTGGTGCCGGCGGCAGCATCTTGGGATGGGCCGGCAGAGCGTTGGCAGGCTGCGCTTTCCTCTCAGCCGGACCTGGACGGGAGGCTGAAGCCCCGCGCGGGTCGGGGTGGGAAGCGCGCCCTGCGAGGAGCGAGGGGCTCCTGGACGCAGTAGGCTGCCGCCTTCTCCGCGCGCGCTGGGTGTGGGGAGTGCGGTACTGTAAGGCGTGGCCGGCTGTTTCGGGAGGAGGGAGAGATGCTGGAGGAAGAAGATGCTCAGCACCAAGGCAGCCTCCTCTCTCGTTCCTCGTGAGCTCTGAAGCCTTCCCATCCTCGCCCGTCTTTCATCAAGCTAGCACAATATTGCAGATTGGGAGGAAAAAGTAGATCTGAATGAGCTTTTTCTTTTTCTTTTTTTGGCCATGAATCAGTTTTCATTTGTGGGGCGCACAGATGCGTTGTGACAGAGTGCTTGCTTTAGAAATCATTGGCTGGACTGAAAAGATAATCTCGTTCCTTTCTTTGTGTCTTCTGCCCTGCCCGCAATTTTAGAAGGGACAGCTTTTTATTTTATAAATGGGCAGGTTCTTTTCGGAAGTAGTAATGGCTCCAAATGAAACCGCAGCAGGTTTCTTTTTAATGAAGCCAGATCAAGAGTGATGCTCATCACGTTTGCCAGGAATAATTAGAAACAACAACCACAGGAAACTTCACAGGTGCAAGGAATAAAAGGTACACTTCCATGCACAGTGGAAAAGTTGGCCATGAATATTGCTTGAAGAGAGATCTTTGTATTCCGAGTAGGTTATTTAAAGCACAGGTGCATGTGCCTTTGGAAGAACAGCAGAATGTATAGATGACATCTTTCACATTGACATACAGGTATCTTTGTGGGGAGGCAAAGTATCCCCATTCACTTTATTAGCTGAACTGTTGCTTAGCCTTCCACACCAGTATATATTTCCTTTTGGTGTTTCTTCCTAAAAATCTGTAGCTTGGTGCAGTTTTCCCAACAGGTTTCATGCCACTGGTAATTTAAACGGCATCTTACAGCGCAAATCAGCGCATGATTACTCTGGAGAGAGTCCCATTGTGTTCAGTGGGTCTTGCTCTCAGGTGAGTGCAAGTGTGACATGCTCTGCTCTCTTTCAGGTGAGAGATCGCAAGCTCTCAGACATTTCTTTCTGTTGCGAGAAGACTCTAATAGAAATTGAATTTATCCTGGGCAAAGTGGGGAATTCCACATATATTCAACATTTCATGCATAAGTTCCATCCATTTTTATTTAGGGCACAATCCAAACTCGCACATGCACATCATGCTGCCAGGGCTTTGCAAAGCGTCAGGGCTGTTGCTACATCTGCTCACACAACCAGCAGCAGAAGGTCTGGGGCAAGATGATCAAGCCTGATATGGACCTGATGGCATTGCACAATGGTGGTGAGACTGGCTTGGCAATCCAGTGGATCCTGGGCCAGCTCAGTCCCATCTCTCCCCACCTTTGAAATGCCCCGTTTCGGGGTCTTTTTCCCACTGACAACTCTTCCACTCACCTGCACAGTCAGTTTCCCAGCAGGAGGCCAGTTCATTCAGGAAAGCTGAGCAAGGGTATATCTCCACCTAATCCAACCCTCTTCCCCACCAGCTCAGCATAAGTTTCAGTTGCTCTGTACTTTACAGTTTGCTATTTTGACATATCCCAACAAAAAAGTATCGGTGTAAAATGCCCTGGTATATAGTCCACATTCAAATCTAAACCACCCTGCAGCTACCAATAATAATAATAATAATAATAATAATAATAATTCCACATTTTAAGTTACATAATTAAGCAACAACAAGTAAAGCTATATGCATGAATAAAATAAATAATCACAATAGTAAATTATTTATGAAACTTAATTGCAGTATATATTGTCTAGACAATTTGAATGATAATAGAAAATAATACTGGGAGGATTTCAGCAGCACACACTTCTCGTTGTTCTGGCATTTCCGCTGCTGTTGGAATGATCCTTCCTCTCCTTCCTGCATACTCTTCTGGGGGTTCTCCTGACCCTCCAGAGTGGGAGAGGCATGAGTGGGAGTGGGAAGGAAAGCCCCATTGCCATCGAGGAAGACCTTGCAATTGACATCCACTAGCGTACCGGGTTAGTTGAATCCATCCTACAGTCTCCAGAATTATTCACCTGCACATTAATTACACAACGCTAATCTAACCACGCAACCTCCACATATCCAATCACTCATCAACCACGTTACAAACCCAACATCATTCTATCCATTCAATTCGCACTTCAATTAAAAAAAAACCCTCCCAGCCTTCAACTCACCAAGAGTCCTGTGCAAAGAATTAGGTCCACTCAATAAGAACAGCCCAATAGTAGCAGAAAAAAAGCAGACTAATAACTTAACGCATTTCAACCCCATCTCTCACCTGGAGCAATACAAACACTCTTTGCCACCTTCTTAACCTAGAGCAGTGATGGCTAACCTTGACACTCCAGATGTTTTGGGACTACAACTCCCATCATCCCTGACCACTGATCCTGTTAGCTAGGGATGATGGGAGTTGTAGTTCCAAAACATCTGGAGTGTCAAGGTTAGCCATCACTGACCTAGAGAGTCCAATCCCTTCCCCACAGGCAGACTCTCACCCTGTGGGAGGCTGATGCAGTCACCAGCACTCTTGATGCTTGGAGCATCCCTATCAGCCAGATAAAAACAAAGACAAATCTCTTTTAACAATGCCTCAGGGAGACTGAATCAATAAGCAGGTGTGAAGTGGAAACCCAAAAGGGACAAACCTCTTTGGTGTCTTCCTGTGGTGTGGGTTCACTGCACTGCAGCAATCTTGCTTTTTTAGATCTATGGGCAGATGGTCCTTGGCTGCCCAGAGCACTCTCAACCACCACCACCACCATACTTCCAGCTGGTTCTGCTGCAGCTGTAGAACTTTGCAGACAGATGGGAGACTATTGGGAGCCAAAGTGTGGGGGCTGGCAATGGCAATATTTTTCTCTCCCAGTCTCTTTCCTCTACCTTAGCACAAACAAAGAAAAAGTCAGTGTTCTTCCAATGTATAATTTTCATATGTATATTTGCACGTTGTATAGGAAGAATGCTCGAACTATTGATAGAGAGAGAGAGAGATTCACAAACTGTGCCCCCTCTATATAAGCTTTGTTGATTTGTTTGTACTGTATATACAAATACATCTTTCCATTTCTTCCTCCATAATCTTGTGGAGATGGTGTGTGATTTTTAGACATCAATTTGAGAACCAGTGGAGTAGATGGTTTGGGCAGAACCTGAGTTCTAAGTTTTAAATTTATGTAGTGATGATATGCGACCTAAAGTTTGCTTTTGTTTTCAGCAATATTTTATTAACATGAAGTCCAAGTGCATTATATTCTGCCCTGTTAAATTTTCTCATATAGCCCATGAGTTGTAATTGGTTTCCAGGACAGAAGACAGTCATGTCAAGAACCACCTCTGCAATCCATTCAGACAGGCAGGGATAAGATCAGTGAGCCAGAAAATGAAATAAAAGCAGTCAGCAGAGTCTGATTTAGGAAATGGCTGAAATGGATTAGCAGCTAGGTGGGGGTGGGGGGAGGAACAGGCTGCTAAATACAACAAAAATCTACCATGGAGTACTGAATACTGTATATTGGTAAATAAATGTATTGCATGGATGAAGTCTTAAAAAAGTTAAATGCATTTAGGTACTATGGAAATCTTCAGCATATATTTGCAGGAATGTGTCTGTGATTTTAGTAGGATGTGGTTATATCAGTAATTTCGAGACTGTGTCCTGGTGCATAGTAATGTGCTTCAGGAAACTGCTTGGAATTAATTAATTAATTAATTAATTAATTAAAATAAAATAAAGTAGTTGCAGTGAGATACGCCCAAATACACCCCAGCAGCAACAACAACCACCTCCAACACATGCTGTCTGCTGCATTTCTGTTCTGGGCTTGCCTATATTCCAACAGCCTCCACTAGGAGTAGGTATTTTTGCCATATCATATTGGGTCATCCAGTCGCTACTAAAGCACAGGTGTAGTAGAATTCTCATTGCCATGAAGGGCTGCCTGCTACATCTCTGCATGAGTCACTGATCTGGGTTTTCCTTCTTCCGATCAGCAGGTACACCTAGAAATGTGATTCATGCAGAAATGCGAGGGTTAGATTAACTCCATGTAAGGTGGGATGTGTTCACTCATCAACATACTAAATGTAAACATTTTTAGGTGTAAGGGTAAAGAATCTGCATCCGATAACAGGTCAGAAAGTTTTCAGATCTTAGAATTTTCAGGAAGCACTGGATTCCATTGTTGGTTTGGATATAGTTCTCTGGATCATATAAGGTCTGTTAAAGGTGCAGATTTCCTGTATCTGTTACTGACCTCCCTCCTCTACTCACCAGTGTGGTGTAATAATAATAATAATAATAATTTATTATTTGTACCCCGCCCATCTGACCGGGTCCCCCCAGCCACTCTGGGCGGCCTCCAAAAAACACTAAAATACATTGAAATATTACAGATTAAAAACTTCCCTAAACAGGGCTGCCTTCAGGTGTTTTCTAAAGGTCATGTAGTTGTTGATCGCTTTGACCTCTGAAGGGAGGACGTTCCACAGGGCGGGCGCCACTACCGAGAAAGCCCTCTGCCTGGTTCCCTGTAGCTTTGCTTCTCGCAGTGAGGGAACCACCAGAAGGCCCTCGGCGCTGGATCTCAGTGTCTGGGCTGAACGGTGGGGGTGGAGACGCTCCTTCAGGTATACAGGACCGAGGCCGTTTAGGGCTTTAAAGGTCAGCACCAACACTTTGAATTGTGCTCGGAAACGTACTGGGAGCCAATGTAGATCTCTCAGGACCGGTGTTATGTGGTCATGGCGGCCACTCCCAGTCACCAGTCTAGCTGCCGCATTCTGGATCAATTGCAGTTTCCGGGTCACCTTCAAAGGTAGCCCCACGTAGAGCGCATTGCAGTAGTCCAAGCGGGAGATAACCAGAGCATGCACCACTCTGGTGAGACAGTCTGCGGACAGGTAGGGTGTAGTGGTTAGAGTGCTGGACTAGGACCTGGGAAACCAGGGTTCAAATCCCCACTCAGCCATGAAGCTCACTGGGTGACTCTCTCTTAGCCTAACCTACTTCAGAGTTGTGAGGAGAAAAATGGAAGGGGGGAGAATTGCGTATGTGCCACCTTGAGCTATTCGGAGAAAAGCTAGGATATAAATGTAACAACAACAACAAAAATTCAAGCAACACTAGGGAATAAGTTGGACAATGGTGCTTATAACTGAGCAGCAAAGAGAAGCAACAAAAAAACATTTGTGGCTCCCTCTTCTCCCCTATTGTTGTCACAAAGAGAGGGAAGCGAGTGAAAAGGAGGGAGGAGCAATGAGTTTTCCAGACCATTAAGAATAACCTTCCTGTAATTAAATTGCAGTGATATATTAACCTAGTTTCTTTGTAAGATAGCAGAACATGCATATATTGTAGTAAGAGATTCATCTATTTTTCATGTTCAGAATGTAAATTAAAACTATTAGATTTATGTTTGATTAGATTAGCGCAACTAGGATATTCAAGGGTACTTCAATCCGTTCTGCATCCCACCAATTTCCTGCACAGTGGGAAAATGAGACTTTTTTTTGGTATTATTAGACTGGTATTTAATAAACAGTTGCAAGTGATTTATTGTTGCAGTGGGACCCTTATGTTCGGAAACGACTGATTTAAAACTTTAAATCTTATCTGGCATTTGGCGATAGATCTCTCTCAGTTCCCTCACATATCTCCTGAAACCTCCCACTGTTTGTGGGTGGAGAAGGGAGGTGTTGGTAACAAATTGAAAAAAGAAGCACGCAAATGGTAACATGCATAAAGTTCAGTGTGTAACAAGTTCAGTTACTGAAGTTGCTGCTTTCTTTTAAAGGCTAACTTTTAGATAATAAATTAATGGAAATTAAACTGCTGACTGAGTGCTAAAGCATATTCATTGGACCAAGTGATGGACTTGGACCTAGAAAGCAAAGGCTTCAAATTCCCTTTTAAGCATTTTCTTGGGTCAGAGTTATTTGGGAATGTTGCTGTCTCCATTCTACTTACTTTCTTGTCTGTGAAACAGTTGACAATAAAAAACTTGCTCTGCAAAGGTTGAATGGAGGGTGTGCTGAATTTCAGTTTGTCCTTGCGGCAGAAGCACCCACCTGCTTTCCTTAGGGCATTCTCAAACAAACATTTTGCCCACAGTGGAACACAGGTTGCAATCACCAGGTTGAACGATTCTAGTGGAAACAGGTTGTCTGGACAATATAAATAGTCTGTGTCCATTGGAGAAGGGGAAATCTGTTTGTCTGAATTTACATCAAGGGTTTTTTACCCACAGTTCATGACAATTCTGCTATAGTACTGAGACTGAAGGTCTTGTTTCCAACCATTGCAACTGGAGAGAGCAACAACTATAGTGATAGTGAGGGGTGATATAAAAGAAAAAGAGGCCAATCCACAGAGGAGTTTTGGCATTGTTTAAGCTGCTTGGAGATTATTTGGTCGAAAGGCAGGGTATAAATATTTAAAGTAAATGAATTAATTGATGGTTCTTCGGTTAGACAACAGATAGTCCAAATTTGACTGGAGCCAAACCCTGATGAGTCCTGTGGTTTAGGTTAAGTCCTGTTGATCAAAGGCAGCAATTTTACAGCAATTCCTGTAAAAAAATGTCTATGTTTTTGAGTTCTGAAATCTGCAAATTTTATTTCAAATGAAATCGGTTGATTTAATCTGTTTAAGGTAAAGGTAAAGGGACCCCTGACGATTAGGTCCAGTCATGACCGACTCTGGGGTTGCAACGCTCATCTCGCTTTATTGGCCGAGGGAGCCCTAGGCTCTGTGGTTTAACCCACAGCGCCACCCGCATCCCTAATCTGTTTAAAGGATGGTGATTTATCAGCTTAAAATTCTGTGATTGGTTTGCAGCTCTATTGTGTATATACAGATGCAATATCAGTTCAATATCAAGGAGTCTCACTAAAAAAGGAAACAGGATATGCTATTGCTATCTCATATGCACCGTTGCACCTTTGGTTCTCTGTTAATCTGATCATCAGCCCAATTCCAAAATGTCCAATAACCTATGGAAAAGCTAAGCACTTCAAAGGGTTGAAGCCCACCCCCCATGCCTTTACCACTTTTACAGCCTGATCCTACTCAGAAGCAAGGCCTATTGAGTTCAGTGGTGCTTACTCTCAAGTTTGTCTGCCTGTGGTTACAACACTGGGATTTCAAAGGCGGAACTGACGTTTGGGAGGGGGGGATTTCCAAAAGGTAGTGCTTTGTCCTGAATCTTAGGAAACTCAATTGAAAAACCGTGGGTGGTTTTTTTTTTTTCCCAGGCATTTTTGTATACCTATATACTCGAGTATAAGCCGACCCGAATATAAGCCGAGGCACCCAATTTTACCACAAAAAACCTGGGAAAGCTTCATAGGAGCCGCTGCTTGCCTCACTCAAGTATAAGCCGAGGGCGGCTTTTTCAGCACAAAAAATGTGCTGAGAAACTAGGCTTATACTCGAGTATATAGGGTATATAAAAAAGGAGGGGGGAAGAGAAGCTTTGGGGTTTGTCTTTAAAAAAGCTCCTTAAAAATGCTGAACAATTTTCGGGGTGTCCTGGTTTTTACTTTTTGAAATATGGCAAACCTTATTTAAGTGTGACATGAACAATGTATTAAGTGATTCTGGGTGAGAGACCCGAATTGGTAGATGACAATTTCATTATCCTACTATATGCGCACATTATTTGTATTGTATAACTGGATATGTTACTCAAAACATTGGGTGACTGCTAAAAACAACATGTGCTTTTCTCCTTTCCCCCATAATGTGTTAGAATTCTTACCTGGTTTTGTGAAAAAGAGGAGTGCAAAGAGGGGGGGGAACAGTAGAGTTGACTTCAAGTGGATGGTGTTAACATAATTTGTATTATAACATGTTCTAAAGAAAGCAGTTCAATATAATGCAGATTATAAGTTTTGCATGCTCGTTTATGTAATATGAAAAGGCAGATCTCGTCAGTTCCCACCTAACTTCAATCCTTTTGAGGCTGCAAGTCCAGATACACTGGTTCCAGATTTGAACTCACCTGGTGGGACCAGAGTGCTCTGTTTCTGTTCTATTAGCCTTTACTGAAGATGGAGTTTCTTAGGTGAGCTACAAGCTTAAATTGTTTGTGCATTTAGGGTTTTTTTGAGTGCTGGTAGGGTCCCATGAGGGAAAAGAGAAGAAGAAGTGGACCCAAGCACCTCACTCAGGTTCTGCAGCCTTTCCTTTGATGTTGTCCTAGGAAGCATCCATTCTGAGGACAGCTTTAAATGGATTAAGACAGTAGTACTATTCAGAACTGTGTTATGTGTGATGCAATTTGTGAAGTTTATCATATGTCCTGAAAGCTCTGTGCCAAGAGATGATTAAGACTAAGGTTGTTAATAAGAAAAAAACCTAATGAATGTGTTGGCCATATGCTAACTTCCCTATCATTAATTAGAATAATTAACTTCTTTACATTGCACATTAGTAGCAGCAGTAGCTCCAGTCACTGGCAGATCATTTAAAATAGACTCTATGCTGCACAATTGGCTGTGGTCCATCAGTAGTTCCATGGGGAATTAGCACTTTACAGTAGATCAAACCCAAGAGATGCAAACTAAGGCTGAAATTTCCATTATCACTTTGCAGTATTTATGTCCAAGCTTAAGTATACCAGTATGTACACTTGGTGGAATGTGTGTGTCTCCATTTTCCCCTCTGCTGCATTTAAGACATTACTATGCTCTTGCTCTTTTTCCTGTCTCAGCTAGGAGGCAGACTTCTAAAACCATTTAAAAAGCAGCATTACCAGCCTAGAAAAAGCTGCAGGGCAGGGGGAACCTTGGAAAATAGTTCAGTTCATTCCAAATCCAATTCAGACCCTGTCACACTCCCTATGATTTAATCAGGGGTGTAACAGAGTTTCACTCTTCCCCCCAACCTACAAGATGCAGAAGTCCTCTGCATGGAGAAAAGGATACCTGTACGTAAGCTAACCCTGACAAGTAGACCAATTCCTCAGGTAACATTGATGGCCTTACAGCTATGTTTTGTGTGGGGCTGGAGAGGCTCAGGCTTAAAAGCCTTCTGCTCTAGCAACCGAATGCTAGAACAATGTATTTGTGCTATGTGGCTGTTGGCTCTGGCTATTGGTATTTAGACTTTCTTCACACTTTCCTTCAGGCTTTGTATCTCTTATTTGTCCTTATGGGGGTTATTGATCCTGTGTGTGTTTTGCGCAGGTGTGTGTTTGGGTGTTGTTCATTCATAGCAAGGGAAGACTAAGTGTCTAATTTACTTGTTTGCATTTACATAGCACCATCTATATTCTCTCTTTAGAAAGAACAAGTATCATAAGTCCCCACTACCAGGGGCTTACGGCTTATAGTGAACTGATCGTCCGTAATTTCAATGAGGGCAGGTTTTTGTGGGGTGCAGGGTTTGAAGGGTTGTGTGTCAAAGGAGTTTGGACAGGGGGTGTTAAGTAGCACATGCCAGGAGCTTGGAGATAAAGCGTAGAAGGGAAAGTGCTCAATAGCTGGAGTGGGATGATGGGGTTTTTGTTTTTTGTTTAGAACAGGGGAAACAGTGATGTGCTTGAATACCCATGTGCCTTCCATCCAATATTTACTTGGTTGGTTCCCTTTATTTTTGTACTTGAATATGTATACCTATGGTGCATCCTTTTGGATGCAGTGTGTGTGTGTGTGTGTGTGTGTGTGTGTGTAGAATTAGGCACCTGTCTCCACAAAGCCCAGTTGATCTTTTTCTGCACACCTAATTCTACATACACACACTCATCACATTTCATAAGGTACATGGGGTTTTTTTTTTATCATGTTCTGTGAATGCCTGAATACAAAAAAGGAAAATGAAGAACAGCTTGTTGATATGCAACCTGATTCCGAAGCAGTGTTTCTTCTGCTCTTCTCTCAGAGAAGGCCAACATAATTATAATTACTTTAACGAACTGTGAGCATTCTCAGGCCGTCATACATGGTGAAACTGAGATTTTCTACATAAAGTTTTTTTGTTCATTGGTCTTTGTGAGCAGAGCTGTTGAAATTGGAAACAAAATAGGTGTGTGGCTTTGAACATTGAACCCTTTAAACTAACAAGCCTCACTGGTGGAAACTTGCACAAGGAGTAGTCACTAGAGCAACAAGGTTTCCACTCTATCCTCCCCATGCCCCCCCAAAAAAATTGGCTCAGGGGGTGGGAGAACCCCCACTACAGCATGCAGAAGGAGAAGAGGAGACATTGCTGCATCTGGCAAGCTAAAATGCTTGCATTGATGGAGTGATTGTCTTAGTGCTACAATGAATTCTATCCATTGTTGTTCAATAATAATAAAAATACAGAAGGAAAATGTGCGGGAAAGAGCAGCTATAGCATGGAAAAGAGAAAATCGGATTTCACCTTATTCTAACATTTACTCTTCTAGTGCTTAATAAACAACATCCAGCTTTCAGTAAACATATCAACTGAAAACCATATTCAGACCTTTTGCAATGTAATTTGGACCTAAGTGCACTGGTCCAATGTCATTCTAGATTGATAGAGCTATGCTGCCTATATATATCATCCTAGCCAAGTCTACCCAGGAGTAAGTCCTGCTGAATTCAATGGGGCTTATTCTCAGATAATGTGTTGTCTTTGAGTTTCTTCTCATCCAGTTTGGTGCAATGAAGGTAGTACAACTGGCCATGTAGCTTGCAAAATAATGGTCAGTTTGATGCTACAAGTCCACTTATTCTCATTTCCTGTAATTACTGTGCAGGAGGTTAATCTATTATTAAATCAATAGTTGATTTAGCATACCAATAATTTGATTTGAAGATTGCAGACTTAACATGATGACATAATACCTTATCTAGTTTGGTTTTGTAACAAAGATTTTAGGCAAGAGGTTTTATTTTATTTTTTTAAAGGTAGTATGTGATTGATGGCATCCTGAATTTTGTACTGAGTGGTCTGTGCTCCTTTTAAAAGCGTGACTGAGAAGTAACTGTTTATTGTGTTAAAAATGCATTTTGAGCACCTCGTAAAGAATAAGAAAAAGTAGCAAGAATATGGTTAACATGATACAGTCTATTAGCCGTTTCACCCTTCTAAGTTAGCCTGTATTTATTCACCCATGAAATATGAACATTTGGCAAGGCATTTTGACAATGTACTATATGAATAGAGCAATCAAGGTTACTAACCTTGGGGCACTCAAGGTTATCTGCTTAAGAAAATGTGTCATCAGATATCAGGCCTATTTTGTGGTTGAATCTCTGGTATGAAGTGAAAGACTAGCATTCAGGAGAAAGGGAAAATTCAGCAAAAATGGAGCTGCCTGAGCAAGAAGCTTTTAAAGAAGGTAATTAAGTAATGAGTTTCTGTCATGTTTGTGGAGGAAAGAAAATAATTTGTACAAGTAACCGTGTTAATTATGCTATCTGGCATAATGTTAAATATTTTATTAGATGCCCAAGGGTTTCTTCATAAAACATTGATCTAACAAAAGCTATGGGACATTTGACTGTGGCAAAGCTTTGTATAACCAATCTCTACAAAAAAGGGAGCTGGATAAGTGAAAGCTTGTGGATTGGGTGGGGGGCAAAAGAAGACCCTGATTGGGGGGGGGGACACAACAAACATATCCTTACTCATTTCGCCTGAGACCTGAAATGGAAAAACTAAGAAGGGGGATATGATTTTAAATAATACATTATTATGCCTTCCAGGGTGATGTATGAAATATATTTAAATGTTTACAGTTAATTCTCATTGCTAACTGCAAATCTGTTGTATTCAAGTAGGGTTGCCATACATCTGGAATTTCCTGGACATAGCCGGAATTTGGCCATCGGAAACTGTGTCCGGGCGGAAATCACTGAATGTCCAGGAGAATCCCATGCTGAAAGTGTAGATTTAGGCGAAGTGTAGATCTTTAGCTCAAAAACCTTTGTGTCCGGACTTTCACATTTTGAAATATGGCAACCCTAATTCAAGATTCAAAGGTTGTTTTGTTAATGATCACTACTGCATTACTAAACAAGCAATGCTTTGGGACTTTGTGCTGGAAAATCACATGCAAATGTTCCAGACTACAGAACGACAAGCTGCTGAAGTTGCAGTTTGAAGCAGAAGAGTAGAAGGGGGGGGGGAGAGGGACCTCTTAGCTCTTTCGTCATGTATGGGAAAAGAATAAATAAGCTGCATATACATGATGCGTGCATAGATAACTCTTCCCTCTATAATTGTGCAAGCTCTATTGATGTGACCCTGGCAGCCCCAAGCCCATACCTGTTAACAGTCCCGATTTGAGTGGGATGTTCCAGAATTGCAGAAGCCATCCCGGCTTCTGATTGGATCCTGGAATGCCCCCCTGTTTGGGTGCTAAAAATTTGGGGGGGGGCGTTCTGGTATGAGTCGGGTGGCTCGCGCCGGAGCACTCAATCAAAAGCTGCAATTTTTTGCCTTGCATGAATCAGCTGGCTGAGGACCAAATAATGAACATCCAAATTTTGATCACAGCGGGGTTTGGGAGGGTATGCAAAACATGACAAGGGGCACCAACTTGTAGGAACGCTTTCAGGGTCCAATATCTTGGACTGTGGACCAGGCCAGACCCTAGTAGGCAAGTTGCTAGAACTTTCAGAACCAGAAACACATGAAATCAAAGCCTACATGGTCACTCAATCCCTCTCACTTCAGTTGCCAGTTAATCCACTTAGAAACACCAGCATGGCAAAAGACTGCAAAGCTTTAGGTACGGCTGGCACCTGCTCTTGAAGATATCCCAGAGATGGGAGTCCAGCCTGGGGCTGGCAGTGTGGCAGACGACTCCCTTTGGTGGGCACTTAAATATAACTCCCTACAAATGATGCTTTGCAGAGCAGTTGCTATTCTTGAGGGTGTGTGCTCCCTCCAGTTCCCATCCTTTGATACAGATTTTCTCCCTTCCCTTGCCAGAAATAGCTGGTATAGCATCGCCAGTTATTGAAGAGTGAAATAATGGTACCTGGGCAGGTGGCAGCACCTAGGTAAAGGTATAGGGACCCCTGACCATTAGGTCCAGTCGTGTCCGACTCTGGGGTTGCGGCGCTCATCTCGCTTTATTGGCCGAGGGAGCCGGCGTACAGCTTCCGGGTCATGTGGCCAGCATGACAAAGCCGCTTTTGGCGAACCAGAGCAGCGCACGGAAACGCCGTTTACCTTCCCGCCAGAGCGGTTCCTATTTATCTACTTGCACTTTGACGTGCTTTCGAACTGCTAGGTGGACAGGAGCTGGGACCGAGCAACGGGAGCTCACCCCATCGCAGGGATTCGAACCGCCGACCTTCCGATCAGCAAGCCCTAGGCTCTGTGGTTTAACCCACAGCGCCACCTGGGTCCCTCTAACCAGGTGTTAATCCAACAGTGAAACTGTTCTCATCACAATATGCATTCTATGGTCAACGAATTAAGTACTTAGAAAACACCCAATGTACATTTCTTTTCCTGATCCCAGACAGAAATGCGCTCTCACACCCTTTCATGCATGCACATGTCCCCAAAACACTGAGGTCCCAAAGGGACCCAGAATCACATCATGTCCACAGCAGAAGATAGGAGGGAAGTTATCTGCATTGCTGATGCTCCCATTACATAAAGAATGCTGAATGTGTGCTGGCTGTGATTCATTTTGAAGGGTTTTCAGCACACAAATCCAGCTTTGGTGGTTTGGCTTCCTTGCCAAATGCATATATATGCAGAAAACGCTTTTACTTGCTGGCAAAGATCTTATACAGAGTGCATCACGCCTGTTTGTAAAACGCATAGGGACCAGGGCATCTGTAGTTGGAGTTGCTAATGTATGGTTCAAATACATTAGATCCCAATTCAGCAAAAGTTAGTTATGACTTAAGTCCCACTGAAAGCAATGGAACCTAAGATAGTCATGACTAACTTGTTCCAATAGTGTGTAGTAATAACTAACTTGTAACTGAAGTCTAAGAAATCTTGCTTTGAGAGCTCATGGTGTATCTTCATTCAGGATAACAGTTATGTAACATTTGCCGTGTTTTTGCACTCTGAGCAACACATCTCCCTGGTCTTTAATGATAAACAGAAATCATACATTTAATAACACAGTAGCCTTTAATAACATTGTAAGCCAGTAAGGCTAAAAGAGCAGAAGAAAGCAAATTCTAATATCCTAAAAATTAAGCTATTTAATTTTCCACTGAAACTGAGTTTTGGCCTGGACAAATAAGGAGCAGAACGAAAGTGCCAAAATACCACAAGAGTGTCTGCTGTTGTCTGGCCTAACCAGAAGCAGGAAATTCTTGCAAGATCCTGTCTCCTGAGATTGTCAGCCAGCTCTGAGGCTTGCCTGTTGCTAGTTATTAGAGAGCAAGGAATGTAGCTGAATGCAGCATCTCTGAAGATGTAAAAAGCAGTGGGTCGCTGGACATCTTTTTTGTATTTTTAAGGAAATGGCCTCTAGGTTTTTGCTTTCCCCTATAGCATGTGGCACAGCTTGCTTGTTCTGAGCCATCTGGCTTTGTTTTATTAAAACGTCTACTGCTCATCCTGCAGCCACTTCACTTGTTCCTTCCTCTCCTGTTTGTAGGACACTTAAATCTGGATGTGATGTGTTGTATGTTAAATGTTAGACAACAATGGGGATTGAAATGCTACTTGTGTCTCAGACCCTCCAAGTGTCCCTGTTTTCCAGTGACAGTCCCTGATTTACAGAAGCCATCCTGGTTTCTGATTTTATCCCAGAATGTCCTGCTTTTCCTTAGGACGTCCCTATTTTCATCAGCCCATCGTTCAGCCCGGACACTGAGGTCCAGTGCTGAGGGCCTTCTGGCGGTTCCCTCATTACGAGAAATGAAGCTACAAGGAACCAGGCAGAGGGCCTTCTCGGTAGTGGCACCCACCCTGTGGAACACCCTCCCTTCAGATGTCAAAGAGAACAACAACTACCGGACCTTTAGAAGACATCTGAAGGCAGCCCTGCTTAGGGAGGCTTTTAATGTTTAATAGATTATTGTATTTTAATGTTCTGTTGAAAGCCGCCCAGAGTGGCTGGGGAAACCCAGCCAGATGGGCGGGGTATAAATAAATTATTATTATTATTATTATTATTATTATTATTATTATTATTATCAGAGAAATGTTGGAGGGTATGAAGTTATCCAACCTTTGAGCCATCTGATGTCAGCCCTGTATAGGGAAGTTTTTTTTTAATGTTTAATTATGTTTTTATTTATGTTGGAAGCCGCCCAGAGCAGCTGGGGAAACCCAGTCAGATGGGCAGGGTAGGGTATAATCAATTAATATTAATAATAATTGAATACGACGTTCCTATTTTCATCAGAGAAATGTTGGAGGGTATGGTGTCTTGAGAAGGATTAGATTAGCAGAATAATTTTTGTTTTGTACGAAAACTGCAGCTGTGACAGAACTGTCCAGTGGGATTTCATTTCATTTTTGAGCATTTTCACAGGAGACATTATACAAAACTACATCACAGAAGCTGGAATGATGGGACAGGAGAAACCATAGGGGAGATGGGCATTGGACAAAGCACCCTTATGCTCATGATTTGGTGTGCCACACTCTTCATCAGTGATGTACATGGAGTGTTAGCTTAAACTGGGGGCAGATTGATGCCTCTTGAGTTATTATGTTATGCAGTTTATCAGAAGTTTTTTTTTAATTCTATCTCCCAGACTGCCTCTGCTAAAGGAATATTGCTCAGAATCCTTCATTTAATAACCACTTCCTGCAGCACCAAAGCCCACACTGTGTAGGAATTTCCAGAATGGCACCTGTGGGCACTCTTCCCCTAGTAGCCCACAGAGGCTCTGATCCTTCCCTCAGTGGCTCCTTGGTCATGAGGTGGGTGTGGGGGTTACCTTACCCCACCCTTGAAACTTCATTGAAAAGTACATAGAGGTGAAGGACAAATTTGAAAGTAATACCCTTTCCTACTTCATCTTCAAGCTATATGTGTTTTCGTATAGAGCCCATGGCAAAGTGTAGTGTGTGTGCTTTCTCTATTTCTCCCTCGCTGTGGGAAGGGGACTGATCTGGGGGCAGGAAACAGAAGTGACCAGATAACTTCTCCAAGGTAGTCCTAAAAACAGGTTTGTGGGTGTCAGGAATATATTCCGCTTGGAGAGAGCCCTACTCAACATTCTAAGTGCTTAGCAAAATATCTGCGAGGGAACAGAAATTTCTGCTATACCTAAGGTCTATGTATGGTTTTACTCGCAGTAAAACCATACATAGACTTTAGATGTAGCAGAAATTTCATTGGGCTGTCTGAGAGCTTGAAATAGATGCTGAAAAATAGGGGAGCTATGGGGCAGGGACGCGGGTGGCGCTGTGGGTTAAACCACAGAGCCTAGGGCTTGCCGATCAGAAGGTCGGCGGTTTGAATCCCCGCGATGGGGTGAGCCCCCGTTGCTCGGTCCCTGCTCCTGCCAACCTAGCAGTTCAAAAGCACGTCAAAGTGCAAGTAGATAAATAGGTACTGCTCCGGCGGGAAGGTAAACGGCGTTTCCGTGCACTGCTCTGGTTCGCCAGAAGCGGCTTAGTCATGCTGGCCACATGACCTGGAAGCTGTACGCCGGCTCCCTCGGCCAATAAAGCGAGATGAGCGCCGCAACCCCAGAGTCGGTCACGACTGGACCTAATGGTCAGGGGTCCCTTTACCTTTACCTATTGGGCAGGTTGCCCTGTGAGGCAAGGAGGCAGAAGCAATGGTTCACAGTATACAACAGATTGAGAAACAGAAGGCGAAGGGTGGCTCTGATAAATAAGTGGAGAAGGCAAAGGCTAAAAAGGAAGGTGGGACTGAATTTCACATCTTGAATTAAATAAATCAGTCAGTTCTTTGGCTGTAGTATTAAAGAACTCTTAGAAGAAATTCATGTGGTAGAACTAAACATGAAATCTGTAAGCTCCCTTTCAGTGTCCTTGCCCGTTCAGATTATAAAACAGCTCTGGAGCTCTCATGTTGCATATTTTATTTTAATTGAAACATTTCAACATCTGTATACAAACAGTCGTGGTTTTATACTTTAAGTTCAATTAGGTTTATTGAACTGAAAGTTACTATAAGAGAAAATGTTCTGTGCTTTGTAAATCTCAGCTTCCATGAAGAATGTTAGTTCCAGATGTTAAATTGTTGTTTTTTCAGAAGCCTTGTTAAGTTGCCAGAACATTTTGATTTTTTGAATGATTTTCCAAACCCCAGCTGATTATCACAACATGTAGGAATCCAAATTCGGAGTTTGGCTATGAAGTCATCTCAGCAGCTGCAAGAAATATGTGTGAAGAGACAGGTTCACAGAATTATCCTCCAATGCCCTTAAAAGGTTTAAGAAAAAGGTAAATGGTTTTTCCTGCTCTGCATAACACACTGCTCCTGGTATTTCATCAACATTTAAATCTACCACTTTTGCAGCACATTCTAAGTTTCATTAATTGTATAACATGTTTATGGTGTGTGCCATAGCCCAAACTTGTAATGCTTAGGACCCCGCCCCGAAATTAACAGTTTATGCTTTGAAATTAATGGATTACATTGGGGTACTGTTTAAAGTATGGCTTGTTGATATTGCAAGATGATCTATGACAGTGGTGGCTAACCTTGGCACTCCAGATGTTTTGGAACTACAACTCCCATCATCCCTAGCTAACAGGACCAGTGGTCAGGGATGATGGGAGTTGTAGTCCCAAAACATCTGGAGTGCCAAGGTTAGCCACCACTGATCTATGAAGACTGAGTAAAGGTAAAGGTACCTCTGACCATTAGGTCCAGTCGTGGACGACTCTGGGGTTGCGGCGCTCATCTTGCTCTATAGGCCGAGGGAGCCGACGTTTGTCTGCAGACAGCTTCCGGGTCATGTGGCCAGCATGACCAAGCCGCTTCTGGCAAACCAGAGCACGGAAACGCCGTTTACCTTCCCACCGGAGCGGTACCTATTGATCTACTTGCACTTTGACGTGCTTTCGAACTGCTAGGTTGGCAGGAGCCAGGGACCAAGCAACTGGAGCTCACCCTATCGCGGGGATTCGAACCGCCGACCTTCTGATCAGCAAGCCCTAGGCTCTGTGGTTTAGACCACAGCGCCAACCACGTCCCATTATGAAAGACTGAACTTTGACTCAAAACAATGGTCTGGTTTGGATGTAATGTCGTTGCCTATGAGAAACCTGGTTTGTGAAGCCAGGAACAAGCATCAGACTTGTGTTCTCCCTCTCTTTTCCCCTCTCATGTGACACATTGGTACAGATATCCTGGTTTGGTTTAAAGCCAGAGTTCCCCGTTACACCCCAAATGGATGTAATGTTACTTAACTAATCAGGGTATTAATCCAGGATACTGATCAGGATATTAATCCAAGAAGCAAAAGTCACGTCAGAAGAAAAGATGGAAGGAGGAGGCAACCAATTAAAGAGCTAGTGAGCTAGAAGCAACTTCAAACGTGCCTTGCTGAGCCACACAGGCGGGTACTACAAATGCATTATGTTATTTGGCACCAATGGTATCTGTATAAGCAAGATTCGCTCTGAATTGAACACCTAGTCTTCATCAAAAGGCTTCCAGTGGCATGCTCAATTTCATTACCTTCCACAATGCAACCATTCATTTGGGGGGTTGGTGTATCCAAACCAGACCATTGTTTTGAGCCAAAGTTCTTGTTTGTATTCATTGAGAGAGAATGCAATATATCTTGTATGTATCAAATATCATTTAAAAAACCTACCGTTTTGAACCCATCATAACTACAGGCCACTCTCCATTCTGCTGAGCCCATTTTCCCTCAGATGGTTTTCTTTAGATATACAACATACCACATCCCTAGAGCATTGGACAGGAAACAATTATGTAAATTATCTGCATTTATGTAGATTAGAATAAAAGTTTGCAGCTTGCCCAATAAAATCCTGGCCGATCTGCACTTCGATCATCCAAATCTACTGGTGGCCATGCAAACTTCTTTCTTTAAAGGGATACAGTTAAGATTAAGTTGATGCGGTATTTGTAAAAGGAATAACATCTGGAAGAGAGCTAGATCTGAAAGGAGGATCATTTAAGGCTAGCCTGCATTTTCCAATGAAGTCACTCATGCCTGTGAAGGCAGAATTTACTGCTTTGTGGAATACGAGTTATTTCCCCCCCATGCAATTATCAACAAGGGATCCCAGTCAAGATATGAAGCAGTATTTCCGAGTGATTATCTGTACTCTTGCCGCATCATCTCATTAGGTAGCTATTCTCCACACACCCTAAACATTTTTTTCATGATTAGAATTTCCAATTTTTCTAGTGCAGAGCTGGGGACCCTGTGGCCATCCATCTCCCATCATCCTTGACCATTAGCCATACTGCGTGGCACTGGTGGGAGTTAGTATTACATATGAAGAACCTCAGATTCCCTACCCCTGCCCCAGTATAGCACAGGTTAAAAGGGATGTACCAGTAGGTGGCACTGTGGTCTAAACCACAGTCTCCTAGGCTTGCCATTCGGAAGGTCAGCGGTTCGAATCCGTGTGATGGGGTGAGATCCCTGTGCTCTGTCCCAGCTCCTTCCAACCTAGCGGTTCGGAAGCACACCAGTGCAAGTAGATAAATAGGTATCACCGCGCCGGGAAGGTAAGCAGTGTTTCCATGTGCTCTGGCTTCTGTTGTGCCAGAAGTGGTTTAGTCATGCTAGCCACATGACCTGAAAGCTGTCTGCATTTTGATTTATTGCGCATTGACTTCCAGTTGCAGTTGCCATTCATGGAGACGCTTCTGGAAATGCGACACCACTGGCAAAAATGGGGATGAGTCAGCCTTCTTTTGCATGCTGGTGTGAGAACAGCTTTAATGAGTGTTCATAATAGCATCCAAAAATAAATAAATAATGCAAGCCCCTGTTTCCTCTGAATTCTGCATCTGGCATCAGCATTCGCATGACTATTTCATTCCATGTTACATGGCAGTCCTGTCTATGTCATGACTACAGTGCCTGTCATATAAACAGGTCCTTAAGGCTGTCTCCATTGCAATCTTTCTACTCACTTTCAGAGCCCTAATTTTATTCTTGTCCCCGGTTTACATAGAGTAGTTTTGAAGCATTTTCAACCAGAAGTATACCGTAGTTGTTCTATTTAAGAGGAACAGAGAGCACTACTTTGTCAAAAAAGCAAGATTTAGAAGAGTTACCTGGGTGTAAGTCCTATGTGGCATTGAGAAGAGAGACATAGGATTAGCAGGCATTTGTTCTTTCTCCAGGCGTCAACTGAGTTGGAGGAATGTACGCAGCTTAGCTTTCCTCTGATATAATAGTTTCGAAGAGATCAGGGTACATTTTGCCGTAGTGTCTCGCAATGTGAGTTTATTCAGGCCGTTTGGCAGACAACCCTGTGCTAAAACTGTGAATCATCCATTGTTGGCTGAATCCTCTCTAGTGACTAGTTGCTAAGAGATTTATCAAATGTTCACTAAAGCTTAAGACTGTGTTTGCTCCAAGGAAGGATAGATGTATAAAAACCAAAAGATGTCACCTATTTTCTAAACAAACAACTCCCTTTCTGTTGTTATAAGCTGAACTGTTGGGGAAAGCGAAGTCGCTAATTAAATAGGCAAGCTGGGATATTTCTTGCTACATGGGATTCACAGTTCACAATTTGCTAGGGAGGAGAAAAATTAACGCAACCATTTTTTAAAAAAAGCTACACATAAGCCACCTGAAGCTGCCCTAGGCCACACACGTATTGGAAAACGTCACCGTGAATCAGATTGTCTAGACACATAACCATAAGTATTTATTTCACTTGTGACATCACTTCCCACTCACAGGAGCTTCTGTAGCCGTTCCAATGTAGAGTGTGTCTCACCTGGACTTTCTCTTAAAAGCTATATGAAATTGTTGCTGTGTTAATCAGATTCCCTCCCCCCCACTACTTTTTTTTACAGCCGAGTACCTGGTATGTCATGGGACATGGGTGGCGCTGTGGGTTAAACCACAGAGCCTAGGGCTTGTCGATCAGAAGGTCGGCGGTTCGAATCCCTGTGACGGGGTGAGCTCCCGTTGCTCGGTCCCTGCTCCTGCCAACCTAGCAGTTCGAAAGTACGTCAAAGTGTAAGTAGATAAATAGGTACCGCTCCAGCAGGAAGGTAAACGGTGTTTCCATGCGCTGCTCTGGTTCGCCAGAAGCGGTTTAGTCATGCTGGCCACATGACCTGGAAGCTGTACGCTGGCTCCCTCGGCCAATAAAGTGAGATGAGCGCCGCAGCCCCAGAGTCGTTCGCGACTGGACCTAATGGTCAGGGGTCCCTTTACCCTTTACCTATATCATAGGAGGAAAGAATGAAACCTCTTTTCAGAGCTCTATAGCACCTTGAAATGAATACAGTCTCCTTAACAAAGGAAAAGCAGTTTCTTTTCTCCGTTAGTCCTTTTTGTTTGTTTGGCTTTGGTCAGAGAATGCCAACTCCTCCCGTCATCCAGCGTGACTGGTTTTGTTTCCTTCTGTTTTTCATGGGTGGTTGTGAACAACTTTTTATCCTACGCAATACAACCATGTTCCTGTGTTCTGAAAGGTGTGTCCAAATCTATCATTAACCAGGGAGGTCCTCTACGTGGGAACAGAAGCAGATTTAGACTACAGTCTTAAAACACAGAAAGGAAAATGCAGCATTGAAACCAGTAGAATTTTGTTCTGAATAAGCAAGGATTGTGCTTGCAGCTGTCGTAAGTTGCCAACAGAATAGTTTTCTATCTTCAATGCTGGGGGAAAAACACGACAACCCACATCTTTACGCAGAGGTCTAGGTTTACTTTATACAACACACTCTTATTTTCTTTAATAAAAGTTTTAGGAAAATACACAGCTTTGGGGTTATTGATATATGCTTAGAAGGGAAAGTACTATAGAAAAAGTGCTATAGGCCTCCCTTAGGCTTCCTGCCATGTCTCCTTCCTTCCTTCTGTTATGTTTCTGGCAGCCTCCCTACACATGTTTATTTAAATTAGCAGTAAGCTATTCGAACTTAATCTTGGCTTCCATTGATAAAAAGCAAAAGGTTCACTGGAATCTCAGTGAAAAGGTATCACACATTATTCTCTAACTGCAAGTGGTATGAAGGCGTATAGATATATAGATATTCTTTCAAGTTCTTCTGCTCCCTTGCAAACCATTGGGATACAAATATGGGAAGTATATTATGTACATATCTGTTGTTCTTGTCTTGCCTTCGTCTTTGAACAGCATGAGCCAGGGTATAGCTTAAATTGAGAGTACTAAATCACTATCCAAGTGTCCTTATCAATCTCTACTATGTACTTGTTCGGAGCCGCTCTTTGCTTTAGTGCGCACAGTAGCGGAGATGAACCATGCCAGTCGTTTGTTTGTGCCGTAAAGATTCTGCTGTAGTTAGGTAGTTGTCTTGTTTCCTTTGCATTGTTTTTATTGTCAGAACTAGTCAGCGTGCCTGAGAAAAAAAGCCTTTTTCCTGTAAGGGGAATAATCATTGCAGGATATCACCAGTTGTTTATAAAACATATCCCACTTAGATCCCCCCAAAAAGAAACTCAAAGTGGCAACAATAAAATATATAGGCTTCCCCTCATTTACACGCATTCTAGTCATGCACCACTGCGCATACGCGCAGTGCCAAAAACCCAGAAGTGGAGGAAAAAACAGAAATGCTTCAACAAATTCCCACGGCACCTCCAGCTCGTAAGGAGACTCTCCCCGGAGCCCGAAAGGGGAGTCCTCTCCGGCTCCAGGAAGGTTCTCCTCGCAAGCCAGAGGGGCAGTCCTGTGCTCCTTGTTTATGTGCATTTCACTTACGTGCGCAGGGGGCCAGAACATAACCCCTGCATAAATGGGGAGCCGCCTGTACATACAATGTACTGGTAATCAAATCAATAAAACACACTAAACTACCACCAGAAAATACCAACATCAGAAAAAACAACAACAACCATGCCCCGAGCCAAAACAAAGTGAAGGCACAGAGAAGGCAAAACAGCCTTAACATACTCATAATGAGGAGATAATGTACTTTTTTCAGCTAAATGCCTTCTTAACCAGGTTTTGGTAAATACTTAAAGCCGTATAGTGCAGGGGGGCTTGATCAGTCTCCACTGAAAGGGGTGGTTGTCACCACCAACCAGGTCTTACTCCTTGTTGCTCCCTGCTGAGCCTCACGTGGCTGAGGAATCTGGACCAAGGTCGCAGATAATGAACGGAGCATGCAGGAAAGAATACATAGAAGACAGGACCATTCTGTTCCTTTCCTATCTAATGTGCCATGTCTTGAAGTTTAGACTATGAGCAGAGCCTGCTTTCATATTCAACTACCCCTAATAATTTTAGACACTTTATAAATGAATGATAACAACACCTTGTGGCTCTTCCTTGGCCCTTCCCTTCCATCGGTGGTTGTCTGCTGTGGATTATCCACTGGGCTTGCATAAGGCTGCTGTGAGAGCTTGGCACTTAGAAAGAAGATAATAGAAAATGTCCACAGGCCTGGCCAGCCCATGCAGGTAAGAGTCTGCAGCCTGATGGGGTGGCAGAGTGAAAAACCATTCCCAGAACCTTCTGCCCTGGTGGTCTCACCAACCCACACTTAGAAGTGTTCGACATGTCAGAGAAAAGGTTTCCGAAAGGATGAATGAAATGCTTTTTGGAGCCATTGGTTGCTTTGTTTTCAGTCACTTCTTATGTGAATGCTGGAAATATAAAACATTTTTCTCAAGGATGGAGGATTCCAGCGCTGCTTTCATTGTAAAAATGCCCCTTGTAATAACCACATGTTTAGTTTGTTGCACATCTTGAATGAATTTACTAGTTTTCCATGATGCTATTGTTTTCCGTTTTGTGTGATTTCATAAATTGCAACATTTCCATTCCTATTCAACACCACGGTACAGCAATGGGCATTGTAAAGGACTGAGAAAGGAAAGGTAAAAAAATGTGTTGTTTTTTAAAAAACATGTAACTATTTATCTACTTGCACTGAGGTGCTTTCAAACTGCTAGGTTGGCAGAAGCTGGGACAGAGCAACGGGAGCTTACCCCATCGCACGGATTTGAACTGCCCACCCAAAGCATATGGACTGTGGCAGACCAACTGAAGCCTTTTGAAGACTAATGTATTCAGAAGAAGAAGTTAGGAGCATTTCAAAAAGTTTAGAGCTTGGATGGAGAGCTTGAGGTCTCCTAGAGGTTATTAGTCTCCCAAGTCCCATCAGCCCCAGCCAGCAAAGCCAATGGCTAGGCATGATGGGCACTGTAGTCCAACAACAATTGGGTGTCCAAAGGTTCTCAAACTCTGATTTAGGACAGAAATGTTTTAGGAAACATGGAATCTAGATGGAAATTTGAAGAGGCCCCAATCTAAGACTTGCAGCATTTAATCTTGCTCTAATACTGTTGGTATTCTTGCAGGCGTACATACGCACAAGTACATATAAGCTGCCTTTTCTCCCGCGGTATTAAATAAACATTGCCATTGCATTTCCAGCTTTTCATACTGTATATGAAGCAAGAAGAATCACATCATTTTCGCGGTTATATTATTATTTAATTCTCCTCCTTTCTCCCTTTGTATTTTAGTTAATTTGATAGTAAGGCTTCAGGCAAAGCCTTTTATATTTTCTTTAAACTATTTTTGTAGAGTACCTCATTCATTTTAGGTGCTTTTAATCCCCCCCCCCAAAAAAAACCCCACGATAATAATTAAAAGGAGGGACTCAGCAGTAATCTACACCTAAAGGATATTCTGGGCCCTTTAAAACAGAGCAGCTTGTGATCTCTGGAATGGAGCAAGCGTTCTGAATACCTTGCGTCAAGCCCTGAACAAATAGCACAGAAACAGCAGTACTGTACAAAGTGAAACCTGACATCTCAGTGTTAGGGGAAAGGAATGCTCCTGTATGGCTTGATTGTTATCTACATCTTCAAGTGGGTTTATTAGCAATTTAATGGAATATTGGTTATTCAAGGGCAATAGTAGCTCCAGCTGAAATGTCCATTATACTGTCTTTTTCCCATGCACTTTGGAATGAGTAGAATGTGACAGCTGAGCTTTCAGCAAGCTTCATGAATTTTAAATACTTTTCATTGCAAAAAAAGGGGGGGAATAGGGCACATGACGTGTGGTCAATGGTGGACTTGGAACTAGCAGTCAGTCTGGGTATTATGGGATATTGGGTGTCTCAAAGATAATGAATGCTTTGCTTATGCAGGTGCATTCTTGGCCTACCGTGCAGGTCCAGGCAGAATAGACTGTGCTTCTCTCAGTCCAGCATCTAACAATTGACCATTTTGTAATTGTGAGCAGAAAAGTATTTAGAATGTTGCTTTCTCAGCATACTTGTCTAAGATTTACATTTTCTGTCATCGTCTCTATCCAACCAAATATTTACTGGTATTTTGCAGCAAGCTAATTATCGGCAAAAGTTTTCCATGCCTCTGCACCTTATTCCCGTATTTCATCATGTACATTTCGACCAGAATTCTCCTTTCCTTCGTCGTCAAGTCTCAGACTTTTTATATTCACCCTTGTTCTAAATAATATGCACGTATAAAGCTGTAATCCATTAATGTAATAATCACATGGGCTAAAAATAGCACACACGTATACCTGTGACGATGTTGTTTAAAGAGCCCTTCACATGCCTGTTTTATAGCTCTTGCATTAAGCGCTTTTCAGATTAAAGGAACAGTCAAAAACTGTAGCACAGGCATGTCCAACGGGTAGATCGTGATCTATTGGTAGATCACTCGACGTCTGTGGTAGATCACCAGTAGAACACTGGCTCCCCCCAAAGAAGCTCATCAACTTTGGCTCCCATAAAAAAAGCTCAACAACCTTTCCCTGCACCCCTAAAAACGGGGTTTTCCTTCTCCCTAAAAAATCTCAACAACTTTGACCTGAACCCCTAAAAAAAACAGGGCTTTCAAAAAGCTCAACAACTTTGACCTGAACCCCCCAAAAGGGGGTAGATCACTGCCAGTTTTTAACTCTGTGAGTAGATCACAGTCTCTTGGGAGTTGGCCACCCCTGCTGTAGCATGTGGGGGTGGGGGCTGCTGATAGTGAAACTGTTGTGGGGAGCAGAACTGTGAATCCTTATGACTTTATGCTTAGGATTGGTTGAAGGAGAGAGATATGTCAATTAAACCAAGCAGAACACCTGAATGTTATGTGTATGCAAACATGCTTTGTTCATGGAAGCAACCCAGCCAGATGGGCGGGGTATAAATAATAAAATGATGGTGGTGATGGTGATGGTGAAGCAAACAGTTGAACACTCACATAGGAAAATTAAGAGTTTCACTTACAAATGAGAAAGAAATTCAGATTTGGATGCATGCTGCAAGCTCATGTTTAGAGCTTGAAAACATAACTCACAGAGTTGCTTGAACATCTGTTTGACCTGGAGCAGTAAGGAATGGGTATCCCTGTGGAAAGCAGTGATGGGGCCTCAAAACCTAATATTAGCATAGAGCCTTAACGATTTCCAGTACCGCTGGCTTGTTTGTTTCACTAATAATATCAGGTATTTCTTTAGAGGTGGTGCTAATAGGCTTGTTCAGCATTGCCATTTGTTTTCAAAGAACAGGGTTTAGGGGACAGGGATATATATATTTTTAACATACTTCCCTGTAGTCTATAGACCCAAGTTCTGAACAAGGCATTCACAGTGGGAGAGATTCAGCCTCCACTGAATGACATTTCAGCTTCTGTGTTGGCTTAAGTTAAGAATACTTCTTTGCTGGCCATTTTCTAGAGTGTATGCAAAGACCAGTAGAGCTATGGCTTTTTTTTTTTTTACATAAATCAGGCATAGGCAAACTCAGCCCTCCAGATGTTTTGGGACTACAGCTCCCATCATCCCTAGATAACAGGACCAGTGGTCAGGGATGATGGGAGTTGTAGTCCCAAACCATCTGGACGGCTGAGTTTGCCTATGCCTGACACAGATCCAGGCATTTGTTCAACGTTTTCAGCTTCAAGCCAATTTTATAAAATATTGTACGCTGTTTGCACCGGGCAGCTAAGAAAATAAAGGATTTGTCTCCCTGTTTCTCTTCCCTCCCTCCATTCTGCTCATCAATCTGTCATTTCTGTTCTCATTTTGAAAACATTTGTTTTGTTGCCAGAGTTGAGATAACCGAGTGCCAATAAATAACTTTTTAAGAAATGGCTTTCATTTAAAGCGCATTGGCACAAATGTGGAAGGGATAGATATTTTGCATATAGCAGCTGAGGCAGTTGATGAACTGCATCTATGCAAAGACTAATGAGTTCCATTTTAATGTGGAGGGGCCAAGGAAAATAGGATTCTTATAAATGCCATCAAACACATTTAATATCCTTTTTCTTCAAACGTAGCTCAGCTGGCTTAAGCCCAGAGTCTCTCGACCAGATTTATTATGGATTAGATACATTCCATCTCACAACAGGAATGTGCTTATTTGGGGTGGGGGAATCACAGCACAGAGCAATAAAGGCTTAAGCATTCAGCCACTTGATATATTAACGGGTAGCAGTTATTATAAAAGCCTTCTGTTGTGTGCTCTTAAATTTAAAATTGAGTCTACATGCAGCTTTCTTTTAAAAAGGGCATGTGTACAAATGTAGGCCATTTTCTCTTCTTCTGTAAGCAAACATACAACTTGCTTTCTAGGGTGAGCTGAAAAACACAGTTGTGAACTTCCAACATAATAAAATTTAGCGGACATCAGAACACCAGTGGAGAGCACCTGATGATGATGATGATGAATTAACCTTCATTGTGCTATCTATCTATATCTGGTCACAGTTATTCAGTGTTGCACCTAGCTTTCACCCAGAGAGAAAGAGAGAGAGATTTTAAAATTTGAAATGGTTCATAATATTATTAATGGGCATCGAACTCAGGTCATGGCTTCAGGGTTTTTTAAAAAATGAATTCGCTGTTTTCTACCACTGCACTCATTTTTTTTATGAGTGAATTTTTTTTTTAAGTCTGGTTCATATTGATTCAATATTTACGCTTTGACACTTGCAGGCGAATAGATTTTTTAAAAAATTATGACCTAGCTTACTCTCACTAGTTAAATTCATCTGTCTCATTTCTTCTGTACCAGGAGGTTAAACGAATCTCCACTTAATCTCCGCCAATTCACTTGGTATTGCTACGCCATCACAGTCAGCGGAGACATTTGCTTTTTTGTGGCCTGCATAAGCCTCGGTACTCCTAAGAACCTGCCTTTTGCTTTACTTCCACCTGCCTTATCATATTGATGTGACCTCTTCCCATGGCAGCGAGTTCTGTATACTGAGTGTTATCCAGAAAAATCAGTGGAACCTTAGGGCCAGTTCTCATGTTACCTTTGTGACTTGTTTTGTCTTCGCACATGAGGGCGACTCATATGGCAGTGAACCAGCAACTTGAATTTTGCAAGTGCAGCAAGATTCATGATTCAGAATGGTCAGTGAAATTGCTAGACTTATGGTGTCTAAAAGTATTTTTGCTGGCATCCGTCAGGAGACAGTGGAAGAGCATGCCTTCAGGGGTGAAGTCAAACCGTTGGGGAACTGCAGTGCTTGCTGTGGCTATAGAGACCGATAAGGAAGAGACATGTTTTATTGCAGGTGGGGCAGTTAGATGTGGCATCCAGTTTTGCTGCCACAGGTGCACCATGGTGTTTGTTCTCTCTGTGCTCCTCCCAACAGTCTTTCCTTCTCTGGTCACTGCTGTGGATAAACAACCTGACTTTCTGTCCCCAGGCACTGAGATCATCTGCAAAGGATTCCCATATGGCGGGGTTAATGTTCCCAGCCTGCATGTCACTTTTGCAGACATGTTTGTAACACAGAGTTGGACTGCCAACACTTGAACTACTTGCTACAAACAAGCAAGGACTATTTTGTTAGCTGTGGGCAATCACGCCACCTTTTGCAAAGGAAATGCGCAGGGCACACCAAATTAGATATTTAATGTCTATCAAGGAATAAGTGCAAAAATCATAGCAGAGCAGTTGCAAGTTTGTCAAGGAGTGGGCAGCTCAGAATACCCAAGTTGTTAATTTGCTGTGGTGGTCTGATTTTATGCCCCCCCATGCATTACCGGTAGCACAATGGACAACTTTTAATTGTAAGATTAAAGATGGCTTCTGGGCACAGAAGTTTTCTAGTTCAGCGGTGGTGCTGTAGTTAAGATGCTTGAAGTGCTTTTATGTGGGTGCCCAGAAGACTTTACAATAGATTCCCAGAAACTTGCATTCAGTCTTGCAGGGCATGCATGACTGATGTCAAAGTGTTGCCTTTGAAATGTATTTTGGGGGCTCTTCCAGTATCACAAAGCAAATGAGATACTCACAAGTCCAAGCTGTGCATTAAATCTTGAAATATTTTATTTGGTTAACCCCTCCCAACTGATTGATTTGGGGGGGGGGGCAGTGTGATTATGCCAGATTGAAAGTTTGTTCTCTAATCTTGGCTTAAAAAGTATATCACCTTTAAATAAATTTCCGGACATCTCCTTTCGGTTTGATTTGTGGATGTTCCAGTACAGCAGATACAAAGCCAAACAATATGCATGGTTAAAAACTGTGCCTAGGGCTGCAGCCTTTAAATGAAATTCTAAAATGTGTCCTTTTCCAAACAGGTTGAAGTAATGAAGAGAGCGCTTGAGAGCCTTAACCTGAATATTGTAGAGATGACAGATGAACATGCAACCCTAGATGGAGGAGATGTTTTATTTACAGGTACAGTAAAATAAAATACGAAACTTTGCCACTTAATGTTTCAGCTGCACAGACAGCTTGATGGTAAGGCGCTGATTAAAAAAACCCATCTCCAGTTTCTCCTTACATAACATTTTCATTAGTTAATTTGCTTGTCCAACAGTAACATGAGACTTTGAACACAGGAAATAATTTCCTAATGCAATAAATTTCCTGACATCAGAATAACAAGTGAATTAGGAGATGTAAACTAAGGTTGTTGTTGTTGTTGTTTATTTCATTTCTATCCCACCCTTCCTCCCAAAGGGGCCTCAGATGGCAAAGCAGCAAGACAACACAATTACAAACAAAATAAGAGCATTAATAATATCTAAAAACAATTTAAAAGTGCTATCAACAGGAGTTGCTCATATCACACAGGTGCCCTGAGTTTGTGTGTCTGTGTGTTATCAGTCTGCTTGATTTCATAGGTTGCTTGGAAAAAATAATGTTAGTACAGTCGGACCTCAAAAGCCTTGCGAGACGAACGTTTTGGCTCCCGAACTCTGCAAACAAAAAAGTGATTGTTCCAGTTTGCGAACGTTCTCGGGACCCGAATGTCCGCCGCGACTTCCGATTGGCTGCAGGAGCTTCCTGCAGCCAATCGGAAGCTGCGTCTTGGTTCCTGAACGTTTTGGAAGTCGAACGGACTTCTGGAATGGATTCCATTCGACTTCCGAGGTACGACTGTATTAAGATTGCATCAAAGGTCAATTATCCAGGCCCCACTGCTCCTTCTCATTGCCATTGCTGCTTCTTCACCTGCCTTTTTTGAGCTAGTGAGCAGTGAGATGGTGAACAAAGAAGGAATGGGAACCTCCAGATACCTTGCTCTCTCTCTCTGTTGCCATCTCTGGGAGTTTATGCTGATTGGGCACAGAGGGAGAGTCAAGTGAATGGGCAGCAAAAGTGATGGGGGGGAAAGCTGGCTTCACTCTGAGATGAGTAGCTCATTGAGATGATCATGCCCACACAACCTAGGAGCAGCATGGATTACTGTGCTGATCTCAAAAGGACAGGAGACCAGGCAAGAACAGTAGTACTTTTCAAAGGGTCCAGTGTCTATTTCTATGTATGTATAAGCCTTCTGGCTTTTTAGAGTAGCTATTCTTTTGTCCATCTGAAGGAGGTGGTGATGTTATACTTGTAAATTACTATTTCTAAAAAATTTAAAACTATAATTCAACTTGATGTTGCAAGTTTGTGTGTGTATGTTTTCAAAGGACATTCCTTTGGTCAGTTTACTTATTCAAATGCTGTTAACTTCAACAAGATTGGACAGAAACAGTAGATTATCTTATTGCATATGAACTCAATCATGCCTGTTAATATTTTTCTTTTCTCAGGCAGGGAATTTTTCGTTGGTCTTTCAAAGCGGACCAATCGACGTGGTGCAGAAATTCTGGCAGACACCTTTAAGGTTAGCAGAGTTGCAGATTGACCTTCAGATGAGGGATCCAGTGAGTGGTAACGTTTTGCACACTGTGTAAAAGGAAGGAGCCAAGAAATATGCCAGTACTGAGGCATCTTCTGTGGAGAATTCAAGGCATTAACACAGTGCAAGGACTAAAAACAAATGAGAGAGATTACTACAGCTCTGTGTTATAATAACATATTTATTTTTTGTTGGTCACTTTCATTTGGGGAGGGGGGCAACATTACCTTGAAGTGCCTGAATGATCTTGTACCTTACCTGATTCTGAGGCAGTGAGGCTGGAAAATGGATTGTTCATATTTTCTTACTTCATTTTTACACTATAAATACAATTCTGCTGAGGCACACAGTGTCATTATAGGAAAGAGGACAGAGTGCTTGTCTTAAATTGCTGAGACCTGGGTTCAAAGGTCCACCGCACCATGAAACTCACTGGGTTTTGGTGAGTCATGATGACAAGGCATGGTTTCATAAGAACTTGGAGAAAAGGTGAGAAAAAATATATAATTGAAAAACATGTCTTATGCTGCAATCATATGCACAAGGTACTGGGAGTAAATCCCATTGGATTGTACGGGACTTAAGTCCAAATAAACATGCATAAGATTTGCAGGTTACAGCTCACCTTTCATTTTGATTTAAAAAGTAGTCGGCATTCCCAAAAAGTTGATGTTTCAATATTTCTTCTTTGTCTGAACATCCTTAAAGTATGGATAGAAAATGTTTTGAAGATACATACAAGGGTTGAAGGGAATTTTGTTCAGTCTGCATTTTTAAGCAGACTGACCTAATTTGCACATCCCAGACTAATGCACTAATTAGAACATGATTATACTTCTGATTTCCTCACTGCTCTGAATTTTGCAATCCAGAAACATTCCAAAGTCATTTTTTAAAAATCAACCATATTAGAAATGCATATTTTAAACAAGTATTTTGTATAATATACAGTACACTTATTTTGTGATGATTTACATATTTAAATATGAGTATTGGAATACAAATTCTTGCATGGGTGGTGGTGAAAGTTGTAAATTGCAGATCGATGTGGAAATGGAATGGGAGGAGGTTTAGGACTAAACACATGGAAAAATTAACATGGACTAGGAATAAACTGATCCATCCTATCCCTACACATGAAACAGTTCTATTAGTAGTGCTAAGCAGATCCGACACAGAGCAGGGGTGGAGATACCTGCAACCCCCATGATGTCATTAGATTAACTCCCATCCGCTCTAGCCAGTATGACCAGTGATCATGGTTGATTGGAGCAGCCAATAATAATAATAATAATAATAATAATAATAATAATAATAATAATAATAATAATAATTTATTTATACCCCACCCATCTGGCTGGGTTTCCCTAGCCCCTCTGGGCAGCTTCCAGCAGAATATTAAAATACAATGATTTATCCAGTATTAAAAGCTTCCCTAAACAGGGCTGCCTTCAGATGTCTTCTAAAAGTCCAATAGTTGTTTATTTCTTTGACATCTGATAGGAGGACGTTCCACAGGGCGGGCGCCACTATCTAGCCTAGATGGGAGACTTCCAAGGAGCCATACATCAGATGCTCAAGCTCCTTGGAGGAAGAATGGGTTAAAGTGTAATAAATCAATAATTTCTGAAATCATAATTGAAATATTATTTTGAGCATTATTTCCCATCCAAACCACATTGTAAGAATGGCAATCCGCTGGCTTCAGCATAACCTGCGTCCATGGAAAGTATTCAGGAGAAGGGTGCTTGTTACTAGGAAACAGTTGTGTCCTTTTTATGCTCTTAGCCACTCAACATTTCTTTTTTTAGAGGCTCTTGAAGTCAAACTGTCGATTTTATGGAGACTTCTTTTGCATGTTAATGAAGCATTTTTTTATCTACTTGTTTCCTGAAACAACGATGGCACTGAAGTGCACGGAATGACCCAAAACTGTCCATAGAAAATCGCTGTGGTTCTAAGAGTTAACTCTACATATATCTTCAAGACACGCAAATTCATTAATGCACTGGGGGTGGGGTGGGGAATGCAGTTTATAATTGTGTTAGTTTACGAGATTACCAATCTAACGCATTTCCCTTGCAAATGCCTAATTTCTATACAGGATTATGCCGTTTCTACAGTCCCTGTTTCTGACTCCTTGCATCTGAAGAGTTTCTGCAGTATGGCTGGGCCAAACCTCATTGCTATTGGTTCAAGTGAAGCTGCACAGAAAGCCCTCAAGGTAAAGCATGCTAAAAATAGCCTGTGTTTAAAAAACATTGCTTTTAGACTCAGTGTTTCCTTATAGACTCTGTGTAAGAGGGAATCCAGCCTATACAAGCTGCAAGCATCAACAACCTCAGCAGCTTCAAAATGAAGAACCATTCCAACTGTGATATTAAATACATCTTTGTTATTCACTAAAAAAAAAAGTGCCAGTAACATCAGCTTGCGGGGTTGATAGTTTTGGGGATCACAGCAGATGTGCAGGGGGAAATTAACACTTTCCTCTCCTGCTGTGGTGCTGCAGAGAACCCCCCCCCCCCAAAGCTATCATTTACTTGGAGTAAAATAAGCAGAATGTATGTTGAGAGATGGGGGGATAACGGAAAACTGGGGGGAGCTGAATGAAATGGAGTATCCTGAAATAGGCATTGCCTGCTAACTGGAACACTGGAGAAACCTTCTGCACTGCAGCATTTTATTATTACAGGTCCCACTTGTTCCAGTTACAGGTAGGTAGCTGTGTTGGTCTGTCATAGTCAAAACAAAATGAAAAAATTAAAAAATTCCAAATTCCTTCCAGTAGCACCTTAGAGACCAACTAAGTTTGTTCTTGGTATGAGCTTTCGTGTGCATGCACACTAAGAAGTGTGCATGCACACGAAAGCTCATACCAAGAACAAACTTAGTTGGTCTCTAAGGTGCTACTGGAAGGTCCCTCTTGTGTTAGAGATGTAGCAGAAACCAGAAATATAACTGTTGTTGCTGTGGGAGTTGTAAATGTTATGTTTATCTCTTGGTTTAGGAAATGTGTTAAGTAAGGATGATTTTACCCTCCCCAACCAATAACTACACATTTGTCTGTGTTAACAGGAAGAAACTGTTACCTTAATTAAATTTCTTCAAAATGTCATCAATTTTTATGTACGGAAAGACTTTTTTAAAAACTTTTTTTATTAGCAAAAACATACATACAAAATACACAGAAAAAACAAACAAAAAAGAAAAACATGCATAAAAAAGAAAATCGAAAATGATAAGATAGTCTTACAATGTTTGTACTTAGGTTAATATAGCTCCTGCTTTATATATAGTGAAATTATTTAGAAGTCTAATATTTGTATACTAATATAAAACAAAAGAAAGAAAGGTTAAATCAAATTAACTACTTAAACAATAAAAATACCTATCTATTGATAAGTAATACTTGATATAATTTGAACCCATATTATTGTTTTTTGTACATTATAACATTAATCATTATAACATTCGTTTTGGGTTGAATCCCTTTTCCATTTGTTTTATTGCTGACTTCCTTCTACCTCATTATGGTTTCAATATAAATGTTTCTGTTTTTTACCCTGTCTTTGATTATTAATCCGCATCTTGGAATGAGGAGAAAATATTTTGCTATCTGCAAAATTATTCAAAACACAGCCAAGTCTTGTTGTGGGAACCTTGTTTTATCAAGTAGTTATTAAAACATTCCCATTCTTTTTTAATTTTATCTGTTGATTGATTTCATATTAACTCCATCATTTTCACGAGTTCAAAGTACTCGCGTAATTTTAGTTGCCATTCCTCTCTTGATGGTGTGAGTTCACTCTTCCAGTTTTTGGCTTATTTTAAGCAGTGAATTAATCTGTTAAAGTGCAAAATAGTTAATTGACTCTGGAAACACTGTAGCTGATTGACAGTTCTAGAGCATGCATATTCTCAAATTCATGATTTGACTTCCACTACCCCCATCCACGAGCTTTAATTTCTGTCGGAATACCTCTGTACTAGACAAAAGCCTTTTTAATTAGCACATTAAGCCAGGCAGAGTACCCAAAAGAAGATGGATTAAAGAAAAATTCTGGCTGTGCTTCTCTTTGTTGTTCCTTATCAGGAGTGACACATGAAAGTCATTTCAAAGTCAATGTTCTTCAGTGTAAAAAGTTCATCCCACCCTACTGAAAGAGCAAGTTTACTATGGTACCTGCGTGGCTAGCTTGCTATATTTTAAAGCTGCAAAAACTATATCAAAGCAGAGGAAGATTGGAATTGAGTCGTGCATCAATGTAAGTCAGGAGCCATTTAAACCGCACAGTGAGGTTAACTGGCGGTGTCAGGCTAAAGGAAGGAGATTTTCGAGATAGGCAGGACTCCTATCGAAAGCAGACAATTTCTAGGGCAGGTGCTTAATGGAACTTGGAAGAACAGGAAATCTTCACTGTGCAAGAGTTCAACAATTGGCCTTCTGTGGTCGCTTGGCCTGCTTTGGGATCAGCAGATCTGTTGAGCTGGGGAGATTTGTTTCTGTCTCTTATGCTGTAGTAGAAAAAGTTTTCCTACAGGACTAGCATAGGACTAGGAAGGACTCCAGGGGATAGCAAGAACTATCAGGTGCATCTCCAAGCATGTTTCTTGCTGCCCCATATATTTGATCAGAAACTTCATGAATGATTAAATATAAATAAATTTAAAAGCCTTCACTCTGGGTCGGACTAGCCAACGGAGGCTTCACCTGAAGCACAAATAGCAGAGATTTTCGTTTTGTTTTGTCCAAACCATAGAAGAGAGAATGAGCGTGCCAAAGGTGGTTCAGGCTTCCCTGCAACCACTATTTCACATAACAAAAAACACGCACCTTCATTGCATTCACATAATTAACGTCAGGACAACTGAGACGTCGGTGCTTTTGAGATTTTCCTTCCGATTGTTGTGCTCCTTTAGAACGAAATGTTCCAGGACCAAAAATAAAAACAAAACCCTGGCTTCTCCAGAATCTGTGCACAGTGAGTACTGACTAGGAAGGCCAATGCAAAAAGCGGCTTGGAACCTGTCCTTCTTTGGGAAATGACATTGCCGAAACTTCTGGGTTTAGCTTTCCTGACGACCTGCGAACGCTGCTGTTGTAAAGCAAAAAAATGCAAACTTAAGCTCCCTTTGGGGAGCTCTGAACTCAACTACCCATGAGAGAAGCACATAAGATGAAGATGAAAATATAGCCTAATTACTGCATCCCCTGCCATGATAGGGGGAAAGAATAACAGGAATATCCCAGGGCATGAAGAAACCCAGGCTTAAATTTGCAATCACTCCACAAATTCTGGAAACTAAAAATTACGGAAATATAGCTCCATTAGCATGTGGCACCTGAAGGGACTATCAAGTATATTGTGATGTAAGCTTTCACAGACTAAGAGTCCATTTCATCACTTACATGACATGGGCTTCTTGAAAGGTTTGCAATCATCAGGGTGATGTCACAGCCAGATTCCTGACACTAGATCCCTTTGTAGAATTCCCCCATTGTAGCCTGAGTAGGTTCTGTTTTTCTTTTGCTGCTTTTGATGTACAGCAGAGCAGAAGCTGTACCCAAAGGGCTTGAATAATAGCTCTTTTCAGTGAAATGAAGTTTGGTCCTAAGGATGCAAAGGTTACACTGCAGCTCAGCCTGTAACTGAAATCGGATCTACTACCTAGAGCTCCATCTAGTGACTTCCCAGCAACATCCAGATGATTTCCCCCTCATTTTCTCTGTTTGAAAACAGAAGAGAAAAATGGTTTCTATTAAGATGAGCAGATGCTGCTGTGGGCATCAAACTGAATAAGGCTATTGTGAATGGCTCTTGTTTTGCTTTTTCCTCCTGTTTATAATTGCTGAGGTTCTGTGTAGCTCAGATTGTTTGTATTTGTTTGTTTGAAATGTTTTTACCCCCCAAATTCCTTGATGTGCTGGTTTAACGACATGGGTTGTGATGGTAAGAGAGAAAACTGAAGACTTGAGGAGGTATAGTATAGAACAGGCACCCCCAAACTCGGCTCTCCAGCTGTTTTGGGACTACAACTCCCATCATCCCTAGGTAACAGGACCAGTGGTCAGGGATGATAGGAACTGTAGTCCCAAAACAGCTGGAGGACCGAGTTTGGGGGTGCCTGGTATAGAATCTACTACTTTATTTTGCATAAGGTATAGAAGAGGAATGGGGGACATGTGGACCTGCAGATGTTGCTGGACTCCAGTAAACCTCCACCAGCATAACCAGTGGTCAGGTACGACAGGAGATGTAGTCTAGCAACATCTGAATGGTCGTAGGTTCCCCATTCCTGGTGTAGTAAGACACTCTAAGATTTATTAGGCTGCAATCCTATGGAAAGGTATAAGCATAGGATGGTGCTGCTAGTCTTAGTTTAATATTCATCTTGCTTGATGCAGGTTGTTGGTAGAACTAGTACCGTATATTCCGGCGTATAAGACGACTGGGCGTATAAGACGACCCCCAACTTTACCAGTTAAAATATAGATTTTGGGATATACTTGTCGTATAAGAAATATGACCCGGCGTATAAGACGACCCCCGACTTTTGAGAAGATTTTCCTGGGTTAAAAAGTAATCTTATACGCAGGAATATACAGTAGTTCTTCCTCTTCTGGATGAGATCCAAAACTAAGACCCAAAGTCAAGAGAGAGAAGATACAAACGATAAGGGCTGGCGCTACTATTGGGCAGAGTGAAGCAGCTGCCTCAGGTGGCTGGGGGGCAGGGGGGCCACAATGAAGCACCAGAGGACAGAGCTGTGGATTCCATGTGGCTAGGCTAGCCTCCTGCCCCCAGGTCACCAGTGTTGAAGTAAGATTCAATGATCTGTCCAGCTGGAATGGAGTGGGGTGGAATGCACGGGATAAATAAAATAGGGATGACATGTTGTCTGTTGCCTCAGACAGCAAAATGGCATGGTCTGGCCCCAATAAATATCCATGCCTTCCAACATCTATAGAGTCTTTAATAGGATCAGTAAGTAAAGGTCTTTCGTCCAAGATTTATTCTAGTGGCTAATGCTGGTTGTTATGAAGAAAGAATGAAAAAAATGAGGTAACTTGCACTCCCTTCCTAAATCCTCTTCCAGTAGTGCTTCTGACTTCCATCAGGAACTTTAGCTCTGAGAAGTCTGGAGCATGCTCTGTGTAACTTAGATTTCCACGTCAGCCAATAGATATCTATCTAAGTATTATGCTTTAAATGGCCTCACTATCCTGTGTTTTGTTTCTCGAGTCACTTTTTAGCAGCCCTTAGAGTCCTGCTGAGGCAATACTTGAACGGATGCCTATTTCTGATGTAATTCAGTTAAAGTTTCATTAGCCCTGGGGACGCAGGCTAGACAAAATCACCACTAGGAATTACTGGAAGAACAAAAACCCACTTTATTCCTATTATGCTCTCCTTCTCATCCCTTCCTTCAAATGTAAATCCCAAGATTCTGCTTGTTTACTTAGCTGGCTGGGCAAACATGAATGTCCAGCTACCAGGCTCTGTCTAATCCTCTAGAGCTTGTATCAACTTTACCAGGCAACGTACTTCTGTGCTGCTTGCCGTAGGTGGACAGAGGCTCCGACTTATTCAATATTGAGTCCGGTAACTAAAGAAGCCTCTCTTGTGCTTCAAGCCATCTGTCATTTTCAGGCACTTCAGAGCTTTCCCCTTAGTTCCAAAAGGCTTTTGTATATGACAATCTGTATTCCCATTCAGGCTTAAGTACTATTGCATATGCGTCAGCAAAAAAACAAAAACAAAATAAAACTTTGTGCATATTTTCTGGAATATTATATACTAGTTATTTTCCAGTTCACTAACTGCTGAGTTTACAGAGAAATGGAAGAGGTAACATGCTTTACACTTGAGACTTCTGGCTGGTGCTGATCATCGTGTGCCACTGAATTGTTCTCCTCTTCATTGGGTTGGGTTCTTGGTGCAGATGTATATTGGACAGAACTTGGTGTGTTTGGCAGCTGGGAGAGAGGGAGATGGAGGGAGGGTCTGCAAGGGGCACAGATAGCCACAGGTTTGGTGGAACTGCAGCAGCTTGCAAATTTCTCTAGCATCTAAAACCCTATCTGAGGGTATTAGAATGGCGCAAATAGGTAGAGCTATATAACATTTCCTGGGTAGATTCTGTGAGGACTGTTACACTGAGATCTAAACAGGGATTGACAATAAGAATACTAATTATTATTATTATTATTATTATTATTATTATTATTATTATTATTATTTGTACCTGCCTATCGGACTGAGTTGCCCCAGTCACTCTGGGCAGCTTCCAGCATATACAAAAACATAATAAAACATTAAATATTTAAAAACTTCCCAATACGGGGCTGCCTTCAGATGTCTTCTAAAGGTTATATAGTTACTCATCTCCTTGACATCTGATGGGAGGGTGTTCCACAAGGTGGGCGCCACTACCGAGAAAGCCCTCTGCCTGTAACCTCACTTCTCGCAGGGAGGGAACTGCCAGAAGGCCCTCGGAGCTAGACCTCTGTGTCTGGACTGAATAATGGGGGTGGAGACGCTCCTTCAGGTATACAGGGCTGAAGCCATTTAGGGCTTCAAAGGTCATCACCAACACTTCGAATTGTGCACTGAAATGTTTGGAAATGCTGTTCTAAAAGGCATGTGGTGAAAATGCTGTGTTAATTTTGGAAGTAATGGTAGTTTTCTACTACTTCAGCATAGTGGATGCTGATCATTCTTAATTGCATAGCTGTAGTTGACACATTACTCTCCTAGTGAGACATTTGCCATGGGATATCAAAGTAATTGAAATAACACTAATTAGCTCCAAGTATATCTGTAAAGAGCAAATTAGCACAATTTCTCAAGAGCATTCTGACTGTAGGAGAGAGCACAGCAGCCATTTAAGAATTTTACCACTGGTGCAGAGGGCAACTGAGTAAGAGCCCAACAACCCGAGACACAAAGAGCTGTATCCAATGTTAGGTAAGGTAGTCATGTTCATTAACTTCCGTGGGTCTCCTCTGAGTAGTATTGGGTATAACCACAAAGAGTCAAGGACGGCACAATGTGTCCTTGTCTACATATGTGTATGCAAGACATGCATGCTGATGGAACACACATAGGTATGTTTAACCAAGAGTCACAGTGTACCCTGACTTGAGGTTTGCTTTTCTAAGAAGGGCAATTAGGTGCAAGATAACAAGCCAGAGTTCAGTGCAAGTGTGGGGAACTACTGGCACTCATGCATAATTAGGCTTCCAAGACCAAACTGCACCTTTTCTGAGAACCTGCTAAAACACAACACAGTATCTCATGGGCCTAAATCTTCTGCCCTTCGTGGCCCCACGGATCAGTTCACCTGCTCCACATCTCCTGGGGCTATTGGAGAATTGTCAGCCATTTGTCTTCCACCCCTCGAATTCTCAGGTTTGATCTCCTGGTCTACTACTGTGTTCCTTCAGCTTAAGTTTATTATTCAAATGAAGTTATTCTAGGTCTTTTGTTTAATTCGTTCTCCTGCCAGGTTAACCTTCTCCACTATTTCAGTGGTGTTGCTTTTCATTGAATCCACACGCTCGCTCAGATCGTCTAGCTTGTTGTCTAGCGTTGTCACCCAGCAATCTTTTAAGTTCCTCTTTATTAAACGATGAACGTTGTTGCAATAATTCCCCCTTTGCTGCGTTAGTCAGCATTGCCAACGTTATCGGGGCTTCCTTGGAAGGAGATAAACTCCCTGTTTAGGAAATGTCTTCGGGGGTTCAAACGTACAGAGAATATCATTGCAGAAAATGCAATTACAGATTAAGGAAGGCAGATTTGGAATTCCAAATCAGGAATTTATACCATCATCCTTATTTATTGTCAATTATCGGACATTGGAGACCTCCTGATGGTCTTAATCTCCCGAGCTGGGCAACCCATATATATCACACTTTTGGTTGGGTGGACAGTATTAGGATAAAAATATTTGAAAGTTCCAACAACTCCTGAAACAATTAGGTCAGCTAATGAAGGCTGATGCTGTTTTCAGGGCCTGCAGCATTCCTAGAACCTTCAGCTTTTAAAGTATGCCGAAACCTCACATTATCAGTTCTGCCTTTCCCCACTATTCTACCGCAAGCACAGAGATATTGTTTATTAAGCTGCGGGTCACTTTAGGCAGGCTTTGGGGTCCATTTTTACTGGGTCAGCCGGGTTGCTCCCTCGCTACGCCAACATCTAGCAGGCACCTAAGCGCTGTCCCCTTATACATGTTTTGAAACATTTTTTTTTCAGATTTCTCTCTCTTTTTTGCTGCTGTTGCATAATAAACTGGGCGAATCTGTGATTGCGAAAGAGTTTAGCTAACCACAGAAATGCTGAGAGTACAGCAATTAACCATAGCAAAGAAAAGTCAGCAGAGAAATTAAGCTAGTAAACGAGTGTGTGTTAAACGCTTGGGACTCCTCTAATCATGTACCTCTGGCCACCCGGAGCTTGCCAGCTCTTGTGACTGGGGAAGCTGTCCGCTTGGCTTACGTAAATAGGAACTTGGCTTCCCTTGTTATTGTTATTGTTTGCTTTCCTTTGCTTTTCTGAGGACCAACTTCCCTTCTCTTCCCCTGCTCGTGTTCCAAAAGACAGGATGTTCATTCTCCGAAATTTCTTGAATGCAACAGCAGTTTGAGCCATTTCCTGGACATGTTTTTTGCTTTCTGCAGGAGTTCCTATGCAATAGCTGAAGCTGTGCCACCTTGTTTTAAGGTTATATCAGAAGAGGCAGCAGAGCAGCTCAGGGGCACATGTCAAGAGTAGTGCAAATCTACAGCCTGGTTATCAGTTAGATTCCTAACCGCCTCTGGAAGGCCAAAGTGAAATAATGGTGGGAGTATCCTGTGCTTTTTTTCAGCCGGAACACACCACCAGAGTGCAGTTCCAGCACCTCTCAGGTTGGCGC
Organism: Darevskia mixta; assembly: GCA_034641385.1. Lineage (NCBI taxonomy): Eukaryota > Metazoa > Chordata > Lepidosauria > Squamata > Lacertidae > Darevskia > Darevskia mixta. Next base: position 7,370,352 of record JAWWNH010000029.1, read on the forward strand.
CATTGTGGGTCAGCACCCCATCCCTCCACCCACCCACTTCTTGCCTTTACATACTTCTGAGAAGCCGCAAATGAACATTTCAAGTCAAAATCGAAGCTGGCCAGTGTGTTCTTTAATATCTATTCCTCCACCTAAAGGTAAAGGTAAATGGACCCCTGACCATTAGGTCCAGTCGCGGACGACTCTGGGGTTGCGGCACTCATCTCACTTTATTGGCCGAGGGAACTGGCATACAACTTCCGGGTCATGTGGCCAGCATGACTAAGCTGCTTCTGGCGAACCAGAGCAGCACACGGAAACGCTGTTTACCTTCCCACCAGAGCAGTACCTATTTACTTGCACTTTGACGTGCTCTCGAACTGCTAGGTTGGCAGGAGCAGGGACCGAGCAACGGGAGCTCACCCCGTCGCGAGGATTCCAACCGCCGACCTTCTGATCGGCAAGCCCTAGGCTCTGTGGTTTATCCCACAGCTCCACCCGCGTCCCTATTACTCCACCTAGCTGCTAGCAACTCCTAGCTGTGATTGGTAAAGCTACGGATTTGTATTTCCTTTATTTCAACCCGTCTCCCATGTAGCGGCAGCAGGCTTTAAGCTTTTCAGCCAGGCCTCCACCATTGCCCATGTGCACGTTTGCGCGAGGGCCCTTCCGAGCTGCCCTAGCCATCCGCCTGAATCTCAGAGAACGAATGAGGAGGGAGCACATTTATTCGACCTACACCAGAATCAGGGGCGACCCCCAAACCAGCTAGGGAGACAGCTTGCTGTAGTTTTTAGCACCTCCGCGGACGCTGAACGCAGCTGTTGTCAAACCGGCATCTGTTCAGGGCTGCCCCGAGTCCCCTGGCGACTTGCTGTAACAACTTCATGGTGAGTTCCGGCACCTATTTTCTGGGGGGGGGGGGAAGCAGTGGTGGTGGTGAGGTGCACTAAAGAGAGAGTGCATTGTGCCTGCATGTGTGGTCAGTGTGCATGCTGTATATGTGTTTGTTGTCTGCAACATGCATGGTGCTGGTGTGAGTGTATATTTGCCGTATGTGTGATGAATGCCTATGTGGGTGCGAGTGATGCAAGCCTGCTGGGAAAGGTTAGCCACCCATAATAAGGCTTCCCCATATCTACCACATGTTAAGTTGGCTGTCCTGTATTCACTCTTTCCCTGAACACCATCTGTTTAAAATAAGGTCTCCAGCAGTTGAAAGGAACACCAAACTAAATATGTGACGTCTCATTTAAAAAATAAAAAGTAATAACAGTGATTTGACTGGAATGAGGTTCAAGGCACAATGGAACAATGAGAGCTGGGATGACAGCATGTGAATGAAGAATACTCAGTCTGCTTAGGGTCTTTGCTGGGCACATTTAATTGCATTACTTGTTATCCTAGACTTCAGTTGGCGAAGTATGCCTTGTAAAACACAATTGGAAAAAATGAGATTGGGGGCTTTGGAAATTTATTTGTTTGACATCAGGAAAGCGTGACTCAGGCTTTAGAGAATGCGGACCAAAAATTGCCCTGCACAGGAAGGACAGAATTCCCAGAAAAATTATGCATGAAGGAAATGCCAGGCTGTTAGTGTAGATGGCCATGCAAAGGTTTCTGGGCAGGAATCCAGATTCACACATACTGAATTTGTGACTGTTTTAATCTTTGTCAATAATGAAGTTTCCCCCTATAGTACATCTTAAACACAGCACGCACTGGCGAAATGGATGTTAATTTTTCTATAATACAGACATTTGCAATGAATTAAATACAGTGGTACCTCTAGTTACGAACTTAATTCGTTCCAGAGGTCCGTTCTTAACCTGAAACTGTTCTTAACTAGAGGTGTGCTTTTGCTAATGGGGGCCTCTTGCTGCTGCTGCACTGCCAGCACACGATTTCCGTTCTCATCCTGGGGCAAAGTTCTCAACTCAAGGTAACCCTTCCAGGTTAGCGGAGTTTGTAACCTGAAGCGTTTGTAACCTGAGGCATTTGTAACTCGAGGTACCACTGTATGCTTGTATTATATTCTATTCAGAAGGCCTTTCTGCAGCAAAATCCAATCCATCACTACCATCTTTTAACTGCTAGCTGAAAGAGAGGTTTAGGAAGAGAAGGGCTTCATTTGCTCCAGGAAGACCTTTTATTGCCTTGTGGTGAAAACTGGTTTGCATCTAAATGGTAAATGGAACGGCTTCTTCCCATTAGTAGCCCCAGAATGAAATCCTACTTGTTTTGCAGTTTTAGGGCACCATGGAACAGCATTTTCATCAGATGGTTCTCTCAGTTATCTGCATAAATGTGCAATTTGCTGTGCTATCAATACATTGTAGAAGATGTCTCGTTTGGAGCACTTTGTCAGCAGTACTGATACTGCTGAAATTTGAAAAAATTAAAGGTTCTGAATATGCATTTTCCCAGCTCACAGTTCCCAGATGTATTCCAAGAAGATCTCACTTGTCCTGAAAACCTTTGTCTACATGGAATTTAAATGAAAAATATTATGGGTTTATGTGCCAGGTTTGTGCTTGTGCAGTCTACATTCATTAGGTTAGGCACTCAAAGCCAGCAGCGATGTTGGTACATGTTCAGAAGTTAATTGCTTTGATCCTTATCTTGATGACACTCTGGTTTATAGACTAAAACTTTAAAAAATGGAAATGTAATTTACAGAACAGTACCTTGGCTCCAGTTGTGAGCAGTCAACTGCACCTGGAATTTCCAAGTTTGAAAAATTCATGTATGCCTCAAGAGCATACATGTCCTGCATGCAGCCCAATCTTGGCAAATAATAGATGAGCAAGGGATAGATGCAGGTGGGCTTGTGGGCAGGTGGGCAGTATGGCTGAGGGAAACCTCTTGCCAGAGACCTTGCTGACTTTCCTGTCCTCCACACTTAATGGTGTTGAAGAACATGCATGCATCTTTTAAACTTACTTGTATAAAGGGTCACATGCAAAAAGTATTCTGAGACTATATGAATATAAATATTAATAGCTATTTCACACACACACACACACACACACACACACACACAGCATTCTCCAATAATGCTTTTAATTGCTGGTTTGATTCCCAATCAAGCTGATGGGAGTTGGCTCATTGCTGACTTCAAATGCAGAGCCATCCCTGCACCGCATGGCTATGACTCCTCTTGCATAGACCCATAGGTTGTCACATTAGAGACAAAACACTGCTATTTAGTCATTCTAAAGTATTTTGTCTCTTTCTTCTATTGGCCCTATTTTCATCTAAGGAATGTCGGAGGGTATGGATGGAGAAATAATGTGATATGGTATAAGTCAGATTCCATTGTCCCTATGTGATTCCTCAAATCACAGCTGTGGGCCCATCCTTATAACCCTCTTTTTAAATGTTAGTTACTTAGACCAGTGGTTTTCAACCAATGTGTCGTGGCACCCTGGGGTGCCTTGAATGATGGTCAGGGGTGCCACAGGCAACACTGGCCTCTTTCCTTCCCTCCCTTCTTCTGATGTCCTCTCACATCTCTGCCTCCCAAAGGCTTGCACAGCTGTTTGTTGCAGCAGCCCTGCTACAAGCTCTGCAAGTGAATGGTGCCTCTGGGGCTGGCCAGGTGGTGCTGGTTGCCAGGAGCAGAGGTGGCCTCGGAGTAAGGTTGAAAACCTCTGACTTAGACTATTAAGGTAAATAATAATCTGGTCCGTTTGATATTCTTCCACAGACACTATGTGCACAAACTATGGGATAGTATACAACACAAGAGATTGACTTTGCTGTTTCTATATTTGTGTTTGGTTCACATCTTTGGATTTGTAATCTACTATGTGCTTTCCAAATGCCTTCTGTTATTCCAGAGTTTGGTCTTGGTTTAATTTGCTGTTTCACTTGGGGGTCTTACATCTCTCAGAAAGTATCGCTCAGTATAAGGTTACATATTCCAAGGAGTCGTTGCATACTGTAAACAAAATCAAAAGGTGTTTGGTTTCTGTGCCTTCTGTTTAAATGATTGTTTGCAACTGACTCAAAATACATTCCTGAGAGCTGAGCAACTGCTTCCATAAAAAAGTACAATAGCAGGGATTTATCTCCCTTTTTCCTTCAAGAGTGAGGCACCCAATTTGTGTCAGATCATATCCAATCGTAGTTTATTTTTGCACTGATACCAGGAAAATGATGCTACGATAAATTGTATACCTTAAATGGAACCTAGACAGATTTACTATGAACAGATCTAGCACAAACTAAATTAATTATCAACCAAGGTAATCCAAATATTGTGCAAAGGAACAGTATTTGCGAACAAACTCATCCTCCTGCTACCTGTTTGATCTTGAGATTTATCTATTTATCTATTGGTGCTAAATGCATATAAGAGCATGAATCTGTTGCAAGGATCATCTAGTTCACTGTTCCCTATCCTATAGTGGTCAACCATATACTCCTGCTCCCTCTGTGGCAATCAAAAATATCACTGCTTCTGCCTGCCGTCTGAAGTGAGAAAGGCCAGAATTTCTACCAGCTTAGTTTATCACTTCATTCTGAGTAACTGAAATTGAGGACTGAAACTTCCATAGAGGGCATGTGCTATTGTCAACTGCAATCCTATACACACTTACCTACTGGTAAATCTCACTGAACTCGGCTGGTTTACTTCTGCGGAAACACGTACAGCAGACTTGCCCTGTAAATACCATAGCTCTTTCCTAGAAACTGATGGAAACGCACAAGAGACAGTAGCAGGCTTTACTTTTCAGAGACTTGCTTTAAGAAATCCTTCCGCCATCTTGGAAAGCATGCAGCCCTAAATTGTACAAATGGAATTCATTGTGACTTTGCTTGGTGCTAATACATTTGGCACTTGGAAGTGCTTGGTATGCATTAGAAACCTCTCTGCGACAACAGTACCTTTGTGCAATTATTTCTTGTAACCCCCTCCGCCAGAAGAGCCCGTCCCCCCCCTTACAGCTGATGAAATCTTGCTCTAAAGGTCTCCACCTTAACTTTCCATAACAGACGATGCAGCAGATGAGTGACCACCGCTACGACAAGCTTACAGTTCCTGACGACGCTGCAGCCAACTGTATATATTTAAACATTCCTGGCAAAGGTCACATCTTGTTGCACCGAGCCCCTGAGGAATATCCAGAAAGTGCAAAGGTAAAAAAGCAAATAGAATAAAAGCTCCTGCTTATAAGGTGCCGATCAATGCTAAACTAATAGTGGCTGTGCAAGGGAAGGTGCAGAATGTTACTTTAGCCGTGCCTTCAGATACTAGCCATTTCCATTCCCCCTTGCACCGAAATGCTTCTGTGCATTAAAGACGAAAAAAAGAGTGGAAAGGTGAAAGTTTTATGTGCATGGTGCTAGCAAGGAAAAAATTAAGCAATGGGTCTTGTGCTGTGAATTCCAACAGCTTTTCTTAGCCGCTCCAGGTGATGGCACAAAGGTTGCCATTTTCAAGGATGTACCTGAGTGCAGAGCATTTTTGTCTCATTCATATGTGTTTTCATGACTAAAGCAAAGAAGACCTGGTTACAGTTCCTGGTCCTTAGTTGATCCTTCATAGCTCTTTTAAGTTTTCCATCATCTCTGCTCTGTAAAGGATTCAGAGTGCAGGTTTGGGATACTTGCTGCTGCTGTAGTACTGTTTGGTTGAATCAGTTCTATAAGTGATGCCGGCATATGCTGCGATTTTTAACCACCTGATAGTTGTGCAGGTCTTTCCTTAGTTCGTGCCATTAGCGCACTTGCATTTTTTACTCTGATGAATCATTTCCCTGTATCCCCTTTCCAGTTTTAACAATTCGTTGGACCGAGAGAAGTCTTTAACCAGGCATCCAGAAAGTGCTCCCCCAAAAGGCCTCTTTTTAGCCCTCGTCAGACTGAAATATGTGCTCCCAGTGTGATCTGGGAGCTGTACACTGGTGTGTGTGTGTGTGTGTGTGTGTGTGTGTGTGAGAGAGAGAGAGAGAGAGAGAGAGAGAGAGAGAGAGAGATTTCCAAGTCAGAACAGCGGGGGCGGGGAGGCATAAGTAAATATGGAACCAAAGCACAATTTTAGTAGCGCAACCTCTTACTGAAATACTTAGAAACTGTTTCTGTGAGAGTAAGAAATTCACAAATATAACACCTTTTCCTTCTTGTTTCTTCCCCCCCCAAACAGGTCTTCGAAAAACTGAAGGACCACATGTTGATCCCTATAGCGAACACAGAGCTTGAAAAAATAGATGGGTCGCTCACATGTTGTTCTGTCCTTATTAATAAAACTTCACAATTATAAGCTTACAGACTCCCTCCCTTGTAACTGGCAATAACGTACATGCAAGGCAGACGAATCTGTACCCACTTTTTATTGGTTCCCTTGACAATCTACTGTACCACTGTGCTACTAACCTTTGTTTACAATGGTGCCCTTTCAGGTGGTAATTAAGGTGTGTGTGTGTATATATATATGTATATATATATGCTTTTTTCTGATGTAAAAGGACTCTGCTGCATGTTTGTCTGGACTTAACCGAAGACCATTAAGACGATTAGTGGTTTATATAGTTGGTGTGAAACTGATCTAGAAAGCAGATCATAGGGGGCAGCATCTAACATTACTTTTAACTGACACAAACCTTATGACCCAGGTCTTAAATGCTACTTTATAGAGTGCTCAGGTGCATATTGTGTACATTTCACTCCCAAGGCATGCTTTAGGTGCAGGATTCCAAATGTACGAGGCAAGGCAAGTCCCCTTAATGGCACATGCGGACGGGTGCTAGAGAAAGAATTTTAGAATTTAGCCTCCCTTCACACAAGCCAGCTTTGTAAGGGTGTGTTGTTTCCAGCAGTATGCTGATGGCTGCCTACCTTGTGCCCCAATGTAATACAGGGGTTAGGGGCCAATGGTCCAACTCTTTGCTTCTGCCTGATGTTGACTTCGTCACGGGAATTTCAAATTTGTTCCCATAAGGGCTTTCTTGTCTTCTTTCCCCGTTGATCTGCCTACCTTCCATCCCAGGTATTCATGGCCAAAAAAAATGACCTTTAGAAATAACAAAGCTATGGGTTATCTTCATGTTAGAAAAGAGAAATGGCAGAAGGAAGGGGTTAATTAACTCCTGTCCAATTCTTAAAACTAAATATTGGTCTTCAAGCATCTTTTCTACCTTCTGGAGGAAAGTTATGGTACTGTATATTTTCTCCCGTGGGTAAGAAAGCAGTTTGAGGAGGATTTTTTTTTGGGGGGGGGGAATGGTTAGATATGAAAGGCTTTAGCAACCTCTCCCCTGCTTATTCCTCCACTTGGTCTTGAAGATATCCACAGCTGTTTTTCTTTACAAAAGGACTGCATGTAACTTCTGCCATGTAACTTCTGTAACCTCAGGCTTGAGCGATAGCTGGGACATAAAGGGCTCGGAGTAATACCAGTGCCTTTAACTGGGGATGCATTAAGATGGATTTCACACCCTCAGATCAGACTGTTACACTTTGGTGGCCTCTAGTCATTTCCCCTTGAATTTTGGGATGCTTGCTCATTAAAGCAAGATCTTTGTGCCTGTGTTAGGTGGGTTGCTTTTGTGCTTTGCTGAAGGCATCTGTTGGGATTGAAATTTACATAGCGTGCCATCACGCATGAGGCTTATATTAGTTCTTGCTTCAATCCATTTTTAATGTAAATGTGAAATCTACATTGGCCGCAATACTCAGGTTGCAAAGGCCTCTAATGAACATCTATAGTTGACATTGGTTCTGACGTCTGTGCTCATTAAGAGTAATGCAGAAATCAGCCTCGGTTTTATTCATCCCTGACTTTTTTCCTTTTTTTCTGTGTCTCTCTCGTTTTTTCTTCTCCTTCTCCCTCCCCTTCTACCTTTGCCTTCTGTTTCTCTCCTCTCTTCCAGAAATCCCTATTTATAGGGAACTTAAAAAAAAGAAATTTGATAGCATCATGAGCCTGGGATTCTGCGTAGTTCTTTTTAGAGTACCAGCTGCAGTGTGAAATGTACTGTGTTTTATTATTCCACAGTATTGTGTTGCTGCTCATGCCATGGAAGTGCATTAGAAGAGAATCGTGAGCAGAATCTATTGCAAATGGCGGGTGGCACCTAGGGAAAATGTGTTACTGCAGAGGAGGATTCTCGGGGGGTGGGGATTTCATTCTGATAGTCTTGAATTTCAGCAAGGCTTAAACCACTTGTAAGTTTATCCTAGTGTATCCTAGAAGCTGAGACAATGGTCTCTTTGTTTATCCACTGGATAGGCAGATAGCTCATAAATAAATCTTATATCAATCTTGTTCTAAGAATAATCCATGTGTTTATGTGAATCTCAAACTTAAAAGTTCTGACACCCATACAGTCGGCCTTAACAAATGATGTTAACAAATTTCTTCTTCATCTCACCTTCACCTATTTTGCTTTACTTTTCATGGAATGTTTTTGTGGTTTTTTTTTGAATTTTCGTTTGATCAGAATTCTTCTGAGAGCCAACAGTGAACTTCCTGGGAAGTTTCGGTAGTGAGAAAGAGATTGCGGGAGTTCTAGCTGCAGAAGTTTTGCTTTGGTTTTTTACTGTGGTGTATTCCTTCGAATAAGGAAGAGAGTTGTCTTCCAACAGGCTGCCATGACTACTCTGTCTAAGCATTCAGGTTGTTGTGCTCAGAACAATGAATATCTTGGATGATTTTTCTAACTTTTAATTGTGTGACTGTTTACTATGGAATTCAGCTGAAAGAAATATTTCTTATGGTAAATTCTGCAACACACTTAAGGCCTTAGTCATATATTTTTTCACCACACACACAAAGAATATAGACAATTGCATTCTCTTGAAAGCTGTTATGTCATTTCAAAGAATGGAGATACTATCTAGCTCAAGTAGCAGTAGGAACTCTCCAAGGGCTGACATACGGTCTGAGTATTTTATCAACTTCCTGGTTAAGGCCACTATTCTCCAATGCTAATTCTGTCTAGTTGCTGAGGTGTCATAGGAGGAAGGAAGATCAGGTAGCCAAGTAATAAGGAAAGAATCTCTGAAACTATTTAACCATGTAGGGAATCCAAGAAATGTCAACTGGAAAATGCTACCAATACCATCCTGTTGCCTTTTAGAAGGATTAAGTATACTTAAAAACTCTCTGGTTCATGATTCTTTTGCCCTTTCATTTCTCCCTTTTGATGAGAGATTATACTGCATATTATTCACTTGTCAGGTATTGCTCATGTTCCATCAAGCCAGAAGCCTTAGAATGAGTTTACATGAAATCTGTGAAGTGAAATAAACATTCATGAAAAAGGCAGTGCTGATTCATATGGGAAGGGTTTTATGTGGCAAAGGGAATTAATATGAAAGCAATGCATTTCTTTCACCATTTGGAATTCAGTTTATAAGAGAGAGAGAAAATAGTGGAAGAATTGCAGTGATTTTTGTGACAATATATCCCTAACCCTAACCCTAACCCTGTAAGGAAAAATGAAATAAAAACAGCTGCAGAAACCCACTCTTCAAGAAGTCATCATCTCTCCAGCTGAAGGAAGAAAGAGGAAGAGGTATGAAGTCATCTTCCCCAAACACAAGCCCCACAGCCCAAAGGATGAGAGTTCTGCTCTGTTATGTTTCAGTGGACGTCATGTCAATCAGTCAATCAATCAGTCAATCTCCTTTACCGGCATGCAGGGACCCCTTGCCATGGAAGTAAAATCTGCAAATTCCGGTGAAAGGGTCTTCATCCTTGATGCTTTCTTTTGTCTCTGCATTCCAACTTCAGAGCTGTGTTGTCAGTACGCCAAACATATATCTTTCTAATTGAAGACTTGTAGATTATGTTTCTCATCTGCTTTTTGTGTAGAAATTTGTGTGATGGGTTGCCTCTACTGAGCTTTTGATAGTTCATTGAAGGCTTTTTGCGCACGTAGTTTAATTAATTTTATTTATGGATAAATCCATATGTTGCTCTCCAAAACCAGTTTCTGTATTGTTTCCGAAACAAACAAAAATGGATTGCTATGCCTGATTATGCAACAGTTCTAGGATTGCCAGCTTTCCTGATTTTTATCATTATGGTCCAGGAAATTACTATCATGCCCGGTATCAAGAAACATCCCTCCACAATGGGGGGGATTTTCAGAATTTAAAGGGTGTTAATGTAGATTGAGGGAGACTCTTTTAGATCTTTATATGTGTGCATACTTTGTATTCTTCAAGTGGGTACATTTCCCTTCTCGTTATTGTGTGCCACATGGAAGCATACGTAAACACATGGAAATCTATGCTCCAGAATCAATGTTTACAGTTCAACCTTATAGCATAGCAAATTCCTTTCTGAGGCTGGAACTAGACTCTACAGCTAATGCAGAGCTATTGCCAAAGCCAATTCTCCCCTTCAATATCCAGAGGTTTGTAACATAATCGCAGTGAGTATCCTTATATGTTATGGGTGGGGTTGGGGAAAAGAAAAAAGGGCACGGAGCTGTTGCTTTCAGCTACTGCCCGCATCTACCTAATTTTGGCCTGAAGCACTGAAACCTTGTCTAAATAATTATTTAAGCCTATGTTTGGAAGTTTGCCAGTTGTACAATCAGTAGACTCAAATGGTAAGACCTTTCTTACACACCACCGCTTCAAACTTTGTTATTGAATATTCCATTATAGAAAATAACCATGTATTTAGAAAACTGCTATTTCCATTGAGAGAAGTTCAGCCTGGCCTCCTCTCAGTTCTTGATATGCTATAAAATTCTTCAACATGTGGGGGGGGGGGGTTTAAAAAAAATTCAACACCCTTTCCCTGAAGTGTAGTCTAGATTGGTAAGAGTCCATTTGCCACCTGTTGATTCATCTGGTAAGGTAAAAGTAGAGGACCCGTGGACAGTTAAGTCAGTCAAATTCGACTATGGGGTATGGTGCTCATCTCCGCTTTCAGGCTGAGGGAGCCGCCATCTGTCTACAGACAGCTTTTTCGGGTCATGTAGCCAGCATGACTAAACCACTTCTGGCGCAGCGGGACACTGTGACAGAAGCCAGAGCTCATGGAAACGCCGTATCTCCTCGCCGCAGCGGTACCTAGTTATCTACTCACGCTGGTATGCGTTCAAACTACTAGGTTGGCAGGAGCTGGGACAAAGCGACATAAACTGGCCCTTAACTTCTGATAAAATCTAAAATGACCTCCCTTGCACTACCCAATTCAATGTTTGGAACTGCTTAAATGAAAAGATGGCAAGCCTAGCACTGTTGTATTCTGCAACTTATTTTCTCCCACTGTTTCCTCTGTCTTCCATGACCTGCCTAGAACTTTACACTCCCCCCCCAAAAAAAAACACTTTGGTGGTTACAAAATTGGAAGCCCCAGATAAGCTCTCCCATTTCATTTCTTTTTATCCTTGTGTTGTTTAGTTTATTTTGGGGCTGAAGAAAGTGATGCAACTTGTGGGTTTCCTTGTTGGACAAAATGTGATTGGTGTCATCTAAGGTTCCCCGCCATATGCCAACAAGAAGTTTGTATACATGATGTACCTTACATTGCTACACTTGGCATTTTTCCACTCCCACCCACACCACAAAGTATACACTCACTTGAAATATTTCACAGATATGCCCTGTTTTAGAAGTATACTGTGGCATTTTTTGTTAAGGACAGGCGGAACACAACAGTTCCATAAGATGGGATCATAGCTCAGGCAGAACATCATGTTCAGCTTAGTGAAGAACTGTCAAAATCTCCCCCTCCCTGTCTTCTCCCTCACTGAAAGCAAACTCTGGTACAACTTCGGCACTTATTTAAATATAGGCAGGGCAGAATCCATTTGAGTAATAATCAAATGTTTCTCAGGAGTTGGTACATATCCATACAAAAGAGAGACTGTGTTGTTGTTTTTTGAAGAGCATTTTTTCATCTGTTAGAAGCTGTGAGCAAAATATCAGGGACCTTACTTGAACTCCCAGAAAGCTTGACACTGGATGCTTGATGGTGTAGCTTGTATGAGATCTACTATGAATCAAGTGCATTGTGTTGCTTTACTATGCACAGATATGACTACTACTAAATTACCACAGTATTTTAGACTCTGTTACCTTTGAGGGACCTTTCTTACAATCCAGTATATTGTTGCCCACTTTTTTGTGCCAAACATCCACGCATTCCATAGTCTGTTAACACTGGAAAAAGTTGATCCAGATTTTCCATTTTGTTTCGTCTTCTGCAGTTTCAGTACTTCATGTACACACATATCACTATGGAATAAAGTGTCAGTTGTACCTGGACTATGTGTGTTTTGTTCCAGTAGACTTGAATTTTCTGCTTAGTTTGGGTATACACAAAAGTTTGCATTATTTTGCCAGCCATGCAGCCTAATTAGAGAAGTGGAGTTTAATAACAGACATTGCTTTTTAACATAGGGTTGGAACTACTACTGCTACTACTACTACTACTACTAATAATAATAATAATAATTCAATTTATATGCCACCTCTTATCAGAAGATCCCAAGGCAATGGGGATTAAAAACACATAACAGAACATCAATGATATAAACATATTTGAAACATTAAAAAAACAAAACATACTGACTTAGGTCACAGTGAAATCAATGTGAATTTTTTTTGTCATGACTGAAGTCTCATTAATTTTAATGGCAACTAGCAGTGCAGTTCTGTATATGTCTACTCTATGAGAGACCCAAATAATTTGGCTGCCTGAGGCAAAGGACAAGATTCCACCCCAATTCTATATTCAGAAGCTGACTAGAATGGCCATGGAAACTTGTTTCAATAAATAATGCACCTGAAGGCAATGGGCTACTTATGGGGGCGCAGGACAGGCCATATGGCATACAAAGCTCTGTCCTGGGTATGACCCAGGAGGTTCATCCCTGCCCCCCCCTCCCCGGCAGCACTAGTTGCCTGACACAGTTGCCTCACTCTCCCAACGGTAGGGCTGGCTCTGTTATATACAAAACCGAGTCTGTTTCAGCTCAGTGGCACCTAGTCAAAAATTAAGTTTGTACAGGATTGCTGGGCAGAGCAATCCTAACCCTGCATGGAGCAGGGGTGGGAGGGGTGATCAGAGTGGCAGAACCACCATTGCATCAGAAGTCTCTCAAGGCAGAATGGGGTGGTGGTATTTCTTGGTTTGTTGTTGTTTTCCTGCACCAGCTCCAGGCTGACACAACATATTGCCCCCCTCACCTGGCAATGGGGCCAACATAGGATCCAGCTTAGCTTTGTTTGGACCAACTCCACCTTGGCTCCTACACCATTGGTAGCCTCCAAACTATTTGGAAAGAGGTCAGAGTCCTCATGAATCGGTGGCAATCTGCTCCACCAGTGGAGAGAGGACTGCACTCCATCCTAAACTCCCCCCCCCCCTCGCCGCCATCAGCTTTGATGGGTTAGGATGGTTCCCTAAGTCTAACAAACAATTGACCCAACCCATAGTTCATAAAAGCAAAATACCCCAACTATTATATTGGTAATGCTATTTAGATAATTTGAGTACTTAACATTTATATAGCAATGTCCACACTACTTTAATAAACCATTATTGCAGTCCTTAACAACCATCCTGTAAGATGGGTCTGTGTTATTATCCCCTTATTGTAGCTGAGGGTGCATGTAGGGATGTTTGATAACTTTGATTTATTTCAGATTCTGATTATGAACTGACTTGATCAGTGCCTCCCAGACTTGTACCTGTACAGAAGAGAACATAGCACCCAGAGTGGCTGGGGTATTATTATTATTACTATTATTATTATTATTATTATTATTATTATTATTATTATTATTAATTACCTTTGGTTTTCACATGCTCTGAATTATGCAACACGGTGCTTAATTTAAAACAACAAAGCAAAATGCAGTTTAAAATCATATTTTGATATAAAATAGTACATAAATGTGAATGCTGTTGTTTTCAATAAAGAAAAAACACAGGTCAGTATGGAAAATGCAAAGCAGAAATAATTGGCCACCGTATCTTCTTTGGTGTGCTCAGATGGAGATAATTTGCAAGATCATGATGAGCACCCCACCCCCAGATCCTGCATCTCTCCCGTTTCCACTTATTATAACACTTACTTCACCACTAATCACTGGTGTGTCATTTGTAAGTACTTGAACCTAACTGCAGCTCTCGTGAAGCAGAGACTCGAGAAGGAGAGAGAAACTTACATGAAGAGGTGCCCTAAAGTCGCAATGTTTCATCAGCATCAGCTTCCCTGTGGCTTGATTTCATGTGGTATCTTTTGAACTGAGACAGCATCTTGTGCTAAGCCGGGAGAACTTTGCAGCTCAGCTCTACAAATATTTACTTGGAGGTAAACCTCACTGTGATCGATGGAACTTATTCTGTGTGTAGGATTGCTTCTTTAAAGAGAAAGGATAATGCCCTTACATTTTTTTTAAATAGCAAAAGCATTTAGATTACAGAAAGAATAATTATATTAATGTTCTACATATATTGCTTATATTTTTATACCTGCATTTGATTATTACATAATATAATAAGATTAAAATGTGTGTGTGTGTGTGTGTGTCTAAAAAAGAACATCATATAGAGCAGTGTTCCCCAACCTTGGGCCTCCAGATGTTTTTGGACTACAACTCCCATCATCCCTCGCTAGCAAGACCAGTGGTCAGGGATGATGGGAATTGTAGTCCGAAAACAGCTGGAGGCCCAAGGTTGGGGAACACTGATATAGAGGATATATTTAGAGAGAAGAGTTTTTCACAGCAGTGTAGTACCATCTAGTGACAGCTGGAGGCTGGTATGACTATTAACATGCAACATTAAAGTCTACATTGCATGTAACATTTACCATACTGTATAAATCACATTACATTAATACAATATATAAATTTGTATTTATTTTTTGGGTGTGTGTGTGAGAGAGAGAGAGAAAGAGAGAATCTATCCATCCATCTATATATACACACAGACACACACATACACAAATAGTTGATATATTACAGCAAAGGTTGCATTAGCCAAGGCATCCCCAAGCTCGGCCCTCCAGATGTTTTGGGACTACAACTCCCATCATCCCGAGCTAACAGTGGTCAGGGATGATGGGAATTGTAGTCCCAAAACATCTGGAGGGCCAAGTTTGGGGGTGCCTGCATTTACCAGTTGCTGGAAACTGCAGGAGGGCAGAGTACTCTTGTGCTTGCGTCCTGCTTGTGGGTTTCTCACAAGCATCTAGTTGGCCTTTGTGAGAACAGGATGCTGGACTAGCTGGGCCACGGGCCTGATCCAGCAGGCTATTCTCATGTCTGCTTCATTCATATTTAGATTTATTAATTAATTAATCACTTCAGCTTCATGGCTGAATGGTTGTTTTTTTAATCCTGTCTGCCAACCTTAATGCTAACCCAGAGCTTTCCAAACTGTGTGTCGCGACACATTAGTGTGTTGGCTGCAATGTGTAGGTGTGTTGCGTGAACGCTTCTCTTGGGGCTGAAAAGGGGCTAGTTTAACCTCCGGTTTGCTAGTAAAACTGAATTACTGCGTCGTGAAATGATGCATGTCTAAAAAATGTGTCACCGACATGAAAAGTTGGGAAAGCTCTGTTCCACCACTATACCATGGATTGACCATATAAGTGTGATTTTAGCTAATTTGGCACAGTTTTATGAATACGTAAGGCACAAACAGGTGTGACACACAAGGCCCATGATCAGAATCTCCCACATTTTAAAAAAGTTACATAGTAGCTGGGTGTGTGTGTGTTGGATTGGGACTGCAGTACTGAAGCTAATATTGCACAGGTGCAATGTTTTTGCCCTCTGCAACTAAAAACACTTGGAGATTGGTGCTTTCAGTTGGGGACTGGTATATTACTGTGTTCCCTTGCCATCCAATATGCAGGGGGTTTTGCTCAATTTCAGAATGGTATTTCAAGGAGGGAACAAAATTGTATCCCAGCTGACCAGAGATCCTGGCCTACCTTCTGCTGTAATACATGGGTTTGGCTTTCCTGGTTAACATATCTGGAGAGGCGTGCTCTGCAAACATTTTTCTGCATGGCATCTGCTCTCTGCCACAATGTGGTCTGATCGATGAGATTGATCTAGGCAAGCTCAACCTGTGGGGTATCATTCTTCCACTGATAAGAACATATGAAGCAGTCTTATGCCAAGGGGGCTTCTGCTGGGTTCTCCATAACATTGTAAAGAAGTAGGTAAAAGGTGAGAGGTAAAAAAATTGCAACATTACTTTCTGCAAATTCCCATCTTGGCCCGTGGAAAAGCATAAGCCTGAAGCCTTGCGGAAAGATGAGTTTTGCATTAGGGAGTAAATCAAAAACAGAAGGTCCATTTCATGATGCAGAGCCGAGTTAAATGTGGAAGGAAACAGACAACAGCCATGGCAAAAGCAGGGATGAATGCTGTTGCCACATTTCCAAGAAAACATCTCTGGCAGAACAGTAAAAGGTCATAAATGGTACATGCATTTAGGAAGACATTTGCATGCATGATGTGAATTTTTCCTTAAAAGCCTGCCGACTATTTAAAGGTGACCTTTGATGATTGCGAGGCCGACAGAAGTTCAGATTGTCAAGGCTTAATCGTGCGACTGCAAGAGAACGGGGTGATAATAAAACCACTACCTGCACAGCAGAGAGAGCTGGGAAGAGGGCTAAAGAGTCAAGAGCTATGAATATCACATGTAGATGACCTGGATACAGCAATCATTCTGAGCGATCTCCTTTCAGAGCTCCTTCAGAAGGAAGAGAGAGAAATCTTCCTCTTCCTGATAAGGAAAACTGATTTCATCAACTGACAGCTTACACGGAGAGAGAGTTCCTGATATATGGTATGAAAGGAGGGGGCAGGGGGAGGCTGTGTGTTACAAGACTGAACGTGGTTCCTGGTTGCTAGTTCCCTACTCAACACAAAGGTACACAAGCAGCTTCAACAAGTACCGGTATGCACACAATTGCACCAAATCATGAGCACAATGACTTGAGAGGATATCTCTTTCAGCATTGTCTCCTACCCCAAGCCTTGTTTTTGTGCCATGGATTCATAGAATTGTAGAGTTGGAAAGGACACTAGGGTCATCTAGCCCAACCTCCTGAAATGCAGGAATCTTTTGCCCACCATGGGACTTGAACCCATGATGTCCACGAGTTCTCATGCTAGGAGAGAGGAAGAAAAACTTCTCTATCCACTTTCTCCATGCATACACTTCTATCACGTTGCCTCTTTCTCTACAATGTAGGTGGAAATATCAATCTAGTAGCTATAAATTATAACGATTTAAAGTAATGCGGGAAATGATTGGGGGGGGGGGAGTTGTGTTGGGGTGAAAGTGTTAAACAGCAGAGACCTCTAGTGGGCACTCAATAATTAGCACTGCCTCAAATTTGCTTCAGCATTGTATCTCCCATAGTTTAGTATAACGGTCAGTACCGTATTTTGAAGTTTGGCCAAACTGCGAGAGGCAGTGAAGGATAGGCGTGCCTGGCGTGCTCTGGTCCATGGGGTCACGAAGAGTCGGACATGACTGAACGACTGAACAACAACAAAATTTTGAAGGAAGGTTGACATTATCCAAAACAAGTTTTACTTTTGTGGAAACAACAATCTCCACCATCTACTAAAAAAAATGGTCTGAACACTGTTTACAGATTAAGTCTAACACACACTTTCTTGTGTCTGATAGCATTATGGCTATAATATAATAATATGACAATATTATATTATTACTGCTAGCCTCAGACTATAGTGAAGAAGGTATTATTACCAGTGCAATCCTACTCACATGTCTACTCAAAAGTAAGTCTAATTGACTTAAATAGATACAGGATTAAGGCCTGACAAGTAGGCATACAAAGGGAAATCCCACAATAGTTTCCTCGGGTAATTCTGTGTTTCCCATATCTGTTAACATTAGCTAGCTAAAATGAACATCTATTTAAAGGGTCTTTTCACAAGTGATTACTTTGATAGAATGATAGAATGTGACTGTAAAAAAGGGGAGGAAAGAAAGAAGAAACTAAAAAACACGTCCCTTCAGGGCCAGGCTAGATCAACCATAAGAGGCAGATAGTGTGATGGTGTCACAAAAGGTTAGCTATTTAATTCATTATTTAATTTATTGTTGTATATTTGCTGCCAGAGGGATGAGAGTTGTCTGTGAGATTTGCTGTCTCAGGTGGAATGAAGTACGTACAGTACAATTCTTACAGATTATTTTTACAAGGGATCCTATTAAAATTACCTTCAAATTATAGTTCATGCTTGTACCTGTGGACTGCACCAAAAAAACAAAATAAAATGCAGACCCAGTGATTCACTGCACCCAAAATCATGAATCTAAGACACGCATCCCAAAGAATTTGCATGATTTTATACAGATTCCCAGCAAAACCACTATAAAATTAGAGATAGTTTCCATATCCATAGACTAGACTGGGAAAATCACAGGTGTGGCACAGGTTCCTGGCACCGTCATGGTGCAAAAACATGATTACAGGGTGTGGATCCTCATGGAATACTTGGGATTTTCTCCTGGCATCTCCCCAAACCAGAGTGAAGAAAAAGGTTACACCCGTGTCCTCAGACTGTACAATAAAAATAACTATGGCACCAGTATGGAGCTTAAGCACAGATCCTCACGCATCCTCTGAATTTTTATATGTGATTCCAGCAAACCACCATCAAATCATAGAGCACATCTGCGTCCATGTATATTATGCGGTTTGATGCAGAGGGTGTGTGTGTCAAACACAAATTCTTAGGGATTTGTGCCTTGGGTTCACGTTTTTGTGCCATGAAGCAGCAGATCCATGATTGTACTGTGCAAGTCTATGGACGTAGATATAAACTGATGGCGAATAAATGAACGAATGATATAATAATAATAATAATAATAATAATAATAATAATAATAATAATAATAATTTATTATTATTTTTACCCCGCCCATCTGGCCGAGTTTCCTCAGCCACTCTGGGCAGTTTCCAGTCAAATGTTAAAACAATACAGCATTAAATATTAAAAACTTCCCTAAACAGGGCTGCCTTCAGATGTCTTTTAAAAATAGGATAGCTGCTTATTTCCTTGACATCTGCTGGAAGGGCGTTCCACAGGGAGGGCGCCACTACCGAGAAGGCCCTCTGTCTGGTTCCCTGTAACCTCACTTCTCGCAATGAGGGAACCGCCAGAAGGCCCTCGGCACTGGATATATCTTTTTTATATTTTTTAGTTAACAATGGTTAACCGCAACCTTATATGCCTCGAGCTATGTGTGTTCTATCTCTATTTGTTTTGCTTTTGTGAGCCACCTTGAATCCTGGTTCTGACGGGGGGGGGGGGATTGTGTACACTTGAAAACGTTGGCAGCATTAAAATAAATTCAACAGTGTAGGCTAAATAAGTTTTGATGGATGTAATAATGGAATACTGAATGGTTTAGTTTATGTAAAATATGCAGGGATTTATGATATGCAAAATGAACCATGGAAAGAGAAGGGAAGTCACTGATATTTTAAGGATGTTTTAAATGAGTATTCTAAATTGTAAAACAGAAAATTTAATAAAAATCATATATTAAAAGAATCCTGGTTCTGTGAGAAAGGCGAGATATAGATGAATATAGAAAGAATAACAACAATAACGCAGCCAAAATAAGCACAAAAAGACCAAGCAGAAATGATTAGCAATAGTTAAAGAGCGCGGCCACGATTTGTTAGGACGCGGAACTTCAGCTAATTATTTTTTATTGATTGACTTGATTTGGTGGGGGGGGGGCAGTTGCCTAGATAGGTAAGAACTCAGTCGGTAGAACGAGTTGCCTCTTTCATCTCAGCGCTATGCGTTCGAGCCCCACGTCGGGCAAAAAGATTCCTGCGTTTGCAGGGGGGTTGGACTTAAGATGGCCCCTGGCGGTCCTTCCGAATGGTATGATCCTGCGATTTGGCAAGAAGGCAGCAGCGTCCGGAAGAGCGCGCGCCTGCGCCAACGGTAACCCTTGTGCGCCGTCTCTCGCCACGGCCGGCGGAGAGTGGGCGTGGCCTCGAGAGAGGTGGGCGGGGCTTCTCCCCACCCCGGCGCCGGAACCTTCGGCATCTCCCCGGGGGAGTCGGGCTTGAAGGGCCGCTGAGGAAGAGGGGGGAAGCGGCTCCCTTCTCTTTCCCTCCTTCCTTCCTTCCTTCCTTCCTTCCTTCCTTCCCTCCCTCCCTCCCTTTCTCCCCTTCCCTCTCTCGCCCTCCCACCGTCGCCCTCCGAAGCCGTTTCCGCCATGGCAGACTCTGGGCTCCCGGCTGCCGGGCGGCCGCTCACCGACGACGAAATGGCGGAGGTGAAGAAGGAAGTAAGGCCGCGCGAGAACGCAAGAGAGGAGCCTCTGCCCCTCCAGACACGCGGGGCGGGAGGGAAAGCGGGGGTATTCGTATCGTGTGAATGGAAAAGCGTGTCGCGGGAAATGGGGAGAGCGGTGGGGGAGGGGTAAAGCTTTTGGGGAGGGGTCGTGTGGCGGGGTGCTTGTTTATAAGGCAATGAATGCCGAGGCTGCCGTGTTCTCTCTCTCTCTTTTTTAAAGCAAAAAGCGCTTGTTTCTTTATGGATCCTCTGTGCCAAGACACTCTCCCGCCTTTTTTGTTTCTCTCCTGGAAAAGGGGAGATGCTGCCAGGTGCGCCTTTTCCTGCCTCTGTAGGATGGGCGTAGTAGCTGCTGCTCCCCCCGCCACCAGATCAATAAAAATAAATAAAAATACTTAACTCATGGAGGGCCTGCCCCACCCCCACTAACCAAAGTCTGCCCCCCACTACTCCCAAC
The DNA here is from genome assembly GCA_034641385.1 of Darevskia mixta. Lineage (NCBI taxonomy): Eukaryota > Metazoa > Chordata > Lepidosauria > Squamata > Lacertidae > Darevskia > Darevskia mixta. The sequence goes on from JAWWNH010000029.1 coordinate 7,391,089, forward strand.
AAAAAACCCATGCTCTGTAGCAAGAGGGTGAGGAGGAAATTCACACCTGCGGGTGCCTTGGATAAGATCCTAGCTCTGGCCTGTAAGATGGATATTGCCCTGGGGTAATGTTGTGAAGATCATATGCCCTTTTAAAATGTGGGTTTTTTTGGGTGGGGTAGTTATTGGGTTGTTTTTATTTTGAGTGTATTTTGCTGTTTTTTACAGTATTTTGGATTTTATTCTGTGACCCACCTGCCCCTGAGACCTCTGGGTATAGGGTGGTATATAAATTCAATTACTACTACTACTACTACTACTACTACTACTAATAATAATAATAATGGAGGTTCCTGTACTCCTTTCACCACTGCCACCCCTTCTACTCTTTTCCCCAGTGCACCACCCACCGAGGGGTGCCGACTTGAATAAAATATTGGGGGGGGGGAGCAAGGTAAGCATGATGCGGTGCGCGCACACTGCTTGAATGGCCATGTCCATCAACTTTGGGGGAGGGCTGGCCCCCCAAATATTTTATTGGGGGAGGGGCGAAGAGACCCCAGCCCCTAGGAATTGGCTGCTTCTGTGCACCCACCCCACTGCTCAACCTGCATCGGAAGGACTGTATTAGAATGTAAAATATACTGTACCTAGGTGAGAGCTGTGAGTAATGACAATCACATTACCTAACAGTGAGGCATGTTCTCACAGGAACATCACTGTTGGGGGGCAGGGAAGGTTCTCTGAATTGCATAAAAGTCTCTGGGTGAGTGCCCTTTCGTGTCCTAGAAGAACGTTAAAAAGGAGGAAGGAAGGGCCACTAAATCGCATGCATTCTGCCCCCGTTTGTAAATTTCTACGTAGGAGTTTCTCTTGGAGTGTTTATAGGAATTCCCCTCTTTTGTTTCTGAGCTTGACACATGTATGAGTCAATAAAAGTAGCTCTTGCTAGTTCTATTTTTTCCTGCTATGAAGTCCACATACTGTGTATGGAATATACGATGTTTGTTCAGAACCATAAATCTCTCTCAGTACGTTACTACTTTATGCTGGGCCAGAGGGTAATAACAGTTTATGTTCACAGCAGTAGTGTAATGACAAATTTAGGAAGTGCAGGTCCCTTCATGATGTTGCAGCAATATTAGATTGCACCATAATATTATACGTAATTATATAGTAATAATTTGGGATGCATTGCAATCATCAGTGCAGATCTCCATGTGTTGCCTTTCACCTAGATACAATTTTTTCTGTGCATGTATACAAATAAATGATTTGGAGTGCTGCAATATTTTATTTCAGTGACTTTCCTCCAAGTTTCATTGTACTTAACAGAATTTGAGCACCATTCTCTTGAAGCTGAAGCCCTTTGTGCTTTCAGTGTTCCTAAATGCTAAGCTTTGGAGTATACACCTCAGTTTTATTTCCATGCACCTTCACCCGCGTGACCCTAGGGGCCAATCTTCAGAGGCTGACTTGCCTCCTTTCAATTGGATTGGCTCCAGTGTGCACAAAGGGTGAGAAGACCTCTTCTCAGTGGCTAAAAAATTCCCCTTTCATTCTGATCGGGGAGCTCTAGAATACTAGAGAGAGAAATAGCTGAAACACCTTTTGGTAACCCCTTGCTGGCAATTTCCTTTTTGTTTCTGGAGTGTGTGTGTGTGTGTGTTGGTCAATGATAGTGATTAATGAAATTTGTTACAATTTGAAAGCTAGGATGAGTATTTGAATGTGACCACACCTGTTTTTATATTCATAGCACAACATACAAGATGAAAAATTCATCTGTTGCTAACTTTGTCATTTCTTCTTGCTAGGTTTTGGAACGATTGCGCCGCTATCTGTGTGACAAAATAATTGCAGAAAGACACTTCGATTACCTACGTTCAAAAAAAATACTCAGCAGAGAGGACACTGAAGAAATCTCTTGTCGATCCTCAAGTAGGAAGAAAGCTGGGAAGCTGCTGGATTACTTAGCAGAACATCCCAAAGGACTGGATGCACTAATAGAATCTATTAGATGGGAAAAAACACAGACCTTCCTGTTAGAAAAGATAACCGATGCTGTCTTGAAGGCAAAAAATGAAAAACTGGAAAGCCTCAAAGGTAAATGGAATAACATGCATTTGAATCTATTCCAAAAGGTTTTGTAAAAATTAATTTTCATGCAACCTGCTTCTGTGCGTGTTTGCTCAAAAATGTGTTCCACTGATTTCGGGGGACTTATGCCAGGTAAAACTTTAGCCAGAGTTTTCTGCCTTCAGTTGTCAGCTGTGGGTTTTGGTCCTCTTTTCGTACTTAAGATGAATAAACTCAAGGCACAGAATTAGTTTGGTCAAAGTCAGGTGATGGCATTAGGGTGGGGGTGGAGGTGTCCTTTGGAAAGGGGATATGTGGAAGAACTTAATGTATGTTTCTATTTGAGTGTTTCATGTCTGGCCTGGGTAGTTGCATTGGATTATATTGGTAATTGGTTTCTGCCTTTTAATTTTACCTCTTAAGAAACTGCTGTATCAGGCCAATGGCCCATCTACTGCAGCATCCTGTTCTCACAGTGGTCAGCTACATGCCTCTATACCTGAGGATTGGAAAGTGGCCAATGGAACACCAATTTTTAAAAATAAGAACTGCATGCATGGACTCAAGAGGCAGTGTTGTAGACTTAAAAACAAAAACAAAAAACACACGATGTAAATTGTATGCAAATGATACGTTTTATGTCTTTATTACAGGCTTGAACTGTAGCAACTGCATGGCTTCAGTGTATGATCAATCAAACAATCTCTCTAGATCACAGTCAAATGAATCTAATCTCTTTGAGAAACAAAAAGACAGAGAAACCACCTACCTTCATCCGGAAGAGTTTAGTACATCTGCTTTTGTATCTGCTGCTTCTCTTCATTCAATGAATTTGCCGATTACTGAGGTTGGAAATACGGAAAACTCTGTTTTCTCAGCCACGCTTCCCGGCCCTGGAGATTCTGGAGCCCCACCTCTTCCGCCGCAATTGCAAAATGAACAAGAGGAAATATGTACGACTTCGAGTGACAGTCCTTTCCTACCTTTAAGATCCCGCTCTCTTCTTCCGTAGCGATATTTTTCCTTGAGTACTATCATGCTGGATGCCTTGAACAGTTTTGGGTGGTGGGGAAAATGTGTCTAACTGTAAAGTCACAATAGATCAAGAAATAGCTTGATAGCTCACTGCATCTTATAAGTTTTTTTTTTAATCTGAACTGTTCGTTTGTATGCTTTTATTGATTTTTTTTGCAGTGTAAAAGCTTTTAAATGGTATTTTCTATTCAAAAACAATATAGGCAAAATGATGCTCAATTGAACATTTTAAGGAAGTTTTTCCTACTGTTTTCTATATGCACTGTCTGCATAAAATTCACACTGAGAAAGCATAATTTGATCCTCTTCTGCATCATAACAGCAATTTAATCTGGTGGTTTTTGGGGCTTGCTGATTCCTGAGAACTTCCTAGTTTTCTCCCAACTTACCTCAATTCGTGCTGATGAAGTGTCATGAGGAGGGAAGTTTTGCACCGAGGAAAGTTTTGAGATGAACATAGTCACGAATGAGGGTGGTGAGTCTTACATCTCACTGGTGTTGGCATTACGTTGGTAAGTTCTGCTTGGTTACTATTGACAGGAAGTAAAGAAGCCTCGGAACATAGGGAGATGTATTCTTTGGTTTGCAACCCAAGTATACAATTGTTTTGTAACGTATCATGGGTTGCGTGCCTTGTCCAGTTTTTGTGTGACATGAACAAATTCCTGGCTGTAGGGTTAAGTGCCTTCTTTTGGAGCAAGACATGATCTTCTGAGTAATATTCTATTGCCACTGATCTTCAAAAGCAATTAAGTGTGCATTCCACAAATCAAATTCATTTTTATTCACTAGCAAAACATTAACATTCTAGGCATTTTACTTTGTTTTAGTACATATGCCTTGGGCTCCTTAACAATACTGAATATATATCTAAAATTAACAGCTTAATTATTCTCTCAAAGTGAAACAGGTTGTCATGAATATGAATTCCCTGCAAGCCACTAAAGGGGTTTATTGTTGCTAACAGGGAAAAGATGCAGCAAAAGAAAGATGTCAGTAAAGAGGGGCCTTGCTTTCCTGTGAACTTCCAGGATTTGCCATTTTTTATTAACTTTTCTAAACCTCTTTTCTGTTCTAATACTATTGTTGCTTAGCTTTACTAAAGATGTGTACTTCTCAACATTTGCGAACGTACAACAAAACGAACATGATATTCTTTTAAATTCCAGATGTATACACTTTAAAAAGTATTTGCGCTCTGGGCATTATCAGGGATGTAGTGTGTTTTTTTTTTTTGCTGTCTTCTGTAGTAGCTGTATGTCTACTCTAAACCTCAGGGAAGCAGTGCCTTTTTTATATCCAGTCAAAAAAAGTTGTCTTTTGAGTGGTCTCAGAAATACCAACGTATTGTGAAATGTGCCTGCATTTTTCTTTCACAAGCCCTTGGATTAAAACGTGCAATAAATTACACTAATTTGCAGCCTGCTCCTATGCATGTTCACTCAGAAGTAAGTCCCACTGTATTAGGATTACGGGTGAATATTTTAAGAACATTTGATCTGATGGTAATGGGTCAATTACACTGGTCACTGTCTGCAGAACACAGTAGATCTTAAGCACAAACTGATCTGGTGGTGGTTCTGTCGCAGTGTGTTAAGTACTTGCTTGCTATGTAGCTTGCCTGAACTCAAACTTCCATGCTGGTGATTTACAGGGCATTAAGTTCATTTATCTGATTACCTACTCCAGATGTTGCTGTGTTAAACAAAACCTTGTATTCACACAACCGTGAACTTAACATTTGATATTGTGTGATGTTTTCCCCTGAAAAGCTTTATGGCTTTCTAGATTTTGAAATTGCACTAGGGTTTATTCCTCTCCCAAGGATGTGGTCCCATATAATCCAGAATTTACTTGTGTGGAAATTGCCACTATTTCTGTGACTATTTCTGACCATAACGTGTTCTACTGTGTAAATTGTGGACTGTTCACAACTGCTGTATTAAACCCCCCCCCAAAAGGTACAACCAGTATAAAACAATACGGAACTGAAAAATTGTTTGGAAACTCTAAACTCAACTTTTCAAAAATATTTCTCTTGTAGAATTTAACTTTTGAAACAAGCAATCTGAGAAGCATTAATTTCTAATAAATTGTCATTAGGTGGGGTTTTTTTTAAAGTAAACCTCATATGTGCTAAGCTTGCTTTCTATTCAATGGCAGCTGTGTTCTTAATGGTTTTGTTGAGCAGCATTATTCAAGGGTTGTTGACACCTGACAATAAAATACATTTAGAGCAGGTTATATCTTTGTGGTATTTCTGAATTGGAGGATCATTGTAGCCTTCAACAGGTTCCTTTACAGCACTAAGCTCTGATACATTAGCCATGATAATTAAAAGGAACATCCACGTTCAGAACCCGTGTACTCTGCATATCGGAGGCTTGTGTGTGTACAACAATAGGCTAGTTGTTTTCATACTTGGCTTGTAGACTTCTGGGAAGAATCTGGCTGCCTGCTGTTGGAAAAAGTGCTGGAAGAGAGAGACCCTGGTTTCACACAATTAATGTTTTGGTGCCCTGGGCAGAATATTTTTCTTCTAATATGATAATTTGTTTCTGCTTAATTCTACCCATAACTATCGGCCTAAGGTATTACTCTTAGGAGTGGGCTGACCTTGGTTTGGTCACAATTCATTCTAACATTGTAACTTTTCATGAATACTATAGAAACCACAGTTGATGCTAGCCAAATGCCATAACAAATGCATTCTAGCAGATTGTTATGGTAATGCAAGAGTGTAAAATAACAAAAGCTTCACATCCAAGTAAGGCTATATGGCTACATAAGGCATGAAGTCTAAGGTTATTTAATGTGTTTGTAAATATATTTTGCACCAGAATACTTGTTGGGATAGGTCATCAATGAATTTGGCAGTGAGTGTTAAAATATTTTCAAAGGCCTGTAATGGCTTTTGTTGTCCTTGCAGTCAATTATGTAAGAATGAATTTTAAAATGAAATAATGTTTTGACCATACTCTGCCTTTCTCTGTTGGAATATAAGCTGAGAAATATTTGGGTGGAAGATAATCAGTGTTTGAATGTGTGATTGCTTTGGAAAATGGATGGTTGTCAAAGCTTGGATCTGCTATAGGGTGACCAGAGTAAAATCTCAGCTGTTGATGGTTGCTGAAAAAGAGAGGCTTTGGGATAACTTTGGACCACACAGCTAGTACAAGGGTTTATAAGCCTCCAGTAATGTGCTGTTCTTTGAAGCTTAGTTTTTCCTTTAACTACAGGATTTTGAGTAACCAGGTCTGTGCTCTTTATATATCCTGTTGCACACAGAATAGCAAAGTCCTGTAGCATTTTACACATCAAATTTATTACAGCACAAGCCGTTGTGGACCAGAGTCCATTTCATCAGATGCATGCAGTGTGATCCTTGGTTGGTATGTGTGTTTATAAAGCATTGTGAGCTGGGCTGAGTGTAGTTCTGCTCAGCCCAGGTACTTGGTGCTATACTAATACAGACTGGTGTGATGAGGCATTGCTGTGGTCCATAGAGACTCCCATCACAAAGAAACACCTGTATCTTGGAGTGGGCCTAGAGGGACTTCATTTGTTTTTGCCCCAAAGAGGCAGATTGGGGATGCCTGCAATTTACCATCCACCCTGCTGCACCACAGCCTCCCTGAAGAAATTGGCAGAGATGACATTGGAAGAGCCTATTCTAGGCTGCCATAGGACCTCTTGGCCTTTATGGCAACTTTGGGACCCAACGCACAGAACGGGACAACTTTGGATTTGGCCTTTGCCGCAGGGGCAGAGGTGAGTGGTCTGAATGCAGCAGGGAGATTCCAAACAACTTTCAGATAACTACCTGGTGAAGTTTCGACTCATTGTGACTGTTCCCCCTTTGGGGTTGGAAGACCTATCTGCATGGTCTTCTGCAGACTCCTGCAGTGGAGAGAACTGGTGATAAGTGTTGAGGCCCTTCTCTCACTACTATGGAGAGGCGAGATGTGAAGGGACATCAATGCTATTGCTGCTGAGCACCCTCTCCAACATAGTAGAGCCCACAATGCCATGGAAAACTAGGGAGCTGTGAGCAATGAAGCAAGATGTACAATAGCTAGAACGCTGATAGTACAGGACGCATGGGCGTAGGCAGGATTTTTGTGGGGGGCGGCCTTTTGTTAGGGGGGCAGAACCTGCTACTGATTTTTATTGATTGGGGGGGAGCTGCCACTCCCCTTGGCTACATCCATGACAGGACCTGTTACAAAGGTGAGTGAACATGCCTTCGAGCATGTTACCATGCCTATTGTGTAGCAGTCACAGGCAAAGCGACCCATTTTCTCTGCCATTGCATTCTCAACTTCACTGCCCAGTAGAACTACTTCGAATAATTCAACACATATTAACATCAGCCCATAAAGGAGGCATTTAAAGCATATGGTTCCCAGCCACCAAAGAATCCTGGGAACTCTATTTTACTCCACACTCAGCAACAATTCCTAGCGCCTTTAACAAACTAAAGTTCCCAGGATTTGGGGGAGGGGGGTCCATGTGCTTTAAATGTGTGGATGTGACTCCCTAGACTACAATCCCATACCCTCCAACATTTCTCAGATGAAAATAGGGATGTCCCATTCCATAATGATAATTTTACTATTTATGCCCGACACATCTTACTGGGTTGCCCCAGCTACTCTGGACAGCTTCCAACATATATAAAAACATCATTAAAACAAACAAACTTCCCTATACAGGATTGCCTTCAGGCGCTTGGGGGTTGCATAAACTCCATCCCCTCCAACATTTCTCCAAGGTAGGGACATCCTAAGGAAAAGTGGATCAAATCAGAAACCGGGGCAGCTTCTCTAAATCAGGGACGCCCCTGGAAAATAGGAACACTTGGAGGGTCTGCAATCCTTTGTACGTTCACATGGGCGTGAGAGCCCCCATCGACCTCAAAACAAGTTACATGTTAACACTCGATATATATACTGTATATATTTCCCCCAAATGGGGCAGCAGCAGGCTGCAGGACTGAAGCTCACGTGGGCTCGTGCTTAGCGCGCGTCTAAGAGGAGAGGAGATCTCTTTCCCAGCGGAGGCGGCAGCCTGAGTTGGGCCGTCTCCTCTCCCCAGGCCTGAGAGGGCGAAGGGTGGTGTTTTTTTCCCCTTTCCCCGGAACCTCCCTCTCCTCGCGCCTCCGTTTCCGCGGGCGGGTGTTTCTGCTGCACCGGTCCCCCGCCATGGCAGCTGCGGAAGGGAAGGACCCGCTGGGCTTTTTCGCCGCTTACGGTGCCAGCGACGACAGTTCGGACAGCGCGGGCTCGGACTCGGAAGGCGACGAAGGGCCCGGCTCGGGCCGCGGCGGGGAGGCCAAAGGGCCGCCTCTGCCGAGAGGGAGCCCCGAGGGCAGGCCGCGCTTGCCCGGGCCCGACGAACTGTTCCGCAGCGTCCACCGGCCGGCCTTCCTCTATAACCCGCTGCACAAGGAGATCGACTGGGAGAGCCGGGTCCTGCGAGCTCCCGAGGAGGTGGGTGGGGAAGAAGCGGGGGGCTGGGGAGGGGAGGGGTTTTCAGTAGGCGCTGGGGGGGGGTGTCGCTCTCCTGCAGCAGCAAGAGCCGGGCGACGAGGGGAGGACCACGCTGGGAAGACCTAACATGATATATTCCTAAAGGGTGGAGTTGTATACTGGAGGGACACACACGGTGTGCATCCAGGGGTAAATAAAATGTTTTTTTTGGGAGGGGCAGGTAAGACCCCCCCCTATAACCGACCACAAGATATGCATACACGCACACTATTTGAATGGCAACTTGGGAGGGTGGGGGGTCACATATTTTATTGGGGTGGCTGAAGAGACTTTGTCTCCTAGGAGTTGGCTCCTATGTGTGCATCGCTGCCAGGGCGTGTAGCTTTTCCGGCTTCATGTGCCCCTGACAGTCTATACTTGTATTTCTTGTGTCCTAAATTTATTTTATTGGGGTGGCTTGTAGCCTTAAAAGGTTGGTTTAGGGCTATTGGAGACCCTGGCTGGAGAGGGTATTTGAGACTTTTAGGCCCCATTATAGTTACCTAGAACATACACACATGTACACACACACACATCTATCTTAAGTGATCTATCTTACAGACATCTATCTTAAGTGTTGGTTTGCTTCATTGGATATGTGTTATCCTGAGTTTCAGGTGCATATGGAATGCTGAAAAGTGTGTGATGTTAATTACATTATAATCAATGGCTATGCATAATTGATGGCTACACATAAAAATAGTATGTAGATCAGTGGTTCCCAACCTTTTTTTGGCCATGCCCCACCTAAGCATCTCTAAAATCCTGTGACATATAATTCTTATTATTTAAAAAGTGAACTCCTATTCATGTGGAGGAAGCCTAAAAGGTACTGCTCATTCATTAGATGTTGGGTATATTTTCAGATATGAGAGCAAAACAGCTTGTGCCGATGATTGCACCTGTGCCTTTAAAATGTATTACAAGATACGTAGTCCCCGCACTTGGTCTTCTGACAGCACAGTATTTTAATCCAATGTGTTCCCCCAAACAGCCTCCAAAGGAGTTCAAGGCATGGACAACACATGCTGTGCCGCCCCCTGAAACTTATAGTGTCAAAGAAACAAAGCCACCGCCACCTCCTGAGCTCGATATGGCAATCAAATGGTCCAATATGTATGAAGATAATGGTGATGATGCTCCAAGGAATCCAAACAAAGTTAACTTCTTACCAGCAGAAGAGGAGCAAGAGCACGTAGAATCAGGTAACCCTTTGTATATAAATTATTTGATTGAAATCTCCCCCCCTCCCCATTAGATACTTACATCAATGCCATTTTGTGTAGTATAATTTTGAATCCAGGCATACTTTTAGCCAGCAATACATCCCGTGGCTTTTTATGCGATGCAATAGTAAAAGTAGCATAGTTTTCCTGTTACAATTTTACACCTGAAAGTAGTTTGGATTGTTTGTCATGGAATGTGGGGGCACAGGAAGTACAAGTCACTTCCTGTTTTTGCATGCTTACCTATAACAGAATCTTTGCATCTCCCCCTCAAGATGGGGATTGAATAGTGCAGGAAAAAACAGGGTGGGGGAGTGCAAGACATTCATTTTCATTATGTTTATGTCCAACTTTTCTTCTATTATCATGGAATCCAAGATGGCATACATGTGGATCCCAGGAAGCCACAAGGCAGCAGATCCAGACTTGCTTAGCATCAGCAAAGCTGTATCTTCGTGTATTTTCAGACTATAATATCTATTTCTCCTCTTCCTCCTTCGCTTCCCTAACATTCAAAGCCACTTTTCTCTGTTAGCTTTTACTGATGCTCGGGACTTTCTGTTTTGATAATGAAGGTGTGTGTCATGTTCTGAGGTATTTTAAGTAGTTTCTTCTTCAGGACAATCTCTGAATATTCTGATACTAACTCTTGAGTTTTTCGTCGCTTAAATCACTGGAGGATATTGCTGCTTCTAATAAATGTTTTAACTTGTTATTTTAGATTTCTTTTGGACCCTTGTTTCAGTGTGTGCTTTTTGTTTGACTGCTATTCCTATTAAAGATGCAAGCTTTGACTAGAATGTTTAATATATAAAAATGTACCTCCATTCTACCCCATGCATAATGGGTGATGCTCACAAGTAGAAACTACTAGACTGTAGACCGTTACTGGCCACAGAGATGTGCCAGCACAATCCTCCCTGTACCAAACACTTTGTTTTTAAAAATTGTTGAACTGCTCTTACCATTAATTCCCACTTGATGTTCAACTATATACTTTCCTGTAAATTAAGCCTATTGGATGTAATCCTACAGTCTGCTAAATCAGAAAACACACACTTCAAGGAATATCAAGTCCCTCCTCAATTTTTTCCAGGTTAAAAATATCCAATTCATCCAACCTTTCCTTATAGGACTTTTTTCTATACCCCTGATCATTTTTGTTGCCACCTTCTGAACCATTCTATATCCTTCTTCCAAAGTGTGTTGCTGAGAACTGGACACATTATACCAGATGAATTGAAGCCAAGCTTTTGTAAATGGGCCTTTAAAAACCTCCAGCTTATGCATATATTTGCATTTATAAATACTTTTTTATTTGAAGATGATGAAAAAGATGAACCCGCTTCATTTAAGAAACGCAAGCTAGACCCTGAGGAGCAGATGAGAAAAAAGAAGCAGTGATGAATTGAACAAACGTTTGATTGCTGAAAATGTTGTTCTGTAGAACATCTGCTGAACCTTGATTTTCACCACTGGACCGGGGGGGGGGGGAAGCATTGCCGACCATACAGCACATTTATGGACTCTATTATTATACAGGAAATTACAGAATGCATTGATTGGTATTGTTTTAGATGTCATGTCTATAAACCCACAATGTTTCAATTAGAACCCTTTTAATGAAAACACAACCTTTTAGAATATTGTGGTAAATATTTGTGCGGGCTATGGAATTTCAGAGTGTTCTGTTCATTCATGAAACTGAAAAAAGTGTGAGAATTGTTTACTGAACTACCATTGGGGTAGAATATATTTGTTTCTAAAATCAAGAAATGACATTTTAAAGGGGTGCAGTTTTCAACAATGTATTGTGGTGATGATAGTGATGCTATTTTGAAATGTATGTAAAATATGTAAATAGGTCACTGAAATAAAACTATATGTTTGGAAGTGTATCTGGTATCCTTACTCCAAAACTGACTAAAATGCGCATAATAAAAAACTCCATAATTTCCTATAAATCAAGAATATCTATGTTGAGTCACACAAAGCTTTGTATATGTTTTTAATAAGATTTCGCCATGCCCCCGCCCCCTGGTGAGTTGTACTTTTCTTGCCATTTTTCGTTTTTACCACCATAGATGTGCCATCTGACTTTTCTTCCTCAGACTCAGAAACGGACTTTCTCTACAAGAAGGCATTGTTGGGACGCGAGCAAGAAAACAGCAGAATGTTTGACAAACACACAGCAGTGTTCCCAAATATCTGACATTTGCTATCTCAAACTCTGTTGCCTTACTCTGCCTAATTGTAAGTCTAGCCTTGCCTTGCTTTCTTTGAATTTAACCAACTAGTTGCCTAAAATGATGTTGCAAGCTTTTGAGAGCCATCAAGCATCTCTGCAGCAGCAGCAGCAGCAACATTTTTTTTATAACATGTCTGCATATTCTTTTCTGAGAACAGCAAGGAAAGTGAGGCAGATTATACGAATCAGACAAACACTTTATCCTGAGTAGTGTAGGAACCATTAAAAAAGCAATGACCCTTTTGTATTTAGATTTCTGTTCTCTCTCAGTCATTCAGATTTTAAAGGATTTTTTTTAACAAGAAGATAAAGTGAATTAAAAAAATAAAACTTTGTAGTACAGTGGTGGAGAACCTCTGGCTTTGCAGGCCTCATAAGAGCCACTGTGCCTCCACATTTGGCTCATAATAATAATAATATAATAATAATTTATTATTTATACCCCGCCCATCTGGCCGAGTTTCCCCAGCCACTCTGGGCGGCCTCCAATCAAATATTAAAACAATACAGCATTAAGCTGTTTTGGCCAAGCCACACCTACCTGTCTCATCACCTGATCTCAGGTGTTCAACAGGTAAAGCTACGGTGAAGTTGAATTCAAAAGGAAAGATTATTCTTCTTTGGCAGCCATGAAGTGCCTGCTTTGGATTGAAATAAAAATCTCCAGATGTCATACAACATCAGGAAATTGACAAGGAGATGACCCAGATCCAACAGAAAGCCAATTCTGCCCATGCTCTACTCTTGTGGCCTTGGTTTGAAGAAAAAGTGACAGGAAACCATCCCTCCAATTTGTCTTTTCAAAAGACTTCGCTGCAAGCTCTGAATAATTTTTTGTTTTTGGTTATTGCTTAGTAGTACCTATGACATTTTAACACTTTAAAATTCTTCACCTGAGTTGCAGTTTCTTGCCTAGTGTAGCAAGCATTTGTTAGGATGAGCACACAATTGCTCCATCTGGTATCCAGGAGTAAGAAGAAATGCTAATTGGGTGCCTGTCTTAAGAGGTGCTGCTCATTCATGTAGCATATGCTCTGGCTAAAAGGATAGATAAAAGTGGGTCTGACTTTTAAGAGCTAACTTGGGAGCCTTCGCCTACACAAAAAAGTGCTGACTGCTTGTGCTCAGTGTGTTTGCAAGTGACAGATGTTCTCCTGGAGCAGTCTGTGTTCTCGGAGAACAATGGGTGTAGTAAATAACCCAGATCTTTGTGTGCTTTCAGGCGTCAAATGAGAATCACCAATCAGCTTGGAAAGCAGACGTCTCTCCCCTCACGGACCCAAAAAGGAGGCTCTGGACAAAAGTTGCCTGCCAAAGGTCCCACGTTCAATCCTCAGCATCTCCAGGTACAGCCAACAGAGAATTCTATCTGAAGCCCTGGAGAGCTTTCCCCCTTCTGTATAGTAGACAATTCTATGGGGACGAGGGTGGTGCCGTGGTCTAAACCACTGAGCCTCTTGAGATTACAGGTCGTAAGGTTGGTGGTTCGAATCCCCGCGACTGAGTGAGCTCCCATTGCTTTGTCCCAGCTCCTGCCAACCTAGCAGTTCGAAAGCATGCCAGTGCAAGTAGAAAAATAGGTGCCGCTGTGGTGGGAAGGTAAACGCCGTTTCCGTGCACTCTGGCACTTGTCACGGTGTCCCGTTGCACCAGAAGCAGTTTAGTCATGCTGGCCACATGACCTGGAAAAACTGTCTGTGGACTAGCGCCAACTCCCTTGGCCTGAAAGTGGACAAGCGCCACACCCCATAATCAGATTTGGCTGGTCTTAACTGTCCAGGGTTCCTTTACCTTACCTTTAACTTTCTGAGCTAAATAAGCCATTTGTTGCACTTGACAGAAGGCAGAGGCCTCAGCCCTTGTTCCCTGTTACATTTCTGACTGCAGTATGATTGTAGTGTGTTGAAGCATCATCCACTTTGAGTTATAATGATGCAAGTTGCAGACCAAGTCACTCAATTAAATATGAGAACTGAATAAGCAAACCTTTCTGGGGGGGAAAGCGACTAATAAAAGCAGCCCCTACATTGTGGAACTCTTTACCCAAAGAAGTCGGTCTAGCAACTTCACTATGCAGTTTTTGACAAATGCTGAAGATGTACCACTTACCTGGCCCTGAGAGATATGTATTTGAGGACCCACCCTATTTTTATGAGTTTAATGTTGCATTTTAAATTGCTATCACCTGCTCTGGGACCTTTGGATGAAGGGTCATCATCATCATCATCAATAGTTTGGCCAGGAAAACAGTTTTAATTCTGAATTTCCTTGAGAGTCCGCTAGGAGGTGCTAAATTGATGTTTTCCCCATTTGAAACGGTGCTTTTAATAGGGCAGGAATTTGTTTTGACTGAGGGGAGGAAAATAACTTTCCACTCAACTAACTCCTTGTTGAAGGTTGCACACCTGCTGTCTTGAATCGGTGCTCCCTCTGACCTGGAGCTTTTGTTTCTGCTTAACGGTCTTTGCAACATTCCGTTTTTTTTTGTTTGCTCTAGACAGTTGCTTGAAATGGCTTTTGTGTGTCTCAAGCGGCTGTGTTTGTATTTCTTCACCCAATAAATATGTTTAAATAGCCATGTCAGCCTTAAGTTATGGCTACTTGTGGAGGTTTAAAATTGTGTTTTGGGGGTTCAGAGCTGAACTCCTTATTTACATCTTTTCTTTAGTGTCAGGGTACAGCCGGGTGCTCATAAAACCAGCACTGGGGAAAGGAAGAGGCGCAGAGACAAAGTATCATTATTGACAATTTGTCCTGCACAAACTATTTGAAGCGGAGCAAATGCCGGATAGAAAACGTACATTCTGTTTGTGGATAGCTTTAAATTCAGGGTTGTAGTTATGCTGTTTCAAAATATTTGCTCCAAATTTTGTTCTTTTGGGCATTTCCTGCACCACCCCTCTTGAGCAGTGCCTCAGCTGTGCGTGTTCAGTTGGCACATTCTGGTTCTCTCACCCTGGAAAGCCTGGAGTAAAATTGCCTCACTCGATGTGTTGAAATGTGTGAGAGAGAAATTGCCTCTGTGTTGCGACTTAAAAGGCCAAAGGTTAACCAAAGCAGTTCACCCCCCCCCCCCGGAGGGGCAAATGTCTCACCACCAGATGTCCCAGGAAGCAAGTGTGGAATGTTAGATAAATCTCTGTGTGTTCCTGAACCATGAACTAGATTTAGATTTAAGCCAGTCTGCTTCCTTTTAAAGTCCATAAAACTAGCAGTTAATTGTAATCAGGTTATTTGAGTCATATGGGGTTTAGGTACTAAGGTTCATTTAAACATGCCAGGACTAAATAAATCCATTCATTGACTGAGCATTTTTATTCAGCACCTCTCTCTCTCTGTTTGACGGCTTGTAAACACAACGCAAACACAACCGTTAAAATTTCAGCAATGTTGTTGATGATTTCATTACATGGCAGAGAGGAGGCGATCTGATTATAACCATGGTTTGATTACTGGACGTTGAGGTTTGGGCTGAACCATATCCCGTGTCCTAGTATATATTATTTCCTTTTTAAAACATGACTAGTCACTTTTCCACTGTCATTGCATCAGGCGCCAGCTGCGGAATTGGTTTTTGATGCTGGGTCCTTGGTTTTCTGATCACGTTCTCCAACTACATCCTACCATTTGGGTCTCACAAGATACTCTCGTCCTGAGATGGTCCGGCCTCATCCACAAGCCATACCTTACCAGGTGCAGTGGCTGGTACAGTGGCATGGCTTGCGATGTGGCATCAGTGCATCCCAGCATCTAGGATGTTACCCTGGTACAGCGATGCAGGACAGCCTAAGAACCTGCAGAAGTCAGGTGTGTGTGGACAGCGAGCATGCTGGGAGTTTTCTAAAGCAGAACTGCTCAGCTACCTCCACCCAGGACACTGCGTGCGACTCGCCTAACGGCTGATCTGGAAGCTGCAGTCAGTGCAGAAGGGTGCAATGAGATTGCAGAAGCGGCGGTCCTTTGAACAACGTGCAACGCCACTGCCGAAAGAACTGCACTGGCCGCCAATGCGCTACCCAGACAAGTTTAAGGTCTTCAGGGGTAGGTTAGGCCGAGAGACGAGGCCACAAAGCGAGCAGCGGTTGAAACATGGAAGCATCCACACCCAAACAGTGCTCTAGGTGCACAGCCACAGGAATTCCCTTGACTCCCAGATGCTTCAAAACTGTTTTCTGTATCTGAGAAATATGACTCTGCAGTTCCTTCACATGGTGCCCTGATTTGATTTGATTTTTGTTGGGGGAATTCACAGGTCCCAATCCTTGAAAAGCTCCATTGCCATTGGTGGAGCTCATCAAAGGCGGCTGCATGCTGAGTCTGCACCTGCACCACCGAAGAGGAGGACAGCTGGAAGTGACTTAATTTTTATGCAAATGAACTGTGGTCCATCCGTATCTGGAAATCTGCCAGTCTCTTCTGCTTGCGGTGGCAGTTTTCGTTCCACCTCAGGGCATTCTTTCCCTCCGTTTGTTCTGAAGAGTGAAGGATTTAACAGTCAGACGTAGCTTGCTGTTCCTCCAAGGGGACTCTTTTTTACTTCAGGCAATAAAAATACTGTACTTTTCCATGTACACGCCCCCATGTATAAGACATCCCCTATTTTGGGGGACTCAAATTTAAGAAAATTGGACTTTTTTGCGGAGGATTGACCACAGTTGTTGAGGGGGGGGGGGGTTGCCAAAAAACACTCACCAGCACGTGTCACAAAATCCACCTCTCGTCTGTCCCCTCACTGGCACAAGCTGCCAATCGCCCGCCCAATTGCCGCAGCATTATCCAATCAACACCACCCATTGACGCAGCAACCAATAACACACACAATAGCTGCTAACAGGTGCAGTAGCAACCAATCAAAGTCCACCTTGTGCACTACCCATGTATAAGACGACCCCCGTTTTTTAGCATGATTTTATACACGGAAAATTACGGTACCCTTAATAGTGTACTGTTTTATTTTCTGGCCAAGGGCAACTTACAGGGAATACTGTGGATATTTTATCATACTTGTGTTGTGCAGCTTGAAATTCATTCTTTATGGGGAAGTGGACGTTGTGTCTTGAGACGTAAGGATATTCTCATTCAGGCAATTACTTCTTAGGTTGCCCGAGCTGTGTATATATATATATATATATCATACACACACACACACACACACACACACACACATATATACACACATATCCATGTGATATATTGCCTGAATACAGACTAACCCAGAGATTTTAGGGATACGTTGCCAAAATGTAACATGCAAACGAAATCATGGGTGATGATGGCAGCCAGAATCTATATTTAAAACTAAATTGGGACGTGTATTTGTGGGAGTAGGGATTTCTCACTCTTATCTATTTCCTATACAGTTTTTAGAAGTTTCAGAAACAACAGTAGAAGCTTGCAAGACAAATAGTTGCTTCAGTTTGATATCTGAAAGCCCTGCTTCTTGACATCACCTTGAGACCCACCCATCCACCCTTTTTCCTGTGTTCAATTCTATTTTCCTTTCTAGCTCTCTACTAACTGCTGGGGTGTCCATGAGTCCTATTTTACAGAGGACAGTCCTGCCGAGTCCAAGTCCAGTTTAAAGATCAAGTCCTGTAAAGGTCCTCACTAGGTTAAGATAATTGTTTTTCAGCATTCGTCAGGAAAACTCGAAGGGTCCGGTTGGTTTTGTGAATCGGCACAAGGCTATGAGTTCTGCGTTAGATTCCAGCGCAGCTTTTCCACATTTCTCAACAAACCAACATATAGAGACTTCACTGTGATTCCGGTATGGTGATGATGTTCCCCTCTGTGTCTACTCTGAGGGAGAGCATGAAGAAGCCGCTGCCACTTTTTGTTCCCTTTCTACTGCCCTCGCAAAGCATTCCCTGTCAGGATACTTGAGCAGTATTGGAACAAGATAAACTTAGCCGAAAGCAGTTTTAGACGTCTTCTGTCTGGTGGGAGGTCTGAGGGAAAGGAATTTGGGAGAAGTACCAAAAGTTGAGGGAACTGGGATACAAGGGGAGGAAAGAACTTCCACTCCTCTCACTTGACTGATAGTCCTCACCCAGACGGTAGAAGCAAGTGGGATTCGGGGAATTGAAAAATTGCAAGTCTCTCTGTGGGCCAGAAAGAAAATAAACAGGAAATACCATGTGTATGTTTAGTGTAGGTGAACTCTCCACTTGAAGCCTCGCTGAGTTTTTCTGCAGCTGTTTGTGTACTCTGAGGGCTGTGTGTGTGTTTAGAGAGAGAGTCAGAGAATGAGACGTGTCATGCTGTATGTGTGAATGAGTTCTGGCTTTGTACCCCCCACTCACCACTTCCCTGCCCCTTTGTGGAAGAAAGATTCCCCACCTCAAAAAGAAACAGTAAAACTGTATGCCCCCCCATCACTAAACATCTAAATACATATCCTACCACTTTAAGCAGGCTACCCCCCAAAGAATCCTAGGAACTGTAGTTTGCAAAGGGTGCTGAGAGTTGTTAGGAGGCGACTATTACTATTGTTACATGCTTCTGTCTTTCCTTTGTGTAATTACTCTTGGGATTAATATTATAACCAGGACATCATGCTCTTAAGCCACACCTTCTGTGTCGCTGCATTTTTGTATATTTGTATCAGCATTTATTGCACAGAAAAGACATTTGCTCACTTCTCGAGAGCCTGGAAGGTGCACTGGATTATTCTCAGTTGTTTCAGAATCACGGTGGTGTGGAACTGGGAGGGCAATGCTTGAAATAAAGTATTCGCACGGAAGAAGTGGGTTTAATTAGAAAGAGAGAGGGTCATGACGGCACTCTATAAACTCAGTAGAGTGGAGAGAACAATTGGTATTAATGAAGAACATTGGTATGGGAAGTGGTAACTTCAAGCCGTCCATTCATAAGCTTCAGATGGAGAATAGGAAGATGTTTCTGAGCATTGGTGATGTCACAGAAGCAGAGTGCCACATGGCCTTCAATATATACATAATTGGGACAGGTGATGACTATGGTTCCATTTTCATTGGTGTCTCCCTGACACCCCACCTGGCTCCAGAAGGATTCTTCTACCCCTGCTAACATCTTAGTATTAGGTTGGCTTACCTCTTATCTCTGGCAGTCAGAGGTTGAGAGAGCCTCTGAGATGAGATATGGACGTTGTAGAATGCAAGAGGCCCTCAAAATATTTGTCCTAAGGCCACCTTCCCCATCCTGGCACTCTTCAGATCTTTTTTGGACTACGACTGCCGTCCGTCTCAGGTAGCACAGCTAAGGCTGGTGGCTGTGAGTTGTAGCCCCAGACATCTGTAAGATCCCAGGTTGGAGAAGGCTGCTCTAGAAGATTCTCCGTGGCGCGGAAGAGTTTCGCTCCACACTCATCACAATGTCAGATAATAAAGGCATCTTCCCCTGGTTGGCTTGGGTGGCAAAAACCCCAGCCCCTGGTCATCTTCTCTTGGAGCATGTGGCTGACTGAACTGCTCCTTGAATTGCATTGTGTTACTTACCTGGCATGAGACAACGCTGGTATCTTCTGATTCTGGCATGCTGTAGTTTGACGGGTTTAATGATTGATTCCCCCCCCTCCCCAATCTCTGTCCTCATGGCAATGTGGAGTATTGTATGGTGTAACACTGGATTGCTGAAGGCTGGATTCTGCCTTTAGGGCAGGGATGATACAACCTTTGGCAGTAGGAGCCAGTGTGCATGTTGCATTTACCTGAAGCCCTGTAAAATGCCTGACTATATCCCATAATGGACATTTCTATGCAGAAGAAATTTATCTTTTCCACTTTCTTCTTATCAACAAATCTCAGGCTCTGATTCCAAAGAGGGTGGGGCTTGTTAGGGAATCCGTTTGCATAATGTTGTGTTTATCCGAAGATCGTTGCAGGAGCGACCTCATTCTTGGAAAACCATGTCTGAGTTAGTTGTAAAAAAAAATAAAATGGTTTCCTTGCTCTTGAGTGTTCTTCAGCTGAAAGCAAAGCATTTGTGGGGTGTATGTGTATGGTTTATCAATATCATTTCCCCTCAAACCACCACAGGGATTTGCCTAGAACATATGCCATTAGAAAAATAAAAATAACCAGCAGCTGCTTACAGGTTTTCAAAAGCCACACTTACTATTTCAGGGTGTTTTTTTGTTGTTGACATAGGTGTTTGGCTTCTCCTGGGGAGTTTTCCCTGCTTGCTCTAACAGTTAGGAGGAGGGAAGCTACCAAACAGGCCCGGCAGGTTACAGTGGTGTGTGTCTCCCAAGATTCTTCCTTTCAAGGCCTGCAGGCTTTGACCTGCTAATAGGTGCCCAAACAGGGACCTATCCATCACACAAATATGCAACAACATCAAGTCAGAAAGACTTGCAATGTAGGGATTGCCTCTTTTATCGCATAGTTCAGCCTGTTCAGTAACCATGTGACACAACTGGAATAGGCTTAGAACAACATGTTTAGAGTTAAAACAAAATAAAAAAAATTCCTTCCAGTAGCACCTTAGAGACCAACTAAGTTTGTTCTTGGTATGAGCTTTCGTGTGCATGCACACTTCTTCAGATACACTGAGTAATACCCCACCACCCTTCTGAGTAATACCCCTCCCCACCCTCTCACTATATATAAGGGTCTGGTGACTTCTGTTTCAGTGTATCTGAAGAAGTGTGCATGCACACGAAAGCTCATACCAAGAACAAACTTAGTTGGTCTCTAAGGTGCTACTGGAAGGAATTTTTTTTATTTTGTTTTGACTATGACAGACCAACACTGCTATCTACCTGTAACTGGAACTATGTTTAGAGTTGTTAACCCAAGAGCTGGCAAGCGTGGAATAAGTTCTGCATTTTTCTTTGTCTCTCTCTCTCCCCCCCCCCCCTTTTTTAACATAGACTGTAAATTACATTATCCACTGACTTCCCATCCTCCCTTTCCATATTTATTACCCTTGACTGTTGCATATTTCACATATACTATTTAACCAAATTGTCTTAATAATTCACACTATTGCTCATATTTCAAGTCCTGCTCATGTTTTCATCTTACCATATTACCGGTAGTTCTTTGAATATTCAATAAAAGGTCTCTAGTCCTCAAGGAATTTTTCATCATTTGGGTCTCTGCTGTTAACCTTGCCAGTTCCGCGAACTCCATCCTTATCAAAAGCCAGTCTTCCTTTGTTGCAACTTCTCCATCCTTCTTTCTTTGGGCATACAGTATTCATGCCGCTGTCATTATATACATGAATAAATTAACCAACTTTTTTACTACATCGTTATCTATAATTCCTAAAAGAAAAGCTTTGGGTTTCTTGGGAATCATCAACTTGAACATCTTTTTAATTTCATTATACATCATATAATGAGTTAAATTCTCATCATATATCGTATACCCCAGTCTTCCTCAACCTCGGACCTCCAGATGTTTTGAGACTACAATTCCCATCATCCCTGACCACTGGTCCTGCTAGCTAGGGATCATGGGAGTTGCAGTCCCAAAACATCTGGAGGGTCAAGGTTGGGGAAGCTTGATATATCCCAATATACATCATATAATGAGTTCTGTATTTTTCTTACGGCTCTGCAAACTGCAGGAATTCTCGGACCTGATGCCCAGTACACACACACATCTGATGTGTTAAGAACACTCCCTCATTCTTGGAGAACCAGGCAGCTTCTAATTTCTCTTGTATCATGCCTCTGCTCTTACCTGTGCTCCATCCCAGCAAATTTTTTTGAACTTCCTAAACAATAAGGCAGCTGCGACAACCCTTAGTAAAACAAACAAACAGGTTTTGTGCCACAGTGGCTTATGCGACATTCTTTTCCTTTTGTGGCTTCAGGTCCAAAGAAAACAATAACATCATCCTCACTCCCCACAAGTATCGCCCAGATTCCATTTGGGATTTCCTTCCATAATGCTACCCTCTAATTGCATTTTATTTTTTTATTTTTTTGAGACCAGCCTTCCCATTCCTATGCTCCACAAGGTGATGTGGTCAGCAAACGTAGAGGTCAGTTTTGGGATCAGGACATCTCTTGCACCCCACATCCATGATCAAGTTATAGCAAACACATATAGGCAGGGGTGTTGCTACAGTACTTAAAGGACTTTGGGCAGATTAAGAAGGCAGGTGGCTGGTTGGGGGTCCCTACAGGGCGAAATTGACACCCACACCCCAGAGTGATTCCTAGGTGCATTCTTCAGTCTGGAGGTTTCCTGTATCTTAGGGTTTCTATTTGCTTTCAAATCAAGCAATGCTTCACCCCACCACCTCCTCAAATGGCAATACAGTGGAGCAGTGTTTGTGTTCAGTGTTGTGTACACTGCCTGCTGAAGGGTTAAACAGCACTAGAAGCAACCATAAGCACTCCAGATAATAGATGACAAACCATTTTTCAAAAACAACCGTCAGCGTTTCCTAACCCATCTGTTTCCATCTTTGGCAGAAAGGGAGAACTGCTTTTTTTTTTGAAAAACTTAAGAAATGGGTTTTAATTATTAGTATTAGCAGACGTTCTAAAAATATTCCAGCTGTTGCAAGCCTGAAACAAGCTATTCAGCAGTGAGGCAAAGTGGACCGTTTGTGAGCTTGTGGTTTCTGGACTCCAGCCCTAATCTTTCAAACGGCATATGAGTTTATAAACAGAAATTAGTGCATATGTGGTATTTCCCTGCCTCCCCCCCCCCCCCAAAAAAAGAAAACAGTGAAATGTTGCCAGTGCTTTAGGAATGAATACGAAAGATTATGCCAAGAGAGATGTCTGGGAAATCAAACTATTAGAGTGGAGATTAGAATAAACCGGTGCTTTTATCCACAGGAGGAATGCAAATATTTTGAATATTCTCAAGAGCAATCACCATCTGAAGAACAGGCTTACTGTCAGGTTGGGGTGGGGCAGGGGGTACAGAACACCGCAGACCTGATTGCATGTATACAACAGAGTCAGCTAAATATATTTAACTAGGATGGAAAATCTTAATGCCGTTGCTTCACGCTTCTCATATGTGTCTGCAGACCCTCCAAATGTCCTATTTTCCAGGGACAGTGCCGGATTTACAGAAGACGTCCCAGTTTCTGATTTGATCCCGGAATGTCCTTAGGACGTCCCTATTTCCACCAGAGAAATGTTGGAGGGTAAGGAGTTATGCAACCCCCAAGGAAATAAGTAACTATACAATCTTTCAAAGACACCCGAAGGCAGCCCTGTATAGGGAAGTTTTTTAATGTTTCATGTATCATTTTGTTTTTATATCTGTTGGAAGCTGCCCAGAGTGGCTGGGGCAACCCATTCACATGGATGGGGTATAAATAATAACATCATTGTTGTTGTGATGGTGGTGGTTGCTTAATAGGACGCCCCTATTTTCATAAGATAAATGTTGGAAGGGAAATGTGTGTTTGTGTGTGTGGTTCTATTGTGACTCTTTTATTTCCATGATTTGAGAGCTGCTTAGGCAAAAACTCTTTAATTAGTTGATTGCCATGTGGTAGGGTAACAGGGTTCAGTAAAAGAAACAGGAGCTCAAATGCTTTTAATGGTTGCAAAGAGGGGACTTCTGACAGGAGCTGCTTTGCAAAGCACTGCAGCACTGTGATGGGGAAAGCTTCACTGTTCAGCCTTTCCTTTAAATGCAGCTTTCAAAAGCACATGAACACTCTCCGGTATTGTATTTGGCAACTCGGTAGCAGAGACCTAGCCTTAGCAAACCCCTCAAAGGTCAACACAAATGAGCCACGTGCCATAAATGAATAAAGTCAGCATTGTCCTCTTTTAACCCTACTCTGAAGCCCCCAGTGCAAATCTCAACTGTGCCATCACTTCAGAAGGTGGCCTTATAGGCAGCAAAATGTTTTATCATTCGTAACTTCTCTTCTGTGATATGGAGGTGATAACATTGGCCTACTGACAGGGCTGTTGTAAAGAGAGCCGAGATAATGTATTTGAAGAGCTGTGAACTCCCTAAAAAGGTACAGTACAGATGGCTAACAGTTCTTAGAAGCTACCCTGCTGCACACACAAAAGACTTTCTGTGCAACTATTTACACTCTGATACCTAAAATGCTTTTCCAGCCCTTTGCTGTGGCACTGGCGTTGCATGTGCAAGGAATGAACTTGTGTGCTCATAAAGGTCTATGCAATGGGTTCCCCCCGCCCATTCTGGTTTCGGTAAAGAAATACTTCCCCCCCTTCTTTTAAAACCACTATGTGTATGTATAACATAGCTGTGACTCATATGTGAAATATTTCATTTGTTTAATTGCATGGCAGAGTAAACAGACGTAGAATTCCACATGCCTCCAGGCAGTCTGAGTTTAAGCTTTGGACTTTGCTTGCTAGCTTTTTACTTCTCTCTCTCTCTCTCTCTCTCTCTCTCTCTCTGCCTCTTCCTCTCTTTTTGCTGGCTTTACAGCCTTTCGATGTATATTACTGAAACTGCCTGGTGTATATGCAGCTCATGAATACATCCCTAATTAGCAAAATGACAAAATACAGAAATGGTTCCCTCTTCAAGCTCTTGTATAAAACTGCGAAGAAAAATCCACAGTCTTTTGTACAACTTTTACAAACTTTTTTTTGGGGGGGGGGTTGGAAACATGGTAGTGATGATGGCGACGACTTGTTCTGGCTCATACCGCAATATAACGCTTCTCATTAACCTAAACAAGAGAGCAGCATATGGTTTTCAGTGGTATAAATGCTTCAAGCGATGCTCTTGCCGCCATAGCTACATTCTCTTGTTCGGCTTTGAATTACCTTTTTGTTTATTAAACAGAACTAAGCCTGAAGAGCTCAGTTGATTAGAGTGTGGTAATGATAAATGCCAAGGTTGCAGGATCAGCCCCCCTATGGGACAGCTGTATATCCTTGCATTGCCTGGGGTTGGACTAGTTGATCCTCTGGGTTGATCCTTGCAACTCTAAATTCTATGATTCTATGACAAGCAAATGTGTGTTTGTGTGGCCATGCACAAGACTAAAACACACACACAAGAATAGGGCAAAAACGTTACCCATGCAGAAGTGAGAGGTATTAGTAGACTTGGGGGAGGCCCAAAGTTTGTAGGGACACAAAAGAGCCCTAAGGAGAGAAAAAAAGTATAAATTGGGGCTAGAATCCCAAAACATCCCCATACGGATAAATATAATGTATGTAGGGGGGGGAAGCTGGTATCTGGGTTGGAGTGGGAATAGAATGAAGTGACTGGGATGGTCAGAAGAAGGAAGAGATGATGATAAAAAGTGTGGAATGATACCCCCCCCTTCTCCATCTCTACTGATAGATCGTTTCCTGGCTCACAGTGAAAAGTTGTTTTTAAATGTCCCGAGGGATGGAAACAGGAACTGTCCATACAAATCAATTGAGAAATTGACGTATCCAGGATTGGGCCCCAGTGTGTATTCCCCATCCCCTCATAAATCAAAACAAAACGAAAACTAAAGGTAGCAGCGAAAGGGGTAGAAATTGTGCTTTTTTCGAACTCGCTGATTATTTAATGTTGTTTCTTTTTTTTTTGACCTCGCTAATGTACATTTCAAAGCAAATACAGTTCATTATCCACATCAAACCGTGTAGTGTGCAGGGCAGATGCTGAGTGTTTTACAATACCCTAGCAGTGTTACTCTGCGGTACCCTGTTGCAGGTTGGGCAGAAACTGAGAGAATCCAGAAATCTAGGAATGCTATCCGCTGTTTTTTTTATCCCCATGCTGCAGGTTGAGCCAGTGTGCATCAATCCAGCAGGGCGGTTCATTGTTACACACACCCCTGGCAGGCTGGAGGCTTGTGCCGCAAGTAGCTTCCACTAGCCAGGCAACTGCGCTCCACTGTTAACGCTGCAGGTCAGAGGTGGAGCTGAGGCTGATTTGGATTCCCAGTCAAAAATCCCTCACACCTCTCAGGTTGCAGCAAAGGTCAAGTTACTTAAATTGCCTCCTCAGGCTGCATGCTGAAACCTCAGGCTCTGTTGACTTGCGTGCAAACTGCTTGCTCTTTTAACTGGTCAAAACCTTTTTTTTTTTTAATACATTTTGTACTGGCTTAACATCCAAGTTAGAGCAGGGGCCTCCTGTCCTTGATGCTAATCCCCCGCCCACAACCACAGGCTCAGGTAACACCCCTCCCTATGGCAGGAATATACTGCAATATTGTGTTATGGTCTGCCAACTGCTGGTGTACAAGCTCCTTGGTACTTTTTTTTTTTTAAATAAACAAGTGGGGATGGTTTGTCATGTTTGGCCAGGGTTGCCTCTATCTCCACAAGTGCATCTGGTGTTTGCTCTATGTGTGCCAGCTCCAGTCCTTCCTGTTTTGGCCCCACCCACTTTTTCTCTTGGCCCCGCCCATCACTGGAATGCAGTTCCTGGAAGGCTGCTGTTGTTTAGTCGTTTAGTCGTGTCCGACTCTTCGTGACCCCATGGACCAGAGCACACCAGGCACTCCTGTCTTCCACTGTCTCCCACAGTTTAGTCAGACTCATGTTGGTAGCTTCGAGAACACTGTCCAACCATCTCGTCCTCTGTCATCCCCTCCTCCTTGTGCCCTCAATCGTTCCCAATATCAGGGTCTTTTCCAGGGAGTCTTCTCTTCTCATGAGGTGGCCGAAGTATTGGAGTCTCAGCTTCAGGATCTGTTCTTCCAGTGAGCACTCAGGGCTGATTTCCTTAAGAATGGATAGCTTTGATCTTCTTGCAGTCCATGGGACTCTCAAGAGTCTCCTCCAGCACCATAATTCAAAAGCATCAATTCTTCGGCGATCAGCCTTCTTGATGGTCCAGCTCTCACTTCCATACATCACTACTGGGAAAACCATAGCTTTAATTATACGGACCTTTGTTGGCAAGGTGATGTCTCTGCTTTTTAAGATGCTGTCTAGGTTTGTCATTGCTTTTCTCCCAAGAAGCAGGCGTCTTTTAATTTCGTGAAGGCTACCTGTGGGCTAAAAAATATCCTCCACTCCTGATGCGCATAATACTAAGCCAGCTCTTCAGGGTTTCAGGCAGGACTCTTCCCCATCCTGACCCGCTTCCTATGTCCCTACTCTGGGTTAAATGCAACAGCACCGGTGAAAACCTTAAAAAGCAAACTCCAGCTAAGAATCGGCAGCTGGCCAACCACACATACCTGGTTGAGTAAAAATGAGAATCAACCTTCAATGACCTGCTCTTTTTGTCCCAAGGCCATTTAATATTGACTATAATCTGGTCAGCAAATACAGGGGCATTGTTAATAGTATGCAGGATTTTTTTTTTAAAGGTAATATGCTGTAGATAGCTGAGTAAAGCACAACAGGCGATTTTAAGATCAAGATCAATTTAAAAACAGCAGAACACCAGTGTCATTGAAATTTCATTGTTGTGCACGAGTTCAAAAAAGCTCAGTTTGCATAAAGGGATATGCTGAGACAGAATTGACCCTGGAAAAGGAGAAGCAAGGTCACTCAGAGTTGTTTGCCAGCCGTCTTGAACAAGCCACTTTAACTTTTCCTTACCTGAATCGAAATTAGCCCTCAGGCAGGTGTCCTTGCTTTCAGTTCAATATCAGCTGCAGGACTTAAAACCACTTACACCGGAGTAGTTCCTACAGATGGGAATGATGCAAAGCCAGTGGGTCAAGAGACTTAAACCAGTTTGCATGTGAGCTTTTTGTTGTTCTTCCTTTACCACGGAGTTGTGTTTTGCCGAAGACTTTTATCACTGCAAGCATCTTGAATTTCAGGCCTATGGCAGTCATTAATATTCTCACTTCGTTGGTGCCATATCTGATAGCTGAGGCGCCCAAAATATGCAAGCGAGCGGGGACTGAAATCCTACTTGCATCTTATTAGAGAAGTATGTGATTGAATATGTATTGAGGCATTTAGAATTATTTTAATGTAACGATGAGTGAATGAGTGAATTAAAACACAAGTTCCTGAGATTCAGAATGGGCAAGCATTCTTTCGTAGATTGCTGTTGGACATTGGAAGCCTATTTTTTACAGCACCTGTACAAGAAAACACTAACACAGTTCTAGAATACTTGGCTTCAGTTCATTCAACACAGGTCCTCAATAGGATCTGATTTTTTAAAATTAAATTTATTTGCAAATATAGGGCAGTGATTTTTTAAAAAGTGTTTTCTGCAATCACCAGTTTGCTGGAAGCAATCTGCTAAGTCACAGAGCGATCCTCTGAAAGTTCATAAACATGGGCTACACAAAGGAATTCTGTTCATGTCTACTCAGAATTAAATTGCACGGAATAGGATTGCAGAACTCTCCCACTGGAATCAAAGGGACTTAAACATGCTTGTGTTTGGATGATGCTCCTATTGATCAAGCTGTGCTTACAAACTGAAGTTACCACTTGTTGTCCTGTGCCCATGTAAAAAGTCCATAGCTGAACAAACTTACTGGGAAGTTCCATTTTATTGCAATGGGATCATTTCTTAATAATTGTTGCTATCTATTGGTAGCAATTGGCTGTTGGTTGCACAAGGTTTTTTTAAAAAAATTAATGCCAAATCATTGTAAAGTGATATCTTGATGCTCTAGTGATGCAAAAGAAGTAACATGTCATTTGTTCCCACTGGCTTCAGTTAAGTGAAGGAATGTGCTCTGAGGTGGGCTATATCAGGAGAACCCCAGAACAGTGTACAGAACAGATCATTTTGTCTGGCAAGCTGCTGTGCTTGCGCAGATGAATTCCAGCCACTGATTTTAATATTGCTATTTAAAATTGCTGTTACCCACCCTGTGAGATTCTGGTGAAGGCAGGCGAGACATTGAATGACAGATAAATAATGCTCTCGGCTCCTCCTTGGTTTTGTGCCGTGTGTTCCAAGGCTGGACTCCAGCTCATGTTGAACGCTCTGGCTTTGCAAAGCAAGATACCACACTGTTTCCTGCCCTAGTTATAAAACAATTATTGTGCATTGGATCCCCCTTCTCCTTGATCCCACTTTGTGCAGTTGCCTCTGCTAACACCACACCGAAAACTAAAATACCGATGGTAGCTATTCAGGTGTGAATGGCAAATATTTTTTATTTGCTTAGAGGCACCTTTTTTCTTTGTTGCTGTATCAAGTATTCCAGTCCCGCCACTGAAAACAGGTCCTGGGCTACATCCTGGCTTGTGAAACCCTTTTGATCTGTGCTACCTTTTTCCCCAATATGCAGTACTTTTGTTAATGTTGTGTTACATTGATAAGCCTTTCTTTCACCCCACGGGGGCACCCTAACACCAAGTCACAAAAGAACTGAACCATTCACAAGCAAGGAACATTAATTTTCAATATGTCACTGCTTTGACATTCCTGTTACCAAAATGTCAAGAGTAAATGCTGACATTGTTTGCTAACATCTACTGTCTAAGCACTAACCTTTGATGAGCAACTCCAGGGCCTCCTTTCTCTCTTCCGTTGTTTTTTTCAAACATACAGGTGAAACTCGAAAAATTAGAATTTTGTGGAAAAGTCCATTTATGTAAGCAATTGTTTTCATTAGCTACTGGAGTTTAATATACGAGATAGACTCATATGCAAAGTGAGATATGTCAAGCCTTTATTTATTATAATTGTGATGATTATGGTGTGCAGCTGATGAGCACCCCAAAGTTGAAATTGTTACTTTGGGGTTCTCATCAGCTGCACGCCATAATCATCACAATTATAACAAATAAAGGCTTGACATAGTTCGCTTTGCATGTCATGAGTCTATCTCATATATTAGTTTCACCTTTTAAGTTGAATTACTGAAAGAAATGAACCTTTCCACAATATTCTAATTTTTCGAGTTTCACCTGTACAGTATATCTAAAGTGGACTTCGACCAGACAGCCTTCACATAAACTGCTGTCCTCTGTAAAGTAGGATACAGTACATGGTCACCCTACTTGAAAGCGAGGTGCATTATCAGCTCGTTATGAGTGGATCCATAATGCATCCATTGACATACGTCATCACCATACTGATTTTTTTCATCCCCGTTTCAAAGATACATTATTAGGTTAATAAGATTCTAATTATTTTCCCCATCCCATCCAGGCTATCCCTGTTGTGAAAGAAAACAAAGACACGGAGCAATGTTTTCCTTCAAATGTCAAGGGAAAGATAGGTTGAAGCCATTATTTGTCCCAGGGAAAGATCAACAACCCTTTTGGCTTATGAAAAAAATGGCTTGGATTTTTTCTTTTGAAGAAACATACTGGTTTCAGTAAGGAAGTCAGCATTTATCCGGTAGATGGAATACTTCTGATACTTATTTTGAGAAAATGTACACTGTGTTGTACTTTTATGTTTAGGTCTGCATCTTTGGATTAGTTGGGGATATATTTACAGGGTCGCTTTGCAATATGAATACTGAAGGATACTTCGGTCTCAAAAATGGGCATGTGAATGAAATAATGACCCATGGTGACACAATCTGGTCCCTTGGCACAATTTACCATGTAGCCGAGGCCTTGGATTACATAAAACGTTTCCACCAGCTGATGGTAAATCAGTGTGCTGCCGGGAGTTCTGGGAAGATAGAGTGTATTCTGCAACAAAAGGGCTTGCATAAAGGCTACTCATTTTCAACAAGGGACATCTGGCATCCCTATTTCAATGTCTTCAATCAAACAAGCTCCCAAGATGAAGTTGTGTTAGTGGGAGAACACTGACAGAATTTTTAAGATCAGCGGTTCAAAAGGCTCTTCTTCAAAAACCACTTTGTGACCAATTCCACAGCACGTTTTTTTCTGTTATACGAGACCAGCTGTTGCACTTGTCTGTCTTCTCCTTCCCTAACCTCACACAAAAGCAAACAAGGGGAAAATACTCTCTGCAGCTCCACTAACCCCTGTTGCTTCATTGTGTTTTTCTGCGATGTTTGTTGAGAAATACTGGATACAAGAAAAAGAAATAATCAGTAGAAAATGCTCACAAGTATATTACATAGTTAATTATCTCATTCAAACATTATTACTAGTTTTAAACAAAACCATAACAGGTGATGCTCAACATTAGTCATACCCAGAGCTGATGCATTCAGATCAATGGATTAAGTAAATTAATTTGATTTGAATGAGTGGGGCTGCAGGCACACCGCCCATTTAAAAAAACAACTTCCTCCAAAGAATCCGGAAAACGGTAGTTTACCGAGCCACAATTCCCAGAACTTTTAACAAGCTACAGGTCCCAGGATTCTTTTGCGGAGGTCATGTGTTTTAAATGTGCTTTAAAATATAGTGCATATACAGCCAAAGTCATAAGTAGATGTAATCCAATGTGCTTAACACTCATTATGGATATTGCTCACCATGTGTTAATTTAAGGAATGTTATGTGACAGAAGGAAGAATTAAAAAACAAACAGACATTGATTTCCATGCCCTAAGTAATTGTTTTTTTCTCTTTAACAAACAGCCCAGTTATAATACCAATCTATAATAACATTAGTCCCATCTTGGACACTTGAAATACCACTCCGGACAACATCAGCTCTGTTGTTCCCTCTCTAAGAAATTTCCAAAATGAGGGGAAAGATAACACAATTTTGCCTTGTTTCTTAATACAGTAGTACTTAGCGATTGATCGAAACAGCAACTCACTTCTATTCTAGGGGCTTTCAAAATCCCGGATGTTGAGCAGAAAATGGCAACTCATCTATTTCTCCAGCTCCTGGGACAGGTTGCAGACTAAGTAAGTCTTTGACCTTAGCTTGCAATTTCCCTTTGGCAGAGAGGATTCCAGCCCCTGGGGACGCAGTGTGACAGGGCAGTGTCCTTGCCTAACCTTATCAGGGTCAGGAGACAGCAGCTGGCCCCCCAACGCCACTCCTGCCTGCCAGGTGGCACTGCAATGCCAAAAAAGGGGCTGGTGGTGGCAATTGGGGGGCCGTTGTCTTCCCCAAACAGTGCCTATTTTGTCCAACTGTTCCCTTCTTTTAAAGGGTCACATTGAAACTGCAGGTAAGTGTAGCGCTCCATTGCGGAGACTGCAGTGCAGACTTTTGAGGGCCTTTCCATGGTGTTGGCTCCGAAAAGGGATACTGCAAGTTGCAATCGATTAGGAAAAAAATTAGGAAGACCGCCGCCACAAGGGTAGGTTGGCTCTAAAACATGGCAATGAGTGTGACTTCTAAATCAGACTAGGGCTTCCATATATTACTTTAAATGAAATAGAAACAAACAGGCACCCAAACAATAACTGCCATTTGCAAGGACACACCAGAACAAAAGTGCATTTTAAGTAACAATAATTGCTGTTATAATCCAGAGAAAAGAAAAAAGGAGCAACATACATTAGTGAATTGCATATAATTTTCTCGCGTAATTGCAAAAGGATTATAAGTAATCCTGTGCTCGCTCTGCCTGCTTATTCCAAACTTCTTTAAATGTTTTCCGTTCTTGCTCAGATCTATTTCTTTTCTTTTCGTGTCAGACCCAAAGGATCCAGGCGATTTTATTTAAAAGTTGCCAGTTCCCAACGTTTTTTATAGACCGTTCCCCTCAGATGGGGATATCCGTTTCTTTTTCCAGTAGTTCACATACAAAATCCTTGCTGCTAGAATCATAAATCCTCGCAGCTAGAATCCTATTATAATTTATCTCCCTTTTTCCTCATCTTCCAAAGCACTTGAATGCCTTCGCTTGCGCAACCATATGGCAGGGAAAAATCCAGCTTCTGCCTAGAGGAGAAGCCACACTTGCTGAATAGAGCCAGTGTGGTGTAGTGGTTAAGAGCGGTAGACTTGTAATCTGGTGAACTGGGTTCGCGTCCCCGCTCCTCCACATGCAGCTGCTGGGTGACCTTGGGCTAGTCACACTTCTCTGAAGTCTCTCAGCCTCACTCAATACACAGAGTGTTTGTTGTGGGGGAGAAAGGGAAAGGAGATTGTTAGCCGCTTTGAGACTCCTTAGGGTAGTGATAAAGTGGGATATCAAATCCAAACTCCTCGTCTTCTGCTCCAAAGAGAAGGCACCAGGACTTGTAAGTCAAAGTGAGGCAAAAGATGCTGAAGGGTAGAGAGAACTGATGAGATGTTGGACTTCACAGGGGTCGCTAACCTGTCCCGTCCCCCCAGGTGTTCTTGGACTACAATGTCCAGTGTTCCTCACATACTGCGGCTGGCGGGAGTTGGGCGTTCACACACCCCATGTGGTCTTTCCTGCGCCTCCTAGACTGGCTTGCTGCCCTCAAGTGGAGGGGAGGATGCTCTCCCCTCACCAGCAGTGGAGGAACTTTCGTGTGGGGAAACGAGGGAACTATTTATCTGTGTGATAATATGCCAATACCAAGCCCCATACCGGTAATACCAAAGTTGCCATATTACCTGTTGCTAGGCCCTCCTCCAACACGCTTGCAAACCTGGAAAATGTTTGAAAATCTTACACTGAGTTTATGTTTACAACAACCCTGCAAGCAGACCCATTTATCTTCATTGTGCAGATGGGGAGCTGAGGCATAAGAACTAAAGAGACTTGCTGGATCAGGCCAAGGGCTAACAGCGGCGGCAGACAGGATGCCCACGGGAAGTCTGCAAGCAGGACTTGAGCGCGATGGTTCTCTCCCCACCTGTGTTTCCCAGCAAGTAGCCATGGTGCTTAGCAGCTGCTGGCAGCCTTGCCTTCCATGGATTAGAGCCCTTCAAATGAGTGGTCATAACTACTCATCAACTTTCCGGTAAGTAAAAATAGGATCTTGAACAGGGAGCCCTGGCAGATCTGCTTCCTTTTGCCCCACATGGACCTGCGGAGACCCTAAACCGGCTCCACCTTTTGCTTCCATCGAGGTGGTATGCTTGTGGCAGGTAGATGAAAGGGGTGCTTTTACCTAGACCAAGGGTTCTCAAACTATTTTCTCTGGGCCACATGTTCAGAATAAAAATTTGCTCTTGCCACACCAAACTTATTTTATTGATAAGAAACACACTGAAAAAGAAAAAACGAAACAACTCCTGGCAGGGCTTGATTTATAACACAGAACACAACTACTTTATGACATTCAGAAAGTACAGCTACATAAGAACAGTAACCATTCCCAAAATATAATTATAAATGGGCTGCTTGCCTATGTACCATAAGTATGCAAACTCAGTGCAAGGTGTGAGTTTGCTTTTGCAGGGTAATCTCATTTGTAGTAGGTATAATTTGAGACAGACAAACTCTTCTCCTCATCAACACAAAGAAACAGCCTTTCTCTTTTCTGATCTTTCATATTTGTCAGAGTTGAAAATCCCTGTTCACAACAGCATGTAGTGGAGAACTGCAGAATAATAGCCAATGCTCTTGAATAAAGGCTTGGAGACTGGTGCTGGTTATATTTCCCCCCAAAATTATTGCTATGCTATACTGAAATGTTTCAATGTTTTGGGATTGTCTTTGAATCTTCCTGAGCCACTTGCCATCATCTCCTCCTCCTGCCACACCCTTTGAGAACCACTGCCCTGGGCTCTAGCTTTCAAAGGCAGAGGAGCATCCCCAGACAAAACAAAACAGAAAAGGGAGAAGAAAGCCAAGCAGCCTCGCGGCTAAGCCCAACTCTCTGCTGCCCAAGGTAGGCTCGCGCAAAGTAGGTGCAGAGGGGCCAGTTAAAGGGTTAATTTCCAGGCGAAGGAGGGGAGAGGGAGCGGTGCTCGGTCCGCCCCTGCGCGTGGGGAGGGGAGGAGGTGCGCGGGGTAAAAGAGAAAAGAAAAAAAAAACTTCGCCTCTCCTGTTGTTCTCCGACGTCCTATCCCAGCCTGTGCAGCCTCAGGGCTGGAACGAGGAGGCGGCGGCGGCGAGGCCGTGTGCGCGAGGCTCCTGCGAGAGCGCTCAGCCCAGCTGCTGGCAGCAAGGCATGCGCATTGCAGGGCGCCCTCTCACCCCGCTCAGCTATGCCAAATATGTGGTGAGTAGCAGCAGCGGCGAAAGAGGAGAGCGCGGGACGCGCGCGCGAGAGGGGACCATGGGGCGCCTCTGCCAGCCGGGCTCCGGGCTGCCGCGCTCGCCGTCTCCATCGGGGGGACCCTTGCGCGCAGCAACGGCGGCGGCGCCCAGCAACTAGCCCCCAGGCGGAGAGAGGCGACGACCATCGCCAGGCATGGCTGACCCTCTGCGCAGGACCCTCTCCAAGCTGCGGGGCAGGCGGGCGCAGCGAGGGGCGGCGGGGGAAGCCGCCGGGCACCCCAGCGGAGGCGGCGCCCTTCGAAGTCGAGCCCAGCAGAATCTGGCGCGCCCGGGAAACGGGGCGCCGTGCGCTCTCGGCAGCGGCGGGGTCTTCGCGCCCCACCTGGAGGAGCCCGCGCTGAGGGAGCCGGAGGCTTGGTCCCGGCGGGAGAAGGCGGCAGCGGCGCCTGAGGAAGAATCCCCCGGAGCCACCATAGCTCGCCTTTGCCCGCCGAAGAACCGCGTGGAAGGGACGCGGCAGCCGCCGAGCCCGCCGGGGCTCCGTGCGCCCCCGCCGGCGGCCGAGCTCTGCTTCTCGTCGTCGTCGTTCTTCCCCCGCGGGGCGGACTCCGGCTCTGCGCTGGAGCGGGGCGGCGGGAGCGAGGAAGAGGACTACTACGACAACCACAGCCTGCCCGGCTGGAGCTCCCCCAAATTGGCGTGGCGAGCGCAGGGAAACGCCGACGGCAGCGTGGCCGTTGGCGGCGGCGGCTGCCACAACAAGGCCAGGGCACGAGAGAGCGCGGGCAGGCTTCGCAGCCAGCTGCAGGAGGCCTATTACCTGCTGATCCACGCCATGCACGACCTGCCCCCGGCTAGCCCCGTCGTCGGGGCCCGCTCCCCGCAGCCTGTTGCCCACCCGCCGCCGCCCTCCTCCTTCTCCTCGACTGGAAGTAGCCACGATGCTTCAAGCTGGTCTTTCTCGTGCGGGGACGGGTCCCCGCCGTCGCAAGCGCCAGATTCCGGCTTCCAAGGCTCCGGCAGGGCCCCCGCCTGGCGCCGGGGCATCAGCAAGAGCTTGGAGAGCCTCCCCGCTGCCCAGCCGCCCGCCAGACCGCCGCCCTTGCGGAGGTGCGGCAGCGACGGCGCGCTCGGCTCCTCGCCCCGGGGCCACCTGCTGCAGCGGCCGGGCGCGAGGCGGGGACTAGGCTGCGTCCTCGCAGCTGCCGCCGGCTGCTCTGGCCACAGCAGCAGCAGCTGCTGCGAGCAAAGCCCCGGCAGCCGGAGCGCTTGCGAGGAGCATCCGTCGGCGCTGCCGCGGGGCGGCTTACTGCTCCCTCAGTTGGGCTCGGAGCTGTGCGCCGCCCTGGGCGAGGCGGTGGCGCTGAAGGGCGCCGCGGATCCGGCGGCGGAGGGGGGCGGCGGCAGAAGCCACGTGCGCCCTCCGGCAGGTGCCCACGGCAGCCCCTTCAAGCCTCCCGCCGTGACGGTCCGGAAGCTGCAGAAATGGATGTACAAAGGACGCCTCCTCTCCCTGGGCATGAAAGGCCGCAGTGAGCCAGCGGGGGCTTCGTCTTCTTCGTCTCCCGCAAAAACCTCCAGGACCTGCGGGCCACCTCTTGGCAGAGAAGAGGGGCCAGCAACGCCGCCTCCTGCCCCCTTGAGGGGTCAAGGTGCAAAAGGCCTAGGATCCCCTTCAGACCAAAGAATCTTGCTGACAGGTAATGATTGTTGTGACCACCTCCCCGCTCCTCACTTTCCCACGGTTGGGGGGTTTGCAAGCCTCCCAAAAGTTGCTGTGTTCTCTTTTTAATGGACAGTGGTGCTGTTCTTTTATCAGCTGCTTGATAGAAAGAAAACACTTCAGTGCAGTTTGCCTCACCCTTGCATCTCCACGGTTGGGAAAAGCTTCACTTGGCTGAATTACTTTCAGGTGCAGGAGTCTTGTCTTTATTTTAATTAAGGAGCAGGCCTACTCCAAGCCTCACCTGCTCTGTTGCATTCTGCTAAAGGGGAAATAGTCTCAATTTCTGGGCTGGATGGAGTATACAACTAATGCTTAAGGCATGTGAAGCATGTTGAATACTCTCTCCAGTATTGCATAAAAATAGCAAGTTTGCCATAACAGGCATGCAGAGTGTTGAGAAAGACACCAGGCTTTCATAAAGTTTGCATGCCAAATACTAATTTGCAAGTAGCGTGTGGGATTCACATGAAGGGAAAACACACACACACACACACATGAGGTCATTTGTATTTGCCAACCAGGACAAGTAGGTTAGTTAAAGGAAAGGAGAGTACATGTAGAATAGGAAGAAATACTGTACAGTAGCCATAATTTCTTTTTATTCCAGTGCGCAAGCTGGAATTTTTTTTAGCTCATTTATGTCCCACTTATTTCATTGGGAGAATTAAGCAGTTGCAGAGATCTCCCCCATTCAAATTCAGCGAAACTTAAAAAAGCTTGCCTTCGTCTCTATTGTATGCTGCCATTAAAATACTACCGGTAAATGGGTGGTGGTGGGGAGGAAATGTGTAATGCTTCTGAGCCTCGGTTTCTCCAAAGGCAAGTTGTGGGGGCAGCTTTTCTGCATCAAATATCAGCTGCAGGTGGAAAGCTGGCATAGCAAGGAGAGAGGTTCTGTCCTAGCATTTTCCCTTGCATGATGTTTTTCATGTGCAGGGAGCTTATTTTATTTTATGCTGGGAGAAGAATTGAAACATTGAGGACTTGCCCCATTTGCAGCATTTGAGCCTGGTGCATCAGTGCAACCCCTTTCTCTGGTGTAAGAAAGCCTTGAGGAGGA
This sequence comes from Darevskia mixta, assembly GCA_034641385.1. NCBI lineage: Eukaryota > Metazoa > Chordata > Lepidosauria > Squamata > Lacertidae > Darevskia > Darevskia mixta. The sequence continues at coordinate 7,428,782 of JAWWNH010000029.1, forward strand.
GCCTACCTGGCACAGTGCTACTCTAAATCCGATGGGGAGGAGCTGCCTCTTAACAGTCCTCATTTTACCCCAAGTTGCAGAGGAAAGAGTTGCCCAGTAGCACTTCCCCTGCTGCAAATACAGTGTGAAAAGTCATCCTTGGTATGGAACTATTTCTCCCCTCCCCCCAGCAATTTGTCTCCCTCCGCCCCAGTTACTGTTTTAAACTGTAACCTCTGCGTGAAATCTTAATGGACGTGTGACACTTATTAACCATAAATGTTTAGTTACTTTGAGTACAAGAAGTATCATGGAAAATACTTCTCTTTTTTATCTCTCCCTCCCACCCCTGAAATCTCTGCCCAGTGGCAGGTTCACAAGTACACCTTACAATTCTGGTGACAAAATAAAAACGGGGGGGGGGAGTAGGGGGGAAGCACAGTGGGGTGGGGTGGGGAGGAACATGTTAATGTTATCTGGTCAAGCACCACTGCCTCATTTCTGTTGACCCTGAGGGGGTGAAACATTCCCAGAAGGGTTGGCAAATCAACATCGACGCTTCCAGAAAAATGCCTCCCTTTTATACATTAATCTCGCAATGTGTTGCTAAACTGTGTTAATAACTCACTTATTAAAGTACCCGTATATGAAGTAAGCTTCCAGTTTCCAGGTCCCTTGGTGTTTAATTTCTCTATAAAGTCCACATTATTGTGGATAGTCCAGTATTGTATGTAGAAATGAGAAGCTACAGATTGGAATACAGTAATAATAATAATAATAATAATAGTAATAATAATAGGAAAGTGCTTAATTATCTTTTTCTGTGCAAGCCTATAGTAAGTTTCCTTTGTGAAATACTTCAAGTTCAGCAGAACATTGGGTTGGATCCAAATTGAGTCATGCTTAGAGCAACCCCATTGAGTTATTAGAAGATTTTCAAAATGCTTAATCAAAGAGCTTTCTAATTTAAATGGGTAGCTTAGTTGTTTTGATTGGTTTATCCTAAGGGGAGATACAGTCCTTTCCACCTGTTACACCTGTCTTTGGCCCTCTGTGTTGTTCTGGACCATTTTCTGCTGTATCACCCCCTGCTTAACATCCAAGAAACAGTACAGCTCAATAAATCCTATATTGTATTTCCTTATCTAGTTCCTCAAGACAAAAAAGTGTGGGGAGAGACAAATATTAAAGATGCTAGTATGGGGGACGATGGCACCCACTTTAAATCAGTTGTTGTGTTCTGTACTAAATCAAATTTCAAGGCACCCTCCACAGTGCCCAGGTCACACAAAAAAATCAGTACTTGGCACATCACTGACCACATTCTGTGACAATTAAAGAAAGACCTGTGTACCTGCTATGTCTTTAAAGCACATTCTTTCACTCAAAGTAATTCTGGACACTGTAGTTTATTCCTCACAGAGATACAGTTTCCAGCAATCCTTAAACAGCAGTGCCCAGAATTTCTTGAGGAAAGTAATGCATTTTGCATGTACTCTAAAGGTACAATGTGTGCGCAGCTGATTGAAAGTATTTTTGAAACAGATAAATTCTGTCTGTCAGTGTAGGCCAATTCTTCCCAAAGTAGTGATACCACCCCCTGGGGGGAGGCACAGGAATGATCCGGAGGGGGGGCGGTAGTAACCTCAGGTGCAATTGGGACGGGGCACTGAATAAAAATAAGGGGGCAGTGGAAGCATAAAGAGAAGGAAATTTTGAAAAACTGTACATGTTTCATCTGTTGTTTACAACTGTATCATTACTATTTTGTAGGACATAGGTAGAAATATACCGTAGATACATAAAAGAACACAAATTTGTCACTGCATCTTTCTGTTTGTTCACGTAAAGAAGGTAGATTTCCAGGGGGTGTTGGGTTAATGTTTTGTTTTTTGTTTTTTCCTGAAAAGGGAGCAGTAGGCCAAATAAGTTTGGGAACCTCTGGTGTAGACCGAGGCATGCTTCCTCATAAGTAAGCCCCATTGTGTTCAGCGGGATTTAAGATCGCACAATACAAAGATTACACAGGGTTTGAATATATTTTGTCATTGCATCTTAGCCCCCCCCCCTTAAATAACTTCTAATTAGGATTGTTGCAATACCGGTAAATCTACAGGATCACTGTGGTGCTTTGCCCTTGTTAAACTTGCTTCTGCTGTTTTTGAAAACTAGACATAGCCTTAGGTCTGGTTTGTACATGTGTGATTAATGTTGAGTAGCTATGGATATGAGTTATGTGTTGAGAATCTGCTCTCCGGAGGGCTGTTAGCTTTCCTAACTTGTCCTTAATGGAGGAGGGAAAACTTGCCCTTTTAATATAGGGTGGACATTTGTGAATTGCTTCACGGTCCCACAGACACAGAGATGTGCCCAGTTGGTGCCCAGTTGTAAAGAAACAGACTGCGCAGGAAAGGGAATTTCAGCAAGTGCACCTGTCAAAATTCTCATTTCCAGTGGGCAGTTGAAGCGAAGGGATTCTCCTTCTCCTCTGCAAATGTTGCTCCCAGGGGCAGCTCATGGCAACTGGCCCCCAGTACCCTCAAGTGGCCCATTCTCCCACAGCCATGGCTGTGATCAACCTAGATCAGGCATCCCCAAACTTCGGCCCTCCAGATGTTTTGGACTACAATTCCCATCATCCCTGACCACTGGTCCTGTTAGCTAGGGATCATGGGAGTTGTAGGCCAAAACATTTGGAGGGCCGCAGTTTGGGGATGCCTGACCTAGATCTTGCAGGAAAGCCCAGGCATTAAACAAAGCTCCAGGATGTCCACTCTGGTGTTAACAGTGCTTGTGTGAAAGAGTCACTTGCAATTAGCAGGTATCGGTGCTTTTTTATAATGAATGAACCAGCTTGTAAGTTAAACGTTAATAACTTATTTATTCAAATACTCCTCCTTAACAGTGTGTGGTCTCTAATATTAACTGAAAGAAGCAGTTGCTTTTTAGTGCAGTTTCTTTCATGTTTTAACTTTTCCACATAAGTGTGTGCGGAATAGCTGCAGTGGGAAAATGCTCTTCGAGGGTGCCTCCCCCCTCCCCAGTTTTGTTTTAAGTTCTGTTTTAGGATTATGCCTGGTTTAAAGTTTCATTGCTCTAAATCCTCCTAGATTTATTGCAAAACACTGCTTCAGAAAAATATAATTAGCCAGAGCATCCCAAGCATTGGTTGCACAATGGTACTACATTCTGTGTATTGTTTTACAGACATGGGAAGGTTAAAATGCACATAATTACAAGGTGCCTGTTAATTGTACAGACTTGAGTAGTCACAGGAAAAGAAAAAGACTTACTACAGAAATCTGGGTTGAGATGTAAGAATGCTTCTTGCCCCATGCAGGGGCAAACTTTAGTCTTTCAGATTTCAAGTAATAACAAAATATATAAACCAACGTAGCGAGTGATTATTATTATTATTAGTATTTTAACAAAGAACTTATCCATTTGCATTTTTAAAAATAGGCAGAATGAATTCTGTCTGCTTAAGTAGGTTGTATGGAGGCATGGGTAAAGTTAAATGAAGTCAAGTTCTGTTCTGTTCTTGGTTGTAACCTCGAGTTTGATTGACTGATGGGAATTGTTCTGCCTAATGGCTTTATTTTTACAATTTTTTTTTTTGCCCAATAACTTTAAATATTAATTTGTTCCACAGGGAGACAGTGACACAGTGAAACTTTTATTAATCCCCGCTTCCATGTTCTATTAAAATTACAGGATTTTCCTAGTGCAGTGATGGCTAACCTTGACACTCCAGATGTTTTGGGACTACAACTCCCATCATCCCTGACCACTGATCCTGTTAGCTGGGGATGATGGGAGTTGTAGTTCCAAAACATCTGGGGTGTCAAGGTTAGCCATCACTGTCCTAGTGAGTATTTGTTTAGCATATGGACTATTGGGGAGGCCATGATGGTAGCCCAAGTCAAGTCTTTGAGTGTTAGGTGGCCTTCTTAGAAATAGCAGTGCAGTTGTGGAAGGCACTGCCCCTAGAGGTTCAGCTGGTGCCAACATTGTCCACCTTGACACGACCTGTTGAAGAATTGCCTTTTCCACCAGGTTTTAATATAGTAGGATGCTTGGATCTCAGGAAGCTGGTCGACTGTTCTTTTTTTTTTTTTAATTGTATTGCTGATACTGTGTTTTGTGTTAACATTTATTGTTTTGTGTATTTACTATTGTAAATTGCTCTGGGGTCTTAGGACGAAGGGCAGGATGCCAGTGAGAGAGAGGTGCTCCTGAGGAATAATTGCAAGCAGCCAGAAATGGGGTAAAAGGGAACCTTCACCACATCTGGAGGAACGAGAAGACATGAAAGGCTGAAATAATACATGATTAAATGATTGCATCATTCCCCCCCCCCCGTGTCCCTTATATATTATTCACAGGGAGCATAGAAGTTTTAAAAACATTCCCCCCTTCCTTTTAGAATAAACGCTTGTTTTATGAAACATAGAAAGAGTAACATTTGTAAAAATGCATCTCAGATAAATCTATTCTTTAGTTATTTACTTTCATCTCAGAAGGATGAAATAATCTGAACTAGTCACGAATCCTGTCCCTTGGTGGGCCATGATAGCTATATTATAGCATGTTCCCTAACTTAACGTTAATCAAGCAGTGTCTGATATTGGGGTGGGTGGGGGTAGAACTTTTTCTCGCTGTGTCTGCACACTTGGAATGTGATGCAAGTTCAGACACGACTTGTCCTACCATTTGTAGTTATTTCAAGACTTTTATTGCTGTCGGATCTGTGCATCTGGTCAGATTTGAATATTTAGCCATCAAAATATACAGCCTCCCCCTCCCCGCCCGCCAACCCTGTTGTATATTGAAACTGTGTGGAATGCCTGTATGCTGAGCTATGCCTGTATATGGATATAATGTGTGTATAATGTATAGCTGCAGAGTTTATGTAGTTCTTTGATTTAAAAAAGGGGGAAAGTGAAATCAAGGGAGTTCTGTTTCCACCAGAGCTTTACCTTTATGTCAGCCTTTGCCAACCTGGTGCCCTCCAGATGTTTTGGGCTGCAATTTCCATCAGCCCCAGCCAGTAAAGCATGTTGGATGGGCTGGTGGGTTTTGTAGTGCAAAACCTTTTGGAAGGGCGCCAGATTTACGCCTATGAAACAAGCTTTTTTCAGGCTTTCTGGACACTTGCAATGTGATGCTGTAGACCACCCCACTCCCCGATTTCAAGTTGCTCTCTCTGTTTCTCTCCTCCCTGTCCTTTACAGATTTGATTGAAACAGTGTACATACCGTCGGTGAGCAGAAGAGAACTTAAGAACTTCAAATCCACCGAAGTCGCTGAGTGCAGGCCTCGGATTGCCAGCATCACTGTGTCCAAGAAACGTAACTGGCTACATCAAAGTTCTCCAAGGGTGCCCAATTCGGAAAAAGGAAACTCGTGTAAGAAAATTTCAAGAGAAACGCACCAGAGGCAGAAATCGCCCAGCCCACTGCTTGAGCCGAAGATGCCTCACCTTTTCCCCAAACTTCTAGGGCATGAAAGCCCTAAAAGAAGAATCGGTTGCGTACGAGCTGCTGAGAATGGGGCAAGCTCTTCGGCACGGCGAAACTGTACTTTAGATTTTGGGGATGATAACGATGCTGATGATGAAGGAGAAATATGGTACAACCCTATCCCTGAAGACGATGAGCCCAATTTCCCTGGTTTTAATGCTGACCATTTGGACCCTCAAGCCATTAATTGCAAGGTGCCTTCTGGGAATGACTTGGTTAAAGTCGTAAGGCCTAACGAAGGCCTCGCACACGTCTTAGACTGTGTCGGAAACACTCTGCCCAGGGAAATTAATGAAGTAGATGGTGTACATTCCATGGAACATTTGCAAGTACACAAGCAAAAGCCTATGTGCAGTATTCAGAGTGGGTTTGCGGTGGAAGACAGCCCTACTTTAAAAGGTACTTTGGGAGGTAAGAGGAGTGCAAACATTTAACCTACAGCGATGATGTTAAACATTACATTTCATAAGGTGGTACTAGCTATCATTTCGTGGTAAGCTGAAAGTCCCATTTCTCTGGAAGTTCAAGTCTTACGTAAGCATTAATTCACTTGTACAGCTTGAACAATGCATCTTCATTCAGAAGTGAACTGATTTTTTTTAAACCATACTTACTCTTTTAGAAAGCTTTATTGTCACTAGGCCTACTTTGGGTTTCTTCTTTAACGAATTCTGAAACTTCCATTTGCTCATGTAGAAACATCTCTCCCAATCATTCTTCTAGTAGGTTTGCGGAAACACTATTTTCAGCCATGATTGGGAATTAGTTATATCCTACAATATGAGATCTGCCGTTGATTTTTGTTTGCGAAGAACTGACGTTTTAATTTTTGTTCAGTTTTTAGAACAAACTATATAACACAAATTGTCCATTACAACTTACTGAACATTTTTCTTAATAGTGCTGTCTATAGGGATACGCCTAACATTGTTTCTGAATTGGCTTTGCTTCTCAGGGTTGTTTTTAAAAAACAAAAACAGAAAACATGGAGCGAGGAGGGGGGGGGATTCCATTTTGTGTGTGCTTTTAATTTCTACAACAGCAGAGTTATGCTTTTCTTCAGACATACTAGCTATTTTCCGTAGCTTCTACTGAGTTCATCATAATATATACTTTATTTGCAAGCTGGGAAGGTGTAAATATGACCGCTGTAGGAAATCTACATGCATGTTATGCCATATTTCATGGATTAATTTCTTAATACATAGATAGCTCCCACTAGTATTGGCAGAAGAATTGTGATAGAGTAAAGTTTGTTTTTGAATTAAGGGAAATTATATAGAGGCTTTCAACTCACTGGGGAAAATTTGTTGCTTAACTAAATCAAGATTGGTTCATGATTGTGGTGCCTATAATGAACCCTGGTGAAATTGATTGCAAATTTATCCTATACTGTTCCTTGTGTATTGAGTTAATGAATGCAGCCTTGCCTCTGTGTGCATTGAATAGTAATCACATTGAATGCAATAATTGATGAAGAGAGTCCCTGCTGTTACATAATTGGCTTTATTGCTAAGGAGTACTTAGTGATTCTTTTAATCCTGTTAAGGTGTCTACAGTTAATTTCAGTCAAAGCTGAAATGACAGCTCCTCCAGACAAAATTGCCACATAAAGGGCAGCAGGGCAAATCAATTTGTTTGTATGAATGTGTAGTACCGAGTAGCACATGCAGTTACTCTGAAGTGGTATGTAAATGTCTTCATAGCTTTCAATCATAGCTGTTTGTTATTGTCTTCTGCCTAGTGATTTTCTAAATATCCCCCCCCCAAAAAGGGATATCCTTTGGGGTGGGGCAGATGCCAGCTTATGTATAGTTTTTATGCTGAGTGTTGATTTTGAAATACTTTCCTAGTCCATAATTTACCTGTTTCCATAACAGCACAACAGATATGATTGCTGTATTTCCCAGAATACCTTTTAGCAGATCTGGAATATCATCTAATCCTCTTTGTTGCCAGTAATGGGGACTAAACAGCTTAACGGTTGCATGCAAACGGGATTTTGTGTAGCGCTTCTTCAAGGGGACTTACTAATAAATGTCATTAATATCTTTCCAGGTTCTGATTTGCACTAAATATGATTATTTTGTTGTTGTTACTTTCCTGCAAATCAAGATAGGGCTGCCATCAAACACGCCATTCCATATCAAGCTTTGCAACAACGTAGGGGAACTTACTTTTCCTGCCATTGCTCCACATTGTTGACTGTTGCTGATGGGAAAAAAACACAAAACTTGATGTTGTCAGGACACGGGATAACTTTTACTAGCCAGTGCAGAAGGGTGAACTTGGCATGGTTGTGCTGTTCACAGCGACAGTTGTGCTTTGTCCATTTTTCATTCGACTCTTCTCCCTGACTTTTAAAACCAGCAAGAGGCAGATGACATACTGCCGCCCCTTTACAAAGAAAGCAACTTTCTCTTCCAACTCTGCATGTATATATCTAAACCTGGCAACAGAACCATCCCTCCTGAAGGGCTACTGAAACAGAAGTCTTGAACTGCATGACCGCAGAAAGACTGCATGAGTTGGCTTCTCAGTAAGCGTCACATTGTTTAATACTCATCGTGCTTTCTAAGTCACTCGCATTTTACTGTTTTATTTTCTTGGTACAGAATTCTCCTGTATGTGCTATGCCGTATTTCTTTTAACCATTCCAGAATTAAGCAGCAGGCTTCTCATAAGAAAAAATAGCAGTCCTTAACTGCCTGCCTGCCAGCCAGAGGAAATCTCTTTTTTAGACAATTGCAAGCTTTCTGAAAATAAATGTCTCTTTATTGCTATTTCCATCTTAACTATAGTGTTTGCTGCTGAGGTTTTCAGAGATAATGCTTACTGAATTATACCTAGCATCCTTAAGACTTCCTCAAATCATAAAAAGGGAGAACAGTATTTTTAGTTCAGGAGGTACTGAAAGGAACATTATTTGCATTCCATCCTGCAGCCAAGTAGTCCATATTTAGATAAAAAGCTTTCTGTTTTTATCGTAATGTGTTGCCTTTTATATAAGAATTGCAGCTTCGGAGTTTGTTGGGCTTTCTGTATGAATGTGTAGCTGTGGGAGGAGAAAGATAAATAGCCCTGCAGACTTCCTTCGAAAACAGAAGGCTGGTGCTTTTGATCACAATTTTATATAGCCAGTTTGCATTAGACCAAATGAAAGTGTTCGGTCCAAGACAATAGCTGTATCCATTTAGTATAACTGGTGGCTGGGGAGCACATTCAGGACTCTTGAGTATTGACTTCTGGGGTTAATTTGAGTTAGCCTTTCTGTGTCTGAGCAGAGTTGTGTACATGTTGATTTAATTAGGATTGACTTGATGGATTAAATAGACTTCGATTGAGTAGATGAAGCTTGAGTAGAGGAGATGAGATCTGACTTTATGAAGTACAGTGATTCGCATGCGATGCTTGTTGGTCTCTAGCATTGAAAGAAGTGGCTGTGCGGCTGTGCATTTAATTGCTTTATTGCAGAAGCTCTATAACTTTTTTAAAACTAGGTAACACAAGCTCACGGGCCAACATGGCTATCTTCACTTTTTGTGTTATCTGCAGAAGGCAGTTTATAATCTTGTGTAGTTCCCCACCTCCACCCCAGGTGCCATATAGAAAAGCTTGCAGGCACCTCTGTGCCAAGATGATGAATTTAAACTGACCGCAAAAGCCACCTTGTGTGTGAGTGTCTGCACACGTATTTATGATGGCAAAAAACCACCGAAGCCCGTCGTGTCGTAAGGATTTTTTTCCCAAGCTTGCTTTTCATTGAAAATATCTGATAATGCACTTGGAAAGAAAATGGGATGTGGCCAAGATCATAGTGGTGTTTCTGTTTGTCCCAATGGGAACTGCATTGGTGAATTCTCCATTATATAATACTCCTTGATACTTCCACCCTCACTTTCAGAGAGCAGTGTGCATAAAGGACAATATACAGCAAAAGCAAAAGATTTGTTTGTTTGCTCTACAATAGAGGGGGTATTGGTTGAGAGACTCTGGGAGCAGAACTTGTGCTCTGAAGGATTGTGGGGACCTTGCTGTGCCAACCAAGGCTTCTTGTAGGGGGATGGGCTTCCCTCCCCCCCAGATATTTTCCTGCATCCATCCTTTCCTTCCCCATTTTCCTGGCTGACAGCAGGTGTCCCTCCTTAACCTCATCCTTTCCTGAGCAGCTGGAGACAGCCATCCTTGTGTGGTGATAGCCATTTTAAAATAGCTGCTGCTTGAGGAGGATGGGAGGCTAGTGGCTTGAGGCGCATGAGTAGAGTTTCCATTGAGGGAGTGTTATTCCGGCCTGTACTGAAGCTACATTCTGCATTTGTTTCAAGCGAAACGGCAGCCATGCCTTCAAAACAGAATTAGATTGACTTTGGAACAGTCATATACAGTGGTCCCTCGACTTACGAATGTAATGCATTCCGAAGGGACCGTCGTAGGTCAAAAAAATCGTAAGTCGAGTCCCCATAGGAATGCATTGGGAGAAAAAAATTCGTATGTCGAAAAAAACCACATCTAAACTTCGTAATTCGAGGAAACCGCATCTAAAACTGCCGCGATTTCCATTCGGAGGTCAACAAAATTCGTAAGTGCGCGGCCACTTTCTTCATTCGTAACTCGAAAAATACGGAAGTCGGGTCATTCGTAAGTCGAGGGACCACTGTAGTTTACGACTCATGCGAGAAATACCTTCGTGTGTTTCTGTTCAGACTTTTTCACATTCACATATCATCTGATCACTGTTCTGTTCCCCTTCACCTGTGCACACGTTCTACTTTTGCAATAATTTAGCAAGGTTTTACCATAAAATGGGGAAGGCGCAGTTCAGAGGCAGAGGGTTACTGGCTAAATGCCAGTAATGAAAGTAAAATTTAGCAATGTGAAACAAAATACCAAACGCTCTAGACTGGAGCTTTCCAAACTGTGTGGCGCAACACGTTAATGTGTCGGGTGCAGTGTGCCGCACAAACGTTCCCCTTGCTCCTCCCGGGGCTGGAAAGGGGTAAGTTTAACTCCCGGGTTTGCTAGTAGAACTGAATTACTGTGTTGTGAAATGATGCATGTTTAAAAAGTGTGTCACCAACATGAAAAGACTGGAAAGCTCTGCTCTAGACCCTCTGTGAGCAGTAAGATAGACAGGGGTGCCATCTTGGGAGAGGCTGAGGGCACCCCTTAAATTTTCAAGGAGCGGGCTGGGCCCCCTCAATATTCCACGGCCTGCGATAGGCTTTGCAGAGCATCCCTGCAGCTGCAGCGGGCCTTGCGGTCTCTTCGCGCCATGTGATGTCATGCACGCATGCAAGGCACCCAGTGCCTGTAACGATAGATATACCGTAGTATTGATTTTAAAAATAGCTTGAACATGCATGTAGGGCCATGAGAAGGCCTGAACCTCCTCATAAATACCATATGGAAAAGGTGTAACCAACTTAGACGGCTTAGCAACAGAGATGTCTCCGGCATCTACATCTGTAATAAACGGATGCCACGCTGCCAGGAAGAATTCCAGTGCTGCCCTTTCAACGTCATTTGTCACTCTAACAAATTTGGGTGAGGGGAGAGAAAAGGACTGAAGCCACCGGAAGTTAGATGGGAAAACGTCAAGAACGTTAAGATTGACTTCTCAGCGGTAATGAAGCCGAGGAAAGTTTTCTAATATCTTGGCTGGCTTTCCTAATATCTTGGCTGGCTTTGCCAAAGGCTTCTGACAGAAAGGGAAGATTGATGTTAGCAGGCGAAAGCATGGCACTGATTACTATAGAAGGCTCCAGAGCAGGCCACCAGTGGGACTACACTGTGATTTGCAGTACAAGGGAAGCCTTTGTCCGGTTTTATCAAACACCGCATTTCTTGGGAGCTGCTTGCCAGAAAAGCACAGCAGGCGTGCTAGAAATAGTCTGTTCCCTGCAAGGAAACAGCTTCAACAGAAGCGTAGCAACTGGGAGAAACAAGAAGATTCATTGAGGCGTTTGGGAAACAGACTTTGTGCAGCGTTGTATTCTTTTAACTTTTTGGGGTGTGTGTGTCTTTTTTTTTTTTTTTAAATGAAGCTCCTTGTGAATTTGTATCTGGGAAGAGAGTTATTCAGCTTCCTGAAGGATTTTGATTAACTTTAACTTGTTGAGCTTCGTTTTCTAACTTGAAACGTGGCATGGGTATTGAAGAATCATGCCTGCTTTGTCCTGTGTGAGTAGGCAACAGGTTTGGTTTTTCTAGGCAAAGTGCAGTAAAGTTGTACAGTACATAGTTACTAGTAGAAATACTTGATGCGTATTTTTTAATAATAAAGGGGGGAGGGGAAATCATTTTGTATTGCAGTGTTGTTTAAACATTCATTTTATTTTTCCTTCAAGCAGGAATTTTTATCACCGGAAGTGAGAATGCAGTGTGACTATTTGAACTTTTTGCTGCTGTGACTGATGGAAGTACTTCCACAGTCCCTCTGCTCATTGTAGGTTAGGAAGTGATGGCCTAGAGGCTCAGTCTTGTCTCTTTTGTGTAGCCTAAGGAAACTCTTCTTGTTATGAATCCAAACCTAACTGCTTTCTAATGACCTTTGCATGTGTCCTGGAGTGAGCAGCAGCTATACATCATAAGCAAAATGATAAATTGAATACTATTTCACCTGAGTCTCTGTTGGCATGAGAGTAGGTTCTTGGGCAATGCTAATGTTATTGAATCTTCAATTCTTATTCTGTCCAAAATATGGTCATTGCTAAAATTAGATAAATAGGCATTTGTTAACCTGTTGGTCTATGAAAGGCTCAGGAATTTTGTTAGTTTTAGTATGCTGACTTCTGAGGCGTATGGGATTTTTGGATTGGGGCAGTGGTGAGGGGAAGGGTTCTTTGTAACGTAATCACATGTACACTAAATAGCTGCTTATCCAAAATATCCAGATGAAATAACTTTGTAGCGGAGCAACTGTCTTGTTAACAGCTTCTTGTGAAGTCGCAGCCTCAGTAGAGTCTGCTCTGATAACAAAAATTTGGAAGCAGTTGGTAGCAGATGCTGCTAAAGAGAAACTGTCAGAAAGACAGTAATATATTCTAGAATCTCACCTGATCAGTTCCTATGAATTATGACCAGTTCTGTGAATTCGCCAGTTGTGAATTATGAAAATGTGCATTACGTTTTTTATATAGCTCTGTAAATCCTAAGAGAGAAAATCGAAATAAAGCCACTGTTTTTCCTCTCAGTTTAGATGTCATACCAAATAGTGGTTTGCACTAACCATAGTTTAGATTCCAGATTGTTGTTTGAGTTCCCAGCATATGGGCCAACTTTTTTAGAGATACATGCCTGCTTTTAATTTTTATCTTGTCAGCAGTCTTGTTTCTAGGTGCAAGAGCTTCCAGAGGTAGCATAACAAGTGTATGGTCAGTTCAAAAATTTCACGGCACAATGGTTAGCTGAAACATATTCTATGGTTTCGGATTCTAGTTTGCTGGCTGATCTCAAACCATGCTTTGCCAATTGAGACTTTGCACTAAACTGTAACTCACAAGGAGAGCAGGTGCTTTTGTTTTTTGTTAACTACAGCTTGTTTTGTCAGAACCCAACAAAAAACATACATGGTTTATCTTATTTATTTGGAAAACTTAGACTGCTAAACATGAACAGATATCATAGTGATGTACAATAGTAAATAAGAGAACTTGCAGGCTCTTTGCTGTTTTCTGATTGGATTCAATCATATACTGGCAAATTCAGCTTGTGAAATTAAAGCTGATTTGGAAGCTTCTTGTGCAACGAAACTGCTTCCTTAAAATATCAGACTCTTTCTGATATGGAAAGTGAATGAAAATGCAATGGAAAGTGTGGTATAACTTTTGCTGCATTGCAACGTTTTCCAGGCTCCCTGGGAAAAAAATCTAAATGCTCATCATTTAATCTTTCTGCAAACAAATCAGGATGAACCCTCAATAAACAAGTCATCTGGAAAAGCCAAGGCAGATAAAAATAGTTTTACTGGAGAAATTAGGTGTTAGGAAGCTGGCTTATTTCAGCAAACCATAGTTAAGATTAACCACGGTTTAGAGGTCACATTACTCCAAACCCTGTAGTTAGTCAGACAGAAGCTAGAGCTTCCGATCTCCTCCTCGAGACTCACCTAGGCTTATCGTAATAAATCTTAATTTATTACGATGCCCTCATGCAACCGCAGGGTGCAGGGCTTCTGATTAATGCTTTCAGTTTTTCTTCTCCTGGCTATGATTAAATTTTGTTTTTAAAAAGAACAGTCATCCTAGATTAGCACGCAAGCTGGTAATGCTTTGCTGAATCCACTGGATGCTTTCTTAATTCCTAGGTGGCTATCACCTGGGAGCCAGCAGCTTTCCATGACACACATAAAGGGGCATTGTGCAAGAAAGGAAGAAGGCACTCTGGGGCTTGAAGAAGCAAGGCAAGTTAGAACTGTTAAAAGACTTCCAAAAGCATTCCATCTCCACCCTGCACATCAGAAGCAGAGGGGGACATGGTTGTTTGCCAAGAGGATGCAAAATTACACTGAAACAGGATACAACTGTTAAAAAGATGCAAGTTCTAGAGCAAAAGTGGGTCCTTTTAATTTTCCATTCTTTTCCAGTGGCTTGACCTGCAAAAAAGGCACAGGGGTCTTTTTTTTCCCAAATGACTTGCTTGCACAGAGCAGTTGCATTCAGGAGTCTCTTCTTCTGAAAGAAGCTAAATTAACAAGTCTGAGAAGGCAATGCAGAGAGACAGAACAGTACATAATCGGGCAGGGATTGGTTAATTGTCCCTAGGCAGATTCTTAAGGGAAGGATGGGGCAGGTTCCTTGTGTGGTTCTGCTTTTGGCAGAACAAGGCAGAAAAGTACAGTCCATAGGTCAGAGCATGTTGTAGGTGCATCTGATGCTCTGCGTTGTCCTGAATAATACCACACATACCTTTTCCAGGTCCTGGCAAATTAGTAGCTTCTTAAATGAAAAGTATCCTTTTCATTCATTTTTAATATGTTCCTTTCTTCTTTTCCCCACCCCTGCAAAGGTCCTGGGATCTTGTCTGCAAGCAAGTCCGAGGTGGGAGCGGCAGAAGGTTCTCCTCCGAGTCCTAACCCTTTGAAGAAAGGTGGTTCGATAAACTGGTCCTTCCCTGACAAAATAAAATCCCCGAGAACAGTGAGGAAACTTTCCATGAAAATGAAAAAATTGCCAGAGCTGAGCAGGAAGCTGAGCGTCAAGGGAAATTCAAGCCATAGTAGCACGGACAATTCTTCGTTGCTTAAGAATAACTGCCAGGTCATAGGCCACGGGTCGCTACATTCTTCCAGGAACATCACAGCAGCAGCTAGCAGGAACGTCATAAGCCGGTACCATCTTGACAGCAGCGTGTCCTCTCAGCACAACTACAAAAAGAAAAGCAGTGGCAATTCGAAATCCTCCAGCAAAGGGGGCTACCTCAGCGACGGAGACTCTCCTGAGCTTATAACAAAATCAGGGAAGCACGGCGTCGAAAGCCGGGCTGGAAAAGGAAAGGAAGCATTCCCAATCAGCAACGGTAGTAAGGCGGAAATAGACATTGACGCTTTTAGGCACTACAGTTTCTCCGACCAACCTAAATGTTCCCAGTACATATCTGGACTCATGAGCATCCATTTCTATGGTGCGGAGGATCTGAAACCGCCAAGGATGGACTCCAGAGACGTCTTCTGCGCCATTCAGGTAGATTCGGTAAACAAAGCGAGGACTGCCTTGCTGACGTGCAGGACGACCTTTTTGGACATGGATCACACTTTCAACATAGAAATAGAGAACGCCCAGCATTTGAAATTGGTGGTCTTCAGCTGGGAGCCCACACCAAGGAAGAACCGGGTCTGCTGCCATGGGACAGTGGTCCTCCCTGCTCTTTTTCGGGTGACGAAGACTCATCAGTTGGCAGTGAAGCTGGAGCCCCGAGGTATTATTTATGTCAAGCTGACCCTTCTGGAGCAGTGGGAGAATTCTCTCAATGGACTAGATGGAGAAAGAGAACCGGTAATGTTTGGAGTAGATGCACGGAAGGTTGTGGAGAAGGAAAACGTAGGCTTGATGGTGCCCCTGTTGATGAAGAAGTGCATTATAGAGATTGAAAAAAGAGGCTGCCAGGTAGAGTTAATTAAAAATAACAGTCACTGCATTCTTCTGCATTTAATTTTTGCTGCTTAGAGCATTACCCTTATTTATTTACTTTTGCTATAAATAATGTTGTCTTTGTTGGATGCACCATATCCTTCACTTCCTTAGTTTGGGGTAGTACACCTGCATTGCAGTGGGATGAAGGCTGCACTGTCCTGCTCTTTGCAGGAGCGAGCATGATGTGTTTTTATGATACAAGAAGTGGAGGGATAAAAGCAGTCTGTGCCTTCTGGAACGCCAACACATCTATTGTGGGTCTAAGTTTTCTCTGGCCTCAGGAATTTACAAATCTGGAATATGGTGGTAGTGAAATTAATTGGGGTTTTTTTGTGCTAATCTAAACAAAACTGAACAAACAAAACAGCTAGTTTTTACTGTCCCAGTGTGGAAGATGAAGTTGTAGTAAACAGTTTTGATGGAAAGATTCCTCATAGGGCAAGTTTAAATGTTTTATTGCTTTTATGGGAATTACAGTCATCACATGATAAGCTGAGAGCATGTAATTGCTATCAGAGGTTATTGCGTCCTCTGGTCATAATGGGATTATTGAATTTCCAAGAGTGGGGAGAGAGAGATTTCTCTCCCTGTGGCTTATTTATTAAGCCTTTTATGGGTTCCTAATAAAGGAGCCTTTGGGGGCAATTTTCTAAACAGCTTTGCTACATATAGCCTAAAGACAGTTTTGCCTGCTGGCTGGCTATCTCTCTATGTAGAAAGCATTCATTGCCTCCAAAGAAGCCAACTGATGTCCTTTGCAATTCTCAGTTTCAGCTTATTTTGTCACCTGATATTAATTTCCAGGCTTCCAACAGTTTGACTCCACCCCCAAAGGCATACTCCTCCATTGTCTCCCGAGACAGATGGATGCCAACAATATTCATTTACTGGTATATGACCGTAACAAAGTTATTGTATTTTATTGTATTGCAGGCGCAGACCATCCCCTGATTTAAATTAGTCCGTAAAAAAAACCTAAACTCGGTTTCATGGGTAATTCTGGGTCACTTTTCTATGGGAGCTTATCTTAAGTTTTAAGTGCCCATACACTTTTTGCATCTATAAATTTTAATTTTACTGTTGTATATTGTTTTAAATGTTTGTTTTATATGCTTTATATGCTGGTCTCTGACCGTAATAAACTATCTATCTATCTATCTACTTCGTTATATCCCTGGCAGAGTACAGTGGTACCTCGGGTTAAGTACGCTTCATGTTAAGTACGCTTCAGGTTAAGAACTCCTCTAAGAACAGAAATCGTGCTCTGGCGGCACAGCAGCAGCAGGAGGTCCCATTAGCTAAAGTGGTGCTTCAGGTTAAGAACGGACCTCCGGAACAAATTAAGTACTTAACCCGAGGTACCACTGTACTCCGTAGAATATTGATAACTGTTATGTCTTTTTCTAGTGAAAAACTACTGCGTGCCAATGATACAATCTACATGTCTCTCAGCATCTTTGGGGATCTTGTATGAACATCTTGATGCTTCTAACTGGGCTTACTGAAAACTGTATTTGTGCTTGGTATTTAACTTACAACCTTAGTATTCCTTAGGTGGCAAACCTGTGCCATGTTGTAAGGTTATGATTTTGCTTCTAGGTTGTAGGCCTGTACCGTTTATGTGGCTCAGCGGCTGTCAAGAAAGAGCTTCGTGAGGCATTTGAGAAGGATAGCAAAGCAGTTACTCTCTGTGAAACCCAGTACCCAGATATAAATGTGATAACAGGTAATTTTTTTAAAAAAAACCACCTTGATTATTATTATTTTTTTAAAAAGGAAGAACATGCTTAAAATATCTGTAATTTCAATGTGAAAATGATTTTCATTTTGGTAGTATACAAGTGGAACCATAGATATAATTACAGTGCTACCTTGGTTGTAAAACTTAATCCGTTCTGGGAGTCCGTCCGACTCCTGGAACCGTTTGAAAACCAAGGCGTGGCTTCCGATTGGCTGCAGGTGCTTCCTGCACTCAATCGGAAGCCGTGTCAGACGTTCGGCTTCCAAAAAACATTTGCAAACCTGGAAATAAGGGTTGAGCTTTTGTGGAGTTTTGGGTCTTCAGCTTGGACAGTTCCTCAGTGCTCATCTGCTTAGGGACTCCTGATCAGGGCTAGTTCCCATTTATCTGATGAGAATGAGCTTTCATAACAACATTCTGTGTATGCATGCTTTACAACAGAAATGGAAAAATGCCCAGAGTAAGTAGTTGCATTGGCTGTAGGTAGGGATGAAGCTGACATTTTTAAAATAAAGAGTACTGTATATTCCTGCGTATAAGACTACTTTTTAACCCAGGAATATATTCTCAAAAGTCGGGGGTCGTCTTATACGCCGGGTCGTATTTCTTATACAGCGAGTATATCCCAAACTCTATATTTTAACTGGAAAAGTTGGGGGTCTTCTTATATGCCCAGTCGTCTTATACGCCGGAAAATACAGTATGCTTTTTGTTTGTTTTTTAAGAAAGCAGAAATGCTCAGGACATGATCAACAGAACCCTCTAACTTCTCTGACCAGTAAGAGCCAGCTGAGAAAGGGGAGGAAGAGAGCTCCATTTTATGCATAGGGCAGGATTATGCCATCGGAAAAATCCTGCGTGTTATTTTTTGGCTGGGTTTGGGGGCATGAAGGTTATATCTTACAGCTATTTCCTATTGTTATTTGCCAAGGTCTACTCCCACCCAGGATCCAAAATGGACATGGCTTGGAGAACGTAGTATCAAACAGAGAATCGCTCAGATTGTCCTGCAAATTTGGCTTAGGGTGGAACAAAATTAATATATTTTGACTTACTTTGCTTCTGGAATTATCCTCCCCGAGTAGTTTTCAGGGGGTCAAGAAGCCATGGGAATACTGGAGGAGATTTTAGAGCTGCTTTAGGATTTAGCAACAGGGACAACTTTTATGACATCAAAATTGCTTAACTTGGGGGTCTAACTGCACATTGCATGCTGGTGCCTGTTAACAGTAGGTCTTGTCTGAAAGAGCAAAATGGAGGGGAATTTAGGTCAGAGAAGTGAGGGGGAGAGAATGAGCCCTTAACCCTTTCCTCACCCATCATCTTGCTACTTCAGTTCAACCTTCAAAATGTGTGTTTACTAGGGCCTGTTTGACTTAATTGTGTTCTGAGTCTAGGCCAGTGATGGCTAACCTTGACACCCCAGATGTTTTGGAACTACAACTCCCATCATCCCTAGCTAACAGGATCAGTGGTCAGGGATGATGGGAGTTGTAGTCCCAAAACATCTGGAGTGTCAAGGTTAGCCATCACTGGTCTAGGCAGTGGTACCCCTGTCCATTATTAGTTCAGCATAAATTGCTCAAATAAAATATAGCAATTCTGAACGTCTTCTCTGGTGTAGATGAATCTGAATACCCTTGCTTGGACTGTCTTGATTCATCTCTTGAAATCTCCGATTAAGCTTTCCCCTCAGCTGAAAAAAAATGCTCATGGATTCCTTTTTATGGAAAATTCCTCTTTGTGCTCCTTTTCCGTCTTGGATGACAGCGAGCCTCAAGTGTGGAATTTCCTGTGGGGTGGGCAGTTTCAAGCAATGTCATCTGAATTACAGCCGTTTTGAGAATAGAATGTCTCTTGCAATCTTGTCTTTCTTGATTTGAGATGCTGCGGCTGCTCTGCTTTCGTTTGTGTGCACAGGTTAGGCTTTATAGCACTGCGCAGTAATGAGAACATAGAAGACTCAGGTCAATAGTCCCATCTAGTCTAGCATTCTGTTTCCAACATAAGTCAGGCAGAGGTCTCTCATAAGCTTGCAAGGAGGGCAAGAAATCAGTAGGTCTTGCCTGTTGCGTTTCTCCGGTATCTAGTATACAGAGGTACACGTGGAGGTTTCCTTTAGCAATCATGGCAAACAGCTGCTCATAGACCTATTCTGCATTAATCTGTCTAAAATGTGGAATGCATGAACAATGGTGAGAGATGATGGAAGTTGTAGTCCAACAACATCTGGGGTGGGGTCCACAGGTTCCCCACCTCTTGTATAATGCTTCTTTTAAAATAGCTATCTAGGGTGTGGCCATAGCATGATTATATATTACATTTAAATGTGGTTTTGTATTTGAGTATTAGTGAAAATTCCAGTTACAGTCATACCTTAGATCTCAAATGCCTTGGCTCCCAAACAAATTGGCTCCCAAACGATCGAAACCTGGAAGTGAGTGTTCCAGTTTTGAATGATTTTCAGAAGCTGAACGTCCGGCGTAGCTTCTGATTGGTTGCAGGAATGCTCCTGCAGCCAATTGGAAGCTGTGCCTTGGTTTTCAAATGGTTCTCCTGGAACTTAATTTGTTCGAGAACCAAGGTACGACTGTACTTCGATTCTCCAGCAAACATTGCAGTGCCTGTATCCTTCATTTTGGTGGCAGCACTTTTTAAACAAAACAACAACAACAACACTGTTCCCCAGCTAATGACAAATTCCAATAATGCCTGGATCAGGTTGAGTGTGTGACTGCTGAATGGTTAATCTTTAAAGCCCAATGCAAGGATGTATTCTGCTGTGATGTATCTAGTGACGTATTCTGCAGACATGGTAAGATGTGTGTGTTGCTATTGAGTTCATAAGAATCAGAGCTTTCACTTAAAAAACAAAACAGGATGTTTTTCTAGCTCTCGTTGTCATTAGTCAAAGCAGGCATAGGCAAACTCGGCCCTCCAGATGTTTTGGGACTACAGTTCCCATCATCCCTGTCCTGTTAGCTAGGAATGATGGGAGTTGTAGTCCCAAAACATCTGGAGGGCCGAGTTTACCTATGCCTGGTCAAAAGCCTAAACAAGCCTCAGCAGCACCTGTTGAAATTGGCTGGAAGCTCAGCGGAAACAAAGAGGAATAATAACTCAGTGGGTTAAGGCAATGCTGTCTGCATGCAGATGTCCACAGGTTCGGGGTACCTGGCATCTCCAGTTAAAAGGAGCAGGGCTGGGAAAATATCCTCCCTGAGACCTTAGATAGAATTGCCAGCCAAAGCAGACAGCACTGTGGGCTAGCCAGGCCGCCAGTCTGACAGTACGCACAGTGCTGCGTGCCAGCATGTATTTTAACTCTAAGCCCTGCAACACTTCAGATAAGGCCGTGCTATTTGTTTCAATAGATGAGAGCAATAATGGCCATCTGTATACGCTGTAACAGAAATCCAAACCGGATGTTTCTTAAGCAAAATCAGAATCCCCTTCTCAGAAGAAAAGAGTGCTGGTGGACTCGGGTTTTTGAAAGGTTCGTTTGTTTTCGGACAAGATCAGATACAACGAAGCAGGTTTCAGCAGTTTTTGCTTTGCCATGGCCAGGGCGGCACTGCCCTCTGGTGAGGAACCAGATTCCTCCCAGCCTCGAAACTGCAGAGTTGGGTTGAGGCTGTCCTGCGCAGTGGAGAAGCACTTGGGCACAAAGTCGCCTGTAGTGCTTTTGCCAGCAGCATACTCTCCCTGCCGATGCTGGTGGGAGGGTTGGCAGAAGGTGGGCTCGCGACTACCATTTCGGGTTTGGCCAACCAGAAGTTGTAGACCACTGTACTAAAGAGAAAGGGAAAGAGAAACATAGAAATGGGAGGTGTTCATTGTGTTAGAAGGGTAGTAGGAACCAAAAGGGCTAGTGATAACCAGGGAAACGCAACAGAGGCTCATACTTTTCATTAAAGCTCATCTTGTGACTCCTTCAAAGGTCGGGAGAATTCAGCTCTCCATTGAGTTATTAGCTTTCAGCAGGCACTTTGTAGGCATTTGCAACCGTGAGGGCTAGAAACCTGTCCTACAGCTTAGAAGGGTATGACCATTTGGGTGCTAACTCCAAATAGCAAATTCTGTTTTTAGGAGATATGTATTTACTGATTTGGATGGTGCAGACCAGGGGTCAGCAACCTTTTTTCAGCAGGGGGCCGGTCGATCGTCCCTCAGACCATGTGGTGGGCTGGACTATATTTTAGGGGGGGGGAATGAACGAATTCCTATGCCCCACAAATAACCCAGAGATGCATTTTAAATAAAAGCACACATTCTACTCATGTAAAAACACCAGGCAGGCCCCACAAATAACCCAGAGATGCATTTTAAATAAAAGGACACATTCTACTCGTGTAAAAACACTCTGATTCCCGGATTGTCCGTGGGCCGGATTGAGAAGGCGATTGGGCCGCATTCGGCCCATGGGCCTTAGGTTGCCTACCCCTGGTGCAGACGGTGTATCAGTGAAATGGGTGCAATTTCACTGCTGGGATTGAGGACGGTTTTAGTTCTTAACATTTATTATTTTGAGGCTGATGTGTACATGTGTATGATAAAACACATTGTTCTTGTTAAAAGTATTTTGTTGAAACCTCAGCATAAATCGTAGTTCTTTTAAAAGCTGATTTGTATTAGATGCTGCTCCCCCCATTCCCACTTTTTAATTAACTGTGGGGTGTCCCTAGGACTCTAAAAGGCATTCTTTTACTTTGAAAACTCCAGTTGGTCAAGGAATGTGCATTTAATTATTAAACCTCAACTGAGGAATGCTCCTCTGGCTGGCAAGCAATTAAATGCACATGTGATTTAAAATAATTTGGAACCTGGTTGGTTTCTGACATTGCAGCATCATTTCTGCTTCCAGCCATGTGAATTCTCATCTTGGAGTAAAGCATGTCATACACTTAACAGTTCAGTGGGTCAGAAAATGGGAAATTAATGAGGTGGATTGGGGGAGGTATGTGTTTTCTGCTTGCTGCCTAAATTAGTTCTGTGTGGACAGTGGTGTATCAAGAAAAACGCAGCTGTCAGGAGAGGCAACTCCATAAAAATAACTGCCGTCTCTTACAGAGCTCAGCTAGTGAAAGGATTTGGATAGGGGAGGCGGGTCAGAGGGCTCACAAGTTATTCTGTTCAGGAATTAAGCAGGAGAAAGTGTTTTGAGAAGGAAATGCCAGGTGACTGTTGCATAGCTCAATGCTGATGCCATGAATAGACATTGCAAGTGGTGCCTCTGTACTGAATGTGTTTAAAATACAGGACAGATTCCTTTCATATCACTTGCATATGAGCTGTCTGCAAAACTTTTTTTAAAAACAATTCTGGTGACAGAATTTGGTATTAACCCACCCCCACCCCCACCCCACCCCCATTTCACTATATTCCCAAACCCATGATTTACAAAGACCAGTTTCTGTCTATTTGGTTCCACTGCTTGTCGAGGTTGTAAATTTACGGCCTATCTAGACTTGAAATAATTGTGCGAAACGCATCCCTTCGGCCTGCAAAGTAACGATCAAACCCTCCTCACTTACTTGCAAGGTTTGAAGACTCTTGTGTCAGATGGGCCTCTTAGGAGCTGTGGGATTCATAAAGAGCTGTTTAGTGTCATGTTGTGATTAAACAATTAGCCTTTACATTCTGTCTGGTTCCAATATTCCTTGACATCAAAATTATGTAGTCTTTAGGGCTTTTTCAGCAGCGCCCCCCCCTTCCCCAAACAAAGAGTGAAAATAGAATCCCTCACTTTACTCTTAAGGATTTTTGCTCTTAACAAAGTCTTCAATTAACACAGTTCACATTACAGTTGGGTCATAGGGCAGGATTTGTGGTAGGCACACTGAGGCTTGCAACAAGTCTTGCTTTGTTAAGGAACACTCAGCAGTGGTATTTCTGTCATGGTTCGAGGATTAGCAAGGCCTTTATTTGGCAGATACTTAAACTGGTATCTCGGCTTCCTATTTTCAGTTCTCTTTGTTTTCATTCTACATTAAATGGTGCTATTTATTGAAGCGCAGGCTGTGCTTACCTAGTTGGGCCATGAGTTATGAACAATAGAAAAAAGGTCCCGTGCACCACTGCACCCCCCCCCCAATTGCAACAACTGAGCTGCCATTTTAAGAGTTTATAAAGTTAGGTGCCTGGATTTCTGAGCCTAGATACTTGGTAGCACAAAACAAATATATTGGTTGCCGTTTGGGGTATTCCTAAAAAGGGGGGGGTAGTTTGAAAGCTTGTATGGTTGCAGAATTTTGTGTTGGGGTTGCAGTTTGTTTCAGCTTGACTGCTTGACTTTAGTTTCTCAAAGCAAAATGTTGGGACCTGAAATGAATAGGGTTACAAAGCAAACTATACGAAGTGTCTGAGATCTCACTATCTATCTTGGAAAGTTGTTTGTCTTCTTCTGTTCACTTGGCATTTGGACACCACTCAAGATAACATAACCATATTTTGCATGCTGGTTGGTTCCTGAGATAAAGGAGCAGATTTTTTTTTTGTATCTTTGAATACCATTTTCAAGCAAGATGGCAGACTGAACCTTTCAAAAGTGTGCTGATTTTAACAACTGATTTTAAAACTGCACTGATATTTTTTTTTTAAATACATTTTTTTTATGTGATGCCAGGTATTTCTCCTAGTATGAAATTACTCTTGTAATGCCAGGTATTTCTGCTAGTATGAAATACTCTTGCACAGGGATGTGATGCTATGTATTTGACATCAGGATTTATTTTTGCACAAATAATTGAAATTACATTGAAATTAGCATTTGCGCTCATCGTTCTACGTTTCCTGTAATGGCTTTGCATTAGAAGGGGGGAAACTCAGTGTGATAGAATATTGCTGGTGTTTGGCATGATACTTATGTGAAGAGAGGGCAAGGGTAGGGTTGATTGCTTAGCTCTGTTTCCAGTATTGCATGACTTCTCCTGCCTCCACCGTGTCTGCCAAAGCTTACTCAGTGGGGAACAGTCGAACATGTGGAAGCTGTGTGATGTACATAGTGAAAGGTCCCTGCTGCAGAAGCTATAGCTACCGCAGTGCACAGCCCTGCAGCACCCATCACCACATTTAAAACTCTGTACACTTGACCAACAAGAGTAAAGAGACCTATAGACAACAAACCGTTCTAAATTGTAGCAGAAGAATTCAGAAGTTGCAAAAAAAAAACCACCCAAAAAACCCCCTCTATTTTGGGTTTGTGGGTGAAATATCTGCTGGCTCCTTGATGCAGTTTCTCTTCCACAACCACAACACATTCCACACTCCTGTGGAAGATGGCATCTTAGGTCCGGTCTACAGATGCAACAGGACGAGGTGGTGGAACCGATGGTATCGTTTCAGACCAGAGGTTGCAAGAAACGGGGGGGATTACATTTTTGAGTGCTCCAATATGTTGAGAGCTTGCTTCAAGTTGATCAGCACAGTAGGCGAAAAGGTAGACTAGAACTCTTCTCAATGATTTACTTTCATATTTCCATGGAGGTACTGTATGTGTTTGGGTTTTTCTAGGGGGTGGTGGAGTTCGGTAGAGGAGTGGTTAAAAGCAGCATGCTCCACTTCTAGCTTGAAGCACGATATAATCCATTCTGCCACCTTGTTCTTCTGTGGGTATAGACCCAACCACAGTGTAAAAAGTTCTAAACGCAAGCCTCATTTTCTTCCCTTCAGCCCGGCTGATCCTCATTTTGCTGCTTTAGGTTTGAGCAACTGCTTCAGGCTGTAAAGATTTCTCTCCCTAGGGTGTGGTTTTTGTGTGAGCGCCAGTTCTGGGCTTTGAATAGCATCACAATGGTAAAGTTAACACAGTACTTTTTCTTCTGCCAGTATTCAAGAACTGGTACTACAAGATTTCCTGATATGGTGAATGGTAGTCTTGAAAATGCCATAGCTCAGGGGATAGAACATTGGTTTTGCATGGAGAAGTCCCTGAGTTCAGTCAGTGGCATCCCTCACTAGGGCTAGGAATGTCCTCTAGAGAGCCACTGCCAATCATTGTAGACAACACTAAGGACATGGACTCAGTATAAGGTATCTCCCATGCTCCATAAGAGTATTGCACTATCAAATAGGATAGAGCAAAATGGGAAAACAGAATATGCAGAAAAGGAAAATGTCCCAGTCATTCAATTCTACCCTGAATGTCCAGTTCTAAGATTATTGGAATTCTATATGGCATAACTCATCAGACGTTGAAATGGAAAGTGTTATAGTGTTGTGACAGCTTCCCCGTATTATTTAATTATTAGATATTATTTTCTTTTTGGCCATCCATCCATTAGCAAACACTGAATACAGAATTTGTGAGGGAAGGTTTAAAAATCGGAATTAGAAATTGTTGCGAGATCTGAGAACTGGAATTATTTGCAGGATTTTATAATATGCAAAATGGGCCATTTGGAACATGTATGCTCATGCATACATGCCTTGTGATATATGCTCATACATACATGTCTTGAGGTCCTGGGATGCTCTGGGAGTGGTACCCTTGCGCTTTGTACAAATGCTCACAGTGTGTGCAGGGAGATGCCTGCTGGCGTCCGTTGTTGCAGTGTGTTCATTGCACCTTGTCTGCATCTCTTCTGAAGGTGTTCTCAAGGACTATTTAAGAGAGCTGCCTTCTCCCTTGATAACCAAACAACTCTACGAAGCTGTGTTAGATGCCATGGTGAAAAAGCCCTTGAAAATGGCAGCGAATGGATGTGATAATAACCCTGGTGATTCTGAGCATACCGTGGCTCTCTTGGATTGCCTTCCGGAAGTTGAGAAGGTAAGTATCATTTACTGGTATGTTGTAGATGGCATATTAAATTCCAAATCCGTTTTAAAGAAAACTGATTGCGTCATGACCTGAGACAAGGGGCTCTTCCATAAGATGTTGGACTACATGAATCATACAACAGGGGTGTCTGAAAATATTGCTAAGCGGGTAGTTAGATCAGTCTAGTGAACCCATTCTTATTCATGGCAATATTAAGCTGGTTTTGTCTTTGCATTGCTGGGTTTCCATGATGCTAAATAGTGTTAGCTGACATTCTGTCCAGATTTATGTTGGCATTGTTGGAAGTGCAACAGCAGAGATCATTCCATGTGCAAATTAAAGGTTTTATTTTATTGGTATTAAAGTCAACTAGTCAAGAAGGGGATAGGTGGAGCTGTTGCTTAGCAACCAGGCTGAGAGTGGCATGATGTTTGCTGAGGTAGAATGTGCTCCTATTGACTATGTAGTTCTGAAGTCGTTTTTCTCTGTGTGACTCCCTCTGCAGTATAAATTTAAAGCAGTAAACGTGCTACTTTAAACAGTCAGGACATCTCCCAAAGAATTATGGGAAACTTAGGTTTTTTTGTTTTTGTTTTCAAAATCTTTATTAGCTTTCAAATTATTATGGAACCACAGAGATTGCTAAACTATAACAAAAATTCAATAATATATCCACCCTAAGGACCAGGGCATACAAAACCTAAACAATATTAAATAATAGCATCATGACAACCATATTTCTCTAGACTGCATGGGGAGAGATGCCTGTAAATCTGAAATTAAACTGTGTGAAATTTAATTCCTCCGCAGTGAATAGAATGATCAGAACCTTAGTTTTTTAAGGGTGCTGGGTGTTGTTAAGAGACCACTGTTCTCACAGACCTACCATTTCCAGCATGGAAATCCTTCTCAAATAGATCCATGAACTCTGATAATGCTTCTTGTTTGCTTGTTTGGGGGGGGGGGCGCTAGAGATGGATGTGCGAGTGTGTTAGGAAACTAACCTGCAGACTTGGCATCTAGATAATATAGATCGCAAGTGTACTGCAAGAAGGCTTGTGTTCTGCTACTGTCGCCATGCCCCCGGTAGTGAGCAAAGCGAACTTTAGACTGCAGATGTTTAAAATCATCTGCTAAGCACAGCAACTTAATGCTCCATCTTAGCAGATCATTCCCATGTAAACAGAGGGCCTGAGAGCCAAAGAAAGATCATATGTACATGGCAGGAAACAACACCTGCAGCTACAGCTCTGCTTTTAATTATTTGTTTATTTTCTACATAGTTCCCACTACCAAAGAGAGAAACTAGGTTGTTGTTTTTTTAAGAAGAAAACCTGAACAGTGGCTTTGTCTTCCACAGTGGAAAATAAAAAAAGCAAATCTCCCAACAGTTCTCTCTTAGGCATGCATGGCCCCTTTTATATCCCCATGCAGGCAAAAACAGCTTTGGCAAGTGCTGTGTGGTTGCTTTCAAATAGTCATTTAAAAACGGTAAAGTGCTACACTTTGTTTATGAATGAGATGGTGCGACGTCTGTGAGTGACTGAAAATAAACGAAAGGCGAGACCGTTCAGCAATGCTGATGGAAAGGCCCATTGATTTTGAGCAAAGCTGAACACTGTGAATGTTTAACGAACAGTCAACAATAATGCGTGTGCCTGTTCTGAATATATCAGGAGACAATGATTTTATTGACTTGCAAAGCTGCCATGTGTTGACTATTTATCCCTGGACCACTGTAATTTTCAAGCACCTCTAACGAAGGACTGCTGCTTAATTAATTTCACATACAGCCAACACATGTGGGCATTCTAACCTTCCCAGTGAAGGGAACCAGCTGCACCACTTTGTACTCGGGCAGCTAGACAGGGACAACTTTTTTTCTCTACGTTGAGTTACTTAATCCCAAAGCTTTATTTTAAAAAATAATATTTATGTTTTCCTCCGGCATTTTACCCTTTCCTTATCCAAGAGGGAGCCAAGAGGCAGAGATGAGGCAGGCTGGTGCAAAAGCTCACCCTCCTGCTGCAACCACCTCACCTCCCTTCCGGTCTCCCAGAACCCAAAGAAGTATGAAGAGGGTGGAGCAAAGACACGCAAGATGGCACAGCCTCAGATTGCCTGGGAAAGAACTGGGGGAGGAGGCGACTTAGGGAGCTGGGGGAAGACATGGACCTTCAGTCCTTGCAACTGCCACATTGGGGCAAGATCTACCAGGAAGTGTTGCTGTGCTTACTAGGCCTGGCCTCCTGAGTTTGTTTCCTTGAATGAAGAGAGTTAAATTTACTGCCACCTTGTGAGTTATCGCTGACCTGTTCTTGACACCCACCCTGACAGAAAGGATGGTGGGAATTTTAGTCCCACGACATCCAGGCCAGGTGAGTTCCGTGGTGGAACTCTCACATGTTGCTGCTGTTGGCATAAGAGAAAATTATGTGATGGTACCAGTTGGAGAAAAGGACACTTTGGCCAGGATGCCAAGAGGCACACACCTGCAAAAGGAAACCATGCATGCTGTGGTAGATTCATTGCTCTGGTTTTTGCTGTCGCAATGCCCACAGCTGAAGAACCGAGTGCTGAGGCAAAGAGCCCCCTGCATTCTAGCTGCAGGGCTGTTTATGGGGGGAAGGTGGAATTTATGTGCTGGCATTATGGTTATAATTCTGCCCTTAATCCTATGGGCTGCTGTGCCAATAAAACAGTTCCTTAATAGCTAAAGCTTCACTTTGAGACTGAATGTATTTTATAATGCTTCCAAAGGGCCGGGGGAGGGGGATGACGACCCAGTGTGAGCATAAAACATACTGAAGATTTTTAAAACTGTAACTAAAATGGCCCATCTGTGACTGATTATGCACCCAAGTCTGTGATGAAGCACAATTCTATGTTTATGTGGAAGTAAATCCCACTGTTTTCAGCTAGGCTTATTTCCAAGCAAGTGTGCTTAGGACTGCAGCTTAGTGCTCTTTGGCAAATTTTTCCTGGAGAAGGAATTACAGAACACAGAGCAGCTGCGAAAACACCAGTTATCTGCGCCCTTCTATGTGGCACACAAAAAGGTACTATCGAAAGGTTATCTTCTGTTGACTGTTGGCATCGTGCATAAATGACGATATTGTGGCTATGTGAAAAGGCCTGCTTCTTCAAGAGGATTAGAAACAAAACAAAATCCCTCTCCCCCCACCACCACCCTGAAGCTAACTAACTCAAATTATTCCCCACCCCATTTTTTATTTTTATTTTTAGGCTACTCTAAGGATGCTGTTGGACCATCTGAAATTGGTGGCTTCGTACCATGAAGTAAACAGAATGACATGCCAGAACTTAGCTGTGTGTTTCGGGCCTGTGCTACTGAGCCAGCGGCAGGAAACCACCAATCACAACAACAGAGTTTTCACAGATTCAGAAGAGCTTGCCAGTGCCTTGGATTTCAAAAAACACATAGAGGTTTTGCATTACCTCCTCCAGCTGTGGCCAGGTAAAAGTCTTAGAGGAGCATATCTGGAAATAATTTAACTCTTTATTTGCAGAGGGGGAGCTGCGTTGGGCTGTAATCCAAACCCCCACTCTGAGCTGAGGAGGGAGGCATTCCTTGGCTCACTTCTGCCAGCTCAGCTGGTTCCCCACCGGTTTGCCCAGTGGATAGCCCTCAAATGGGGCATTCCAAGGGCAGGGCAGTGTTGAGCCAACCCCGCTAGAGCCCAGGCTGCTCTCAGGGCCAACA
Source organism: Darevskia mixta (assembly GCA_034641385.1). Lineage (NCBI taxonomy): Eukaryota > Metazoa > Chordata > Lepidosauria > Squamata > Lacertidae > Darevskia > Darevskia mixta. The sequence continues at coordinate 7,458,639 of JAWWNH010000029.1, forward strand.
CTGGCCAGCATCAAGCCTGATGCAGCCTGCAGGGCCTCAGTAGCAGCAACCGCGACAGATTTGGATTGTAGTCTTAGTCTGTTGCTGCAAACAAAAAACAAAAAAACCCCCAGAGTGTCTTAGCACATTTATTATGGTTTAGCTTTTGCAGAGTAGGGACCACTTCATCTGATGCATGAAGCATTACCCTAAATGGGCAAGTATAGGTACATATATGTGTGTATATATGTATGTGTACACACACACACACACACCTGTTGCAGAGGAGGAAACAGTGTTGTAAGCAATGAGGTCAGGGGCAAATGAAAATCACAAATTACATAGTGTGACAATTACATTAAAGTCGAAATGTATGTAATGTCGTAACGAGGACCATTCACAAAGCAGTGTTGATGGTAACACAAATACACAATCCAGGCATGAGTAAGCTAATCACACCTTGATTCAGGCTGCTGGTGATAGGACCGAACTTCTTGATAAGTTGTAATTCAGCAGGTGTCAAGCTGGAGTTTCCCACCTGAAGTTCCTTTGCTTGAGAATGGCCACTTTAAGGTCAGCAACTGTGTTATGGGGAAGTTGAAATGTTCTAACCTTTATTTTTATGTACCTGTAGTCACTTATTTATTGCATATTATTCTTGAGTTTATTTGAGAAAGGTGTTGCAAAAGGGTTTAAATAGAAAGTGGTGATGGGTTTTTTTTTTTTTTTTTTGCATGCCAACTAGAGGAGAGGAAGTGGATAAATAGAATATGAATGCTGAAGTGTTCCTTCCCCCCCGCCCGCCCCCGATCTATAGCATAGCAAAAAAAATGCCATTTTAGGTATGAAGCCAGAGTTTGCTTGTGATATTTCAGAACGCTCATCATCACCATATAGTTCTCTCTCAGTATTTTTCTCCATCGCCGATTACTGGTGCCTCAGCAAATAACTTATGCCTTAGGAATATTTCCAGAATGCTTTCCAGAGCCAGAAATATTTGATATCAAGCTCTTAATCCCATTTCAAGCAGAACTGCTTCAGTAGTCAGGAATAAAGCTGATGATCGCAGCAGATTAAGTAGGCAAGTCTGTGAAAGGCTGTGTACTGGGAGGACTGTCTCATTTTTTTTTGCATTAAGTGTGTTTTCGATTGTCTGCCTTTTTGTAGTTTTGAATGAGCCACGCTTAAGAAGGCTTGATCCTAACACTGGTTAATGACAACTTTTAAGGTCAGCTGTGATCAAGTGAAATTCATTTCACGATAGGTTTGTGGCATCACTTGCCAGATCAGATGAGTCACCTGAAGCTTCCCTAAGGAGATGGAGGGTTCCCCTGTGCTACCCACTGGTTCCAGTCTGGTTGCTGATATGGACCATAGAGTGGATGGGGCAAGTCAGCTTCAACTGCCTTTTGGGTGCCTAGACCACATTTAGAAATTGTTTCCATCTCCTACCATTCCAGTTTCTACCATCAGCCCTGATGGTAGGAAAGATTGGGTATTCAGGGCAGAACCCTAGCTTCACTGTGCTACAGGTTGTCGATTGGCAATGTACTGAAAGCCCAGCCCACTCTTAGAAATGGATATTTATGGCCTTCCAGTGTTTATGTAGCAACAATATCTCCATTTCCAATCTGTGCAGTAATGTGGAATATTCTTCATCCACCAGTTGATCCACCCAGTGCATAGCAACATAGCTGTCTGGAGTTGTGTGCTAACATTCTCAGTTGGTTAGAGTGTGGTGCTGATAACGCCAAGGTTGCAGGTTTGATCCCCGGATGGGACAGCTGCATATTCCTGCATTGCAGAGGGCTGGACTCAGTTGATCCTCAGGGTCCCTTTCAACTCTACAATTCTATGAGTCCAGCAAGCAGGACGCAGTGCAGATCTGCAATTAAATTCCACTGAATTGGGGGCAGAGGAGACTATTGCACACATGCAATGAAGACAAAAACTTAACTGACCCCAAACATTTAGAAGCGCTCACTTGCTGTCCACGTGCCACGGAGTACCATTGTTGATGCTGTCCCCTGAGCTATTCTGTTTGCTGCTCTACAAGTGCAAGGAGCATCCCCCAAATGGGTCCCTGTTCCTCGGTACTCTTGCTTTTGTCTTTCCTTGCCAGTGAGAGCTTCTGCAACGCCCTAGTTGCTGTACAAGTTCGTTCACCAACTTTCCCACAATGGGTACAACGGAATCCTCTCAAGGCAGCTACTCCCCGAACTGCTGTGGCAGGCCAGGCTGAAAGAAGAAAGTGCCTTCAGAGTAATGTGTCTGCTCCTCAGCAACAGCATCTTCTGGTGGTCACATGTATAATGCTAGCTATAACTTGCAGCCTTGCTTTCAAGGTCTGTTCGTTGCAACCATGATGTGGCCGTGCTGTAAGTGGAAGCTGAGATAGTCTCGGTAATTGGACATAGCCTAATGTTTGCCCAGGAAATGAGGGCTGTGGCTGGTTGCCTAGGATTTATGAATCTCTGATTTGAACGTCAGAGTTATAAATGTACAGAATGTATGGAGACTGCTCTGCCATGTAATGTTTTTTGTGTGCGATTATTGTCAAGGAAGCTAACCATGGCACAAATGAGAGGATTGCAAAACTCCTTGTAGAGGCATGATATTGTACAGCGTCTTTCGGCTCTTCAAGAATTTAATTAAACATTGTGGAGTGAGCTCTGTTCCAACGAAGGAGCCAAAGCCAGAGCTTGGGCTCTCAAAGATTACGCCTCCAATGGATTTGAAAAACTAGATAACCATGTTTGTGCTCCTCGTGGGTTTTTAAAAAAAAATTTAAATGGAAAACACATGCTCCTTGTTTAGTAGGAAAGCTCAACAACGCTGGCACTTAAGGTTTAACACATGACCCTTTTGCCTTAAGAGAGCAAAGCCTAAACAGAAGAGCTTTTGTTGCTGTGGAGGGTTCTCCCCACTCCCGGTTTCTTAAAGAAAAAAAGCCGAATTGTTAAAGACTAATAACAAGACATATCCCCACCAATAAGGCTTGCTTTTGCAGGGGGCTCCCAGCTTGTAGTGTGCTGTTTATGGGCAGGATTTGACTCTTTACATACTGCTGCAAATGCTGTGTCTGCAATTTTTACTTTTTAAGAAAGAGAACCTCCTATTCCCCATTTTTGTGAAGGTAACATGTCCTGCTTTTTTACTTTTGACCTCTACGGTTGTACTTTTGAGCCTCTTGATGGTAACTTCTGTGGTGGTTTTCAGTGACTTATGTGGCTGAGGATCACAGCAGTGTGCTCTTGTAATCTGGTGACCCTGCAAAGAATCTGACCTTGTCTTTCAAAGCCAAGGAGCACGTACTTTCAACACAAGTCAACAATATTTCATCAGTGGAAACATTTCTCCCCCCCCCCTTTTTTTCTTGGAAGGGTAGCTAGACTCGCCATTTCCCTCAAAAACACGAGAGACAGAGAATATTAATCTTCAGAGAACTTGAAGGGAGGAGGGATCCTCTCCATGACCCAATCCAGAAAACTACTACAGATTTTTCAGTCCCTTGTTGCTTTCCTCACTAAACTCCTCCATCTCCTAGTCAAGCCCTTCAGATTGACCAACTATAGGCCTGAACTGTGTCTGAATTGGACCATCTGGAAATCGTCTGAAAAGGCTCCTTGGTTGGCAACTTGATTCTGCAGACAATACAGAATGCTCTGGCAGAGACCATTCTGCTGTTTGCAGAGCACAGTAAACACAACTGCCAACATCACTCTGCTTTGACTCCACTAAGTCATCTGGCTGAAGGAGCAGCTTTTGCAGAATTGCCACTTTGTTGTGGGTTTTTTTGTTTTTGTTTTAATTCCCAGCTTTGGGAAACAGGCAGGAGGAGGACTCCAGCATCCTGTCAGAGTCCTGGCACCTCCTTCCGAAAGCCCAGGAAGCTTATGTCCAGCTTAGGGAGGGAGACACGATGCTCATGCGTGTGACAGCAGGACATCAAGACGTCATGTGTGCGATGTCACCCCATCGCCCTGGCAAGCTGGCGCCTCTGGCCCTAACTGTTCCTGTACAAAAAAATTCACGGCATGCCACTGATGCAAAGGCCTTGGGACTGTCTGGCCATGTACTGTATCTATGGGCAGATGGCCCCTGTGTGTTCATTTGCCTTCTTTTTTCAGTGTGGGATTTCAGATGGGGAGTTTGCGTGGTTGGAAAAACTAGTTTAAAAAACACTGGCTTTCTGTAATACAGTTGCCAAACCTACACTTGCTAGAATGTTCTGTCACGTTTACGTCTGCATCCTTTCCCATAGTAGCAAGAATCATACCTGACACACATACCATGTGAGAGGCTCAAACTGTAGTTTTTAAAGTATGAAATGCAAGAAAACCCCTTCTGTCTATCAAACTGTCAAAGCATAACAAGGTCTAACTCTCTCCCTTTCCCCTTTCATATGTCCGCCATGCCATGCATGATCCTGTCCTCCCCTTTTTCTTAGCTGAGTCATCTTCCATCTTCATGTCTAAATAAGATGTTTCCCCAGACTTGGATTAGTCTACCCTACTCAGCGCTTGAACTGTGAGGGGAAAGGTAGCGGAGGCCTCTCATGAAATCCACAAGGCCCACCCCAGACTTTCATCAGTTTTCTCCAAATCACGGTGCCCTACTCCTGTAGACTTCTAAATACAGAAGCTGGGAAGTCGGCCCCTGTCACAAAATGTGATGGCGAAAGGCCCCTTTTCCCCCTCACCCCACCCCCAAGTTCAAGCACTGCTTCCAGGTCCCCTAAGTTTCTTCTGGATCATGACAACCTTCACATTTTCCAAAGTTCTCTGTTGATAGCCTTTCCTTCTCCCTCATCCTTTAGCCAGGCCAGGCCAATATCTGGTTTTCAACATTGTGTTATATATCACCAGCTAAACCCTGCAATATACCAACATATCACGGTGTGTGAAATAAGGAAGGAGCTATGTAGAGACATTGGCTGGCTTCACGGTTTTCCCCGCATCGTGATTTTTGCATAGCAGACGCACACACGTGTGTACACACACACACACTGTAATTCCCAATTGTATTTCCAGGTCAAAAATTATGAAACTGTTATCACGATAAACAAAACTTCAGTTTTGGATGATATCTCGCTGAGCCCTAGCCTTAGCAAGTATTTAAGCATTTGGGGGAGGAATTATGCCCCTTTCGTGTTCTGGATTGCAGCCAGCAAACTACTAAAATTGAACAAAAATGGCATGATGGTAGAAGCACCATGGGATAAAGATATTTTACAGCTGAAATATTCAGCCGCCAGCTGTCAATAAAACATTTGTACTATTTAACCATAGGGAGCCGGTAACCAGAGAAGACTTAGTTTCTTGGGGTGTAGATCCATGAGTTCAGGTAACAAAAATTGTCAGACGTGTGTTGCATGTATTCCCCACCACTGTCTCTGAGCTGGAGTATATGGCTGCTTAGAGGTGTGGGGGAAAGAAACCTTTGAAAAGCTTCAGCTGGCTTTGCACACACTTGGATCCAAAATGGTCAGCTTTCTAGAGTGGTGGCTATATTTGCAAGCTGTTTTAACACTTGCCGGGCCTTGCTTTTGTCTCACACAGCTGAATGTGGATGGCAGATGAAAGCCCAGCCCTCACTTGAACTGTGTTGCGTTTGCGGGTTTGTGATTAACTTGCAGAGTTCATTGAGGCGCTTAGAAAATTTAACAGACTCCTGCGGTTGCAGGTGGACTAAGGCACGATAGTTTTGAGATGGAACGTTTTCTCCCAGGCTTTCCCCTCCTAATATAGGATTACTAGCTAGCTCCACTACCCCAGTAGTAGAATGTTTTGGCTGTTAAGTGTGCATGCATACATGCATGTTCCAATTGTAGATAAATAGAGAGAAATAATGCAAATGTTAACACTGTTGGTTTCTTGTAATATACACCGTTCAGCTAACATGTCTTAAAACCGCTGTTTGTCTTAGTGCAACATTCAGCCGTCAAAGAATCTGCATTGTCTGAGCAGCAGTCGTCTGTGAACTACTTGAGACCTAAGAGGCAGCGGCCTCAGATGTTGAACTTGAGCAGTACCGAGATGTCGGGGATCCTCAGGTCCAGGCCAGCCAGACTGGATAGCCCTTCAAGCAACCGCTATGCCGGAGACTGGAGTGGCTGTGGGGAGAGCTACTTCGGAAGCCCCAAGGAGGCCCTGAACGAAGCAGACTATGACGATGTTCCTTCGGAAGATGCCGAAAGTGGCGATGACGGCGGCGGAGTGGATGGCTCGGGGAAGCTCGCCGAACGGCCCCATTGCATGTCCAAAGAACACACTTTTCAGGCCTATTTGACGGTGCAAGCCATGGATTCTGCAGGGAACCACAGAGTAAACCTCAAAGATCTGCAGGAAAGCATTGATACTCTGATAGGAAACCTGGAACGGGAACTCAATAAAAACAAGCTCAACATCAGTTACTGATAAGTAATTTCCCTCTGCAATACCTCCTCTCTCTCTTTTTGCTCTCTCTATTCCCCCCCCCCCCCGTTTCTTGCCCAAAAGAGAGACGGGTGGAGTGCTGTTATTTCCATTGCATCGTGCAGTGATTTTGATCCACCGTGGGCTTAGTGCATTCGTATTACACAATCTGTTATTGCTTTGTTGTCATTTTCCTCCCCCTTCCTTCCTTCTCTGTTGAGGATGGTTTTGGTTTGACCCTTCTGGGTTTAAAATGGTACGTTACTTTTCGTGAGATGATTGCAGAATTTCCGTTTCCCTTTCAAGGTACTATGCACTTAGGAAGTCTGGACAATTTATGCAAGGTACGCAAGGCACCATCTCTGTCTACGTTACAACAGGAACAGCACTCATTTGTTCCTGAAACTTTAGCCCTGGTACAGATGTTTTCCCAGAAAGGGAGGATTAACATTGCTGCTTACCTGATAATTTGCAGCGCAAACTGTAGGTAGATCATTTTTTTCTACCATATTTTGACACCTTATTCACTTGCAATGCAAAGGCTGCTATGAAAAAAAAAAGCTTTTTATATATACCTATATATGAAAACGTTTAAATGTACAAATATTAATGTATTCCTGCATTAACACTTTCCAGCAATTATTTAAAAGTGAAAAAAAATTAAATATTTTTCTAACTTTTTTTTTTGTACATATTTATATACATATATTAAAAAGCATTGGGCTTGATCTACTCCATTTGGGGTACAGTGCTTGTGCATGGGGAGTTCACCATAGCCCCCCCTGTCCTTCTTATCTTCCCCCCTGCTAAGCTGTTCCAGCTGATAAGCAGGAAGGAGCCAGATTAAATTCAGCTGCAGGCAGAAGGTTCCCCATCCCTGCTATAGAACATAGCATAGGAGATAATGCCTCCTCCTGCAAGATACATGCGTTGCGCATCTACAGGCAACATACTTGGCTGTTGCCGGAAATAGGAGGACACTGCATTCCTCCCTCCCCTGTCTAGCCTTCCCTTTCCCTCGCCCCAAGTCAAGAAACGAGAGCCTTGCAGGGCAAGTTCTATGAGACATTATGAAGAGCAATTGCTGTGGCTGCCTGTCTCAAACCCTTTGTATCATCGGTGCTTCAGGAAAGGGCCGTTTCAGATTTGAATATGAACACAACTTCTAAAAGGAATGTGTGTCACGCGATGCCAAAATAAATGGCCAGCTAAGCAGCAGTGGATATGGGTTGGACCAGAAGGGACTTGCTGAATACCTGCGATGAGTTCGAAGGCCACAGATGACATTGATACCTCTCAGACGTACAAGTGCATAACTTCCCCAGATAATGTGTGCTTGTCGCATCGTGCAATTTCCACGTTTCTAAGAGTTTCTAGAGAGGCTTTGGCAATGGGAACGATTGTTTCCCAGAGTCCAAATTTCACACTGTAGTGGCTCACAAATATGCATATTGTTTAAAATGCACATTGCCCCCCAAATACACATCCCTGTAACCCTTTCCAAAGTTCAGCCAGATGCAAACGATGGACAGAGCAGTATTTCATGCATGATCAAAGGCTCTGTTATAGCCAAATGTTCAGAATAAGTTAGATGCGCGCGCGCACACACACACACACACACACACACACACTATGAGACTTAAATTGGGATGGATTTAAAAGACTGAACATGTTTTCTGGTTCAGCCCCAAGTAGCAAACATAATTCAAGAGTGCAGATCCCTATGCTGAACCATGTTTATGAAGCTGTAGTCCTTGTGACTACAAATGCAGTGATCAGGGATTATGGGAACTGTAGTCCAGAACAAACCAGAGGACTGCAGGCTCCCCAAGCCCTGCTCTAAATCAACCGTCCTCAGCATCTGTAGTCCAGATGTTTTGGTCTATAACTTGTATCATCCCCAACCATTGGCCATCTGTTGGGAGTCGGACTCTAACAACATTGGGTGGGCATCAAGTTGAGGAAGGTACTCTAAATGTTTTGGGGTTTTTCTCCCCTCTCCAGAGTTTTGCCAGTGTCTCATGCTAACCAGACTAGCTGCTAGAACTCAGAAGTATGGGATGTGGCCACTGCTGCCCAGATAGTGGTGAAAACCATCCACTGTGTCTAGAGCTTGCATAGGATTTTAAAGGAGACCATGGCATGGATCAGGTCAGGAAAAATCTCTGTGTCTCACCCTGCCATCACCACAAAAGTAGAGAGTGATACTACTATAGGGGGACTCCCGTTGAACTGTGATTGTATTCCATAGCTTACTAGTGGAAGCACCCCTGGTGTTCTTATTCCGACATTACATCTTGCTGAGTTCAGTGGTGAATGTTTAGGACTTCAACCATAGTGTTAAAGCTAATGCAGGTCTACCTTCTTGTCTGATGCGAACTTGTTAAGTAGAGGTTCTGTGGGAGGACTGTATTACAATGGTGTATGTGCCCTTCTCCTAATAGTAGGGTTGCCTACTATTAGGAGAAGGGCACATACACTCTTGCTGAGCTTTTTTTTAGACAAACCCCAAAGTTGTCAACCTTTTTACAAAGACGTGTTTATTGACGGATGTAATTTCTGCCTTTGAACTCCCGGTGATGTCCGAGAAAATCCGGACGTATGGCAGCCCTATAATAGGCATGTAGAATGGGCCTTAGGACAATACATCTAGCTCCCAAGTAGTCCATACGCCTTGAAAATTGGGGCACAGATTGTAAGGTAGGAGATAGGTTTATAGGGGGTACGGCATGTATGAATCCAATCGCAACACATGTTTTACGTGTCTGCATAATAAGTATACTCAATCCCGAGGCTCCCACATCCAGCTGCATGTAAATTGTGTGTGCTAGTCTGATGTCAACGGGCTCTTCATTTGCACACAAATGGTTGGAAAGAGGCCACACAGGACTCCAGAATATAGCCTTCTGGGTCTACTTGTGTAGTAAACACTATGCCGGTAGTTATTGGGTATCTAATGCAAAGATATACGAACAGAGAGAGCCTGTTTTTTTGGTTTTTTATTTTAAAAAGGAGGAGAGTAGTCATATTGGTTCGAGTGGGGTAAGGTATTTTAGATGTTCTGAAAGCTTAATAGATGCTAAAATGGCTGTAGCTCCCTCCCAAAAAAAGTCCATCCTATTTTTAAAGGTTGACATGTGAATTGAGAAAGTGCCTTTTAAAAATAATATATCTAGGTCCTGAATGCATTTTGAAGTTCTTAGTATTTGCTCTCATACCAGAAATATTAAATAAGTATTAAATGAGACTATCAATTTACTGTTTATCTTGCCAGTTGTCTTAAATGAGTATTATTGACAGCTCCTCAGCCCTTCCCTTAGAAGGATAAATGTGACAAAAAGTTTATTAAACTTGTCCTCAGATGTTGGCTATCTTAGTAGTTAACCAAAGCAAATGCAAGTCTTATGCAAATACAGTGGTACCTCAGGTTAAGTACTTAATTTGTTCCGGAGGTCCGTACTTAACCTGAAGCACCACTTTAGCTAATGGGACCTCCTGCTGCCGCTGCGCCGCCAGAGCACGATTTCTGTTCTTAGCGGAGTTCTTAACCTGAAGCGTACTTAACCTGAGGTACCACTGTATATAACTGAAAACTCAACTTCTGTCCATTGTCTAGCAATAAGACCCAAGCAATAAAAATTATACAACCAATTGCCTCATTTAAAAAAGGCTGCATTATTAATAATGCAGATGAGTAAGTTTTTAAATGGAAATGCTTTTAAAAATATAAGTCAGCAAAGGTTTCTTAAATAGTGCTTTGGATCTTGCAAACTCACGACACACTGTAAGATTTTATTTTCTTCTGTATTATCTTAGCGGCCGCTCTCTTGGCCTATGGACCTTGTGTAAATGCTATTTTAACTTGTTTGTTTCCCTCCTATGTATTGTCCGGCTACTATTTTTGTTGTTGTTGTTGTTATTTATTTACAATAGGATGCCTGTATTTGGTGCACGATTTTTTTGCCACGTTTTTTCCTAAATATCTCCACTTTTTATCCAGTGTCCTTTTTATTAATTTATTATCGTTAGTGTCTCAGTACACGATACATTCATCGCAATTAAATAACAACGGTACTGTTTGGAAATTTTAACCTGAAGCATTTATTGATAAGCTGATGTATTTTTTTAAAAGTATATATGTACAGGAAGTGGATTATTTTTAAAAAATATAAATGTTAATTCTGAATAAAATCTGGATTAAGAATAAAAATGGGTTGCTTTTTGTAAAAGGTTGCCATCAGTGCAATTTTTCTAGGAAAAGAGGTGCAGGAACTCACCATGAACAACTCCCTCGTTCTCTTAGAATGACAATGCTGCCCACCTGAGAGGTGCAGGAACAGAATTCCAGCGAGTTCCAGCTGGAAAAAGCCCTGGTTGCCATTATTTGAAGATAAGTTGGATGTATTTCTGATTCCACATAATACCTTGAAAATGTATTTGCCCACACGGAATCTGCTGTGGTTGTGAATATATTTCATATTTTTCAGGGCTAGTCGTTCAATGCGCTCAGCAACTGAGAGGGAGGACGAAGGCCTAATCTCATGCAGGAATTTGAGTGGCGACTTCAGTGCTATTTCTTCCCAGCCAGAGGTAGTTTATCAGAAACAGATTTGTTTCCAGCTCACTGGGTGAATTGTTGCATTGTTACAGCATGTGCTTTGCCATTTGCTACCAAGCCAGGTTTAATGTTTTGCTGTTATGGAATCAGTTCAGCTGAAGATGTGTCTCCTATAATAGACCTGCCTGGTCACTGAAGTTTACAGTGTGAAAGTGCTCCTAATGTTATGGCCTTCTTCTCTGTTGCCATCTTGATCCTCTGGGATGCCCTCCTAGTGATGGAGTAGAGTATTGTCTCCTCCCAAACATCTTCCCAGAGGCAACTTGCTATTTCTACCTTTGAAAACTCATTGCCTGTCTGATCTGCTTGCTTCTGATCTTCTGCATTCATGTTGTTCTGCTGACTAGTTTTAGATAAATGAGAACTTCAACATTGGAAAACTTTAGTTTTTGTACGTCAGAATAAGTAGCAAAACCTTGTTTTGTAGTGTTGGGTCTGTGATGTCTCATTCACACAGGAAAGCCACTGATGTTGCAGTTGTCTAGCAATGATCATGGATGTACAAACGAAGCCTTCATGTCTCAGTCGATACAGGATTGGAATTGGGCCAGAGAGAGAGCCTAGCTCAATAATGGGCTTTGTGTTTTTCATACTTGCCCTTTGCATAATGAGAATGGAAGTAGTCTACTTTTGTCGCATTGTGAAAACCACAATTCCCTTTTAGCACACATAAACATGCTATCATGTTTAGCTTTACAACAGGTTTTGAACATACAGATTGCCAACAGAAAATGAGTAAAATTCTAGTCTATCCACATTGTATATCGAGCCAGAACATCATGTTGTTGAGTAATTTGATCAATTTCCCAGAGGCCTAATGAGCTACAAGCACACAAGGACTCTATTGTCGTCATTCCCCCCCATCTCCCTGCTGCAACATATCTGTTAGAGAGGGAATAATCACAGAAATTAGGCCATTGTGCATATGACTGTACATGCAAGTGCTTCTCATTCAGACCATTTCCAAGGGTGGTGGGGGATGCACTCACTGACCACCCCTTGAACTTCTGTGCCCATTTCTCTTTCACTTTCACTTTCCCACCGGGCCTAACCTGTACAACTGCCTACAAGCAGGGGTGCAGAACCTGTGGTCTTCCAGATGTTGCTGGACTTCAGCTCCCACCATCCCTGCTGATGAAGCTGGCTGTGGATGATGGGAATTGTAGTCTTAACAACATCTAGAGGGTCACAGGTTCCTCACCACTGGCTACAGGGAGAGTTCAAGGCAACTCACCTTTGTTATTGCTAGCATGCTCAGGGCAAGCATGGAAGGGGGATAGCTCTAGAGGTTGGAAACGGGCCCTCTTCAGGAGTGCAAGGCTTGGCAGGTGCCCAAATGGCTGCTCTGCCACTACCCGTGGCTTTGCCTTGCATGACAGGAAGTTCATGGTTGTTCTTCCATCCATAGAACAGGCTGTGGAACTCAGTAATGTATGAGCAGTGACTGGATTTAATTCTGTTAGCAAATTTCAAGATTTCATGTTGTTTTGGCATTTTGGCCGGTAGTTTTTGTTATATTACAAGTAAATAAAAAACTTTCGTTTTAAGAAAGCCTAATATTACGTCGCAGGACGCGGGTGGCACTGTGGGTTAAACCACAGAGCCTAGGGCTTGCCGATCAGAAGGTCGGCTATTCGAATCCCCGCAATGGGGTTTGCTCCCGTTGTTCGGTCCCTGCTCCTGCCAACCTAGCAGTTCAAAAGCACGAAGTGCAAATAGATAAATAGGTACCGCTCCGGCGGGAACCTAAGAGCAGCATTTCCATGTGCTGCACTGGTTCACCAGAAGCGGCTTAGTCATTCTGGCCACATGACCTGGAAGCTGTATGCTGGCTCCCACGGCGAGATGAGCGCCGCAACCCCAGTGGTCCGCGACTGGACCTAACAGTCAGGGGTCCCTTTACCTTTACCTAATATTAAGTCCACCACGTTAGAGGTATTTATATCTGTTTTCTTTGTAGCAATTGTTTGTGGCCATTTGGGAGAGATGCACGTTTTCCATACACGTTATTTTAGAACTGAATGAAAGCTGTGCTTGTTTCAACAAGCACAAATGATAAAAAATTCCTGTGAAAACTTGTGTCTCCCAAATGGGAATTCATCATCTGTCAGGAAACAATTTAATGATGCATTTGTTAAATTGAAATGCAATCTGAGAGCCTGTATTAAATGGCTTGAAATCTGTTTTAAATTAATGGCTTCAGCACATCCCTGCTTAGAGGTAGATTGTGTGCCTGCATGATTTACAAATTAGATGTGTGGAAATTAAGAACTGTGATGATGGTGGTTTTTGCTCACTTTATTAGAACTTTCTGCGCCATGCATGTAAACTTTTCCTGCTCTTATTAAGAGCAGAGGAATGCCTGGATTCTACCCTGGTTAATACAGCTTACATTTTACCAGCATAAATACATTGCTGACTGGTAGTGCAGCCCCCCACCCCACCCATAGCTGGTTAAGTGTGTGAATGCAAAAGGGCCCCAACCCTGTACCGAATTTCAGCTTTCTGTCCGTTTTTCAAGCCACCTAAACTGGTGATATATGTTTGTGTAATCTGTTCCTTGTTATATTATGTAACAGTTTATATAATAGGATCTACTTTATGTACATACTGCAATCAGGCATAGTTTCCCCCCATAAAGAATAGGATTAGGATTCAAATTGCAGACAAACAACAATAAATGCAAGGATTACAGCTTGCTTGCTTGCTTTAGGAAAGAAGATGAACATCTTCTAACAGACGAGTCTAGGATTTTCAGTTTTTCAAGAGAAGATTCTAGGTCAGCCAGCAGTGGATATCTTGGTGAACCCATATCGTTTACCTGCCTTCCATCTGGCTGATTTACTACTGCAGCAGGCAGGCATGGAGTGCGGGAGGTGGTGGTGGGGTTTGAGGTCAGCATGGTGCAAACAGGCCAGCAGAGCTAATCTGTGTTTGGAATCTTCAACAGGTTTGTCTGGGTTTATGCAACAGTGCAAATGAATGGCTCATGTGATCAATTCTTAAAGTTGCAGTTTAAGGGGTGCATGTGCTTTATATTAACTTGTTTTAAATGCTCTTTTTTTGGTGTGGAAGCCTTTTGCAATGCAATTATTTCAACAATAGTGAAGTTCTTATTTGCAGGCATTTTTTTGTTCTTCAGTTCTTAAGTGCAGCCACGCCATGTTCCTTACTCGTGAATAAAGAGAGAGAGAAGCATTTGACAGAGGCTACTGAATTGTGGCCTCTTGTTATCTGCCTCCATCTGTCTCTGTCCACCTTTCATATTTGAATGCTGACGGATGGAACATTGTCAAGTACAAGTTTATTGATCTAACCCTGCCTCCGACATATGGTTCAGATGGAGGCCCCATGTTTGTTCACCTAGGTTGAACCTTCCAGCTCGTTCTTTTTGGGCCCTTGGTAGCTTATTTTGCAAAATACACTAAGGAAACTAGTGTTTGGTGAGCCAGTCTGTCCCCTCCTCACTGCCCCTCCCCGGGGGGGGGGGGGAGATAGCTACATTGGTATGCTCAAAATAGCTGGTAACTTCTCGTATAAAAATAGATCCTCGGGAATTTTGCAGCACAAATCTCTAAATCTGATAAGCTTGGGACACATCTGGTCGTTCAAGGCCACTAATGTTTTAGTAGGGCTAATCTAGTACACAAAATGCATGTGTGATATTTGAAGCACATTTATCACTATATATATACATATAATTGTGGCTGTACCCAAATACTTCAGGGTTTATTGGAAAGGTAGCGGCAGGGATCCACCATTGCTGTTCTTTAGCCTGCCTACGTATGTAAGAGAAAGGTGGGTAAACATATTTTAAGGGGTTACTTGTTCATCATCTTGTGATATTTGAATGTGCTGTCTGGAATCATGCCTTGGGCATACAATCTGGGTCATGTGTATGTGTAAGAACATAAAAAGAGCCCTGGTAAATTAGACTAACAGGCCACCTCATCTTGCTCTCACGGTGGCCTATACGAAGCCTGTAAGCAGGACCTTAGCTCAAGAGCCCTCTCCCAACTTCTGAATCCCAGGCAACTGGCATTCAGAGGCACGCTGCTACCATGTGTGAGAGAGAGGATCTAAGAGATGGTGACTGAAAGATCATTTGGACTGGGGAGAAAAGGAGGATGGAGACCTAAAATGGTCTTTGGCCACTATGTATCCTGTTACACCTTCTGTTATTTTATTTTATTTAATGTTTTCTTCCCAGCTTTTCTTCTAATTATCACTTTCCTGTGCCCCAAGAAAGGGTTAGCATCTACTACGGATTGTTGAATTGGAGGAGGTACGATGGCCAGCTTCAAATATCTAAAGGGCTGTCTCATGGAAAGTGGAGCAAGCTTGTCTTCTCCTGCTCCGGAAGGTAGGACTCGAACCAATGGATTCAAGTTACAAGGAAGGAGAGTCTGACTAAACATCAGGAAGAACTTTCTGAGGGTAAGAGCTGTTTGGCAGTGGAATGGTCTCCCTCGGGAGGTTGGGAACTCCCTTTTATTTGTGGCTTTTAAACAGAGGTTGGATGGCCGTCTGTCATGGATGCTTTAGCGGAGATTCCTGCATTGCAGGGGGTTGGACTAGATGACCCTTGAGGTCTCTTCCTGACAGTAATTGTTATTTTCACTGATCAAAGCTAGACAGGAACAGTGAATATTGCAGACCGGTAAGAGTCGCTTTGCAAACTGTCTCCATGTGGTGTAGTGGTTAAGAGCAGTAGACTCGTAATCTGGGGAACCGGGTTTGCGTCTCCACTCCTCCACATGCAGCTGCTGGGTGACCTTGGGCTAGTCACACTTCTTTGAAGTCTCTCAGCCCCACTCACCTCACAGAGTGTTTGTTGTGGGGGAGGAAGGGAAAGGAGAATGTTAGCCGCTTTGAGACTCCTTCGGGTAGTGATAAAGCAGGATATCAAATCCAAACTCCTCCTCCTCCTCTTCTTCCCGCTTTCTGCCCTGGCCATATGGACACTTGTCTGACATAAGCCTCTGCTACCACAGCAGGCTGTGGAAAGTGTGGCTTCATCCTCTAACCTGCCCTTCTCTGAAGCCTTTCATTTCTGCTTAATGGTCTCTGATTGGTTACGTGGTACCTGACCTGGTAACAGCAATAGGCAGAGTACTGCATGATGAAAAATGTCACCCCAACCAATAAGACAGCGACATTAATATTAATCAGCTGCTGTTCATTTGCACAGGTAAATTAGTCAAGCTATTGTTTAACTTCTCCAGGGGGAAAGCTGCAACACAAGCAGCTGGTGACCTGCTTTTGTGTGTCAAGGGAAAGGTGCTTCCTTCAACACAAATCTTTTTACTATTGCAGTTTGTGCATCCTGACGTTTATATGTTGAGAATGTGTATTGGACAGAAGAACTATGCAAATAAACAAGCTGATGGCACAGTGACTGCAGGTGAGTTTGAATGGTGATTATGCCTCTTGCTTGGCTACACGGGGAGAAGATATGTTTGGGGAGGGGTTGTAGCAACTGCTGACTTTTGTGTGGCTGGTTGCTTACTGTTAATAGTTAAGTCATGGCTGTTGCGGCGTCCATTTTTTCATTCAGCAAGCCTCAGAAAGGGGTTCATTTAACCTCCGGTTTGCTTGTAAAACTGAATTACTGTGTCGCGAAATGATGCAGGTCTAAGAAGCGCATTACCAACATGAAAAGTTTGGAAAAGCTCTGGCCTAAATCAGCCTTAGTCACTTTGAAAACTGAAGTATTGCTGAGGCCAGCTGTTAGCATACACAGAGATTCCTTGAAGATATATGTGATAATGACTGAATATGTAGTAGATCTGAGGGGGAAATCCTGATGTTTGTGTGTACTTCCAGATGTCTGAAATGATTACATGTGATTTTCCTGGCGTTGCTGCTGTTTCCATATTATGCTGTATTCCAGGGCACTTAATGGGCATACGTATGCCCATTGAGTTGTTTTTAATATTTGCATTAAGGCGCTACAGGTTCTAATTAATCTCAAATGCAAAACCAATTATTTTATTGTCAATACACACCTTTAACCATGTGTGAAAACGTTGCTTACCTGAATATTTAATATAGTATAGGGGTATGGAGGAACAGCACCTACAGCCATATTGGGAGGGGGGCATTTTCGACAGTCCCTACAGAAAAAAAAAAGACAAGCTGCAAATTGAACAGTACAGCAGCAGGTCCTTTTGGCTTGTTGGTGCTCTCCTGCATTGCAAATTTTCAAAACCACACAAGGGTCTCCTCAGGTGCTCCCATGTCTTTGGATCAGTGTCGTTCTAAATATGTTGCTTACAACAAGTTACGCTGTCCTGAATATGATAGTGGTGTCTTATGCAGCTAGTTGGTCCTAGAGGCGTATCTATCTGGTCCCTTCAGTACCCCAAGACGAGTCAGAATGGTCTTCTCTAGATCCAAAAACTCTATATAATCTTGATTTGTCTGTTCTTCCATTAATTCTCTTGACCGCGGGCTACCTGGCACTCTCTGCAAGGAAGGAGGGGAAAAGTTAATTCTCAAAGCCTTAAAATATAGCCTCTTAGGTAGATGATGATTTAATAATAAAGGACCCCTGGACGGTTAAGTCCAGTCAAAGGCGACTCTAGGGTTGCGGAGCTCATCTCGCTTTCAGGCCGAGGGAGCCGGCATTTGTCCACAGACAGCTTTCTGGGTCATGGGGCGCAATGGAACACCGTGACAAGTGCCAGAGTGCACAGTCTACCTTCCCGCCGCAGTGGTACCCAGCAGGAGCTGGGACAGAGCAATGGGAGCCCACCCCGTCACAGGGATTCAAACTGCTGGTCTTCCAATCGGCAAGCTCAAGAGGCTCAGTAGTTTAGACCACAGCGCCACCCTTTATCAGAATATCCCAGGACTGTGTGCAACATTAAGAATACATTACAGAACATCAATGATAAAAACATAATGAGGCAACCTGTTTTCTTGTTGCCTCTCTGTGATGAGGGGGCATCAGATGATAAGTGCAGTGAGATACGATCCTTAAGGTAGTGAGGTCCTGAGCCTGGTAAGGCTTAGTAATTATTTACTAAGTGCTCATATTCAGGGTACAAACCCTGCTGCTAAAACAAGAACACTTTACCAGTACAGCAGCTCAAACGTGTTGTACTACAAGGTATCCTTCACTGAATTTGCTACTTCAGACATGGAATCAGTAGGGGCTGGCCCATATTGGGATAATGCCCCATGAACCCTCCACTAGCCTGCCTCACAACTGGACCAAGGGGTTGCACTGCCTGTGACAGATTCCTCCTCAATCTCAATGATACCTTTTTTGAGAGGGTGGAGCAAAACTAGTACTCGTAGGCGCTGCCTGTCATTGATTCTAGCTCCGCCTACTGTCAGTCTCCTTGGCTTCTGCCCTACCAGTTCCAGTGAGCAGCAGCCACTACTGCCAAGAGTTAGGATACTATCGTTTGTAACTCATAGCCCACAAAGGCACAAATTCAAATGCTATCTCTACATAACAGTAAATCCCCACCACTCTCTGGTTTATTATGTTTTACATTATAGTTATTATGTTTTGGCAAAGGCATTCAATACATGCCCTTCCAAAAGCATTTCCCACAGAGGCTGGGTTCAGACACGATGCAAAACCATTGCTTATTTTAATGCTGAAACCATGTTTTGTGTGCCGTATTTTTCGCACCATAAGACACACAGGACCACAACACCATATTTTTTAAAGGAAGAAAACCAGGAAAAAAACATTCTGACTCAAACCTGGTTGCAGAGGAGGAGAAAGCAGCTTTTAGGGTGCACATTCCTCCTCCGCAGCCGCCAGCGGCAAAGGAGCGGGGGGGAACGTTCCTCCTTCCTCCCCCGCCCCTTTGCTGCTGGCTTTAAAGCCAACTGGGGAGAAGGGGAGGACGCTATGGTCCGTCGCTTCTCCCCAGCTGGCTTAAAAGCAAGCGGGGGGAGAACCACTAGCTTCGCACACAGCATCAGGGCATTTCTCTCCCCCCCCCCCCGCTTGCTTTAAAGCCAGCTGGGGAGAAGGGGAGGACTGTAGCGTCCTCCTCCCACCAACGCTCGCAAGAGATCGGAGCCTGCATTTGGGAGAGGCACAGCACAGTGCAGCGCTTCTCCCGAAAGTGGCCCCGATCTCTTGTGAGCATCGGAGGGGGGCGGGGACGGGCAAGCGGCAGAAAGGGCTTCCAGCTGCCCGGCCACTGCCCGCAAGAGCAGGGACAGGAGCCTGCAGCCGGGAGAGGCGCCGGCGGCAGAGGCATCCCTCCTCTTGCGACTGCAGCGCCAGCCAAGGGATCCCGCTGCCCCCCAGTACCTTCGCTCCATAAGACGCACAGACATTTTCCCTTACTTTTTAGGAGGGAAAAAGTGTGTCTTATGGAGCGAAAAATACGGTAGCCCCCCCCCCCCAGCCAGAACTCAGTTCTGGCACCTCAAGTGAGCACCATTGCCATTGTAAGTGAACAAGGGAGATGTTCATGATGAGTTCCAGCACCTCCTTTTCTAGGAAAATAGCACTGGAACTTTAAGCCAGTTTACAAAGCACTGTTAGCACTATCACAAACCATGGTTTTCTGTAACGTCCGAATGAAGGAAGAGCATGGGGAGACCTAACCTTCCTTAAATTATGATTGTGATCATAATTTAGGTTCCCTACACTGCACAGGGTTGGACAGCTTATAAACTAAAGGAATGGAAAATAAATAGAATACATGAAAAACAGGCACATTTTTCAAAACCTTAGCACTCCTAGCTTTTTTTGTCACTTTAAGAGAATCTTACCGTTTTCTTCATCAAATTCTCACGCTCCATATTCTCTCTTTCTTCATCTCTGAATTCTCGCCGCTTTTCAGTAAACTCCAGATGTTTGACTTCTCGCTCAAAGTAATGAAGGACACTAGAACGCTGGTATTCCAAGGCATTTTTAGGTTATGACAGAGGCATTTTAAATATCCATCAACGAAAACACATTTGCCCCATTTCCAGCTATGGAAGCGGAACCAGATTTCCATATTACAGGTGTGTGAAAAAATTAGGGGGGGGGAGAGAACCATGTACCCTCCTAGTCTGAGCTGCTCAGAAGAATAGTGGGATTAAAATTTAATTTTAAAAAAGAATGAATGAGTCTCTTGATAATGTAGTTTCTCCCCAAATCCAGCCCCCAGAAGTTTGTTGATTGTGCAAATCAGAGGCTGCATTTAGGTCGTCTTCCCCGACCAAAGCGGCTGGCCAAGGTAATTGCCTGTTTTCCAGTTGAGTTCTGCTCCCATTCCAGCCTCACAACACAATTGCCTGTGTGCAATTGTTGGCTTTCTGATATGACTGTTACACAAATGCAACAACCATTGTGTTTGCACCTCCAATCATACCTTGTCTAAATGAATGGCACATCCATTTTTCTCTGTTAGTCAACAGGATGCCACCAGATCATAGAGTTGGAAGGAACCCCAAGGGTCATCCAGTCCAACCCCCTGCAATGCCAAGCCAAGTACAGCCTGTAACTCTTAGAACCCCATGCAAAAAATCTTGTTTGCGGCTCCCCTGACCCGCTCCCCAGCCAAGTTTCTGAAACAGGTTACCAAACCTCATTGAGGGAAGGGTGGCTTAATGTCCACGAAATTTCCAAAACATGCAGGGTGCCAAAGTCGTCAGATACCGCTAAGAAGTGTTGCTTCGCTGTAAGAGAAGACAGAGAATGCAGAAGGAGTTGCACACAAAACACAGAAGAATTTTTTGTGTTCAGTATTTGTGGCAGAGAGTAAATGAGCTGTAAGAGTTAATTTGGGAACTCAATCTCTTGCATGTTCTTCATAGCCTTCTTGCCTGTCCTGTTTTGCTCCTCCCCCAAACCTTATTAAACTGGAATCCCCAAATACAGTTTATAAGCCTATTTGTTCAGAGTTCGGCACTAGAGAGATAAAAGCAGGAGCAAATATCTCAGTGTGCATACATACTGGACAGAAATATCACAATAAAAAGTTATGACTTCTAACATCCAAAGATAAAAGTGTCTGACTGCAGAGCTAACTGCATGTCCTACACTAATCTGTGCAACTGAGTCCCAGTGCTATTTAAAAATAAAATAAAAGCCCATTTGGGGAGGATGGAAACTGGTGCTGACAAACAAGGGGGAGAGCAGGAATGTGAAACCACACGGGGTGTCAGGAAAGGATTTCCCCCAGAAAACCACCTGGGAGTGGCTCCTGGAGCAGCTTTTCATGTTTTAAAAAATGGCACCTGGACTCTGTTTCATGCATCTGCTTGTAATGTGTAGTTCACCCAATGCCTGTTTTTCAACACTCATTCCACTTTCAGCTGCTGAAGATGGAGGGTAATGCTTAGACTAGCAGACTTAGGCAAAATTTCATTGCTGCTTTCCCTATTCTTCCTTTCCCTTGTCATCTTATAGCCAACTATACATGTGATACAAGTTGTTATCTCCATTTGAATTGCCTTCCTTTTTTTAACATTGCTTTTCTTTCTAACCTGGCAGACCCACTGCAAAGTTACATTCAAAGGTAAGGAAATAAGAAATACGGTACACTGACATACAAGAGTAAATCCAGGGTTTGATGCAAGTAATCAGTGCAATACAGACGTTTTGGGTCTGAGACGCTTCATGAGTCTTCTCCAACAGGTCCCAAATGTCAATATTTCCATCTTCTCTCCCAATGAAGAAAACACCTGGCCTTGATAAGGACCACTGCCCAACAGTGTATCTCTTTGGTGTGCAACTTGACTCAAGGAGGGGTCCGCTCTTCATTAAAAACGCAAAGGCCAAAAGGAAAATAGTTGCATGAAACAAATACCAGATTAAAATTGTTCACCTAACACTTCCATCTTCCTGTCTTTTTTGAGTATTCCTGCGTTTTCCCATCCCATTAAAATGGGGGGCTGCGGGGAAATCCCCATTAAACTGTTCATCGACTTTCAATCATTATGCTGACAAGTCTTACACGTTGTACAACCAGTTACAATTCTACGTGAGAATGCTTTTTTTAAAGGATTTTGTTATATTTGGGTAGCTTAACCGCAATTGAAGAATATAGGAAGATTAAATAGGAATTCATTGGGGAACTGTATCCTCAATTTATGGCAGTTGCATGGGGATATGATAAATTGATATTCATCATATATTCATCACTGATAACTTCCACTCTGCTGGCAGAAGCAGCTATACTTGCATCGTAAACTTATGCATATACATTGAAATAGTGAAACCTCTACACCTGTGGGGAACTGAAGAATATCCTTCAGTATGTCCTGAATCAGTGGGGCACAGCATTATTCAAACAGGTGCAAGAAATAGAGGTGTTTTCATGTTTTTGTTTCTTGCAAAAAATATCCAATATGTTTCAAGCTATAACAGTTCTTGATTAGAGGATCATGGCTGGTTTTAAAATATTCTGTTATATTCACTGAGAGGAGTCATTTATAAACCATCTGCAGGAAACTTCTCTTGAAGAATATCAAAGGAAATAGTTAAACAGGTCAATATCCCCCCCCCCAACAAACAGCTGAAAACACGTTCCTACCTGTTCCTTACACCTTTCTGAATCACCTTGTGCTACATTTGGAACGGACTTGTCACCCCTTTCTTAAGGCTTTCCCATTCCAGAGGAACATACCGTGACACCTTCTTTCCATATTGCAAAATTCCAGCCTCCAACAGTGAGAATTATGTCTTTGAAAAACGGAGACCTCTGTACAGTATGGACAATTCCATCATGGATGATGTACGTGTTGGATGGCTTTTGACCTTATGAGAGAGAGAGAGAGACTCTGTTTTGTATGTGCATACATTTGTCTCTTCATCACATTTTATCTGGCTCTTGCAAGGTGTTGAACTAGTTGGTAAGTGCCTATTCCGTGCCCTTTAAAGAGGTCAGGATAAAGAGAAAAATTGCTAGGAGACCCGTCACAGAGCTACAATTCCCAGCACGCTTAAAGAACTAGAGTTCCTAGGATTCTGGAGGAAGCCATGATTGTTTAAAGTGGCATAAGTGTGCCAGGTCCATATACCACATATTTGCACATAGTTCCTCTGTGCAAATTAAAGAAGGTAGATTGGGTCTTACCAGCCCCACACATTGCCGTGTGCCCTGCTGCCCTTTAAGCAAAGTTTTTCAAAAGTTTTTTGTTTGTTTTTTAAAGGAGGGTCAGGAGAACTAGGCCCTCCCTGCACAAAAAATTCCCAGGACTCAGACAACCCCCCCCCAGGCAACCCCCTCGTATTGCCCCTGAACCTAATCTAACAGTGTGCGAGGAGAATTTAAAGTCCATATGAAAATTTGTCAGGAGTTTCTGCCAATATACCCATGTGATTTTTCCTGATATAAATATTTTGGCAAAGCAATATTACCCTTAAGACATGCATTTTTTTAAAGCATTGCTTGGCTGGAAAACTACACAGCACAATTTGGAGAAGTGTAAATTTTCAACAGTGGTTTCGTTTTGATTCAACTGTTGCTTTGGAAATGCAAAGAGAATTGAATTTATCCCCCATGCCCCATTGCTAGTAGTAGTGTTCTCAGCATTTATTTGCCTTTTCTACCTCTCCCTCTCTCTGTTACTCAGCAACACCTCTCTAATGCCAAACTCACTACTGTATCCTGTTAAACTCAGTTCAGTTGAGTAGCATTAATTCTGACTGAAGAAACTGTTACATGCAGATGTTTTCAGAACTGTGTTGTCCTTGGTTAGTTTAAAAAAACCAAACAAAAACCACCCCAATCCCACAGCAATCCCTGTCCACCCAGAGAAATTCAAAGCATACTAAGCAGTCTTCCTGAGTCCCCATCTCTCTCCATCTTCCAGTCGGTACAAAGGACTTCACCATCCTGCAATGTCAAAAAGTGAAATACTGGTCACAATTTTTTTTTTATTTATGCTGAGCTTTGATCTCTTTTGAAGCATACAAAAGTGTTTGCAAAATCGAAACAATTTCCTGCATGGTGCCTTGTTTTTAAGATGGGCCGCAAACTGAGAGAATGCAGAAGAAACGTTGGGATGGAGAAGAAACGTTGGGATGGTTTAAGAGGCGTTTAAAAATAAAATAAAATACACTTTATGGTGTGGTTATTACTTTTCCTTTAAGTTCAGGCCTTGCATTCTCCAATTGTCTCTTATCTCCCCCACCGTAAACAATTGTACACCCAAACGTCCAACTTACCTCAGTCCCAACAAAAAAGCTGCTGGTGACATTTTCTAGCAACTTCAGAGGTTTCATGGACGTGGCCTGTATCTGGGTATATGGCAGCTTTTCAACAAGTGTCTCCTGTTTGACTTGGGGCTGTGTTTTGTCTTTGGAAGAATGTGGATAAAATCACTATGCATATCGTATATACAAAAACTCTCGAAACTTTCCACATTCCTACTCACTCATTGCTATCATTTCACATGTTTGGCATTAAAAACAACAACTACTAAGCACAGCAATCATTCCCATTAATTAATGCCTTTCATCTACCATCTTTCAGCTCAGATGGGCAGAAGGTGAAAGCCCACTCGTGGAAAGCTATGGAAAATCCACATTTCAGAATTGTCATTGTCCTGCAGTTTATTCAGTTAGAGCAGTCACGTCTAACAGGTAGATCGTGATCTACAGGTTGATCACTGGATGTCTGCGGTAGATCACTGACTCCCCAAAAGAAGCTCAACAAGTTTGTCTCCCCTAAGAAAAGCTCAACATTTTTGCCCTGAACCCCTAAAAAACTGGGCTTTCCTTCTCCCAAAAAATACCTCAACAACTTTGACCTGAACCCCCCAAAACGGGATAGATCACTGCCAGTTTTTAACTCTGGGAGTAGATCACAGTCTCTTGGGAGTTGGCCACCCCTGAGTTAGAGGAGTTCTCAATAGAGAATTGTTATCTAACTCCCTCAATGGGTATGTTTCTCCGTGTTTTATGAGAGAAATTGCTGTCAATTTCACCAGGTTATGTTACGACGAATAGACATGCCCCAAGGGAAGAAGAGGAGTTTGGATTTGATATCCCGCTTTATCACTACCCGAAGGAGTCTCAAAGCGGCTAACATTCTCCTTTCCCTTCCTCCCCCACAACAAACACTCTGTGAGGTGAGTGGGGCTGAGAGACTTCAAAGAAGTGTGACTAGCCCAAGGTCACCCAGCAGCTGCATGTGGAGGAGTGGAGATGCGAACCCACTTCACCAGATTACGAGTCTACCGCTCTTAACCACTACACCACACTGGCACTGGGAAGCATGTATGGCATTTAATGAACATGCTCTCTCAAACTCCTAGGGACCAAGGTCCTTTGACACCACCCCCCATAAAATATTTGAGGGAGCCAGCCTCTCCCCACCCCCCAGTTGATGAGCATTGCCATTCAAATGGTGTGTGTGCAACGTGTCTTGTGATCGATTATGTGGGGTGGGGCGTACCTGGGCCCCCAATATTGTATTTAAGTTTGCATCCGTGCTCCTTCCCCCCCCACCTCTCTCCACTAAAAGTAGATTTAATAAGCACCTACATTACACGTATAGTGTTGGGCCCAGAGGTTTTGCAAGCAGAAAGCTTAGCTTCCTGTGCCCACCCCAAACCCTGTCCCCAGAGGGTTAGGGGCAACCCTGAATGATGTAGAAACCAGGTGGAGGGAGATGTGCTGGCATCAGTACACACAGTGCATGTATATATAATGTAAATATATATATACCTTGAATTTTGGTATGGTAATGTTCTTCTCTGAAGCTAAGTTTTATAGGGCTGTACTCTGCGCCTGTGTCTGTCTTGGGCAGGTTCACCTGTTTTAAGATACAAAGAGCATTGGACCATATAATCCACAAAGAAACTTGAGTTAAAAGTTACATCACTTTCAGGTGTGACCAGACAGAAAGGCAGCTTACACATTAAGTGGTATTGAGATAAGAGGTCAGAAGCATTAAGTTGTGCCACGTGAGTCCTCACCAACCTGGTGCTTGCCAGGCAATTTGGACTACAACTCCCATCAGTCCCTGTGGGGCTTGCTGTCCAAATAATTTTTCCATTCATAAGTTCAGTTTCTTTCCATTTCCACATCAGATTGCATTTTCTTTTAAAAAAGGAAAGTCCTCATGAGTACTCACCAGCATTTTACTATGAATTTCTCCCCACAAACACGTTTTCCTATGTCATTTTGCCTAATATACACCTTTTCCCAAGCAGGTTGCCCTCCATAATAATGCATTTGTGCCTGCTATTTTCACGAATGCACACTTTACCCTAGGGACACATTTTTTGGGGGGTACACATTCCCTGGCTAGAGAATTGCACTGCAACATTCAGAGCTGTGCGAATTTCGAAGGACGGCTGCGTTTCAGTTTGCATTTTCTTTTGGAACGTGTGGATTGGGTAGGGCTTGCTTTTAAATGAATCGTGTTTATCCACCATCCCTGCTGCAGAGTGGGGCAATTTGTACATGCAATTTTAAATAATTCTTTTCCGAAACATAATTGCTCAGAGAGAAACCTCACTGCCTTGAGGAGATGAAAGGTACGGTGGAGAAATTAACAATAAAACTATATGCTGTAGCCACATCATCCCTATCAATACACCTTGGCGACTTTCCTAAATTCACATCCCCTTACCTTAATGAGAGGCCTCCAGCAGAGATCCAGGTGTTTGAAGGTAGTAGGGACATCAGGCGGAGCCAAAATCGGCTTCTCATCCTTTTTCTTCTCACTTGAAGGCTGGAGAGCAGGCCTGTGGGCTCGAAGATCCCAAAAATATATTGTACTGCAGAGGAATAGACAACAATAGAAAAGTTAGGTTGTAGCTCCAGCCTGCCTCATCCGCTTTCTGTGAGATAGCAGTTGTTTAGGAACAGCCGAATATTAAGGAGAAGAATAGGTAATGTATAGAGTATAATAATGAAAAGGATAAGAAAAAGGAGATACTGCAACTGACGGGATTGGAAGTCAAACACAGGAGGAAGGGGGGTGATTCTGGTGGAGGGAGGATGGTTTTGTAAGAAAGTAAGGTATGAATGGGCGAATGTTTATCGTGTAAGTGTAAGGTATGAATGGGTGAGAGTAATTGTAAGTTTAAATGAATATGCAAGGATGAATTATTTTAGGAAGTTTATATGTATGTATGGATGCTTTGTGCTGTATGTTATTGTTGTATCACATATTGTATTTTCTGTGTATGTATGTTTTGTATTCAATAAAATTTATAAAAAAAAAAAAAAAGGAACAGCCGAATACATCAAGTAACCAGATGTCACAGAAAAAGGAGCCCCTTGGGGTGTCATAAGGATTACAATATTCTACAAACAGAGAGCATTTGGAAGGGTAAAAGGTCAGTCCCTACTGGAGAGCCAATAAGAAACAGGTTTCAAAAAACACAGTCAAGATGGGAGGTGGTGGAGAAGTAAAATGAGCAGAAGAAAGCCCTAAATCCACCGATTAATCTACAATAAAAGGGGAGGATTTTTACTCTTACCCAGCCCTGAGCAATTTGCGATCCATCCTCCAAGCCAAACGCAGCCCATTTTAGCTATCTGGTAATCCCCTTTTTGCAGTGTCGGGTAGGTAGCATGAAACAAAATATCTTTCAAGCCTCTTGATGGGTTTTCCATACATGACAAGCTGGCTGTGGTTAGCTTGGGTGCATGTCACAAATTCTAACCTTGAGCATGTGGGGGCAAGGTAATGCAAGTCAGTCTCTGAAGCCTCTCCTATTTAGAAGACTATTCCAAACGCCAGTGTGAAAGAGAGAGGCTTTCCTGCTCTTAATCTTCCTTTGCCAACACACCAAATCTAACATCTAGACACTCCACGGCATGTGCAAACTAAATGGTAATGGAGCTGCTGAAGAATACTCTTATGTGAAAATGCTCGTGCCAAAGTAAGTTTTAAAAAAAAAAAACAAGTTATGCAAGATTCCATAAAGCGAAACCTTGCAGGTAACATTTTTCAACAGCTTAATTGGTAGTATGGGACATCAGGATTTTCTTCTCTCGTCTATTGGTATTCAGTAGTTATTACACAAAAGGAGTAGTTACACCAAACAATGGAAAGAAAAAAGAAAGAGGGGGAATTGAAGAAAGAGTGAAGACCGTATCTTATCAACCTGGTTCAGAAGTCACAATCTGTTTGAAGACATTGCCAAACTACAGTTTCCTGGTTATGGCAGCACAGGAAACTGTGATTTAGGAAATTGGGATATCTTTGCCAAAGCAAGCCACAGGAGAGCAGGAGCAAAGAGGATGGACAAGGAGGGAGCCTGCAGGCACACAACTCATTCCTGGTCCGATAAACCATGGTTTAAAAGTTGGAGATTGTGACATCTGAACTGGGCCTTGAATAATAAACCTTGAAGAAAAAATACTTACCAGTCTGGTGAGCAGGTGACAAGCTGTACACAAACTCCAGCTCTGTTTTCAAACACAGTGCCCATTCTATTGATCTTAGAAATAGCAAGTAAGACAATGTTTATTAGAAACAAAAATACAAAAGGCAGTAGCTATACAAGTATTTTGGAGTAGGCATGCTCAACAGCAGGGATTGGGAAACTGGCCCTCCAGCTGTTAAAAACACAATTGTGGCTCTGCGATGGGAATAGGGATCTCCTAACAACTCCAAGCACCCTTAACAAACTACAGTTTGCAGGATTCTCTGGGGGAGGCCATGAAGGTTTAAATTGGCATGTTGCTGCTGTAAATGTATAGAGCAGATGGGGCCTAATTCAAGTCTTGCCTCTTTCATAAACATACTAGGGCACCTAAGACAAACCACTGCCGTACCCCCTCAACTGCAGCATGACAATCATTTGGCCTACCTTACAAAGCTGTTGAAAGGGTTGTGGAAATAATGTACGTAAAAAGTGTTTGGAACACTGGGGAATTATCTATAGTCACTGTCATAATGAGGACAGGCTAGAAATTCACACTCAACATCTGCATCAGACAACATTTTTCTTAAGGGGCACAAGGGAAACACACACACATACACACACAAGTTACAAGCGTATGCACAGTTTTTCATGCAATAATTAAATTTATCTCGTTTACCAAAACAAAACGAAGAAGTATGGTGTGAAGCAGCCCTTTGAAATTACATGGGTAATTAATACTGAGCTTAATAGGCATGGGTTGTTTAGTGTAGATCACTGTTCCTGTGTTGGTCGCAGACAGTAATACAGATTAACAAGGCATTATTTGTATTTTTCTCTTTTGCATTATCAGTACAAATATGAAATACTTAGGATTGACTCTTACCTCAAAAAGCTCTGGCAACCACTGTATATCTGTTATTACTGATTTGTGGCCATATTCGATGGAAGAGACTGCACAGTATCTCACCAAGTGTGGCTCCTTCCCAACTTCTTGCTCCAGCATGAAACTTGGCTGAAATTGAACACAAATTAGTGTCCACTAATTTCCATACATGACAGAATCATAGAATGTTGAGAGTTGGGAGACGAGGGTCATATGTTATCCAACCCCCTGCAATGCTGGAATCTTTCGCCCAACACAGGGTTTGAACCTGCGGCCCTGAGATTAAGAGCCTCATGTTCTACCGACTGAGCTATCATTTGCATCCATTGCATGACCCAGCTCTTTCTAGTTCTTCCATGCTTTCCTTGTGGGCATTGCTTCCTGCATCCACTTACCATTCCTGTTTTTATAGTGAATAATTTTGGATACAAAATTATTTGTATCCAAAATTATTTGGGGGGGACGGGGACTTCCAAGAATTCATTGATACAACCTGACCTAGTCCATATTCTAGGGATTGAGTGAAGACGAAGAAGAAGAAGAAGAGGAGGAGGAGGAGTTTGGATTTGATATCCCACTTTAATTTGGAAAAAAATTAATACTCCTGCATTGTATGAGTGAGAACCTGGGTCTCCCTTTGTTTTTCAGAGGCAACTAAAAACACAAAGCCACAGTTTCCTTTCACACCTGAACTAGAAGAAGAAGAGTTTGGACTTTATATCTCACCTTTCACTCCCCTTAAGGAGTCTCAAAGCGGCTAACATTCTCCTTTCCCTTCCTCCCCCACAACTAACACTCTGTAAGGTGAGTGGGGCTGAGAGACTTCAAAGAAGTGTGACTAGCCCAAGGTCACCCAGCAGCTGCATGTGGAGGAGCGGAGACACGAACCCGGTTCCCCAGATTACGAGTCCACCGCTCTTAACCACTACACCACACTAGTCCCTTTTAGATCCCTTGAAAGGATCGTTACAAATTTTGAGCACTTGTTTCTTCAATAAACTATAATAAATGGTGCAATGTGTACATTCTCAGGCTTATGGTACTTTGCCCCCACATTGAAGTGTGGAGGAACTGGGCAATCACTTTCCCCGGTTGTCACAAAAATGGAAATTGCTAATGGCTGTAGCTTTAGGGTGCCTTGCAGAAGCATCTTGCTGGGAGGAGGGAGCAGAGCAGAGCTGTTACACTAGCTTCCTGGCAGGTGGGCTGCTGTTGCTTGAAGGAGAGGGGAAAGGGAAGGGAATGTGGTGGCGGGGAAGTCAGTGTGACACGGGCACACCAAAATAGCCCATCTCATGCTCCTGGTGGGGCATTTGCAGCATGCTAGCTTCTCTCCCGCCACCTCCTCTCCCCTTCTGGCAAGCCACAGCGACCCACCTGCCAGAAAGCGAGCGTGGTGGATCTGCCCCACTTCCAGCCCCTTATTCCTACGTTACACGTGTGTGCACACAGACGAGTGCTCTGGAAAGCCTGCAACTTCATTCATGCACAGAAGAAAACGTGAAGCAATTCTCAGTGGTTCCTTGAGGAATTCATGATACTGTACGTTAAAAGCAGAATCTTTAAAAGTACCAACCTTGTTAACACTGGTATTCTTGCTCCCGCCTGTACCGGATTTCGCATTTCGTAATCTCTCTTCATGTGCTGAAATGTCCCACAGTACAACCTGGAATGGGAGGGCAGAGAGGGGAAACGACACGTTAGAAGGCAGATTGCCCTGTTTTAATGGACACTTTAATGTGCCACATGATGGAAGGGTAGAATATGACTCTACAGAATATGCAGAGAGGGCCAGCTGAGCTCACAGGGATAAATCTGTTTTGTACTAATAGAAAAGGAATCATTTTTATCTTATTTTTTTTTTTTAAAAAAACCATTAACATGTCTCCGGTACTGAGGAGTCCCACACAATGGCATGGGGATACCAAGCATACTTCAACAAACCCTGAATTATCTAAACGAGGGTGTGATGCAACATCTAGGGAGGCCTCATGTAGTACTCATGTAGGCAATGTTAGCATTCTGAGCAGGGGTTGCCAATGCGGCGCCCCCATGGGCCCCCAGAGGTCTTCCCTGGCACCCATAGGATCCCACTCCTGTGCTGAAATTAGGCTTGAAGGAAGCATTCTGCTGTCACCAAAAGAAAAGGTTGCAATGTGTGCTTGGTTGTGGCGTGTATGTGATGCCCCTGGCATTTTCTCCTGTTTGCAAATGTGATCACAGACCCCCAAAAAGGTTGGCAACCTCCGATTTTGAGGGTTAGATGAGAATGACCAGGCCCTGCATGGGCCTTAGCCCTTGCTGGTCCCCCAAACATCTGCAAGACTGCTGGAGCAACTTATTCCATAATATCGATGTAGAAGAGGTATGTTGCGAATGCAAACAAGTACCGGTAGCTGAAAAATAATGGAATCCTAACCTGTCCATTTATACAGCCTCCTGCAATGATGTTGGGATTGCTTGGAGAGAACTGAAAGCAGTAGATATCTTCAGGGCACTCCAGCATCAGCTAGAAAACAAATATCCACATGGGGAGGGAGGAATAGATCAGAACCGAGGACAGTCTTATGCTGAAATTATTGGTTCCGTTCTTTAAACACCTCAGAAACATTCGAGCCCTCCTTTAAATACCTGGGGGTGAATTGGGTCTGCGAAACTCCAAAAGAGAATTGGTGCTTTCCACAAGAGCAGTCGGCCAGAGTTGTTCACCCGCTCCTCGTATGACAGTCGCTCCGTTACCGCCACTGCAATAATCCCTGATTGAAGACAAATGTCATTTCACCTTTTGCAAGGGTAAAGCTTTGCGTCCGTTTAAAGTGGTCCATGTGCACACTTGACCATGCTGTCAGAAATTGCGGCAAGAATTGTCCAGGGGTGTTTTAGAAGAGGTAAAGGTAAAGGGACCCCTGACCATTAGGTCCAGTCGTGTCCAACTCTGGGGTTGCGGCACTCATCTCACTTTATTGGCCGAGGGAGCCGGCGTACAGCTTCCGGGTCATGTGGCCAGCATGACAAAGCCGCTTCTGGCGAACCAGAGCAGCGCACGGAAACGCCGTTTACCTTCCCGGCAGAGCGGTTACTATTTATCTACTTGCACTTTGACGTGCTTTCGAACTGCTAGGTGGGCAGCTCACCCCGTCGCAGGGATTCGAACCGCCGACCTTCTGATCAGCAAGCCCTAGGATCTGTGGTTTAACCCACAGCGCCACCTGGGTCCCTTTAGAAGAGGTACAAATCCTAAAAGCCACCATCACTTCTCGATGGCAGTGAATTCCACAAGCATTACGTGAAGAGATGTTTTTCTTTTGGCTGTCCTCAGACTTTTACTAATCAAGTTTCTGGGCCAACTAACGCGATGGTGGAGGTGGCAGTGAAGAAACAACTCTCTTATCTGCTCTGCCCACATTCTCCTAGTCATTACAGGCACTGCTTTATATTCTGCATTCTAAGTGGAGCACTTCTGCTCAGGGCTCTAGTCTGCCTGCAGCAGGAGTCTTAAAGTAGCATGGGTTGCCGGTGCCCGGGGCCGTGTGGAAGGCGGGTTGCGAGGGAGGGAAATGGATGTGAGTGCACATGCACATTCAATGGCCTAACAGTGTCTGCATCACTCAAGAGATTGCAGCTTCGGGGATAAAAAAAGGAAGTCGTTCCGTTGTTTGGAGAGCTCACTTCCTGGTTTGCATGGAGAAGCCGTTTTCAACGGAAGCCCACACCTGTATTGAGGCAGTGCCGGGTGTTGACATTTTGCGCCCCTAA
The DNA here is from genome assembly GCA_034641385.1 of Darevskia mixta. NCBI lineage: Eukaryota > Metazoa > Chordata > Lepidosauria > Squamata > Lacertidae > Darevskia > Darevskia mixta. The sequence goes on from JAWWNH010000029.1 coordinate 7,491,595, forward strand.
CAATTTTGGGCCTGGGGCCACCACCCCGTGGGCCCTCCATGCTATGTCACTGGTGTTAACATGCAGCTTGGCTCTTAAGAAATCATGGTGATGAAGCAGGAGGAGACTGCAGCAATAATACCTGTTTCACTTTCATTTCTGCTACAGCTTGCCTAGCGTGAGGTAACCCAAGTTTGCTGAAACAGGGGTAGCCAATGTGGTACAGTCCAGATGTGTTGGATTCCAACTCCCAGCATCCCTAGCCATTGACTGCTGGCTGGGGCTTATGGGAGAGTTGAGGTCCAACAGGATCTGAAGGGCACCACATTGACTACCCTTGTGCTAGCATGTTACAAAATATTTCCTCATCTCATTTTCCTTCGTGCTGCTGATTTGTTCAGGGAAAAGGCCAGTGGAACGGGCACAGTGGCTAATCTTTCAACCCAAGACTTCAGAACAACCCTCACAAAGTTTCTGCCCACAAACCGAACGCTCTGCAAACTTTACCATAGATGGTTGGGTGCCAGCAGACGCAGCTCACGGTCCTGTCCTTGAGGTAATGCAGGTCTGTGAATGACTGGTACTCCTTGAGGGTAACGTCAGACTTGCCCGCAAAGCCACCTTCGTCTTCCGCAAGCGCTTTCCAGTCATCAAAAAAGGCATTCAGGATCTCATTCTGCTGCAGTGCTATTTCAACTCTGGAACGGGGACATGTTTTTTTGTTTTGTTTTTAGTAAAAAAAAAATTTGGATACTGCATCTCAAATTGTGGTATAGCATAGATTTGTTATTTCGGGGAGGATGCACTTTTAATTTTAAAAAATAGTGTCACTAGGACTAAAGCAGTATATGCCATGGCTTCTTTATTTGTTACTGTAGACCAGTGTTTCCCAAATTTGGGTCTCCAGCTGTTTTGGACTGCAATTCTCATCATCCCTGACCACTGGTCTTGCTAGCTAGGGATGATGGGAGTTGTAGTCCAAAAATGCTGGAGACCTACCGCTAAGTATGGGAAACATTGCTCCAGACCTGTTACACAGATCTTAGTCACACGTTTGAGAGGGAGACATTTTCTACATGATAGCAGGAGCTGCTCAAGATGCTGGAGATAAAAAAATATGTCCAAGTGCTTTATAGAGTGGCCATGTGTCCGTCTTTACAGAGGACAGTTTTTTTGTTTGAAGGGCTGTCTGGTTTAAAGATTAAGAACCCTAAAGAGGGAAAGCAGAAGTCTTCGAGATCAACATTTATATATAATTTCTTAGGCTGAGTATTCCTCAAGTCACCCTATCCTCATACCTTATGACTGCAAGAAATCTTGCCTACGTCTCCATACAGAGCTTTCAGTGGACCTTGATACTTCACCTTAAAGCCACAGAGACAATGAAGTCTTTCAGGTCTTCCGATGACAAATACTTTTCTTTTTCTTCATCTGAAAAGTCCCTTGGATAGTACTGCGTTGTAGCGTTTTTGGGGTAGGTCCTAAGGCGAGTGAAAACACACAGTTCAGAAAAATTTGGGAGGGAAAAGGAAAATCCACAACAATGAAGGCAGAATTGATGAAACTTCACACAGTGCTTCCTCCTTTAGACAGATTTGCGTATGCCACTCATTTCCCAGCATTCCCACATTCTTGCTCCACAGCACCATCTGTTACTGACAGGAGATGAGAAAGCACACAGGTGAGTCTGGTTAAACCAGCTGTGGTCAGCCTCTCTGACCTGTAGGGCTAACTAGGCCTATGCTTGAAGACATATAAGACACCATTTGTGGGGCAGGCAAAGTCATGCTTGGACCTGTCAAACCTGGCCCACACCGCGGTGGCAGTGGAGAGGAGGATTTCATGTGCCCCCTCCATGAGAGGTCCGGAGAGTGTCAACACAAGAACGGGCTGTTTCAGAGGTGGCTCCCCACTTGTGGAATGCTCTCCCCAGGGAGGCTCGCCTGGTGCCCTCATTACATATCTTTAGGCGCCAGGCGAAAACATTTCTCTATAACCAGGCCTTTGGCTGATTAACATTCTACAGCCTTTTGAATGTGTTTTGGGGGGGTATTGGTTTGTTTTTGTTTCGTTATGTATTTTGTGTTCGCATTTTGTAGTGGTATACAAATTTAATAAATATGAATAATAGTAGTGGTAAAAAATATGAGGAGTGGAGAACTTTTTTTTTCTTCCCATCAGCCCCATCTAATATCGTGCCTAGTCCCATCCCCACAAAAGAAAATGTAGTTGTTTGTTAGGGAGTGATGTTTGATGTACATAAACTCAGGGAATAGTCAGAAGACATATCCCTGGGAATGATCTGAAGTTGCATAATATAGCAACCACACCATACCTTTTAAAGTGCTATTATACCACATTAACAGTAATGGATTCCACACACACCCCGGCCCAAATAAGTAAGTAAGTAAGTAAATAAATAAATAAATAAATCCTGGGAAATATAGTTTGTTAAAGGTGCTGAGAGTTATTAGGAAAACCCTCACAGAGCTACAGTCCCTAGCACCTTTAACAAACTACAGTTCCCATTATTCATTGGGGGGGAGCCATGACAATTAAAGTGCTATGCTAGTGCTATAACAGTATGTTGTGGTTGTAATCCTTGTTAAAGCTAAGCAGGTATAAGTCTGGTCAGTAACTGGATGGGCGGCCAAGTAGGAAGCCCATGTATGTTGCCTTGAACTGCATCAGGAAAGAAAGGCAGGATGTAATAAAAATAAATAATCTGAAATGGCACTCTCTGCTTCATACTGCTCTGCTTGAAAGTAAATTTTAAAAAGTGAAAAGTGCCCGATTCTAGGTTTCCCTCCATTCAGATAACGAAATAAAATAACCTGACCCAAAATTAATGGGGCCATTGTTTCTTTTTAAACATTATTTAAAATGGGTTTTTAAAAAATAAAATAAAATAGTCTTATACTTACCATTTTGTTTGAGTTCCTGTTTCTTCTACTATCGGGACAACCTGAGTGCCAATATGTTTCTCAAGCTGCCGAATGGTAAAGTTCTTATCGAAATAACTCGTACATTCCACATAGCCGTGTTTAGCGTCAGCCGAAGCATTTCTGTTGCGAAATTTAACTCGAACCCCAAATTCTCTCTGCCGCCGAGAAATCTTATATTTAACCTGAAATTTCAGCCAAAATATTTCTCAATGGAAACTCTTATTTTTATATGTTTGACTGTGCATTGTCTTGAGGGTATGGCACACAGCCATAAAATAGAGAATAACAGATCTTTAAGATCTCTTACAGGACCTGCATTTGATCTGATTTTACGACCATTTTCCAACATGCTCATCATTCCCCATGGGAAGGAACAACTGAACTCTTGGGATGTGCTTGTTATGAGACCAGTTTGTTGGTGGGAGTAGTCTCAAGTATTCTCACCAAACCTTCTAACCCACATCCAGAGGTCCTCTTCTGTGGAGTATTTCATAGGTTACCACCTCATTTTTCTCTGCTTAAAGTCCACACTTGGGCCAAGGCTAGAAAAGATTCTGTAAGAGTTAGGTTCTCGTTTTTCTAGATGCTTTCTAAATCCACTCCCTACTCAGGCTTTGAAATCTGAAAGATTTCCAGTCAAAATTGGGCAACCCAAGATCCTACAGTTTATTCTTTTTAAAAATATAGTATATTTAAGACTGTTATTTTAAGTAGACAGTCGTACCTTGGCTCTCAAATGGCTCCCAAACGTTCGAAACCCGGAAGTGAGTGTTCTGGTTTTAGAACATTCTTTTGGAAGCCGAACGTCCGACAGGGCTCCCACGGCTTCCGATTGGCTGCAGGAGCTTCCTGCAGCCAATCAGAAGCCGCGCTTTGGTTTCAGAACGTTTTGGAAGTCGAACAGACTTCCGGAACGGATTCCATTCGACTTCCAAGGTACGACTGTATAAGACACTGTTAGGAAGACTGACCTTTGTTGTTCTTTCCTTAACCGATTCTTCTTCAATTTCTTTTTCACTTCCAAGCGAGACCCAAGGTTTCCACACAGGAGGTTTGTATACATATTCTTCTGTGACGCCCTCTTTGACCTCCCCTTCCTCTTCCTCCGGCTCTGGGGGCTATCAGGGAAAATATTTGCAAAAGGTGAACGTGTATTGATATGATACAAATAAGGATAAATGCAATTTTTTTAAAAAAAAAAATGCCTTACATGTAAAATGCTTTCCTTGGCCTCTTCAGTCGCAATAAGATAAAAGATTTGCCCGTATTTTAATTCTCTGTCAAAGACTATCAGAAGTTCTTCCCCAGGATATTCCTGTGTGAATACAAACAGTTGAAAAGTTTTAAGCAGTTTTAAATGATTTCTACATCCAACTATAACTGATGGTTGAAGGAGTTGGATTTGTTTAGCTTGGAAAAGAGGAGACTGAGGAGATATGATAGCTATCTTCAAATATCTCAAGAGCTGTCACATGACAGAGGGAACGGGCTGGTTTTCTCCTGCTCTGGAGGGTTAGGGCTCGAACCAATGGATTCAAGTTACAAGAAAGGAGATTCTACCTAAGCATCAGGAAAAACTTTCTGAGGGTAAGAGCTATTCAACAGTGGAATGGCCTTCCTCATGAGGTTGTGGACTCTCCTTCCTTGGAGGTTTTTAAGCAGAGGTTGGATTGCCATGTGTCATAGATGCTTTAGTTTAGATTCCTGCATTGCAGGGGGTTCGACTGGATGACCCTTGGGGTCCCTTCCAATTCTACAATTCTATGACATCACTTTAATACTGATGGATTGGAAGGTTCTCTGCTTACGTTTTTGGTCTGCTTCAGAGGAGCGGGCTCCTCCCTTAAGCTTCTTCCTCAATGTATCCTCCTTCTTCCCATTACTTTCTAGAATGCCCTCTGCCTGCCAATGCAACTGATTTCTTTCTAGATCACAACTGCTCATCCCACACAAGATACCAGGGGTCACTTTGGGGGCCCATAGGTACATTTACAAACCAGAGAAACTGTTGTGGGCAACACATACACCACAATCTGTGTTAATGTTGGGCATTCCTTTTGTGAACCTCATGCTTCCATCACAGCCACTTCTAAGCTTGTGCTCAAAAGGACTTTTCTTTGCCAGGAGGAGTAACGAATCTTAAGTGAAATAAAGTTAGGCGATCAGTTTACCGAGTTCCAGCACAACCCCCATTATACAACATGCCCGGACAGGGTAACTCACTAAGATAATTTTTTTGAAAGGATGGAAGTCAGAAACTGCAGCTCTTGCTTTCATGTCATCGATGATGTCCTCTCTCTTCAAAAGTTTGTGAGGGTTTTCCGCTGTGACATCGACGTCAGCGCGGCAATTAAATATCTCCTGAGTTTTCTCAGTGAGGACCAAGGGGAAGATTTCCGGGTGGCCTGAAAGAGTAAAGAACAATATAGAAACACCTCTTCTTAAAAGGCTCGCTGTATTTCAAGTACCAATTTGTCCCCCACATTCTAGAATTCTTCAACAAGTATAACTAGATACTTTTAGTACCCTTAGTAAAATTAAACGAGATTCCACCCCCCCCCCAGAGCAATACCTTTTTACTTCTTTTGCCATATACTCTTTCCATACTTGATATATGCTACCCTAAAACGAAACCCCTTTATTGCAGTTAATGGGGCAACCACCATGGATACATTATGGATGGAAAAGAGCTCAAGGTGAAGGAATTTATGTCCGTGAAGATGACAGGGGCAGGCTTTATTTTTAGGCATTTACAAAGCTGAATGAAATATAAATTTGGGGATATTGATAAGCTTTAGGTACACATGCTTTGGGGGGAAAGTCTTCACTCACTTAATCCTTTTTTTTTTTTTTTTTGAACTGACAAAATGCTAAATCCCATTTTAATCCGGCTCATCCAGAAACCTAAATCCCTCAGCAAACGTCTCTCACTTAATATGTTACATTTCATAAACCCTACATTTATCCCTTAAGCCCTGTCATTTCTGGTCCTCCACTGCGCCTGCTCAACTGCAGCTATTCATTAAAACCTACAAAAGGAGGAGAGAGATGCCTGGCATGTTTGTAAGTTTGGCACCAGAAGCCCCAAGAGAAATCGGCTTGGAAATGTTTTCGTTTGAAGAAGAGGAGTTTGGATTTGATATCCCGCTTTATCACTACCCGAAGGAGTCTCAAAGCGGCTAACATTCTCCTTTTCCCTTCTTCCCCCACAACAAAAACACTGTGAGGTGAATGGGGCTGAGAGACTTCAGAGAAGTGTGACTAGCCCAAGGTCACCCAGCAGCTGCATGTGGAGGAGCGGAGACGCGAACCCGGTTCACCAGATTACGACTCTACCGCTCTTAACCACTACACCACACTGGCTTGAGGCAGAACGTACCCACAAGCCCACTGAGGCCACACAAAAGGCAAGAAACCTTCCGCAAATGGAGTAGGCCAAAAATGGTGGGCCCTATAGATGGATATTATCCCACCATTCCTCCAAGGAGTTCATGGTTCTCCCCTCCCCATGTTATCCTCACTACAACCCTGTAGGGTAGGGTAGGCTGAGAAACAGTGACTTTCCCAAGGTCGCCTGCTGAGGTTCATGACCAAGAGGGGATCTGAACCTGAGTCTCTGAGATCCCTGCCCAACCATTGCACTGCACATACCAAATGTCTTATGAGATACACTGTATTCTACTTAGCACTTATGAATCCCAGCTAATTATCTGCTCCTCTTTCCTACAACTTTCCAAACGGACATGTGTTCTTTGTTATTTACTCCACAGCTAAAAGGCAGAAAATGCAGCTTCTGAAGAGAAATATTTCTTTTTTCCTTTGGCCTTCAAGACTCTGCCTATTGAATATTCTTCAAAAACTTGTTTTTTCCATGTCGAACTTACCCATGCTTGCCATTGATAAATCCACTTCTTCATCTTTTTTAGCTGAAATGAGATAAAGTGGGCTTTAGCTTAAGAACGTTAAGAAGAGCCTTGCTAAACCAGAGCAAGGGCAAATTCTTGTCAAGTATCCTCTAGAACCAAAGGCATGAAACAACTCACTTATACCATTGTCTTCTCCAGTATCTGTTATTCAGAGGTTACACTATCTGAATTTGCTTGTTTTCCTTTTCCCTCCCCATTCCTTTTTTTCCTCATGCCTTTTAGATTGTAAGCCTGTGGGCAGGATCTCATGTTTATGATCTGTGTACAGTACATTTTTTAGGCGCTTTAAAATAAAATAGCTATAATTCTATTTCCACCTGGAGGTTTCATAAAACAATGAGGACTAGTAGACCCCATGAATTTGTTGAATTCCATTTTAAAGCCTCCTTTCATCAATCCATTTCAGTGGGCGAGCTCTAGCCTGGGGGCTGGGGCTGCTAAAATCTCTTCCATTCCCAACTTTACAAACCTTTCTCATGCTCCCCACAAAATCTTTTTTCCTGAATTAGAAGGCCCCCAAGCATTTTAAAGTTGCACTTTGATCATTTCGGTTGTTCTTTTCATAGCCAGTGCTATATGATATATATATATATATATATATATATGCGTTGGATCCCAAAAAACACAATGGAAGAAAAATAATGGAAGGAAAGTTTTAAAAAACTCGGGAGGGCATGTCCATACCAATACATTTAAAGCACATCCAACACACATTTAAAGCAGGTGACACCCCTCACAAAGAATTCTGGGAGCTGTAGTTTGTTCAGGGTACTGGCAATTGTAGTTCTGTGAAGGGGAAGCCACAGTGTCCAGGATCTTTTTTTGGGAGGGGGGAGTCATGTGTGCATCTGCTCTCCCAACTCTACTGCTGCCCTCTGTTCCTACCAGGGAAATTGGCATGGTTTGGGATGGGGTATGGTAGACTCCGTAGGGGAAGAGGGAGAACAGTCTAAAACCACAAAGCCAAGGCAAAGCTACCCAATTTTGCCCAATCTGCAGGGGATTGTGGTGTAGAGGTGGTTGGGGGAAGGTGCAACTTCCTTCCACATGTGCTTCCTTCACCTGATTATTCTGAGGACCCAACCCACTGAACTTGCCATTTTCACTTCTGCTACATGTTGAGTTTCGCCCCGGCCTTTTCAAGGAGCTGCCTTAGCTGAAATGGAGGGGTGGGGGACCCATCAACAATAACTGAAAACCTTCAACTTTTGAGTACAGCCGTACCTTGGATCCTGAACGCCTTGCGACTCAAACGTTTTGGCTCCCAAATGCCACAAACCCGGAAGTAAGTGTCCCGGTTTGTGAACGTTCTTTGGAACCCGAACGTCCAACGTGGCTTCTGATTGGCTGCAGGAGCTTCCTGCAGGAGCTTCCTGCAGCCAATCAGAAGCCGCGCCTTGGTCGTCAAACATTTTTGGAAGTCGAAATGACTTCCGGAACAGATTCCGTTCGACAACCAAGGTACGACTGTACATGAAAACACCACAGAGAAATGTTGTTGGGCATACTGTCACACGTATTGTTGCCTGGCATCCAAATTCCCGACAAATTACTTTCTTTAGTTCCATGGTTCTGCAGTATTATACTTACCAGCACCTTTTTGCTTCCCTTTGGGTGAGCCTTTTGGCGATTTTTTAGGTTTCGGTGATCCTTTAGCTTTAGGTTTCTTCGCTGAACCAGGAGGAGAACGCGGCATGGGAGTGTCTTCACTTTCAGCCATTTTGAAAGATTTCTGCCTGGAAAATAGGTGACACATCAATGTGGATAATGAGGGGGAATTCAGGGGGGTGGCTTAAAAAATCATTCATAACATGATAGATACATCCAATTAGTTGTGTGACAGTGCTGGCTGAGACTGATGGGAGTTGTAGTCCAAAACAGCTGAAGGGAACTAGGTTGGCAAATGGCTGCCTTATGTGCTACTGAGGCAGAATGATGTTTGCTTCAGTCTAGCCCAAGTAATTTTGCTGCTCCAAGCAGTAAAATCCAAGAACCTGCACCCCAAAATTCCTTGCAAAGGAGCCTGGACTCAATTAAGGCTGGCTGACGGCCAATAAACTGACTCTTGAGATTTCCAAGTGTGCATTCCCTGCTTTTGATGGAGTCATACTCCCCCTGAAAGTGAAAGTTCATAGTCTGGGTGGTGCTCCTGGCTCCACCTCTGTCGCTTGGGGGCCCAGGTGACGTCTCTGACTAGGAGTGCATTTTACCCCACCACTGTCATCCATGTGCTGGTCCCCTCCAGACTGGTTTACTGCAAAGCACTCTTTGTGGGGCTGCCCTTGAGGCTAGTCCGGAAGCTTCAGCTGATGCAAAATGCAGTGGTTTGACTACTCACTGGGGCGGGACATTGCCAACATGTCACCCCACTGTCGAAAGACTTGCATTGTTTGCCAATTAGCTGCCAGGTTAAGCTGAAGATACTGTTTTGGTGAACAAAGCCCTATACAGCTTGGGACCAGAATAGCTGGAAGATAGCCTCGCTCTTTATATATCCAGCTGATCACTGTGCTCAACAGGCTAGGGCTTCCTGCAGATGCCATCTTAACAGCAGGTAGGCTCTGCACAAGTAATTGGGCCTTTAGTGCTGTGGAATCCCTCCCCCTTCTCTGAAAGGCACCATATTTGTTTTCTTTTGGCACCTACTGAACACTTTCTTCCAACAAGCCTTCCTGCCGCCCTCTGATTTCCCCCGAGTCTGAATCTGTATTGCAATTGCTTTTCAGATTTGCTACTCTAGGCTAGTTTTGGAGGAAGGGTGGGGTACAACTGCAACATACCCTTCAATATTTCTCTGACAAAAACAGGGATGTCCTATTCCATAACAACAACAACAACAACAACAACAACAAGTTTTATTATTTATACCCAACAACAACAGTTTTATTATTTATACCCTGCCCATCAGAGGCCCGGGTTGCCCCAGCCACTTTGGGTGACTTCCAACATATATAAAAACGTAACAAAACATTAAACTTTTTTTTAACCCCTTCCCTATACAGGGCTGCCTTCAGATGTCTTCTAAAGGCCGTATTAGTTTCTTATCTCCTTCGCTTGCAGAGGTTGCATAATAATAAAAGTACAGAGGATGCTCCTTGAGTTGAGCATAAAGGTTTTAAAGGTAAAGGGACCCCTGACCGTTAGGTCTAGTCGTGGATGACTCAGGGGTTGCGGCGCTCATCTCGCTTTACTGGCCGAGGGAGCCAGCGTACAGCTTCTGGGTCATGTGGCCAGCATGACTAAGCCGCTTCTGGCGAACCAGAGCAGCGCATGGAAACGCCGTTTTCCTTCCCACCGGAGTGGTACCTATTTATCTACTTGCACTTTGACGTGCTTTCGAACTGCTAGGTGGGCAGGAGCAGGGACCGAGCAACAGGAGCTCCCCCCATTGCAGGGATTTGAACCGCCGACCTTCTGATCGGCAAGCCCTAGGCTCTGTGGTTTAGACCACAGCACCACCCGCATCTATTTGAGTGTCCCTCTGTGACCTTGCAAGGTTGCTTAGGGCAAATATATTAGGTTACATGCTGTTTCATTAGCACTTCTGGGACTTTCAACACACCTAAATGTGAAGCCGGGTTGGACTAAATGACTGACTGCACAGTCCTTTACAACTCAGTGATTCTACAATGATAAGACAGGAGTCTGGGTAAGGGGCTGCTAAAGTGGTCAAGCTGGTTGAATAGAAATCATAGCTCTGCTAAAGCAGCCGGTTCTGTTCTTCGGAACGAAGCATTAATGAATCGCTTATACAGAAAAGATGAATGGAGGAAGATTTTTTAAAAGTGATGGGGGGGGGGGCCGGGAATAACTCCAGCACCATCATGTGGAAATGATGTGCATAGCAGGAAACGAAATAGCGGCTTCATAATTTGAGTGACTGTTTTTATTTTTTTTCAAGTGTCACCGTGTTTAACCCAATGCTATACCAGAAACCAAATTCTATCAAGTGGATAACAAGAGAGATGGGAGATATAGGATGCAATCCAACCCAAGTTAAGTGCTAAGCCTGATGTCACAGGGAAAGATTTGAGCAAATGCTCGCTTCTTTCCCTGTGTGACTTTCAGGTAGGTTTGCCATATGTCCAGAATTTCCTGGACATAGGTGGTACTCAGCCCCGGAAACAGTGGAAATTGCTGAAACGCCCAGGAAAACTCGGACGAAATTTGCCAAAGAAAGTTCAACAACTTTTGTGTCCGGATTTTCACTTTTTGAAATATGGCAACCCTACTTTCAGGGTCTGGAAAAATCACAAAGGATGATCCAAGCATCAAGTTGGTGGCTATGGAAGCTCTGCCAGTCACCACTTTACAGGGAACTGAAATAACCACAGATTGGAACATATGATTTGCTTCTCTCTCAAGTCATCCAAACAGTCTAGTCACATGAACAAAGACAACACTGGCATTTCTGAGATTAATCACAGAGCTAATTTTAGAAAAGCGGCTTACAAGGCAAGGCAGAAAGTTCCTAAAAACAGCTACTTATCAAACTGATTGCTCTAAACCTATGGTGTATTGTTTTTGTTGACTTTTTAAAAAATGCATGTAACTCTGATCCTTCTTTTTGAGTGCTGAAACTTTGGAAAGTGGAAAGAGAATACCAGATGCAGTGGTACCTCGGGTTACAGACACTTCAGGTTACAGACTCCACTAACCCAGAAATAGTACCTCGGGTTAAGAACTTTGCTTCAGGATGATAACAGAAATCACGCGGTGGCAGCGGGAGGCCCCATTAGCTAAAGTGGTACCTCGGGTTAAGAACAGTTTCAGGTTAAGAACGGACCTCCAGAACAAATTAAGTTCTTAACCCGAGGTACCACTGTATCAAGAATGAGTGAGAGGAGCTCATTAATACAGTATCAGTAGCTAATGGCTACAATCAATAATGTTGTAGGTTGGACATGACACTGTTAAGAAATAGCCAGAGCTACCGGTATGTAACGTAGGGCACAATATAAAACCAAAACAAGGATCTTTCTACTCTGAGACCTTTTTGAGCTGCTAAAGTGTTGCTGTTTTACAACTTGATGGAAGTAGAATTAAAATTGTGGTCCTGCATTGTATTTAAGTAATAAAATGCGACATTTCCCATAAAAATATTCAGTGACCAACCTCCACTGGCAAGAGTCTAAGTATGTTTACTCAGAACTAAGTCTTGTCTAATTCTCAACCGCAAAAGTATCTAGTTGAAATGGACCTTGGGCCTTCATTTCCTGTTCCTTCCAGCTTGTCCATCATTTCCTCTTTGCAAAGCAAAAATGCCAACATTTGCTCATTCATCCATTTTATTTTTATTAGCTCAACTGAGTTCTATCAATAAATACATTCTTTTAAAAAAAATACATGCAAGCTTTTTAGACAGGAGATTAATAAAAAATGGGGGAGAAATTCTGGCTATGAGAGAAGAGGCTGCTGAATTTAAGCTTGGTTAAGCAAAATCTCTCTTGGATTATCCGATAAAATCAGATGCAGTGGGTAAAATCAGATTTTCGCAAGGCACAGCGGCAGAACAATGAGAAAAGCTCTCAGGCCAGGGGGATACAATCAAAATATGGCTCAAGCAAAAGTATGGATGAGCCTTTAGTGACTGGGATAGCTTTGGCAACTCTTGGGATAGCTCAGTTGGTAGAGCAGGAGACTCTTAATCTCACGTTGGGCAAAATATTCCTGCATTGCAGGGGGGTGGACTAGATGGCCCTTGGTGGTCCACAATTCTATGAGTCTATGATCTCAGCACTTAGGGCATGAAGCAACACCAGTGAAAGGTGTGGCACTGGGAAGAAGGGAATGTAGCCTGGGGAGGGTGCCAAGGCCCATACCGAAAAGCCTGTAGGCTCTCCAACCCTGTCTTAAATGAATTACGCACATTATTTTAAAAATGCCTTCGTTTTGTCGGTTCTGAATCTCATTAAATAAGTTTTAGCCCGGGTGTTTGTAGTTGTGCATTTAGCCAACCTAAATCTTGAGTCATGAAATAATGTTTAGAACTGACAGTGCATTAGCAGAACTACAGGCGGCTGTTAACTTTGTATCTAAGTATTTTGTATTAGCTTAAAAGTAACAAAAACAGAGACGTATGTTCTTCCAATTACCTAATGGGCTGAAATAGTTAGCGTTATGAAACTAAACTACCATGTTGCTAGGTGCTCAAGGGGAGGAAAGGTAAAAGCAGATAAAAGATTCACCAATCATATTATTAAAAAATCATTGATAAAAATCTGGGAAAAACATAATAGGACTTTGGAACCCAAAACGCCCAAATGGCTATCCCCCATTGAGATCATTACGGTGAGAAAAGGGAACTCAAATGGAAAGTGGGGGAAATATAGTGATTTAATTGAACAAAGAGAGGGAATCTGGAGAATAAAACCATATGAAGAAATTAAACAATATCTAACAGGTTGGATACAATATCACCAGGTGAACAGCAGATTAAATAATGACAACAGACAAAAAGGGTTCTTAGACGAATCATCTGTTAAGAAATCAAAACAAAATAATTTCCAATATGTATAAAACTTTGCTTGAATGGGAAGTGATGGATGAGATGGTCAAGGAGACCATGATTAAATGGGCTAGAGATCTGGGGAAAGTAATAGAACTGGGCTTCCGGTCGGCGCGCCGGAGGAAGGAAGGTCGGGGGACATGCCGCTGCTGGCATTCCCCGACCCGGCGGCTTAAAGGGGTGCTTGCGACAGCAACGCAGCCCCCAAAACCCCCGGGAGTTGGTTCCCGGGACCTAAGGATCCGGCAGAGGCTCTTAACGTCGCCCCAACTCCCGCGGCGGCCACAGTAGAGGCTGCCGAGTGAGACGCGGGGCGACGGAGCCCCTCGGATCGCCATTGCCCGCCGGGTTGAAGCTGCGAGCCCTTCCCTTCTGAGCGCGCTGATTCCTCCGAAAAAGGACAAGATTGGACATTTTAAACGTGAGTACTAGGAAAGTACCGAAGAATTTGGATTAATTTGGCGAAGTACAGGGATGCAATTTACGGAGGTCCGTCCCTTGCTATTGTGGCACTAAATCAGGAACTTTATTACCAACGCGGTTGAAACTGTAACGGAATTTGGCTTGGCAACAGAGATTGAATCCTTTTGACACCCCTGATCCGGGGGGCAACTAACTATCAATTTTGATATGTGAGGATTTGAATCGGACCTGTTGGTTTTTATTGTGGAAATTTGGATTTTGACTTTGGACTTGGTTCGGTGTGGAACTTTATATAGCTATGTCTCTGAAAATGGAGGATGATTTGGACAAAGGAGGCTGGAAGAAGGTCCTTGAAAAAATCTGGGAACTGAGAAAGGAGTTCCAAGCGGAAACTGCAAGAATGAGAGGAGTCGTAAACAACAGTGATGTCATCCCAGCTGCACAAAGGATGGAAGGGGGAGAAATCCCCTTCAAGGTTAAAGACAAGCCTCGCTGCAGGAAAATCTCTTCTCGGCACAAGATATTTAGACTTAAGAAAAGAATCAAGAAAACAACATCTGTGAAAGTTAACTCATCTCGGCGCAAGAGGATATCAATGAAGGAGAAGAAGAATTTCCTTAAAAACTGGGAACAGGAACAGCGGAGAAGACACAGAGATGATGGAGCCCAACTGCAAGCAAGCACTTGGGCTTGGACTGGGGAACGGCGAGGGGAGGGCTGAGCAGGGTAGGTGGGCAACCTGGGACTGATTATATATGTGGACTTTGAGTATCTATGCCGGACATGGTTTTGAGCTAGGATTATGTTAGGATCTTTCGAAGTTAGGAGCCTGAAGATTAAGGGGAGTCAGAAGGAAATTTATAGAAGATTTGGGAGGAGGACGCGGAGGTTGGAATTAGAAGATGAGGTGAAATAAGAATTAAAGACACTGTATTTGAGTTAGAATTATGTTCTGAAATAATGTTAAAGATATGTTTAGTATACCTATGTACCTGAACCAGAACTATGTTTTGTTTAATGCAGCCACTGGGGAGGTGCGGAGGAAGTCACTACGATTATGTTTTGTAACCAAGAGTGGCCTATCCGAGAACAGGGTTAGGCCGAAGCTAGATAATGATTTGTTTAAGGTCAGGGAAAATAATGAATGGGTTTACCTCTGTGAGAGGGAGGGTAAGATTAAATAACTCCCCAAGGTGAGAGATGGGGAGTAATGAATCCTGACCGAAATGTAATGTTCTATGTTTAAAAAATTTTAAAATTAATAAAAATTATTTAAAAAAAAAAAAAAAAGAAAGAAAGTAATAGAACTGGAGAAGTGGGAAAGATTATGGGCTGAGGCATGGAAATTTACGGCGGCGGAGAATATAAAGGAAAATATGATTAAAATGTTTTACCAATGGTATATTACCCCTAGCAAAATTCAGAAAATGTATAAAACAAAAAATAACTTATGTTGGAGATGTAAAGAGGATGTGGGGAATTTTGTCCATATGTGGTGGCATTGCGGAGAGATTAAAAAATTTTGGAATCAGATAATAGAGGAGATGAAAAAAATGTTAAAATACAATATAAAGAAAATCCCGGAATTATTTTTATTGGGGATAATTGATGGAGAAATTGAGAAAAAGGATGAGAAACTGTTTTGGTACGCTACGGCGGCGGCAAGGATTCTAGTCGCGACATATTGGAAAAAGGAAGAAATTCCGGAAATTAAAGAGTGGCAAGAAAAATTGTATGGGTATATGGATTTGGCAATATTAACAGATACAATTAGAGGCAAAAGTAAACAAAAAAGTTTAAAAGATTGGGGGAAATTTGGAGAATATCTCAAAAAGCAATGCCCCACGATAAAAACTTGGACCCATTTCTAGATTACTAGTGAATTTAGCCCGTTAATAACGGGCGCTAGATTATATGTGATATGGCAGACTTCTTATCTCCCCCCCCACACACCTCGCATCCCCACGTGTAGAAACGCTGCATCCCGCCTCTCTCTCTCTCTCTCTCTCTCTCTCTCTCTCTCTCTCTCACACACACACACACCTATTTCCCCCCCACCTATCTCCCCCCCTACTTCCCACATTTCCACACATAGTTCGCCTCTATCTCTCTCTCTATCTGTATCTCTCTCTCTCTCACACACACCTATCTCCCCCCCCCACTTATCTCCCCCCCCCTATGTGTGTGGTGCACCTGCTTGTGGCCAGCTGTGCCTGGGTCTTGTTCCCTTTGTAAAAATGGGGAGCCACCACCAACATGGCCATGGGGATAAGAGACCCTCCCCCTCAGAGGAGGAAGAGGTCGGGTTAAAGCCGTGCAGATTTAAGAAGAAGGAAACCCGGGCGCGCGGCTCTTCTCCCCGCGAGGGGGAGGCGTTCCCTCCTTGCAGGTGGACTTGGGGGGGGAGGCAGAGTCAGTATCTCCAATAGACGGGAATGGGGGCAAGATTTTTCCCTCCCCAGCCTCCTCTCCCTCCCATTAACCCTTTTCCCTCCCCACCCTCCTCTCCTTCCCATTAAGCCTTCCCCTCCCCACCCTCCTATCCTTCCCATTAACCCTTTTCCCTCTCCACCCTCCTCTCCTTCCCATTAACCCTTCCCCTCCCCAGTCTCCTCTCCCTCCTATCCCCCCCAGCCTCCTGTTGCTGTTGCTGCTGGCTGGAGACCCCTCCTCGGGTCCCGGGAGGGACCTTCCAGCCAGGCTTCTCCCTCCCGCCCCGTGTGAGTCCGTCCGGGCGCGGAGCTGTGCCCGCCCCGTCCAAAGCGGATCCCCCGATGCCAGGCAAGAGCTCTGCGCCTCTCCCGCTGCCCGGGGGCTGCTCCTTGCGCCGGCCCCGCCGGCCTGAGCCAAGCGTGAGCAGGCCGGCCGGGAGCGGGGTGAAGGAGAGGCCGGCCGGGGGCGGCCCGTTAGTCGCGTGGCCTTGAGCAGTGGGGCAGCGGGGCTCGGAGGCGGTGGGGACGCAGTGGAGGCGGCGCAGCTCAGCCGAGGTCAGCGGGGCCCCGGGCGGGGGGACGAAAACGGCTGTTGCGCTCCTTCTCCGCCGCCGCCGGCGCCCGAAGAGCAGGTAGCGTAGGCCGAGAGAAGCGGCCCCGCTGGCGGCGGCGGCGGCAGCAGCAGGTAGACTCTGCAGGGCGCGTTGCTGGGCAGGCTCGGCCTGGAGCCGGAGCCGGAGCGCGGGGAGAAGCGGCCCCAGGAAGAGGGCGAGGAGGAGGCGGAGGAGAAGGAAGAAGGCATCCGGGGCGGCGGGAGGCTGGAGTAAAGGCGGCGGCCCCTGCCCGACGCCGCCCCCCGCCCAGCAGAAACCTCAGGGCGGCCAGGCTGCGCTCCTCGGTGGCGGCCGGAGGAGGAGGTGGAGGAGGCTCCGTGCAAGACGGCGGCGCTGCCCCAAGTGACACCGCGCGTGCGCCGCCACTGACTTCCGGCCTGCGTCCCTGTTGGGGGGGGGGGACAGTAGAGCTGTCCAATCCCTGCGTCCCTGTCCGACATGCGCATTGCGCACTTCCGTGACACACAGAAAGTGGACGCAGGGACACTTGAAGATTATTATGTAGGATGCTGTACCATACTCCAAGAAATAAGAGGAAGATGTGGAAAATGAAAATTTTGAAGTCATGGAGAGAAGAAAGTAGATGTTTTAAGAAAAGACAAAACCACGAGAGCAAGGCAAGGGGAAGTCAGGGGGGGAGGGGGATAAGGAATAATTAATACAAAATAAATAATGGGGGGGAAGGAAAGAAGAGAAGATGCAAGGAAACAAAAAGGAAATGAGGGAAGGGAGAATGAAGATATTAACAGGGAATGATGTATAAAGATAGGATACAAGTATGATGAGTGTATATAAGGAGAAGAATTAGTATATGGAATGGTTAATAATCATAATTTCTAAATTTAATGTATTTTCTTTTTTTTCCTTTATGTTGGTTTTAAATATGTATGTATGTTTGGAACTTTAATAAAGTATTAAAAAAAAAAAGTTTAATGGGCAAATTTGGTGCATATTCATTGAGACGTTACACTTTGAGACGACAAACATGGAAGTGGAAAACAAATCAGTCCATGTTTTGTTTTTTGACATGTGACCTTAACAAATTGCATGATCATACGAATCACACCTCAAAAGCTCAAATACAGACATAGCCTTCTAAAAGCATAATGATTTTGGTCCATGGTGGGAGGCACAAAGGAACGTCTCTTTTTTTAAAAAAATGTATTTTTATTAAGGATTTTCTTGATTTACAAAAGTATGTGCAATGTCTTTCTCTCGTATTTTTCCCCATGTAACATTTTTACAAATCAGTTTCATTTGATGAGACATTGGGAAGAAAAGGGGGAAAGAGGTGGACAGGGGGAAAGATGGGTGGGGCCTATATGTGAACCCTCGGCCATCAGGACCTATTTTAAGTGCTAGAACTTCAGCCTGGTAATACAGGTGAAACTCGAAAAAATAGAATATCATGGAAAAGTCCATTTATGTAAGCAATTGTTTTCATTAGCTACTGGAGTTTAATATATGAGATAGACTCATGACATGCAAAGCGAGATATGTCAAGCCTTTGTTTGTTATAATTGTGATGATTATGGCGTACAGCTGATGAAAACCCCAAAGTTGAAATTGTTGATTTGGGGTTCTCATCAGCTGTACGCCATAATAATCACAATTGTAACAAATAAAGGCTTGACATATCTCGCATGTCATGTCATGAGTCTATCTCATATATTAGTTTCACCTTTTAAGTTGAATTACTGAAAGAAATGACCCTTTCCACGATATTCTAATTTTTCGAGTTTCACCTGTATGCAAAATAATCACAATAGCTTTGTGCATGTTAAATAACTCCCCTAGCTCAGTAACCACAGCCAGACATGACACAACCAAGATTGCAGAAGGGCATCTAGATCTGAGGGTGTGGTTTATGAAAAGGTCCTGCCACAATCTTTTTACTCCGAGTCAATAGCAGGGAACAGCTCTTTAAACTCCTCCTGCACTCTTTGACATGAGTGTTGTGGAACAGAACGATAAAAATTTAATGCAGTTCACTCGAGGTGGAAAAAAAATCCCAGTAGATTGTGACCAAGGCTCCTAGGGGCCTCTTACTGTTTCCCTACAACCTTTATTTAGGTAGACAATGTTTGGTCTTTTGGAACAGCAGCTCAAAAATATAATTATATTTTGCTCAAACCCCCCCCCCCAATTTGGGCTAATTAAAAACACTTTTCCATGAAACTGTCATCTGAGCAAAAGGTAACTGTTAAGTGTTTTAGCCCGGCTGTTTGTAGTTGTGCATTTAGCCAACCTAAATCTTGAGTCATGAAATAATGTTTAGAACTGACAGTGCATTAGGAGAACTACAGGCGGCTGTTAACTTTGTATCTAAGTATTTTGTATTAGCTTAAAAGTAACAAAAACAGAGACGTATGTTCTTCCAATTACCTAATGGGCTGAAATAGTTAGCGTTATGAAACTAAACTACCATGTTGCTAGGTGCTCAAGGGGAGGAAAGTTAATTAGTTATCAGCAAAGACATGGGTGGTGTCTGTACCAAGAAGGAAGAACGATTAATCGGTGACCAGATTGAACTATTTAAACATCACGTTTATGTGCAGTACCCATTAGAGACTGTAATTTATTTCATTACAAAAGAACTGAATCATCAGAATACACAGGTGTAAAACATGAAGTTCTTTTTAACAAATGTACTTGACATCTCAGTCCTTGAAGATCCATGCTTCTGTCAGAAAACAAACTGCCTCATATTTTTACAGCTAAAGTCTGAAATGATATAATATCTGAGTACTGAAGTGATCTATTATTTGAGTGTTTTAATTTTAACCTTGAAATTTGTATAGCAGCCACACAATATATTTCTATGACTCCTCTGGTATTTTTTTCTGAAAGCCCACAATTTGGAAAAACCCAGTTTGTGAATCCAGGTGATGGGAAACTTTAACAGAGTTCCACGGGTATGAATGGGGAGAAACTCAACAATTTCATGAATGGAAGAGGGGAGAGAGAGAGAGAGAGAGAGAGAGAGAGAGAGCGTTGTCAAAAACTGGGTTAAAGAGAGTCGGTGTGATGTAGAGATTAGTGTGTTGGGACAGAACCGGAGAGACCAGGTTTCAACCAGGGTGACTTTGGGCCAGCCACAGTCTCTCAGCCTGGCCTACCTCACAAGGTTGCTATGGGGATAATCTCTACAGAAGCAGAAAACTACAAAATAAGACAGGTGTCCTTTAACTAGCCAACCAGCTCCTCCAAGGAGCTTCCTGTGAAGACAACTACTGTGTACTTGCCCTAGGATGATCTTGCTGCTTATACCTGTATACTTAAGGTGATAACAGTACTCCTGTCAGGTTAATCTTTTCAATATTTTGCATCATGAGGTTGAATCCTGACAAGACAGAAGTACTGTTTTTGGGGGACAGGGTGCAAGCGGGTGGGGGGGACTCCCTGGTCCTGAATGGGGTAACTGTGCCCCTGAAGGACCAGGTGCGCAGCCTGGGAGTCATTTTGGACTCACAGCTGTCCATGGAGGCGCAAGTTAATTCTGTGTCCAGGGCAGCTGTCTTACCAGCTCCATCTGGTACGCAGGCTGAGACCCTACCTGCCCGCAGACTGTCTCGCCAGAGTGGTGCATCTCCCGCTTGGACTACTGCAATGCACTCTATGTGGGGCTACCTTTGAAGGTGACCCGGAAACTACAATTAATCCAGAATGCGGCAGCTAACAGTGACTAGGAGTGGCTGCCGGGACCACATAACACCACATAACATCCTGAGAGAACTACATTGGCTCCCAGTACGTTTCCGAGCACAATTCAAAGTGTTGGTGCTGACCTTTAAAGCCCTAAACGGCCTCGGTCCAGTATACCTGAAGGAGCGTCTCCACCCCCACCGTTCAGCCCGGACACTGAGATCCAGCTCCGAGGGCCTTCTGGCGGTTCCCTCACTGCGAGAAGCAAAGCTACAGGGAACCAGGCAGAGGGCCTTCTCGGTAGTGGCGCCCGCCCTGTGGAACGCCCTCCCAGCAGAGGTTAAAGTGATGAACAACTGTCCTACATTCAGAAAATACCTGAAGGCAGCCCTGTTTAGGGAAGTTTTTAACCTGTGATTTTGATGTATTTTAATATCTGTTGGAGGCTGCCCAGAGTGGCTGGGGAGACCCAGCCAGATGGGTGGGGTACAAATAAAAAATTATTATTATTATTATTATCATGTGGAGTGGAATCCTGTATCATTTGGAAACGAAAGTGAGGGTTCTTCACCATGGTCTGTATGAAAGAGAGGGTTTAGTACTAAATATCAGAGGCTGCAGACCATGGTCACATCATTTTAGGCTGTAATTCTCTACACAACTGCACACAGTAATCCTGCGGGTGAGAATCAATTTACATGTTTGTCACTGAATGGGTTTGCAGCATTGTGCATTGGATTGCTGTATTACTTTGTGCCTTTGCAACAATAAATATGCTCAGAATATCACCACCAGACAAGCAGCAGCATGTGACGAAATGAACTGCAGTCCACATAAGTTTGTGTCACCATACTTTTGTTAATCTTTAAAGTGCCACAAGTTTTCTTTGGTTGTTTTTGCTGCAGGAAAATATCACTAACCCTCTGGAAGTAATCTGCTTGTACATTTTTTTCAGATTTACCCAGACCCAGAAACAAATTTAAGCAACTTTCACTACAGATATCTGTTTTATAGATGCCACGTGGGGTACAGAATAGTAAAGGTTTTTGAGTGCAGATCAAAACAATAATTTTTTAACATTCTTTAGTTCTCTTTCCAAAAAACTTTTGCCTTCTGTCTCTTTCAAACATCTTTGCTCCATACGACATGCATAATTAATGCTTGAGAAATCTTCATATCTCTCCCAACCAGTCACTCTGACTGAGAAAACATCAACCAGTTTTTCTGGGCCATTATCAAGCTACTGGTATATCTCCTGACCTATTACTGATCCAACAACCATGTGTGTTTTGTTTATTTTCCACTTCCTCCTTTCTTTAGGATCAGCTTTGTGCAGTGCTATTTTTTTTTTTAGAAAAAGAGGTGTACCAAAACTCACCATGAATGCCTCCATTTGTTCTCTTATAATGGCAATGATGCTCACCTGAGAGATGCTGGAACAGAGTTCCGGTGAGTTCCGGCTGAAAAAAGCACCCTGTTTTTGTGTGATATTCCTCAGTGTCAGGGGCGGGGAGCTTGTGTGAACTTCCAGATATCATTGGACACCAACTCCCATCAGTCCTGGTCAGCATGGCCAATGGCCAGGGATAATTCAAGTTGTAGTTCAGCAACATTTGGAGATGAACTGGTTCCTCACACCTGCCCTATGCAGATTACCACTTTTCTTAACTCTGTAATTCCCCTACCCTGACACATGTGTTGAAAATGATCACTTCACTTGCAGGTGCAGATGTGCTGAGCTGATTAGCCTTGAGCTAATCGGTAAACTCCCTGTGGGAATGTGCTGCCATTGTAATGTGCTGCTTTTAACCTGTGATATTTTAATGTATTTTGTGTCTGTTGGAAGCCGCCCAGAGTGGCTGGGGAGTCCCAGCCAGATGGGTGGGGTACAAATAAAAAAATAATTATTATTATTATTATTATTATTATTATTATTATTATTATTATTATTATTGTAGTCACTAAGCCTCCACAATAGCCTCTCCCAGTAGGTAGCTCTGGAAAAGACTTTGCCAGATGAATGACGAGTCTCTGGCTCTTTTCACATCTACACCATACATTTAAAAAACATGCCCCCACCCAAAGGATTCTGGGAACTGTAGCTCCACGAGTGTGGTAAATTGCACTTCCCAGGATTCCCTGGGGGAAGTGTTGTTGTTCAGTCGTTCAGTCGTGTCCGACTCTTCGTGACCCCATGGACCAGAGCATGCCAGGCACGCCTATCCTTCATTGCCTCTCGCAGTTTGGCCAAACTCATGTTAGTAGCTTCGAGAACACTGTGCAACCATCTCATCTTCTGTCGTCCCCTTCTCCTTGTGCCCTCAATCCTTCCCAACATCAGGGTCTTTTCTAGGGAGTCTTCTCTTCTCATGAGGTGGCCAAAGTACTGGAGCCTCAACTTCAGGATCTGTCCTTCTAATGAGCACTCAGGGTTGATTTCTTTAAGAATGGATAGGTTTGATCTTCTTGCAGTCCATGGGACTCTCAAGAGTCTCCTCCAGCACCATAATTCAAAAGCATCAATTCTTCGGCGATCAGCCTTCTTTATGGTCCAGCTGGGGGAAGTAATGTGCTTTAAATGATGTGGATGTGGCCTCTACAGGGTTTCCCAAACCCCAAAACTTGGGTTTCCAGCTGTGTTTGGATTACAATTCCCATCATCCCTGACCACGGTTCCTGCTAGCTAGGAATGATGGGAATTGTAGTCCAGCAGCAACTGGAGCCCCAAGTTTGGGAAACCCTGAATAAAACAATTCTGTGTCTTTCTCCTCCTTAAGCCAGAGGGAAGTAGCACAGTGTAGGTCATGAGTTCACATAAACAGATGCCAAGCTAAACTTGAAGTATAATTATGGGTTAGCTGAGTGTTTAGATCTTTTGTTGAACGCTGGACAGGATGAGAGCATGCTATCAGCTCCCATCTATGCAGTGGGTGCAATCAGTGTTTTTTGCCCCCAGCTGGAACTCACCGGTGGGCGCCATTGCCATTATAAGGGAACAAGGGAGGCGTTCATTAGGAGTTCCAGCACCTCTTTTTCCAAGAAAAATAGCACTGAGTGCAATATTCATATTGGTGACCAGACACGCACAGCACAGCTGAAAGAGCATTTCTAAGGAATTAGATGAGACGGCAATGAAAGACTTTGAAGGAATATCACGGATAAATAATTAGGGCATGCTTGCACACTCTGGCTGCAACCTGCAAGCTCCCGGTCAGCGACCTAGCTGGCTCCATGGGCAACTTGGGATGCCCCAACGCAGCTGCCCCCCCGCCCGGAGTTGCACTGTCCCCGTCCCTCTCCGCTCCTTACCTGCTTTGCAGCGTCCCCCACCCTCCGTCCGCTTCCCAATCTGAATGCCGCCTTCCTACAGCAGGCGTCGTTCAGTTGCTATGATCAACAGTTGCTGTTAAAGACTGGCAGTTGCAAGAGCCAATAAGCATTCGACGAGCTTAACCCGCCCCTCCTGGAAGAAAGAGCCATTGGACGCTTCTACAAACGACGCTGGGAAACATCGAGAGGACTACAACTCCCAGCATGCATTTGCTTTGGCCTTCTCGCAGCCGTCTGTGGAAAGAAGAGGGGGAATTGTAGTTTTCTTTTTGCTTAGGCTTTGGGATGCGATTCATTGGAGCCCATTGTTGGCGGTTCCTTTGAAGTACCAAACGTCCACTTTTCAGCTAGCACTTCTTTTTTTTCTTTCCTTGAAGCGTTTGTACATTTTATTTCCAATTTTTTTTCGAAAGATAAAACGTGCTGAGCCATTGGGAAAGCAAGAGAAGGCAGCTGGATCACTGCAGCAAAATATGCCTTCGCGTCTGCCGCTGACTTGCTCATCTAATAACTTTCAAGAGCTTAATTATACTTGAGCGTTATTTGGATTACATCTGCGGAGATGCAGTCAAAGGGAGCTATTCAGAGTAGCTCTCCCCTAGCAAGAGATTGCTCCCTATAATTGTTACTTTGTGACCGAAAAGGAGATTTCATTAAAGATTCAGGAACTAAACTTGCACGCAGTTTTCTCTCCTGAATTTGGGAGGGAGAGAGAACGAGGAACAACTGACACAATTGCTGTTACATAAAATGTTTTCACAAAGACTGCACATCTTTTTTTAAAAACCACATATCTCCACTATATCCAGACATTTTTATATCACCAATGTATTTTCAGAGACTTTTTAACGACAGAAAACAATTCCTGAGGTGCCCAGGTTGACACTTATTTTGGGTTATATTTCTAATCTTATCATTTGGTCACCATCTTTTAAAACGGTGGCTATGAAGAATAAAATGAATAAATCTCGACATCTTGGTACCAGTGAGACTGATCCTGAATTTCTAAATTGATTGTAATGGGTAATGTGATAATCTACATTTTAATAATAATAATAATAATAATAATAATAATAATAATTTATTTCTACCCCACCCATCCAGCTGTGTTTCCCCAGCCACTCTGGGCGGCTTCCAACAAAGATTAAAATACATTAAAATGTCACACATTAAAAACTTCCCTAAACAGGGCTGCCTTCAGATGTTTTCTAAATGTCAGGTAGTTGTTTATCTCTGACATATGATGGGAGGGCGTTCCACAGGGCGGGCGCTACTACCCCGCTAAAAATGATTTACAGTCATTAAAAGGTTCCCTAAAGCTATACTGCATTGATACATTAATTACAAAGTAATGGTAATGCCAATACAGACTCTGTAGAGAGTGTTTCCTTCAATATTCAATAATTCTAACCATATCCAAATTTCCTGGGTAGAGAGCAAGAACTGCAGGGAGCTTTGTGTACTTATCCATCTTGTGCTTAATTTCTAAACTACAAAGTGTGGAGGTTTCGGCTCTCTTGAAATCACACCTTTCTGCCCTGTGGAATTCTTGTCCCGATCCCTTGGATTCCTCTGGGATTATAATAAATATGAGGTGGAAATATACTGCACATTATGAGCTTAACAATAAATCTGCCCACAGTGGGACACCAGCTGTAGGTGAGATGAGCTGAATAGAGGTCATAAGAATCATTGTGTGTAGATGAGGAGACAGGATTTGGATGCTCCCAAGTTTGCTACTTTGGAGTGCTGGGTCTGCAAGTGTGCCTGGAAGAAGCCTGTATCTTATGAGAAAAGTGCAAGTGTGTAATACAATCTAGTCATAATCTAAAACTAAGGGTTTATGTGGCCATAAACTCAAGGCTTGGCTGCTTTAATGCAGAACATGAGGGGATGCTCTAGATAGCTGTTCAGGAACTTCCGTCACTATTGTATGTTTCATTCACAGAACTGTAGAGTTAGAAGGGACCCTGAGGATTGTCTAGTCCAATCCCCTGCAATGACAGGAATATGCAGCTGTCCCATAAGGGGATTGAACCTGCAACCTTGGTATTATTAGTACCACTCTCTAGCCAACTGAGCTATCCAGGCAGGGTAATGGCCTGCCACCTCACACAGACAGGACACAGGGGACACTACACCTTTGTTCCAGCATCTGACCACCTATTACTCCCTGTGCACAGTTCAAGAAGGGGCAGATCTTGGTCTATTAGGCACTATGTATACCACAAATACTGTCTTCTCTCATTTCTTCCATCACAAGAGTGTCCTTATGACATCAGTACAACAAGTTCAAACAGCAAAAGGGATTTAGAAAGTTATTTTTAACTGTACAACCATTGTGGCACTCCCTTCTCCCAGAGGTCTATTATTAAAGTATTGGCTCTCGGTACTTGCTGGAAGTACCTTCTAATTAGTCTACAATAGTAAATGCAGCTCACATTCTGCAAGGGTGCTATAAATTCCCTCTCTCCCACACCCCTGTGCACCCCATGGAGAAAAGCAGGTGAACAGAACTGCAGCACCTCTCCAGTCTATATTACCTGCTTTGCTGCGTTCTGTTGGAATGGTGGCAACATTCAAGAAAAAACATATTTAAGCCTTAAAATTCTTTTTTTTTTTAGTCAGGCTTTGTTTGCTAATGAAACTCATCCATCTGGTTGTGTATCAAATTTATTTAATAACTACCTCTATTAAAGATATTAATGGTGCATTTAATTATATAAGTTCAATATATTGATTGTGTGCATATTAAATAATATATTGCAAACACTTGGAATTTACAATGTGGAAATGTAATTCGCTGTGCGGCCCGCGGATTCTGTGCCAAAGTATGATTCGTATGAAAAGTTGGACCGCCCTGGTCGGTACCAAGAGGGCTACCTTCTGGGTGGGAGAAAAATAATAATAACCTCATGCTACCTTTGTCCATCACCCCACAAGGTAAGAGTTACCCGTAGATCCGCTGCAGGCAGCAATATAGCTGTACTAGCAGCTCAAGCCAGGGGTGGCAACTTGAATAACATACTGTGGGGCCCAGGTAAACCCCACCTCACATAATCGATCACAAGATGTGGCACACACACACACACCATTTGAATAGCAATGCCCATTAACTTTGGGGGACCCAGGCCCTTCAAATATTTTAATGTGTGCATGTGTGCCAACCAGGGCCGGATTTAGGTTTGATGGGGCCCTAAGCTACTGAAGGTAATGGGGCCCTTTATATGTCCAGCTGTCCTTTGTCAACAACAAATTGTCACTGGTTTTTGTGTTGAATATATGCTATATGGTAATTTATGGACCTAATAGGTATCTAAAGCCATTTGCACATGCAGTGTGTGGGCACCCTATATATAGAAATGAGCAAACCAGTGATATTTTCGGGAGCAGGCTAGCAGGCGGGGCCCATTACTTACATCATAGGAGTCTACACAACACAAAACACTTGGAAATGTACATCCAGGCTTTTTTCCTTAAATTTTTTGGGGGCCCCCAAGAAAGTGGGGCCCTAAGCTATAGTTTGTTTAGCTTATAGGTAAATTCCGCACTGGGCAATGCCTATTAACTTTGGGGGACCTTCAAATATTTTAGTGTGTGTGTCAACTGGGACCTCTGCTGCTGCTGGTGCTGTAGGGAGGAGTAGGAAGGCATTTGTGGTCTAGTTTGTGCTCACACTGGCAAACTTCGCCTGCGGGAGGCGGAGATCCAAGCTGCGGCTGCTGCTGCTGCTGGAGCGCGCTTCGGCAGTCACGTGGCGCGTCCTCCTCCTGCGCCGCCGCCGAAGTTCCTGCGCCCGGGCAGCTTCGCCGGCACCAGCTCGGAGTGGCCGCCCTCCCGCCTCCTGCTGAGGAGGACGCTCCCCTCCTCCTCCTCCTCCGCGGCAGCAGCAGGGATGAAAGCGGACTCCCCTTGAGGCGCCGGCCGCCTCCTCCTCCTGGCAATGCGCGCGCCCTTCCCCGGCAGGTAGTGCAGGTGAGCGAGCGGCGGTGGCGCGTTGCCCTTTCCGCGGGCATCAGGTGTCGCTTTGCGCCCGGGCGCGCAGAGGTCTCTCTCTCTCTCTCTCTCTTGGCGTCCCTGGTGGTGTCGTGTTCCGCCGGCGGCGTCTGTAAGCGCTTGTGGCCGCCTTAATGAGTAAGTCGCCGGGAGAGGCTGGTTCACGGATGGGGGGAGCGCATGGAAGGGAGGGGCGCGGTAGGCTCAGGCGCCCCAATGCGCTGCTTCTCTCGCCGTCTCTCCAAAGGTCAGTCCGGGCGCTCCTGCTTTCTCTCCGAGGCAAGGAAAGGCTCTCCTCCTGGTTGAAGATCCCGCGGAGGTCATATAACCGGGGTGGGGGCAGGGAGGAGAGAAGGAGAAAGTCTTTCCCCCCTTCGTTTTGTGCCCCTTCTTCAAAGAGGCTGGATTTTGGAGCTGAGCATCAGACAGGCAGGTGGACACGCACATTATTTTTAAATGAATCTCTTTCCCATGATCACTTGGTATGTCGAAATGGATGCTTTCCTTGAGATTCCTGCATTGTAGCGGGTTGGACTAGATGACCCTTGGGGTACCTTCCAATTCTACGATTCTATGAAATGGAAGGTGCTTACTAGGATGCCCCCAGGGATCCTTGTTTCTCTTCTCCAGTGCTTCGGAGGGAACTCATTGGTAGAGGGAAAGGCACTTTGTGCATGTTCAGAGGCATAGCCTGCTTGGTCAGATTTTCAGGGCCGAGGGGTGGCACTGGAAATAGATGGGGCTGCAGCCTTTAACTGGTTAATATATTGGATTAAGCATCTTGCAATTGACTAACAGGAGACCCCTATTAAATGGACAATTAAAAATGAAAGTTAAGTATCAATTTGTTTTATTCATAGATTTTGGATAATATATACCCAGGCTTTTTTCCTTTGTTTCAAAACTATTATTTAGTCATGTAAGCTTATGCAGATTTAATCACATATCTGATTAAAACCAATTTGATTCAGCCGTACAATGACGTATACTTGGAAGTTTGACTGCAATCCTGACCACAGTTACCTGGGAATAAGCCCCATTGATTTCCTTCCTTCCTTCCTGAGAGGCTGGAATGGTGAAGATGAAGTCAACAGAAACATGCTTGTAGTCTCCATCTACAATCTCTATATCAGTAGATGTGGGACTTTGATATGGGTATATCCAGTAACCTTGCAGAAATGTGAGTAATCACTCCGAACGCCTGATGATTTTACCCATGTGGCCATGACAAAGTTTCTCGTTCAAACGGTAACAGAAAATGTGGAAACTTTGGACATGAAAATGTTCC
Organism: Darevskia mixta; assembly: GCA_034641385.1. Classification (NCBI taxonomy): domain Eukaryota; kingdom Metazoa; phylum Chordata; class Lepidosauria; order Squamata; family Lacertidae; genus Darevskia; species Darevskia mixta. The sequence continues at coordinate 7,520,681 of JAWWNH010000029.1, forward strand.
TGATCAGCGCATTTGGCCATTTTAATTGCAGTCATTTATGGATACATTAGGGACGCTATGTGATGCTCCTGTTAGCTAGCAATTCTTTGCATGTATCCGTGCTGCGTTATCTTGTCATGCTATCAGCCGTGAAAATGAACAGAACATCAATTCCTGTGTAAATGTGTGCCACTCTTGCAATGCCCTTGTTTCCATCAATTGGTGTGTGAGGGAGACAAGAGAGTTGACATAGGTTGGCACTTATCAGCGGCACAGCCAGCCTTGTGGGTTTTTTCAAGCCCAGATTGCATGTTAACATATTTTTAAAGAGCTAAATTAGGGACTTCTATCTAGTGCAGAAATCTGCTGCATTCATCTATAGTTACGGACCCTGGTTTGGAAAAAAGTGAATCGAAGTCACTACCGGTACTTTGTAGATTAGCTGCTGCTTTCTTACATGTGCAGGATTTCCTTCTTCCAAAAATTGAGCTGTTTTTGTTTTCTATAATGGCAATTACAATAACCCTATAAATGTCTACTCAGAAGTAAGTCCTGTTGGGTTTAATGGAACGTACTCTCTCAGGTAAGTGTGTATAGAATTGCAGCCTAAGTGACTCAAAGAGGTCAGGTCAGCGTTTTGTGATGTTTTTCACAACTTGATTATATGTATGTTTACTTGAAAGTTAAGGCCCCTAGTGGGATTACTTCCCCGCTGAAAGCCGTCATCCAATGTGCATTTCCTTTGGTAAAAGCACCATCAGATTTACTTCTAAGCATACGTTCGGATTGGACTATACCTGATCTTAAATGAATGCACTGCATCCTGCTTGTAGGCTCTTGGCATATTTTGGCCACTGCTGCAGGTAAAACGCTAAATAATTCACGTACTATTTGCAAGAGATAGGGGCAAGAGAACTAGAAGCAATGTCATCGGTCAAGCTGCAAACACTTCTGTGACATCTGCGTAACAAGCAGAGCAAAGGGGATGTTTTCCATTGGCCAGATGTACTCTACGTTCTGGGGACCTCAAATCTAAAGCAGGGCCAAAGAGCTGCACAGTTGCAACCAAGACTTCCAAGTACCTTCCTTCCCTTTACTGCAGGGTTGGGGAACCTGTGCCCATCCAGAAATTGCTGGACGGAAACTTCCTTCATCCCTGACAGGCCACTCTAGCCTTAACAATATCCAGAAGGCACCAGGCTCCTTGCTTGACAGCCTCATTGCTGGTCACAGAAATAAGTTAGTCATTTAAAACTCAGGGGTAAAGAGAGGCTTTCCCTTTAGTTTCCTCACTTTTAAAGAATCTGCATTCTGCAAAAAAATATCTTGATACCAATTTGTATTTAGTGAAAGCGGGGTTTCCCAAACGTGGGTCTCCAGTTGTTTTTTGGACTACAGTTCCCATCATCCCCAACCACTGTTCCTGCTAGCTCAGGATGATGGCATTTGTAGTCCAAAAACAGCTGGAGACCCACGTTTGGGAAACCCTGAGTGCAAGGATGGAGAACCTGAGGCTATTCAGATGTTGCTGGACTACAACTCCTAGTATTCCCTGGTGACTGCCTATGCTGGCTGGAGTTGATGGAAACTGAAGCACAACAAATACCTGGAGAACCGCTTTTTATCTTTTAAACCCACTTTAAGAAATCTGGCTTCTATTGTATCCAAATTCTAGTAGGAAAACCAGGGGGAAAATCAAGATGTGGAAATATTGTGTTTATGGAAAATGCTTCCATTGCTAGTCTCTAAAAATAGTACTTTCTGTGAGTGAAGCATGGGAACTCTGTGTGAATTAGTTTTTCTATACTCTTAACTAATTCACCCTTCCCTGCTGTGCTTAGTCGATGACCTAATAAGCCTGATCATATGGGTTGGCTGGTCCTTGGGATGAGTGTATATATCTGGTTTCTGTTTTACACCGTACACATCTGGGCTGTAAACTGCCACTCCTAAGGGCCGTGGTTCTCAAAGTGGTTCCTTCTTCTCTGGGGCACAGTTTCAGAATAAAAATGTGCTCGTGCGACACCAAATCTTTTTATTGATAGGAAATACTTTGGAAAACATAAAGAAACCAACTCCTGGCAGTGCTTGATTTATAACATAGAACACAACTACTTTATAATATGATCACGGGACACCCAGAAAGTATGAAAACAATGCAGCTACATAAGAACATGGGACCATTCCCAAAATATAATTATAAATGAGCCTCTTACATATGTACCTTACGTACGTATACAAACTGAATGAGAGAGGCATGAGCTTGCTCTTGCCGGGTAATCTCATTTATATTAGGTCTAATTTGAGACAAACAAACTCTCATCTCCTCATCAACACAAAGAAGGCTTTTTCTCTTCTGATCTTTCATATTTGTCAAGAGTTGAAAATCCCCGTTCACAACAACATGTTGTGGAGAACTGCAGCAGAACAGCTAATGCTATTCTCCAGCACTTTGTTCAAATGGCAGTTCAGGGTCAAAACTAGGATTCTCCTCAGTATCATTTGATGTTCTTGCTCTCATTTTGAAAACGTATCTATCCAGATTCTGCAAATTAAAAAATAAAATAAAATTCTGATACGATGCTACACCAAAATGTTTAAAAGTTTCTTTGATGGTCCTTGAATCTTCCTGCCACACCATCCTCTCCTGCTGGACCAGTGTGTGGCATGCCACACCCTTTGAGAACCACTGCCTCAGGGGGTTGGGTCAGACGACCCTTGAAGGTCCCTCCCAACTCTACGATTGTATGATTCCTTCATAGAGACAATAGTCCAGCTCATATAGTAGAGATGCTCCTAACCACAAGTATAATATTTTCTGTTAGTCATTCTGAGGTTGCTAATGTCTCTTTGGTTTAATCACTGGGTTGCACATTCCAGCAATGGAAAACCCTGAAGTGGTGGTTGTAAGCAGCTGCAGTTCCCATGATGATGAAAACGTCTACAGCTACAAGAGGCGCCCTTCAATGTGTCAGGAGTTGCTTCTGGAAGATCAGCTGAGAAGGAAACTTAAATTTTTCTTCATGAACCCCTGCGAAAAATTCTGGGCCCGGGGGAGGAAGCCTTGGAAACTTGGGATACAACTTCTGAAAATTGCCATGGTTACTATCCAGGTGAGAGGCAATGGGAAAGCCGCAGGTTGCCTTTTAGAAATCCCCCAAACCATCTTATGTTGCTTGGACGTGACTCCAAGAGGCTATTGATACCGAATTGAGATACACATTTGAGAAATACATTTCCCGAACTACTTTTAATACCAATGGAAAATGTCAAAACTTGAAATAAAAGGGAAGTGGCTTCAGTGTTTCAAATTATGAAAGTTTGGGAGAAAAATAATTTCCTCTGATATTGGAGGACTGATATACACCCAGCTATGCCACTAAGCAAAGTGAGAGGTGGGAGCTACCCCCAATTGTTCTTTCGGAGCCCTCTAGATCAGGGTTTCCCAAACTTGGGTCTCCAGCTGCTTTTGGACTACAATGCCCATCATCCCTAGCTAGCAGGACCAGTGGTCAGTGATGATGGGAAGTGTAGTCCAAAAACAGACGGAGACCCAAGTTTGAGAAACCCTGATCTAGACATTTCCTTTTGTCACATGACCTGCCCTGGGCTTGCTGCATCAAGCATGGTGGACAGTATACCATACATTTTCCCCTCACAGAATCCTAGGGACTGTATCTTCAGAGAGATACGATTCCCAGCACCCTCAACAAACTGCAGTTCTCAGGATTCTTTGGCAGAAGCCATGTGCTTTAAAATGTATGGCGTGTATGCAGCCTGAATTGTCACCAATGGTTATTTTTTTGGTTGCAGAATTGACCCCTCCACAACCGTGTTGGAGTAAAATTCAACCTCCAGGCCAGTCAGCTTCTGCACAGGGAGAGGGGAGGGGGGGTGTCATATTGTCCTTTGTCTCAGGCTGCAAAGTGCCTTCGGCTGACATATATTTAGAGTCAGTTTTATAGCCATTGCACTGTCTTCACCTTTACAGATCCTAGATAATAAGCTCTACGTGCAAATAGAGAGTGAGAGATGTGAGCGGTTAAAGTTGCAGGAAACCCATTGCTTGCATTTAAGGCCCAACAACGGATTGGAAACAGGGAGGGATACACCCAGTAAATTGAGAATATACTCCTACCTTGCCAACATTTTCTTCGCCAAATCATATTAAAAACCGAAGAGAATAGTAAGGTAGCAGTTCTGAACTCAGCCCTTATAAGTGCCATAATTGTATTATTTTAGATGCCTGCTGAAAACGTTTTCGACGGGCCTATCCAGACACATCAATGGTTACATGTTTTATTGAGTTTCATTTTTTAAAAGGACGTTTTCCCACTGTTTTTAAATACGTTTTTATTTTAAATTACAGATGTGTGTTTGCTACCCTGGGATCTTTCGGGAGGAAGGGTGGGATATAAATTTGATAGATACAGATATTGTCTTAGCCATAGCTGTCCCACGCAGCAGGGAAATAACCTGTGTAGAAATGTGCAGCTTTTAACCAGCTGAAATTATTTGGAATATAAAAAACAACAACTTTTGCTCTCTTTTCTTTCTTTCTGTGTGCGGTTGCCTTCAGCTGGTAGTGTTTGGGTTAAGCAACCAAATGGTAGTGGAATTTAAAGAGGAGAACACAGTGGCTTTTAAACATCTCTTCCTGAAAGGCTACACAGACAGACTGGATGACACCTATGCAGTTTATACGCAGATGGATGTCTATGATCAGATCTCTTTTGCAATAAATCAGGTAACTTCACTTCCTATGAGCCATCTAGAAGCAGTTTACAATACAATAAATATAGCAGCTGGGGTTATTCTACAAGGGTGCCGTTTTCCATGAAATTTAAAGCTAGCTTAAAAAAAGCTACTCATATTAAAGTCATTTGTGAGCATTAATTGCACAGAAAATAGGTAGTAGGACAAATCTGTTCTCTGAATTTTATGGTTTTTGTTCATTTATTGCACCTTTCTCCCACCTTTTACTTGAAGGAGCTCAAGACTGACATAGTACAAGGTTCTTTTCATACATCACCCTCAAAACAATCTTGTGAGACAGGCTGGGTTGAGTGGCTCAAGGTCACCCAGTGAGCTTTATAGATGAGTAGAGATTTGAACCTGGGTCTCCCTGCTCCTAGTCCAACACTACACCGACTATACAGACTTTCTGTACAGACAGAATTGCACAACAAAAGTAGTCAACACTAAAGCTATTTTCAGGTGCTTCTGCAGGGAATGGGGAACCTGTTAGTCCTCCCCGTGTTCTTGGACTCTGGCTCCCTTCAGCTTCAGCCAGCAGAGCTTAATGGTCAGGGACGATGGGCGTTGGGCGCCCAGCAACATCTAGAGGGCCACAGGTTCCCCATCTCTGTGCTATTGTCTGAAGAGGGAGACCTTTAGCCCTGTCCCAGAGCTTCATGACTCATTCAGCTTTTTGCTTCGTTTTCAGCAAAATCATGCAGAGGTGTCTTGCGCATTCCACAGAGAAGTAGGGACCCTCACCTAGTTTGCATGGCTACAGAGAGTGAGGCCAAAAGAATGTACCTGCAGATCTGCCGTAGCAGTGTTCACTCCTCAAGTGACAATGGCTAAAAAGGACTTGGGTCAGCTGTATGGTGTAGGGCAGATAATGGCTGATCTGTGGTCCCTGAAAAACATATTGCACAAGACTTCTCAAGTCCTGACAGTCAGATGAACACCAGGCTGACACCAGGGGTCGGCAACCTAAGGCCCATGGGCCACAAGTGGCCCATGGGGGTCGTTTTACTGGCCCATGGACCCCTGCCACCCGCTTGGGGACCCCCACCGCCCGCTTGGTCACCTTCCGCAATGCTGGCCGGCTTCCCATTGGCTGCAGGAAGCTCTGTGGCCAATGAGAAGCTGTGCACGTGTCCTCCGCACTGGAAGGAGTGCCGGAAATAGTGTTTGCGCATGCGTTCGCGCGCACTCTGGCCCATCGCAGTGTCTGCAGGACCGTGAACCGGCCCAAGCCAAAAAAACTTTGCCGACCCCTGGTCTATGCATTGCAGAATGTTTTGCCCCTCACAAGTTTGATTTCAAACCATGCAGGCTAAAAATGGGCCACGTGATGTCAGGTGACTGGCAGGTGGGTGGCCCCAACCACCTGTTAAGCTTAGCTCATGGATGGGTGTGTCAAGATGAAGGAACCCGCCTGCCAGATTGATCCTGTCCCCCACCCCTGGCTTAGGTGAAGCAGTATACTTGAGCCCGAATCTGGGACATGTACTTGTCTTGATAGCAGCTTGAAAACCATTTTCTCACCACAACATTTGGCAGCTAAGATATGGAACCTGCTTCCGTCCTCGTCTGGCTACCTACCTGTTTGGGCAAGGCTAACAATATAAGGATTCCCTTGTATCCCATCTTGTTTCCACGTGGCCCGAAAGACTGGACTGCCTGAGGCAGAGTAGCAAACGCTGCCAATCTAGGTGCAGAATACATAAGGCCAGTCAAGTTATTTTGGCTCTTGAGGCAAACTCACTCCCACAAGCGCTCCTCCTTGTCTCTGGCTGTAAAAATCCAAGAATTATTAAATACCTAACCATTTGCTGGCCTTTCATGACACCCAAACCAGTTTTCTGTGGCGATTACCTCATCCTGCCTAATGATAGGGCTGGCTCTGTAGTATTTCTGCAGGGTCACAGGCAGGCTAACCCCCGTCATTTGTCTTCAGCATCTGAGCATAGTAATAGCTAACAGATAACATCATCCTCACGAGCCAAACTTAATTCCCAAATCAGAATTCCAGAAACTCCTTCCCACTGATAAACTACTATAATTCAAGAGCCTGTATATACAGTCTCGTTCAAATTGGCGCATGCCTTAGTGTGCTTTTTGTGAGGACAATTGTAGTCACTTGCTGGTTTTCAACTATATGGGTTTCTCTTGTGAAACTCCCTGTGAAAAATCCTTAAAGGGCAAAGAAACTGCTCATCTTTGTCCTAGGCAAATAGAAGCTCAATAAAATGCAGATTCCGATCTCGACTTTGTCTATACAAATTTAACTAAACCCAGTGAAATCAAACATAGCTCAGGGAACAACACTAAATTTATCTAGGTAGATTTAATCATTTATCTGGATGCCCTCAGATGCTCCCTTGACCTTACAGGAGGATGACCCATTTCTGGAAACCAGAAGAGTTTACAAAATTAATAAACACCAAAGACAAGGCAATAGAAAATGTTACCGGTATTTTGTAATTACAGTTACAAAAACCTAATACAGCCCCAATAACATAAAATACATTCAAAGTTGCACATTGAAAATTAAACATTAAAATCATGTTGAAACGAAGGTATTTTAAATAATATTCCCAGAGAGGTGATCTGTGCTGGTCTGCTGCAGCAACACCAACAAAGAGTCTTGTGGCACCTTGATGTTATTGTGGTATAAGCTTTTGTAGGCTTAGACTCCAGTTCATCAGATCCATGCACCTAAAAACCAAGAGAGGGGACCAGAATATCTCCGAAGGGAGGACGTTCCACACACATTTGGAACCACCACTGGGATGATCCTGCCTCTGGTAGCTGCTTATCTGATATCGTGCATCAACAGGATGGAGAGAGAGTCATCTGAGCTTTCTCTTGATTGTCAGGCAGGTTCATATGGGTTCATTAACCATCTGTCAGTTTTGGGTTAGTATTTACAGCTGCGTACCATATCTGTTGGAAATCATGCCTACGAGAAGAGAGGAGCCGAAGAGACACCTATGGCCATATGCCAATACTTCTACAAGCGAGGAACCATTTGTCCTGGAAATGACACTTTTGATATTGATCCAGAAATTGAAACGGGTAATATATATTTTTATTACTCAAGTCTGTGTTTGAGAGAGAGAAGGGGGAGGGGGAAGAGGTCAGTTTCCTTTCATCACTCATATGTAATACCAGCTATTACTCTTGAGGTTTGTACACACACCATTTCATTCTAGAATCAATGGAGACTTAAGTACTTGGTTTCCTCCCCACCCCTTATATAGCCCACATGCACAATCTAGATCCATTATGTTGCTGTTTTCCCCTGATTTTTATTTATTTATTGAGAAACTGGTGTTCATTCTGAAAATAAGAGCCCATTGCAGATTGTTTCAGCATCACCCCACATTTGAAAAACAGATGTCGGTGGTTCTGAAACTGAGGAGCATATCCTTAACTGCCCAATGAAGTTGTGGGTGGCTGAATACCAAGATCACAACCACCACCACCTCCTTCTTCCTTCTCCTGGGGCACGACGCAGGGAGAAAAAGGCATGGGTAACTTAATCAAAGGGAGAGCTTTCCAATGCATGTCAAATCACCACGTCTACCCTTGTGGTCAGCAGGATCTTCCCAAACCTGGGTTTCCAGCTGCTTTTGGACTACAATTCCCATCATCTCTGACCACTAGTCTTGCTAGCTAAGGATGATGGGATTTGTAGTCACAAAAACAGCTGGAAACCCAAGTTTGGGAAACACTGATCTAGACTCTTCTTTACCTTGCGAGATGCCGAGTCCTTCCCACAAAACCTGCCTGTCTTTTCCTCACAGAATGCTTTTATGTGGAACCAATGCTGCCCTTGGAAAACAGGACACTAGGGAAGAGCATTTTCAACTTCACTCTAGACTTCCATAGGTGAGGCGCGAGTTCTCAGTTGCTGGTGTGCTCACATGTTGTTGGTAACGGTGAAATAAAACCCCAAAATCTTCTTCTAGACTCGTGACTCTGCAGCTCACGTTCAAACTGAAGGCTATCAATCTCCAGACGGTTCGTCATCACGAACTACCGGATTGCTATGATTTCACTCTGACAGTAAGTACAGGCTTGAGTTGAAATGTTCCCATTTGCTGTAGGGCCCCAACCAGTTTTTCCAAAGGGCAGCTTGGAGAAGGGGTGATGGTGAACCCAGGAGCCCATCAAAGCCTCAAGAAGATGTGCGAGGCAGAAAGGGCCTAGCAAATCATGGGGCTAAAGCTATCCCTTGCAAGGGGCACCAGATGCCAAGTCATGTGGTAGGGATCGTTTCTGTCATTTTAACATCAATAGTTTGGTTCACCATTTGCAAATACTTATTAAACAATATCAAGGCATGTGGAACATAGGTAAACTGTATAAACTTGCGCTCCAGGGATATCCAGTTTATGAAGTATAAATTCATGTTTCATTTTCCATTACAACTTGGATTTTGCGGGTGGCAGATATGGAGGATGAGACACGGACAAAGTGATAATAGTAAAGGAGATGTTGAGGAGTTGAGGAGATGCGCAGAGTACTGAAGCCCCTTTTTCCTTGAGGCAGTTCAGCCATTTTGACTTCAAAGATTTCATCAGTGTGCTAAGGGCATCCTTGCAGAAGTGCTGAGGGGGGAGGGGGGACCACTTATGTGTTGGGTCCTGGCAGGCCAACTTGGTGGTGTTGGGCAGCAGCACTCCAATCAGTGCTAGCCAATGAGCTGCTATTTTAATTCCCCCCACTATCCCTGAGCTGGGGTTTTGCCAAGGTACTGTGGGAAATTAAAATGGTGGCTTCCAAGCTTAGTTGTCTGGTGCCAACTGAAGCACAGAAGAGATTTTTGAAAAAGAGGGTCCCGGGTCAATCATCAATTGTGGGCCTTTCCAGCTGCCCAAGGATTCCAGGTGCCAGCTCCAGGCCTGTTTTCAAAAATGTAATTTTGGCTGTCATGGTGCAGCAGTTATAGCTAAACCAGGAATAGCCAAGGTGGCACTCTCCAGATGTGGTCCGTCTCCCATCATTTCTGACCATTAGCCGTGTTAGCTGGGGCCAACAGGAGCTATAAGCAAACAACATCTGGCAGACACCATGTGTTGGCTATCCCTGTGCTAGACACTTGCTTATCTTCTAAAAGGGAATGCTAATACCCCAGGAGTGTTGTGTAATATCTCCATGGAAAGCTCTCTAATGCTGGGAACAGCATGAAACTTTGCAAAACATCGTGTTTGTCAGCTCTGTTTCAAATTCTGCTTGCAGCCAACTATTCATCTTTGCTTCCATTTAACTGCTTTCGAGCAAACAATTGGGAATCGTAAGACGTTTCAATCCAATGTGTCTTGCTAGAAGAATGTTTGTCAGATCCAGTCTGCCTTAATGGTGTGATATATGGCTTCAGAGCTTTCTCTCTAAATAGATAACTGCTTTTTTTGTCTCTGACCCCACAGATAGTCTTTGATAACAAAGCACACAGTGGAAGAATCAAAATTAGCCTAGACAACGATATTGCCATCAAGGAATGTAAAGACTGGCATGTTTCTGGATCACGTAAGTAAAAAAATCTCATATTCAAGGTTTTTTTGTCTCATCTTCTTTGCATCTAAAGTCCAGGTCTTTAAAAAAATGCAAATTCAATCATTTCAACAGGTGGGAGAGGATGAATTCCACCCTGTATCAGCTTTGACTGTTTCCTTGAAGGTTTCATATTCATGAGCATGTTCCCTCAAGTTCGCTGAAAACTTTGACTAGTAGAATTGCTTGGCCACTCCAAATTGCACCATGATCCAAATATTAACGAATAGAAACCTCATCTCCATTGTGGACAAATCTCCCAATAGCAAATAGACTTCTTCTCACTTAGCATCATTGCTAAGGGATACTTTTCATAAAGCACTTTTTAAAGATAAGCAGTTTATGGATATTGTTGGTGTTACATATTTGAGAAGGAGAAGGAAGACATAAAACTATTTAGCAAGACGACATTTAACACTCTCTTAAAATAAAAAAACTGTTGCCATTGGCTTTGGGGCTGAAGTCCAGGACCTCACTCCCAATGCAGGTCTGTCTGGCTTTTATACACAAACACACACTGTGTGTGTGTGTGTGTGTGTGTGTGTGTGTGTGAGAGAGAGAGAGAGAGAGAGAGAGAGAGAGAGAGAGAGAGATAATATATATGCACACATTACTGAAAAATAAAAAGTACATAATTACAAGTGCACAGAGTAAGATAAGACACAAAAATGAAGAAAATAGTACCCATGTAGAAAACAAAACAATATTTATCTATGCGACAACAGCCGCATGGATGCTACTAGCCCAGAGATGGAAGGAAGAAAGAGTCCCTGCCAGAGAGGAATGACAAACTACCGTAAGCTGATGGACTACGCCGAAATGGCAAAGCTTACTGGAACTAAGAGGACAAAAACTTTTAAAAAGAATGGGGAAAATTTATAACTTACTTAGGAGACCACTATAAGCAGATGAAAACATTAGCAGGATTTTAATATCACTTTTAATGTAGCAGGTATTATGGATAATATGGATGAATACAAAATATAGATTAGGAAATAATATGTAGCTGAAAATGTTCACATTAGGACCCATGGAAGGACTTGGGGGGAAGTCGTGAGAGTCAGATAAATCTCTTTAAATGGATATGTATTTGGAATTGTTATAAACTTTTTTTTGTTTGTTTGCAAAATCTAATAAAAATGAATTTCAAAAGAAAAGAAAAAGGACAAAAAATGAAAAGGAAATTGTATACATTACAAAAAAATGAAATGAAATGTTATTGTAGTTATTAGTCCTTAGCCTAATATGGTATTTATAAAAATGAATTCCAAATATCGTTATATCCTTCCATGGCAAGTCTACGTTTGTAAGATACTACTCTGACCTACACAAACGTACTGGTGTGAATGAGAATGGGGTGGAGCAGGGAATGACTATTACCTACAAGTTTGTTAGAGTTTTCCCCCCCTCTCTCTTCCAGTACAGAAGAACACGCACTACATGATGATCTTTGACGCCTTTGTCATATTGACATGCCTAGCATCCCTGGTTCTCTGCACACGATCTGTGATTAAAGGAGTTCGTCTGCAGAGGGTGAGTTTAGGGTTTGCCGGACGGCACTTCCCAGTGTATTGTTGTTTGCAGCTTCTCATATAATAATTCCTCCCCTTTTCCCCCTCTATGTCCATGTCCCCTCTCTCAGGAATTTGTATCTTTCTTCCAACAACATTATAAGAAAGAAGTCTCTTTCACGGATCAGATGGAATTTGTGAATGGCTGGTATATCATGATCATAGTTAGTGACGTTCTAACCCTAATTGGTTCTACGCTGAAGATGGAGATACAGGCTAAGGTAGGTAGCAGGCTTGTATGCTGAACAGGAACAGGAAACAAACGTTTCCTCTGCTCTTAAACTGGCCTTTAATATCTTGGCATCCTAGGTTAACAGCAATCCTATACATGTCAGTTCAGAAACAAGTCTTAAGTTCAATGGGGTGTACTCCCAGCTTTGTAGGTCTAGGGATTGCTGCCTACATATTTTTTGCCTGCTTCTCTCCCCATTCATGTTGTGATGATAAGAAGATGCTGCTGGATCAGGACAATGGCCCATCAAGATCAGCATCCTGTTCTCACATCGAGGCTGACCAGATGCCTGGTGCTAAACCCATAAGCGGGATTGGGGCACAGCGTCATTCTCCCCTCCTGCTGATTCTAGCAAATGGCATTCAGAAGCATTGCTGCTTCTATAACTGTGGAGGCAGACGTCATAGCTAGTAGCCATTGATAGCCCTCTCCTCCATGAATTTTTCTAATCCACTTTGAAAGCCATCCAACTTGGAGGCTATCGCTGGCTCCTGTAGGAGCGAGTTCCATAGTTTAATGTATGGAGTGGGAGCCGGAAACATCTCTGGGCACATGGAGGAATCTCTTCAGTTGTGCATATATATTAAATAAATGTTCCAATAAACACCACTTTCCAAATACTAATTTCATCTAAAACAGGGTTTCCCAAACTTGGGTTTCCAGCTGTTTTTGGACTACAGTTCCCATCATCCCTGACCACTGGTCCTGCCTGCTAGGGATGATGGGAGTTGTAGTCCAAAAACAGCTGGGAGACCCTGATCTAGAAGCAGCTCTATTCATCTCTCCGGTGCACCTTGAGTCTCTCTGGAGGCTCCTTGTTCACCTGGGTCATAGTGACACCCCTCAGAAAAAGAATGGCCTTACCTGTCTGCTATTGCTGCAAAAGTAGTTGATGTTTCCCCCTGATTTTTGTCTGGCAAATCTGGGGTGCCTCCTGTCTTAAAGTGAATAGAGAGGGTTTTATCTAGGACAGCTTGTATAAAATGCAGTCCACATATCTTATCAAATGCTACCTCTCACCAAGACAGGTGTTTGATAAGGAGGCAGGTTGTGATCCAGATCTACCTTGCTCCCATCCTCCCAATCACCACCATAATGCTACTAAGATTTAATGCTATTATACCTAATTTGAGTAGTTATACAAAACAGCTAATAACGTTCCAAAATTCTGTTTCATACAGAGTCTAACAAGCTACGATGTCTGCAGTATCCTCCTGGGAACCTCCACCATGCTTGTGTGGCTTGGAGTGATTCGCTACCTAGGCTTCTTTCAGAAGTACAATGTAAGGATTACCTAGGACCTCCATGCTGTTGGTATTTATTTTGTTTCCTGTTGCTATCTAGCTGTACTGAACGCAGGACTGAAGTCTGATCGGCAATACTGGATTTTTTTGCTCTTTGTTTTGTTTTTCTGCAGCTGCTTATTTTGACACTACGTGCGGCTTTGCCCAACGTCATCCGATTTTGCTGTTGTGCTGCTATGATTTACCTGGGCTATTGTTTCTGCGGCTGGATTGTGCTGGGCCCATATCATGTTAAGGTATTGCAATCTAGGGTTTTTTGTTTGTTTGTTTAAGCCTTGCACATACCGGTACATTTCTTTAGCTCCTTCTGCCCCATAAAAAAAACATACCTACTGAGGGAGATGAAAAAGCCACCCATGGATTTTATTTAGGGCAGCATGCCCAAAACACAGAGTTGTTTCCAAAGCTGTCTGTGCAGAAGAAGAATCACATTCAGCTCGTGTAACAAGACTTCACTGTCCTCTCCTCTCCTCTGCAGCCTTGTGTGCAGCCTCAGAATCTGCTGTAAAGAGCTGGAGGACTCTCCCTAACATATTTTGGAGGCACACTGGAAAAGGAGAGGAGTTCTGTTGCACGGGTGGCAGTCTGCACAAAATTAGATTCTGCCCACAACACCCGGTTTACCTCTGATTGGGACTCCCAATTTTGCCTGTCTATTCCTATGTATGGCCCTGTATACGGAGATAGTATTAAAGTACTGTCTAAATGATCTACTATTTATACTGTACACTATGTGTGGCAGGGACCCACACACACCCATAAGGTATATAACATGTTTGTTTGAACTTGCTTCACTGATCTGTCAAAAACAAACACCTATCTTTTTTGTTTTGTTCTGGTTCCTCTCTTCCAGTTCCGTTCCTTGAACATGGTTTCTGAGTGTCTCTTTTCGTTGATAAACGGAGACGACATGTTTGCTACTTTTGCAAAGATGCAGCAGAAAAGCTACTTGGTTTGGCTGTTCAGTCGAATCTACCTCTACTCTTTCATTAGCCTTTTTATCTACATGGTCCTGAGTCTCTTCATTGCCCTTATTACGGACACCTATGAAACAGTTAAGGTATGTGTGAACCTTTCCAGAGTGATGCATGCTCCAGTTACCTCCCGCTTGGACTACTGCAATGCGCTGTATGTGGGGCTACCTTTGAAGGTGACCCGGAAACTACAATTAATCCAGAATGTGGCAGCTAGACTGGTGACGGGGAGCGGCCGTATAACACCAGTCCTGAAAGACCTACATTGGCTCCCAGTACGTTTCCGAGCACAATTCAAAGTGTTGGTGCTGATGTTTAAAGCCCTAAATGGCCTCAGCCCAGTATACTTGAAAGAGCATCTCCAACCCCATCGTTCTGCCCGGATGCTGAGGTCCAGCTCCGAGGGTCTTCAGGTGGTTCCCTCACTGCGAGAAGTGAAGCTACAGGGAACCAGGCAAAGATTCCGTGCATTGATGCTAACAACAACACTTTTTTTTTTTAAGCACTACCAGCAAGAAGGCTTTCCAGAGACAGAGCTCCGTGCATTCGTAGCACAGTGCAAAGATCTACCAAACTCTGGGAGGTACAGGTTAGAAGACGAAGTCCCTGTAACAATCTTCTGCTGCTGTAAAAGGTTAGTAACAAAATGCAAAGCCATACTGAGAATTGCCTAATAGTTTCCATAAAGTATCACTGCTAGCTTGTGCTCTCTGCCCCATCCCGATTATGCAAAACTGAACTGGTTGCTACAGTTTCCAATTTTACAGTTTCCAATTTTTACAGTTGCCAGATTACAGAACTGAAGTTTATACAGGCAACTTACGTTCCGGGCTCCCACGCACATAAATGAACCCGCGTGAAGTGGGGAGCACCCTCTAAAAGCCCTCCCTGCCACTCTCTCTTCAATCCATAGCAAAAAAAATACTGTATCCAAAAATATCCACAACTAGAATTGAAGCTCTGGTGCTAGCAGGAGACTGGCGGGCAAGCAGGAAAACAGCTTCTGCTGCTGCACTCCCTCCCCTGCATGCCAGCTGCTAGGCGGGGAGGCTGAGCAGCGTAAACGAAGCCCCACTGTGCTACCTGTCTTTTCATAGCTTCCTCCACCCACACTGATGTATTCTTTGGTCTCTGGGGAGGGTGTCTTTGCGAGCCACAAGGACTCTAATGCTCTCCCCTACCATTTCTGGGTATGAATTGAATTATTTCCTGGTGCCGTGTGTATGCGTGGTTGTGCCCGAGTCAAACATACGGAGGTGGGGGGTGGGGTGCCTGTATTACTCTATACAGTACTCCAAAATAAGCATTGAGCCACTCTGTATTATACACCCTTTGCAAGATGCACTTAGTTCTATTTGAATACAAACTAATGCATTTGCCTAATATGCTATTAAATGTGATACCCCCTCCTGGCAGACTTCCTGTAGCTATAAGGAATGGGGGTTTAAAAACCATCCAGAAATGTGCTTTGGGCCGCTCCAAACGACACCAAGTTTAACTAGAAATGCATAACACATGCTACATAGTCATTTATACATATATTCACACAGATTTGCATGGAAGTAGCATATCTGAAGGGACCCAGGTGGCGCTGTGGGTTAAACCACAGAGCCTAGGGCTTGCTGATCAGAAGGTCGGCGGTTCGAATCCCTGCAACGGGGTGAGCTCCTGTTGCTCGGTCCCTGCTCCTGCCAACCTAGCAGTTCGAAAGCACGTCAAAGTGCAAGTAGATAAATAGGAACCGCTCTGGCGGGAAGGTAAACGGCGTTTCCGTGCGCTGCTCTGGTTCGCCAGAAGCGGCTTAGTCATGCTGGCCACATGACCCAGAAGGTGTATGCCGGCTCTCGGCCAATAAAGTGAGATAAGAGCCGCAACCCCAGAGTCGGTCACGAATGGTCAGGGGTCCTTTTACCTTTACCTTAGCATATCTGATAGTAATAGAAATTAAGCATTAGGCAGGATATGATTCTCAGGCATCTGCAAATCGAAAGTCTCCCACTTGAATCAGTGTATGCAGGCCTAGAATGAGGTACAGGGGTGTGAATGGGGAAACCATGCCCTGGGTGTCAGGTTTCCCTCCCCCTGGTGCTGGCCAATAGTTCAAGGATGTGGGGAGTTGCAGCGCAGCAACATTTCACTCCTCACCCCCATTTCAAAGGCAACTGGGGCTGGCAACATACAGGGCAGCAAATCGCCCTGACTGCTTCATGTTCTTTGAATATCTCTGGGCCTGTGTGGGGCCAAGAGGCATCCAGGGGGAAACAAAGGGAAAATGGGGTGCCACACTAGAAATCTGAGCTTGCCAGCAAGGTAGCCTGAGGTAATTATTTTTAAAAATCCAAACATTGGGATTGGCGGGTATCAAAAGAAAGGAGTGGAGGGTACCACATTGATGGTCCCAAATTTAAGGCCATGTTTATGAGGGATCCAGAGGAACAATGCATTAAGAAGAAAAATTATGTGGGAAGGGTTCTGATGTGGGGCCATAGTAATGGGCCACAGCATGTACCACTGCACTCTTTTGGCAGGAACTAGAAATGTGATCTTGCCCGTAAAATGCAGTACACGTGTCTTTCGCATCGAAACAAGAAGTATTGCTTCATGAAAACAAATGATACTGTGTTTTGAGCACACCAAGCTCAGCCGAAATCCACAATCAATTAAATTATCAGACATGCAGTGCAACCCTACAGCAAGTTTACTTAGAAATAAATATCGAGTTCACTGAGACTTTACTTCCAAGTAACTATGTTGAGCGCTATAGTTTTACTTGTTCCGTTATTTGTGTTCAAATGTACTAATCCTGATTCCTCCCCCCCCCCCGCCTTTTCAAGGTCTTAATGAGAATAGCAAGAATTCTTGAATATATTCGGAGATTCCTGGACGGCGCTCTCATTACAGATACTTAACTGAACCATCAAAGAGAAAATTCCTGCACACAAGGCACAAAACACCCACGAAGGTCCTTGCAAGATTAGCTAACTTTAATTACTTCCTAGTGCATTCATTAGAACTTCAGCAAAAATCAAAGCAGAATTGCCTGGGTTTAGAAGCATTGTTGAATATAGGTATATTAGTATCATAGTCCTACAGGCACGATGTGTGAATACTGTCCACCAATGATTAAGGACACTAGGTGTTTTTCAAAACTGCTTTGTTTGTTCTAGTTCTGTGTACACATCTGCATTTCAAGTTGAGACAGTGGCCTTCTTGATGCTGCAATGGGTCAGGGCCAAAGTGAGGGTGCAGAGACTATCAAAACTTGTAAAAACCTAATAGGCTTCAGGAGGGCCTTTTTTCAGAGGGAACTCATAGGAACTGAGTTCCAGCCCCTCTCAGGTGGGTGCTGTTGCCATTCTGGGAGAACGAGGGAGGTGTACATGGTGAGTTCTGGCACCTCTTTTTCTAGAAAAACAGCACTGGTCTTAATAAAAACCTCTTTGAAAAGTACCCAATATTTAGATGTAGCTCAGCGTCTTAGTGCATTAAACAAGAAGTTCTTTGGATGAGTTGAATGGAAAGACTCTAGGCCAGAGGTAGCCACCATGGTGATCTCCGGATGAACTAGACCTCCAATCATTCCCGACCCATGTTTGCTGCCATCCCTGGCTACGCTTGCTGGGGCTGATGAAAGGGCGACATACTGGCGTTTCCTGCCCCAGACAAAGAAGCATAATTCAATAAGAAAGAAAATCTATTTAAAGGAATTAAGAGTTTACATGGTATTAAAAGTGAAAAAAATGATGCTAAAATTTAATTGCAAAGCTCAAGAATTACAATTCAAGCTTTCTCTGCACTTGGTCTATGGCACTATGTGACCCAGCAGGTTCGTGTGTGTGTGTGTGTGTGTGTGCAGAAAATAGTTCTATATTTAACGCATCTGCAAATTTGGTGTCTCAAGCATGTGCTGTTTCGAACAGAGCAGAAAAAATTGCTCCATGATGGACAACCTGGACAATCCAGCCTATAGAAAGTTCTGTGTTAGGTAAAGAAAAGCTCTCCCCTTTAAATATTCTAATATCACTGGAAACTGCTGTAGTCTTTGGCTAGACAGAAAAGATTAAACCAGTGACAGTGAGGACTAGCAAACCGCGTTGGCAAGGCAGAGTATTATACACTCCACCAGAAATCATGCAGATAGAGTTTGCCTCCTTTTATGGCAGGCCTGGAGAACATGTGGCCCTCCGGTTATAGTCCTGCAACATCTGGAGGGCTACAGGTCCCCAATCTCTGCTGGTAGATGCCCCACCTGGAGGGTCCCTGGAAGGAGCCAGTTCCTCTCAAACACTCAAATGAATTGATAGTACTTAGCAGGAACAGTAGCTGGAAAATAGGATTTCCATCCTTCTGAAAAAGGAGTTTGGTCAACTTAGTTGATGAAACCACATAAAAATCTTTCTAATTCTGGTTTCTTCAGTGTGGTGGAAACAAAGTCTTAGTGGCTGGTGTTCTCTGCCATTATTTTGATTTAAGTGGACAAAGAGGCCAGGATTGACACGCGCTGGAAAGAAGGAGGAACATCCCTGTGTTTCACATCCATTAACACGAAACAAGGTGGTCAGAGATGTGAACACAAAGTAATGGAAATTGTAATTTTTCAAGCCTTTATATTAAACAAGTGCAGACTATTTGCAATAACATAAGAGTGGGCAAGCACATAGAACTACTCTAAATATAGCTCTTAAAACTATTCTGCAACTTGTGTTAGATGTTAGAACTGCTAAACACTGGTCCGAAACCTTTATGTGGAACCCAACTTTTATAGATGCCTTATTTGCTAAATTGTATTTACTGGGAAAGCAAATGTGAAAAAATAAAGGAAATCTATTTTTAGACTTTTAAATATTTCAGATGTAAAAGCAACAATCATGACAGAGTACTACTGAATGAGCAGAAAGACTTTTTATGTACTGTGTACAAACTTTGGAAAACTATGTGTTGTTTGTTCACATTTTATAGGATGCTATGATTAAGTATTTAACTTAAACGTTAATTAATATTGAGACTGAGAATAAATTTTTGTTCAACCTGCACTTTCTCATTGCTTCTTTCTTGTATTTTGGAAAATATTTATCATTGTGGTTTGGCTGAAATGGATCTACCCAAGTTTGTAGAGAATGGTAAAAGAAAGCGGAATTATAAAACTGCAGGGTTGCATTATTACAAAGAACATTAGCTCCACCTTCCACTAAAATCCTTTATGCCTATCATCCAGATTGCAACCCACCAAAAGAAAGCAGCAACAGCAAACAAAAACAATTGTTTCTATTTTTATTGTCACTGTGCACCAGAATTTCTTTATTTGGGGGCAAGTCCAGGAAAAAACGTTTTTCTGTTTCAAGCATCCTGGCACCTAGCCTCTGGAATTTTTTCCTGGAGAATATTAGACAGCCGCCTTCTCTGTTGTCTTTTTGGTGCCTCCTGACGACCTTCCTCTTTTGACAAGATTTTTAAGGCTATAGAACTTTTATCTTATCACTAAGTAAACAAAGCTGCCTCTATTGGTTGGAATGAAGGAACAAGACTTCAAAGTCATGTCTTCCAGGCAAGCTTAAGCCTCATCACGTATTACTTAACCGCTGCCAATTTTAGGGTTGTTTTCACCCACTTTCTGACACAGCTCTTGTGCCTCTTAACACCTATCCAAAAGGTTAAAAGTAAAAAAAAAAGATGTGCCTTTTTCTACCATGGAGTGAAAAGTGGCACCTGCTGAATCCTGTCTTGTCATAGAAGTCTTAAAGAGTGAGAAGGTATCTTACAGGTCATTTACTCCAACTAAGACCTTGAGAATGGAAGGAAATGCCTACCGTAACTCAGGCATTACAAAGAGGCAACATGCACTTATGCTACCGGTACCTTCCTGTATGTTCTGGGGCAAGTTAGTCCTTTCTACTCATGTAGGCATCACACACAATTTCAAATCCTGATCAAGGAATTAAATGCAGCACCCCTATTTGTTTGCCCCCATGCATACTACTTTCAAGCAGAAATGCTCCGTTAGCCTATCATGGCTATTAGCTGTTGACAGACCATCATTTGTGTTTTTTTAATATTTCTTAGTTTACAAAAATATGTGCATTGTCTCTTTTTCCAAGTTGTGTTTTCTACAGATGAGTTTCATTTGTTGTGAAACATTAGTGTTGCATACATTGCTAGGTTAAAGGTAAAGGGACCCCTGACCATTAGGTCCAGTCGTCGACGACTCTGGGGTTGCGGCGCTCATCTCGCTTTATTGGCCGAGGGAGTACAGCTTCCGGGTCATGTGGCCAGCATGACTAAGCCGCTTCTGGCGAACCAGAGCAGCACACGGAAACACTGCTTACCTTCCCACTGCAGCGGTACCTATTTACACTTTGACGTGCTTTCGAACTGCTAGGTTGGCAGGAGCAGGGACCGAGCAAAGGGAGCTCACCCCGTCACGGGGATTTGAACTGCCGACCTTCTGATCGACAAGCCCTAGGCTCTGTGGTTTAACCCACAGCGCCACCCGCGTCCCATATTGTTAGGTTGGGTCCCCCTTTATCACACATACAGCCCAAGAAGAATCCGCCAACAGCATACGAATCAATCTGGTTGGATCAGGTTAACCTGATCTGAAAGCACACATATACACACCCCACTCACACAAAAACAAATCTCACTACACACCCCACTCACACAAAAACAAATCTCACTACAGCCAACCAAAGACAACCAACCACACCCCTGGCCACTCCCTCAACCTCTTTTACCACCAAGGAAATACAACTAGCGAATAGTAAGAGACCCCAAACAAGTGACGCTGACACAAAACCGCACACATAGTAGAAGAATAGAAGCATTGCCACAAACCATCATTTGTGCAATCCATCTGGAAAGCCGTTGCAAATCACATCTTGTGTCATTTGAGTTCCATGATGAATTGTCCATCATACTGCAGCAGATATCATCTTAGAAGAGGCAGTCATCCTGGCCTTTCATAAAATAGCACTTGCCATGTGCAGTTTTTAGATGCAGCTGTATTACGGACACCTAATCAGGGAAAGGTCACAGTTCTCGGACAGAATATCTCTTCTGCATGCAGAAGGTTCCCTGTTTAATCCGTAGCATCTCCAGGTAGGAGGACTGGGAAAGATCCCCTATTCAAAATCCTGGAGAAGTACTGCCAGTCAAATAAGACAGTTGCCTAACAGACAGATGTTATGCTCCGTTTGGGGCCTTTAAATCTTTTCAGGGTTACCAAACTTGGGTCTCCAGCTGTTTTTTGGACTACAATTCCTATCATCCCTGACTACTGGTCCTGCTAGCTAGGGATGATGGGAGTTGTAGTCCAAAAACAGTTGAAGACCTACATTTGGGAAACTCTGCTTAGACCTATTTCTTTGGTACCAGGAGCCATGGGTGTAGACAGGATTTATGCAAGCGGGGCATGACCTCAGTTATGCTTTTTTAATTGATTTTGTTAATGTAGCTGGAGGAAGCTGCCCCCCCAAACCCCTTGGCTACATCCATGGCAGGAGTGGACGGTTAAGCACATGGATCTTTATTTTTTTTTTGTTTTATCTCTGCAATTTAAAAATCTTCAACTCCTGGGTCGAAGCAAAACCGCAAAAGCCTTGTCAGAGACCGAAGATCCATCTACCTACCAGTCAGTCCAGCAAGCTCCCACATAGGTTGCAAGCCAGTAGTCCTCTCCCTCCCACTATGGCTAACCCCATTAAACCAAATGGGAATTAATTCTAGACGTGCCCTGAGGATATTTTAGACTCTGGCTTCTGAAACGGCCTTATTAGGGCTCCCTTCCAAACAGTTAAGGTGCATTAGTTCGCAAAATGTGCTAAACTGCGTTCGTGCGGGGGGGGGGGGCGGCGGCTGCCACAACAACACCACTTCTTACTTGCGCCCATAGGAGCCAACTCCTAGGGGCCGAGGTCCCTTCGCCCCTCACCAATAAAATATTTGAGGGGGGGGGCAAAGTTGATGGGCATTCCCATTCAAAAGGTGTGCATGCGCTGTGTCTTGTTGTGATCATTATGCAGCGTGGGGCTTACCTCCTGACACACAACACACCCCATTATTTATTCCAGGTGGCGCCCCTGCTTGCGCCTATGCACGCCTAGGACGGGCCAAGCCCCGCTGGGGATACCTCCTTTTAGCGACTCGACGGGCCTCCATCTCCCTCTCACCTGCGAAAAGGCCTCAAGCCCCGCCGAGGGAAGCCCAAGCCGGCGTCTCGCCCACAGGTGACCGCAGCAGCTCCTCACCTTGGGCGGCGGCAGGGCGCCTTTAAAGCCGAATGGTGGAGCGTCCCCTCCGGCGCGCACGGAGCGGGTCCTCCGACGGGGCGGCCAATCGGTTCTGCTCCGGCGGCGCCAATTGCGAGCTGGCCAAAGCGCGCAGGCGGCGCGGGGCTGCTGCGCGGCCGTCGAGCGCGCCCGCGGCTTTCGCAGCTTTAGCAGCTTTCGCTTTCCCTCGCTCCTTCCACGTGACGCCCTCGCCGGCCGGGCTCTTCCTCCGCGATGAGTCCCGCGCGGCTTACTGAGTACGTCGCCGCGGGCAGAGCCGCAGGAGGAGGCGCCCAGCCCCCGTCTCCGTGCGGCATGGCGCTGGGCTACCTGCGCACGGGGGAGACGCTGGTGCCCAGGTGAGTGCAGAGCGGGCAAGGGGAGGGGGGGGCAGCCGGCGACGAGCGCGGTTGGTTCGCGGAAGCTCCGCTCCTTGAAGCGGAGGGGCGCAGAGGCGGCAAGTTTGCCCCGTTGAACTTAGCGGGGTTACTTCGGAGTAGACGTCTACCTGTACAGGGTTGCGCTGTGATCTGTTCTCGTTTATTATTATTAAACTGCGGGGCGCTGTCCTCCCCACCCCCTCCAAATTGAAATCAAAAGTTCATCAAATTGTGAGGGGAAACTGTTGGTCCGTGGGGAGAGGGAATTAAAAAAAAGCAGTAGAATTTAGAAGTGCAAGGATAGCTAATAAATAAACCTAATAAAGGTTTGGTGCTATGGTACCCTTTTTCAAGTTAGCTAACCTTAATATATTATTTCAGTTCTGCAACTTGAACTTCCATCTATTTCACAATTAATCAAAATCCCCCTATTTATTAATTTCTAGGGTTTAGAGAGGGGTCTCCCCCAAATCTATAACAATACCCAGATGTTGATTTTAGTTTCTTGTTGCTGAAAAGCGGGCAGCCAACGGTGTTTTGGGGTTATTCAGAACGAGTGTGCCAAACTTCACCTGGTGTTTCAATAATAGAATTGTAGCGTTGGAAAGGGACCATAAGGGTAATCTTATCCAACTTCCTGCAATGCATAAATCTTTTACCCAATGTGGGGCTCAAACCCGCGACTCTAGCAGCCTATTGCTCTACTGACTGAGTTGGCTGTTGTTTTGGTGGTTGCTTTCCTGTTTTCCTCTTTAAAAAAAAGAAAAGAAAAGAAATTGACGCAGAGAGTATAGCAAACTTAAGCTACCTGCTTCAGAGATTTTGGCAGTCTTCCTGAAAGCTGGTAAATGAATGGTAACTTACCCGATTAGGCTGATGACATCTGGGTCTGGCCTGATAAGACAGAAGAAGCAAGAGACCCACAAGGAGGCCTGTAAGATCTTGCTCCCATAGTTAGGACTTGGGCATTTATGTAACGCTTTACTGAAATAACTGCACCAAGTGATGCGACTCAAATAGGTGTCTTGCAAGTAGGTGAGAGTTGTAACAGGATCGGGACTAGAGTCACAAATGTAACATGTGAATGCTTCTGTTTAAATCTTTCAAATTCTCCATCGGCATACATAGTACCGTGATGCCATCGCAGATCTTTACTACAAGCTGTGAGTTGGCATCTTGGATAATTTCACATCTTTGAAACCGGTGGGTTTGGATGGGATGGGGTTGCCTCTGAAGCTAAGTGACGTGGGCATTACAAGATAAAAACTACACAGGAACGCACAGACCTTTCAAAAAGGCTTTGGCTTATTCTGCAGTTGTCCAGCTGGTGTTTTGTGACATACCAAAACTCTGCTTGAGACTCCATCCATGCATATCTCCTGCCCAGAGCACCATGCAGAAGGTGCTGTTCCTGTGCTCACAGCTCAGTGCTCTGCAACTAGCAGGGCAGAACTGAGTTAAGTACTTATTTAGGAGTTTCTCGGAAGGCTGTGTTTGCTCTCACACCAGAGAATACAGTGGGTCTTTCAGTGTGATTATTTTTAGTCATGAGATAGGTGGCAAGTTCTGGGTTTGTTTGGCTAATGCACAACCACAGAGACCTTTGGCTTCAATAATTCCTTTTACGGCAGCGGGATGTTTTTATAGCTTTGACGTTTGTGCAGCTTTACAGGGCTCGTTATAGCAAAAAGGTTAGAGGAAACGAAATTGTCTCGGCTGCTTTTCTGTTGGTAAGGTGTCAACAACATGCTGCGAGAACTCTTCCTCCCAGTGTCTTAGGGACCAAACTGTACCTTATGCAATTGTGTGCAAGGAAAATATTCGCAGCCTGCTTCCCCCCCCTTTAAGCCTCAGATTTGGGAGTGACCAATACACATGATTCTCAGTGGCGAAATAGGGAAAGCAGAATGACATTCCCCTTGTTCAGCCTTTCTTCTGCTCTTCCTCTATTGCACACCCTCAGAAGCATGGAATCTTGCAGGCAGGGGCCGGAAGTTGTCTTGGATTGGGAAATGGGTTGAAGCGCCCCTCCCCTTGTATGTAATACGTAATTTGGACCTTAGCCCGTAGCTCAGATTGGTTATACTGAGGTTGCTTTGCAGAAAGAAGTCTGAAAAATCCTAAGAACAATTCAAGTCTTCTTACAAAGGTATCTAGGTTACAGAAGACTTCGGCTTATCTTGGGTTAATCTGATTTACTTTATGTTAATGTTTACTAGCTGCTATTTTTTTTAAAATGCCAGCAGAGATGTATAAGCAGGCTGACAAGGTGTGATGAAACAAACCTCCCCTTTGGAACCTGGGGCAATGTGCCTTCGTTCTCTTTAATGCGAAGGCCTTATTCTTTAACACTTTTCAACGATGGCATGGAGTATCCGTATGCACAATGTTAAGATGTGTTAAATTTAAACCCTCAACCTTTTGTTTACGGCAGAAGTATGATGACGCAGCTGGATATGGATTTTAAAGAAGAACAGTCCCTAAAGGAGGATTTAAAGTTCTACTTCATGAATCCATGCGATAAATATAGAGCTAGACGTCAGATACCATGGAAACTGGGACTTCAGATTTTGAAGATAGTTATGGTTACTACCCAGGTAACTTTAAAAAATTTACTTGCACGGAATCGGATATTGTTTCTTCATGCCTAATGAATAAGTAAATGAACAGTCCTATCGGTGCTCCAGGTTGCTAATGTTTCTTTTGGATGGTATTCAGCTTAGGTTTTAGTCAGATATGACCCATTTAAAATAAATGAACTCGGTTACATTAATTAATTTCAGGGGTTCTACTCTTTGAGTATTCAAACTTGCTTGAATACTGTTCAGTCTAAATCATTTCTCTGCCCGCTATCCTTTCCTGTAAGTGTCCTGCTGTGAAGCTGTCTTGCTACATTTGACAGTATGATGAAGATGAAGATGACCATGTGGAGATCATGATAATTTGTCTGTTTTTCCGTCTTCCTTTAACTTCACTCTGCTGGAACTTTAGCCTTAGTTCCTGATAGTTCCTGGTGCTTTATGCCTAAAAGGTATTCCACATACAGGGGTGGGCTTCCACATTTGGAAGACTTCCAGCCTTGCATCTCCCTTATTATTGGAGTAACCTGTGTGTTGGATGCTGGGTAAGGATAAGCTGCTAGATGTTGCGAAGGATTGTTTTGATAGCCTTGCCTTGCAATGTACGGATGGCGGGCAGTGCCATGTGCTTGACAGCATGGGAATGGCTCAGCACAGAATCAACCCAAGATAGAGCTATGCTAGTTTCTTAGAAGGCTCTGCACACTTTTGTAAACATGCGGGGTCAACAGAATTGCAGCCATGGAGAATGTGTCTCAAAAACGCCAATGAGTAATTTGTAAAAAGCCATTCTTTTCTTCCTCCTCCTCCTCCTCCTCCTCCCCCCTCCTCCTCCTCTTCCTCTTCTTCTTCTTCTTCTTCTTCATCATCATCATCATACTGCCGTTAAGGAAGCAGAGCTCCTGTATCCTGCAAATACCTCTTTCTCCCCTTGTAGCTTCTCATTGTGTTTCTCTGTGCACCTCCCCCTCACTTGAGTGTATTTATTGTCCTGGCACTTTGGGGGGGGGGGGATCAAACTTTTACAAAAGGCAAAGGGTTCAGATGTTTGTGCAACATATTTATGTGAATATACAAGTGCCGAGTTTTGAAGTTAAAAGGGTCTCTTGGAACAGTTTTTAGGGAAGTGTTCTGTACAGTGCTGACGTATCACTACAGTAATAAAACATTTCCTTTTTGCCTTCATGCTGGATTGCAGTATCCTGCTATGTAAGTATGAAGGATGCAGTTTATGCCATACTTTGTGTTTCTCCACCTGGGGTCACTTTCTTGCAGCTTCGGTAGCTTTGTATTGCAAAAAGTGTTTTTTTAATCTCTTGTGGTCAAGTGAATTGATTGCCCTGTTTTAGCATGTGCTGCTTGGAATTATAAACCTAGAGCTATAAAATGAATGCACATTCAGGCCACCTCTTAGACTTCAAAAAAATAAAAATAAAATAAAAATATTTTGCCTACCTGTCAGTTCTTGAATGACCAGGAAAGATGTACCGTATTTTTCGCTCTATAAGGCGCACCTGACCATAGGACACACCTAGTTTTTAGAGGGGAAAAGCTCCATTTTTTTGAGGATCAGCTCAAATTTCTGCAGCTTCTTTTGCAAAGGAGAAAAGCCCCATTTTTTGAGGATCAGCTTAAAGTTGTTGAGCTTACTTTGCAAAGGGAAAACCCTGTTTTATGGGGTTTAACTCACAGTTCTGCAGCTTCAGGAAGCCATTTCTACAGTTTCCAGACAGATAATCTAATCAGCCAGTCACATGTCATTGGGGAAACAGCCTCCCTCTGCTGGAATCTCTCTCCCTTATCTCTCTCCCCCATCTTTGCTGAGCAGCTGCTCAGCAGGCTTCCTTTCAACACTCCCTTCTCTCTCTTTTTTTTTTAAAAAGGACGATCTGCTTTTGCCCCTGGGCAGTTCAGCTCCAGGGACCACACATTCGCTCCATAAGATGCACAGACATTTCCCCTTACTTTTTAGGAGGAAAAAAGTGCGTCTTATGGAACGAAAAAGACGGTAAAATCCACGGACCATGGAGGCATTATGCTTCTGAAGGCTAGTTACAGGAGAGGAGAGTGCTCTTGTGCACAAGTCCTTCTTGCCAGTTTCTCACAGGCTATCACTGTGCAAACAAGATACAGGATTAGATGGGCCATTGGCATGATCCAGCAGGCTCTTATGTTCTCAAATGCACTGTGATCATTTAAAAGTAATGCTAATTTCAGGAAAACAACTATAACAAGTCTGCTTCTTCTTGGATATTCTGATTTTTATTGCTTGCTACTGTCAGAAGATTGGTGGGGATTTGAAGATGGAAGAGAGGGGGAGAGAGAAAGAGATTATTAGGAGCTGCTGTACAAACCTGAGTTAATTTAGTTTGTGTTGGCCACTGTGAAGAGCAGAAGAAGAATCAATTCAACTCCCCAGCTGCTTTGCCCCGTGGTAGAGATGGATTCTCCCACCAAGTGCTTAGTTTATCCATTTAAGCTCTACACAGATATTGAAGATCGCTGGGAGTATTCATCGGATTCTTAAGCCTACATGACTACATTCAGAATTATTGAAGACTTAGTTATAGGAAAGCCTCTCTAGATTCACAAAACTTCCTCCCTGCTACTCTGAAGATGTTCACTTCTCGCTGGTCATGAAACATCAAAGAGATGTCAACCAAGGATCTTTTTACCCTTACAAAAACTTTAAAAGGCCAGCAACTTTAAATGCCTGAAGTGATTTTAAAACCCCCACTTATTTCATTCAATACGTGGCACTGTGTGTACTCCTTACGTTCCTTCAGATCATATGTAGATGATTCGGGGGGGGGGGCATAGCTCATGGTTTATGTTCATTAGAATCCAAGTACATTCCCCTGCTTTTCCAGTTTAAAAGATCTTTGACAGTCATGCAAGGCATGGCCCCTACCTGGAACTTTGTGGAGGTGCTAATTGGATTTGTGTGTATGAGGGGAGAAAGGGAAGCATTTACAGTAGGTAACTGTAAAGACTTTACAGTAAGGTAAATACAGTTCTTCGTAAATCGGCAACCCATCTCTAACGGAAAGTCTTAACTTGACATTTTTCATGCCATAGCAAATAATAAAGCAAATTAAGATGAAACGCAATTTTTTTTTTTTACAATATATGATAATGGAGATTGAGGTCAAGAAATGAATCACCTGATCGTATAATTCCCTCTGCATCTCCAGTTATCAAATTGATCATGGTCAAATTTGTAAACAATGTGCCACAATCCAAGCTTGCTAAACTAGTTTCTCTCAGTGGTAGAACCATAGTTTAGCTGTAAAACAATTGCATGTTTTCCCTTTCACATGTTTACTTTGTGTTCTGATCATGTCAGGGTTCTTAAGTGGGGAATCCTTGTTTTTACAAAGTCTGCTTACTCCCCAGGATCTTAAATCGGGAGCAAATTAGTTTAATATCCTGGCTAGTAAATGCAGGACTGAATTGTTGATGTTGGTACATGAAATGAAACAGCAACCTTCAGGCCTGATGTTTGCTTCCACATTACTGAATCATGCTTTAGTGAGCTAGGGTTTGTTACATCTGAAAGGGCCCATCACTGGATTTATTGTTATGTATGAAAGAATCTACCTCTTTCTTTCTTTTTTCGTTTATGTAAAGCTCGTCCTTTTTGGGCTGAGTAACCAGTTGGTGGTTTCTTTCAAAGAGGAGAACACTATGGCTTTCAAGCACCTGTTTCTGAAAAACTACTCTGGTGTTGATGAGGATGACTACAGCTGCAGTGTGTACACACAGCAAGATGCTCACGAAAGCATACATTTTGTGGTTGATCAGGTAAGCATCCGTTTTATGGCATCCACACACAGAGGTTAATATCATAGTTCACATTGCTTTAGATGTGCCAGTTTCTGGGTTGTAGCAACAAAAGGGGCATCTCTTCCATTTTCAAACCCATATTCACCAGCGACTCATTACAGATGTGAACAGGTGCTCTTAGCATATCACTGAAAATATGGTTTTGCCATTATGGGCTTGCAGCCTTTCTGAAGAAGTGTTTTCGTTTTGTGTGTTTGCCTCTCAACTAGTACCGGCAACTGAAGAATATATCCCTGGGTACACTTGGTTATGAGCAAGATGAAGATGACTTGCGAGGCTTAAAGATTTGTAAAGAGCAGTATAAGAAAGGCACAGTACTTTCCTCCAATGATACACTGCACATAGACAGCACAGTTGATGAAGGTACGGTGCTAATGTTTTTTTCCTCTGGGAGAAAATCGGCCTAACTTCATTAATGAAGGAGGAATTGAATCCCATTATATCTCCTGTTTTTGTACAGGTTTTGTACTCTTTTTGTACAGTTTAGCTGCCGGTGCTTTTAAAAACAACAACAGGTATATGAAGGTGTAGGATCTCCAAGGCTTCCCATCGCATCAGGGAACTCATTTTACACCTTGAGGCTGTTTACAAGTGCTTTTATCATATTGTTACTTCTTGTGAATGCTCCTATCTGTAAAAAAAAACCCAAAAAACATGCCCCTGTGGCGTCGCTCTGCCACAAGTCTTCCATTCCTTGATATGATTACAGCACACAATTTACCAACCTGTAGAGAAGTTCCAGATATTCCTGTGAATTTGCTTTTGCTGCCTTGTAAATTTCTTTCAGAAGCACATTGTAGCTTTGGGGTTTATATTTGAACACATGCACTAAAAGTTGCATCTGTGTCTTGGCGGAGGTACCAGTATAAAATCAAGAGCTACGGTATACTTCTGTGAGCCCGTGCAGATGACCATTCTGCCCCCAATGTATATTAAAACTCCTTACCATTGTGGCAGAATAATACAGATGAACAAATTCTTGGAGCAGTTTCACTTTCTGCATGGACTCCCTGTCTATATATAGAGACAGAGCCTATTGTTCCTCATAGCTAATTTGGTGGGAATTAGACATGCATAGGCTTTTGGCTGTATGGATAGAGAATTAGCATGCTATTTACATGCAGAAGATGACACAGACTGTTTGGGAGATTTGCCATTTCATGGCGTTGCACAGTGGGGTTAAACACTGGGGTAAAAAAGATAGCTGTTTTTGGTGCATAATCCTCCATAGTCTTCTGTTGGAAGCCGCCCAGAGTGGCTGGGGAAACCCGGCCAGATGGGCGGGGTATAAATAATAAATTATTATTATTATTATTATAGTCCTAAAATGAATTACTCCCAAGTAGATGTCTGTAGGATCACAGTTCTAGGTTCCTCGTGGTACAATTAGGATTGCATTTATATGTCTTTTGGTTTTTCCTTTCACTTCTAGAGTGCATTGTTGTGAAACCACAGGACGAAACGGGCCACTTGAAGAATTCGTCTTTTTTCAACTTTGAGTTTTATAGGTAAAGTGAGGTTTGGGGACACCAGTTTTCTTTGTGTTTCTAAAGAAGCGGGGAGAACCTAACATAATACAATATCTTCCTGCACCCAGGCTGATACAGGTGATAATCTCATTCAAACTGAAAGGCATTGATCTACAAACCATCCATTCTCGTGAACTGCCTGACTGTTATGAGTTTGAAAATACTGTAAGTGCTGTTCTTGTTATTATACACATAGACAATGTAATCCTGTCTCTTAAATTACAGTCATACCTCGGGTTACGGCTGCTTCAGGTTGTGTGATTTCAGGTTGCGCACAGCGCCGAACCCAGAAGTACCGGAACGGGTTACTTCCGGGTTTTGGCGCTCGCGCATGCGCAGCAGCACCAAATCGCGACCCGCACATGCGCAGACGCGACGCTGCGGGTTGTGAACGCTGTGAGTTGTGAACGTGCCTCCCGCATGGCTCACGTTCGCAACCCGAGCGTCCGCTGTACTTACGATGGGCTTCAGTTCCTTTTCAGTTCAATAGGCTCCCCGCCCCCACCTTGAAAAGTACATAGAGCTGAAGGAGGAAGTTGGTAGAGTGGCAATCTTCTACACTTCCTCTTTAGCTCCAAGTTTGGATCAGCAAAGAGTGGCCAAGAGGACAGGAGGTAAAGGGGAGCAATATGGGACACTGAAAAAGGAGGTGGATGGGTGGGAATTTGAATTCCAGAAGAATCAGGGCAGGGCAAGGGAGAGAAAGGAACATGCACACACTGGATCCAATAAAACATTTGTAACATAAAGTGCATAATCCCCCCCCCCACATTTCCCTCAGCCACTGTCAAATCACAGGTTGCAATTGTTTCCATTGACAAAACAGTAAAAATCACTGATATTTACACCAACCTTGTGATGTATTAAGGGATGAGAAGAACACTTCTGCCCATTTCTCATTGTAAATGCTCCGGCACCTCTTTTTCTGGGGGGGGGGGGAATAGCACTGTGTGTGAGTAATGCACACTAATGCTGTATTGCTTCAAGCAAGTAAATTAAAAACAACATTTATCTCAACAGATTACTTTTAGCAATAAAGCCCACAGTGGTAAAATGAAAATATTTTTTGATACGGATGCTGATATTGAAGAATGTAAAGACTGGAACATAACTGGCTCTAGTAAGTATCTCTGTGTGAGAGAACTATATCCATGTTCGAAGATGAGCACCAAGAAGCCTGGGATTTTTGTGTGTGTTTCGCTGATGAGTTGGGGTAGGGGCTGGTGGCATTGTGGCAATTTGCAGAGTGAACATTCTTGCAAGTAGAAGTTTTTACATATGGCCAGGCTTGTTCAGCAATATTGTGCTGCAGCTAGCAAAGGTGACCCTGCTAACCTGTCTGTGCCAGTGAGGCATATGGAGTTAGTTTGCTGTACAATTATGCTCCCAAAGACTGTATTAGCCCAG
Organism: Darevskia mixta; assembly: GCA_034641385.1. Taxonomy (NCBI): domain Eukaryota; kingdom Metazoa; phylum Chordata; class Lepidosauria; order Squamata; family Lacertidae; genus Darevskia; species Darevskia mixta. The sequence continues at coordinate 7,553,039 of JAWWNH010000029.1, forward strand.
CAATTGTGTGCTAATCCTAACCATTTTTTTAAAAAAGCGAAGTTGGTTTGATTGTCCCGAAAGCAAAACGCACCACCTCTTACCTGGACAGCAAACCATAATTACTATTTTTTTTACCTTTAAAACTATGTGAAATGAAAAAAAGCTGCTGGTGGTAGAGCGGCCTGTTTAAAATTCTGGGTCTGTAATGGGAATATACTCTGCAGATGCTTAGCTCTCGCTGGGTCTACAAACCTAAGCTTGCTCTGATACCCCTGTCTTATGCTTTTGGCTACAGAAGCATCAGCCCTGAACATCTGAAATTGCGGGAGTGTAGTAGAGGGGGAGGAGTTAAAAGAATATTTTCTTTGGATGCAGGTTGCAAACAGGGTGGATCACGATTTAAATCACTAGTCAGTAAGACTTGATTTAAATCACTTTTTTTACAGAAAGACTCATTCTTGCTGGTGTAATCTTAATATTTGCAACCAGGTGAAGGTTTCATTTTTGGAATAATAAATTTTCAGAGTAGTTTTTACAGTTATAACAAAAATAACTGATTTGGATATACTATTAGAAATACATAGGCAGATAATTATGAAATTATTGTGAGGTTTGATAAGTTAACTGTTTATATTTGGACAACTTTTCTGTTGTACTTTATAGGAAGGAGAAAAATAATCATTTCCTTAATAACAATTTAAACAATTTATTTAACTAAAACAATAACATTGTAGCATATGTATCCATGTTTGTTAACTGATGTGGTTAAACAATAATAAAAAAACCTTAGACTGAGTTTTAGTACACATGAAAAACTTAAAACAAATCCTTATTTCCTGATGAATAGTCTTTGGACTATAATGTAACTTAAATAGAAAACTATCTTTAGAAAGATTTTTCCTCCAAAAGCATTTTATTTTAAAAATCCAATTTAAATAAAAAGAATCCAATTTAAAATTTAAAAAATAATGATTTTTTTAAAATTAATAAAATCATTGATTTTTATCCACCCTGGTTGCAAATCAAAGTGTGGCTAGAGGTGAATACAAGTACTTTGCATTTTTTTTCCACCTTTGAACCAATGAAGTTTTCTATTGCTGGTAAAAAAATAATAATATTAATTAGAGATGCAATACTAAATACTCCCTCAACCCTAAAGACTAAAGCCCCCAAACAGTAAGCTACAGAAACAAAAATAAATTACCACTGAAGAATACTAGAACGTACATATGAAAAGTTTCTTCCTGTTTCTGCAGGAAATGCCACTGCAGGAGATCTGTCTCCTAGTTAATTTAACCTTTTATGATTCACGTACTCAGCTCGATAGAATGTGCCATAGTTTGTGAGTTTCGCTCGTTGCCAGTAAACCTGATCCCATCTCTGCATTTTTACTTTGCTGAGGTTAGGAAGTGTGTGGTGTGGTGGAAACCAACAAGACAGGTGTGGGTTGCACGTGTTATGTAGACTTTTCTGTATAATGACAACATGTTAAAATTTTAGCTCAAGCATCTAGCTTCCTTGTGGGACACTACTTTTGCAAGCCCTCTTCATAAGACTGGGTTCTAATCACTCTTGTTCGAGGGCTGCTTTTTGCAAGAGGTGGTACACCTACAGATGTGTAATAACCTTTTCCTATTCATTCTTTTGCTTCTCAGCCCTGTTTCATTTAAGACTTATTGAAAGAAAGGGGAATGTAATTTAGCCCCATTTTTTTGAGGATCAGCTCAAATTTCTGCAGCTTCTTTTGCAAAGGAGAAAAGCCCCATTTTTTTAGGATCAGCTCAAATTTCTGCAGCTTCTTTTGCAAAGGAGAAAAACCCAATTTTTGAGGATCAGCTCAAATTTCTGCAGCTTCTTTGCAAAAGAGAAAAGTCCCATTTTTTTGAGGATCAGCTTAAAGTTGTTGAGCTTACTTTGCAAAGGGAAAAAATCCTGTTTTATGGGGTTTAACTCACAGTTCTGCAGCTTCAAGAGAGGGAGCCATTTCTACAGTTTCCAGACAGATAATCTAATCAGCCAGTCACATGTCGCTGGGGAAACAGCCTCCCTCTGCAAGGGGGCGGGGCTGGCATCTCTCTCCCTTATCTCTCTCCCCCATCGTTTGCTGAGCAGCTGCTCAGCGGGCTTCCTTTCAACACCCCCTTCTCTTTTTTTAAAAAAAGCACGATCTGCTTTTGCCCCTGGGCAGTTCAGCTCCAGGGACCACACATTCACTCCATAAGACGCACAGACATTTCCCCTTACTTTTTAGGAGGGGAAAAGTGCGTCTTATGGAGCGAAAAATACGGTACTTGAGCAGCCCTATGCTGATTAAATTTTGCATATTTTTTTATCTCCTCTAATAGTTCAGAAAAACACACAGTATCTTTTGATTTTTGATGGGGCTGTCATTGTGATCTGCATCGCTTCCCTTATCCTCTGCACACGATCCATCGTTCTTGCTCTAAAACTGCAAAAAGTAAGCGTACCTTTGTCTTTGTGGTAGATGTGTGCTTGGCTTAAAAACAAAACAAAAAACTATCCTAAAACAGGAAGGATGGGGTGAGCCTACAAGAAATAAAGTAAGAACAATTTGTCTGGCATTATCTGCCTTGTAGCTTAGTCAGGAGTTCTCTATGGTGGCTGTACTATCGGCAATTTTGGATTTGTCTCCGAAGCAACATAGAGGATAAGGCTGTCATCCACTGTCAGAGGCAACATACCTTTGAATACTAGTTGATTAGAACAGAATTGGGGAGTTTAGAACAGAATTGTAGTACAGTGGTACCTCGGGTTATGTACTTAATTCGTTCCGGAGGTCCGTTCTTAACCTGAAGCGTACTTAACCTGAAGCACCGCTTTAGCTAATGGGACCTCCTGCTGCCGCCGCGCCGCCAGAGCACGATTTCTGTTCTTAGCGGAGTTCTTAACCTGAAGTGTACTTAACCTGAAGCGTACTTAACCCGAGGTACCACTGTACTGCTGCTGCACTCATGTCCTGCTTCTGGGCTTAAGGAATCTGGTTGGCCACTGTAAGAACAGTATGCTAGACTAGACAACAAGACCAGTAAGGGGCCATGCGCTGTGTAAAGGAATTATTGCCCACATATTTATGGCAAATATAAAATTTAGTTATCTTTCGCAATCTTCTGGTGGCCGTCCATAGTTGTGGAACAAAATCACTCTACAATTTAGTGCAATACCTGTTACAGTCGCTTGGTGGACTCTAGTAACGTGAAGTAAATAAGTTTTCTGCTCTGAAAGAGTGGGAGTTTCCTAATCGTTCTTCTCAACGCTTAAAAACAGAGATTTGTGAATTTCTTCCTGGAGAGATATAATCGCCACGTGTGCAACGCAGACCGCCTGGAGTTCTTAAATGGGTGGTACGTCCTGGTGATTATCAGTGATGTGATGACTATCATAGGTTCCATCATGAAAATGGAAATAAAAGCCAAGGTGAGCCTTAAAAACACACACAAAAAAACAGTCATAAATATTTTGGCCTGTTCTGGAGCAGCGGCTGTGGGAATCCTAAATTGCCAAGCCATGCTTTTGAGGTACTGGAGGAATCAACTGTGCAAAATTTTGTTTTCCTTTGTTTTCTTCCAGAATCTTACAAGCTATGATGTTTGCAGTATTTTGCTTGGCACGTCTACTTTATTCGTTTGGGTTGGAGTCATTCGGTACTTAGGCTACTTCCAGACCTATAATGTAAGTGCTAGAGTAAAAAAATTCAGTAGTGGAGTTTTCCTTTCTTTTAATGCGTGTGAGACCACCACCTTACTTCAGACAAGCAGGTCTGGGTCTGGTCAATGTCTGGATGGGAGACTCCCTGGGAACATGTTTACAGCTGTGGGTACAATGATGGATTAGATTCCGCCTTTCTTCCAAGAAAAGAAAGTAACACTCTCCTCCTTTCATAGGTGCTCATTTTAACAATGCAAGCATCATTGCCCAAAGTGCTAAGGTTCTGTTGCTGTGCTGGGATGATATACCTCGGATATACTTTTTGTGGCTGGATCGTTTTAGGACCATACCACGACAAGGTATGTGGGTGTCTCAGTTTGTGTAACTGGGATAATGTAAAAAGCACATGTAAACAAACACGGTGCTCTCCAGATGTGGCTGAAGCACAGTTCTCAAAGCCCGCCAAAAAAATTAAGCTGTGCATATACTCTGCATTCAAGATACTTATTTGTATATGCATGCTTCACTCTGTGTTCTGAATGAAGCATGTATGTCTTGGAATCCAAATAACTTGCAACACTTGGTTTTGTTAAGCAAACCTCTTTACTGGAAAAGAAAATTGAAGGAAATAACGAAGTTTGTTCAGGATGGAACGGAAAACTAGTAGGGCTTTTTGTCTGTGGCTCACTGTCAGGTTTCTCACAAGAGGGCAGTCTTGTATCACAGTTGTCCATTGACTGTGAACATGATCTCTTCACTGAAAGAAGACCGGTCTTGGTTGTTAGGTCAGAAGTTCAAGCGTTTTCATCCTCTTCTTTGGTCCAAAATACCTTCAAACAGCAGTTTAAATTTGATCTTGCTGAAATCGCTGACAGAGAAGGCGCATTGTTCTTTATAAGACTTTGCACGTGCGTTATGTAGAGTCCCAGCACTATTTTCTAACTCAGTAGGTGGTTTCTGAACAAAGAATTTTATTTTATTTTTTCACACCGTTTATATGATGGCATTTGGCTTTTTAGTTCAGACTTAAGAGGGTTGGATGATATTTAGGCCTGTGCACTTCAATTTATAGTGGTATTTAAAAAAGATTTTATAATGTGAGCCTTTGATTCTTTCAAATGCAGTTGTCTCTAATGCCAGTTTTCCATGCATTCTAGTTTGAAGATCTGAACACAGTAGCCGAGTGTCTGTTTTCTTTGGTCAACGGCGATGACATGTTTGCTACATTTGCTCAAATCCAGCAGAAGAGTACTTTAGTGTGGCTCTTCAGCCGACTCTACTTGTTTTCCTTCATTAGCCTCTTCATATACATGATCCTCAGCCTTTTCATCGCCCTTATCACGGATGCATATGATACAATAAAGGTAAATTTATTGAGTTTGTGTTTATCAAGAGAGATGAGCTATTAGTTCAAGAAGTAACAAGAAGTTCCCAGATGGTGAGCTGGACCTCAGTAACGTTTACCATACTAACTTTTGTTGTTGCTCCTTAAAAGTATGTAACTGTGTAGACTGGGTGGGTAAAGTTTGTTAAAAGGGGCATGAAAATTGGCTCCCTCTCAATTTCACTCGCTTGCCCTGGCATGCACCATTTCCAATATGTGACGGTGATAGAACCTTCCAAGCTCTGTCTGTAGTAAGTTGCAAAACCAAGGTTTCTCTATTTTGGGGAATGCTAATGTTCCATTTTATTAAGCTATTTGACAGCTATTTCTCCACATAGAATATGAAACTTCAGCTCTTCCAACTTTTGCTGTGATAAGGCAGGGAGGCAGGTAAAGGCAGTCCCAGGCCCATGTAGAGTCTATCTGAGGCCAGGGGCGGAAGTCTTGGTGGAATAAAGTTATGAACTCAAACAAAAAAAGCAGTTGGTCCCTGATGGGATCCCCCCCAGCCGGCTTACCCCTCCGAGGCCCAGGGCAAGTGTACTCTGCTGCCCCCCCCACCTCTGCATAGGCCTGGGCAGTCCTGTTTTGGCTGCACAGCCTCAAAAGACACTGAAAGCCAGAAGATACCACTGTCTTCCCTGCCCTGGTTGTTTTGAACAGTAGTATTGAAAACCCTGTACTAAAGTAGCCAGGCAGCGTGTGTCCTGGAAAGGCTATAGGGGCAGGAACAGCGAATTGTGTGATATTTTGTCAAGCCCATGCATAAGAACATTAGTAGTTTTGTACTGATGCTGCAGGTCGAGCTGTTCCATCTAGAAAAAGAGGATGCAAAGGGGAGAGCATTTTAATCTCCCTCCTTACAGTGTGCACTGCAACCCTACAACTTGGTTTAGCCTTGCAAGCTTCTGCTGTAACCTCACCCACTCCCCTCCACCTGTGATATACAGGGTTGGGAGAGCAGTATGAAACGGAGAATGGCTTCCTAAACAGATTGTCCCCCCCCCAAAAAAAACCTCCTGTTTCAGAAATACCAACAGATCGGTTTCCCAGACACAGACCTACAAGAATTCCTAAAAGAATGCAACAGTGAAGAATACAGCATGCAGCCACGAACGTCCAGGAGTTTCTGTTGCTGCAAGAGGTCAGTGTGTTGTTTCTTCAGATTCCTTTAAATTCCGTATAGTTCTTTCCAAAGAGCCATCAGGTTAAGGTATCCATTTGGCGTTTCTGCTTTTTCTGCTTTTAAACACCTGCTGGAAACTTTAAATTCCGCCAGGCTTATGCAAGCAGTTAAGAATCATACGAGTTGAAAGGGAGCACCAAGGGTCATGTAGTCAAACCACTAATAATAATAATAATCCTATATAATAAAGAGCCTGTGTCCGTCCATACCACTTTCCGTCAGTCAGAGGAAATCGCAACTGGGCATGCCCCACACGGACGCAGGGATTGGACGACGCAGAGACTCTATGCAGATGAGATGGTCGGAGGCCGCCAATCGGAAGTACGGGAGGGGAGGGGCTGCCTCGCCCTGCACTCAAAGAAAGTTGCTGGCGGCCATTTTGTGTGTGTGAGTGATGGGAGTTACACAAGGATTCCTCTCACACGCCCGCCCTAGGCCGACGGCCCTGCCTGGGAGGTGGCCTCCCTCCCTCAGGGGCTCAAAGCAGCCCCCGTCCCATCCTCGCCATGTCCCTGTACAGGAACTCGGTGTGGTTCGTGAAGGGGCTGGGAGCCAAAAGGGCAAAGAGAGGCGGGGGCTGCCATGGCCGTTTCCACACGGAGTTTGCTTACGGAGGGAAAACGGACCCCCCCTCCCCATTACGTGGGATTTGAGCCCATTCCCCCTCCTCCGCTGCACGCCACATATGTTCTAGCGCCCGTTAATTTAACGGGCTGAACGTACACTAGTAATAATAATAATGATTAATAATTTATTATTTGTACCCTGCCCACCTGGCTGGGTTTCCCCAGCCACTCTGGGTGGCTTCCAACAAAGATTAAAAATACGTTAAAATGCCACACATTAAAAACTTGCCTAAACAGGGCTGCCTTCAGATGTCTTCTAAATGTCAGGTAGTTGTTTCTCTCTTTGACATCTGATGGGAGGGCTTTCCACAGGGCGGGCGCCACTACTGAGAAGGCCCTCTTGCCTGGTTCCTTGTAGCTTTGCTTCTCACAGTGAGGGAACCGCCAGAAGGTCCTTGGTGCTGGACTCATCATTGCCAGGAACTGATAACTGAGGAGGTTGGAAGCACAGAAAACAGCTGCAGCTACAGATTTCAGCGCTTTATCCTGTCTTTTCATTATTATCCATCTGAAACAGTGAACTTCTTCTTTCTGCAGGCGGAAAAGCGATGACAACTTGATACTTATTAACTGAAGATGGGGTGGTGCTGGCATAAATTCTTGCACACGTGGAGGTAACTGCTGGGAAAAGCTGAGCCTCCTGAACTGCAGTAGAACCACCGCCATGTGGTTCTTTCCCCCTCTACGAACCAACGACTACAACTTTATAAAGAGAAGTGGTGGGGTCGTCCTGCAGTCCACAGCTGGAAAGCTCAAAAACTGTGCATCTTGAGCTAGCATTTCATCAACAGCGGATGACCATTTCTTGCTTCAGTTGTAAACAGCTCATCTTGCAAGTCATGGTCAATGAACTTCAGAGAATCAGTTATCATCTGGTCACTTCTTGATTTGCAACCTGCTTCCTAGGTATTTTTATATTAAAATATTTAAATGAAACTCACCTCTTAAAAGAACACAGAATATTGCGGTTCTTGGTGACAGTACCTTTTGGGGGATTCATGTTTTTAGGTTTCTTTTTGGAATTACAAATGTAGGTTTCCCCTTTAAACCTATGCAGAACTTGTACCATAATGCTTTCTCTTCTTTCTGGATTTTGTTTCATGAAATTGATCTAAAAAGCTGTTTGGTCATTTGAGGTTCACTCGGCCAGGTGTGCATCCCCCCCCTTTAAAACAAACAAAGAATCAATCTGCGTGTGGTTGTGTGTGTGTGTGTGTGTGTGTTATCCCTATTGTCCCATTGAATCTAAATGAGGCTGCAATTCTATACATTGGCCAGGAGATGAAACTTGCCTGCAAATTCATACCAATTTTTTCTAAAACAACCCGTGCTTTGCTAAAAGTTTTAAAAGGCAACGAGCTTAAAAAAAAGTGTTTTGAGAAAATTAGTTTAGAAAACCCTGAATGCAAGGACTTTCCCTGGACCATTAAATAAAACCTTTTATTGAAGTGAAAACAACACATGTATTGATGATAATTCTCATGCGCTAATATCTGAGAGTCGAACTTGCATAGCAGGTGGGACTGGCTTTGTGGAAAGATCAGGACCTGCTGTGTTCTCCATCTTATGCTTAGCCAGATGCTTGCAAGAGGTGCGATAGCCCTTGGTATCTTTTGGAGCAAAATGGCTTTTCCGTTTTGTTTGTTACATGGGTGAGTGTTTGTTCTAAGTTTGCTATATACCAGGCAGTGAACTCTTGTAGATTTCACTATGTTCGAGCTCAGTTCAACTCCCAATAAGGTCAGTGTCACTGAAAACGGGTTTATTGGAAAGTGAAAGGTCTAGGAAACCCAGCCAAGAGAGATCCTATTGCCCAGTACATAAGGAAAGAACCTAGCATGATCTGCCTTCAGGAAATTTGCCGTGTTAATTGTTGGCAATGTTCATTGAAACAAAAACAATTAGGACTTCACTTTTCTGCATCTGGCACTTAAAAGTCTCATGGGATAGCAATCATATTAGACTGTAATTTCCCCTTTTAAGTGCCATATAGTTATTGGCACCCCTCCAGGTACCTGTCACTATCAAGGGTTTATGGGGGAAAGCACATTACAATAGCTTTGGTATACAGCCCCAATGTAACACAAAGGGAACACAATGTCTGAAATAAGTTTCATGGTTTTTCCCACATTGTGATTTTTGCATAACACCCACACACACCATGATTTGAGATTATAGCCTGTTCAAAAATTATGAAACCGTTATCACAATAATGAACTTCAAACCAGTTTTGGACGATATCAATATATCTCCCAGCTCTAATGAGGAATGGTAGTTTGCCGAAATGTCTACAGGTTTTGTTTGTTTTTTAACAAAACTGCTGCTTTGATTTGGGAGATAGGGATATGAGGGCTCCCAGTCCAAATCATTAGGAGTATATCTTCTATTCAGCACTCACAGACCCTGTTCTAAAATAAGTTATGTTTTTCCTTCCATAAAGCTTTTTGTGTGCCCAGTCTGCATCCAGGGTATACAAAATATTAGTACATGCCTCATGATGGCACAGTTCTGTATTTTCAGTCTCCATATGACACTCCAATTTGGAGATTTAATTTTAAGTTACCGGTACTTTGCAAGAATATGGAAGAGACAATCCACTACTGTACTACCTTAAAGGCAACAGTGGTATGGGACTACAATGAAATACGTTACAAGGGGTTGCAGCAATTAGTGAAGTTGCGACTATAAACAGCATGAAAAATAAAAACTATTAGGATCTTAAATGAAAGGCATAATCTACCTGGTTCTCCAGCAGCATGTAAAATAATGGAAGATAGAATATATGTGTGTAAAGAACTAGATAAGATAAAACAGAACTGAAGGATACAAGAAGATTTCAGTTGTATCTTAGAAGTAATTTGGACAGGTAAATAAACATGCAACTGCCCTTAGAAGAAATGAAGGAAACTGCCCTTAAAAAGAAATGCAAAAATGGGAACCAAGATGGAGCCAAGGCTTTTGATTCAAAAACAATGAAAGATTTGTCAAGTACTATGCATCGTTATATAAAAGCAGTGACTTGGGAGGTAAATGAAATTTTCCAAGTTAATTTCGAATGTATTTCGGAGGATCATAACTTACCTAAATGGTGAAGCAACATTGGAGAAGGTGCAAAGGCAATTAATAAGCTGAAGGCACATAAATCCCATTGACCTGATCGGTTTTTGAGTGCTTTTCTACAAAGCACTTAGAGCGCCTTATTCCTTATTTAATAGACAGAGGAGGGCGTGCTATAAACATGACTGTGGTTCAAAAGAGTAGCTATAACCCTAAACTAGGGGGTAAGCTGAGAGCATGTTTCATCATACTGACCAATCTTGCTACTTAACTCTTTACATTAATCTGGGAGAGCAGTTGAACTCAGTAATTTCTAGCTGCATTGGTCTGGATCACATCTAAGAAAAATGAACAATTTTGCAACTGCTTTTATTCAGATTATTTCCAAACTATAATTTCTAGGAATTGCAGCCCAGAGACTTCTAAAATGGAATTATTGGTATGTTCTTCAGGGAAATCTTATGTTTTATAATGTTTGGGTGATGGGTTGATCTGTTACTGTGTTTTATAAACTTGTATCCCTGCCCTCCATTGTAAATATTTTCTATGGTGACTTAGGATAATGTGTACACACACTATTGAATAATTAACATGATTCTGTGTTATGAGATCTGGGCAAGTGTGAGTGCAGGTTAATCTAGCAAAGAAGAGTATGTAATTTTTTTCTGCCCCCAAGAAAAATCTAATTTAGTGTCAGCATTGCGTGTCCTCCTTTAAAAACTAGGAGGAATAATAATAATAAAAATGCTGTCCCCAATGCACAATGAAAATGCTGTGAATTTCCACATGGAATATGCTTTCGATAGCTGGAGGCCACCGAGGAGAAATGTGTTGCAGTCCTACTATGAATCATCTTCAAAGGTTGAGGGAATGAAAGTCGTTAGTTTAATTGAAATGATGGAAATGACTCAGCACTCTTTAGCAGCAAGAAATACGAGAACTAGCCCTAAGTGTGGCCTAAGATGCAGCGGAGGGGGAGAGGCAAGACAGCTTTGAACTCCGCAAACCAACTTTCCTAGTTTGCTGCTACACCAGAAAGGGATGCTGTTATTTGCCATCTTGGGGGGGGGGAGGAACATACAACAAACTTACTGTACATGGCCTTAGTGAGGTGATCAGTACAGGTGAGTGTTATAACCGAGTAGCAAGATTGGGCGGGTGGTATCATTCTGCTACTGATTTAATTCTAGACAGTTTCATTTTAGTAGCTTCAGATGGGGAGGCGAAACACAAACCACATGTGTGTCCCAAATCAGTTGTATTTATAAATGTGCAAAGTTTCCACTCTAGTGATGGAGTGTGATTCTGTGGCGCGCTTTGTTGTGAGTACATTCGGTCTAGTCCAGTTCTTCTCTCTCTCCCCCCCTTTCACTGAAAGCCTTTTACGGGATCAGCTGCAGGAAGGAAATGATAAATGATCTGGGTTTAAGCCTAATGACAGAGAGGAAAAGCTATCTTCAGGACCAAGACATTAACCATAAGAGTTTTGAGTACCCTAAACCTCCAGAGTTAGGAATTTCAGTCTTCATATGGTTCAGTATTGATCATATATTCTTATAACTGTCCATTTATCTTACATATTTGTAAAAGACTCTGGAAAAATGTAGTATTCTACTTGATCTACGGACTTGATTGCTTCCACAGTAGCCCTTTTCTCCAGAATAGACATTGTTAATTCACTCAGTTGTTCTTGTGTCTTTTTTTTTCAAATTGGAAGGCTGCTTGATGGTCCCAGTTTTGCAAATGAAAATAATCCAGGAATATTTGATATAGCAAGACATACACAGATTTCATCATTCTCAGATATAGGGGTGTAGTATGGCTGGACTACTTACCAACTAACCAGCTTATCAACTAACTAGCTACCTACAAAATACTATTGTATATATTGATAGCAAGTTTCCTATACACTGACAGTATAATGTCGCTAAAGTTGCAGCATTCGTGCACACGAGGAAGGTTCTGACAGGCTCAGGAAAATGCCAGGTTTGCAGAACTACAAAAATCTTTTGGAAAAAGAGCAGCAGCTTAATCATGACTGAGAATGCTCAGTGGCCACAGAATTATAACACGCTGTAGTCAGGTTGGGGAAGAACAGAATGGAGTTTCCCCCAGAACAGGGCACAACTGGCTGGAATCCTCAACAGCACTCCAGGCTGCAACATTTTGTTGCAGACCCTGCTTGTTTTCACAAGTTAAGTAACATGAAATTTCAGAGATAAATTTACACGAAGCCGTTGTTGCCGTTATTAAGAATTTCTTCTGAACAGAATACCTGAACAGATACAATTATTATTATTATTATTATTATTATTATTATTATTATTATTATTATTTTTATTATATTTATTGCCATCCACCTGCAGATCTCAGGGCAGTTCACAACATAAAAACACAATATGAAAGCACAAAATACATGATAAAAGCAATAACCAAAAAACCCCCACCACAAATCAATAACCTTCACTCCCACAAACACATTTTAAAAGGGTATAAGATGTTAGCCAAAAGCCTGGTTGAAGAGGAATGTTTTCACCTGGCGGCTGAAGGAGCATAATGAAGGCACCAGGCAAACCTCCCTGGGGAGAGCATTCCAATAACCTCTAAATGTATATGTACCCAAAGAGTATATTATCCAGCTCTGTTCCAGTGTGGAAATCATTATGGTTTTTCAATTACAGTGGTAATTGAAAGTTAAGTACGCTTCAGGTTAAGAACTCCGCTAAGAACAGTAATCGTGCTCTTGCAGTGGCAGCAGGAGGTCCCATTAGCTAAAGTGGTGCTTCAGGTTAAGTACGCTTCAGGTGAAGAACGGACCTCTGGAAAGAATTAAGTACTTAACCCGAGGTACCACTGTATTGTTATGTTATACCCTCTTGCTTCCAGCTTTTGGTATTGCTACTGTCAGTTTTAGGGACCCAGGTGGCGCTGTGGGTTAAACCACAGAGCCTAGGGCTTGCTGATCAGAAGGTCGGCGGTTCGAATCCCTGTGACGGGGTGAGCTACCATTGCTCGGTCCCAGCTCCTGCCCACCTAGCAGTTCGAAATCACATCAAAGTGCAAGTAGATAAATAGGAACCGCTCTGGCGGGAAGGTAAATGGCGTTTATGTGCGCTGCTCTGGTTCGCCAGAAGTGGCTTTGTCATGCTTGCCACATGACCTGGAAGCTGTATGCCGGCTCTCGGCCAATAAAGCGAGATGAGTGCCGCAACCCCAGAGTCGGACACGACTGGACCTAATGGTCAGGGGTCCCTTTACCTTTTTACTGTCAGTTTTATCAAGCAAGATATTGAAACTATGAATGCTAGAAACATTAAAATAAACAGGAAAGATGTGATATCAGTGTTGTAACAGGAAATGTTGAGTGGCATAGAAGTGGCCCTGTTGACTCCGTGTAATCCATGAGCCTTTTGCCTGCCTGCCTGCCTATAATAATAAGCAAAGCTTTAAAAACAGCAGATAAGTTTGCATTTTTTTTGAAAAGTCTGTCTCCACCAAGAAGAATTCATAATCCAAAATTCATAATCCTGCTGGAAAAACCCCCAAAACAAAACGCTTTGCAGTTGCACAGCTTTTAAGTAACATGAGCTACAGCATTCAGCTTAATGGGAGAGAAAATGATTTTTTTTAAGTGGCTGAAATGGTGCTGATTGAAAGCAAACTTGATAGATGAGACTGGAGGTGATAATGGAGAAAACCACAATGCAAGCTGGGCTTATTTACCTGCTCCTCACAAACTAGTTAGTATTTTGTCAGGACATTTTCAAATGCAAAAGAGAACAATGAATGTGAATGACCTTACACAAGCTGTATAAGGTTTTAGAGTTGTGAAGCCCCACCCCACCCCAATATTATTTTTTTTAATCAAACCATTATGCTATACCGGTGGTTTCTTTTTCAAAGGGGAGGGTCTTTGGATTCCACAATGCCAAGTGGGAACTTGCATTACTTATTATTTTAAGAAATGCTGAAGATTAATTTTTAAAATCTGAGCCAAGTAGTCTCAGTGAAGTTCATGCTCATAAATTCAGCTGATCCAAGTGACCAAAATTTGGCTTCGCTCTGTTTTTGAAGTTCCCCAAAGTTCTCAGGGGCAATTAAATTATATATGGAATGTTGAGCAAACCTTGGCAACGAAGCTGTCTTCTCAGCCCCTCCATCTTAATAACTAAAATGACCTTCTGTTGTTACAATATGTAATGGAACAATTATGTACTGTAGCATACAGTGTGTGTATTAAGATAGAGTCTCTCCTTGATTTGAAGTTCAGTGCAGATTCTGAGTTCTCATACACATAGCTAGTATCCACCCAAGTATTCCTATTTGTGGTACCTCCGTTTACGAACTTAATTTGTTCCGGAGATCCATTCTTAACCTGAAACCGTTCTTAACCTGAGGTGGGCTTTCACTAATGGGGCCTCCCGCTGCCGCCGGTACGTGACTTCCGCTTACATCCGGAGGCAAAGTTCGCTACCTGGAACACCTATTTCCGGGTTAGCAGAGCTCGTAACCCGAAGCGTTTGTAAGGAGGACGGTACGTAACCTGAGGTTCCACTGTATTCAAATTGCTATTTCGTGGTGTGTATATACAGATTAACAAAAACACACACCATGTTTACACCTTCATCTCAACTTCATGGATACGTAGCTGAGATTAAGCACCACTTTGTTGCAGAAAAGGTTAATATATATTAAAAGTAAAAATAATAAAATTGATCAACTGTAATCATGCATATGCTTGGCTGGCTAGCCCCTGACTGCACAATGTTTTAAACAACAAGAATAGGATGTTGTGGCAACCAGAACTGCGTGTATATTGGAGCCTGTTTGATACTGACCCATCTTCTGCTGCTAAGTGGATAGCTTGGGATGGTTCTGGCCCCCTTGAATTTCAGGCCCCCAAAGCAGTCACATGCTAGCTGCCAACCACGCAAGAGTGAATCTTGCAGAAGTACGGCCACGATATCTCACACACAACTGATTCTCCATAGCTTCACGTGCCGTACGGTGGACCTGCACTGCTGCAGAGCTTTGAACTACAGGTAGATAGATGGCCCTTGGCAATCCCCTCCAGCTCTACAAGTTCTATGATTCTATCACGACCCAACTACAGATTAACCTAACAGCAAAGATATCAAATCCAGTTTGCTGACTTTATAAGAGCAATAAATGCAAGGGCAAGATGACCGAGATACTGGTCAGGTGGGCGAGTCATTGTTTGGGTCTTCAACTGGGCTAACTGGGCTTGATGGTTGTATCCGTGTTTGTTTACATGCCTGGCCTAGTCATATATAGGGCGTGTCTGTTGTTAGCTTCAAAAAGAGGCACGCAGGTATGGGGAGCTGAAACCTCTCTTGCTGGTTATACTTTTCTGAAGTCTGTTGCCCTCACTTCTGGTATTGATGTCGGCAGTGCTTTTTCTCTAAAAAAATGTTTAGGGGTACTCTCATTTTGACTCAAGAAAATCATCATCTTATAGTTCAAATTGGGGGGGGGGGAAATAAAAACAGTAAATGCACAAAAGTACAAAGATTCACAAAATGTTTAGGAGTATGTCTACCCCCAGGAAAGAAAAGGACCTTCTATATTAGAGGGATGTGAATTTTGCCAAGTCGACACTTTTACGAGACCTGAAATTTCTTGCTGAACTTTTTGAGAGCACAGCTTTTATATTTACCGGTATTTACCGTATTTTTCGCTCCATAAGACACACTTTTTTCCTCCTAAAAAGTAAGGGGAAATGTCTGTACGTCTTATGGAGTGAATGTGTGGTCCCTGGAGCTGAACTGCCCAGGGGCAAAAGCAGATTGTGCTTTTTTTAAAAAAGAGAGTGGGGGTGTTGAAAGGAAGCCCACTGAGCAGCTGCTCAGCAAATGATGGGGGAGAGAGATAAGGGAGAGAGATTCCAGCCCCGCCCCCTTGCAGAGGGAGGCTGTTTCCCCAGCGACATGTGACTGGCTGATTAGATTATCTGTCTGGAAACTAGAAATGGCTTCCTGAAGCTGCAGAGCTGTGAGTTAAACCCCATAAAACAGGGTTTTTTCCCTTTGCAAAGTAAGCTCAACAACTTTGAGCTGATCCTCAAAAAATGGGGCCTTTCTCCTTTGCAAAAGAAGCTGCAGAAATTTGAGCTGATCCACAAAAAATCGGGCTTTTCTCCTTTGCAAAAGAAGCTGCAGAAATTGGAGCTGATCCTCAAAAAATGGGGCTTTTCCCCTCTAAAAATTAGGTGTGGCCTATGGCCAGGTGCGCCTTATAGAGCGGAAAAATACGGTAGGTTTCTAGCACTCATGGTTTTCTTGCTTAGATAAAGTTACGGATGGTCTCCACAAATACAGTGGTATCTCTACTTATGGACGCGATCCGTTCCAGGGTGTCGTTTGCACCCCGAAAAGTCCGTAAGTAGAGTGCTGCTTCTGCACGTGACGCAATAGAGTGCTCCTGCGCATGCGCGAAGCACGCAGAGCGCACTTGCACATGTGTGAAACGCGCAGAACACTTCTGCATGTGTGCGCGCGCGGCAAAACCCGGAAGTATACACTGCCGGGTTTGCCATGTTCACAACCCGAAAATCCGCAACCTGAACCTAACGCAACTAGAGGTATGACTGTATTTGCTTTGAAACTCCAGCGCATGAATATTTCAGCTCAAATGTCTGATACTTACTTTCAGTGCTTCCTAATTGAATTTGTTGAAAAGCGAAGACGCAGCATCTTCCTTTATTTGATTTGATTTGCTGCTTATTGGCAAGATTAATGTTTCAAGCCATATTGTGGAAGAGCTGGAAATTAATGCTTTACTGAAAACACTTGTCATATTCATTGCTGTCTGTCTTGCAACAACAATAACAACAATGAAAAAAGAATACCTATAGCTAGGCTGCCAAAAGCCTTGTGTCAGCTTTTTACGTTTTGTGGTGGTACAAAGTCAAGAAGATGCCTGGCGCTTAGACCAGCTCTTAATTCTGCCTATGACAAGAACCGGTAAGGCAGCTTGCTGATTAGCTCATGCTGTGAGCTGTCCCACAGTGGAGGCAGACATCAATATGGCCACTTAACAAGTTTTCTGAGAATGAGCACTCATTTCCCTTCGTTCATTGAGTCTCTATGGGAGTAAGAGTTATCTCAGAACCAAAATTGTAATTTGTGTAAAAAGCAGGAAAGGAATTAGAAAACAGAAGTGGCTTTTAAAAAGGGAGGTGGGGGTAGGAAAAATTCAAAGAAAGGAGATAGCTGTGTTGGTTGGGTGAGGAAAAGCATAAGAATTGCTTTAGGAACATTGGAAGCTGCCACGGCAATTCTATGTAACAGAACTAACAGCACAGAAATAAAAAGGGTTCCAGTGGGGAACAGGATTGTTTATCCACCTAGCCCAGTATTGTCTACACTGATTGGCAGCAGCTCTTCAGGGTCTCAGGCAGAGGTTGCTTGTAGCAAGCACCTGGTCATTTTGACTGGAGCTGTGTGATGGCTCAGACCAGGGGTCAGCAAACTTCTTCAGCAGGGGGCGGGTCCACTGTCCCTCAGACCATGTGGGGGGCCAGCTATATATATTTTTTTTGGGGGGGGGGGAATAACGAATTCCTATGCCCCACAAATAACCCAGAGATGCATTTTAAATAAAAGGACACATTCTACTCATGTAAAAACACTCTGATTCCCGGACGGTCCGCGAGCTGGATTTAGAAGGCGATTGGGCCGGATCCGGCCCACGGGCCTTAGTTTGCCCACCCATGGCTCAGACCAAAGTCTAGCTAGTGAAACATTCTGTGTTCCAATAGTTGGTCCCCAACATCTGGTACTCAGAGCAATACTGCCTCTGGGCATGGCTGCTCTGCTTATCTGTTTATACACTATTTATAACATGTTATTCATTGTTCACACAACCCCCAGAGAGTGAAACAGCATTAAAACAACACAAAAAGATGAGGGTGGCTAACCTGTGGCACTCAAAGATATTGCTGGGTTACCAATGGCCATACTGTTGGAGCTGGAGTCCAAATAACATCTGGAAGGGCTTCAGGTTCCTCACCTCTGCAATAAAATAACATTTCATTTACATACAATTTAATGTAAAAACAGACAATATAGTCTAATATCTGCACCAGCCAAGCGAAGGGTATCACTTTAGTCAACTACTTGGGTGAGCAGCCTAGTGGCAAAACTTGCATGGGCGCTGCTGCTGTTTGCACCTGAGAATGGAAGGCAGTCCAAAGTCAAGGTGTCACTGTTGCATGGGTCGCCACATACTGCACCCCAGAGAAAGGTAGCACCTGAGGAGGGCATCCTCAGATGACCTCAAAGTCCTGGCAAGGTGCAAAGGAGCAGAGTGTCTTTTGGGCATAGATGTTTGCACCAGGGTGGCCAAATCTGGTTCATAACTTCTCCGCATGGCTGCAAATCTTTAAAGACCTGCTGCATTAGGGGCAGCAAGGCACATCTGCCATCCATGCAAATTTCCAGAGGCTTCTGTCGCATGAAGTAATTGTGTGTGCACGCACGTGAAAGTCTGGAGTTCTGTATGCTACCACAATCCCATGCCCTAGCCGTGGGGCCTAACTTTTGAGTTGTGGGGGCTGGTAGGGTTAGGGTGGTAGAATTTTAAAGGGTTGGAAAAGGACCCTGAGGGTCACCTAGTCCAACCCCCTTGTGATGCAGGCATCTCGGCTAAAGCACCCATGACAGATGCCGCATCCAGGCAGGAAGCCCTACAGGAGGTGGCGCCAGAGCCATGGGCAACGCATTCGAATTCTGCCCCCATCCTCGCCAGTGCCCATTTCACAAGGGAAACACAAGGAGGAGGAGGAGGAGGAAAGAGGCGGGAGCAGGCAGGGAAGCGAAGCAGCAGCGACTGGGCTTTCCCGCTGCCTCTGCAGCCCTTGCGCCTTGTTCCCTATTCACTTGGGAGGAGCAGCAGCGCAGCGAGAAGCTCCTCAGCCCTCCGCTTGCGAATGAAACCATAACAAACCACCGAGGGCCCAATGGGAATGGCCCGAGAGCGGCAGGTTGCGAAAGAAACCGCGCGGCGACGTTCCCAGCGCCGGCCCAAAAGGCAGCCCTGACCGACGGAGGGCGCCTCGGCTCGCCCAAGGGTTCCCCGCCCTCGCGCCGCCTTCGGTGGGGAAAGGAGGCAGCCCACGCCCACGCCGGCGGCTCTGGGGGCTGCAGCCGCCTCCGCCAAAAACTCCACCGTGTGCACCGTCCGGCTTGACGGGAAGGAGCCGGCGCCGGAGAGCGAGCGAGCGGGCGGCGTGGCGGGTGCCAGCCGGGCATGTGGGCAGGCAGCAACTGAGGCGCGCGCGCGCGGGCTGCTGTGGTGAGTGAGGGGCTTGCGCCCTGCCGTGAGGGGAGACGGGCAGGGAGTGGGGGGGGGGAGGGGTGACTGACACGCCTGCAGTGTGGCTCCCCTCTCGGCGCCTTTTCCACTTGTGGAAGCGGGGTCCCCGTGGGAAGCTAGGAACTGCCAGGGGAACCGGACTCGGGCGCCGCCTTCTTCTTCTCTTGAAGCGCCTCTGGCTTCTCGCGGAGAAGAAACTGTTGCTTAGCCCAGCAGCGTCCGCCGCGGTGCTGAGGCGCGCGCGCGGAGGAGGAGGAGGAGGGTGGACAACGTGCAAAGCAAGAAAAAAGAGTTTTCTCCGGGGAGGTGGGGAGAGCCAGGACAGCGGGGATCGTGAACGCAGGACGCCTCTCTCCGGAGTTTGGGCCACGGAAGGAGCAGCTTCTTCCCTTCTTCTCCTAGCGATGCTAGCACAGTTGCAAAGCTAAGCAGGGTCCGGTGTGGCTCCAAGTTGGATGGGATACCGTGCCGTGAGATTCCTGCATGATTTGATGACCCTTATGGACCCCTTGCAACTCTGCAATTCTATGATTTGCTTGCTTGCGCTCTCCATCTGAGCATGAGTGTAGACAGGATTTATTGGTGGGGGGGGGGCAGGACACCCACCTGTCGCCCTCCTCTGTCTAGCAGATTCGGAATGAAATGTCTCAATAGCAGTTGTTTCAAATTACTTTCTTTTGAACCCAAGGTAGGTCAGAAAAATCTGTCAAAATCTTCCTACAATTTTTATTTATTTACTTGATTTTTGTGGTGGGGGGGGGCAGCTGCCCCCTGCCTCCCCTGGCTATGCCTATGCCTCTAGGTGGTGCTGTTTGGAGGATTAGGCCCCATCACCCTACCCAGACAGAGCGAGAAAGCGCGAGTGAGCAGACAGAAATGGTGGATGCTCCTCTGTGGAGTTCCTGGGGTCACCTTCCACTCCCTCTAGGTGACCCAGCTAGACCCAGGCTTCCCCTCAGCACTGCCCAAAGAGAGAAGGCTCCCCCCCAAACAGGTAAAGCAGTCTGTGGGCCCTTCCAGACTGGCAGCTCCCATCTTTCCTAACCATGGGCCATACTGGCTGAGGCTGATGGGAGAAGTTTGATCTGAAGGGCCACAGGTTTCTTCACCTTTGAGGCTTCCAGCAGTGCCAGATTTAGGGCGGTGCAGGTATTTCTCCCCCCTCCCACAGGGCACCAAGCCAAGGGGGCGCAAAATAATAATGAAACCTATTTATCGTATTGGGGGTGTGTGCCAAATTTTGTCCTTGCTCAGGTTGCCGTATTACCAAAATCCGCCCCTGCTTTCAGAGGGAGAGGGCAGGTGTGTATTTAGAGGCGGGAGCAGCTGTGACCTGCCCTTGCCTTGTTAGCAAAGCTGGCAGGATTGCCAACAAGGGAAGAATGAACTTCTCATCACCACCACCAAGAAGAAGTGTGTTTAATGTATGGACTTCAGAGTAAGTGTATCATTGCAGCAAGCAATTGTCCATGTTCATACGCTCATGTCTCTTGGCTACTAAATGCTTGTTTGTTGTTGTGATTTACTCTGATGCAGCCAAACCAGGGCAGGTGTTTGGGTTTTTTTTTTTTTTTTGTAATACTCATCCACAATCCATTTCGATTTTCCTCTGCAACATGTTTGGTTCTGATGAAGCCATTCTGGCATAAGCTCTTACCTTTGCTTTATTCATCCAACCGCCTTGGGGCCAACATAAAAGTGCTTTCTCCCCTCTTTCTCCCTCCCTCCCTCTCTCTCTCTCTCTCTCTGTTTGCAGTTCCTGCATCCATCATTTGACTGCAATGCTAATCTGGCTAGAATGCACATTCACTTTTTTAAAAAAAAATTCAGACAGTGGGTCCTTCCAGACGGTTGCTAATTTGAGGGTGGTATTCAACCACATACTGGCAAATATAGTTTGCACATAGTTTGCAATTAAAGTGAACTTGGTGCTCTTGCACAACAGAACTACCGGCAAATGCTCAATAACAAATGCTCAATAACTACTGGCAAATGCTCAATAAACAGCTGATGTTGTATAATCTCCCTGCAAACTCTGTGCAAACCAATCAGAATGAATGCTCAAGTTACGAGTACGAAGTCTTAAGTTAGGGCTGCGGCGCTGCCTTTGTTTTTGTGCTGAGTGCCTTGTCCCAGTCGCCTTTTCAATCACTTTGTGATCCCTAGCCAGCTCACTTCATGGGCAGGCAGTAGCACTGGAAAAGGCTGAATCCTTGGCTACTGGAGAGTGGAAAGAATTGCAACAAGGCTCCAACCCTGAGAGATAATGTTACTAACAGGAGTGGGATTGCCATCTTTCGGGATATATGTTTACAAGAGTGCCTGGACAGCCAGATATATTTAAACCAGGATCCAGTCATAATCCTGCGTGACTTGTAAGGCTGAAACCTAATCATTCATTTGGGTGATTGCAGACTGGGATTGAGCTGGGGCTCTTCGTTGCATTGTCAGGCCGCAGATAAGATGCAAAGGGTTGGCTTCTTCCCTTATCTTGGTCCTCCCTTGTGACAATCAGAGGGCGGCTCTTTAAGGAACGGTGTCCCTAAGGATGATACTCTCTTTGTCAGCCATGCAAAGTATTATACACTTAAGTAGCCGTGCTAACCTAACCTCTGCACCTATATTCATTTGGAAGTTGGCTAATGGTACATAACATAAAATAATAATTGTGACTACAACAACAATAATAATAACGCCAACGAATTCGCGGCAATCCTTTCCATTTACTGTTGAGAGGGAAGGTCAGCAAATAGACGTAATTGATTATAAGCCAGAGTTTGAAGTCACTGAGCCTTGTGGGCAAATACCTATTGCAAGGCAAATTGTTGGCTAATCGATGCATGAAATAGAGTGGCACCAAGTCGAGATTAAATGCTCTAAGGTTCGCCACTGCTGAGTCCGATAACAGTGATGAGTTCACTGTGTTATCAAATATAGCCAGGAGCTAAAGTCTCTCTCTCTCTGTGTTTTGCTACTTGCATTGTGTCTACCCTCTAAACTGTTCTGGATTTGAGAACTGTTCCGAGATTTTCCAAATTAAGGGTGGTGTGTAAATGACCTAAAAAAATACTAAATAAAGTACATGCTTGTCTGAGAAACGTTTAGTAAACCTCTTTCAGATGTAACACAATACTTGCAGCCTGTGGTGGCTTTTCATTGTAAGTGTGTTACTTGGGATGGCTGGATATTACTTCTTTACAGCATTAATTGCCCCTTCACTAATGGTGGATCTACATGGGGGAGGGGACACACACATGCTATAAATAAGTCAGAAATTAATTTTTTATAACAAAAGAAAAAAACACTATGGAAAATCGCAAAGAATTTCTTTTGCTCTCCAGCACCATCTCATGTTGCATGCTTATAATGCACTCAAAACACTGTTTTCTGACTAATGTAGCTGAGTCCTAAGTCTGAGGACCAAGCTAGATGTGATGGCAGTGGAACCATTCGATTAAACAGGGCTCTTTTTAAACAAAAAGGGGACTTGGCAGCATAATTAGCTGGCCTCAGGGATTGTGGACTTCATTCCTTGCCTGCAGCTCACTTGCCTACAGCCTATGTCTCAAGGTGCTCCTTTTCCTCATTCCAGCTGCGAATAAAGTGCTTGGAGAGAGAGCGCAGTGAGGAGGCAGCCATTGGTTTGGGTCATGATTTGGCATTCCTCACGCACATCATCCTTTTGCTGCTGAGCATATTCTTCCTGTCTTTTTTCCCCCTACATCAGGATTTGCACAAATTTCATAGAGCTGGAAGTGACCACAAGGGCCATCTAGTCCAACCCCCTGCAATGAAAGGAATCTTTTGCCCAACATGGGGCTCAAACTCACGACCCTGAGATTAAGAGTCTCATGCTCTACTGACTGAGGTACCTGTGGCCAATGGGCCAAATGTGGCCCCCAGTTCCCTCTGGCCAGATCTCAGATATCATCATAGCCCACATTCAAGCTGGAATATGCCCCGTACTATGACAATGATGCACGTTTGCATGTTTGCCATGGTGCAAGATAGGCGGGCAGGTGGAAGCGTCTAGCTTTTGTGTGGCTTGATTGCAACCTCCTTTGCAAAGGTGAGAGTCACCCCCATCGTTCCACCCACTCTTGCTTCTGATCCCACCCACTTCGCCTCTGGCCCTGCCAGCCGTTTGCTTCTGACGCTCAGAAGGATATTTGTGAGAAAAAATGTGGTGCTTCAGCTGAAGAAGGGTCCCCACCCTTCTCCTGGTTCAAGAGGGCTTAAGAGAACAAGTCAACAGTGTAAACTTTTCCACTTTAAATTACGTGCCCTTCATTCCTCCAGTGTAGTAAGAATAAGATTTTGCATACAGCGATCTGAACAAGAGTACTTCCGATACTGTTAATCTGTGTCAGAACAGTTGATGTTATCTTTATTCTTGTTTATACTTACTGGGGCAGCAGAAGATTAGTCACACGTGTAAAAAAATAGTTTCAACGGGTAGAAAAATTCTCCACCATGAGAAAGGACTCAGAATTGCTTTAATATGGCAGTCTTCCATGACATGTGACATTGGTCACATGCATGGCGTACATTTAAAGCACATGGCTTCCCCCAGAGAATTATGAGAACTTTAGTTTACCCACACAGAGAGAGCTACAATTCCCAGCACCCTTGGCAAACTACAGTTCCCAGGATTATTTGGGGGGAAGCCATGTGTGGTGTGGATGTGCCTAACCAACTCAAATGAAGTTTTTCAGTTATCAGCTCCATTGATATTGGACTGTATCTCACCTGTGATTGGGATTAAGATATTGTCTGAAAGCCAAAGGAACCACAGCCTAGGAACATTCTGAATTAAAATTCTACACCACGTGTCGCATTCTCCACTGAAATATTCTGGACGGCTCATTCTAGATACTTAATTATGCAATGTGTAAAATAGAGGAAACATGCTTGATATAGTGCTTATGGCTTGATGGCTATTGATAGCAACATGGGTATTTTTATCTTTCCTTTCTTTATATAAGTTTTGGATGTGCACTGGAAAGCGAAACGAAAATATACCCTGTACCAGGCTGCAAATCCTAGATTTGTCTAGGTTGGACTCTTATTTTACTTTCAGTCCACTGTAATCAAGACATTTCAGGGACTTTGAAGGCTCCTGCTCATGGCTTTATGAGATCAAAAATCACTTTGGCTCTTTTCCTGCTTTCAGAATGCAAACAATGTTTGCAGGCGTGGTTGATGCAACTTTTGCACTGGCCCAAACATGCATGCACAAACTCCTGTAATGAGGGCAGTGTAGATATAGGAATACCGGAGGGGCTGTGCCCCCGCCCACTCTGCTCATCAACTCCCCACCAAGAAGACACTTTTATTTGCTGAATTATCTGCCCAATCATCCCCACAGAGCCGGTGTGGTCGCGCTGGGTGCCACACTGTAAGGGGGTGACAAACAATACTGCAGAACGGAGTGCAGGAGGGACGGCTGGGATTTGAACCTGTGACCATATGCATGCAAAGCAAGATGTGCTACCATTGAACTATGGCTCCTCCAGGTGTACAGCCCAGTTTATGAGCATAGAATGTCTCCTCTGGATCTTGGCAAGTGTGCTTTTGCTGCCACAGGTCAATGAAGCTGCTCTTCTGAAATCTTTTACACTTTTTTTTGGGGGGGGGGGGAAGCTTCATTTGCATTGTGTTCCCAGTACGAAGAGTAGCAATATCTTCGCAACTGATTCTGTATTGAATTGTCTAGACTAGAAAACAAGAGGCTGAGATATGGTGACTCTGCACAGCTGTGTATTGTTTTGTTGGCTGACATATTGAAGTATCCAGTCATCCTGATCAAGGCTCAATCTAGTAATCTCTGCTGATTTCCAATCCTGCTCTCTGTATATACTGCCCGGGTGGAGAGCAAAGCTTAAGGGGGAAAGGATATGATGATGACGAAAGGAGTTGGCACATATATATTTGGTAAATAGTATAGAGACCGGCTTTATAATGTCTTAAATGCTGAGATTATTTCCTCATTACAGGCTGAGCTGCCAACTCTTTCTTTAGTCCTCAACTCCGGGAGTCTTTAAATGAAAGCTTTGTCATGACGTTTTTAGGTTAGATGCCATGTATAGACTTCCTAAACCGTAATTTCAGAAGATCTTAAATTATGAAAGCCTCCAGAGTCTAAATTTGTGGTAACTAGAGATGTACTGGGTGTCTGCCCTTAACAGGTTTTAGCATGGCTGCAATAGCTTTGAACTAGAGGAGTATGGTACAAAAATGGCCCACAATGTCTAACACAGCATTGCATAATGTTGTCTTTTCGTGTGTGGCTTGCCTCTGTTGACATTTAATTATTTACTCACACCTGGGAAGTAATAAAGTGATGATAAGACACACTTGTGGACTGCTTTTCACTTGGATTATTCAAAGGTATCTTCTGTACAATATATTTAAATAGTAGCAGTACTCAATAGACATTGTTACGATTGGCCAACACACCAATCAAACTGGCTTGTCAGATGTTATGTGATCATGGTCAAATATTATCCAATCTTGCATACAGCTGATGATGCTTGAGTAATTGGGGTTGCCTACTTGGCAAAAGTGCCTTTGAAAACCAACTTTTAAAAAATGCTTTGCATTCCATTATTTCTGTTTATAAATTTATTTTTTCTATTATTATTATTATTATTATTATTATTATTATTATTATTATTATTATTATAATAGCTCCTGGCACACTTTCATAGGTACAGTAGTTATTTTTCTTGGAAACGTTAATAAATATTGCACAAAGTATTTCCCCCCCTTCCCTCTATCTTTTTATAAATTATAGAATCATAGAATTGTAGAGTTGGAAGGTACCCCAAGGGTCATCTAGTCCAATGCCCAGCAATGCAGGAATCTCAGCTAAAGCATCCCTGACAGAGGGCCATCCAATCTCTGCTTAAAAACCTCCAGGGAAGGAGAGTCCACAACCTCCCAAGGGAGACTGTTCCATTGTCGAACAGCTCTTCCTGTCCCATATGTTTAGTCAGAATTTATTTTCTTGTAACTTGAAGCTGTTGGTTCGAGTCCGGCCCTCCAGAGCAGGAGAAAACAAGCTTGTTCCTTCTTCCATGTGATAGCCCTTGAGATATTTGAGTGTGTGTGTGTGTGTGTGTGTGTGTGGAATCCAGAAATGTTTTGTGTCTTCATTTTTTACCAGAAATCTTGCTTATTCCAGCACAGTAAAGATATACTTATCTTTTTTTCCTTCTTTTTAAAGAATAAGCCTGCATGTTCTAGTGTAAAAAAACAAACAACCCCCCCCATTAATTTTGTGAACCAGCACTCCATCAGAGAGATCCGGTTGCAAACCCTTTCCCTACAAATCAATTTGCATTTTGCATTGTTACACTAAGTGAAAAGTTAATGATTCATTGCTGTGTGTATAAGATGACCACATTATTTGAGCTTGAGGGTTTCCCACAGGCATCGGGTTGACCACTGTGAAAACAGGATGCTGTGCAAGAGGGGGCCCTTTGGCCTGACCCAGCAAGCACTTCTTTATGTAAAAGGAACATTATCAAACCCCAATCAAAACGTTTGTCTTCATATTTCACATTTATGTTGTTGTTTTCTTGGCATTCTTGGTAGCTCCTCTAGCTCCATGCAGCTGCTTGTTTAGCTATTGACTTAAAAGGTGTGATCGCACCCAGTGGCGGAAGAACCCTCTCCGGCACCCAGGGCGGGATGCTGAGGGACGGGGCGAACCACCCAGCGGTGCACCTGCAACCTCCGTATGGACTGTGCACGCGCGGCATCCCATACGGACTGTGCACGCGTGGCATCCCATATGGACTGTGCACACACGGCAGCCCGTACGGGCGCCATGTGAGCGGTGCCCATACTAACTGTGCATGCGCCCTCGGCTGTTCTACAGCTGGGGGGGTGGCCCGCCCCCCTTCGTATGCCCCTGATCGCACCCATGAGCTTGGCCATGTTGCCGAGAATGCAAGGACACTAATCCTCATAGCTGCTTCCCATCTCCCAATTTTCCATCTTTTTTAAAAAGTAATTTTTATTGGTTTTGTAAGATTTTAACAAAGAAAAATAACACAATATTCCATATCTACATAAGTATTATATATGTGTATAAAAATAGACAAAAAAAGATAAAAGAAAAAGAGAAAACATTAAAATTTCTTACCCATACATAACTTTTCTTTACATATTTAAGGGATTTCCCTCAGTCCCACCCATCTGAATTTCATTTCCTTAACCTTCTCTAGCAGTTTGTATAAGCTAGCGTCTTAACCAATATATTTCAAAAACATATACCATATTTTTCGCTCTATAAGGCGCACCTGACCATAGGACACACCTAGTTTTTAGAGGGGAAAAGCCCCATTTTTTTGAGGATCAGCTCAAATTTCTGCAGCTTCTTTTGCAAAGGAGAAAAGCCCCATTTTTTGAGGATCAGCTCAAAGTTGTTGAGCTTACTTTGCAAAGGGAAAAAACCCTGTTTTATGGGATTTAACTCACAGTTCTGCAGCTTCAGGAAGCCATTTCTACAGTTTCCAGACAGACAATCTAATCAGCCAGTCACATGTTGCTGGGGAAACAGCCTCCCTCTGCAAGGGGGTGGGGATGGAATCTCTCTCACTTATCTTTCTTCTGGATCGTTTGCTGAGCAGCTGCTCAGCGGGCTTCCTTTCAACACCCCCTCCTCTCTTTTTTTTTTAAAAAAAAGCATGATCTGCTTTTGCCCCTGGGCAGTTCAGCTCCAGGGACCACACATTCACTCCATAAGACGCACAGACATTTCCCCTTACTTTTTAGGAGGAAAAAAGTGCGTCTTATGGAGCGAAAAATACGGTAATTTTCCATCTTGGGAAGGCTCCTTATCAAGTCAGGGGGTGCAATTCAACATTGCACTTGTTCCATCTGTGCAAGCAGTTTGGCTTGCCAGACAGAATGACACACACACACACACATCCCACCCTGCATGCCGTTTTAGGGGTTCTGCCACCCCCACTCCCGAAGCCATTTGCAGGAGATGTGGGTGGTATAAAGCACTACTGTGCAAGAAGTGCACCTTTCTAGAGATAATGTAATTATCCATTGTGCACTTCAGGACTTGAAACGCATGTGGGGTGGCAAGACCCACGCCTTCAGCCGAAATCCTGGTTGGTGGCTTTGTGAGAATACAGCAGAAGCAAAGCAGGAAGTTGAGTACACAGTGTCTGCAAAGTACAGGCAGCATGTTCTTTTTCCTGCGAATAACAATGCAGGCAAGGTTTTTCTGCCATGGGAAAGTCCTGGTGAGGCATTATCTACAGAATTACCCAGAGTGCTGAAAACTAGACAGGACAGGGATTGCTTATACCCTCCTCTGCAAATAACATAAGTTCCACCTGACCTTAAAGGCTGTGCACTCAAACACACCTCTGGGAAAAGTAACATGCTCACCAATATCAGGCCCTCCAAGTGTTCCTCTTTTCCAGGGGCAGTCCTGGATTTACAGCAGCCGTCCCGGTTTCTGATTTGATCCTGGAATGTCCCGCTTTTTCTTAGGACTTCCCTATTTTCATTGGAGAAATGTTGGCGGGTATGGAATTATGCGACCCTCCTGAGCCAAGGAGATAAGTAATCTCTACTAGCTATATTTGCCTATATTCGCCATGTTTGTGTAGGCTCCACTACTCTGTTTCACTCAACCCTCTAATTCAAGGGAAGCCAGCATGGTACCTGCCAGATGCTTTGGACTACAGCTGCTACAATCCCTGACCATTGCCCATGCTGAGTGGGGCTGATGGGGAGCTGTAGTCTCACATCTGGAAGGCAGCATGTTGCCTCCCCTTTGCTTCAACTGCTGGTCCATTTGCAGGACAAGGCCTAGGACTTCCCATACCCCAACACATATAAATAAGAGACCAATGAGGCTGTTTTTTCCGGTAAAAACAGGCCACAACTTTATTGAATACAGATGAAAGAGGTTTGGCTTGGGCATGGGGCAATCTAAATACTTCCGCCCCCCCCCCCACCGGAAGTGACGTGTGGTCAATCCAGGAGGGGGTTCCTAAGACTTACATCAAATAGGGTGACCCCCACAGGGACCACTGTCTGGGGGAGTGCCTTCAGCCCTGGCCCTGCCTGGACACACGGACATGGCCACTCCCCCTGAATCCCTTTAATGGGATACCCTAACGTTTGGAGGGGCAGGCAGGGACCTCCGTCCAAAACAAGGGAGGTGAGCGGACTTGGTAAAACAAGTGTGCTGCTTTGAGAAACAAGCACACAGGTCTGAATACGACGACAGCAGCCTATCTCCCTGAAATCCAAAATAAGGCTGTGGCCAAAACGCAAAGGACTGCTGCTAGTGAACCGAAGATTTTCTGAAGTGGATGAGCAGAGTGTGTGGTTTTGGAGGGTGAGAGAAGGAGGGATAAAGTGAGATGAATTTAAGGGACGGCAGAGATTTTTCGTGGAATCCAACAATGAAACAAATGAGCCCGTCCTTTTCCAACCTTGCAATTCTTCCTTGGGTAAGGAGGAGCATGTGGAGATGAGCTCCAATGGATCACAGTCATGGAGGTCCAGGGCTCTTCCTCAACAAGGAAGGGTCTGGCTCAGAGGAGCCCCAAAGGCCAGCAGCTAGTCTTTGATTCAGTTGTTCCGAGGCCCAGAAAAAGAGCCAAAATGTTTGCGTGGACCGACCCAGGGAAGGTTAACAGCACACATGTGATTCTTGACATGGCTGTTGGAGGCCTCCTTCCTCTGTTCATTTACCTTGGGCAAGGCTTTGTAATTGGGTTGCTCAATCAAGCAAAGCACCCTCTCTGTTTATAGGGCTTTGTATCACAAGGAGACTCTGCGCTCTCTGTCTGGCCCTCAGGGCTCTCCCCAGACCACACCACTTCTCCTGAGGCCATGTCCCTCAGCAGTCTTGCTTCACAGCCTCCTTGAGTGTTTTTTTTTTTTTTTGCCTGACTGGAATGTGCCCTTGATCTCTGATGATATCTTTTGCTTGCCTAGATGAAGGATGAGAGGTCTGTGTAGAAACCAGCATATGATACAAAGGTAAATTGTAAATTTGTTGCCTCTGGCTCTGCCCAAAAGCTTGTCCAGAAACAAAAAATGCAGCCCTCTGGCTGACACAGGTTCCTTCACCATTGGCTACTGCATTCCTTCCTCTTCCTTTAAGTCTTCAAACTCTGAAGTTCCCTCACAGGGAACCTGATTCTTCATGCGCTTGCCAACACACTGTTGACAGGAACAAGAAGAGGACAGGATCAGACTGGTAGAGAATGAGCAACACTAATGTTATTTGAGTAGCTATAGCAACTAGGGAGGAAAATTGTGAGTTCTATGGTTCGCAAGTGATAGAGGGATAAGGAGAGGCCTTAGTTGCATTAATTGTGGCAGGTCTGCTGCTCTTCCCAAAAGTAATGGCCTACCTGACTCAAAGGTGACGACTTGAAGCTTAGCAAAGCATTCAAGTCTTGCACCTTTCACCACTGTGTACCAGAAGGGATTTCAGCGGGTTTACCTGGCATTATATGCTACACCTGCTGAAATGCCATCTCCTATACTTGGAGTGGACAGAAGGTAGGGTGGTAGATCTTTGGATGATTTGAAGTTGACCATCAAGGTTGCTAGACTCCCAGTATTTAACAATGACAACAAGAAAATGCCCCCGTCCCTCCACATTACAGTGCTGAAATGAAGGAAGCGCAAGCAAGGGTTACCAGGATTGGATTGTTGTGTGGAAGAGCTGCAAGGTCCATTCAAAATAAAAAATTAAAAACTTCCTTCCAGTAGCACCTTAGAGACCAACTAAGTTTGTTATTGGTATGAACTTTCGTGTGCATGCGCACTGAAGAAGTGTGCATGCACACGAAAGCTCATACCAATAACAAACTTAGTTGGTCTCTAAGGTGCTACTGGAAGGAATTTTTTTATTTTGTTTCGACTACAGCAGACCAACACAGCTACCTACCTGTAACAAGGTCCATTCAGTTCTGGGATTTAGAACTATTTCCTGGTCACAGAGTTCTTTAATTCTAAGTGGACATCTTTTGTACCTGGCTCCAGTTAGATCTTGGGGTTCGGTGGGGGGCGGTGAAATGAAGTTGGTTCTCACAGAGCTGCTCTCACCTCTGTTCCACACAGCTGTTAGAAGTGCAGGAGCTCTGTCAACTTTTTCATCCGACTGCCCATGCACTCTGCCGTATAAGCTGGGAGGAATGGAGAACCTGGGTGTCTGTCACAATTAGCACACAGTGTGCACATTTTAAGTTCGAAATGGCGAGCGCTGCCTGCTTAGCTGACTCTCATGTGCCTAAATAAAGCTAGCAACCTAGCAGAGTGAAAATTATTGCCTAGCATACAAATTATAGAGAATATATGAAAATATACATAACAAACATGACTCCTAGTGAATCAGAAGTTGCTTTTAAGGTTGCAGCAGAATTGCCACTTCGAAGCTCTTAAACATTTTATTGATTGATTGATTGTCCTGAAGGGTTTCCAGATGTTTCCCCTGAGGCTTGGGGGTTCTTAAAGAATGGGGCACAACTCCTTACTAAAGCTAGGAAAGGCCCAGGTGCCTCTTGCTTATCGCTTCAAATATATGTGCCTGATATTGTGACCAATATGGTGGGATAGAAATGTAATAAATTTAGTAAATTCCATGTGATTAAATCCATGGATGGGACATTTGGGACATTTAATTACATAAATAAGCCATTTATAAGGGCATTTATATATTTAATTTACACTCTGGGGTTTCCCTCCCCTATATTAACGGGCACTCAGAATTTCTCGCCATAAAATGACAGAGGGCATCTGATTCTTTTGGCAGAGCGTTGAATATGCTTGGATCTGGAGTCTGACACGTGGCTTGCTTGTGGCATGCCGGAACTCTTAAAACGGGGCATGTCCACATAAGGACTCCACCTAAAAACATCAAGGTTCTGAAAATGGAGTAAAAGGCATAAATGTGCGCATAAATGGATTTAGCTTGCCTGCTTCGCATAACCTGTGTAGTTGCATAATTTGAATTTTGAAGGTGAGAAATATTTGTTTGGGGAAGCTTCCTTATCCAGGGCAATTCCAAAACGGCGCCACTCCTAGCCTCCATTTTTTATACCTTCCTTTCTTTTTTCCTCCCCCTAGGATGCCATACTCTAATCCAGGATGAATGAATGTCACTATGATAAACGCATGGACTTCTTCTATAACATGAGTAATACAGCCACAGCAGATGAGTGGACGGGGACAACTCTAGTCATTGTGTTATGTTTCGGGGCCTTCTTTTGCCTCTTCATTTTCATCTCCAATTCACTGGTCATAGCCGCTGTGGTCAAAAACAAGAAGTTCCACTTCCCTTTCTACTACCTGCTAGCCAACCTAGCAGCTGCGGACTTTTTTGCAGGCATCGCTTATGTATTCTTGATGTTCAACACCGGCCCAGTCTCCAAAACGTTAACTGTTAACAGGTGGTTTTTGCGACAGGGACTTCTGGACACGAGCCTGACAGCTTCTCTGGCCAACTTGCTAGTAATTGCCGTTGAGCGCCACATGTCTGTTGTTCGGATGAGGGTCCACAGCAACCTCACAAAGAAGAGGGTCACCTTTTTCATTTTGCTGATCTGGGCCATAGCTATTTTCATGGGCGCGGTGCCCACCTTGGGCTGGAACTGCCTCTGTGACATCTCAACTTGCTCTTCGCTGGCTCCTATTTACAGCAGGAGTTACTTGATATTTTGGACGGTCTCCAACCTGGGGGTTTTCTTCATCATGGTGGTGGTGTACATAAGAATCTACATGTACGTCCAGAGGAAAACGAATGTTTTATCTCCGCACACGAGTGGATCCATCAGCCGCAGGAGGACTCCAATGAAACTTATGAAGACAGTCATGGCAGTCTTAGGTAAGAGGATGTGGAGGGCAGATGTGCTTGTGTTGCATCATCATCACCCAGTTTGAGAAGGATGGTAGATTTTGGTTGAGCCATCTGTGATTACAGTGGTACCTCTGGTTAAGTACTTAATTCGTTCCAGAGCTCCTTACTTAACCTGAAACAGTTCTTAACCTGAAGCACCACTTTAGCTAATGGGGCCGCCCGCTGCTGCTGCGCCGCCAGAGCACAATTTCTGTTCTGAAGCAAAGTTCTTAACCTGAAGCATTATTTCTGGGTTAGCGGAGTTCTTAACCTGAAGCGTATGTAACCTGAAGCATATGTAACCTGAGGTACCACTGTACATTTATAATAATAATAATATAATTTATTATTTGTACCCCGCCCATCTGGCTAGGTTTCCCCAGCCACTCTGGGCAGCTTCCAACAAAGATTAAAAATACATTAACTGCATTTCCGGTGATTAGGGCCCACTTGGTCCTCATCGTAGAACGAGGGCTCTGGGATGGTTAGGATGGAAACTCACCATGTGTCTTCAGCTGCAAGAGGGTGTTATTACTCCATGCTTTATCCTTTCTCTTGGATCTATGTTTGTGGGCTACACAGCCATTGACCTGATGCTTGGCCTTGGGCAACCATTCATTAGGCTGCTTATGAATAATAACCAGCTTTAGTTTACAAAGCGGCTAGTCAAAGCCATTTAAACTGCAGATGGAGGATGTATCTACCTGCAAGCTTCTTGCATTCCCAGCATGGTGCTTTGGTGAAAAATTATGTGAGGTATGGTAACACCACCCCACTCTCCAAATGCAATTATCTTAGGATAGGCATAGGCAAACTCAGCCCTCCAGATATTTTGGCACTACAACTCCCATCACCCCTAGCCAACAGGACCAGTGGTCCTGTTTTAGTGTGAATTTTAGTGTGAATTCATAAACACATTCTTACATGCAGTTTTGACTACTTCTTTGCAATCATATTCTCCTAATACAATGCATCATTTGCATGTTTTTTCCCTTTTATTAATATGTTCATTTTATGCACACTTTCCTCTCATATATGCATTTTACTCAACGCTTGTTTAGTGAACTGCATCACAAAATTTGTAGAAGCTGCGTTTTGGTTCTCATATTGTTTCATAAAATGTGAATTTGATAGCTTTAAATACAAGCTGAATTGAATTTTAATCCCATCCCTAGGTCATGCACAGGTGGTGGATACACTGACAAGAAACATAAGAACTAGCAGCAAAATGTCTGATTGCATTAATTGGCACTAACAGCTTTGCAACAAACAGCAAAAGATCCCCAGAGGGAGCCCAAAGTCTCACAAACTATATGAGGCTTGTTAGAATACTTGGTAGTAACACAAGGTGGAAAAAATTAGGTTGAAATCAGGCTTTAACCTAAATATATGGTCATCTGAGATGAGTTGGAATTGCCTCCAGGCACATCAACTCTTGTAAACTGGGGGAGTAGGGGAAGAGAAGCTAGTTCACTATGTCAGGCTAATAATAATAATAATAATAATAATAATAATAATAATAATAATAATTTTCTTACACACCCTTCACTCTAAGGTCCTGGCCATAAATGATGTGGCTGGGCTGATGCCCTGGTTTTTAAAAACAAACAAACAAACAAACAAACAAACAAACAAACCTGTGGGCTTGTTAACTTTTGTTCACTACATCCCAAAATATTGAGATGGGTTCAATCTACTCCATAGATTGGCCCTTTAACCCTTTTTTTGTGGTTATCCTTTCAGCTACAGCTTTAGAAAGGCTATAGGATGGGTATGATTTGAGTAAAATGGGCATGGGAGTCGGGGGGTGGGGTGGAACTTGGGGATTTCATTAAGTGATTTTTACCTCAATTCAACCATAGTATTAAGAGGGTTGGTCAGGGGCGGAGGAAGGTGGGGCGGTGCGGGGCGTGCCGCCCCGCGCCCCTGGTGTCACCACTGAGGGGGGTGACAAAATGCCGGGTGGCACTCACTGTGGGGCCTGCAGCGCACCCGAGCCATGCGTCTCTCCTGGGAGTGACACTGTGTCTTGGGCACCCGCAGGCTCCACGCTGCCCCAAACGGTCCGCCCGCCGCCTCCCCCTCAGCTTTGGGCAACTGAGTGGGAGGAGGCAGGCAGACTCCTCGGAGGTCCTGCAGAGTGTCTCCTGCCCTGGCTCACCCTGCCCCGCGGGCAGCTGGCCCCCGCCCCTGGGCACAGGGCACGCGTGTCACCCCAGGCTTGCTCCGCCGCTGGGTTTGGTCCCCTCCAGCTGAAATGCAGTCCTTTTAAGTAAGGCCAGTCTAGAATCTCTCTGGTGGTTTATTGGCACTATGATAGATCTCAACTTCCCCTGTTTTTAAAGCGTATCATCTTCCACCCATTCCTACTCTTCCCAGAGCTCATTCCCCTCATAATCATTATATTGCTCTGTCCCTAGCACCCAGGTTCTGAAAACCTGCTGAGATGGAGCCTCTACTCTAATTACTGGCAGGTGAACCCTGTCCCATGATCGAAAGACTCCAAATACAGCTGCCTTCCCTGATGTAGTATCTTGTTTATCTTGGGCTACAACTTCCTGTTGTCCTTGGCCATGCTAGCTAAGGGGCTGATGGGAGTTGTAAGCCAGAACATCTGGAGGGCACCAGGTTGAAGGTTGGGGAAGGCTGTTATACAGAACGCCTTTATATAAGTCACCCTCCTGCTTCCCCCACAAAAAAAATCAAATATTGTATTGAATTTTCATTCTCACCTGCTTGGGCATCTACAGTGCGCAGTGCAAATATTATAACAGTCAAGGAATGCTAAGTGAGATGAGGTGACCCTGAGCATCTCGCAGTGGCTGTTATTCATGTTGCAATTGCCTGTCAGGCACCGAATAGCTTCTTTCATAACCCTGCCATGTCCTTTTCACAGGAGGTAACAAAAGAAAGCATTGCTCTGCCTTGGGGGAGACCGCTACTGACCCTATTGTAACATTGCAAGATATCTGTAACATGGAGGACGGCTTCTCTTTTCATAGTCCGAATGCTTCGCCCATTTATCTATTGAGTGCCGTGCCCAAGGACACTAGGTCTGGCACCAGAATTTCTCAAGGAGGCCTTGTTTTCTCGTAGCGCAACACAAAGTATGTGTGGGAAAGGCGGAGGGGGACATGGACCCAGCTATTAGATCTAAACAAATACATTGTGATTGACATAGTGAATTCAAAGTAGGGATTGTCTTCTACAATACAGCTGTCCCATTGCGAGGCACGTTTGTTTTTTCCACTGGGTCAATGCAGCTGACTTTAGTGGATACAAAACTACAGCTTTGGGTAGAGCAGTTCCCCCCACCCCCAACCTTGGGGCTCCAGCTGCTTTTGGACTACACTTCCCATCATCCCTGACCACTGGCCCTGCTAGCTAGGGATGGTGGGAGTTGTAGTCCAAAAACAGTTGGAGACCTAAGTTTGGGAAACACTGGGGTAGATGGACGTAGCAAGCTGCCTTATACTGAGTCAGGCCATTGGCCCATCTAGTTCAGTACTGTGTACTCTGGCTGGCAGCAGCTCTCCACGGTTTCAGATGGGGTTCTTCCCAGCCCTACCTGGAGATGTCAGGAATTGAACCCGGGACCTGTTATATGCAAAGCACATTTACCATTTTGCCACTGAGCTATGGCCCTTCCCCATATAGTCTTATATTATTGACTGTCACCATTGGTAGGAGGGAACACAATCTGTTTGCTTAAAGCAAAATCGTTATGTGAATTCTGGGAGGTTAAAAATCCTCCCACGCCTTTCCCTTTTCTTCCCTGGGTGGTTTACATTTCCTCTCCTTCTTTTCCCTGCCTGTTTGGACATGCTGGGAGACAGGTTACAGGACACCAGAACCAACACAGTACCAGCAAAAGCTTTGTTCTCTTATTCGTCAAATCTTACGCATCTATAGCATCAAGATGTGATTTGAGCCATGGTTTGTTCAAGTTTCTTAGCCCCATATTTTTTCTTCAGGAATGCCGAAGTCACAGTAAAAAGCAACAGCACCTTTCTCTTACTGCTGAGTAATCCACAATAAATGACCACACTTCTGATATCAAAGAAAGACTTTCTAAATAAAGTTAGAGGGTGTGGGAGTTTCTTTTTAGTGACTTTTAAATATACTACTTATACTATACTGCTACGAGGAGCAGGTTACAAGTGGAAGAAGGGCTTTATGGTTTGGCTGTGTGTATGTACTTAGATATTTGTATTTTGGGGGCTTTGTTCATGTGTGTGTGCGCGCGTGTGCGCATGTGCACAGATGCATTGCGCCTCCCAACTCCTGATAGCTGGAACATGTCCACTGTGAGGGGTATATTTTCAACCCCCTCAGTGCAGTACTTCCTCTTTTCCTTATGAGGGAACATCATCCATTCACTTATAAGGGAGAGGGCAAAGAAGTACAGTGGTACCTCGGTCTTCAAACTTAATTCGTTCTGGAAGTCCGTTCATAACCCAAAGCATTCTTAATCCGAGGCACGCTTTCCCTACAGAGGCCTCCTGCGGCTGGTGCCCTTACACTGTTCGGCTTCTGTTCGGCTTCCGAGGCAATGCTCGCTAGCCGGAACACCTACTTCCAGTTTTGCGGAGTTCGTTGCCCGAATAGTTTGTTAACAGGACTGTTTGTAGACCGAGGTACCACTGTACACCTAGTGGGGAATGGGGTACTATTTTGGGTCAAGATCAAACTTGCCGTTGGTGATTCCGGTTCCTAGAGTTCTGGCCATCTTTTGCTGTATCTTAGCTGTGACCTAGATTGTGCCCTTTTGACTTTGTCAGTGGGAAATCCTTACTTTGAGCTAACTTTTCTCTGCATAGCCTGAGGCTTTCTGATGCCATTTCAGAGTGTGGTGCCAATCAGGGACCTCCAACGTATTGCCCTCCAGATCCTATTAAGACTGCTACCCCTGTGCTATAGTGTGGCATAACCTTTTTAAAATTAGTTTTTAAATACAGATAAGATGCTACCCTGAAAACCTACTGCGACGAACCCCCTTGTTTCTCTCTCGAAGAAGGTTCGTCTTGAAACCAACTCCCTCTCACTCTAAGGGTTTATTATTAATGAGAGTCCGTATCCAGCTTACATGGCCTGGTATCCTTAATGCTCTGGGCTATTTAGGTGAACCACCTTTTGCCTACAGTGCCGCCCTCAGCTCGGCTCCCCACTGTATCGATTTGCCTCACACTTCTGGCAACTTAATGGCACTCCAGGTTTTCCCCTTCTAACCCCTTTCTGTGTGACTCTGAGACACAAACTATCACCCGCTTTCCTTTCCTCAGGTAAGTTTTGCCCCCTTCCCGAGTACACACCTCTGTGAGCTTTGATACCCTGCTGGACTAATAATGACGATTCCTCTATGGCACAAAAAGAACTGTACTTTATTTCTTAGAGAACATAGTTGATTTAAAGATTCATGCGTTCACAATCTTAGTCACAGTAACACACGTACTCTTTCACTTTATAGTTTCACGACAAACTAATCCTAACCTATACCACCACTATCCTGGCCCCACACCCTTCTTCTCCCTGTCACCACACACACCCTCCCTCTTCTCAACTGTCAAAACGGCTGTCCCCTCCTTTTAAACTGGGGATTGTTCCACCCCTAATGGATGAGCTGCCAGTCAACGTGAGGGTGCATTAACTCCTTCTGAACCGGGAGGTATTAACTCCTTCACCTTAGGGCCAATCCGTTACACCTACCACAAGTTTTTGAGCTCTATATATCTACGACTTTCTCTCTCTCTCACACACACACACCCGGCAAAAACTATTGCACTTTCTACCAGCAGCATGGCAGGCTGAAATTTTAGAAGCGAATACTGTTTTCCTGGGCTGAATACACAGTGATAACGAGAACTTCAGTTGCTGAATTTCTGCAGTCATTACAGGGGCAAAGAGTCTTGCCAGGGAAAGGGGGCTTCAACCCTAATTCTGAAAACTTGTAGCAGCAATTGGTTTTTATTACTTAGCTTTTAAAGATACCTGAGCAGGAAAGCAAGTAGAACGAATACCCAACAAGCCTTCCTCAAATAAGTACTGCTAACAAGAATTGCAATTGCCTCTGGATGAAAGGTTCCCAAAGCACATATTTGCACTGATTCAAGTATGTTTTGCTGCCTTTTGGTGGAAAGGAGAGCCCGCTGGTGTGAACCGCTTGTAAAATAATGCACTGCCGTGACTTCATCCAGCTCATACTGAAATGGATGGCAATGCTTTCCATAAATTTTGGCAGGGCCAGATAAGGGCTTAGTTTAGCAGTAAGCTATAGCCTATTAATTTGCTCAGGAGAGCAGCATTTTCACTCCGGTCAGACGTCATGCCAGTTGCTTTTCAGATGTTTCTGATTCCTTCTCCTATTATGTTGGGAGATTAGAATCTAGCTGGGTTTCTTTAAATGACTGTTTCCACTCTCTGGAAACTACGTATTTTAGTCACAATGCCTTCAATTTATTTTGAGTGCCTTCCTTTTTATCTGAAACGGTTTTTCTGGTTTTCTGGTTGTCAGCCGTTGAAGATGTTTAGACTTGTAGCCTGTGTGAGAATTCATTTCATATCTCCATTTCCTAGAAAACAGACCAGAAATGGTTCTGCATTATTGCCAATCTGCCTGCTTCTTTATGTTCCAACGTGATGCCAACATCTGGATTACAAGAACCCTTTCTAGGCTGCCTTTTTCAGCAGCCTGTTTTCCAGAGCGGCCAACCTGATCCATAAATAAGGGCTAGCTGACCCTCTTATTCTACTGCTCTCCAGCAGCTGGCATTCAGAGCCATGATGCCTCTCATCTTGTTTTACAGCCACCAATAGTTGTATCCTCCTCCCCTACAAAAAACTATCCAATTTGATAGACCTCGTTCACTACATCTTGTGGCGGTGAGTTCCTTGGCTTACCTGGGCTCAGTGGGAAGAGGCACTTCCTCTTTCCTTGCCCACATCTCCACTTTTCAGCTTTATTGGTTGACCCCATGTTCCAGTATTACGAGAAAAAGAAGAAAAACTCTTATCCACTCATTGTCTTATTATTATGATTGACTAGCAAATATTTCCACCGAGGGAATTT
Source organism: Darevskia mixta (assembly GCA_034641385.1). Classification (NCBI taxonomy): domain Eukaryota; kingdom Metazoa; phylum Chordata; class Lepidosauria; order Squamata; family Lacertidae; genus Darevskia; species Darevskia mixta. The sequence continues at coordinate 7,593,233 of JAWWNH010000029.1, forward strand.
TATCATGTGCTCCCATATCTTTGGATAATGATAGCTGTCTTCTTGGGAGGCTTACCCAATCAAGTGGTGGGGAAATTTAGATAACGTTAGACAGAAATTACTTGCTGTGGTTGCCAGTTCCATTGACCTACGTGTGCAATGTCTGTGTTACTCTGACCCTTGGACAGATAGGGGAGAGCCCTATCATCAACCCTTTTGTTCTTCTTCTTGCTCCTTTCCCCTCGTGATTCCCCGCTCCCACTTGAGTTTCCCTTAAGAACACAGCATCGATCCCAACCCACAATTTCATAGTCCCCAGCTTTTGGTTTGTCTTTGATGTGATCAGATCCAGATTTAGCAGAAAGTGATCCAGATAACTGCTTGTCTATTCAAGTATTCCACTCAACAGATGCTTCATTGCATTTGATGGTTGTGTTGTTCCCTGCTTTTTTCTCTGAAATGAAGCCTAAAAGTGGTTAATAAGTACAATTAATCAATTGCACAAGTAATCTATGATTAGAGGCGCAGTGGTCCAATGTGCACGTAATGCCAAACCATGGTTTAGTGCACAAGCCTTTGCAAACCTAGGTGATACTTTGGGCTCAAGCACTCACCTCTCGTGTACCCCCTGCAGTCAGGAGGCAGAATAAAGCAGTATTCATTTGCTCTTTAAGCAAACAAGGTGATCAGGAATTCATAGAATCATAGAATCATAGAGTTGGAAGAGACCACAAGGGCCATCCAGTCCAACCCCCTGCCAAGCAGGAAACACCATCAAAGCATTCCTGACAGGTGGCTGTCAAGCCTCTGCTTAAAGACCTCCAAAGAAGGAGACTCCACCACACTCCTTGGCAGCAAATTCCACTGTCGAACAGCTCTTACTGTCAAGAAATTCTTCCTAATGTTTAGGTGGAATCTTCTTTCTTGTAGTTTGAATCCATTGCTCCGTGTCCGCTTCTCTGGAGCAGCAGAGAACAACCTTTCTCCCTCCTCTATATGACATCCTTTTATATATTTGAACATGGCTATCATATCACCCCTTAACCTTCTCTTCTCCAGGCTAAACATACCCAGCTCCCTAAGCCGTTCCTCATAAGGCATCGTTTCCAGGCCTTTGACCATTTTGGTTGCCCTCCTCTGGACACGTTCCAGCTTGTCAATATCCTTCTTGAACTGTGGTGCCCAGAACTGGACACAGTATTCCAGGTGAGGTCTGACCAGAGCGGAATACAGTGGTACTATTACTTCCCTTGATCTAGATGCTATACTCCTATTGATGCAGCCCAGAATTGCATTGGCTTTTTTAGCTGCTGCATCACACTGTTGACTCATGTCAAGTTTGTGGTCTACCAAGACTCCTAGATCCTTTTCACTTGTACTGCTCTCAAGCCAGGTATCACCCATCCTGTATTTGTGCCTTTCATTTTTTTTGCCCAAGTGTAGTACTTTACATTTCTCCCTGTTAAAATTCATCCTGTTTGCCTTGGCCCAGTTCTCTAATCTGTTAAGGTCATTTTGAAGTGTGATCCTGTCCTCTGGGGTATTAGCCACCCCTCCCAATTTGGTGTCATCTGCAAACTTGATCAGGATGCCCTCAAGCCCATCATCCAAGTCATTGATAAAGATGTTGAATAAGACTGGGCCCAAGACAGAACCCTGTGGCACCCCACTAGTCACTTCTCTCCAGGATGAAGAGGAGCCATTGATGAGCACCCTTTGGGTTCGGTCAGTCAGCCAGTTACAAATCCAATGAATGGTAGCATTGTCTAGCCCGCATTTTACCAGCTTCTTTACAAGAATATCATGGGGCACCTTGTCAAAGGCCTTGCTGAAATCAAGATAGGCTACATCCACAGTGTTCCCTTCGTCTACCAGGCTTGTAATTCTGTCAAAAAATGAGATCAGATTAGTCTGACATGACTTATTTTTCAGAAACCCATGCTGACTTTTAGTGATCACAGCGTTCCTTTCTAGGTGCTCACAGACCGTTTGCTTAATGATCTGCTCTAGAATCTTTCCTGGTATTGATGTCAGGCTGACTGGGCGGTAATTGTTTGGGTCCTCTCTTTTCCCCTTTTTGAAAATAGGGACAACATTTGCCCTCCTCCAGTCTGCTGGGACTTCACCTGTTTTCCAAGAATTCTCAAAGATTACTGCCAGTGTTTCTGAAATCACCTCTGCCAGTTCTTTTAATACTCTGGGATGTAGTTCATCTGGCCCTGGAGACTTGAATACATCTAAACTAGCCAAGTGTGCTTGTACTACCTCCTTACTTATTCTGGGCTGAGTTTCCCCTGCTGAATCATCTGCTCCATATTCTTCAGGTCGGGCATTGTTTTCTTTTTTGGAGAAGACTGAGGCAAAGAAGGTATTGAGGAGTTCTGCCCTTTCTGCGTCCCCTGTTCGCATTTCACCTTCTTCTCCTCTAAGTGACCCCACTGTTTCCTTGTTCTTCCTTTTGCTACGGACATACCCATAAAAACTCTTTTTATTGCTTTTAACCTCTCTAGCAAGCCTGAGTTCATTCTGTGCTTTAGCTTTTCTGACTTTGTCTCTACATGTGCTGGCTATTTGTTTGAATTCCTCTCTGGTGGTTTCCCCCTTTTTCCATTTCTTGTACATATCCCTTTTAAATCTTAACTCAGTTAAAAGTTCATTTGATAGCCACCCTGGCTTCTTTAGGCACCTTCCATGTTTTCGTCTCATTGGTACTGCTTGAAGTTGTGCTTTTAATATCTCCCTTTTAACAAACTCCCATCCATCATGAACTCCCTTCCCTTTTAGTATTACTGACCATGGGATCACACCCAGCATTTCCCTAAGTTTTCTGAAGTCGGCTTTCTTAAAGTCTAGAATTTGAGTCTTAGTATGCTTGGTTGCTCCTTTCTGATGTATAATAAACTCCAGAAGAGCATGATCACTCCCACCTAATGATCCTACCACTTCTACCCCACTAACCAGGTCATCACTATTGGTTAGGACCAGATCTAAAATGGCTGATCCTCTTGTTGCTTCTCCCACTTTCTGGACAATGAAATTGTCTGCAAGGCCAGCGAGGAATCTGTTCGACCTTATGCTCTTGGCTGAGTTTGACATCCAACAAATATCAGGATAGTTGAAATCCCCCATTACTACTATCTCATTTCCTTTTGAATGCTTGGTCATCTGTTCCAGGAAGGCATCATCTATGTCCTCAGTTTGGCTTGGGGATCTATAGTAAACTCCCACCATGAGATCACTGTTATTTTTCTCTCCCTTAATTTTGACCCAGATACTCTCAATTTGGCTTTGAAGTTTTAAATCATGGATCTCTTCACATGGATCTCTTCATTGTGCTTTCAGTTTCATTCCTTGCCATGTGAACTAGAAGTCCACATTTAAAAGGCATGCTCATCAATTTCAAAATGAGCCAACTTCAAACAATGGGTTGATACGAGGCTGGCTTGTTTAACAAGTAGGTATTTTAAGTGGCGGCTGGATCGTGATATAGAGGTTTATAAAATAAAATATTTTCTTCCTTTCTTATAATAGTAGAACTCAGGGTCACCTAATCCGTTGACTATAGGTTTGCAGCAAGAAAATAAAGTAGATCTCCATGCAATGTGCTGTTGTCTCATGAAATTCACTACTCTTCCATACTCTTCTAGACTCTCAAAAGTTTGTGAGCATGCTCAGACCTCGTTGAGCTACACATCCATGGTGGAAAGGTCTATTTAACTAGTGCAGCTACAGTCGTATCTTGGTTTTCAAACAGCTTAGTTCTCGAACGTTTTGGCTCCCGAACGCCGCAAACCTGAAAGTGAGTGTTCCGGTTTGCGAACTATTTTTGGAAGCCGAACGTATGACGGGGCTTCTGTGGCTTCCGATTGGCTGCAGGAGCTTCCTGCAGCCAATCAGAAGCTGTGCTTTGGTTTCTGAACGTTTTGGAAGTCAAACGGACCTCCAGTACAGATACCATTCGTCTTCCAAGGTCTGACTGTAAATGGAAATGTCACCTACGGTATGAATTCACATCTAAGGATGAATAGGAGGTCATGTTGAGTGAGCTTTCAGAGGTCTCCTGTTGGCTGCTCTTAAAAACACAGGACTGGATGGATCTTTTGTCTGATCCAGCAAGACAGTTTTTTTTTTTTGCCATGTTCTAGATGCTTCACTGCATGTAGCTTGCGCAAAAGCATCCCAGTGAAAAATGCAAAGCAACCTTTTGAAAGGAAAGGAGGTGACATTCCAGGCAAGTCTGCACATGACCTTGGTTTTTGCTAAGCTGAAGAGTGATCGGCAGTCTGTCCTAACATGCTTATATTTGAGCAGAAATGATGCTTGCAGAAACCAAAAAGCAAATAAAAGGCCTCTCTCTTCGTATAAATTCGTATCGCTTACGTCTATATAGCTTACACTGACATTTTTTGTATTGTGCAAATGAACTGAGTAGCTGTTTCAAAAGTGGTCGAGATGTACTTGGCCTTGTCCTGTACGTGGAATGCAGGGAGGGACAGGGCAGAGCCACACCATACAGTTGAAGTACATTTAAAGCACCTCAACCCCCCCCCCCCATCCTGTAGTTTTCACCTGTGTCAAACTTGCAGTTCCCAGGATTCTTTGAAGAACACCATGTGCTTTCAATGTTTTTTGGGTAGGAGTTTTGAATGTACGGCATTGATCTGCCCACAGTTAGGTCTCACCGCCATATGCATTTCTTACAATGCCTGCAACACTGATGGGGGGAATTGAAATTCTTCAAAGCTGCAGGACGGGAATTTGAACTCTTGTCCCTGTTCAGATTAGGTTTCCATTGCCCTACATTTGCATGGTTTGTGGGCGGGGAAATGGAGCGCTGGCATAACTTGCTGGAATATTTCTTTGCTGGCTTTAGGGGGAGAAGGGAAAAGGCTTCCTAAAATGTAAGCTTTTGACTTTGATTTTTATAAAAAACAACAACAACAACACATAAATGGGCAGCACTTCCTCTGTGCGTCTTCTGCAGCCTGCCTTTTGTGCAGAGCTGTAATTTTCCTATTTTTGTAAACTAGGCAGCAATTGTGGCTTGAGCTAAGCACATGCTGGTTTGTGCATTAGCTCTGGCCCCTCTCTCCCTCCTTCTCTTTCTCTCTCTTTTTGCACTAAGAAGCATGGAATGACAAACCGGCAGTGCCGGCACCAGAGATGAAAGAGTGATACAATTAGCCTGTTCCATAAATATTAATTGAGTTTGTCTGTTTTACTGTGTGGTTTTAGTCTTCCTGATTTGTTAGTTGCTCTGGGAACCCAGCAGGGTTGAAGAACGAAATACAAATTTATGAAATGGAAGATATGCAGTGCTTGTATGTGGTGGTTCATAGATTCTGACCAACATCACCATCCTGCATGCTTGGCTGGTCTGCACATTGTTCCGGGTGCTTTGAGACAGGAGCTAAATATTGCAAATGGGTTGTTGCACAGTCACAAATGGGTGATTGACCACAGTTTTTCTCAACTTACTGCAAGAAAGAAATTCGACTCAGTTCGCATTTGAAGGTGAACTTCCCAAATTTGCACTTTTTGAAACAATGCTCAAATCGAAACACAGCCATCCTTCAAAATCCAAATTTCTCTGAATTTTGCAATGTGGTTTTCCATGCATATACCAGGGTTGCCAAGGTCGGGGAGAGGATGAACCAGTGCTTGTCTTGAGCAGCAGCTGCCTCCTGCAGTGGCAACTGTGAGGGAGCATCCCATGGTCTCTCCATGGCCGCTGCTGCCAGCTTCCTCCCTTGGGCAGCTCGTGGCAACTTCTGGAGAGCGGGCAGCGAGGAGAAGAGGCTGCCATCACCAGCAAGGCCCAGTCCTGCTTAATGCGCTGGCTCTGAGAGGCAGGCAAAGGGTAGGGCTGCCCTGGGCGGGAAGAAAGGAGGAGTGGAGCAGAGCACCAAGAGTCTTTTTTTCTTCTTTTAATGCAGGCATAGGCAAGCTTGGCTCTCCAGATGTTTTGGAACTACAACTCCCATGATCCCTAGCTAACAGGGCCAGTGGTCAGGGATGATGGGAACTGTAGTCCCAAAACATCTGGAGAGCCAAGGTTGCCTATGCCTGTTTTAATGCTTTGTGTGTCCACGTCTAATCCTGCTCCTGTCTAATATTTATATATTGGTATATGTTTTTCTTTTTGCAAATCTACCAAAGAATAAAATAAAACGTGGATTAAGTGGTTTTCTCAAGACAGTGGAGGGGGTGGGTGTTCTGTGTCCCATTGGTGTAGTGGTGGTGGAAATGCTCTGTGGCAGGGGGAGGTCTGTGTGGCAAAAAATGGGAGGTCGAGGGGGTTCAGTAGAGGGGCGAGTGAGAAATGCTCCTGTTTTCATCTGAGGAATATTGGAGGCTATGTAATCCTCTTTGTCTTGTCCTAAACCCAAATGCAGCACAATTCAAACAAACAAACAAACAAACAAACCCAAACAAATTGAAACAAACAAACACTCCATTATCTCTCTCTTTGCTTCCTTCTCTCTCTGATAGGTGCCTTTGTTGTGTGCTGGACTCCTGGCCTTGTCGTCCTTCTTCTCGACGGCTTGAACTGCACTCATTGTGAGGTACAGAACGTGAAGCGGTGGTTCCTCCTCTTGGCCCTTCTGAACTCTGTCATGAACCCCATCATTTACTCGTACAAAGACGACGAGATGTCGAGCACGATGAGGCGCATGATCTGCTGCTCTTTTGAGGAGAGGCCTGAGCGTCGGTCTTCGCGGATCCCCTCCACAGTGCTCAACAGGAGCATGGACAACTCTAGCCAGTACTTAGAAAATGGCATCACTCAAGGGACGATCAGTGGCAAAGGAAACACCTGAGTGAGAACAGATATCTGAACTCTCTCATTCTTCCTCCTTAAGAAGTGGATTGTGGCCTGTGCGGCGGATGCAAGCGGACCGAGCACTGAACCAGCCGAGTTCATTAAATCCCGATACAGCAGATGTACATACTCTGTTTGCCAGGAAACCCAAATCCCAGGGTGACCTGACATCATTGTAAATAATTATTGGATGAGAGTGGGGGAAATATGCTGGAAGGGATGAAGAAGAATAGAAGGAGCGGGCTTATTCTGCAGTGTGTGTTTTTAAGTTGGAAAACTGTACAACCGACATTGTGGAGTCCTCATTCTTCAGAGGCCGAGTTACCACTGTGTCTGGCATATACCACTACAGACTGCTGAGATGAGGCTGGTTCTCACATCTAAATGCTTATCTATCTATATCTATGATCTATAATCTCCACATAGAGAACTAGGATATCAGGGAGAAGAGTTGTAAACTAGCTTTCTGACTCATGTTTTAATTCTCTCCGTGGAATTATTATTTTTTATTTTAGTTGTTGTATGGAGGGCTATTCAATACTGTGAGATCCAGACCAAAGTTGCAGCCTGTCCCTATGCATGTTTACATCGGAGTATGTGCCATTTTGCTCAGTGAGGGTTTGCTTCCAAATGTTATGCATTGCTTTGGATTGCAGCCCTAAAGCCCTCTTGAACTCAGTGGGACTTGCTTCTGAGTAACCATATATCGGACTGGACTCTTCAGTCTCCTGTGTGGTACAGTGTTTGTGCTCCTCCAGTAAACATTTTTATAAATATTTTTCATGGCGTAACAGGGTTGCAAAACCAAAACAGGTCTTCTTCATGTTTATCTGGCTCCCCTGCCCCATCCCAGTAAATTCAGGAGATTTCTGCAATAAACTAAGGGCACGCATAGGCAGCCAGTCTCCTAATAACATATTATTCCATGTGTATGCAACATTTGTGACTTGTTCATAGGGACAGAACTGTTTGCTCTTAAAGAAACAAGCCAAATAATCGCTGACTGCTTCAGTTGAAGGTGGGACAATGAGGATTGATGGCGGTATTTTTAAGCCTCTGGTCTTACCTTTCAGCTGTCACAAGCTCAGGCCTGAGTTGCTAGCACAAATGATGTTGCAAGTTTGGTTATTAAATTTGAGTTTCTGAAAAGTCCCGGCTTTAAAAAAAAGGATTTAGACTATTGTGTGGTGAAAGTTTGACCAGTATAACAGAGACATAAGCAAGAATACATGTGCACTTTGTGGTTTATGGATTGAATCCTTTCAGGTTAGTGAGGGAAAAACTTCTTGCAAAGGCATGGGATCATACTTTTTGTTATTTCAAAGTATTTTTTAATGTGCATAGATTAATTTTCACACTGTACTTTTTAAGTGGTTTTATCTCCTGTGGACTTTGTGTGAGATCAGTGGTATACTTCAGGCGATGGTCCAGAATTGTAAATAAATGCAATGCTTTATATCTGAGTTTGGGTACCTCGTTGTTTTGGGGGGGCATCTTCAGACACTGGGATTCTTCTAGAAGCAATATAGAGACCTTTCCCTCTAAATGCTGCCAGAAAACAGGACCAGAATTTGCCGCCTCCCTTGGGGAGAGAAATACCACTTCTTATTAGCATGTGCTAATTTATTCAAATTCATGAATGTTTAAAATTATGCATCTTCTAGGATTGCAAAATAATAGTATGTCAAATGAGAGAAATCTGCACTTTCTCTTCTTGCATGCTTCCTGCATGAAAACAAAAATAAACAAAGTTCCAGGCCTACTTAGGTCTGGCTTAATAGCATGCCTAAACCAGTCCATCAGCCCAGTATTTTTCTCTTCCTCAATCATTTTGCAAGCAGGTGTCGTTATCTGTGTTCAGCGATACCTGCAGTCGCTGCTGCCAAATAATTAGCACCAGGGCATTGTGGCAAGAAGAATTAAGACCGGAATTTGATGTTAGATCTCCTGGAGCCCAGCAGATGAAGGCTAAGCCTTGCAGGAATGATGCCCATTGTTCAGGATACAGATTGCCCAGTTCCACACATTTAGCTAACTTAGAAGTGGAAAAAACAATGCCGGCATACGGTGCAATGTGAAAATTTGAAAGCCTAATTGCAGGATGCCCCGTTTCTATTTTATTAGGCATGTCATTGGCTCGCATTAGTGTAACCAAGATCTAAAATTGTATACATCTCTGTGTCAGTCTGCTGCTCTCATCTAATACCTGTGCACGCCCTTGCAGGTCCAGTTCCTCCTGACTGCCACATCCTATAGCATCACCAACCTGTCTCTCCGTTTCAGGTGCCTGCTGTACAAAGATCACATCATCTCTCATGATGAATTTTCACCCTCTTAACTACTGCCTTTTGCCTCCAAACTGCTGGAGCATGCCCATCAAAGCGGCGCAGCTCCTCCCTTACCCTGACGGCTCAGGGTAGGCTTGGGAGTCGCGGGTGGGCAGCGCGCCAAATGTCACCCACCTCAGTGAAGACACCCGGGGTGGTCCGCCCCCATCGCACCCCCCTTCCTACACCCCTGCATGCCAGTCACCCATTTTAACATGGCTTCTGTTCTTTGAGCTCCTGTGAAATCTCCAAGACCCCCGAAAAAACTTCTCACTTCCAAATCCTGGGACATGGGCACATCAAGTTCTGTACTGTCCATGCTGAGTGGCAGTGGCTCTTTGAGGGTTCTGGCAGGAGTCTTTCGTACCCTGCAACATGCCCCAGCCACTCTGGGCGGCCTCCAACATATATAAAAACATAATTAAACATTTAAAACTTCCCTAAACACCTTCAGGTGTCTTCTACTTATCTCCTTGGCTTGGGGGTTGCATAACCTCCAACATTTCTCTGATGAAAATAGGGATGTCCTAATGGAAAGTGGGACATTCCAGGATCAAATCAGAAACCCAGGACTGTCCCTGGAAAATAGGGACACTTGGAGGGTCTGGTCTTTCCCAGCCCTGCCAGGAGATGTCAGGGACTAATCCTGAGACTTTCTGCACGCAGGGCTCTACCACTGGAATCTGTGCAGCAGGTGTGGGTGGGAGCAGGAAGTCTCAATTTCAAATATTTGGCTGTGCTTTCCAGCAAATAAATCACTGCTGACTGCCATGTAGGACTCGCTCTGGTAAGAGGACATGGTTTGTTCTTGATCAACCAGCATGCAAAACTTTTTTTTAATGATGAGAAACAAGGCTGAAGGATGGGGTAGAGCGAGCAATTGGCCCACCCTATGACTTTCCCCACATTTACTAACCTTGGCCAGTGATAAGATTTCTTGTTCCTTAAATATGCTCCATGAACATATGCATGGCCTTGCTTCTCTCCCTTGGCTCAAGCCCTCCTCAAAACCAACGTTTTCTGTGTGGCCTTTGTCTTCTTAAATTTCCTAACCAAGTTTTAAGTACATAACAATGAGACTTGACCACGTTCTTCCCTCTCCTTTTCTTGTCTGTTGTTTCCTTTGTCTGTGGTTTCCATGTGGTTTGTTTCAGGTTGTAAGCTCCTTGGGAGCAGGGACTCATATATGTTGCCTGTGTAAATCTGCAAGGTGCCACCATGCACACTGATGGTGCAGCATACGGAAATAAAAATATATCCATGCTACAAGATCTAACTCTTTATTTAAGAGAAAAAAACTACACTCTTTGTTAATGAATTGTTGACTTATTACGGTACTTAGCAGAATCACATACCCTCCAATACCGTGACAGCAAAATGTGGGACACCAAGTTCCTGGACGCCATCTTCCTGTTTTTTCTTGTGAGAGCACGGCGGCCATTTTGGGAGCCATGATCTCGCATTATTTCATGCCGTGATTTTCCACCAAAAAAAGCACTTTTTGGGGCATGGTGCCCAAAAACGCAGCACCCAAATTGGCTGCCGTTCTCCTGCAAGAAAAAAGGGGATGTCCCAGTTTTTCCGAGACACTTGCGGGGTATGGAATCACACTTCACCCCCCTTCCTCAGAACAGCCTTCTCCACCTGTTCCTAAATGTTGTGTGTGTGTGTGTGTGTGTCCCTCCTTTGCTGTTCAGAAAGATTTTCTACTTCCTTCAGTGCAACTGCATTGATTTGTCAAAATCCTGTTTTGGGTCTTTAAATAGTCAAGTCTTCATACACAAGACAGATCAAGTTTCGCCAGCCTTTTGGGACCTATGGGCACATTTGGAATTTTGTGATAACGCCACAGGTGCTAGTCACAAAGGGACTGCGGGTGACACCACACAAAATGGCTGCTCCATCTTAAAAAGAGCAGAAAAGGAGACAGGAATGCAAAATGGTGTGGACATGTGGACCCGGTCTCCCATGATTGGGGCAAAGAAACCTTCATCAGCCACCATCACACTTGTTCATTGACAGAGATGCTCATTGCCTCCCTCCGGACTAGAATGGGTGACTTATCCTGGCATCCAATGAAATATGGGCATGTTTAAGGGAGCGTGTTCAGTGTTGGAGAGTCCAAGTTAGGGCAAAAGAGGAGTTGAATCAACACAGAGGGGGAAAATATTTATTTAAATACAACAGATCTTGTTTTTCTCAAAGCAGCACGATGCTTCTTGAGTGAGAAAATTGTGTTTTTTGCCTCTCCCGAATGCCACTTCTATTCCCTGTGGGATGTTAATAGCTAACAGGCGTATCCCTTTTAATACAAAGTGTCCCTTTTAATCTATTTTACTGTTAGCAATTGTAAACCAGACTGTGCTGTTTCTGTTTTCGGTTGTTATGTCTATGGGCTTAAAGCCGAAATAAAATGAGTTGAGTAGCTAACAGGGCTGTAAAAAGGTTCTCTAATCAGCACCGGTGGGAAAGAGCTCTGCCTTTGGAGAGCGGTTGCCAGTCAGACTTTGTAGTACAGGGCTAGGTGGACCAATGTGCTGATTCAGTAGAGGACCGCTCTCTAGACGTGAAAACCCACAAAGCCCTGTCTCTCCGCCTGCCACAGAACAATAATGTGCAGTGTGCGTATTTGTGGCGAGCTTGAGTTTTGAGGGCATGTAAGAACATAAGAAAAGCCAACTGGATCAGGCCGATGCACACCATCTAGTCCAGCCCCATGTTCACACAGGCATGTCTTTGGTGCAATAGCAATCTCTCTTCTTGCGGTTTCTATAAACTACCTGTGACTGTGGAAGTGGAACCTATCTATCAAGGTTAGTAGCCATCGATAGCCCTCTCCTTCATGGATTTGTCTAATCTTTCAAAGCCATCCAAGCTGGTGTCCCTCACTGCCTCCTGTGGGAGCAAATTCCATAGTTTATGAGCTGTGTGAAGTACTTTCCTTGGTCCGTCCTGGATCTCCCAACCTTCAGCATTCTTTTAATGCCCCCAAATTCTGGTGTTATGAGAGCTTTTCTCTATCCGCTTTCTCCATGTGCCAACACACCATCTCCTCCTTGCAGAGCACAGACCCCCCTCCTCCTGCAACCCTATCCCTGAGAAGGCCTCTCTGATGGCGGACATGCCTTTTTAAAAGGCAGCTCAAGAAGATGAGGAGAAAACTGCCTCTCCTGTCTAAAACAATAACATAAGTTTAGTGGTTAGGAAAGATGCTTCGCGGGGTGCAAGTCATCATGCAGGCCGCTGGCTTCCATTTGCAGAAGCAACTGTTCCATATTTGTAAACAGAATTACTTGCTTACTCCTAATATAAGCGGTGGGGTGGCCGTTGTTTAGCTTCAAGCTCTAAATATATACCCCCTATATAAATCTGGCTCGCAATGCCGAATGCATGCATTTCCTCTAAAGGTAGGTTCCACCATAAAGAATAAAACAGACACAGAGAAAGAGGGAAGCTGTGTGTTCCCTGTCTTGTCAGACACATTTGTATAATCAATTTACCATTTTTTTATTCATCCTTGTTCCTGGGAAACTCTGCCTCTTTTTTGTTCCTCTACAGGCAAATTTGCAAGATGCCGTTCCAGAAACAAACCCCGCTTCCGAGGACATGCAAAACGCTGAAGGTTGTGTATTGTTGGTTCGACAGCACCTCTCCATTTGATTCATTGGCTAGATCTCTGTGGGAAATCTAAGCATGGACTCCCTGCCTTCATTAAGTGAAAATAAATAACCAAGAGCAAAGAGGTTGATGTTCAGTTACCTAATGCTTTTGCAAGCAGCCAGTATTAAGTTTGTGCTCCAATTTATATCATTGTTGTCGAGACACTGTTTTGGAACTTACTGCCTGCTTTTGCTAGGACTGCACGTTTGCAGGCAAGGTTATGAATCACGTATGAGGCACAATAGAACCATCAAAGTTTCTGCCATTTTACAGGTAGGTAGAATGAAACAAAAGAAGGCTTCCAAAAGGGGCAATCCAATCCGCCAACCAAACCAGTTTTACTTGTGTGCAGGGATAATGCCTTAATCACCCTGTTGCTTCACTGACAATAAGGAACAATATATATCGATTCAAATACATTTGTGGGGGTTCTTCCATTCTAACAGTGCGGGAGCTTTGATCGCTATGCTGTCATTGTTCTTCCACCATAAGCATGGATTAGTACATCACTCGAAGAGATATATTTTTTTTGAGCAAGCAGTTTGTTAGTTTGCTATATTAAAAAAAATAATAAGCTGCATACAGAATTTAAGGTGCAATGCCTAAATGATCAAATTTCTTAGAGGTGGCCTTAGTTCATGGTGCTAAGAGTGGCCAAGGGGGTCCCTCTTGGTCAGGGCCACCAGTTCCAGGGGGCTGAGCACATTTGGCCCCCTATATTTTTGAGTTTGGGCCAGTCCCTCTCAATATTCCAAAAGGGCAGAGGAGAAGCACGGAGCTGACTCTTGCGACTGGCTCCTTCTCCTCTTCCTCCTCCTGTCGAGGGTAAGGAGGGTTGAAGCAGCCTCCCACCAGTGGTAGTACCAGAAGGAGGTGGGGGAGGAGCCACCGGCCATTGAAACTTCGCGGCCGCCATGTTGGACTCCACCCTCAGCTCCTCCCAATGTCCTGACGTCACGCGTGCGACATTAGCTTCCCTAATCGCCCTTGTAAGCTGGCGCCTCTGCTCTTGGTAGCTTCGCTGTCCTCAGAATTTCAGGATCACAAAAGCGGCCCACGATAGGGCCTTCTCTGTGGTAGCTCCCTAAATTATTTATTTAAAAAGTTTATTTATTTGATTTTTCAGATTCAAGTTTTATAATCATATATCAAACTTACACCATAAAAACAAGATTCCACAGAATCTCCTGGACTTCCCTCCTCCCCTTTGTGGATCCTGTTGTTAATCATTTCCTCCTGCATCTTTTATAATAATCCAAATCTATTATATCTCCATTATTTCCAAAGGTCACCATTAAACTACAAGTGTTATTCCAATCCTACTAACCATTTTAGCTGTTTACAGTGGTTTTTAAGATAAATTATAGATTTTCCCGATTCCTTATTAAAATTTTGGCCTTCCTGATTTCTGATTCTTCCGGTCATTTTTGCCATTTCAGCATAGTCCATCAGCTTCATCTGCCATTCTTCTCTGGTAGGGACTTTGTCTTCTTTCCATCTCTGGGCCAATAACATCCGCACAGCCGTGGTTGCATACATAAATAGTCTTTTCTGCTCCATTGGGATTTCGGCACCTAAAATTCCTCAAAGAAAGGCTTCTGGTCTTTTAGAAAAAGTTATTTTAAACATTTTTTTTCCAATTCATTATACTGTATATCATTTCCCAAAGTCCTTTTAGCCCCCTAAATTCTGGAACTCCCTCCCCACTGAGGTACATTTAGCTTCTGGCACTCCCAGTTTACTCTTCACTCAGTGTGTCTCCACCGCTAGTATGTACACATAGTGTTAGCCACAATCTACATCCATCCTGTAGCTTCTTGAGAAGTACTGAGTTTTGATGCATTTCCCCCAAACCTACTTTGATTTAATACAAATGCATAAGTCACATGAAGTCATTATCAAGCCCTCTCTGCCAGGGCTGTCTTTACCCGGGGGTGCAAGGGGTGCGGGGCACCCAGGCGTCGAATTCTGGGGCACGCCAAATGTATACCTACTGTATACTGGTCCCTCTTGATTGGCGGCAGTGAAAAGCAATGGAGCGAAAGTCCCCGCCCCCCCCTCTGTCGCTCTGTTACTCTGTAGTGTCAAATATTCCCGACGAGGCAGGAAACAAAAGCAGCTTTTTCCGCTGCGTCATTGTTACAGGTCAGTGATTCCCCCCCCCAAAAGCTCAACCACTTTGAGTTCAGCCTCCCCCAAAAAAGTTAATTTGGGGGCAGCTAAACTAAATTTGGGGGCGCTGGGCAGATCTTTGCACCCCAGCAGCACATATGCTAAAGATGGCCCTGCTCTCTGCCTACCAGTGTGGGTACAAGGACTCAGGCCAGGACGGCAATAAACAATAAATTCTATTTTTGTTGTTTCAAGTATGACACAAATTCCAGTTACTTGAAACAACAAAAATAGAAGAAATTATTGTTACAGGTAGATAGCCGTGTTGGTCTGTCATAGTCAAAACAAAATAAAAAAATTCCTTCCAGTAGCACCTTAGAGACCAACTAAGTTTGTTCTTGGTATGAGCTTTCGTGTGCATGCACACTTCTTCAGAAGAAATTATTGTTTATTGCCGTCCTAGCCTGAGTCCTTGCAACCTTGCTATTTGATTTTCTGAATTCTCCAATGACTCCTATTTCTTTATTGATTACCAGTGTGGGTACAGCAACATGCAGATGTGATTTGAAACACAGAAGAGAGAGAGAGAAAAACCAGCCTTGCTGTGTTTTAAGTCAGTAATGTGCACACAGCCTCTGGCCATCAGCGCTTCACCAAGTCAAGGTGTAGTAATTTTCCCTGAAGCAATTGGGGGGGGGGGAGAAAGACACCGAAAGAGCGTTGAAGCCTGCTGAGCTTACTCTTTCTTAAACCGGGAGGCCTGCCAGTGCAGCCAGCCCTTTCCAGGAGTTTGCCACACAAGGGCCAACATTCGTTCTGGTAGCTCAGCCCAGGGAGCTGGTTAGCAAAAGCGAGAGGATGTGGCGAGAAAACCCTTTGTTCTTTGCTGGAAAATAAGAATGCGGATGTGAGAAAATAGCTCTGGTCTGCGTTGTGAGATGCAGGGAGACATTTGTGTGCACTCAAGGGATGTGTGTCTCGTGTCCTGGCCAGGAAGTGGTGACAAAATGTTCTCTTTGTAGTACACCCTGATTCTGGGCGGGGTTTTTTGCATCCTTGCCTTGCCATTTCCAGGACTAGGCGCTCTGTTCTCCCTCCCCCCCAATGGCTCTCATTGTTTCCCCCATGATCTTTCTCTTGTCATTTGCACCTTCCAAATCTGCCACCCCAAAATTCTTTCTGTTGTATTATATTTATTATTTTCATAATTTATTATGTTCATAATTGAGTTTCCCATTGAAAAAGGGAAATGCCCAAGAGAACAATATAATCCTCAGTAAATAAATTTTAAAAAACCAACAATCTGTATAGTTCCCAAGTTGCACATTATTCATCAAATACCCAACGGTTACCAAACAAAAAGCAAGAGTTGCCTTGCAGGATCAGACCCAAGGGAATCGGTTTGTGTCCAAGAGCACTAGCCAGAAACCTGCAGAAGTCCACAAGCAAGGTATGGACACCCTGGCTGTTCTCTGAGCAGCAGTCAATTAAGTCATTCTGTTACTGCAAGGATTACTGATTACTGATCAGAAGCACGCAGCCAAGAGGGGGATCACGTTGCATACCCACCAATATATATCTGCTGGGCTGTCCATCAATAAATTGCAACATACAGTTCTCCCCAACAACATCCAGGGTCCAATCACAACAGTGGCCATCCATACGATCCCGCCCAGCAACAGAGGGGTTACTCGCTGGCCCCCACCGCAACACGTGCTCTCCATGAAGGAGAACACGCTCTGCTAGCACAATATGACTTTCCACCATTTTTCTCCCTCCTGTGTGCCCCACACCCTCCCCAAATCTACTCCAGCGGTTTCATAGAAAGAACATACCTCTGGAGCCCCAGCCCCCCCCCAATCAAGTAAATAAGACCATTATTTTTGCTTTGATCTTGAAAATAGCTCAGTTGGTTAGACTAGAGCATGGTGCTGATAATGCCAAGGTTGCAGGTTTGATCCCTGTATGGGACAACTACATATTCCTGCATTGCAGGGGGTTGGACTAGATGATCCTCAGGGTCCCTTCCAACTCTACACTTCTATGTCTGGCCAAAATATATCCAGCAGGTTTAACTCAAGGCAGTTTTAACATGCCCATAAAAACAGTTCTCTAAGCTGCAGTCCTATGACCCTGAGAATGAAATAGCAAAACGAGAAGGGGAGAGGGAAGCATTTCTTCTCAACCCACACTTTCACCTTGTTGGGAAGAGCCTAGCAGAGCATTAGATGTGGTGGTTCAACCACCTTTATCCCCACACACCCTGTTGCCACAGGAGCGGAGACTTAGTAGGCTGACTAGAATTATTTATTCAGCCTGGACACTGAGGTCCAGCTCTGAGGGTCTTCTGGTGGTTCCCTCACTGTGAGAAGTGAGGTTACAGGGAACCAGACAGAGGGCCTTCTCGGTAGTGGTGCCCGCCCTGTGGAACACCCTTCCAGCAGATGTCAAGGAAATGAACAGCTACCTGACTTTTAGAAGACACCTGAAGGCAGCCCTGTTCAGGGAAGTTTTAAATGTTTGATGTTGTATTGTGTTTTAATTTGTTGGAAGCCGCCCAGAGCGGATGGGGCAACCCAGTCAGATCGACAGCATTGTATCTATCTATCTATCTATCTATCTATCTATCTATCTATCTATCTATCTATCTATCTATCATCTATCTCTATCTATCTATCTATCTATCTATCTATCTATCTATCTATCTATCTATCTATCTATCTATCTCTATCTATCTATCTATCTATCTATCTATCTATCTATCATCTATCTATCTGTCTATCATCTAATCTATCTATCTATCTATCTATCTATCTATCTATCTATCTATCTATCTTTATTGGTTTGTGGATATTCCCTTAAAGGAGGCCATACCAGAGATGCTGGAGAAAACCTTATGCAATTTCCATATGCCTGTTCCTACAGAATTTGCCGAGGAGGGATGGAAATCCCCCCCCCCCCGGTTACTCGCATCTTTGTGCAAGCACACGCGCGAGAGATAATTTATTGATGCATGCATGTTTATAAAGATGTTCATTCGAGGTCACAGCACAATATCAAACAGCCATAAACGCATTTCCTCCTTAAGTTCCACGGACACTTTTCTGCATGTCTAAATGTGGACGATGGTTCTACGAGAGTTCGCCTTCTACTCTTCAATTTAGCAAAGCAGAGTGTGGTCCTCTTTGTTTACATGAGAACAAACAGAGGAACATCTTTAAAACTCTTGGCTCCCAAACTGTTTACGTGGAAAGCACGTTATCCTCTTAGCTACAACTTGAAATTTCAAAACGAGCTCTGCTATCAAGTACACAAAGCATTTATCTTCTTGGAGATGTTGTTGTTTGTCGCTGTGATGCATGATCTTGCGATTTTATTCTTTCTGTGATCAAATCCCTGTGTGTTTACGATGATCTGCCGGTTCTTGACAATCAAACTTTTGCTGGAAACACTCAGATCCTGTATATTATAACTCATAAAGCTGGAACAAAATAAAATAAAAAAAATTCCTTCCAGTAGCACCTTAGAGACCAACTAAGTTTGTTCTTGGTATGAGCTTTCGTGTGCATGCACACTTCTTCAGATACACTGAAACAGAAGTCACCAGACCCTGATATATAGTGAGAGGGTGGGGAGGGGTATTACTCAGAGGGGTGGTGGAAATGGGTGAAAGGTTGATAGCTGTGGTAAACCTGTTGACGGCTGTTAACGGCTGCAATTAGTCTTACAGGAAAAAGCAAGGGGTGAGAAAAGCTGGGTTTGTCCTTAAAATAAAGACAAAACAAAACAATATATAGGAACAGATAATAGGTTGGAGAGCCCCAACTGAAATAAATTGAGATCGCTCTCTGATTCTCTACCATTCATCCTAGCCATCGAACAGTCTAACTAAATTCATTTGTATGTGCATATCTTCCTAGTAGATTGTACTTAATATACATATGTTCAAGGAAACAAGAGAGGTGGAACCTTTGGCGTGAAATGCTCATTCACTTCTATTTCGAAACCGCCATCTTAATTCTATATCCAGTTTTTAGCTCTTGGAAAAATCAAAGTGCCATAACATTCCACTATAACGGTGGAACCTATTGACTTACCGGTACTAACAATCTTTTGCCTTTCTAGTCTGTTCCAACCTTAGCCACAAGATGTCTCTGTAAGCTTGAGCAAGACCTGGAGAGTTTCTCGACCTGCAAAAAAGATTTTAGAACACTTACATATTAATGGAATTAAAAATGGATCACAAGTTGTGGGTCAGTTCACACATAACCTTTGCAGGGTGTAGGCTCACTACTGCACCCACTCCTTGCCATGTTCCTACTTCTCAACTCAGGAGTGCTTAGTCAGTGCACAAAGTCTACCACTGCATGTTTTTGTTCAATGTCTACAGGTACAAAGGAACACTAGGCTCCTTTGCATAGCCGCTAGAGAGCCACTCTTTGTGCCTGGTGGGGCACCAGAAGCAGGCATGTACTATCAATGCACATCGTAATGGGTGCCTACTTCCAAAACCCACCCACCCACCCTGCGTGCTCAGGGGACTTTCCATCCTCAGTAGACATCAGGTGTGATGCAGCGAGGCACTGGCATGGTGGGGCAGAGGGGTGGCAGCCCCAGACACAAAATTCTGAGAGGGGTGCAATCCAGGCACCCCTCATCAAGGCCACGTGGCTTAGCTCCTGCTGCCTTCCGGAGCCACAGGGAGGCAAGCTGAGCCCAGTCTGGGCCTTCGGGTCTGGGCCACCACTTCCTTCTCCTCTTGGTCAATGAAGGGACATCAGCGCACCCCACTCCTGGGATGGCTGAGCCAGGAGGCAGTGGAGCCGGCAAGCTGAGGAGGTGCGCAGCCGCTGCCATCAGCAGTGGCAGCCACGTGCCTTGCGGGCTCTGCGCACAGACACCCCGGTGCGCACCTCCACCGCAGCTGCCCCATCCACCAGGATGTATTAAGATTGTATTAATACATTCTTGACGGGGGAGTACATGGCTTTCCTAGTTGCAAGCTTGCCTGGCCTTGGGCAGCGGAAACCCATGCAACACCACTGCTGGGGCCATCTGCATGCAAGGCAGATCCTTTTGCAATGAGCAACAGCCATTTCCCTGTTGTTGGCAGGCTGCTATCTCTAAGAGCTTGGAAAGACACTCCGCTCTTGCCTATATTTATTTATTTAGAGCTTTTGTATCCCGCAATTCAGGCCCAAAGACTCCCAGAGTGGCTTCCAGGCAATTAATTGAAAGAAGACAGTCCCAGTCTGCAGGCTTGCAATGGTTTCAAAATGGCTTTGGTATGGTTTCCTTTGCAAGCAAATCAGGGAGGCGAGAAGCACCATGTAGAAGATGTTGAAATAGTTGAATGGATGACTTTGGTGGAACCCACAAAAAAAGGACATGAAGGCAGAAGGCTCTCTCGTGCAATTGCTCCCTGGCAGCTGATATTCAGCTGTATGCTGCTTCAATCTGAACCTGGAGGTTGGACATAGCCAACAGGAACATAAAGTCCGCAAACATTAGAAATCAAAGTGAATTTTATTCATTTGAATAATAACCCTTTTCTTTTCACCATTCCTTTTCACCTCCCGCCATGGACTCCCTGTAATACGTTTCCTCAGTGCTGTTTAGTTTTCAATGGCTGTGTAAATGGAGCTCTCTTGGGAGCCTCAGTTCATTAGGCCTATTAGAGGCTCCCAAACAACGAGCTGTTGGGAAAGGCATTAGCTCTAAGAATGATTGCCTGACAGCTGATCCACCAGAGGAGGTTTTGCCAGCCTTGGCGGTTCCAAATAGCAACATGACAAAAGGCTATCATTCAGAATGACCAGATATAAACCTGGGTTAAGAAAGGAATAGGAATAGGAATCATATGATGCAAGCTGAATTGCGTTTTTTGCTTCTGTTTTACTGCGTTTGTCTATTACTGCTGCTTTTCTGTGTTCAGTTATTTTAAGATTGTATTAATACATTCTTGACGGGGGAGTACATGGCTTTCCTAGTTGCAAGCTGCTTTGTAGATGGTGGTGTACAAACCCTTAATGGGCAGACTCTGTCACCCTGGGCTCCTTTGGGAGGAAGAGTGGAATAGTTTATTTTTAAAGTAAATCCGTTTACCTCCTGCAAGGTGGGGCAGTGTTGCGGGCCGGCACTACCTCACCTGAAGCATCCCAATGGAGGGCTGCTTCAGTCAGGGGAATCCTGGCCAATCTGGCTCTGGCCAAGCAGCCAGGAAGCTGGAATTTAGCTTGCCTGCTGAATTGGCCAATGGCAGGCAGGCTTAGGGGCAAGCATCCTTGGAGGGGTGGAGCTGAACCGGCAGGTTTCACTCAGGTCCACTCCTTGGAAATATAAGCCCCTTTTTCAGCACACTGAATGCATTGAGTGGACACCGGTAATCTTTCATAGTATGGTGCCCTGTGTGAGGCCAAAATTTGGTGCCCCCAAATGGACCTTCTCAGTTACGGATCTTCTCAATTGTGTGCCGCCTCGGCTCAGCACCCTGTGCAGGCGGTTCCCCCGCACTGCCCTAAATTTGGCACCGATGCTAGTTGGGGTTGATGGAACTTGCAGTCCAACAACATCCGGAGTGGGCACCACATTGGGGAAACCAGGATTAAACGGCAGTAAGGGGAAATGTCTGTGCGTCTTATAGAGCGAATGTGTGGTCCCTGGAGCTGAACTGCCCAGGGGCAAAAGCAGATCGTGCTTTTTTTTTTACAAAGAGAGAAGGGAGTGTTGAAAGGAAGCCCGCTGAGCAGCTGCTCAGCAAATGATCGGGGAGAAAAATAAGGGAGAGAGATTCAGCCCCGCCCTGCCACTGCAGAGGGAGGCTGTTTCCCCAGCGACATGTGACTGGCTGATTAGATTATCTGTCTGGAAACTGTAGAAATGGCTCCCTTTACTGAAGCTGCAGAAATGTGAGTTAAACCCCATAAAACAGGATTTTTTTTCCCTTTGCAAAAGAAGCTACACAAATTTGAGCTGATCCTCAAAAAATGGGGCTTTCCCCCTCTAAAAACTAGGTGCGTCTTATGGTCAGGTGCACCTTATAGAGCGAAAAATACGGTACTTAAAGTGCCTTGGCCCTGTGAGTTAACCTGAGGCTATTTGTCTGACAATACCTCAAAAGACGACCTTCGCGTTACAACCTCTTGTCAGCATCTAGTCATTATGTAGGCCAGTGTTTATAGGAGAATGACTCATGGATGAGACATAATGCAAAATGAAGGTCAATCCCGGTGACACTCAAGCGAGGAAGGCAGATCCAGGAGAGGGTGGAAAATATGGTGAGGCTGAATTTTCCCACTTCTAAGAGGATGTTTGCTTGACATTTCTTTTTGGGATAAACATCATGGGCAGAAGGGCATAGTCATTCCTTGACATCTGTTGGAAAGTAATCACACAGAGATCACTGGTACCCGGTGATGTTTTGGTCTTCCAGCTTTCACCCCATTGCAGATATTCATACTGTGAACTGTCTCTTTGTTGTTTTGAATATATGCTGCAACATATGGTCGTTTCTGTCATGAGACCTTTGTAGTTTCATCCTGTTGAGAACATGAATTTGATGCTCCACAGATATCAGGCAAACCTTATCATATTTCCTGAACATGTAGTTGCTGCACTTATACCTATTTCTCCCACCTGCCCACATACATAACCCTAAAAGAACATTAGGCGGGGGGTCACCCTGCATGCTTCAATGTCTCTGCAAAAGGTTTTTGGGGACAATTTTAATATATTTTAAATTATTTTAATCAGCAGCTTTGACACAGCAGCTTTTCTCCTGCTCTCTTCTTGAGATTTCTCTTTTTCTTGTATTTTCTTCCTTCTGACTTTGCTCTTTTTTATAGATTAAGTACTGTTTTATCTCAGTAAATTGTAAAAGATATTTTGCAATGGGTCTGTGTTTCTGAATATCTTTGAATAAGTATCAATAAATAAAGCTGAAAACAACAAAGAAAGTGTTGAGTAAATGCAACCTTGCTTACATCAGTTGCAGTTCGTGGTTATGAAGAGCCTAAAACAGTGGTGGCTAACCTTGACACTCCAGATGTTTTGGAACTACAACTCCCATCATCCCTGACCACTGGTCCTGTTAGCTAGGGATGATGGGAGTTGTTGTTCCAAAACATCTGGGGTGTCAAGGTTAGCCACCACTGGCCTAAAACTTACACCTGATATAAACATTTGCATCACTGGAACCTAAAACTAAGGAATCCAGTCATTCTGCATCAGTGACGATGGCCAGTTCAATATTTATAAAAATGACTTGATTAAGCATGAGATTGTTAAAACAGGACTATACCTATGCGGGACAATGTGTGTGTTTCTGTCTCTCTCTGTGCATGTGTTTTTCCATTGTGAATTTGCTCGACAGAAGCTTTGAAGCTTTAGGAGTTTCAGTGACGGTGGCTCCTCTGCAGAAAGAATGGAAAGCTAGTCATATGTCAGCAACGAGAATGCAGCCTTGACAGATTCGCATGGTGGGAGCTGCACATGCAAAGCAAAAGGCCATTCAGCCGCTATGTAACTTTGTGATTAACTTCCTGGCGGCGGGCATGAAATTGCCAGGGAAAGGAGAGTGGGTGTAATTGTTTACTTTTGCCTTTCAGAATGATGGATTTGAGAAAGGAACAAAGGCCTGGTTGTCCTGCCAGCCTAGCACAAGGTGTTCTTCATCTTGAAGGAAGGCTTATTTGCTTCGTGAGGACTTTGAGATAATGCATTTATGGAAGTAAGGGAAAAGGTGAATGCACTTCCTAAACTTCCTTGCTTGTGGTTGGCATGGTCCTTTGTAGATGAATGAATATATACATTAATGCAGCTTCTCCTCCACCACCATTTTGGACTACAACTCGCAGCATCCTTGACCATTGGCCATGATGGATGGGACTGATGAGAGTTGTGGTCCAGAACATCTGGAGGACCCCAGGTTGGGAAAGGCCATATAATGAAGTTAACCCTTTTTGAACATCCTCCAAAGTGTCTTCATTAAGAAGTGTCTTCTTAGTGTCTAAACCAGGGGTGGGGAACCTGTGGCCTTTCAGATACTTTTGGGCAGACTACAACTCCCATCATCCCACTGGAATTGTAGTCCAGCAATACCTACATTTAAACTATTCTTGGTTTAAACCTTTTGGATGATAAATACCGCTTTTAATTTGCTGAGCCTTTCTCTATTTTATAGGAATTTCTTGTGGTTTGTACTTTATGAAGAATTGTGATATTTTTATTTGCTGTATGCTGCCCTGAGTAATGTATCACATTAAAAAGACGGGATAGATATATAAACTTTGGCCAGGGAGCTTTTCACACATCTGTTAACTTCTTGGTGTTCTCTAAATGACATTATGAAGCTATTCACTTCCGAGAGAAGCTTACATTGTTGGCAATTAACAACTATCATTGACTTCCTCTAAAATTATGTGTATTTGGCATTTCTAAAACAATAAATCTTTATTCTCCAAACGCTGTGAGTGTTCAAAATAAGAGGCTGGATTTTTTGAAAAAACAATATGTGCTAAGACAATAATCTAAAAAAAGTGCAAACCAATATTTGACAGAAACCCTATGCTGTTTCTGGGGTGCTAAATGTATTATACTGAAAAGTTGGGGCACTTACAGACTGCCACTATTTTCAGTGAGATTCCGCCACATACTGGCAAATTCAGGTTGCACACTTGAATATGATTTGGTGCTCTTGTGGAATAAATCATCTTCTCCCTAAAATCAGACTTTTGTCAGAAGTGGTAGGAAAATACATTGGGAAGTGGGGAGAGCATTTGCTTAATGCAATATTCTATACCCCCCCAAAACAAATATGGCCTATTATTGTTGTTGTTATTATTATTATTGCTATTAATACCCTGCCCATCTGACTGGGTTGCCCCAACTACTCTGCACAGCTTCCAACATATATAAAAAATAACAAAACATTAAACATTTTTTAAAAACTTCCCAATACAGGGCTGCTTTCAGATGTCTTCTTAAGGTTGTATGATTATTTATTTCCTTGGCTTGGGGGTCGTATAACTCCATACCCTCCAACATTTCTCTGATGAAAATAAGGACATCCTAAGGAAAAGTGGGACATCCTGGGATCAAATAAGAAACCGGGACGGCTTCTATAAATCTGGAACTGTCCCTGCAAAATAAGGACACTTGGAGGGTCTGTATTGAGCCAGAAGCCTTTGTACTGGAAATTAACTCCATAATTGCCTGGGCTGCTGCTGTTAGGATGCCACCAACAGACCTGTCACCCCAAAAGAACGTAAAAGGCATTGTGAAAAGTTTGCTGAGAGCTATTGGTTCTTGTTGCCATAGAGATTGGCATGAGATTGGCAATAGCACAGTTTTAGAATAATCTTTAAAAAACACGAAACCAAGGCAGGTAATAAATAGATCTGTAGTGTTATGTCCCCGTAACTCATCTTACGTTGCTATTTTTAACCTCACATTTCATTTTCCTCCTCTGACTATGACTTATCTGCCTAATTTAATCTAGTTGAATGCATATGTTGAACATCACCATGGCACCACAGAGGACTGAAAGCTTACTTTCTGCAATGCTTGGGCGAGGAGAAGGCACAGCCCGTCCCCTCCAAGTTTGCTAAAATGAAATAATTTCCAAAGTGCATGGACCCAAATAAACATTTCCTTGAATTAAGCTTAATTTCTTTAAAAAGCATGTTCATGTTGCCTTTTTCTAGAAAGAATAATTTCCCACACTTCATCCAGTCTAAATTAAGAAGCTACAGTATTTCCACTCTCTATTACGTTACTAATAAATATACTGTTATATTTATAACCACCCCACCTTTTCGTGTTCAGGTATATTGCCTTAGCCCAGGTCCTTAATTTCTAGGTATGTGGGTGTTTTGTGCAGAGTCCTGGGAAACCGTATAATTTTAGAATCAGCATTGAACTCACTGGGAAATTAAACTCCACAGTAATGAGTGTGTTGGAACATCTCGCTGATTTGGAAAAGTGAGGAACATATGCAACAACTTCCACAGGGTGTATGGGGTGTTAGGGGAGGGGTAGTACCTCCGGTGGGGGACATGTCATGCTCCTTCTGGGGTAGTTTGTCCACCTTTGGTCCTCAACCTGCACCCAGTTCTCACCTGTGGCTTCTAGAAGCTGTCATCATGCAGCAGCAGCCATACCCAGGAACTGGCCAGCAAAACCAGGTGAGGGTAGCTGATGGGTATTGAACTCTCGGTGAGCTAAGGATTTCCCCTGCATGTGAAGACAGGCTCTGGCGGATTGAGTAGATGAGACCAATAGTGGGTCCAATGGTCAAGATGGCAGTTTCTGCATGTGCTGTAGAGGGAAGTGAGGGGCAGATGGGGCTTGTCAACCTGGGAAGGTAGCCCATTTCGGAGAAGGAAAACTCTGATCCTAAACCTCTACTGCCTTGCAGAATATCTTCAGGAGAAGAAGAAGAAGAAGAAGAAGAAGAAGAAGAAGAAGAAGAAGAAGAAGAGTTTGGATTTGATATCCCGCTTTATCACTACCCGAAGGAGTCTCAAAGTGGCTCACATTCTCCTTTCCCTTCCTCCCCCACAACAAACACTCTGTGAGGCGAGTGGGGCTGAGAGACTTCAAAGAAGTGTGACTAGCCCAAGGTCACCCAGCAGCTGCATGTGGAGGAGCAGAGACGCGAACCCGGTTCACCAGATTACGAGTCTACCACTCTTAACCACTACTCCACACTGGCTCTCAGGACAGGCTAAGCCTAAGGAGTAACCCCTACCAGAGTAAAGTCCCTAACACAGTTGGATGGCGTCTTGTACACCTCCTTCTGTCAACTCCTGCAGCCAAGCTGGTGCCAAACGTATGGCTCTGCTTACCTTTGGACCACCTCAGGAGTGGGGTCTCTTTGTCTGGGCAGCCCAGGACCTCCATACACACTGCCTAGGCTTGTGCCCCGTGGTGGTCACTCTGGTGCTGCTAATGCAACAGTTTGACTTCACCCCAGGAGGCGCACTCCATTGTCTCTCGAGACAGACGCATGCCAACGACACTTCCACAGTTTATCTGGCATTTCAATAAATACGATTTTTATATTGATTTGATTTTTTTTTAGTTAAGTAATATTCAAATATTACGCAAGAATCGTTTAAAAAAAAAGTTTGAAAAGTTTAACAGAATAAACATTAGCCCTTAACATAAACAGGTTAAAACAGTTCAAAACAACAACAGGGCAGGAGTTGGGGAAGACGTTTCTTTTGAACAGAGGAATTGTGTTATGTCCCAGGGCATAATACAGACCACAGGTATAAACAGCACTTTCCAGGCAAGACTTACATACAGGTCATGACCATCTACAAATACTAAACTAGAGTCCACATTGGGGTGGGAGGAAGTCAAAGAATTTGCTATATTTTTGGCTATTTTATCGTGGTACTACCTGCAGCAGTGCCAACATGTCCTGGATTAGTTCATACTTATGGGCTCTAAAAATAAATAAGGAATATTGCCATTCTAAACCTCAACTCAGTTTTACAGTCATATGGAAGTTATATAAACTCCGATTCTTTATGTAATAAGAGCAATGGATAATTGTCACTCTGATTCAGAAAGATCAGCTCCACAACTCCAGGGAAATCATTTTGGAGGTTGTTGGGTTTTGTTTTGTTTTTACACAGAGTACAACTAGGACTATTACATATATTATGCCTGTGCTATCTTCTCTCCCACACACCCTCAAAGTAATGTACAATGATTTTCTTTTCTGATCCTGATGTGTAGTCAGATCAATTTTCCTTACTCTGTGTAGCAAGGAGATTGCCATGTTTGCTGCTTCATTCGATATCAAATTAAGATTCAGATCGCTGCCGTAGTTGAGTCTCACAAATGTTAACTGTGACGGATGGATGCAAATGATCCGATTTTATTTTCGTTTTAACTCAGCAGAAGGGAGTACATGCTGTTCTTCCCTCTGTTTTTCAGTTCAGCGAGAGTTACTAATACCGGTAAGTGGGTGTAGCAAGCAATAATGGCATTCCTTCCCGACTGAAAAACAGATTTGGACATTAGGAAGAGGAGGCACATTCAGATCAGCCTGTTTTGCCTTTTAGTATATATGACAGTTGCTTAATGAAAACTTTTGAGGAAGAGATTTGTGCAAACACTCCAAGGAATCTGCATCATGTCAATGCTTTGAGGCAATAGACTTTGTAATCAGATTTTTCTTTGTTTTGGCCCAGTTCACATGCCACAGAAAACTACAGATTATGGTTTACAGTAGTACCTTGGTACTCGAACAGCTTGGCTCCCGAACAAATCGGCTCCCGAATGCTGCAAACCGTGTTCCAGTTTGCAAACATTTTTCAGAAGCTGAATGTCTGACACGGATTCTGCTTGAGTGCAGGAAGCTCCTGCAGCCAATTGGTTTTCAAGCGGTTTCAGGAGTTGAACGGACTACTGGAACGGATTAAGTTCGACAACCAAGGTTCCGCTGTATTCTGATCACAAAGATTGCTTCTGCTTTTGCTCCACCCATCGTGCAAGAATTCCTTAGCGTTATGTCCAACTGAGGTTTGTTTCACTCCATTTCTGCAGTAATTTACATGTAAATTAATTCTCATGAAAATTCACCAGCATTTTCATGTGAATTTATCCCAATATACACATTTTTGTATGCTGTTTTGACTATATACACATTTTCCAAGCAATTTCACCCCAGGCAATGCTTATTCGTATGCTATTTTCACTCATGTCCCATTTTTAATGAACATTTCTCCCTAGTATGTGTATTTTTGTACACATTGTTTGGTTGGGAAACTGCACTGCAAAATTTAGAGATTTCAAAGGATAATTGTGATTTGGTTTCCACGTCAGTTTAAGAAGTGTGAACTAAATAGTTTCTTATTAAAATGCAAACAGAATCAAATTTCTCCCTCATCTCTGCTTCTGGCAGTCTGAAATTTGTTCCACCTAATCTTAGTGGAAGCCAGCAGTACACAGCTGAGAAACAGTCCCCTTTACAAATGTTCAATTCTTCCAAAGATAACCTCTATTGGACTGCCATTCTCAATAAAGTATCACTTCCCTTTCATTCCTGTCCCCTTATTTTAAAATGCAGAGGCTGAGGCATTCAGGGTTCCATAAACCATGAAGCAATGATGACTAAGGCTCTGAATTTCCTTCGATCCCTAGGGAGAATGGACAGCCTCATTGATGCTTGCTGGCCACAGGGTGCCACTGTTGCTTCAGTAAAAATAGATGAGTTGTACAGGTTATTTTCCTGAGCTTGCCCACAGCGACGTCTGCAGATGCAGAAACGAACATGTGTGTTGTGAGAGATTGATTTCGTCACTGTATTTTTCCTAAAAAGCGAATAGGCAATGCCTCACCACATGCATTTGTTTGGATGGAATCTGGGTGCCAGTCACCATCTCTGCTGCTGGAAATGTGCAACCAACTATTTGGGGGTAGCAGGGAGAAGTTACGCCTGGTGGTAGCGAAATAAGTGTCCTTCTGATCGCTGATGCTATCAGAGGCACTCGTCAACAGGTCAGCCTTAGTCAATGCAGTATTATGATTGCAATGGATGTGCAATTCCGGGTAAGAAGCAGCATTTTCCCAACTGCAGTAAATTGCTATTTGAATGCTAGGAAAAGATACCCAAATAAAAAGGTCGTTCAACTGTGCTTTGTTCAGACCTCGTCCAAATTATAGCATTGTTTCCATTTCAGGGCACTGCAGTTTAAGAAGGATAGTGACAAACTGGAGCATGTCCAGAAGAGAGCGACAAATATGATGAGGGACTTGGAGACCAAGTCTAATGAGGGGAAAATGGAAGGATTGGGTATCTTTAATCTGGATAAAGAGACATGCAGGTGATGGAAGCTGAACACACACCTGGCGCCTCCCTAAACTCCATGTATTCTTATTCCTTCAGGCATTTTCCTCTTAAACACCCTGTTCACTAGTGGAACCCAAGTCAGACTGGGGGAAATGGCCTTTTTCATGCAACAACTAGACACACAAATTTGGCATATTCGCTTCCACATATTCCTGTTTTTTCAGTCATGGATATGAAGTGCTATTCCACCAATTGCCAATCAAATTGGTGGAATGAACTTGATGGAATGTATCCAGAGGTTTTGATGTTGAACAGTTTGTCTTTGTCCCAAGTTAATTTGCCCTGAGTATTCTGTTTACACAGTATTTTTATCTTCCAGTACTAACCAAAATTACGTCATGTGTACTATGATGGGACAATGTCATAGGCTCAAAGGTCAGTTGTTAGATATGTTTGATTTGTACACGTTTTAGGTTATAATACCTTTCCAATGTACAAATTTATTAATAGCATCATTTTAGTTGTTCTAGGAGTTAGGTCTTTTAAATAATAATAATAATAATAATAATAATAATAATAATAATTGTGTTTTGTCCAACGCTTTGATTTTGCTGCTCTAAATCCGCATGACAAACAGATGATAAAATATGCCAAATCTAACAAGGTGCACAAAACCATCCTTTCTCACTTCCGAAAACATTTTATTGCCAAGTGTACGTGTAAAGATCTAATTGTTTGCAGAACTTTTTACACCTTTTACCGGCAAGTTCTGTCACCTCAGAGCCTTAGCTACACATATATTATTGGTTGCTCATTCCTCAACCAAGGACCAAAATAAACATAGAATTAGTTGTGGGAATGCAACTAACACCTTTTTAAAAAAAAGAAATCTAATTAGCAACACTGAGGGAAGGTCAGAAATAGGAATGCATGCAGGAAGGGAGGAATTCATCCCTTGAACCTCCTTTGGAATAAGGCACAGTAGAGACTGTGGTGTCTTTGTGATATATGGTTTATTTACACATACAACCTGAGCCTACGATGGAGGGGTTCACAGCATTAACATCACAAGAGAGTCTTGTTTCTCCCTTAGCCACAGCCTTGGATTCAAACAGAAATCAAGCATTGCTCTCAAACATTGCTCAGATTCTCTCTCCAGCTTGCTGCTTTTCTTCTAAGTCACATCACTGCAACTCAACTCTAAACCCTGGTTTTGCCTTCTAACTAACCACCCATTTGCCATCTCACAGAGAGCCTCTTTCCTTTGTTCCCCTTAATGGCCCATCACCCAGGCTTTCACCTCAACAAAGGAAGCTAGCCTGGCTTATATTTTAACACTTGCTGGATCCAGGGCTTGGAAGGGTCTCGCATGTAGACCCCTCCCCCAAAACTCATAACAATATTTTGCCCTGAGGTATTAAATAATGGTAGGGCTGCCAGGGCTGTTAGGAACGTCCAGTCTTCAGTGTTGTACTTCCATGAAAATTCCAGCGCAAACCTGGCTTGAAATCTGACTGAAGAATTTTGTGAGTATGGTGTGTATCCAATGTGCCACTCAGGCAAATGTTCCCTCAGAATAGGGATTTATTCGTGTGAAGCAAACTTTCTCCCGTTCTCCTCCACCTGCCCTGGGAACAGATTGTGGAACAAAAGGGGTTGCATATGGGGAGAGAAATACCATTGTGGATTTGCACTACCACCTACACCGCCCCCCCAAAAATAGTTTAATACTGCATTATGTAGAATCATAGAATTGTCATTTCTGTCAGAAATGTTTAGTTGGAACCTCCTTTCTTGTAACTTGAATCCATTGGTTCCTAGCCTCCAGAGAAGGAGAAAACAAGCTTGCTCCATCTTCCATGTGGCAGACCTTTAGATATTTGAGGAATGTGTCTATTGCAACTTCTAATTGAACAATAGGAAATGCTGTAAGAAGCCAAGTTAGCAAAGGAATGACCGTTCTGTTAACTGGGTTAGTGGTGTGGTATATTTTTGAACAATGTATCCTTTTCACAAAGCATAATTGGTAACGAACTATTTGTGGAGTGTTTCTTCGGAGCCCCAGGGAGCTTATAATGAAGGTTTCCTTGGCAGCTTGTTATTTGGCCTCTGTATGAAATTCCTTAGTTTCCCCCATTTTCTACACTGATTTGTTTTCTTTAACCAAAGGCTAAAGTATGAGATATCCATGGTATCTTAATTAAATATATTTTACGATATTGTGGATATTTCATATTTTAGTTTTGAAATTGCAACGTGACATCTGCAGTATATTATGCTGTTTCAATTAAGGATGTGACTAAAGCTCTGAAAGGTTGCGTCAACAAACATTCCAGAATTTGGGTTCATTGTTTAACTACTGTGTAACCTAAGGGATTTTTGCATGGGGACCGCCTGTGCCTACGCTACAGCCCGCTAAGGCTTAGCTGTGTGCTGCTCTAGAGCAGGTGCCCCCTTCCAGTTCCACAAACAAATAAATAACTGGGCACCATGTCTGAGTTGATTTTAGTTCATTTATATGTAGCTACTTGGATTCACATGTCCGTGTTTCACATCTTTGTTAGGAAGCTCTTCACCCCTAGGACTTTTCTGCAGGATTAAATTGGGCCATAATGACACTTCATTCTTCATCAGATAATGCTGCAAACCTTGATTCAATGACAATGCTGTGTTATTTGATCCCCACGCACTAACTGGGGAATGGCAGGAGAGAACTAGCTCTCTCCAAAGTAGAACTTGGGGGGGGGGGCAGCCCCCTTCACTGAAAATCTGTGGGTGCCCTGGCACCATAGATGGTGTCTATGCCTATGCTAGGCATGCCTGTGGCTTGTTTCAGCAGGGCTCTCCTTCTAACGCTTTTAGCAAACTCCTGCCAAGTCCTAGGAAGTACGGAATTGTTACTAATATCTCTCATGTTCTAGTCAAAAGTATGTGTGTGCGGGGGTGGGGTAATATTTTAGTGCCAAGAGACATTAAACAGTACATGCTATTTGTGAGAACTGGCACTGTACTTCCTCTATGCAACAATAATTAAAGTCGGTCTAGAAATGTTTAACAGCCCAAGCTTTGAAGACAAAATACAAATGGCATCTTAATTTGCTGTTCACATTAAAAGCTAATGGAAAACAGGAAATGCCACCTTTCCCCAAAACAATTTTGTTTTGGGCAGCTCATTTTGGCCTAACCCACCCCATTGAGAATGGTGTTAATGACCTTACAAATTATTCCAGAGAACTGTACACAATGTGGGTTACAGGTACGGTGAATTGTACAAATAACTTGTCTGTGACCCCAACGAGTCATTCCCAAATCCTCTAAATTTTCTCTTTTACTAATTTGCTAGATCCTTCCTTTCCTTTGTAAATTGGTCCATCTCAAACTCTACAGATGAATTGCTAATTATTATAATGCTGAGTATTGCACACAACATACCATACGTTATTCCCTTTAAAAAATTACAAATAAATCTTCAGTATACGCCAAACTTGGAAGAAAGCAACCTTAGCAGTTCGAAAGCACGTCAAAGTGCAAGTAGATAAATAGGAACCGCTCTGGCGGGAAGGTAAATGGTGTTTCCATGCGCTGCTCTGGTTTGCCAGTAGCGGCTTTGTCATGCTGGCCACATGACCTGGAAGCAGGCCCGGCGCTACCATTGAGGCAAACTAGGCGGTTGCCTAGGGCGCCAAAATGGAGGGGGCGCTGGCCAGCCTGCCCCTCGCCCCCTGCCGCCGCCCGGTGCCGCCCCAAACAGAGGCGAAAATTGTGGCGGCGCGCGGAGCGCCCGGCGTGCGCAGCTCCCGGCGCGCAGGGGGCGGGGCACGTGACGTCATTGCACATGATGTATGGTGCCCCGCCCCCTGTGCGCTGGGCGCCCCGCGATTTTCACCTAGGGCGCGAAAAGCCCTAGCACCGGTCCTGCCTGGAAGCTGTACGCTGGCTCTCGGCCAATAAAGTGAGATGAGGGCCACAACCCCAGAGTCGGACACGACTGGACCTAATGGTCAGGGGTCCCTTTACCTTTACCTTTTATTCACTCACTCATCCTCTCAGAAGTAATTCCAGAAGCGAAAGCAGCTTAGTCCCAAGTAAATAGGTATAGAATTGTCTCCTAATAGTGCAATCCTATCCAAGCCTGCTCAGAAATAATTCCTATCGTTTTCAGTAGGGCTTACTTCATGCCCTCCAACATTTCTCCAATGAAAATAGGGACATCCTATTCTATCATCATCATCATCATTTTTATTATTTATACACCACCAATCTGACTGGATTTTCCCAGTCACTCTGGGCTGCTTCCAACATATAAAAAATAATTTCAAAAAACATTAAACATTTTTTAAAACTTCCCTATACAGGGCTGCCTTCAGATGTCTTCTGATGGTTGTATTATTACTTATCTCCTTGGCTCTGGGGGGGGGGGCATATAATTCCACACCCTCCAACATTTCTCAGATGAAAATGGGGATGTCCTAAGGAAAAGCAGGACATTCTGGGATCAAATCAGAAACCAGGATGGCTTCTGTAAATCCGGGAGTGTCCCTGGAAAATAGGAACACTTAAGGTCTGTTACTTCCAGGTAAATGGGTATAGAACTCTACACTAAGGCACTGTTACCCCCTCACTACATCTTTCCCACTTCCCTACCACCACCTGCTGTTCCTTCACCAACCATCCCTCTCCGTTGGCAGCCTTGGAACATAGTGTAGTGCTGTGATCATGGATAGACACCTACAGCCACATTCAACAGATCAAGTGTACCTGTGTACCTAAGAGCTATTTGAAAGGCTGTTATAAAGAGCTTATTTTAAATGACAAAACCTTGTACCGCTCACAGTAAAGTTAAGTAAACATTTGAAACTGCTTTGTGCGAAGTAGAAAACAAGAAATATAAGTATGATTTGAAATAAGGGCGGAGGACAAGGGACTTGCAAAATACTTTGCGGGGAAATGCAAATGTTATATATATATATATATAATAGAGAGAGAGAGAGAGAGAGAGAGAGAGATGGATTTTATAGCTATGCTATATCACTTGTCCACATGCCCCGTTGCACCCCCATAGTTGTACTGTATTAACTCACTGGCTTCCCATACAGTTGTATGTACCACAAGGGTAATCAAATCTTACACTTTAGTGTAAGCTGATAACAGTGGTTAGAAAGGAATGTTTCTATGGAACCCACAACTAGCACAATGAACTGTGAGCCTTTCGCAAATTTCTTTGGAAGGAATCAGGTAATGATACCCTACTTCATAGAAACATACTAGGCCAGCTGGTCCAAACTGTTCGGGCATAAATTCTTGCCTCTGGTGCAAGAATAGCTATAATGTTGTGTAGCTCAGGGAGTAAGTTCAGAGAGCAAAGCATTTAATATCCAATGACCATTCCAGGAGATTAGTATTTCTGCAGTATTAAAAATCCCATCAAAATACTGTATTATCCTTTTGCAAGACCATGAGGCCATATATTTAATCTCTAGTTGTAAAATGAAACATAACCTTCTAGATTACTGCAGAAGCATTTATAAACGACACTGACCCACTGATCACAGAGCATAGCACTTTCTGAAAGTGCATTCTTTTCACAGGATTATATGATTCCTTTCTTCAATTTAAATGCAAAAGCCTTCTATTAGTTTCTCAATGGTTGAGTGCCCATGTTTAGGACCTCAGCCTCTACAGGAGAAAACTTGGAACAGTTAATAATTGTTCTTTGTGCCATATGCCTCTTATTTTTGAAGTCTGTTTTGCCAGCACTGATTGCATTTCACTGAATCTGCTACTCAGTGTATCTTGCTCATGCTATTCTGTTAGGAAAAATTATATTCAACTGGCCTTTTGGAAATAATTTTTGTCCTCTGCAAAATTGCTCTCATCACTAATATCACAGTCTCAGCAAGTGGCACAAAATCCTAGGTAGTTTTGGTAGAGTTAAACTGTAACCATAAAACATGCACACTCACATTAGGATAGTGATTGTGAAATACAAGCCCTTCACACTCTGAATTTCTAATCCTGACTTGAACCTGGAAGCCTGGAATTTCTTTATAACCATAGAGTTGTATTCTGTGGAGGCTTTTTATTAACTGAAAGTAGTGATGATGAAGAAATTAGATTTGGTTGGAATTTTAATAACAACTGCATGTTGGTTGGAGAAGTGGGAATTAGGTAACAGTAAAACACAATTATCCTTTGAAATTTGCTCTTCTCAAATTGTGATGCAGTTCTTCAGCCAAATAACGTTTACCAAAAAAGCACGTATTAGTTAGAGTGCATGCTCACAAAATGCAGATATTAATAAAAATAAAATACAATAATGCATGTTATTAGTGAAAATTGCTTG
Organism: Darevskia mixta; assembly: GCA_034641385.1. NCBI lineage: Eukaryota > Metazoa > Chordata > Lepidosauria > Squamata > Lacertidae > Darevskia > Darevskia mixta. Next base: position 7,629,283 of record JAWWNH010000029.1, read on the forward strand.
CTGAAATGTGTACCGGTAAATCCAGCACTGATCACAACACCCATGTTTTCTGGATTACGTTTCACTCAGTTCAACCTCATCTAGACCACCACTAACCTGACTCAGAACCGAGATGGTCTCATGAGTCCGAGGAAGAAGTTGAGCTTTGTAACAGCAGTGTGCTGATGATACCTTACCCCCAAATTCCGGACTACCTCACCCAGTGATTTCATGCAGATTTTTAAATAGCATAGGGTACAAGATGGAACTTGCAACATGCCACAAAGCAGCTGCCATGGCGTGGTGCAGAAATTTGCTATGTACAAAGCACATATGTACAATATGTACAAAGTGCTATGTACAATAGTATAAGACTATTATCCAGTTAAAAAAATCTTAGTTGATTAATCGTATGGTCCACAATCCATTAATTAATTAATTAAGTGTTATATGAGTAAAAAAAAAAAGTTCTGAAAAAGTAAACTCCCTTATGTGTTGTAAGAACAAGTAGTCATGACCTTAAAGATAACAGAAGCTCAGTGCTGTAACATTGGCTGTGATTCTGCAACTAGTGTTTCAAACAAATTCGTTTTTATCTGCAGAGCAGAAGGTTGCTTGAATGTCAGGGGCACCTCTGCTTGCCTTCTAGTGCCTTCTCTGGTACCCCTTCTTACTGAAGTAATATGCCTTTTCTCCCACCCTTCCTTACTCTATTAAATGGCACACACACATATGGCAAGAGAAGTACTGTTACTTACAATTTTTTAAACCCCGAAAAAGTACTAGCTATAGGGTGGGTGTGTTATATGTGTGGTGTGCATATGTAGTGTGTAAGGGGAGCAGGTGGTGCTGTGGTCTAAACCACTGAGCCTCTTGGGCTTGCCAATCGGAGGGTTGGTGGTTCAAGTCCGTGCAACGGGGTTTGAAAGCACACCAGTGCAAGTAGATAAATAGGTATCGCTGCAGTGGGAAGTTGCACCAGAAGTGGTTTAGTCATGCTGGCCACATGACCCGGAAAGCTGTCTGCAGACAAACACCAGCTAGCTTGGCCTGAAACGAAATAAGCACCTCACCCCATAGTCGCCATTGACTGGACTTAACCGTCCAGGGGTCCTTTACCTTTTTTTTAAAAAAAGCCTATATGTAGTGTGTACACATACATTATCCAACTCTCACAGGGTTGGCTAACCTTGAAGGTGGCTCTCAAGCTGAAGAACATTAAAGCATTCTCCTTTATTCTAGAAATAAAAGTTCCTTAACGAAAACAGGGATCACACCTTAGTTATTCACTCTTCCGGAAGGTAATGGGTGACTCATATATAGAGCTGCCAGACAAAACAAAAAAAAACAATAGCATTGCCCACTTAAAGGGGGTTTGATATACAGAGATTAGCAAGTCAAGTTGCCATGGCATGGAGACAAACAAGACCACCTGCTAACCGCTGCAGATCAAGCACTATGCAAAAGACAGCTATGTGTGATATGATATGAAATTTATTACGGTCAGAGACCAGCATGTGAAACACAAATGGAACTACAACCCCAAAAGCAAAACAAAGATTTAAAACAATATACAGTAATGGATTCTAAGTTTAAAAATGCGGTAGGCATATAAACACATAAAAACTTTGAGATAGACTACCATAGAGAAATGATCCAGAGTCGCCTGTGGATCCAAGTTTGGGAATTTTCTTAACAAACTAGATTGAAACAGGGGATGGTCTGCGCCTACAGATCTGTGCGCAGAATCTGGCGACCAACTGGGTCGTCTTGTGATCTTTGCCTAACAGGAGAAGATCGAATTTTTGCTTTACCGGGAGGTCAGCAAGCCTCACCAGCAGGGGGTCAATGGTTTCTCTACGTGCCTCATCTAAAAAATATGTGTCCGGGGCTTCCTATATCCCCCAATGGACACAGCTATGTTTAAAAAAAAAAAAAAAAGCTGGCACCCTTATTGCATTCCTATGGACATGTGCATCTCAGATGCATCTCAGAGCCCACAGCATGCCTAACACTGCATAGGATTGCAGCTTTACTCGGAAGTCGTTCCCACTAAACTCAGTTGCCAGGTCAAAAGTAGGATGTGGTCCTGATCTTCAGAAATTGGATCTCAGTTTAGAACAGAGCAAAAATAACCTTCTGAAAGTCTCTGCATTTTTTAATGGGTGGTGAAATTTGGGGGTGTTTTGCCAAACTCTTATTTGGAGGAAGGGCTCACTGTTCAGCAGCATGACTGGCATAACTTCCTTCCCCCCCCCCCCAATGCAGGAGCAGTTGCCATGGCTGTGGCTGACACTTACCTGGATGCTGAGAGACCAGGTGGGCAGGGGAAGGTCAGGATGGAGGGAACACACTGCTGGAGCCAAATCTGGTGGTCCTGACAAGTGTGCCTGCACTGCACCGACTTTCCCACCTGCCAGGTAATACAGCAGTAATTCCACAGAACTGCCCACCAGGCTAGTTGTGTTCGCTTTTGCTACACTGCAACCTGGCCACCATTTTGCTCCTGCTGCAATGCTCCAGAACCAAAACTGGTGCAAAGCATCTTATATGTGTGAAAGAGTGAATTGGGTGGCTGGGTTGTGGACTCTCTTTTTCTCTCCAAGTTTTTAAGTAAGAAGGTTGGATAGCCACCTGCCACAGATGCTTTAGCTGAGATTCCTGCATTGCAGGGGGTTGGACTAGATGACCCTGGGGAGTCCCTTCCAACTCTACAATTTTATCATTAAATGCGAAAAAAATATTTGAAAGGAACGGCTGTAATTATCTTGGGAAGCGAAACAAAAATTATTAGAAATTTTCTCTGAGGGGAGGAATTCTGGTTACAAAAATCAGTCATCACCTCTCTCCTTTCTCCCTGGAGAGCTTTTAATCATTAGAAAACTGTGAGCACATCACATACACATCCTATGCCCTTGCGTTTTTTTTGTGGGGGGAGGGGCTGTTGGGTTGTTTTTTATTTTTATTATGTATTTTGTGGTTTTATTTCGGCCTTGAATGGAAAGCCTGGACTTTGAAGTCATTTTATTTTACTTGTTATATTGTATTGTATTGCACTGTTTTAATTAGTGTTTTGCAGTTATTTTAAATTTATGTGGAGTGCCTTATCTGAGTGTATAGAGCAACCAAGTAATTTCGTTGTTCCCGCAAGGGGACAATGACAATAAATATACAACACTCCCCCAATCGCTTGAATCCTGTGTCACCCCCCCCCCCCCCACAAAAAAATCTAAAACGCGCCCTAGTCCTTCCAGAACACTCTCATCTCTTCGGATTGCAGCCTGGGAAACTCTATATAGCCATAGCTTCCCAATGCAAAGCGGCCCCTTTTTCCCCAGAGAGAAACGCTGCTGCAACAGGTGAGAAAGGCGCTTCTGGCGCGCGGGGTGGGCGGCGGCGGCGACGTCAGCAGCAGCTGCAGCGCCTCCCAGGGCCTCCTGTTGAAAGGTCTCCTAGCAACCTCCCGGCCAATGGGGCGCCGCGTGGGGAAGGGGGAGGCGGGGCGCGCGCAGTTAGCCCGCGCGTGGGCGGGGCCAGGTCGGTTAGTGCCGGAGGCGGCGGCGGTGGCGAAGGAGGCAGAAGCAGCCGAGGTCGCCAGGTTGCCCCGCCCCCCTCTCTTGCAGCAGCAGGTGGGCAGCTCCAGGTGCCTGGCAGGTGAGGGGAGGGCAGCTGCCACTCAGCCCAGCGGGGGGGACGGGGACGGAGTTGCCCCAGGAGCAGGTTTGGGTTGGGGGGGGCGGCGACTCACCCGTCCCACCCCGAGGTGGGTGGGGGGTAGGGAGGGAAGGAGAATAGGAAATAATACCAAGGAGAATAGGAAATAATACCAAGGGGTATAGGGGAGGGGGACAGATGCATAGGGTGGCGGTGCACACGTGGAGGCGGGCCTTGGGGGGGGGCGCTAGCTCGAGCTGCAACTGCATTGTAGATTTTGGAAGGGAGCACGAGGGTCATCTAGTCCAACCCCGTTCTGCAATGCAGGACTCTCTTTGCAATGCAATGCAGGACCCTCACGACCCTGAGGTTAAGAATTTGGGGACAGGGGTCTCAACCACCCACGTGCGCTTGCACCGCCCACGGGGTGGGGCTGCGCCTACAGCGTTAATCCCTAAATCCCCTGTGGTGACGTGTTGTTTTTTCTCTCTTATCTCGTCCAGTGCTGATCACTTGTCTGCTTGTAAGTAGCCAAACTGGATTCCCTGCCTCTCTCCCCCCCCCCCCGCCCCCGAGCTTTTGGAGATTTAAGTCCAGCCCCCCTCTTAAGTTGATGCGAGCTGTTTGTGGATCTGGTTAATCATTGCTTGGGACTGTCAAGGTTGTCTGCTAGTTTGGTATATGCCACAGGGATTACACCTGGTTGTTTTTTCCAGTTCATATTGTGCTTGAGCTGCTAAGTGTGGTTCTTGTGCGTTTTCTTAGCTCTTGTGAAAAGAAAAAATAGCAACATCGTCTAGTATTAGAAGGACAAATGGAAATGATAGTGTTGTACTTACTAAACTTATTTTTTATCCACCAGGCTTTTTAAAAGTGTGGTTGTATAGCCTTTATGCAATGTGCAGAGCAGATGCAGTCCAGTTCCCCCAGATCTTTCTGGAGATTGCATGCTGATTCTTGTTACAGTGCAAAGACATTGTCCATCAGCTGCAGAAAAACTGTTTATTGTCCCCCTCCTCTTGCTACCTTATGCTTCCCCAGACATCTAGTATAATACATACGGGAGACAAGCAAAGAGCTTGTTAAAAAATTTTAAGGTTAGTTATAGAGTTGCATCATAATTGCATCATTTCTGTGGCCCCTTAAATTATCCTTTGCAAAATTAGTTTAGTTTCATCCGGATAACAGAGCTGTCTATTAAGGAGATTACTTGCCAAATGAAAGGCTTAAGCTTTTATAAACTCTCTTTGCAATCTAATCTTAGAACACAGTTCTCCGTGTGCTGTTCCTAGTTACGGTGTCCAGGAGGACATCCTTACCCCATGGTTAATCTCTGAAGCCATGAGTAGCTGTGAATGAGATTTGAAATAAAGTTACTTGATGTCAACTCTTTTATGGATGCTTTGACTCAACATTTGCAAAATAATATGAACCCTGTTAGGGGAGGTTCATATGCTGCTGCAAAAAGGGGATTGTGTTTTTAAGAACTTGGAACAAGCCTCTTTTCTTTTTGGATGACACAGCATGTGGTATTGAAAAGGCAGATGGTGTAATGTGATTGCACTGTAGTGCTGTAGGAACCTATTTATCTGCTGTCATTTAATTCTGAACTAGCCGGGGTTCTAAAATCTCACTTTAAACCAATTTATCAAGTATAAATAATTTACAGCACCATATGAGCTTATAATTGAGCAGTTCTGCATGGAAAGGCTTGCAGTAAAGCTGCCATTATGAATTTGTTTTTAAACCTGCAGTTAAAATTCGCAACTCTCATAGTCTGAATTCAACCCTGTGTTTACCTGTGTTCACTCAGTTCTTTGAAAATATTTATTCCTGGGGAGGGAATCCTAAAGCACAAATCGAAACTCCACACCAATCAAGTGCTGTATGTTATATAGAGTGACAGGAAACACAGATGGGCAGTACAACACAGATGTAGTTAAGTACCATCTAGTGCTGGTGATTGTTAAATTGGGTTGAATTTTGTAACACCCAAAATTATACATTCATTCTAGGGATATTGAAAGCCAGTATGGTGTAGTGTTTGGGTTCAATCACTATATTGCCAAAAAACCTACTGGGTCACCATGGGTCGCCTCTTCGCCTATAATTTGATCTATTTGGAGGAAGTGGGCCTAAAATTGTAATAGCTACTGGCATGTCAGTGTCAAGAAAGCATTTTTCTCAAATAAAATACAGGTAGCCGCTATGCATCTTTTGAGTATGGCTGCGTAAATAAGCGAGTTCGCTACAACCAAAGGTGAGGTAGCTGGGTGGAGGATAAACTTTTATTTGTGAGAGGATTGGCTCATGATTTCCATTTTCACTTTTAGCATACAGTGGTACCTCGGGTTAAGTACGCTTCAGGTTAAGTACGCTTCAGGTTAAGAACAGAAATCGTGCTCTGGCGGCGCAGCGGCAGCAGGAGGCCCCATTAGCTAAAGTGGTGCTTCAGGTTAAGTACGCTTCAGGTTAAGAACGGACCTCCGGAACGAATTAAGTACGTAACCAGAGGTACCACTGTATTATAAAGTCACCTTGGGATTATTTTCCTTAAAACGGTTTTGCTGTTTCCTATGAATGTGGCTTAAGCTGACGTTTTTCTCCACTTCAGGGAGCTAGTTCTGAAGTTTATACCCTGACGCCGTCAATACTTCTTGCTACATGGAGTGATGAAGTAATCACCACGTGAAATTGGCTTGGTAGCATTAAAAAAAAAAAAAGAATAGAGGTAAATTGTCTAACAACTTCATTCAATTCTGATGTGATATTCTGACCTCGAGTGAATCAGGTTTTGAAAATCATGGAAATAGCTCTTCCCTCTTTGTGCACCACACTTTTTTTTGGGGAGAAACTATCACCGATTCCTGAATGCTTCTATTTTTTCCCCTCTGTGAAGAATACAGAGTTGATGTAAGCTGAAATTGCATATTGATAAACTTCCAATGTATAAAACCCTTTCATTGCTTATAAGAGCCCATTTGCCATACATGGATGATAAGGCAATTTGTCTAACGCAACCCTGTTACTTTTCCTTTTCTTCACATGGATGATAAAGTATTGATTTGTAACTTGAGGTTTATCGTAAACCTCTGCATGGTGATGCGTTTAAAAACAGTTAGCCAGTCCCATGGATCTGAAAATCAAAGAGCGTGGCTTCTAACTACATAGAATGCCTTCTGTGCCTGCTTTAGCCTCTCATTTGGTTTAAATACTCACGTTAATCTAAATCGTTCTTGCTATTTTAGGAGATGCTTACGTAGAAGATTTAACCCGCAGTGGCTCATAATGCTTCTCTGCTGAAGCAGTTGATCTGTTTCTCTGGATGCGTTAGTTGCTATGGGAGATTGGAACACTATTACAGTGCCAGCACTGTCGCCAGGTGAGTTATTGAAGTCATAAGTTGAATTTTGGATGTCTTAATGTGGGAAGGGTTGATTATAATTATCAAAAGATCTTAGCAGTTGATAGTCGAGACTGACCGTCTGTATACAAAATAGTTAAATTAATCTAGAAGCTATGTAACTGCTTCTAATAGGTTTTGCTGAAGAAAGTTGGTTTTTGCAGAATTGTTTTATATATATGTATATATATGTGTGTGCGTGCGTATATATATTTGTAGCTAAGTATTTCCATCTAACAATCAACAGTAAATTTATTGTAATGTCTTGCATGTTCAGAGTGTTGTGGCTAACGCAGTAAGCTTTGTTGGGGAAAGTTGAGGCATAAGATGCTGTATCTAAAAGGTCACTCATATTGATTATACATAAGAAAGAAGGCAAGTACATTCATTATTTAATCAAATGCAAAGCTTCATAGCAAGAGATGTTGCCACAAATCTTATAATTAGCTTGCTGGATGTCACAGCTCTCGGTTTCCAATGTTTAGCTGCCATTGGTTAGTCATCCAAATTCTTCAATTGTATATTGTTTATCTTTGTTACGCAGGAATTACACTTGCCTTGAAACTATCTTGAATGGTCTCTGATGATGGGTATACATGTTTCAGTAAAACAAAAAAACAAAACAAAAATGATTGGTAATATTTTGCTTTTTCCTCTCCAGATAATATCACTTGGTATACCTCAGGCAGAAATATGTCCCCCTCAAGCTTAAGTACACAGCAAGCGCATTGCTCACCACTGCCTTTGTCCAAAAGTGCGCACAGCTTTTTCAGTGCCTTCTGCACAGAAGAGAATGTTGAACAGAGCCTCTCCTATCTTAATAGGGTAAATTGACTTATTGTGTAGCAAATATAAGCATGCTCTTTGAGGAATGAATGCCCCACTCTACCCCTCCCACCCACCCACCCTTTGCTCCTTATGGCAGAAATAGTACTCTGTTTGATAAAGACCTGAATGTTGCCAGAGATTGGTTTAAAAGGAATTTGTCCTGTTGCGCTAGGAGCTGACCACGCTGGGCTTCCCTTCGCTTTATGCAGACTCCAGAGACAAAGAGTTAAATGTAGTATCGGTTTTAAACTGTGTGAATGACCTGCTGCTGCTTCAGCGCAAGACTCTACGAGCTCAGGAAGAAACAGAAACCCAGCATCTAAAACTGGGTAGCGACATGGACCACCTGCAGAACAGCTATGCTAAGTTAAAGGTGCAACATTTTATTTATGAATCGTTTTATTTTATTTGGATTTCTCGTTTGCTCTTGATTTCATGGCAGGTTACAGCCATAAAATTCATTGAAACACCACCAACGTGTAAAAAGGAATGCTGTGTACAGTATCAGAATGCAGCATTACAGCAGATGGACAACCAACCATTTACCCCTGTCCACCTCAGATCAACCCCCTCTTAAAGCCCAGGCAACTCAGTGTTTAACTGGCACCAAAAGATTAATGATGGTGCAACTGTTTTCCAAGGAGAAGGGAGTTCCATAAACAGGGTGCCATCTTAGAGAAGGTGCTTGTGCAAATCATTGTGCAATGATTGCTCCCTAAGAATTGAACAAGCGACAGGAGGGGCCTTTGCTGATAATCTTAGCGCAAGGGGCACAAATAGGGAGAGGTGGCTCTTTCAAATATTTGTGCCCTGAGTCATTTTGCTTTTAATGCTAACACCTTGAATTGGGGTTGGTAGCACATAATAGGCGAAGATTATTCTGAGATACCGAGCTCATCACCTGGTCTGCTTTCCATTTATCTTCTAAAGTAGAATTTGGATTTTTTATTGCAGGTAAATAGAATATTTTAAATGTTCGCTTTTATGTCAACTGACTTGCTTAGAATGCCCTCAGTATTTTGTAAGGGAACTCACTTCAGCCTTGTCATGGACGCAACATTTAACTTCCCTGTTTGCCATAATATAGGCATGTATTTTTTTTAGTGTATATCAGATGAAAAACTCATAGCGATTAGAGCAAATTCTTGAAGTTGCATTTCACACCAGGGGGCCTTTTACTGCCATATCCTTTTGGTCGGGTCTTCATAGCACTGCACTTTATTTAATTCAGAGCAGTGCTATGGCCAGGGCCTTTTTGCAACAATATTAACGGGTATGGAGTACTGGAACATTTATATTTTATTTTTATTTTTTTGCTGCCTATGCCAGCCATTTTATGCAGGCACTCATGGCACTTTTATGAGTATGGTAATCTCTCTCTCTTTTTTAAAAAAGCACTTGCTATGGTAGATATCCTGGTGGTTCTCTCTTTAACACAGCATGGTTAACACAGCACACTTTGCATGCAGTATAAATGGCTTCTAGCCTTGTGTTAATGGATTAATTCCAGAAGGCAGAGTGTGCTGTACAATGCACAGGGTCGCAACTAGGATTAGTCCCTCCTTATTCCAGGTCTGCAGGTTGGAGGCAAATTGAACAACTTCATTAAAATACAGAAGAACATAGAACTTGATTTCAATGCATTCTGTGAAGGTAAGCTGTTGTGCTAATGCCCTGGAGTTCAGACTAATAGAAGCCAGTCGCTTAGTACTAAGTGTTTGTTTCTGTGACCGAACACTACAGTCTCAGTAGTTTGGCAGCAGCCAGTTGTGTTTCAGGTAAACTTGTGAGAGTGAATTGTGGGTCACCTCCTCTCCCCCTCTTTTTTTTTAAACAGGAGCAGCTGGAAACCTCTAGAAGAGAAATAGTTGGACTTCAAGAAAGGGACAGGCAATTGCAGTGCAAAAACAGGAATCTACACCAGTTACTAAAAACGGAAAAAGATGAGGTTAGTCAGCCTGTACATTGATGGCATTGGCATTGATCATTTTTGCTAGACTGAGGGAACTTTTAAAAATATTGCTAGCCTTTCATTTAAAAGGAAATTCACTAGGTGTGGAGTTGTTGAAACCTGTGTTTGCAGCAGGCTTGTGTAATTTACAGTGTGGAAGCTGTAGCCCTCCAGATAGTGATGGACTACAACTCCCATCATCACTGACCAGCACTGGCTGCTGATTTTCTGGGGTTCTAAAATGCGAAAGCTTCCCACACAAGTACACATGGTTGCCTTCCGCAAGTTGGAAGGTGATGTGACCAGGGGCTAGAGCTGGCATACTCAACGTGGGTGGCGCTGTGGTCTAAACCACTGAGCCTCTTGGGCTTGCTGGTCAGAAGGTTGGCGGTTCGAATCCCCGCAACCGGGTGAGCTCCTGTTGCTCTGTTCCAGCTGCTGCCAACCTAGCAGTTTGAAAGCACGCCAGTGCAAGTAGATAAATAGATGCCGCTGTGGTGGGAAGGTAAACGGCGTTTCCGTGAGCTCTGGTTTCCGTCACGGTGTTCCGTTGTGCCAGAAGTGGTTTAGTCATGCTGGCCACATGATCCGGAAAGCTGTCTGTGGACAAACGCCAGCTACCTCGGCCTGAAAGCGAGATGAGCGCCACAACGCCATAGTCGCCTTTGACTGGACTTAACGGTCCAGGGGTCCTTTACCTTTTACCTTTACTCAACCCAGCAGCCCACCTATTTTGTGTTAAATAAACACATTTCTAGGAAACTGCACTGCATCTGCAGTTTCACACCACAGGTAATCAAGTTGTTTTCACGATTATTAACTCTGAAATGAAATGGAGGTGATTCAAGGTTATTAGCATCTTAGTTTTTCATTCTAAATCTGCCCAAGAGCTTTGAAGTAAGGTTACCAGACGTCCCCGTTTCCTGGGGACAGTCCCCAGATTTACAAATCAGTCCCCCTACAAAATCCATTGAAGTTGAGAAGTGTCCCCGGATTCATTGAAAAAAATTTGGTAACCTTACTTTGAAGGACCCCTTGGAACAGTAGGGAAGGTTGTGTAGGCAAAAGAGAATTTGTGGGTCACCCCTCCCCTTTTATTTGGCTCAAGGAAGCTTCCACTGTTTCAAAGAGCTTTCCAGAAGCAGTGGCACAATAATAATAATAATAATAATAATAATAATAATAATAATAATAATAATAATAATAATAATAATTTATTATTTATACCCCGCCCATCTGGCTGGGTCTCCCCAGCCACTCTGGGCGGCTTCCAAAAAGAACATTAAATTACAGTAATCTATTAAACATTAAAAGCCTCCCTAAACAATTGCATCCAAGCCTCACAATTGCATCCAAACCAATAATTGGAATTTCTGGGTGCATCAATAGCAGAATTACTGACCTAAGCAGTTTCATATCAGGCAGGAATTTTAATTCAAAATCATGAGTAATTTTGTCTTTAAAAATATGCATTTTGTAGGTACAGAAACTACAGAACATCGTTGCAAGTCGAGCCACCCAGTACAATCATGATATGAAGAGGAAAGAAAGAGAACACAACAAACTGAAGGAGCGCTTTCATCAACTTCTTATTAACAAGAAAGATAAAAAAATGAGTATGTCTTCTAAATCTTTTTCTAGGGGCGGGGCTGGTCAGTTTTGTTTCCCATTCTAGTTTTAATTTATCAGTCATTCCCTTTTTTGTTTCTAAACTGATAGGCATGGAAACTCCTAAATTTTGGTAAATTCTGGCAGTTTAGGGAAGGCTGTTCCTCAGGTTGCATTGTCCAAACATCATGATGTATAGTGCAGGAAAAGTGATACCTTCGAAGAAACACAGTACAGTTGTACCTTGGAAGTCCGTTCGACTTCCAAAACGTTCAGAAACCAAAGTGCAGCTTCTGATTGGCTGCAGGAAGCTCCTGCAGCCAATTGGAAGCTGCAGAAGCCCTGTCAGATGTTTGGATTCCAAAGAACGTTCACAAACCGGAGCAATCACTTCCGGGTTTGCGGAGTTGGGGAGCCAAATCATCCGAGTACCAAGGTGTTCGGGATCCAGGGTACGACTGTATATTGCTTTTCTCAGAACTTGATATGAAGCCTAACTCGGGGTTGGCAGGTAGACAGCACTGGGTGTTTCTGGTACATTTAGGTTCGGACGTAGCAAGGACGACAACCAGTGCCAACTTGCCAATGTCCATCTGCATGAGGCTGAAAGTGGACAGTGTAATGACTTAGTCTCACTCACTTGGGCTTCTGTACTTCACACAGCATAATGCAGTACAAAATGTATGGTCAATTGTCATCCTCTAGGGTGTGTGAAACGTGTTTTTAATTTCTCCTTCTTGCAGCCATGGATGTTCTAAACTATGTAGGTAGAGTTGATGGCAAGAGAGGTGCATGGAGAACTGGGAAAACAGAAGCGAGGTGAGCCGGTCACCGTCTAATGTTAAAGAGCTATTACTGCTTTATTTTTGCTCACGACACAGTTTTATTTTTGCATTTTTCATGCTTAGTTACTGTGTGTGTTCTGCTTTCAGAAACGAAGAGGAGATGTTCAAAGTTCTCTTAAACGAGTATGAACAGCGTCAGAAACAGCTTCTGATAGAAAATGCTGAGCTCAAAAAGCTGCTTCAGCAAATGAAGAAGGAGATAATTTCTCTCCTTCCATCACAGAAGCAGAAACCTAAGGAGAAGGCTGAAGATGGTAATGGAACTGTAAGTTTGTTTAACACAAACTCACACATACATATATATTAAAAAACAAAATTGCACCGTAAGGTGTTGTATCATGAGATCGTATGAATTGTTTTTCACTTTTGTCTTCTGTGATTCACCTTTTAAATGGTTAGACTTGCATCTTCCACCAGGTGCTACTTGGGTAGTTCTGAACTAAGATAACCATACAGTCCTGTTGAAATCAGTGGGAATTAGTCACAAGTAACCTAACTTCTCCTGTTGACTTCAGAATGTGCCATAGTCAGGCTCTAACTCCACATGTTTTATTTTCTGCAAGACAGGAATAGCAGATTTCTGTTCCTTGTGGGAGAGCATAGCTTATATATACGGGTGTGTTTCATTAACTTGGGCATGTTGGAATTGTTGCCCTTAAACCAGAAATGCCCTGAGTTAAATGCCTGCCAGCAGCATTTCATTTTTTTTATATTTCCCATTATTACACAAACTTCAGAGCTAGATTAGATTTGCAAAACGGATTAACTCCAGCTAAACTGCCCTGGTATTTGGCTCCCCTTATTCTATCTGTTCTGTGTGTTTGTATCTGCCAGTTACCGGTACTTTCACTGCCTCCACCGTTATTAAGGCGTCACTTGACAGTCTTCATAACATTTAACACTATAACATTTGAACACGTGTCATTATTTTCTACTTTCAGTAGATGGAGTTATTGCTTTATTTTGCCACGAGAAACACCCTGGTTTATAGAATTGAAACTAGTGACTTAGGGTGCCAGGCTTAAAGCACAAGAGAAATTGGGAGATTCTTGGGGACTGAATTCATGTATCTTCTTTGAAGAATTCTATTGTGCATGTGGTTTTTTAAAATATGATCAAGATACTATTTTCCTGAAATGTTCTATGCTCCCTTTTCAACTGCATTTGCAGTATATTTGACATAAACATGTTTTTTTTTAAAGTTTTTGGAGCCAGTGCAATTTCATAACCAGTTCTGAGTGCACCATGTCCAGAAAAAACAGGATTTTAGAATTCTGAGCTGCCTTAACTGGTACCGGTAGGAGATGCTGGTTAAAGGCTATGGAAATATCCTTTTATTTAAGCAGTTTTCTAGAGGAGCTGTACACATTGTGCATATAAATAGCTGTGTAGATGAATAGCCTATGCTGGAAAGCATAATGTTGTAACCTTAAGAGAGATTTCTGCAAGAAATAAACTTATGTATATTTGTTTGAAGATTTATCTTTGTTTTTCAACTAAAAAAAAAGTTCTCAAAATAGACAGGAGCACTAAAAGCAAAATATTTATAGTAAACCACCTACATTAAAACACAATCTAAATCGACAGTAATAAAAGTAGGATAATATGAACCAAACAATCCCACAATTAGCTCATACAGTTTTGGAAACCACTGCTGCTTCATGGATATCTTCTAAACTAGGCATTTCCTTTCAGGTTCTCTCAGACATGGAGGAGGACTCTGGAGAAGCAAATAAAGAGAATGTGTGGGAACTTTCTTGTGAAACAGTGCGTGAACAGCTTGCTAACAGCATTCGGAAACAGTGGAGAATGCTGAAAAATCATGTTGAAAGCCTGGACAACCAAGGTAAAAGTAGAGATCATCATACTTGCATACTGCATCATACTTGCGACATATTTAATCCTTCTGTAATGTTGGTTGAGCACTTGCTATGGAAATACCTAATTAATATAGTTTTCTAGTGGTGCTGTGATCACTCACTGCAAAACATCTCAAGCAATAGAAATACTGATTTTCCTTACTACAGGGGAAGAGCTAGAAAAAAGTTGCATTTAATACAATCATTTTATTTAAGATATATTATGACAAAAAATTCGTTATTCCCTTCTGGAATTGGGGAACAAAACTTGCACCATTGTCTATTTATAAATTACATAATTCATAATCACACAAGCGTTATTAGCAGGTTTGACTTTAATGGAAAATTCTTGGTCTCCCTTTGTACCTGAACGCTTTATCTCAATTCTTTCAGTTGTAGAAGTTTTGAGAATAGCACTTCTGTTATCCTGTGTTTTCAGGCATTTTGGGTTCTTCTGCTTTTCCATCTCTCTAGTTTTCTACTTCTATATATGACAGCCCCTAACGAATCTCAGTAATGTGCCCATCTTTTTTATTATTCCTTCATATATTAAATAAACAATCACATTCTGATTCCATTCAAGTCTTTTGGAGCCTTGCTAATGCCTTCATTGGACTTTTGGCACAATTCTTTGAAAGAAATGCTGGCTATTTAATGACTAAGTGAGTCCATAGCCCCAGAGAACCTGAGCAATTTAACAGACAATTGGAGTGTTGATTTTCTCCCATTTCCATTATACAGAGAACTGGTGAGTATGATCTGTGCTGCAACGCCTCCAGAATTTATTGACTTCTATTAAAAATGGCCGATTCTTTGTAGAGTTAGATTTTTCTCCTCTGGAACAAATTCAGTAACTATCCTATATAATAAAGAGCCTGTGTCGGGACGTACAACTTTCCGTGTGTCACAGGAATTCGGAAGTGCGCGTGCGTTCCAGTGACACACGGATTGGATAGTACGGACCAATAGGCGATCCCCACCCCCGCGGTGGCGGTGGCGGCGCATAGCGCCGCCGCCCGCAGACCTGTGCCCCACACTCCTGCTGCCGCCCACCTGCAGCGGAGTTTGAGCGCACAATTGCTTCCCGAATAACATCCGCGGGGAAGCAAAGCGCGGTGGCGGTGGCGGCGCGTAGCGCCGACGCCCGCAGACCTGTGCCCGAGACTCCTGCTGCCGCCCACCTGCAGCGGAGTTTGAGCGCACACTGACTGCTGTTCCCGCTGCCTCCGACGCTACACCTCCGCTAGCGGCGCCCGCCTCGGCAGCAGCAGCAGCGCCAGCCAAAGCGCGGGGGGGGGGAGGAGGGTGGTCTTCTGCCTCCCACCGCCCTTCTCCGAGGCCCACGCCGCCCGCGCACCTCCAGCGGAGCCTCCAGCTGCCGCCTTACACTCCCTCGCTCACCCGCCGACGCTGCTGCTGCTGCTTCCCTCCCTGGCAAGAAGAAGGCGGAGGAGGTTGCGGGGCAGCGACGGCGAGGAGAGCCCGGGCGGGGAGGGACGTCGCGGCCCCAGAAGCGCCCCCGCCCGCCCTCCCTCCTGCCCGGCTCTTCTCCTGCGCGGCCGGAGCCGCCAAGGGAGCTGGGCGCGCGCGACGGTGCCGGCCTCCGAGGGGGCGTCCGGGATTGGGGGGCTCCCCGGTTTCCCCGCGCTCAGCCTCCTCCGCCGCGGCAGGAGCGCAGCCGCGGCTGTGCCCCCCGCCCCGCAAGGCACACGCGTGTGCTGCCCGGCTAGTGCTCGCCGCAGCGCCCGTTTTTCAACGGGCTTCACTTACTAGTTTAGTAATAAAAAGGCAGAAATTAACAGAAGGCACTTTTCAAACCTGCAGTGTCGCATGTGCATTCTGGGTCACCGAACGAGAAAGATACAATCTCAAGAGAGAGCCATGAGCTAGAAGTCGAGAGGCTGCAGTTGGAAATTCAGCAGTGCAAAGAGATGGTAAAAAATCAGCAGCAGCTCTTACAGGTAAGTATCCTATCAGATACATGGTCTTAGATGAAGTGTGCAAGAGGTATAAATTAGTTCAGTCTTAGCTTTCCACTTAACAGTTTCGTCATGTTCTTTTAGATCTGTAGTAATTTTAAAAATAATAATACAGATCTACAAACAGTTTTAAAACGTACACATTTTAACAAGATGTTAAGAAGTCTGCCTTGCCTGTGCACTGTTCGATCCTGGCACAAGTGGAAAAGAACAAGGTCACGAATTCCTGCAGGGGATTATGCAGGCTTTTGTATCCTGGTGTGCTTCAGAACTAATTTTAGGAAGGAGGGCAAGGAAAACAAAACTCTAGCTGCTCTTCTTCCTTGCACTTTGAATTGACTAGTTTTAGAACTTTTTGTGCAGGTTACATAATGTTCCAAGTACAGAGCAGCTGAATTTAAATGGAATCTTTTTCTTATACTCCGTAATTCAGTTTATAGATTCCTCCTTTCCACCAAGACATGTTTTTCTGATTTTTTTGGCCTAGTAGAACACCTAGTTAATTATCTTTGTCAAGTTTATTTTGACTTTTTCTGGTAACTAAAGGTAACTTTATTTTGGCCCAGGTAGTAGCTTCCAAATAATCACTTCTGATTCCCCCCCCCCCGCCCCATGCTTCTTTACCTGCAGCAGCAGCTAACTTCTCCATGTGATGACGACACCAATATGTTGCTAAAGGACTGTTACTTGCTGGAAGAAAAGGAGAGGCTGAAGGAGGAGTGGAAACTGTTCCGGGAACAGAAGAAGAACTTTGAGAGAGAGCGCAAAAGTTTTACAGAGGCTGCTATCAGGCTAGGACTTGAGGTACTCAAAATGATTCTATGCTTTCTGAGGCTGGAGATCGGTCTTTTTCTGTGCTTCTCAGGTAAATCAAATTACCGGGAACTAGAGCCGATCTGCGTAGCAGGCCTTGTTCATATTGTGTCCACTGTTTGCCACACAATGAACACTCAAATGTTTGAAAGCAAATGCAGGCAGGGCATGTTCCAGGGAGCTGTGGCTTCTTGGCATTTACTGTATATCTATTTGTATTTATAGATGTGCCCCCCCCCCCACTAAGACATGTCTGCTGTATGATGTCTGATCAGCCTTTGGCTCTAATTCAGACAATCCAAGTATTACAGCTTGAGGGTTCCCCCAGGTTGGCCGCTGAGAACAGGATGGTGAGCTAGATGGGCCACTGACCTGATCTACCTTGGATGCTCTTAAGTGCTTACAGTTCATGCTCAGCAGCACCATAGTTCCAGGCGAAGCTCTGCAAAAGCTCTAAAACTTTGTGAAAGCATTCCTTCTCTGTTTAGTGTGGGAGGTACGCAAGTAGATATTTTTCTTCCTCTTTCTACAGGAAAGCAGAGATTGTGTGAATTTAGATTCTTTGCACTAAGCATCTCTCAGAAGCTCCTTCCTCACTCTTTCCTGCTCTTGCTCAGAGTGGATCCAAATTCTCTCTCTTTGCTGCTTGTTCTCAGGCATCCTCTCCATCTTTCATTTCTTCTTTCCTTTTGCCTTATAATTCTTTGAACCTATGAAAATCCGTGATGTTAAAGCTTCTGCGTCCTCCAAGTTAGAAGACTACCGGTACGATAAACTTGTGTGTTTTTCATAAGAGCAGAATAGTCCTTAGGTCAGATCCTGCTTTCGTCTTCGAAGTCGACACCATATTTCACAGGACATTTTTCCAAGGAGCTTGCTCTTACTCCCTCATGTCCTGAACCTTTTCTGCTGCCCCAAATGTTCTCTGGCTGCTGAGCAAAACCTGGCACAGATTACACTTACCCTGTTTCCCCCTTTTTAATACATAGTCATAAAGTAAGCCATGGCAGGTTTTTTTTTACCTTTGTGAGAAGTAAGGCGTACCCCAAAAGTAAGCCGCGGTGCTGCCATTGTTCCTGTCGCCTCCTCAGCCCCTCCTGCATGCGCGGGGAGCCAGCGAACCAGTGAGAGGCACGGGGGAAAACACGCCTCTTGCAGAGTTCTGCCCCGCCTGCTTAGCGCGCAGGGAGAGGCGCGCGGGGGGAAAAAGACGCCTCTTCCCTGCCCCGCCTGTTCCCTGTGTGCAGGGAGCCAGCGAACCAGCGAGAGGCGCGAGCGCGGGGGGCGCCTCTTGCGGAGTTCTGCCCCGCCTGCTCAGCACACAGGGGGAGGCTGTACCGTACCATACTGACTTAATAAAAATAAGACATCCCCCCGAAAATAAGCCACCCTGTGTTTTTTTGAGGAAAAAAAATTATAAGACGGTGTCTTAAAAAGGGGGAAAGATGGGTAATTACACATCACATCATTCAAAGAGACAATCTCTTTGTTTCCTTCCATCTCACCTCCTTGGGGGAAAAGGTTACCAGCCCCGCAATTGCCAGGTGGATCAAAGCCTGCTTAGCTTTGGCCTATGAAGTACAGCACATCCCAACACCTCTGAACGTAGGAGCAGATTCCACCAGGGTGGCTGCCGCCTCAATCAAACGTCTTCTGCCATCTCGGAAAGCTGCCAGGCGCAGCAACTTGGTCCTTGCATAAGCACCTTCACAAGATGCTACAAGCAGGACTTAGGCATCTCCACATAGGCAGCGTTTTCAGCCCAGAGTTGTCTTCCCTACTTTGTAAATAACCATTTGCCCACCCAGTATTTAATAGAGCCTGTTACATATCCCATCTTGGGAGAACTCCTTCACCAAACAGAGAATGGAATGTTGGTTCTTGCAGGGAAGTTCAGTTCTGATTTGGGGTGCAGATGTATTAAGCTTAAAGTGGCTATCAAATTATGCAGGAGGCTCTTCCATGGTCTCCTAGCCAGGTTATTACGTACATTATTAAATTGCTTTTTTTCTGCTGCAGACTTGGCCCATGATGTGAAACTTGGGGGTGGGGAGAGCTTAGGTTCAGTGCCTGAATTTGCATGGTCCACGCTTTCCTGTGTGAGGGGGAGATAACCCACCTTTGATACCTCCACTAACCAAACCAGAAGGGGACCTCCAGGTGAAGGCCAATGTTATGATCTTCTTTAACAGCCTGCGTTCACTTAATTTATTAAGTATAGTGCCAAGATGTATGTTGATTTGTTGTGGTAATTTTGAGTTTTCTCTTGGTGTAGAGGAAGGCATTTGAGGAGGATCGCGGGACTTGGCTGAAGCAACAGTTCTTGAGTATGACTCCTGACCAAAATAAATGCGATCACACGAAACCTCAAAGTGCCTTCTGGGGAAGTAAGACTCTTATAAAAACTCTTCACAAACTCATTCTCCCTTTAACAGCAGAAATACCTACCTTTAGCTGTAAATCTCTACAACTAAATTTGTGGTGATAAGTGCAATATTGTTCACTGGATTTCTGTTGTATACACTTGGCGTAAGTAAAGGACACGATAAAGGACAATGTGGTGTACTGCAACGATTTTATTTTGCTTCCTAATGAACTGCTTGCTGCACCAACAAATCTCTAGTAGCTTCCCGGCTCTGAAAACATTTGGCATTATTGTTTCCTAAGAAGCAACATTTGTTTTGCAGGTACCGACTCGGATTGTCCACTAGCAAATTTCAGGTATCGCCAAAAGAAACAGAACCACATGACCAATGCCTCCAAATTCTCAGATGTTTGTCAGGCAGCTCTGCATATCCTTGAGAACAGGTACCTGCGTTTATTCTATCACTTTTGCCTCCCCTTCCCTACAGCATTAAAAAGTTAACAGGCTGTGGTAGAAATAGTCACGAACCTCAGAAGTTTTTGGATTAGATGTTTGTTCCAAGAGATGCTAGAATCACTTGACTCTGTGTAATGATTGTTCTCTTGCATAGGAGCTAACTCCTAGGGGCCATGGGAGCTTCGGCCCTCACAATAAAATATTTGAGGGGGCAGGGCCCCCGACAAAATGGATGGGCATTCCCAAACGGGGTGTGTGCACTGTGTCATGTGATCGGTTATGCAGGACAGGGCTTCCCTGGGCCCCCACAATATTTTATTCAAGTTGGCACCCTTGTTCTCTTATGCAATCTGTTCTTAGCTGTCTCCTGGCTTCAACAAGTATAATGGTTAGACAGTTGGATTAGGGTCTGAGAGACCTGGGTTCAAATCCTCACTCAGCCATGAGGCTCACTGGATGGTCTTGAGGCAGTTACCTTCTCTCAGCCCAAGTGGGGGGTTGTTGTGAGGCTAAAATGGGAAGGTGGGAGACCCACGTTTGCCACTCTGAACTCGATTCAGGAAAGGTGGGGTATGAATATAATAGTAAATATAATACAACCCCTCCCTAACAGTTTTCCAGTCTCACAAGGTCATACAAGAAGTCTGACGGGGAGAAGGGTTACTTCTGCAATGAATTGGGGCATAGGAACATATGTTTATTTTTTATTACAGTCGTACCTCGGAAGTCGAACGGAATCCATTCCAGAAGTCCGTTCGACTTCCAAACTTTTGGAAACCAAGGTGCAGCTTCCGATTGGCTGGAGGAAGCTCCTGCAGCCAATCAGAACCTGCTTCGGATGTTCGGGTTCCAAAGGACTTTCGCAAACCGGAACACTCACGTCCGGGTTTGCGGCGTTCGGGAGCCAAAACGTTCGACATTGAAGGCCTTCTAGTTCCGACATACAACTGTATTTACTTATAAAAGTATCTAAATACCACTAAACCACAAAACACATGAACATTAAAAACATATAAAATAAAAAAAGAGTTTAAAGCAAACAGCAACAAACCATTGTGGGGGAAGTACTCTTAATTGCCTGCATAGGAGGCCTGGCAGACTAAAAAAGTTTTCAGCAGGCGCTTAAAGGTTGGCACAGAAGGTGCCTGCTGAATCTCTGTTGGCAGAGTATTCCGCAAGACTGGGCCAATGACACTCACGGCTCGGTTTCTTGTCGTCGTCAAACAAACCTCACCAACTTGGGGAATGGCCAGCAATGCTCCTGCGTAGGGTCTCAGTGACTGAGCTGAGATATAAGGGTTCAGGGTGCTCCCTGAGTTGCCTTGGAGTGGACCTAAGTTGTCCAGGGATTTGTAAATCAATACAAGAACCTTGATCCTGGCTTGGTGGTAGACGGGCAGTCAGTGCAGCTGTTTTAACAATGGTGTCACATGTTTTCGGCCAGAAACTCCCATCAGCGGCCCTCAGGTTTGTTGTCCCTCAAGTTTGTTGTTGCACACCTGACCGTAGAGCTGCCGTTGGAATTGTTCAGGGCAGGGCAAGTCTACACAACATAGACCAAGCCGAATGTATCCCACCAGCCTTGCGTTTTGCTTGGCATGGGCCATTCCTTGCACCATGGAGGTAGAAAACGAAGAACCCATGGTACATTGCCATATATAATTGCCGTATATAATTGGTAAACAGTGCCTGGCTTGGGGGAGGTGTCATAAATGGCGTGAGCTAGGGCTTCTCCTCCAAATTATTGTGCTTGACCCTATCTTCTTGTTTCTGTCTCTCCTTCGCCTCAAGTGCTCCTCTGGATAAAACGCCCGATGACCGAAAGCCAAGCCAGGTCAGAAAGGAACAGTTGAGAAAGATGCAGACTACTGATGCCAGTCCCGTTGCGCAAGACGATGTGGACAGCTTGCGCATGCTACTGCCAGCAAACTTATGCACAGAGCATATAGATAACTTGCCTTAGATTCTCGGACCTCCCTCTCTCTCTCTCTCTCTCTCTCTCTCTCTCTCTCTCTCTCTCTCTCTCTTGTTTAACTGGATGTGTCCATAAACTTTCGTTTGGCGAAACAGGGTGTTAGTTATTCATGGAACCAATCGGCGGAGATTGATAGCGGTTGTGCTGTATGTGTGGCTTTTTAAGGATCCCCCCTCTCATCCCAGCCCTCACTTCAGACCTTTCCTCTCTGTACCCTTTTGAAAGGCTGTTTAAAAATATATGTCTTGAAACAGATTATATTCTTAGAACAGAAGACGTTCTTGAATTGTGGGAATGTGTGAATCTTCTGATAGTGAAATTGTATTTTTTACTTCAGGTACTAGTAGTGCTTTTAGCACTAGTATGGGGGAATATTCACTTGCGTCTCAAGTGTAACTGGCGTTGAGACTCTTCCCCGCTCCCACCCACCCTTTAACTTGAATGTACAGCATATTGCAGGTGATTAACATGGCAGGTTCTATATTTATTGTGTGACTTCGGGATTACCTCTTTTCATAAATTAAAAAGCAAGGTATTAGCTTGCACATAGATGGAGATATATATGATAACGTGTCAATGCCATGAAATTAAATTCACAGGTCCCAAAAAAATCATAGTATTTTACATGCCAATTGTCACAGAGGGTTTTTTTTTTAATTGTGATACTATGTTTACAGATGGGGGATTTTTTTAATGCTCAGAGAAAAAGAACCTTAAAATGCATCTGCAAAATAAATGTAATAAGCGTATTCTACAAAATACAGACAAATGGATTCTGGTGTTTTATTTATCAATTGGAAGCACTGTACCAAATCGGAAGTAGGTTACGATGGAGCTCCCTCTGGCTTGCCAAGGTCTTCCATCTGGCCTCTGAATTCTAACAGCTAAGCATTAAGTGTTTCATCAGCTCATGAATCTATGCTTGAAGAATCAAAGTTGTGTTTATTTGTATGCAATATAATTTTTTAGAATTGATTCTTTCTGTGAAAAGGCATTGCGGTATTTCTCTGCTACACAGTTTGCATTATGTAATGCATTTTAGCAAAACAAATTAAGAACTTTGCGATTCTTTTTGCAAGTTTCCGGGGTTTCTAAAATGTAAGACCCGGAGCCAATTCACACAAAATTATTTATTCTACATGAGAGAAGACCCGATACACTTTTTTAATGGTGTGCATGAAGGCATATACCTACTGCAGAGGTCACTCATTGTATTGGGCCAATGGCCACATTTGGAATAGCAGTTGTGAGGGTGTGACTTGTAACACAAAATAAGGCCCACATCTTGAAAGAGCACCACAAGAGACAAGGCAACAGAGTGTTGTGGACATGCCTCACCCTCCAGTGTGGGGGAAAGGCAGCTACATCATCCATCATCGTGCTCAGGGAAGCTCCTTATTCAGAACATTAAATAAAAAAAGCACATTGCCATTGACACAGTGACATTCTTGGCTTCATGGAATGCTTGAGAATATTTGACAGTGATCAAACAACGGGCAATCTGTTGACTGGTCAAGTGACACTTCTTGTCCGGTCAGCTCCCCAACTTGCCAGCACAACACTGACACCAGTCAAACTTTCAGTTTAGGTCATACTCAGATAATCTGCAAACTTGATAAACACAAAGGTAAATGGAAACACGGTGAGTGAAGACACCTCAACACACACACACCGACCCGGCCGCATCTTCTAACTTAGCCAGCAAGTGCTGGTAGGACTTCAGATACAGTTGGCAATCCATTGCTCCACACACCTCAAGGTTAGATTCCTGCAACGTGTTGCCTCTGAAGACAGGTTCGAAACCACCTGGTGCAGAATTCAGCAGCCTGGTTGCTTAACAGGAGCAAGACAGTTTGAGCATACAATGTCAATCCTGGCCCAACTGCACTGGCAGCCAATTAGTTTCCGAACCCAATTCAAAGGGCTGGTTTTGACCTATAAAACCTTCAATGGCGCTCTCCATTTGAACCTACCCAGACCCTACGTTCAGCGTCTGAGGCCCTTCTTCATGAGCCTCATCCATGAAAAATCCAAAGGGTAGCAACATAAGAATGGGTATTTTCTGTAGTGGCTTCCCACTTGTGGAATGCTCTCCCCAGGGAGGTCTGAATGGCACCTTCATAATACACCTTTAGGCACCAGGGGAAAATGTTCCTCTTGAACCAGGCTGATTTGGCTGATTAACCTTCTATAGCCTTTCAAATCTGTTTGTGGGAGGGTGGGGATTATTGGTTTCCTTTTCTTATTTTTATTATGTATTTGGTGGTTTTTATATTGTAATTTTACGTTTTGAACCCCCCTGAGATCTACGGATGAAGGGCAGTATATAAATGTAATCAACAACAACAACAGTCCACCCCACTAAGAATTACAGTCTGAGATTGCACTCCTATATCCAATTAACCCAGGAGTAAACCCCAATGAACTGAATGGGGCTTGCTTCCGAATCGACGTGTAGGATTTCGCTATAAATTAGTCACACTTTAGTCCAGAGGATGTATGACCCTGCAGATGTTGTGGGCTACAGCTCCATTACCCCTGGCCATTAATCTGTCAATACAGCCCATCAAGAAGGACTAAAATTCAAGTACAGAATGTTCACAGCAGCCAGAAAGTCTTTGAATCTCATCTTTGCTTGTATAAACAATAAAAGAGTGCCAGTTTGTCACAAAAGTATATTTATATTTCGCTCCTTTAACCAGACATATTTGTTACTTCTCCCACCAGAGCGACTTGCCAAGCCATTTTATAACCATTAGCTAATGTGGCACCTTCCATTATTCCAATATTGAGCAACAGCTAGGCAGGTAGCTACAAGAAGACAGCCCATTAGAGGTTTGAAATGACAATCCATATTGTTTTGAAAAATCTTTAACTGCGCCAGTTCCAGAGATTTCACTAGTTGTTGTCCAGGCATTTTAGTAATTTCTGCAAAGACCCCAGTACAAAAATGCAACATTTTCTTTTTAAAGTCCACCACATATGCTGGAATGACCCTGGTTCCTTACACAACCTTGAATTAGAGACCGTCAATTGAAGCTGTCTCACAGTGCAAAAATGATATATGACCTCTGTTTTTAATGCTTGTTCCCGCGTACTAGATTATACCGATTTAAATGGGAAATTTAACCACATAGAATTCCAACAATTGTCTTTGATCAAAATATTCCAATTGGACTCTTACATCCGTTTGAGGCGCTCTTCCGAGCCACTATCAATGTTAAGAAGTAAATTTTAACTACGAGACACCAACCCTTTCCTTTCCCCTTCAGTTCTTGGAAACAAAAGCTCGGGGGTCAGCACACTTTTTCAGCAGGGGGCCGCTCCACTGTCCCTCAGACCTTGTGGGGGGCCGGACTATATTTTGAAAAAAACAACAACCCCAAAACGAATTCCTATGCCCCACAAATAACCCAGAGATGCATTTTAAATAAAAGCACACATTCTACTCATGTTAAAACACGCTGATTCCCGAACCGTCCATGGACTGGATTTAGAAGGCGATTGGGCCGGATCCGGCCCCCGGGCCTTAGTTTGCCTACCCATGCAATAGCTTAAAGATCCTTCAGGGATTGCTGCTCAACATGTTCCTATCTAATAAAGGAACCCACTTGATACCAATTCAACCAGCTAAAACATTCATTTTAAAGCTTGAATATTTCTAACAGGAGTCCTGTATATTGGGACGGAATTTTAATTTAGCCATACTATTAACACTGAATAATCAGCAAACAATTACATTCAGCTGCAATGAAGCTGGATGGACAAATGACTCTGACTTGTCTTGGTTCTTTGCTTCCCTGGAATGACCTGCCTTTGGGGGAATGGAAAGCTTTCACTGACCTGCTATTGCCCCAATGCCCCTTTCTTCTGGAAACCTACATAACTTGGCATTCATGGAAGATACAATATTTGCTGATCACTGTCAATATTTTTGTAGACGAAAAAGTAATCCCTTGGTCACTGTGACCTGTGATAAAAGGACACACTGCAAATTGCAGCAACGTTGCCGAAGAGGAAAATAACCCAGAGAGGCAGATTATGAATTTATATATTAAAATTTTAAATCATGTAAATATCTGTTCACCCCCTTTCCCCTGCCTGTATCTTCATATTTTTGCAATAGTACTATTGATGGATCTTTTTGTTGGGGGGGGGGTGCTGTAGAAGATCTAAAGTACATTCTTTAGAAAAACAACATGTTAAAGCACAAATCTTCCTTTAAGATGTTGATGAATTCCCAATACCCATCAGCTCCAGCCAGGATGGCCAATGGTCAGTGGTGGACATTCTTGGACTGTGGGTCTGGGCAGTTGCCTGGCCATGCCAGCATTTTACATGGACCTTGAATGCTTGTCCACTGCCTGCCTCAGACTCACAAACCCTCCAAGTGTCCCTATTTTCCAGTGACAGTCCTAGATTTACAGAAGCCGTCCCGGTTTCTGACCTGAACCTGGAAAGTCCTGCTTTTCCTTAGGACGTCCCTACTTTCATCCAAGAAATGTTGGAGGGTATGATAAGATGCCCCTATTTTCCTCAGAGAAATGTTGGAGGGTATGGAGTTATGCGACCCCTGAGCCAAGCAGTTAAGTAACTACAACATTTAGGAGACATCTGAATGCAGTCCTGTATAGTTTTATTATGTTTTTTATATATGTTGGAAGCTGCCCAGTGTGGCTGAGGCAACCAAATCAGGTAGGCGGGGTAGAAATAATAAAATTATTATTATTATGGAATAGGACGTCTCTATTTTCATCAGAGAAATGTTGGAGGGTATGGATTCAGTATGTCCCAAACTACAACATTCCATTTTCCTCACAAGGCTTCCACTCCCCTCTCCATCCTTCTTGAGAATGACACCGTTGACTTGGTTTTCTCTATGACTAATGCCACCATTTCCTTGTAACGAGTTTTGTCACTTGTCTCAATAAAACATAGCAAAATATGCCCCACCACCTGTTCCCTTAGCACCCCTCTAAAGAAAACCAACCCTTCAAGCTGACACCTCCTGTTCATTCCTCACCCTTGACTCCTGGAACCTCCTCCTCCTCTCTGTTAATCCATTAGCTCACCTCAGTCTTTTTGCCTCTATCCAGAACGTAAGCCAAAATAATCTATTGCGTTGCGCTGATCAGGGCCAGTCCTACCAACCAGGCAGAGTCAAGCAGCTGCCTCAGGCGGCGGATGCAATGAGGCGGGAAGCAATGGAGGACAGAGGACAGAGCTGTGTGCCTGACCTGCTCCCCCTAACCTAACCTGTCTTCAGTAGTGGTGGAAGAGACTGCAGATATTCAAGTAAAAGTCAACTGCTAATCCAGCCGGCTTCTGAACAATGAGTGGATGGAGCACCATCTTGACCTTTGCCTCAGACAGGAGATGGTCTAGACCAGGCTTCCTCAAACTTGGCCCTCCAGATGTTTTGAAACTACAATTCCCACCATCCCTGACCACTGGTCCTGCTAGCTAGGGATCATGGGAGTTGTAGGCCAAAAACATCTGGAGGGCCGAGTTTGAGGAAGCCTGGTCTAGACTACAGGATGCCCCAGGAAGCTCCCAGCACAGGTTTCTTTCCATCTCCCAGATCTTTCACAGGCTCCTAATACATACCTTCAAAGCCCTCCATGGTCTTGTCCATCTATTTGTGCCACACCTTTCAGCTCTTATATTTTGGTATATCTCAGCCCCTCCACTTTCAACATGTTAAGAAAAGGATCTTGCTCCATCAAACAGCTCTGCACCTTCTCCATAAGGAGGCTACCTCTTACCATGAGGCAAGGTGAGGTGACTGCCTCAGGGGCAGAAGATCCATCCCCCAAGGAATGCATTACCTCCTCCTGCTGCCGCAGTGGCAATGTCAGCTGTGGTGCATTCCTTGGAGGCCACATCTGCTGCCTCCTCAGCAGTCCCCTCCACAATGCTGCCTCTACAATGGCCTCTGGGCAAAGAGGAGGTGCTGCTGGTCTTCCCCCACCCTTGTTCTCAATGTAGATCGTCGCTCGCTCCTTCTTCTCTGGCAGAGTGGGGGGCATTTTGTGGTTCTCCTGAGGTGCCAAAATGTTTTGGCTTAGCTCTGGCTGCAATAGAGTGAGTGGGACATAATAATATGCTGTAAGCTGCCCAGAATGGCTGGGGAAACCCAGCCAGATGGGTGAGGTATAAATAATAACATTATTATTACCGTATATTCCGGCGTATAAGACGACTGGGCGTATAAGACGACCCCCAACTTTTCCAGTTAGATTTTCCTGGGTTAAAAAGAAGTCTTATACGCAGGAATATATAGTGTATCAGAGTAAGAGTCCTGCTAGATTAGGCTAAAGGCCCATCTAATCCAGCACCCTAGGCCTTCCAAGTGTCCCTATTTTCCAGGGACAGTCCCGGATTTACAGAAGCCGTCCCGATTTCTGATTTGATCCTGGAATGTCCAGCTTTTCCTTAGGACGTCCCTATTTTCATCCGATTGGAGGATTGGAGGATATGAAGTTATCCGACCCCTGAGCCATCTGAAGGTTGCATTTTATTGGGAAGTTTTTAATTTTTAATGTTTTATTCTGCTTTTATATATGGTGAAAGCCGCCCAGTCAGATGGGTGGGGTAGAAATATAATAATAATAATAATAATAATAATAATAATAATAATAATAATAGGATGTCCCTATTTTCATCAGAGAAATGTTGGAAAGTATGGCATTCTGCTCTCACAGTGGCTAACCAGATGTTTGACTATACAATGGTAGGTGCAGGGTTCAGAATAACTTATCGGTATTTGTCAGTAGATAAACAATTGCATCATATGTTAGGTTATAATGACCAGGTCAATGTCTCTCTCACCTAAAGTGATGCCTAAGATGACTGCTGGACATGAGGAAATCTACATTCCCCAAAATTATTTTTTTAAAAAAATCAGCACTTGCCAAAAGAAAAGTTTGCTGAGAGAGATAAACACCTGCACCCTCAGCAAAATCTTGATCAGTATGGATCACGTGATGCTGCTGATCTCCCTATAAAATGCCCACTGTGGATGAGGGCTATCATTCACCTTCACCATGAGGGGAATTGTCCTAGCCCTCCTGTTCGCCCTTGTGGGTAAGTCGGCAATTGCTTTTACTATTATCCTTTTGCAGAACTCTGTAGAGTTTAGCAAAAAAAGAAGGTGGTTATTTTCTGCTGTCAGTACTCACATTGTGACTTATTCAATTTCTCTCTTCTAGCGAGCCAGAAGATTCCATCCAGTAAGTTCATCAGTAATCTAACCTTATTTTAAAATCACCATAGTACCTTTGTTGAAGTTGCATTTATGATAGTCAACTACTAAGGGTAGGGTGGGGAGAGATGAGTTGAGTTTGTGTAGTGCAGTGTCTGAACTGCAAAATGTGGAAGTTCCTTGTTTAAGTATTGCTAAGTGATCCAAGCCTGCTTAATTTTTTCTGAGCCTCAGCCCTGAAATATGGGGAACAATAATTATGACCTACCTTGCAGGCTTGTTGTAAGAATTACAAGAATTAAATTATGAGAAGCGCTTGAAAATGATAGAGGGCTGTCTAAATTCTAAGCATTATTGATTAATTCATTAATAATTTTTAAATGCACTTACATCTCACCAAAAGCTCAATAGGGATATCTTTTAAAGATACTGAAGGAAGTATGAAGTAATTTCGAATTAATAAGCAGAAGCAACAGCTCACTGTTCAAAGGAAATGTCGTTTCCTATTTGCAGTGTTATACCAAAGCCCAAAGAGGCTCACAAATACATAAATCACAGCTCTGCTAATTAAAACTTTTCTCCTTCTTAATCAAGTGAAGTTTTAGTGTGATCATCACTCAGTAATTAATCCGATTGTTGCATGCAATTCTAGTGGCAATACTTTGATGAAGCACAATGGGTGTAAATGAACCTTTGTGGATATAGATTTGAGCAGCAGAAAGCTTTTCCAGTAATGAATGCATTTTCTAGCATACAATTTAGCTAAGCCACTCTGATAGCAAACTCAGATGGTAGGTGCCAAAAGAAATGGAGCTGAAACAGGGCAATGCTCAAGGAAAGGGGGTGGTGGTGGTGTTATCAGCATGCTCAGGAAAACCCAGAGGTATTTTAAAGTGTGTTTTAAAGTGGGGGGTGGGGGCAGAGAAATCTCCAATCTGCATGCTCAGATGCCAGAGAATATTGAGTGGACTTTACTGAAGCTGAATGTTGGAAGATTCAGGACAGAGTAGAAGAAAGTAATTATTCACACAGCAACATAGTTAACCTCTGGAACTCTCTCCCACCGGAGGCGACAACCGCCACCAGCCTAGATGGCTTTAAAACAGGACTAAACACATTCGTGGAAGAGAGGGCTATTGGCAACTGCCAGCCATAATGGCTATGCTCTGCCTCCACAGTTGGTGGTGGTAATGCTTCTGAATACCAGTTGCTGGAAACCACAGGAGGGGAGAGTGCTGCTCTTGCACTCGGGTCCTGCTTGCAGGCTTCCCACAGGAATCTGTTTGGCTACTGTGAGAACAGGATGCTGGACTGGATGGGACAATGCCCTAATTCAGCAGACTCTTCATGTGTTTGTATGTTTGTACAGTTATACTCACATTAACCTATCCAATTTCTTTCCCTCAGAGGGCCAGCAGACGCAAGAACCTGGTAAGTCTCAGAGGAATTTAAACCAACTGAAAAATATCCAGTTTGATTTTTTTCTCTCGGATGTTTCTCCCTCTGGAATATAGGGACAATAACGCAGGCCAACCTTAGATAGTTGTTGTAAGGATTGCAGCACGATCATTTATGTGAACACTATAAAGTGCTCCATACTATCCAATACCAAATGTTTTTAACTGATGAATTCTTTAACTGATAATCAATTACTGCAGCCAGTTTGGTGACAGAATAGGAACCAAAATGGGGCAACAGAGAAACAAGAGGGTGGTATTAAGTGTGTTTGGTGAATCCCTGAGGTTTCCAGGAGTACAAAATCTTTAAAACAAACAAACAAACAAAAACAATCACATGCCTTAAAGCAGTCCCATCAGGATTGAGCATGCTCAGTAGCTATGGAATGTTGACTGCCATTTGAGGTGGTGGTGGGGAAACTAGAGAGGGAATGGAATGGAGTGATGCAAAGAAGGGCATGGCTGGCTGACGAGAATCTTAGACAGGAACACTCCTATTAGAACATGAGGATACACCAAAACATTTCGTTGCAGGACCCACTTGTATATTCCACAATGAAACGGTTATGGTCTACCGTTATACACAATTTGTAACCTATCCAATTTCTTTTCCCAGGGACTGACACTGCCGAAATCAGTAAGTCTATCTATAACATGTCATAACACTGATTAACATGACTTTTAGGGCAGTTGACTACCCGGGGGGGGGGGGATTAGTTGAGCTGGTGTGGTATATTGCCAAAGGCTTCAATCCTATGCACCATAGGTGGGGAAACTGTGGCCCTACAGATCTTCTTAGACCACAGGCCCATTATCTTGCCCATTGACCATTGATGGGTGTTGAAGCCCAGCAGCACCCCTGCTATTATACACACACCTACCAATGGAAGTAAGCTCCATTGCACTCAAGAGAATTTACGTATTTCTGAGTAGATAGCCATAGGATTGCACTGTGCGGCTGAGCTACAAATCTGAAAATTCCCAGTGTGTGTCCTTAGGCGCACCACCCGATTTGCTCCTCAGCCGTGAAATCTATCTGCAATATGGGGGTAATAATACTGACCTACCTTGCAGGGTTGTTGTAGAGATCACAAAATAAATGACTAAAGTGCTTTGAACGTTCAAGTCCTATCTAAACGCTGAATATTTTAGATTAATCATTTAATGACATTTAAATGCATCCGCATCTCACCCAAAGCTCAAGATTGGACACATTTTCAAGATGCTGAAGGAAGTATAAAGCAACGGTAGTAAGCGAAAGCAACACTCATGCTTAAAAGAAAAGTTTTCTTGCCTGTTTCCTATCGCAGGGCAAAACTATAAAATTACAGCCCTGCGAGCGAAACATACCCTGCAATTAATCCGCTAAAGTTTTAAGTTAATCACAACATAGATTAAGCCGATTAAATCTTGACACACTACTGGGTATGCATATATGAAATATAGCAGATGTAAATTGTTCTCTCTTATTTTTTGTAGAGCCACGCTTTGAGCATGGGAAACGCTACCATTACAAGTATGTCGCCAACGTTGTCACCACAGTGCAAGGATATGACATGGGAAGATCTGTTGTGAGGCTGACTGGAGAGCTAAATATCTATGGAGGGGAACAGGAGAATGTTCTCAAGGTAAGCGGCAACATTATGCAGTCCCTTTAAATAGCCACCAGCCTACAGAGCATTCCTTCTAGAATTCCTGATGCATTGCAAGCAAGGAGGTGCCATCTAGCTTTCACTGTGAACTCCAGTGCTCTCCACTCATCACGCAATCCTAAAATCAAATGTGTATCCAAAACAGAATCGGTGGCAGGGGAGAGGGTAGGTGATGTTCTTGATGAACCTTAAAGTAAATGTATGCTGAGCTTTAAATTAAAGGTAAAGGTAAAGGGACCCCTGACCATTAGGTCCAGTCGTGACCGACTCTGGGGTTGCAGCGCTCATCTCGCTTTATTGGCCGAGGGAGCCGGCGTACAGCTTCCGGGTCATGTGGCCAGCATGACTAAGCTGCTTCTGGCGAACCAGAGCAGCGCACGGAAACGCCATTTACCTTCCCGCTGCAGCAGTACCAATTTATCTACTTGCACTTGACGTGCTTTTGGACTGCTAGGTTGGCAGGAGCTGGGGGACCAAGCAACGGGAGCTCACCCCGTCGCGGGGATTCGAACCACCGACCTCCTGATCGGCAAGCCCTAGGCTCTGTGGTTTAACCCACAGCGCCACCTGCGTCCCGTCGAGCTTTACCAACAACAGCATTCCCCCCCCCCCCCCAAACTTGGATTTCCTCAAATTTCTATTGTGGTGGCCCAGAGAAGGCAGTGAGCAGAGGAATGAGCAGAGGTGAAATGAAGACAACTAGACCAGTCCTAGTATTGGGCAGAAGAGAGAGAGGCAGCTGTTTTGGGATGTCATGAAAGGGCAGCTAAATGTTCACACGGGACTAAAATCACCCATGGATTGCAAAGGGGAAAGCTAGGTTGGCTTTCATTCCACTCTTTGACAACACAACTGTTTTAAAAAAATAGTTGCGAACTTTTCACAGAACATTGTTTCTGGGGGTATAGTTCATAAAAGAGTTCCTATGCACATGTTTGCTTTATCTCTACCACATTATATAACAATACACTGGGAAGCCAGGTTAATTACAAGGAAAGAAGGGGGAATTAGGTTAGCTCTTTATTTAGATCACTACACCAGCATGGTGCAGTAGCTCAAGTGTTAGACTAGGAGTTAGGGGACCGGATTTCAAATCCCCACTTAGCCGTGATGCTCACGGGGTGAACTCAGATCAGCCACAGTCCCTTAGCCTAATCTACCTCACAGGATTGTTGTGAGGAGAACAAACATGTAGGCCACCTTGAGCTCCTCTGAGGAAAAGTGGGATAAAAATGTAATAATAGTAAGAACAATATGTTTATATCTTGAATATATTGAAGATATTATATGCAAAAGTATCTGTAATGCAAAAAAAGAAAGATAGTATAATCATTTTTAGGGCATCCTGTTTGTATTTAAAACACATTATTTGGTATAACATGAAAGGGCACGATGCAGCCGAAACTAATAATTGTTGCCCTGCAATCTGCACACGCTTCAGTAGAGCTTACTTCTGAGTAGACATGTATTAGATGGCACTGTTTATCTCTCCCGCTGAAGTCAGTTGGATTTACAGATGCTTCGCTTCAGCTAGATTGAGACGCTGTTCTTCGTTTCAGAAACAAAATAAAAAGCAGTTTGTTTACTCTCTCTCATCTTTGTCCTCAGATTGCATCTCTGAAAGTTGAAGATGCTGTCGGAATCTTTCCGGGAGAGCCTCCATTTGTTGCACCCTCCAGGCAACCTGAATCACTTGTTGCTTGCACCAAATATTCTTTCCTGTTTGGCTACGTCAATGGCAAGGTTCAGAACATCCGTGTGCCAAGAGATCCACCTCTGCCTTGTGTGAATCTTGTCAGAGGCTTCCTGAACGGATTTTCCATGTCAATTAAAAACCAGAAAGAGTATGAGCTACAAGAGGTTCGTTTCCTCCATGTGCATTTAATATGCATTTGGACTTGTCTTTTCGAGCAGCTTTAGTTTACCTCAATACTGAAATATCTCACTTTTTTTTTTTACTTTTCCCACTGTTTTCTGTTCCCCTGAATGACTCCTGCGGTTTTCTGCTTTTCTGTCTGGCCCTACCATTTGGCACAGTGAGGCAGCTGCCTCAGGCAACAGTTGCTGCGGGTGGGGAACAGTAGCAAGGCCTTGGAGGGTG
Source organism: Darevskia mixta (assembly GCA_034641385.1). Lineage (NCBI taxonomy): Eukaryota > Metazoa > Chordata > Lepidosauria > Squamata > Lacertidae > Darevskia > Darevskia mixta. Next base: position 7,663,412 of record JAWWNH010000029.1, read on the forward strand.
GAGCTGTGTGGATCACATGGCCTGCCCTCTGCCCCTTAAGTTAGCATGCAGGCCTCAGGTGGACACTCGTCCTCCTGTCACCAGTGCTGAAACAAGCCAACCTGATCAGCACCTATGTTTTAAGAGGAGGGAGGTAACATTTTGTTCACCTCAGGAAGCAAAATGTATGATGCCACCGCTTTCCCACCTCACTCCACGCCACCAAATTTCCCATTTCCACCTAGATAATTCGAAATGCTATTCAGTTAGATACTTTCTAATTGGGTAATTGAATTTGCAATTGAGGTTTCCTGGACAGTGCTATTTTTCTACAAAAAGAGGTGCCAGAACTCACCACGAACACCTCCCTTGTTCTCTTGTAATGGCAATGGCGCCCACCTGAGAGGTGCCGGAACTGAGTTTCAACAAGTTCCCAGGGATTTCAGATGGTAGGGTTTGACTCCCACAGTTTGGGTTTCCCTCACCATGAAACCCACAGGCCAATGTCAGTGTTTGGGGCTTATTCAAATAACTGCAAGGCCTACTTCTATCTGGCTGTCTAAAATATCAATAAATAAATAATGTGTGGCGTTTTAAAACAGAATAAATGAGATAAGTGGTGCAGTTAGGTAATCTTATGCTCTGGAGACTTAATAGTCTAACCAGGATGGGGTCTATTTTAGACAGTAAAGTGTATTAATTCACTTATTTCATAATGTGGTAAGCCAGCCTTCCTGATCATTCCATTGAGTGGGGCCCTGGATCTCTGCCCCCAAGTCCAGCCCCTTATGAAGCCACTAAATGAATGCTGTCATGGATGTGCATCCTGCCATTCATGGCTCATTATCTGTCATGGATGCTTTAGCTGAGATTCCTGCATTGCAGGGGGTTGGACCAAAGGACCCTTGGGGTCCCTTCAAACTCTACAATTCTATGATTCTACAAAACACTTGGCTGTGGAAATTGTACATGCCTAACATTAGTTTCTGTTTCCTGGGACACACTCCACAAATTCCTTTGCATGCCTTCTTCCTCTCATTAAAAAAAATAAAAACAATAAAAACCCCTGGAGTTTATCATGTACCATTCCACGGAGTGACTATATCTATACTTGCAGGATGGAATTGGAGGTGAGTGCCACACAAGATATGTCATCCGAGATGACAGGAGGAGCAACACAGTCCTTGTTTCTAGGACCAAAGACTCAAACAACTGCAGGAACAAAATGGAGCGCAGCATTGGAACGTTCTTCATCCACCGTAACCCCAACTGCCTGCTGGTAAGAATGCTGGAATGTGATGTGCTTACAAGCGAGGGTAACGTCCGACTGAAAGCCGGGCTAACTAGAGGCGTTTTCTTCTGTTATATAGCAAAACAGGATGATCCAAGGGACTGAAGCTTTCACCTTCAAACTGAAATACAATCCCGCTGGAGCTGACGCTCAGATCATGCAAGTCGATGCCGAACAAGTCTACCAGCTTTCTCCATTCAGTGGAGCTGAGGGTGCCGGAGTTATGAAAGCTACGTAAGTTGCAACAGCTTAAATAATAACTTTTAAAAGAGTCAGCAAGTGAGCCATGGTTCCAGCTAGGCTATGCAAGAGTTGGTCTTAGTAGCAACTGGGTTGCTAACCAAAAGCATTTGCAGCACTGCAAAATAAAAATAACAATAAAGAAAATCCTCCCAGATAATAGCTGCTGTTATCTGTCTGTAGGTAAAGGCTGTTCATGACCACTTAACTGCTTTACACCAATGAAATATTCGTTTTAAAATCCTGGGCTTGGAGACAATGGACAGAATTAACCTAATGAGTCCTGAAAGCACAAGCCCTGTGTAAGAACTTCCACCCAGGCAATGGGGTTTCCCTACCTCTGTTCCTCACCCCATGCCCTTCTGTATCAGGAGAATCCCCAGAACAGGAGCAGGAGAGAAGAGGGCAAAATAATTCCATCTAGCAAGCTGATGAAATGATGGAACTGATGAAACGTTTAACATAGCACGGCATGTTTCCTGCCATTCATTTGAAGGAAAGAGACAAATTAAGGCTATTGAGTATTTTGCAAACTACAAATGGCAAAGGAAAAACCAAAAAGGGTTTTGGGTGTGAAATCAAATGCTTGCCGTTACATTGGGACAGGTATCATTTATGTGGTCTACGTTCTCTTGATTTCAGTATCCCCACAGACTTTAACACACCAGGCTTCCATTCAGGAGTGAACGAGGCATTGCACAGAGTGTAAATTAACAACAGAAGTTTGTTGTGTGAGCACATGGAATGGAAGTCAGGCCTGCAAGCAGAAACAATCCAATCAAATATTTCCCCATCATCTGGGTAGAGATACAATTCTGACTCAGTCTTGGCTACATTTCCATCAGCTTCCCCATATCTCCCAGTTGTCCTCCTCCTAATTTTCCCTGGGCCGATCTAGAATCTGCCTGGATGAGCAACAGCACAAATCACTTACCCCTGAATGGTACCTGTGGTTTTCTCTTCCCTTCCAGGCAAAGGCTCACGCTGATTGAGGTGACAAGTGATCATCCCCAACTGCCGCAGGTTCAGCTTCGGAATGTAAACATCCATTACGAGTTCCCAGAGGTTCTTCCCCAAATGCTTGTCAGAATCGGAGACGTTAAGCAACAGGTAGGGAATGTGTTGGCGCATGGAATAGTTCTACTGTTCATAAAGCCGATAAGAGAGCAGTGTGCTTTTCTCCATCACAGTGAATATATTCTAGTTACTGTTTCCTTCTTGTTACTATGACAGATTGAAGCGCTATTGGTTGAGCTTGACCGCTTGCCACAAGACATCCGTGAAGACAATGCCCACAAGTACTTACAGCTTAGTCAGCTGCTCCGTTATTTGAATCTGGAAAATTTGCACCTTCTCTACAATAAGTTTTCGAACAAACCTAACGCCAGGTACGTTGGCTGACTAGCACATAAGACACAGCAGCACCATAAGCTGCAAACACACTAGCACCAAAATGTAGGTTTCCCCCCTCCCCTATCCTGCATCATTTGTGCTCATCATCAGCATGCTTCTTTCAATCTAGATTGATTCTAGATCCTGTTGTCCACAAGGGTGGATGGACTCTGAACCAGTCAGTGTTTGCTCTGTAGTGAAGAATGACATTTTCAGAATGTTCTTTTTATGCTCACTGCAGGAATGCCTTCCTGATTGGAGTCGCCTCTGTTGGCACTATAGAATCACTGACATTCATCAAAGAAAAAGTCGTCAAAGATGAACTGCACGAATTGGAATTGTACTGGACAATTTCCCTAGCCTTACACTCTGTCAAGCCTAACGTAGATAAAGCTGAAGAAATTGCTGACGTGTTAATCGTAAGTACATGTAAAATATAACTGAGTGTATCAGAATGAAAAAAGTGTTGCACATTAGCTATAAAATCTACAGGAGAAAAGCCATCATAAAGTGACAAGAAGCTTCCTTCAAATTCTGGTTCATTCGAAATCTTTCTTTCTCTCACCAACAGAAAATGCTCCCCAAAATAAAGAATACCAGATCAATTTGGCTTGTGAAGGTTTTCTACCTGGGATATGGTACCACCGTCTACAAACAATGTGTTCAGTCTCGCTCCTGCAACAGCAAATTACTTGAGGTATATGGGTTCTTGTTTCAAATTATTTTTCCCCTCCCCAATAAAAAGAAGAATGCCTTTCCCAGAGAGAAGGGATAATTACACACCTTAAACTATTAATTTTGAAATCCCACCATAACCAAAATGAACCTGCTCCACACAGGGACTTGATTAGCTTCCCACACAAAGATGAATAGCTTTCCTTGAGTGAATTTCACCCTGTGCCTTTCAAGAAGGCCAGTTGTGTGCTTGTGAAACATTTGGGATCTTGGGTTAGCTTGTCAACAAATAGTTCTTGCCTGATTTTGGAGTTTTCTTTGTGTGAATGGACTGTTAGGCCCCTAAAGTCTTTTCAGTGCCACCAGTGCCATGTTGCTATACTTTTGCAATCAGCACTTAACATATTCTGAAACCGTAGAGACACTTATAGGCAGTTCCAGTAATCCAGGCACGTCCAACAGGTAGATCGTGATCTACCGGTAGATCACTGGATGTCTGTGGTAGATCACTGGCTCCCCCAAAGAAGCTCAACAACTTTGGTTCCCCTAAAAAAAGCTCAGTATTTTTGCCATGCACCCCCAAAAACAGGACTTTCCTTCTAAGAAAAGCTCAGCAACAACTTTGACCTGAATACCTAAAAAATGGGGCTTTCCTCCTCCCCCAAAAAGCTCAACAACTTTGACCTGAACCCCCAAAAAGGGGGTAGATAACTGCCAGTTTTTAATTCTGTAAGTAGATCACAGTCTCTTGGGAGTTGGCCACCCCTGCAGTAATCTATGGTCCCTCTCAATCTCACTCTTCATCTTTTCCTCATTGAGAGAGGATAGTGACATGTACAACATTAATGGAGTTCTGAATGGAATTAAAAAGTCTTCATCTCATTTGTCTGCAGCCTCTGCACGACTTCCTAAGTGATGCAACCAGGGAGAACAATGAAAACAAAATTATTCTGGCTCTGAAAGCCATTGGCAATGCAGCTCAGCCAGCTAGCCTGAAGCTAGTGAAAAACGTGATTGATTCCAACAGATTTTCAGAATACCTTCAAGCAGTTGCTGTTCAGACTATGGCGCGAATTGGCAAACAGGAACCTACAAAGGTAAGAAGAGCAAAGGAAAGTCACCTCGATATATTGATTGCAAAGTACTTGGCATTATGAAGTGGCTGAGATTTACTGCTGTCAAGGGACTGCAAACTTACACAGTCACATCCGATAAAGATCTTTTAAAAATAACAACAGCAGCAACAACCCCTTTCTCAAAGCTATTTAAAACTCCCCCATACATTGTTTTCCTGTCTGTGAGTTGATCCCCAAGGCAGATCCATTTAAATCTGAGCATGTGATTCACCCCTTCAATGCGCTCAACTGCTGCCAGGTAAATACTACTAGTTGATACCCCATATGGCTTGTTTCTCTTTCTGTAGGTGCAAGGCATTCTCCTCCAGATCTTTGCAGACCCTTCATATAATGTGACCGTCCGAATGATGGCTTGCATTGGCCTCTTCGAAACCAACCCTGCCATCCCAACAGTGACAGCTATTGCCAATGTATTGCTCAAAGAGAACAATTTGCAATTGGTCAATTTTGCCTACTCTCACATGAAAGCTTGGTCCAATGTCAGGATCCCACTGTACTACAGCCTGTAAGTCGATATACAATCAGATCACATTTCATGCAATAAATCTGTTGCTGCTATTCGTTATATAGTTGGTTCTGGTCCTACTGCTAAACTGGTAATACTTCAATGGGACTCAAGTTAGTAAGATTTATTGCAGCAGATTTGCTCTAAGCATAACTAAATCTGGATCCAATTCACTGTAATCGAGCTGTTTGTTCTGCCAAATTTGGGAAGTGCTTTCATTTTTATATGTGTTTTCATAGTATTTTAACCATCAAATTCTCATTGAAGACCACCTTGGGATTTGTTGCACAAAGGGCAGAACATGAATGCATTAAGTAAACAAACAAGCAAGCAAACATGCATGTAGAGGCTTTCGCGGTTAGCTGCTGCTAATTTCAAACCTGTTTTATTTAGGTCTTCTGCATGCAGTATGGCTCTTAAACTTCTGAACCCCAGACCCGTCCACCAGAGCAAGGTTTTATTTGTCAGCGGCTTCAGCAGTAAGTAGCAGACAACTGTTCATTTCCCGGCTTTTATCCAAACGAGCCACCATCTTTTGGCTATCACAACCTGCTCCTTAGCACTTTGGAACTGAAAGCATCTATTCCAAAGCCCTTAATGATTTTAAAGACATACTATGTTGGACATGGGTGTAGCAGGGGCTGGCAGGTCCCCCCCCAAAAAAAAATTCAAGCAAATAAATAAAAATACTTAACTAAAAGTAGAAATAAACCAAATATTTGAAACCAAAATTTCAAATATTCTGTTGTGTTGGCAGCAGTAACATCCTGTTGAATCTCATGAACGAAAACACCATGGATGGTCACAAGCTTCTGCCAGGGAAAATCTTTCCAAGTAGTAGCAGCCAAGGGATCCCATTTTGATTCACAAGGATTAATAACACGGCAATGGCTCATTGTTGTCGCTTTTTCCACCGCAGGCAAACACAGAGCGGGATTCCTCGTGAAATGGTTTATGATCGAAAGCCCCCAAACAATGCTCCCTTCGACTATAATCTGGAAAACAGAAGTAAACTTTGCAGGTGCAACTATTCAGCCTCTAGAGGTTTGTGTTACATTTAATTCAGTTCATTTCTAGGGGTTGGGAAGTGGGGATGTTTGAGAGATTTGTTTTTGCTATCGTACAACATGTTGCCCCACAGATGCTGAACTTGAGCAAACTGTTCTCAAAACTTTTTCTCTGTGGTTTTTTTTTTTTTAAAGGTTAGAGTGAGAACTCAAGGCCTCAAGGAACTCATCTGGAAGAACACACACCAATTCGACAAATACCCTGCATATCAGAAGATAAAGGACACTGAAGCAAAAGTATGCATCTTTCCAGATTCTCAGTGCATTGACCATAGGGGATGGAGGAGGTCCTTGTTAGGGTGGTTACACTAGCGAATCCCTGGATTTGGGGCCACATTTCTCCACTTCGAATGGAGATCCACAGCGTGGCAAAAGCTGCAGTGAATAACCTGATAACCCACTCACAGCTAAATAAATTGAGCTGTTTCTGAGGGCATTGTGAAATCAAGGAAAGCGGTCCTTTCAAGCTGTGAGCATTTGCAACGGGAGTGTACCGAGGGCTGCAGAATTAAATAGCAAAACCGTTCCTGTTGCTCTGTATTTCCTTAAATTTACTTGAATAAACCCAGTATTGAATAACCCTCATGGGATTGATTTTCAGCTGCCAGGATTCAAGGAGTTCCCTCGTGAAAGTCCTCTAATATCTGCCTCTGTCAAAATGTTTGGCCAAGAATGGATGTTTATCACCAGTGATGAAATGCATGAATTTATGAAGGTATGGAAGTTTGTGTCGTCCCCCCCCCAACATATTTACCAGCTTTGTCTCCTTGTCTTTTAACCTATTGCATCTTTGCCCTATAGACCATGCAGCAGCAAAGACTAGATCAGCTGCCCATGTTCCATAAGGTTATCGAAGGCCTTAAAAACATCAACCAACAAATTATGAAAGCTGTGATGCTAGATGTTCAGTATGTGGTTCCAACAGTTATCGGTCTGCCATTCCAAGCAAGAGCCAATAGCATCATCATGGCACAAGGTTTATTAAAGGGTAAGCTTGGAGATAATCAAATTTCACAATGGTTTGTTGGAAATCACATACGTTGGAGAAAATCACAGAGCAAGACAGATTTGAGACCCAGGTTTTAGGGAGCAGGCTTAATTACTTTGCTTCCCCCAGAAAATAATCGGAAGTGTCATTTCAGAAGGGTTCTGGGAATTGTGCCTCTGTGAGGGGCAAATTGCAGTTCCCGGGATCCTTTGGGGAAAACCATGGCTGCTGAACTGGTATAAACGTGCTTTAAATCTAAGGCGTGTGGATGTGATTTACTGCATTTCACATTAGCTGGGGAAACTCAGCCAGATGGGCGGGGTACAAATAATAAATTATTATTATTATTATTATTATTATTATTATTATTATTATTATTTTATATTATTGTTGTTGTTGTTGTTATTTCAATGAAGTTACTTCCTATTTACTAAGGTGTAATGAGAGCACAACAAAGGTCTGTCTTTTGCTGTATCAAAGCATCATCTGTCATGCTCACGACAACTTAGTTAATAGCACCAGCGTATACTAACATCCTTGCCTGAGTTGTAAGCAGAAGAACACTGTTTTTCTCTACAATGTTTCATCAGTTAATGGCCTATTTCTTTGATATACCAAATCATTAGCAAATATCTTTAAAAGCCCTATATTTACTAATGGTTAAGAGAAACTTCATAGATGTTTGTCTATGTTTTGAGCATTTTTGTCTTCCTTTTGAGCATTTTTGTCTTCCTTTTGAGCATTTTTGTCTTCATTTTGAGCATTTTTGTCTTCCTTTTGAGCATTTTTTCCTTCCTTTTGTCTCTCTAGCAAGGACAGAGTTATCTCATGGTGATCTCAGAGAAGCCAATATCCACGTTCAAGTTGACAGCAAACTTGCGTAAGTAAATGAACATTATTAGATTGGAAAAATAATGAAATGAGAGAAACGAAACGGACAGATTATTCCAGCTTATTAAAATGTTCTCATTCTCATTGCCTTTTAGCCTCCAGGGCTACGGAATGATTTTCTGGGGAGTGAACACATACGACATGCAACATGGTTTGGAAATGAGAGCCCAGATCCGTACTCAAGGCATACTCAAGATGAATGCCACAGTGGACATCAGAAACAAGAACTTCAAATTTGAAATTGCCCCACCCCATGATGATCAATTTCAGTTGGGAATGGCAAGGTAGAGTGGCTATTTTATCATTTTTCTTGTTCGCTACTGCCCATAAAGGTTTTTCCTCATAAGTAAGGATACATACAACTTGACCATAGGGGATTTTTAGGTAAGATCCAGATGCAAAACCAAGGCTATATTATTCTCTGTTATTGGCTTCCCCAAAATCCTGTTTCGCGATATAATTCTCCATTTTGAGGGAGGATTAGTATGAATATATGAAGTTGCCCTAAACTGAGTCAGGCCATAAGCTTAACTTGTCCAGTGTCATTTCCTATGACTAGCAATTCAAGGTTTCAGACAGAGATGTGCCCCAGTCGTGCAGCCCAAAGCATTTTTTAACAATGTCAGGAATCCAAAATTGAGCCCTGGCATCCTGTATCTTCAGAGTCAGCCTCCTACTTCTCAGCTCTGGCCTCTCTCCTCTTGCTGTGTTCCTAGAACAAATGAGTTCTTTTTCGATATGCCCGGCTTAATGTTTGCATGTTGAATAGTTTTCATTGCATATCCACACAGCCACGAGGCACATACTGTTGCAAGATACATACATTCTGAGAAGAAGGCTTCAGTACTTCCAGAAAGACCTGACATTGATATTTTGGATGGAGATTTCAACTCAGAAAAAGGCAATGTTAAGGTAAATATTGTGTGTGTGCGCGCGTGTGTGTGTGCATGCAGATGTATTCTGTGGTAAATGCCATTATATCCTGTCCTTGTATTTAGCTGATTGTGGTTCAGATATGTAGTCTTCTTATTCTTCTATAACTCTCCTTCTTTTTAGTTAGTATTATTTAGAAATCTGGGGGAAATGGTCCTTCTGTATTTAGCAAAATTAGATTCTTTCTTGAAGGTGCTTGGACACTGTGGATATTTACAGGTAAAAGTGAAATGACGGTAGCTTCATGCTAGGTTTACAACTAATATAGACATGCCTTTGCAAAAGTTAACGTGCCATGGTAAAGATGTAAATTATTACGGTAGCTAAAGGCTAGAGGTGTCACCTTAGCAGAGAAATCTTGAGCCATGGTATGAGTTTTAACTCATTAATTAATCAATTTAATTATGGATCAAAGCAATAGTTCTGAAGAAGAATAAATGCTTTTCTTTCCCATAATTTATATCCACAGGTGGTATTTTATAAAAGGTACTACCCACACTCATGAGATGGGCTTATAGGAATAATAATAATAATAATAATAATAATAATAATAATAATAATAATGGTTCCAGAGCCCTCCTAAAACACACACACACACACACACACACACACACACACCTCAGATACCACAGGGTTGGGTTTTTAAAAATTATTATTGTATGGTGCCCATTTCCGGTTTTGGCGTATGTTACTGTGCTGGGATATATTTCTAAATACTGACAAGCCTCTGTTCAATTCAGCAATCAAGTGCTTCCTACAAATATAAGCCCACTTGCATATGGGTGCCTTGGTGCATGACACAGTTGTGTTTGAAGACCATCAAGAAAACAAAGGACATGCCCAAAGTGACTTCTTGGTTGCACTACCTGTGTGAAGAACATCAAGTGGAGCTTCTGTATATACAAGGTATTATCATATGACCAAGACATTCTGTTTGTAAGCACCCACAAGGTTGCCTTCCGCTTCTAACGTTTATGCATGCTTTCTAATCTATACAGCTGCTCCTTTGGAGAAGATTGAAGGGGAGCTCCAACTAGGCTCTGGAGCACTGAGGACGAAAAGGGATGTGAGAGCTTCTGAAGCAATAAAGGTATGTAAACGACACTTGATCTTAAGGTATCACTTCTACTGTCCAAACTAAATATTTCTGTGGAACAATCTATAGCGGGGGGCTATGTTGGGACTGCACCATTTTAAAGGGTTGAAGCCATCCACGTAAGAATCATGGGGTATGACGTGCTAGAGATAAAATGTATTTTTGAACAAATGAGCTCATCTGTTTTGCCCACCTCCTCTTCTCTGCAGCGACTAACATAGCTACGGTATGCATGTGTTATAACAAATATAGCCAGTTGAACAGCAATTATGATTTGCCCCTTGTTAAGGAAAGCAAGTGAATGATGTCATGATGTACTGCAGCGTTTCCCAACCGGTGTGCCGCGGCACAGTAGTGTGCCGCAAGACACCGGCTGCTGTTCCGCGGCTTCTTTCCCCCTCCGGGCGCGCCGCTTCTGGTGGGCGCGGGCGGGGTGACCGGCGGTGCCCTGGGCCGCTTCCGGGTCGGTCCGGGTGGCTGGCGCCGCGTCGCCTCGGCTCCGCTTCTCGCTCGCCGGCCGCCGCGGGCTGCCGGGCGCTTCGCCTGCTGCCTCTGCCGCGGTCGGGGACGGGCGGGAGGTGCCGGTGCCACCGGGCTCGCTCGGGGCCGGCTGAAGGTGCTGCCGGGGGGCTGGGCGCGGGAGGCGGAGGGGGGGCGGGCGCTTGGCCCGCCGATCTCCCGCTCCGTTTTCGCCCGCCTGGGTCCTTCCCCTCCCTCCCGCCAGGGCGCGCGGACACCCCGCCCCCCGGGTGGTGTGCCGCGAGATTTTTTTCGTGGGGCAGGTGTGCCATTGCCCCAAGGAGGTTGAAAAACACTGATGTACTGTGTATATATATATTTAACCGAGGTGTTTCTTTGCTTTCCTCTGAATCACGCTGCAGCGTGGAGACAAAACGCAGAAGGATACAAAGGATGCCCAAGGCCACGATGATGAGCACGACAGAAAATCGGATCGTTTCCCATCTCCACCATCCGGTTCTACTAAAAAATGGCCCAGCAAAAAGGGAGGCAGCAGCAGCAGCAGTGATAGCAGCAGTAGCAGCAGCAGCGATAGCAGCAGCAGCAGCAGCGATACCAGCAGCAGCAGCAGCAGCAGTGATAGCAGCAGCAGCAGCAGCAGCAGCAGCAGCGACAGCAGCAGCAGCAGCAGCAGCAGTGACAGCAATGCTAAACATCCCCGTAAAACCAAGTATTCTCCGCAGAGAAAGTCCAGAGACAGTTCTTCCAGCAGCAGTGACAGCAGTGACAGCAGCAGCAGCAGCAGCGATAGCAGCAGCAGCAGCGATAGCAGCAGCGATAGCAGCAGCAGCAGCAGCGATAGCAGCAGCAGCAGTAGTGATAGCAGCAGCAGCAGCAGCAGCAGTGACAGCAGCAGCAGCAGCAGCAGTGACAGCAAAGCTAAACATCCCCGTAAAACCAAGTATTCTCCGCAGAGAAAGTCCAGAGACAGTTCTTCCAGCAGCAGTGACAGCAGTGATAGCAGCAGTAGCAGCAGCAGCAGCAGCAGCAGCAGTGACAGCAGTGACAGCAGCAGCAGCAGCAGTGGTAGCAGCAGCAGCAGCAGCAGCGACAGCAGCGGCAGCAGCAGCAGCAGCAGCGACAGCAGCGACAGCAGCAGCAGTAGTGAAAGCTCTGACAGTTCCTGGGAAAAGGTAACTATTTTGTCATTGCTCTCAGTCAAATGCATGAGTGTGGTTGGAATGCAGCCGTTGCCACCACATTTGAAAGGAAAGAGAAAGCAAGCAGCACCGCTTCATGGGCACCAGCATGTCTGGCTAGGCCAGGCAGCAACTGGAGCACCAGACCAAGCAGCCACTGTCCATACTCTGAGGCCGGGCCACATGGGGAGAGGTCTCATATAGACTGTTCCTAAGTCACCCCCAAACCCGCCAAAGTCTCCTGAGATGTCACAAAGTTTGAAAGGAGACTTTGGTGAAGCTCAATGATGCTTGAGGTGGCTTTTCTCTGGCGGCGGCGGAGGCAGCAGCAGCAGCAGCAAGGGGTGAAGGTGCCGACAGGTTCTGCCTCGGGTGACAAAACAAGCTGGGCTGGCTGTTTCTAGCTAATATTCCAACAGAAAACGCTTGGATTTTGCTAATTATGTTAATGTATATCCACTTTCTCTGACAATATCTCTGAGAGGTTGCTATTCAGAAGCACCCACTGTTGAATTTTAAAAAACAACATTGTTCATGGGGTTAAATCTGTTATCTTTTTAAAGTTTTGTTATTCTGTGTTGATGCCATTGGAAAAAAAAAAGCAATCCCTTTTCTTGAAAACTCTTAAACTTTCTTCTTTTCTCAGGGAAGGCATTCCAAACTACTTCAATATTCTTTCCTGCCAGTGAAACAGCAGGTAAGATTCATTGTTGGCCTCTCCACCTTTCCCTCCGCCAGTCCCCGCTGCAAAGAAAACTGCCTTCACCACTGCTTAATCTGGGATTTGCCTTAAGGATGCTTTTTGTTTTCATTTTTTAGCAAAGAAAACAGCAAAGTAGCTCATCCTCCAGCTCCAGCAGCTCGTCTAGCTCCAGCAGTGAAGAAGACACAAAAGGCTCTTCGGTCAGTATCCCTTTGGAAAATGGCAAAACTGATGGAAATTTACAAGCTGGGCATAGTTGGAATAAACTGGAAAATATATTAATGGCTTATAGCTTATTTGGGTTTTTATATACTTAATTATCTTTTGATGTATTCATTGCCTTTTGACTCAGTAGAGACATCAAAGTAGTTCTTGATAAAATATGTCTTAGATTAAAATTAAAATGCAAAAAAACCCCAGTAATAAATTAGTATCTAGACTGAGTAGGCTAGAGCAGAAGAGAAATCTGTTATGATGAGGCTGCCTCAATGAGCCATTTCTGAAAGGGCCAAAGAAATAACTTAATCATCCTTCTAAAGGTTTCAGAAGAGACTCAGTTGACTCCCCCCAACATTTTATTTGATTTACATACCGTCCTTTATCAAAAGTTCGCAGGGCAGTGTACAACATTAAGAACACATTTTACGGAGCACAATAATAAAAACTCAATAAACAGCATAACAATAAAATAATCATAATAACGCTAACGCACACCCCTGCCCCAGCTTTAACAACTCATATATTATTTAATGGCCAAAGGCCTGGATAAAGAGGAAAGGCTAAGGGCATGTAATAATGGTGCCAGGTGAGCCTCTCAGGGATTCCACAATTGGGGAGCCACTACAGAGAAGGTCCTTCCAAACCTTACATGGAGGAGGCACATATTAGAAAGGCCTCAGATGATGAATGCAGAGTCTGGGACAGTTTATATGGGGGGGAGGCAGTCATTGAGGTATTGCAGTCCTGAGGTGTTTGAGGCTTTATAGGACAGAACCAGCATTTTGAATTGGGCCCAGAAGCTAATTGGCAGCCAGTGCAGTTGGGCCACGGTCCCAGTGAGCAACCTGGCCACTGAATTCAGCACCAGCTGAAGCTTCTGAACCGTCTTCAGAGGCAGCTCTACGTTTAACACGTGGCAGTAATCCGATCTAGAGGTTTTGGAGCCACTGGCACCTGTCTAGTAGATGATACTAATAGGTCTGAGTAATTTCTTTGACTAGGCCAAGAATCTAAATAATTTTGTTTTCCTTCTTTTTCGGTCCCAGGAAAAAGTAGCATCCTTTGCTGTCAAATGCCTTACTCGTAATAAGAGACAATACGGAATCGTTGGCGAGGTTTACCACAGCTCCTCCATGCTGAAAGTGACTGTAAGAAACATCACACGGCCAAGCAAGCCAGTTGTCTGCTTCGAAAGCAGAATGGTCACCCCTCACAAGCTCAGGGTGAGTCTCTTCAAAGCGTGTTGACCCGTCACAGAGCATTCAATCCAAATGCTAATGCTGCATTTTAACAAAAATGTGCTGTGCTCTGCCACTTAGACCACTCTAGAAGCAGGCTGGGATTGCAAGGACTACCAGGTCGCTGCAGAGGTCGAGACGGGTTGGTTTGCTAAAAGACCAGCAGTTCAGTTCATGGCTAAACACAAAAGGCTTCCTGCGGTAGTGACGACCTTTGCGCAACAGTGAGTAGATGCACATCTTCAAATGATTCACTTATGACATCCCTGCTAAGTGTATTGTAGCCAAGCATATGGGTGTGTTTACTGTGACCAAAAAGGAGATGTCCAGTTTTCATCTCAATCCCATCTCAGACATGTTGCTAGAAGCTGCCCAAAGTGGCTGGGAAAACCCAGCCAGATGGATGGGGTATAAATATTATTATACTTTTTTTTTTTTTAAGGCCTGGGACATAGAAAGTGGGGTGTGAATACTTGCTGAAGAAGAACAGCCTTCAAAAAGCTGTTCGCTTTTCTTCACAAACTGCCACTTTTGGGGCAGAAGCCAAATCAGGCCTATGGACAATTGCTACTTATCATCCCTTTATGTCTTTCTGGCGATAAAAAATGGGAGACATTTAGCCCCAGCAAGCCTCCTAGTTGCTGTTGATATGAAGACATTCCCTGGAAAGCTCAACCAAGTAGCTGCCATAGTTTCCATCTCAGGACAGGCAGCTATCTCTGAGTACATTGGCAAAGGGCAAACAAAGAGAAGGGGTGACATGGATCCAGTCCCTCACCTCTTTGGCCTGCCTTACACTTATTTAGTTTAATGTGGTGTGCAGCAATCTGGGATAAAACCATCCATGCCCATCAAGTTAGTCACAATCCAGAGCCTACATTTCTGGAAGATTTCTGTGGGAAAGTCTCTCCCCACCCCCACCCCGTTTGAACAAAAACACAATCCTCAGTGCCAAATGTAAATCAGGCTTGTAATTTCCAGGACCCCTGCCTGCCCACCCTGCTGCCTAAATCAACTTCTAATTTATCAACATGCCCTGAAGCCTGAATTTGCCTTGTGGTGGGTCATCTGTGATGGTTTTATGTTAGTCCTGAAGGCTATTTGAATGAGACTGCTATAATTGTTGTTGTTGTTGTTTTAGCTTATTTTCATGTTTAAGACAGTCTTATATGTCCAAGATTCATCACCTCTCAGTTTTTATCCTTAAACAACACCTAAATTTTATGTCCACTACATTCTTATTTCTGATTATTTTGCCTGGGCATTATTACTGTTAATTATTTCTTCATATATGTACCCCCATGCATAGTATTACTGCTAATCACACCTTTTATGTTACTACTGTACAGCCAATTAAGACAGATTTTCCTATTTATTTACTTTTTTAAGAATAACTACACTGATTCCTGGAGCTGCTTACATGATGGGCTACTCATACAAAGTTGAAAGAAATCCCTCTCAAGAGGTTACACTGGTTATAGCTCTAACTGATCCTAGAAGCTACGCCGTGATCATGAGGACACCCACTGTGAGTTGCATATGACATTATTTGAGATGTGACATGTGTCAAAGTATTATTTCAAATGAAATTCAGGGGTGTACATGTCCACCATTTTTTTGACCCTTTGGTTTTTTGGAACTGGAACCATGATTAAGAGGGATAGCTGGCGGCATTTCTAATGTGTCGCTAGAGGTGAAATTCTTGACCTTGGGTTTAAGACAACCTTTGGTTGCTGTTACCAGTATTGATTTTACGGTCATGTGTAAAGAGGAAGCCTTGTATACTAGTCTTCCTGTGTGCACTTAATGCATATCCATTTGTCCCCAAAGTTGTTCAGCTATTAACTTCTGAGATACAATGCAATACAAGTTATTGGGCCAGTATGATTTTAGTTGACCAATCATACAAAGAGGAAGGAATAATTGAGGATGAAGTGAGAAATCATTCATGTTGCTGAACTGTGTGTGAACAACATAAGGGTTTGACATGTGAACCGCCCTGATATCTACGGATGAGAGGCGGTATACAATTTAATAAATATTACCAGTAATAAAAAATAACACACCCTTGTGCCTGTTTGAAGAACAAAGAGAAAGACAGCACTAGAACAGAGCCAATTTCTAATTTGTTTTCCTATTCCTTTCCAGGTGACCATCTATGCTGAAGACTGCATGATTCCGTTTACACTGCCTATTGGCAACTCTAACCAACCTTCAAAACTCTGGGATGTTCCATCAGTGATACTTGCTAGTCAGAATGGTCAGTACCTAAACCATTCCCATAGCATCAAAAACGTTTTTGTTTTTTTAAGCGAATCAGTTTCTTTGAATGCCTCTACATATTTTTCTTTACAATTATCTCAAATTATTGTGAATGCAGAAAAAAAACAGTGAAAGAAAAAATGTTCTTTCTCTCTCTCATACTCATATTTATTTCTCTGTTATCAGGTGTCTGCAAAATCGATGGTCAAAAGATCACAACCTTCACTGGACAGAACTTTAACAAAAGATTGCCTCCAGATTGTTTCATGACTTTGTTACAAGACTGTACCTGTGACAAGAAGTTTATGGTGCTGATAAAATATGAATCTAATAATGCAAACAACATGCTAATCAAAATCACCATCGCTAGCAAGTAAGTATGCTCAACCACAGTATTATTGCACTAATCTAATCCAGTCACAGGGTGAAAGGAAAAGTTTCAGCTTCCAAAAAAGAAAAAAGTGCATGTTTAACGGTTTGTTGTAAAATATTTTCATCCCACTCTTCTTCCAAAAGAAACCAGAATAGCTTGCATCAAGACTAATCAACATTAAAGCAAAAAACAACCAATACATAATACATTGTTTTATTTCAGCCATGTAACTAAATCATACTGGGCATCTGAAAACATTCAGTGTAGGGGTTGGGTAGGCCTTCAAAGGGAGAGCATTTTACAAGACTGGTGACATTACCAACCCCACTCCTTATGTGCTTCACCTGGTGATGGAATCCAAAGCTGAATCTCACATGTTGACTTGAAGGTGCCAAGTGGCTAATTTGGGCAGTATTAACGCTTCTGGAATATATGCAGTCTATTCAAGCCATTTATCTATTGCTCCCTTGGTTCTCTGTGTTTTCCTCTTAACACTGTAAACAAACAATTCTCTAGCTTCCCAGATAAGCTTACTTGCTTTTCAAGAATTAAAACAATGACAAACCACAGGACAGGACAGGGAGTGGTATTCTAACTAAGAATCAGTAGCTAGCAGAATGCAACTTTAGTTTTAAATGAATCTGGTGAGCATAGAGATGGGTTTGGGTTTTAGATGAAATTAATATCTGGAAAGGAAAAAAAAATTAAACAGTAGCAGATTTAATTATTTTGTCCCTTTAATAATAGTACTTAGATAAGAGAAAAACATAATATAAACTATTTTATTGGAAGTAATTGAAACTCATTGAGAGAGAATTCATTAATTGCTTCTCTTTCCCTTTATTTTTACAAGTGTAATTACCCTCAAGAATCGCAATGGAAAGAACATAGTAGAAATTGATGGTTCTGTAGTACCAATGGCACGTCTCCCAGTCAAGCATGAAGGTATGTAAATGTACATTTACAAGTTAAGTCATCTGTTGTCTCAAGGTGGCAGGCAAAGAAAGAAAGAAAGAAAGAAAGAAAGAAAGAAAGAAAGAAAGAAAGAAAACACCAGTATAACACCAGCATGAAATAAATACTGGATGAGTGTTGATTGCTCCTGCTAGGCATGGATGTTGTATTTACACAGATCAACATGCATAAAAACAGGATAATAATGTATACTCTCTCACTTTAAGTTATACTGAAATAAATAATGGAGGCGTTGATGAACAGGAATTTTCAGTTGAACAGGATCAGTAGTTTAATCCGAAGAATATTTTATTTAATATGTTTACCCAGTTGTCAATGAATTCATCAGTTGGTCTTTTCTTTAACTTACAGAGTTTACCGTTAAATCAGACAGCAAAAGTAACGAAATTGTACTTTCTTCATTGTTTGGGATTGACGAGCTGATCTACGATGGACGTAGTGTTCAGGTATTTTTCCTTCTGCAGCTAATGCTTTCAAGGTTTTAAAATGATTTGTAAACAGCAAAACAAAACCTGTGTTTGCCTATCAGATCATCAAAGTACATTGCCCTCTTCAGCTAATAATGATAATGCTCACAGTCTCAGACTCCGCTACTCTTCAAATCAATAAAACATAACTGGGATGTTCCCAGTGCCTTTCTGATAAGCAGTGGCTGGAAGAAGAGATGAGTGAAGTTATAATAATCAACGTCAGTTGCAAGTCTCTCCAGTCTCCAAGATAACTTTAAACTTTAAAGTGATAATTATTTCCCTCTAGCTACTGAATGTGTCACTAATGCAGTTATGGAATTAACACAGAGAGGGTAGAGAAATCCCCATTAGGACCCTGTGTGGTGCTGGACTGAGTCACATAGCTGTAAAGATCTAGTAGACTTTGAATTTGAAACATGCTCCCCTTTGCAGTGCTTGCATTGGCAGGAGGAGCCAAATTGCTTTAATTCTTATTGTCAACTCAATCCCAACTACTCCCCCCCTTTTTTCCTCTTCATAAAGGTAATTGTTACTCCCACTATCGGATATACCTGTGGTCTTTGTGAAGTATATGGCGGAAATGCAGAAAAATTACGAACACCAAGTGGCTACTCAGCTAAAGATCTAGAGAGCTTTGCTCAGTCCTGGCTGGTCCCTGATGAATGTGGTGGAGGTAGGTAGAGTCTGATAGCTTGTTTTAATTATGACTAAGGTAGCTAGGTCTGGGTTTGAAGGGACCATGCAGAATTTAGCCCTTCCTCCATCAGTAAGCTTTGGTGGACTTAACCTGGCTGCAGCAGTGGAGGGCAGCAACAGGCAGCTGCAATTTTAATTTCCCACCATGCCCCAGAGCAATGCCAGATCAGAAACAATGTGGAAAATGTAAATGCGGCTAAAACTAGCTGCACAACATTGCTCAAAGCACTAGGATAACAACAACAGCAACATCAATAAATGAGGTAGGCAACTGTGGTGGGGTGTCCACAGCTGCCCAAGGTTGCCAGTTGAACCCCAAAGATAGTCATCATAAATGAATAGAAACTTTCAACCCTTGAATTAAATTGCTTGATTCCATGTACCTGCTAAGTGACAAGCATCAAGATGGTGACTCTATAAATTATTGTTGGGTTATGAAGCCCAGTTCATTGTTTTATTGGACATTATCACTGTTAAATATGGAATTATGCTGTAGAACCTCTGGCTTTTTTATTTTTATTTTTTAAAAATCAATGTCTTAAAAGGTTTATACTTAATCTGTTGCAGCCTGCAAACTGAGGCACTCAACTAGGAGACTTGAGAAACCAATCCGGATTGGAGAAGAAGATATGCAATGTATTTCTAAACTGCCAGTGTTGAGCTGTAATGAGAAATGCACGCCCACCACAACCACTCAGGTGTCTTCTGGCTTCCACTGTTTCTCAGCTGGTAAGTCAATGTAACGTTTACTGGTTTGGACTACACACTAAAATTACACTAGTCATGCTTTAATTTTGCAGAATGACATTTTGCTACCTTTCTGGATGTCCCCAGGGTTTAAGACATCTTTCCTTTAGGGGGATCAAAGAAAGGAGCAGCAAGGAGCCTGATTTTATTGGAGTTCAGGATGCTATAACAGCAAGCCTAGGCTCATAGTTTTTTGCTCCTATGAAAGATTAGACTTTTGCTTGTAGCGTGTTTAAAGCTCCTGAAACTCTCTGGCATCAGTAAGCACTGTAAATAAATTTGCTTTTTCTACTTTCATGGGTTGCCATATTTGTGTATAATATATGCTTTTATATTAATAATTGGTTAAACATGGGCTAGTGTTAATAAAAGTTTATTCACTATAGAGTCATAATAATGAGAATTGCTCTAGAGTGCATCAACGGCATCTCTAAGTAAATTTACTCAGATATAAGTCCCATGGAGTATGTCTAGCATTGTAGCCTGTACTGGAAACATGATTTGAAATGAACATGTCCCGTATGAAGCACATTAGTAAGTGAAAATATACATGGGAGATGCAGGGGGACAATAATACTCTCTTCCCTCCCAAGAGTTCATTGGCAGTGCCTTTTGAAAATAGCAATGCTAGAGTGAAGGTTTTTTGTTTTGAAAGTTGTGGCTGGAAGACTCCAGCTAAGCCTTCAAGTGTAGATATAAGAAGCACCATTCATTTTGCAAAAGTTTAATCCTTTTCACGTTTTTTACTTCTTTCCTTTTGTTTCTAGGGGCAACCTTGCCAACTGAACTGGTTACCCTCGCTTCAAAATCAGAAGACCTGGTTTCCTCTGTTGAAGCCCACGTAACATGCAATTGTGCTGAAGAACAATGTGAAGCATAACTTTCCTACTGAACAGATTAGAAGTCCGTAATACCCTTTACTGTGGGAGGCCAGTATGTTAATTCTAGGCAGCCACACAGAAGTTAATTGAAGAAGCACTGCTGAGCCACCTAAAGTCGAGTCATAACCCTGCAGAAGCAAAGGCAATTATGAATGAAATGGATGAGTTTCTAATAAACACTTGCATTCAGAAAAATTAAGTGGTGGTTTCTTCCTTTCATTAGTTATGCAAAAAGGTGACATGATATGTTTGTTTGTATGCATGCATGAATGATTGGAAATTTGGATACTGTGACAGTGTTTTAATTTTTTTAATAGTAAAGAGGCAGGAGGAAATATTCTTTTCCAATTAATTTTTATTGAATTTCAATTTTAAAAACAACAACAAATTAACATCAAGTTTAATATCAAATTGAATACTTAATGTAAAAGTTGACTTCCCACCCTTCTTCCACGGTAGGAAAAGTGTTAAATGCATCAAAATAAAAGGAACAATTTCTGTCCCATCAGAAAGCATGGCACAGGACTGTACTTTCTTTTTCTAAACATTATATGCAACCAAGAATGAAAAATTATCTTATCAGAATTCCCGGGAGTTCGTTTGCTGGAAGTAAGATTAGCACCCAAAACTGTTTGCGCCATAATTATCTGTGGGCCTGTAAGCATGTGTAATGATGCAATTACACGCTTTGTATATTTATTCGCATAAGAAATGTAAATCCATGCCAACCCTGCTAACCCCACCCTAGAAGCATTCTTATGTTTTTAAGACCACACAATGAACAATAAAAGACATTCTCCTAATTCCACCAAAATTAAGCCACAGCATTGACATGCTACCCCGAACCAGCTAAAATGGGAAAGTTTTTTTTTAAAGACTTCTGCTGAGTTCAGTAATATTTACTCATCCCCTACTCTTAAATATGAAAAATCAGGTGATACTACTGCAATTATTAAACCAAGCTTTATCACTTGGCACCACATTTACAAAGCACAGGTGTGAGCTTCAAAGCATCTCTAGATGCTGAATGCTGCAATCCTATCCTGACATGGTTTGGACTCAGGTTCCCTTCCAATTCTACGATTCTATGGGAATATGTTCCATTGACCTCAATGAGACTTACACACACATCTATAAGAACTGTGCTGCATGACACCCACTAGATGGTTTAGAAACCGAGTCAACAAGTTGTTAGCTTGATTGAAGTCAGTGCAGAAAACCACAGTGAGGTCTGCATTCTAGATTTTTAACAGGTGACTCTGGATCCCACCAAGATCACATATTTAATTCAGAGATACTCAGCTGCCCCCAAGATACTATTCTCCAGTCTGTGGTCTGGAAGAGGGAGCAGAGTTGTATTTTTCTTCTTTGCCACACAAGCTAACCCATACCCACAGTCAGTCTCCACAATCCATAGACTCCTTCTACAGATAACAGCATAGTTGTGGAACACATTTACTCAGGCATAGTTAAGTCATGGTGGTGCCTGAAGCTGTAGCCCCAGATTTCCAGGCTTGGGGTGGGGGTGGGGGGATTTGACTGACATGTTCTACATTGAAGATCATTATTTCCTTAGGCTTGATTAGAGGATGGATAAGGAGAAGAGGACTTGACTCCAAAGAGAGGAAAGGGGAGGATTACAAGTAATCAGCTAAGAAATACTACTGCAGCAGGGGTAGAACTACTGGTAATCAGTGGTGGTTTGTACAGATGCTCAGTGAAAACATGAATAAGAACTTCAGAAGAAACCTGCTGGATCAGACCAGAGGCCTTTCCAACCCAGCATCCTGTTCTGATGGTGGACAAACAGATGCCTATGGGAAACTTATAAGTGTAGGAATAGCTCCCTAAGTTCAAAATGATCTATAATAGCACAATATCTAGTTCCTGTGTCATGAAAGTGGAAGTGAGATGTCCTTCCAATGAGGTGAACAAGCTGTACTGATGCTTATTGCTCTTTGTTTAATGGGAGAACAGATGCATATGCATCCTATTTTTTTACATCTATCATCTATCAATATCTCATCTATCATCTATCTGTCTGTCTGTCTGTCTATCATCTATTTATCATCTATATCTATCTATCTATCATCTATCTATCTATCTAATCTATCTATCTATCTATATCTATCTATCTATCAATCATCTATCATCTCTCTATCATCTATATCTATCTATCTATCTATCTATCTATCTATCATCTATCTATATCATCTATCTATCTACAGTATCTATATCTGTATGTCTATCATCTATTTATCATCTATCTATCTATCTATCTATCTATCTATCTATCTATCTATCTATCTATCTAATCTATCTATCATCTATCTATCTATCTATCTATCTATCTATCATCTATCTATCTCTATCTTATCTATCTATCTATCTATCTATCTATCTATCATCTATCTATCTATCTATCATCTCTCTATCTATCATCTATCTATCTATCTATCTATCTATCTATCTATCTATCTATCTATCTATCTATATCATCTATCTATCTATCTATCTATCATCTATCATCTATCATCTATCATCTATCTATATCTCTCATCTCTCATCTCTCATCTCTCATCTCTCATCTCTCATCTACACATACACATACACACATGAATGAGAAAACCATACTGAAATGTTTTTATAAATCAGTGGGCTGTTGCTGTAGGTGGAAGGGTAACACTGCTGATCATCACTACTATTCTCAAAGGCTGGTGAGAGCATTTACACTGGTGTCTCTCTGTGCATGATTGAGGGAGGAGAGTTCAATTTTAATAGATTTCCATTTTAGTCATTACAGTAGAAATGGGGGACCTGTTGCCCTCCATGTATTGCTGGTCTCCAGCTCCCAGCAGCCCCATCCAGAACGGTCAACGATGTGGGATGATGGCAGCTGCAAATCAGCAACATCTGGATGGCCACAGGTCCCCATTGCTGCATCACTGGGTAGTTCCACTAGGCCAAATTAAAGTGCCAAACCTATTCATGGTGTGTAAAAGATGGAAAGACAGGCTTATTGTTAATAAAAGGTAAAGGGACCCCTGACCATTAGGTACAGTCGTGACTGACTCTGGGGTTGCGGCGCTCATCTCACATTATTGGCCGAGGGAGCCGCCATACAGCTTCCAGGTCATGTGGCCAGCATGACTAAGCTGCTTCTGGCGAACCAGAGCAGCGCATGGAAACGCCGTTTACCTTCCTGCCGGAGCAGTACCTATTTATCTATTTGCACTTTGACGTGCTTTTGAACTGCTAGTTTGGTAGGAGCAGGGACCAAGTAACGGGAGCTCACCCTGTCGCGGGGATTCGAACAGCCGACCTTCTGATCGGCAAGCCCTAGGCTCTGTGGTTTAACCCACAGTGCCACCCGCATCCCTATTGTTAATAAACAATGTAAATAAAGACTGTACGGAGTCAAAACCACCTTTCTTTGTTATTCCTCTTATCAGTCTCCAATGTTGAGATAAGCTGTCCATATGAGCTATACTTGAAATAGCGTCTCCACCCTCATTGTCTGAATAGAGACATTGGATTCTTATTATACATGATATCCATCTCACCCCTTGCTTTTCCCTGTAAGACCAATTGCAGTCGTTAACAGTTGTCAACAGGTTTACCACACCTATCAGCCAATCACCCATTCCCACCACCCTTCTGAGTAATACCCCTCCCACCCTCTCACTATATATAAGGGTCTGGTGACTTCTGTTTCCGTGTATCTGAAGAAGTGTGCATGCACACAAAATCTCATACCAATTAGAAACTTAGTTGGTCTCTAAGGTGTTACTGGAAGGGGAAAAAATTATTTTGTTTCGATTATGATAGACCAACACAGCTACCTACCTGTAACTATCCACCCCCATTGTTCAGCCTGGACACTGAGGTCCAGCTCCAAGGGCCTTCTGGGATTTATTCAAAAAAATATTTTCCCACAAGTTAAGTTGTCGAAGCCTGAAATAGGTTGATTTCCCATTTCTAGGGAGTATTTGCAACATTTTGGCACCATTTTTGAGAGAATTGCAAAACATCATATTTTCCAGCAATTTAAGTTTTTGAGGCCTGATCTTTTGGTATATGATAAAAATTACGTTGGTTTCCACCGCCAAAACTTTCTAGGGAATATTTGCAACATTTCAGCACCATTTATGAGTGAATTGCAAAACGTCAGATTTCTGGTGAAATTGTGACCCGCTGGTCAGGGATTTTTTCAAAAAAATATTTTCCCACAAGTTAAGTTGTCGAAGAATGAAATAGGTTGATTTCCACCACCAAAGCTTTCTAGGGAGTTTTTGCAACATTTCAGCACCATTTTTGAGTGAATTGCAAAATATTTTCCAGCAATTTAAGTTTTCGAGGCCTGATCTTTTGGTATATGATAAAAAATTACGTTGGTTTCCACCGCCAAAGCTTTCTAGGGAATATTTGCAACATTTCAGCACCATTTTTGAGTGAATTGCAAAACGTCAGATTTCTGGTGAAATTGTGACCCGCCGGTCAGGGATTTTTTCAAAACAATATTTTCCCGCAATTTAAGTTGTCGAAGCCTGAAATAGGTTGATTTCCACCGCCAAAGCTTTCTAGGGAGTATTTGCAACATTTCAGCACCATGTTTGAGTGAATTGCAAAACGTCAGATTTCTGGTGAAATTGTGATCCGCCGGTCAGGGATTTTTTCAAAAAATTATTTATCTGCAAGTTAAGTTGTCGAAGCCTGAAATAGGTTGATTTCCACAGCCAAAGCTTTCTAGGGAGTATTTGCAACATTTCAGCATCATTTTTGAGTGAATTGCAAAACGTCCGATGTTTAGTGAAATTGTGACCCGCCGGTCAGGGATTTTTTCAAAACAATATTTTTCCGCAATTTAAGTTTTCGAGGCCTGATCTTTTGGAATATGATAAAAAATACGTTGGTTTCCACCGCCAAAGCTTTCTAGGGAGTATTTGCAACATTTCGGAGCCATTTTTGAGTGAATTGCAAAACGTCAGATTTTTGGTGAAATTGTGACCCGCCGGTCAGGGATTTTTCCAAAACAACATTTTTCGACAAGTTAAGTTGTCGGAGCCTGAAATAGGTTGATTTCCACCGGCAAACATTTCTAGGGAGTATTTGCAACATTTTGGCACCATTTTTGAGTGAATTGCAAAACCTCAGATTTCTGGTGAAATTGTGACCCGCCGGTCAGGGATTTTTTTCAAAAAAATATTTTCCAGCAATTTAAGTTTTCGAGGCCTGATCTTTTGGTATATGATAAAAATTACGTTGGTTTCCACCGCCAAAGCTTTCTAGGGAATATTTGCAACATTTCAGCACCATTTTTGAGTGAATTGCAAAACGTCAGATTTTTGGTGAAATTGTGACCCGCCGGCCAGGGATTTTTTCAAAAAATTATTTATCTGCAAGTTAAGTTGTCGAAGCCTGAAATAGGTTGATTTCCACAGCCAAAGCTTTCTAGGGAGTATTTGCAACATTTCAGCATCATTTTTGAGTGAATTGCAAAACGTCCGATGTTTAGTGAAATTGTGACCCGCCGGTCAGGGATTTTTTCAAAACAATATTTTTCCGCAATTTAAGTTTTCGAGGCCTGATATTTTGGAATATGATAAAAAATACGTTGGTTTCCACCGCCAAAGCTTTCTAGGGAGTATTTGCAACATTTTGGCACCAGTTTTGAGTGAATTGCAAAACGTCAGATTTTTAGTGAAATTGTGACCCGCCGCTCAGGGATTTTTTCAAAAAAATATTTTTCCGCAAGTTAAGTTATCGAAGACTGAAATATGTTGGTTTCCACCGCCAATTCTTTCTAGGGAGTATTTGCAACATTTCGGAGCCATTTTTGAGTGAATTGCAAAACGTCAGATTTTTGGTGAAATTGTGACCCGCCGGTCAGGGATTTTTTCAAAAAAATATTTTTCCGCAAGTTAAGTTGTCGAAGCCTGAAATAGGTTGATTTCCACCACCAAAGCTTTCTAGGGAGTTTTTGCAACATTTCAGCACCATTTTTGAGTGAGGAACGCCTTCCCAGCAGATGTCAAGGAGATAAATAACTATACAACTTTAAAAGACACTTGAAGGCAGGCCTGTATAGGGAAGTTTTTAATGCTTGATGTTTTTATTATGCTTTTATGTTTTTGGAAGCCACCCAAAGTGGCTGGGGCAACCTAGTCAGATGAGTGGGGTAGAAATAATAAATTTATTATAATCATTATATTTTTAAAGTCCATACATATTAGACCTATGTTTCTGTGGTGGGAGGGCTTTTCCCCCAATTGGACGCAACTATTTGTCTCTCTACTGTCATAAGAAAGAAGACAATTTTTTATGCTTTTTATTTATTTATTTATTTATTTTATTCAGATTTTGTTCAATAATACGCATATCCATTTAATCAAACAACAAAATATAAACATAAGTAAGGCATTTAACTTGTTGATTTCTCGTTGATATTATTTGTATCTTCTTTTAATAATGTTTTTTATAAAATAAACCATTTTAACATCACAATACCATTTTTCTTTACTTGATTTTATGCTTGACATTTGGATTGATATCATTTTCCATTGACAGTAGGACAATAGGACTTACATGGAATCAGGTACAAGACATTGTCCCATTATGGCAGATGACAGTCAGTAAAACAAAATCAGGTCCAGATATATATAAGCAATCGATACACCACACATGGAGGACTGTGCCTTTAAGTTTACACCCTCTCCAGCATAAGGGCTAGAGAGTATAGTTAACTCTTGAAGAAGTTGTGGAGACTGAGTATCCCCACTTTCCCACAGCTCCCTAAGTCTCCTCCTCCGGTTCCTTCCCAAGCAATCTGAGGCTCCATCATTTTGCCTGTCTTTGCTCTGCCCTATTCATACCTCTTCTGGTTCTGGGAGACCAGAGGAGAGGGGAGCTGGTTGCAGCAGTCAGAGGGACCCCTTGGCCTGCCTAATCTCCGCCTCAGCTCTTCTCCAGCCTATACTTCTGCC
The DNA here is from genome assembly GCA_034641385.1 of Darevskia mixta. Lineage (NCBI taxonomy): Eukaryota > Metazoa > Chordata > Lepidosauria > Squamata > Lacertidae > Darevskia > Darevskia mixta. The sequence goes on from JAWWNH010000029.1 coordinate 7,690,810, forward strand.
TCTTCCTGCTCACTAAAGTCCTATTACCACTTCAGCTTCCAACACCTCCTCCTCCCAGTCTGCTCCCTCTTCTCCCTCTGACCACTCATTGTCATCCCACCACCAGTCCCCTGGCTCTGAGTCTTCTTCGCTTGGGGGGTTCCCCAGCTGGTACCTCCCAACACTCCTCTGCCAGACCATGACAGTTCAGTAACAAAGGTCCTGCTGTCATGGATGAGCCAATGATATGGCAGGGTGTTGGGCTTCCTCAGCAGCACAAGTAGTATCTTGATAGCAGCAGTCCAGTAAAACATCTCTCTCCCCCCCCCCTTCATTAAAATACACATGGCTTGGTAACTTAAAAATAAAAGTATTATAAGGTGCTTTGAGCACAATTTCTTTTTGGGTGGAAAAGCAGGATACAAATTAAATGACCGGCCCCTGAACATGTGAACCGACTGCTGGAACAGCAGTGTGTTCGATGTGACATGAACATAGAGCTGGGATAGCTCAGTCAGTAGAGCATGAGACTCTTAATCTCTGGGTTATGAGTTCAAGCCTCATGTTGGGCAAAGGATTCCTGCATTGCAGGGAGTTGGACTAGATGACCCTCGCGGTTCCTTCCAACTACACAGTTCTATGATTTCAGTTGCTCTGTGGTGGTCATTCAAACCAGCAAGACACCACATGAAACTGCCAGCATGAAGGAATAAGCAAGAATATATGAGGCAGCCCCAGTACATGACAGAATCCTGGGAAGTGGCCGAAGCAAACAGATTGAAGGCTAAACTGAAAGTTCTTTGTGAAAGTTGCGTGTATAAAGGTAAAGGTAAAGGGACCCCTGACCATTAGGCCCAGTCGTGTCCGACTCTGGGGTTGCGGCACTCATCTCGCATTAGTGGCCGAGAGCCGGCGTAAGCTTCCAGGTCATGTGGCCAGCATGACTAAGCCGTTTCTGGCGAACCAGAGCAGCGCACGAAAACGCCGTTTACCTTCCCGCCGGAGTGGTGCCTATTTATCTACTTGCACTTTGACGTGCTTTCAAACTGCTAGGTTGGCAGGAGCTGGGACCGAGCAACGGGAGCTCACCCCGTCACAGGGATTCGAACCACCGACCTTCTGATCAGCAAGCCCTAGGCTTTGTGGTTTAACCCACAGCGCCACCTAAACGCATCAAAGTTGTTGCCTCAGTGCACCTCCTGCCTGTTTCACATTAGGAAGCATTCTTCTGCCACCAGTGGTGCTCCCCCTGGTGGATGACAGACACAGTTTGTGTTTCGCATGGGGAGCTGCTTTGTACCGAGTCAGACCATGGGTCCATCTAGCTTACTATGGTCTACACTGGTTTCTAATGTATTATTTTGGGAGGTCATAAAGCTACAAATACTTCTGTGAAATGTCAGAATGGGGGTACAAAATCAACACACATAATAAGGATGCGTGCAGACAAGGGATCGTTGACGTATTGGAATATTCGATCCAGTTCACATTGAAAGGCGAACCTGCCTAATTTGCACTTTCCATAACAATACAAGGACCAAAATACTGTTGGAGGAACTGGACAAGAAGGAAGAGGTTAATTTCCTTCATGAGTGTAAATCATCCCATGTATGAGATAAGCCAACAGGCCAAAGGTCAGCCAAGACAGCTGCTATGGCGATGGCCCAGTGCCATCTATCTAAGTGACTGAGACATGTCAGCTCATTAGTCAGTAAGTGAGTCTGTCTGTGTGCCGGGGTCAGTCTTGAGAAGTAAGTCGGAGTCTGTGTAACATCTAGAATTGCTGGAACAACAGAGATACTTTTTGTTTGTATATATCTGTATCTGTATCTGTATCCCCAATGATCCCCAATGAACACATCCACCCTTTGACGTCGGCAATTCTCAGAATTTTGCATTGTTGTTTTTTCAGCCAAGTCATGTGAACAAAAACAAATATATTAGGGTACTGTGTGTGCATAAAAATGCATATATTACCCGGTAGTGAAAAATTGCATACAAAATTGCATTATATTTGGGGAAACTGCTCTGCAAAAAAAAGGGAGAAGTATTTAAGGCAAAATCTCATAAAAACATGTGTAGAAATGGACACTAAAATGCTGGTGAACTTTGATGACGCTTTTACAAAATCACCAACTGGTGTGGAAATGTGGAGGACAATGACATTGGCTAAGCCATAGATGTGCAACCCCTTCTTGAGTATGTTCACAAAAAGGCCTTTAAAAACAGTATTTTATTTAGAACTATTGGAAGGCATGGCTATATGATAGGTTATGACATGCCCCTCAACAGTCCTGATTTGAGCTGGACTTCCTAGAATTACAGAAGCCATCCTGGCTTCTGATTGGCTCCTGGGATGTTGTCCGTTTTGGCCCCCGCAATAGCATAATCCCCAAAGATGTCTGGTTTGGGGGGGCACACTCTCTCTCGCAAGTCACCTGGCTTGCTCAAGAGTGCGGCCCCCAAACCATGCACCCCAACTTTCATCTGATGCGTGTTGGGGGGGGTATGTTGTGAACATCAGACCTCTTGCAGAACTGTGGACCTGATTTGGATGCCTCTCTCACCCAGGTGGCTGCTATATCTTATAAAAAAAGAAGGAGACAGGGTGAGGGGTTCATAAGACAGAAAGAGACAACCACACCTGCAGTGGCAACGGAACAGAATCTTGTGGAACTTTTCAACAAGACTCCAACAGCTATACCAGGGCTTGGGAACCTCAGGTCTGGTGGCCAACAGCAGCCCTCCTGGCCTCTCAGCCCAACCCCTGGGATTCACCTCAAGCCACACTCATTTCCCCAGACCACACCTTCATGGTTCCTGCTCTGCACCTACCTTGAGCTCTTTTAGTTGGCTGGAATGTGTTCATGAAGTATAATAAGTCGTCTTGCATGCCTAACAAGAGAGAGGAAGAGAAGGGTGTGTGGTGTGAGAAACTTTGAACTTTTGCATGGCTGGAATGTAGATAAGAGGCTTATCAGCTACTCTGCCTACTTTTGCCCGTGGCCATGCCCACTATGGGCAGCAGTGGCCCCTGGAAGGATGCCCCTGAGGGAATGTGGCCTTCAGGCAAAAAAACGGTCCCCTACTTCCAAAGAAGCTACAGGAATGGATGGGAAAGAAGACCCTCCAAGCTTAGCTGTTACTGATATTGCTGCTGCAACGTAGCAGGATGTGAAGGATCTTGACAAGCTGGAATGTGCAGAAGAGGGCGACCAAGATTATCAAGGGTCTGGAAACCATGACTTATGAGGAATAGTTGAGGGAGTTAGCTATTTTTAGCCTGGAGAAGAGGAGACTGAGAGGAGATATGACAGCCGTCTTCAAATATCTAAAAGGCTGTCACATGGAGGATGGAGCGTGCTTGTTTTCTCCTGCTCCAGAGGCTAGGACCCAAACCAATGGATTCAAGTTACAAGAATGTTGATTCCGACTAAACATCAGAAAGTACTTTCTGATGGTAAGAGCAGTTCCTTCGTTAGAGGTTTTTAAGTAGAGCTTGGATGGCTTTAGTTGAGATTCCTGCATTTCAAGGCACTGGAAAAGATGACACTCAGGGTCCCTTCCAACTCTTCAATTTTATGAGGCAGTTTACATATACCAATGAAGCCATGCACATAAGCCGGCCTGTCTTTCAGATACAGGTAGGTAGCCATGTTGGTCTGCCATAGTCAAAACAAAATTTAAAAATTCCTTCCAGTAGCATCTTAGAGACCAACTAAGTTTGTTTTTGGTATGAGCTTTCTTGTGCATGCAAACTTCTTCAGAATCTGAAGGAGTGTGCATGAACACAAAAGCTCATACCAAAAACAAACTCAGTTGGTCTCTAAGGTGCTACTGGAGGGAATTTTTTTATTTTGTTTTGTCTTTCAGATAGTTTTATATGATTGCTGATGTCTCTGTCCTGCAGTGAAAGAACACAGATAAGAGCTTGGGCCATGTATGTCAGGTCAAAATGACCTTGCCAACCTTATGTCTAAATACAAATGTTTCAAAACCTTCCAGCTCATCATGGCCATCCACGATTCTCCTTCTGGAGTAAATACTGTATTTCTATATATATATTCTTAAATAATCATGTATCCCAAGTTTGCCATTTTTAAAAAAGAAATTGTATCTTCATCATATATACTCTTAGCAAATTCAGGAAGCTGAGCCATGACAGCGATGTAGCTAAAATTGAGAAATAAGAGAAGTTATAAACGTGTAGGAGGAAGGGGTGGTCCCAAAGTTTGAAGAAGTACAGATAAAAACATATTTAAGAAAGACAGAAAAGGCCTATGGGGCAAGGAGGAGGAAACATCCCAAAATAGGCCAGTGAGAATTCTCCAAATTTTGCACTGCACTTCACCAACCCAGTAATGAGTACAAAAATTCGTATACTGGGGAAATGTGTGCATAAAAATCACACACACACACACACACACACACACACACACACACACACACATTGCATGAAGGGAATCCGCTTGCAATAAATGGGTACAAAAAAAGTTTACTATGAGAAATTTGCACAAAAATGCTTATTTTTCATGAAGATAGAAAATGTTGCAGAAATGTGAAGGACTGAATTTAAGTTTGGAAAAACGAGAAACTGACAGCACCAAAATGGAAAGATCTGCCCTGCCTTACTGGTGGAATGAATAGGAGAACAACCTTTAGTATGCCATCAGCAGCACTTCACCATTTCGTTGAAGTTGCCACTGTTTCCTGCCTCCTCCACCCTGCGCTGTGAATAGTTTGAGGGGGTGCATCAATATTTTTCGTTCTCTTTATAAAGCAAAAAAAGGCAATATGGTTGCCAACAGAATGTTTGAGCAACTTGAGTAACCAAGTTGATAACTCAATAACTCCTCCCCCAGCACCAAATGCCTGTTAATCATTCTTTGTGTATAAAAGCTGGTGTTGTTCCCTGACATTTTCATTCACCTTGAACATGAGGGGGATCATTTTTGTGCTGCTCATCACTCTTGTGGGTAAGCTCCCTACTCCCTCTGCCACTAAGTAGGGATGGTGATCTCTAGGGGGCAAGGTGGAATTGGAGTCTATTTGGGGTATCTCACCTCACCCTATCCCAAGTGAAATCTCTATCTATCATCTATCTATCTATCTATCTATCATCTATCTATCTATCTATCTATCATAGATTATCTATCATATTAAATTACAATTCTTTGCATTTACAAATGTATTTCTTCCCCACACAGGGAGCCAGAAAAATGATAACGGTAAGTCAAGTTCTCATTATTAATATGCTATCTTTTTGGTAGTTATTGGCTAAAGCGTAGAGAGGTTCTCTGTGGATTTGTGTTACCATTATTTTCTGCAATATTTATTTATTTAAGATAAAACATGTTGATAACATGTTCAAAATTGGCCCTTGCAGCCATAGCAGGTGGCTGACTAGTGCCTGTCGTATCTGCCAGCTGTATGCCTGCACAAAGAAACCATCTCGAGTTCTAAAAATATTGACTTCATACATTGTAAACATCTACGCACCAATATGGTTTATTTTATTTTATTTTCAAAAAAAATTATTGGTTTTTACAATTTTTTAAGCACATAACATATCGGTTAAATTTTCCATACTTTCCACCTCTCACTGTGGGAAGCTACATATATCCCCCTCTCTCACCAGGGTAGTCTTATTCATTGTACGTTTAACCTTATTATCAATATTTAATAACATTGCTTAGGCCTGGCCCAATTCTGTGGGCCAGGCATCCCTTCTTTCTCAATTTCATAGTTTGATTGACTTCCTCAAGTCCCCCTCTATTGAATTCATTGCCACTCCTCTTTGACAGATTCCTCACTCCTAGATTTTAAAACATCCTAAAATACAAAAGTCATTTTACTTAAACATTTTTCAAACCTCGGCATCTTGGTACTTCTGCTCTTTCCCTATACTCTTATCCAATTCCCTTACTCTAACCTATTTTTAAACCCTAATACTATATTTTCCCACCCCCTTACCTCCCTTAGGTCTCAGAATGTTTAGCTAAATTTCCCCCTACTTAACTCATAGTTAAAACATAAAATCCATAATGCCATAAACCAATCCATGCATCCATAATCCTTTAAACCGGCAAGAGTTTTGAGTTCAAAAGTGTCCTTTTCACCCCACCCCCTGCCTCACGCGCACCAATGTGGTTTAAAGTAAAACATCACAAATTGGCTATTGAGGGTCCACAGAACTTTTATTTTCTAATGAAGAAAAGTGAGCAGATCGAAGACAAGGAGGCAAAGGGAATTGTACAGTGATGTGTGCAGAGAAATGCTTTCTTTGCACACCCAGAAAATATTCTTCTCGCCCAACTGGCTTCTGCCCAGAAGTCAGATCGCGTTGATGCTGTTCAAATCATCATTGAAGCAAGAAGGAGAAATGAACCGTTGGCTGCAAGTATTCGTCCATTTAGAGTGCCAACCCTCGATTTTAAAGCAGTGAAGTGGCAACAAATGATAAAATGGCCAGAAACTGACACATATGAGCCACCAATAATCAGGAACATGACAAACAATGAACTGTTAAATATTGTGACCACTCCATTATCAATTCCAAAATTCAAGTGCCATTCGCAAATGGTTGAACGTGAACGTGCAGTGAAGGAGGTTACTAGAGCATCTAGGATACTGTATATTCCTGCGTATAAGACTACTTTTTAACCCAGGAAAATCTTCTCAAAAGTCGGGGGTCGTCTTATACGCCAGGTCGTATTTCTTATATGGCGAGTATATCCCAAACTGTAGATTTTAACTGGAAAAGTTGGGGGTCGTCTTATACGCCCAGTCGTCTTATACGCCGGAATATACGGTAGTTATTGGAGAGAAAAGACGTGATGCTACCATCAAAACAACAATGAACAATCACTCTAAATTCCCAAAACAAGATACAAAGAAGGACTTTGCACCAAAATAGACGTTTAGTGTAATGCGTAAAAGCATATTTTTAGCATGATATAATATGGTGCACTGTACAATGTATATATTGCATAAGGCATAATTTTATTAATTACACAAAATGTAAGCATTTAGTACAAATTATACCTAAGTAATTAAGTATAATGTGATGTTTTGACACAATACATAATATGAGTGGCGTTTTGTTTATGTTTAGTACACCGTTTGCTTAATTGTTCCATTTTCCCCCCAAAACCATTGGTTTTTCATGTACATTATCAACATGTTTTATCTTAAATAAATAAATATTGCAGAAAATAATGGTATGCAACTATTATTGCTCTACATAAAACCTAAAATTTATGTTTATTAGTTCACAATTTAACATACTGAGCATTAAATGAGTCAAATTCCTATGTTTTTATCACTCGTGGTAAGGCAAAATTTCAATTTGTAGGAGCAGGGTCTAAATATTAACCGATTTGTCCCAAATTTGAAATTTAACTATGTTTATACCATATGCCTGAGATAGGATCAAGGGAGGAAACATTTTCAAAAAAAAGTTTTTTATGACCCACCCTACTATTGAACTCAGTAGGACATACTTCCAGGTAAACATGTATAGGACTGAATTGTGCAAGGATTTTTTTTTTATTTTTTTTGCATTCAGCTATGTTTAGGATGCGGGTGGCGCTGTGGGTTAAACCACAGAGCCTAGGGCTTGCCGACCAGAAGGTTAGCGGTTCGAATCCCTGCGACAGGGTGAGCTCCCGTTGCTCGGTTCCTGCTCCTGCTAACCTAGCAGTTCGAAAGCACGTCAAAGTGCAGGTAGATAAATAGGTACCGCTGCAGCAGGAAGGTAAACGGCGTTTCCGTGCGCTGCTCTGGCTCGCCAGCAGCGGCTTAGTCATGCCGGCCACATGACCCGGAAGCTGTACGGGCCGAAGGGAGCTGTATGCCAGCTCCCTTGGCCAATAATGCGAGATGAGCGCCGCAACCCCAGAGTCGGTCATGACTGGACCCAATGGTCAGGGGTAGCTTTATCTTTTTACCTTTATGTTTAGGAATCACAGAAATTGTTATTTACATGTAAACCTGCTTTTGAGAGACAATTAACCTGTTGGTTTCAAGCTGAATTCAGCATCCTAACATATACTAGAAATATTATAATTCATTGATGTATTTTGCATAGTTTATTTTGTATAATTTATAGTACTTTGGGAATGTGCTCAATTCCCAAGCACCACAGATATTACTGTTACTGTTGTGTTCTTATTTGTGTAGGGTGCTACAGGTACTCAGAATTATCTCTCCCCCCCCCTTTTTAACAGAACCTGGTTTTAGCAATCTCAAATCCTACCTTTACAACTATACCGGACTCATTCAGATTGGATTGGAAGATGGGGATTTAGAAAAATCTGTCTTAAAACTGTCTTGCCAAGTAAAGATCAGCAGAGTGTCCCAGGAAGATCACATTCTTAAGGTAGATTATGATAACAATTTTTAATTTTAGTGACGAAACTTACCTGCCAAGCTCTCTTTCTTTCTTCACCTGGAATCATGTCGCTTTGGTTGGATGGCATCCATCTGTCTTGGGGAGTGTGCTTTCAGGGGTGAAGTAAAACCATCACAGAGTTACAGAGCCTGCTGTGGCTGTAGAAACCAACACAGGAGAGACTGGTTTTTTAGATAGCTGGTTTGATAGGGGACCATTTTAAGTGGAGAAGGGGTGAGAGGCAGGTGGAAACAGGTTGAAGGGCCTCCACCCAAAGCTCTTTTATTTAGAACAAAAATGCCATTGATGCTCTGTTATATGTATTGGTATGTAAGGTGATATCAACACTTAAGACTTAAGGCTATTGATTTCAGTGGTTCTACTCTGAAGATGACTAACATTAGATATCACCCAATACTTTTTGGTTAACTCTTTAAGGCAAAATATACAGCTGTTATCAATACATTTTCATCCGTGAAGGAACTGAAGGAGAATGGCTTATTACAACTCGCACAGAAACAAAACATGGCTAGACTAGTGATGTCCGTTTATTCGGAATAGCTCAGAAAGACATAAGCATCAGTGTAGTTATATGGGATCTTCTAGGAGATTTCTACTGAGCTAGTGAAGAAGATGTTGACCAGCCTACCAATGCCGGCAACTCCTAAAGAATTAGATGGGCAAACTTGAACACAAATACAAAAGTTTGGTAGCTTAACAAATTTTTATACTGGGATGGACAAGAGAGTTGTACGTCTATGAAACTGATAAAAGGGGGGAAAAGTGGACATAACAGTAACCTCATCAAATGCTTTAGAAATGCAGTAGCTGTTTGTTATTCTGATAGGCCTTGTAAAATTGAACGAAGCTTATGAGGGTAAGCGTCCATTAAGAGAGGGGCAGGAATGAGCAACCAGAAACAGCAGAAGATAATAAGTTGCAAGGTTAACCAAAATGGAGGACTCTTATACTGTACCAGAGCACAGTGAAGTGTTTGCCAGCATACAACAATTTCCAGTATTGTGTCATAACACAAGGAACAATGCTGAGGTCATGATGAACCCTACTCAGCATACTATTCTGGTCCCAGCTAGAAGGAAGAAATAATGTTACTCAGGCATGTTTTCCATAGTTACTTGGGAGTAAGGGCCCACTCAGGAGATACATGTTCTCAGTTTTGGTGCCACATTCAAATTTAGGAAAATCTTTCTCTCCTCCTTATATGACTCTTCTGTTGCCTGCATGTGAATATTTTAATTTGGTTCAAATCTTCACTCCTCTGGTGCTTTTGCTCTTAGGTGCTTTCTCCACAAGTGGAAGAATACAATGGAATATGGCCCAGAGATCCAACCCACAAAACACCCATACTCACTCAGAAGCTGGATCTATGTTTTCCTGAACCATTTAAGTTTGAATACAGAAGGGGTTGCATTGGAAATATTTATGCCCTTAAAAATGTCTCAGTCGAGTGCATAAATATAATAAGAGGCATCCTGAACTTGCTGCAGATATCTGTAAATGAGATGGAGAGTGTGTACGAGTTGCAGGAGGTATGGCATTTTATTGGTCTTTTCAGATGCTAAAATGACTCATTTTAAGAACAAACATTAGAGTATTAGAATCATGTGTTGTTGTTTTTACATGGGCACTTTCTGAAAGTGTCCCCAGGGCTTGTTCCTGTGAACCACTTAATTGCTTTCTAATCACTTGATTACTTAGCAATTAACGACTTGCCTCTGAACAGAAGTGAACTAACTCCATTATGAGCATTGTGTCCGAAATTATGAGTGGTGCTGCAAAAGCTCTTTCTGTCATGTTTGATTTATCGTGGCTTATTCATACATTAAATGTGATGCAGTAATGATCTAGTGATGAACATGAATCCACATGCAGAACTATAGGGTTGGAAGGAGATGTAAAGGACATCCTGCCAAACTTCCTAGGCCAGCCTTCCTTTATCTGGTATAGTTCAGATGTTTTGGAGAACTGCCGTTAGCTGCAACCAGCATGGCCAGTGATCAGGGATGATGGGAGTTGTAGTCCAAAATATCCATAGGGCACCAGGTTAGGGAAGATTGTCCCAGACAATGTCCTTAACCATCTCTATTACAATCTGCCATGCCAACTAAATTAGAAAGTGCCAAAAGTAATGTACTACTCCACACATTTTCTAAATTAAAGAACTTCATTGTCTGAGTAGTGCAAAACATCTGTGCACCGGTAGCTTGTGATGTGAGATTATTGCATCACATGCAAATATTGATCAAGAAGCCACAACACACCTCAGGTTTCCAGCTATATAGAAGCAGTGAAACAAACATATATGTAGTGATCACATATGATGAGTGGCTTTTACATTGACTAATGAACTTTCAGACCTTGAAGATGAAAGCAAAACCTTCCTAGTGAGCTACATCTGGGGATGGGGGAGAATTCAACATAGGTTTCTCACATAAATTACGCCTTCTCCACAATAATCTCATTGCAGATAAATTGATTTCAAATGATAACTGTCTCCAGATTGGGATCAATATCACTTTCCCCAAGTTGCAGCCCTATCTGATACCTCAAGAGAACCACGGGTGAAGAAGAACATCAGACAGCCTGTCTAAATATCTATTTCCCTGCATTGTCCATGCTTACCTATTCCTATCCTGAAAACATATGACTTTACTCACTTCACTCTGAGGAGCTTAGTGTGCCTTGTTCATTCCTGATTTTTCCTTTTAACAAACTGTAACCTGAATTATGTGGGTTAATAAGAAATGAGGGAGACGGTTATGTAGGGCACTGCATTGCTATAGCGCAAGGGTGGCCAACTCCCAAGAGATTGCGATCTACTCACAGAGTTAAAAACTGGCAGTGATCTACCCCCTTTTGGGGGGTTCGGGTCAAAGATGTTGAGTTTTTTCAGGGAGGAGGTAAAATGTTTAGCTTTTTTTAGGGGAGCCACAGTTGTTCAGCTTCTTTGGGGGGAGCCAATAATCTACCAGTGATCTACCCCAGACGTCCAGTGATCTACCGGTAGATCATGATCTACCTGTTGGACATGCCTGCATAATGCATGAGACTCTCCGATCCCTCTAAGATTCTGTGATTTCATTGTGGTCCATTGCTCTTTACAGGATGGAGTTGGAGGAACTTGCCTCACTAAGTACATTGTCCAGGAGGACAAGGCCAATAACGAAAGCACCATTTCCCGAACCAAAGACCTCAACAACTGCACAAACAAAGTCGTGCAGAACATTGGAATGGCCTATGTCCGGCCTTGTCCTACATGTCCTTTGGTAAGGAGCCTTAACAGCAGCTATTGATGTAAAGATTCACAACGGAGGTTGCTTCAAATAGTATAAACCAAGTTAATTTTAAAAGAATTTGATATAAGCATCTTATTTGTCCTTTTTAGAACATCACAAACACAAGAGGGGCTGTGGCCTTCAACTACCGACTAAAATACATGGCTACCGGAGCCCTGATCACACACGTTGACTCCCGGCAGGTGTATACTATCTCCCCATTCAATGAAGTTGGTAGTACTGCTGTTATGGATGCAAGGTATGTCTGACAGGGTGGTACAATCAGAGCAAGGGACAGCATGTCACCAGAATTGTGGATTGGTTTGCACATGCATGCACATCACTCTATTGGCACATGATTAGGCTGTGCTTACTGACTGGCAGCTGAGTATGGGAAACCCTTCAAAACTGTTGTGTCTAAGGATGTCAGGGGAGATGGAAGTGTTTGAAGTGTTTGATTGTGATGGCTGCAGCATCACATGAAAATATCACTTCATTCTGTGGTCAACAAGTGATGCCAACATTGAAGATATGGCAGCCCTCCAAATGGCTAGCTGATTTTCTCTTGAAGCGAGAGAACTCCCAAGGACTGCCTCTCTCCATATAAACCATACCAGACTCTGTGTTCATCATTCCTTCTGCATATGGCTCCTCCATGCGAGGTCCAGAGGGTGACAGCATGAGAACAGGCCTTTTCTGCAGTGGCTCCCCATTTGTGGCCTGCTCACCCCAGGGACCATCATTATATATTTTTAGGTGCCAGGCAAAAACGTTCCTCTTCAACCAGGCCTTGGGCTGATTAATATTTAAAGCCTTTTAATTGTTTCTGTGGAAAAGAGAGGTTATCGTTTTGCTGTTTTGGTTAAATTATTTAGTTGTGTTTTACCTTGTATTTTATTCTATGAACCACCCTGAGATCTTCTGATGAAGGGCAGTAACATATATATATATATATATATATATATATATATATATATATATATATATATATATATATATATATATATCAGTGTTGATGCAATGCTGGATGAAGAATGCTGCCTTGAAGCAGCTTTTATTGGGTCCTATCTGGAGAAGTCAGGGATTGAACCCAGGACTTTCTTCATGTGAAGCATGAGATCTACCATTGAGCTACATGTACAGGTTGTAGAATGCTAAACTGACCAATGCTTTGAGCCCTCAGACTGGGCAACATGGCAATGTTGAACATGGGTTTCTCTCAGTCAAAGTGAATGCATTTCCTTTCTGTCAGAATCTATAGACTTCAACCTTAATCCTTCTTCTCAGCATTAATACATGCATTTATTTCTTACCCCTTCCAGACAAAACTTGACATTGATCGAAACGACAACCAACCAAGACAAAATGCCAGGGATCTTGCTGCAAAACTACGGAAATATTCATTATCAGTTTCCAGAAGACCTTCCCCAGATGGCTCTGCACCTAATAAAGACTGATAACCCTGAGCCACGGGTGAGACATTTCACAACAGAAAATGAACGGAAGGCCTAGAAAAGGAATCTATATAGTCAAGGCGGGAATATAACCAGTTCCTTTCGCCCTCTGTTTACCTTATAGATGGTGGAAATGCTGGAGTGGCTAATTCAGGAGAGCCAGCTACAACTCCATCCAGAAACGCCAGCCAAGTTCTTGGAACTTGTTGAACTTTCCCGAGCAGCCACCCCTGAAGATCTTGAATCTCTCTGGAAACAATTTGCAGATAGACAGCAATACAGGTATTTGATGCTGTTAATGTGCAACCCATGTTTTTAGTTGGCACGGCCAGCTCTAGGTGTGAGTGGAGCCTCAGTGTAGTGCCCTCTGGTGGGCCCCTTCCTCTGTGCACTGGCAATTCTTACTTGACTCGAATGGGTGGTTGGAGGTCATCATGGGTGCTCTCTGCAATTTTAAGCAACTTAAATGGTGGCTTACTAGTCAGCAGAGTGCTGAAGAAAGAGGGGACCAAGGCAGCCATCAAAGGTGGGCTCCACTGGGGCACTGGAAGTTGTCCAAGGATGCCAGGTGATTATGCTGGTTCTACCAGTCAGGGGAAACAGAAGATGATGATCTCTCACCTTGCTTTACAGGCGCTGGCTATTGAGCGCAGTTGCTGTAGCAGGAACCACCAATACGTTTACGTTTCTGAAGCAAAGAATTCATGAAGAGTCTCTCAATTCCTTGGAGTCTGCTGTCACTCTTACTTTGGCCTTCCATTTAACAAAAACCAGTAGCCTTACCTTAAAAGCAGCAGCAGTAAGTAAACTGTTTAATGTTACCCACTTCCCTAAGCGGTAGGAAGCTTCAGAGCAGCGTTTTAGTCTCAGTTTTTCTTCTGTCATCAGTGAAAAAGATCACAAGAGTACAAAGTTTCCTTTTCTTTTGAATAAATGATATGCAATCAGTTTTAAAAAGTACGGTATGTTTTTTGTAATCTCTCCACTTTTTCGAGGTAGTTATAGCATTTGAATAATCTTGAACCTCAGAGATTTACCTCAGAATTAATATGCTCAGCAGCCCTGAATAAATTACTGGAAATAATGACCTTGTTTCAATGCTGTATGTAATCCTTTTGTTCCCATGTGGCTAGTGTTTCTTCACAGTATCATTTTCTAGCTTGTTTTTTTGCACTTGCTGCCCTTATTTGCTGACACTACCATTTGATACAATTGGTAGTGGCGATGATCCAGATGATTTTGTTTATGGAGTCTATGATGTCATCGTAGCGGTGTGACATCATTGCTTATTATGCCCCATATGATCTTGCTTCAGGTTGCATAGGGAAACGAGAGCAAATCAGTGAGGGCAAGCAGAAGAAGTAAAGTGGTGCTGAAACGGACAGCGTCAAAGCAATATATGTTTTCGTTGGGTGTCAGAATAGGGCATGCTTTTGACATTCTCAGGAATAAATATGTAATGAGCCTGGGAGTTGAGATTTAAACTATTGCACAAGGCCCATCTGTGTAGTAAGGCTTATAGATAGCAAGATGGTTGGTTTTATCATCATCATCATCACTTGTCCTTCATACTTCAATCAAAGTTACAATTAAAAAAACTAAATTAAAAATTATTTTAAAAGCTTACAATTACAAAAAATAAAATAATAACTAAAAAAATACAATCGGAAGAAATAGGGTGGTTCTGAAAACACACATCTCAGGTGTCAATGGCCAGAGTAAAGGAGGTGTGTCTTCAGCATTTGCCAAAAACATTTGCTGGTTGCACCTCTATGGGGAGAGAATTTCAAAACTTAGGAGCTGCCACAGAAAATGTTCTCTCCCAGGTCACCACTATCTAAGCTTCTGAGGGCTGCAGAACTACTTAGAGCTAGGGAAGGAGGTGGTGCTTCAGGTGATTTGGGGGGTCTGAGAAAATTGAAGGAAGGGCTGAAAAATATTTATAGTGTGTCATTAATTTTGGTTTCAAGCTGTAGTTCTCTGTCCTGGAGTTATTAATGTAATAATTTTTGTAAGCCTCCTTGAGCTCTGGGAAAAGTGGGTCAGATATATTTCAAACAAACCAATGGTTCTAACAAATATCCACATTACATCAACTTTGTTTTGCTTTCTGCAGGACCTGATTACCTGTCCTGGAGTTCAGAAATCCTCAGCGCTTCGCATCGTCGTTGACTTAGGATACGGTGCCATGGTAAACAGGCACTGCGCTGACTTCCGCCCCTGCCCTGCTGAAATTCTTCAGGTAACAAAGCAGTGCTCACATTTCCTAAAAGTGTGCAAAAACCTGCCTGCAGATTGGCACCTTGGATTGTAGAAATTTGATTGGGACTCAGTTATTCCCTGACTTTCGCACATCCTAAATGTCCCAAAGCAGCTGTCATCTACAAATGCACATGTGCGTTCTGAGAGAAAACGTGTTTAAAAATATATTTTTTTTCTAATAGGGATTCAAGTAGTGAGGTTTGTGTGGGTGAACTGCTGGTTATTTTTGCTGTTCTAGAGTTCCTGTGCATTCCACATAGGCAAATATCATCCCTGCGCTTCCTGGGAAAGATCAGCAACTGAACAAATAACACAAGACCCTTATTCTGTTTCCAGCCTCTCCATGATCTTGCAGCTGGTGCAGCCAGCGAAGGACACGAGGAAGACATGGTGCTGGCCTTGAAGGCCATGGGCAACGCAGGAGAACCAGCCAGCATCAATTACATCAAGAAGTTCTTGCCAGGGTTTTCATCTACTGCTCATGCTTTGCCAGAGAATGTCAGACCGAGGCAGTACTAGCCTTGAGGAAAATAGCAAGGAAGCAAGCCCCAGAAGTAAGCAAAGTCATTCTTAACCAAATAAATGGGACCCAGAGCAAATGTCAGGTGTAATCTAAGATAGGGCCAGGAAGCAAGCACATTAATGTAGGGCACTGAACCTGGGTTATCAGCAAATGGATGCCGTGCAGTGCAAATTATTTTGCTAAAAGTGTATTTGCTTAGCAAAGGATCCTCCCAAAGGCGCATGAGAGGCGTTCACTGGGGTGGTTACGTGGCCTTCTGAGAGACCCTTTCCTACACTCTCTCACAGAAAAGGCAACATGGCTGCAAGCAGGAAGTGCAATTATCATTTAACTTGTGGCATTGTCCCTTTTCTCTCCAGGTGCGGGAAATTCTCTTTCAGATCTTTGCAAACCACTCTCTTCCTTCTAAAGTCCGGATGGTGGCCTGCGTTGTTTTCTTTGAAACCAAACCTGCTGTCCCTCTAGTGACAGCTTTGGCCAATGTTGTGCAAAGGGAGAGAAATCTGCAGGTTGCCAGCTTTGCCTATTCGCACATGAAGGTGTTGGCCATGGGCAAGATTCCACAGCTCTATGACCTGTAAGTAGAAGGAGAACTACATACAAGGGAGCTTAGTAAACCAGCACAGCATCAAGAGTTACTGCAGCTCCATTGGCCTGGTTGCAAAAGCCACGTGCAAAGCAATTGGTTCACACCTCTGGCTGTTTGGAAGGGAAGGGTCTTTCAGAAAGAGAGAGAAAGAATAAGACCAGAGAGAGACGATTGGTGGCCATTCAACTTTTTCTTCTTTTCTGGTCCACCACCAGCATGCAGCCCCCAAAATGTTACCCCCCAGGGGAAAGCAGCCTTCAACATAAATAAGGTTCTACATCCTTAACTAACACAGTCAGCCCACCCTACGTGGTTGGATCCTGAAGTGATCCACATCCGCTCACCAAAAAGCAGGCCAGGGAGTCGCACCGGACGCATAGCCAAGAAAGGCACCTTCTCAAAGTCCAGTGAGCACTTGCCCAGCTTCGGGAAGGAGGCATGAGGGCTCAGACAGGGCCCTAGAGCCCTCCTTCCTCCTTCCCAAAGCCGGGCAAGCACTTACTGGGCTTTGGGAAAGAGGTGAGAGTGCTCTAGGACCCTGCCAGAACCTCACACGTCCTTCCCAAAGCCTGGCTTAGGCACAGCCACAAGGTCTGGGGGGAGGGCGTCATGTGACCAAGGTCCTCCCCTGGGAAGGCCCCATGTGACTGGGAGGACCTTTTAAACTCCACTAGGGTCTTTAAAAACAAACAAAAAACAACAACGTGGAAGGTTTTGATCCCCTCTCCATAATAAGTAAACATCTTCCTGAAAAGTTGCTAAGTCTATTGCAGTGTCTTAAATACAGTGCTTTTTTTCTGGGAGGGGACGCTAGGGGTATGCATACCCTAACATTTTGTGAATCTAAGTTGGCTTCATTGAGGGGCAGTATTTCAATATGAGTAGGAAAATGAGAGTACCCTAAATATTTTTTTAAAGAAAAAAGCACTGCTTAATAGGATTATGATATTGTTTCACTGCTGTCCCTTAGGTCTGCAGCTTGCAGAGTTGCCATCATGCTGCTCTCTCCCAGACTAGAGAAGTTGAGCATTCGCTACAGCAGTGTCATCCACATTGATGGCTTCTACGTAAGTAACTGGTTTGGCTGCAGGATTTTTTTATTTTAAGCTGGATTTCTTGTCCTGCAAAAAAACACGTTGCTGCTTTATGATGCTCCATCTTCATATTGCAAAAGATTGTGGCTGCATCACTCCATGCTGTGGTTTGGTAATATATTAATTGAGGAACTTATGATGAAGGAGACTCATGTGCCAAGTTCTCATGTCAATGTTGCTGAATTTAGATGGTGAAGTGGTGAGGGGTCTTTTGACTTCACACAGCGCTTGTTCCTCAGACAGGTCAAATCCCATCGTCAAATCCAGCACAAACTCTTTATCTTTACCTGCAAAATCCCTTCCGTAATATATCTCCCCACGCCAGGGGTGCTATCTACCCTGTTTCCCCTATTTTAAGATGTAGTCATAAAATAAGCCATAGCAGGATTTTTTCGCATTTGCGAAATATAAGCCGTACCCGAAAATAAGCCATAGTGATAGGCGCAGTTCTGGAGGGCGCCAAGGAAAACGCGGGGCTGGGCTTACGTAATAAAAATAAGACATCCCCTCAAAATAAGCCATAGTGCGTTTTCTTGAGGGGAAAAAAATATAAGACGGTGTCTTAAAATAGGGGAAACACGGTATGTGGGGCCGTGGGGGCAGAACCCCCACAACATTTTGAAGAAGGGGGCTAAGCCACCACAAAATTCTGCGGCTATCCTCAAAAGGGCACGCCACATCCTTTTGAGGATCTCCACTGGGGATGCGGCAGGGCAAAACGTCCTCACATCTAAAGCCCCAAACAACTTAGGGTCAGGATGTATAAGGGATCACTTGGGTCCCTATATCCCTGCCTGGCAACTGCACTCCTTGGATGAGGCACTGCTGAGAGCACCATACGTACGAGACCCCTGCCTGCAACTCTGGAGAGCTGCTGCCAATCAATGTAGACAGTACTGAGTTAAATGGACCAATGATCTGTCTCGCTATGATTCCGCTTGCTGTGTAATTTGCAAGTAAGTATATCGAATCGTATTTAATTGTCTGTGTGGAACAAATCCTACAACGAGCAGCGAACAGTTTTTTGTTTTTTGTTTAATTCCTATCATAGGAAATTACAGAGCTGGTGCAATTGGAAGAGTCTACCTAATGAATAGTCCGAAGACACTGTTTCCATCAATCCTTGCAAAGATGAGAGGCTACTATGCCACTTCAGCAATGGATATTGCAGAGGTAAGTACATAACGATGGAAAATGTTATGTAATTCCTTTTTCTAAAGCTACGATTTTAGAGGGAAATGTTAGCTTTTTCATTAGATCCAACATTATTATTATTTTTTGAAGGCACGAAGCTTAAAATTAAGGCCTCCGTTTTGTTAATGGTGCTGGGAATTGGAGCTCTCCAAGGGAT
This sequence comes from Darevskia mixta, assembly GCA_034641385.1. Lineage (NCBI taxonomy): Eukaryota > Metazoa > Chordata > Lepidosauria > Squamata > Lacertidae > Darevskia > Darevskia mixta. The sequence goes on from JAWWNH010000029.1 coordinate 7,709,750, forward strand.
TTTCCAACCACACTCAGCACCCTTAACAAACTACAGTTCCCAGGATAGGGGGAGGGGAGCCATGACTGCCAAAGTGGTGTGAGAGTACTTTAAATGTATGCTACAGATGTGATGGTAGTCCAGCTACATCAGGAGCGATCTAAGTTACAATGCTCAGGGCCAAATATGCTTTGTTTCCATTGCATGCAAATATTCCTCCTGTCCCTAACAACCTATCATGTTGCTTGCCAGGGGCAGGAATGGTAGTTTATCATAAACAAAGGAACACTGTTGAGAAAAATACTGTGTGTGAAGTAGGGAAGGAAAGATTTATCAATTCCAGTTCTCTCAGTATCTCATTTTTTAAAATCTTAAATTCAATTTTCCACATTTAGCAGCAATTTGCAGATTGTTTTTTTAAACAAAACAAAACAAAACCTCATGGAAATTCACCAGTATTTTAGTGTGGATTTCTCCTAACAAACAGCTTTTTGTGTGCAGTGTACACATTTTTGGAGTGATTTCCCAATATACAATGCATTTCTTTTGTTATGTTCACTGATATCTCAATCTTTATTCATACTTTCCGCTAACATATGCATTTCTGTAAGCATTGTTAGGTTGAAAAACTGCACTGCAAAATTCAGATCTGCATGAATTTCCAAAGATAGCTGTGTTTCAGTTCTCATTTGTTTTGAAAAGTGCGAATTTGATAGATTTAGCTTTAAATATGAACTGAAATGAATTTTTCCTCCATCCCTCATTTGAAGGTTCCAACATCACTGGTTTCTTCCTATCTGGACTTCCTCTTACAGTGGTACCTCGTGTTACATACTTAATCCGTTCCGGAGGTCCGTTCATAACCGGTAACCACTTGTAACACGAGGCACGCTTTCACTAATGGCGCCTCCTGCTGCTGCCACACCGCCGGAGCGCGACTTCCGCTCGCATCCTGGGGCAAAGGTCGCAACAAGGGGCATCTACTTCCGGGTTAGCAGAGCGCGTAACCCACAGGATTCATAAGGGGGGCGGTACGTAACACGAGGTACCACTGTATTCCAAATAGTCATTTCAATTTGTGTCAGCGATCACCAGCACAATGCTTCAGTGTAGGGAAGGTATTGAAAAGAACAGAAGTTACCTGAGATGAAATCGTACAGTCAAGGGAATTCCTCCGATATCTTCTCTGCTCTGTTTAGTTTTCTCCAGGCCTTTTCTTTACAAAGATTTAATAAACAACCTTTCTTCATTTTCTGTTCTTCAGTGATTCTGTGCTTTATATTTTTGCGCATATAACGCTTATTTACTTTACATAGGTTCGTTTCGACCTGGAAGGCCTCGCTGATATCTTCAGAACACAAGATATTCCATTTACTGAGTCTTCAACGTACCAAAAAATTAAGGCGCTTGGGAAACTGGTATGTATGTGCCTTTTTGTTGTTGTTAGTTTGAATCGCAGTACATTTTAAATTGGAAGTGTGGCCTGCCACTTCATTTGCTTTTTTAGCCTAACTTCATCCCTGCTGAAGGGGGTTACTACTGCCCTGATGTATCAAGCCAATGGTCCATCCATTCCAGCATCCTGTTGTCCCAGTTGTCATCCAGATGCCAGTGGGAAACCTGTAAACTGGACCTGAGCACAACAGCACCCTGTCCACTTGCAATTCCCCAGCAACTGGTATTCAGAGCCATACTGCCTTTGACGGTGGCCATAGACCATAGCCGTTGTGGCTAGTAGCTGCTGCATTTTGCAAGCATGGATACCTGTTTCTGGATGCTGCTGCAAACCATTCTTCCTCCGACCAAACCTGATAAGTAGCTGAAAGGACAACAATACCCCATCTAGCCTGAACCCCCCTAAGAGAAGACCAAAGCTTATTCCCAGAGCCAAACACTGCATCCCATGCGTATCTTGGCTTGATCTCCGCTATTCCATGTTCTCACCATTTGTTGCTGAAATGTCCCATTTATCATCCTTTTCAGTTGTTTGTTTCAAGAAGTTTTAGACAACATTTGTAGCAAATAATAGGTGTTTAGCTAGCATAGGAATACAAAAAGAGCACTGCTGGGTCAGCCCAAAGGTCAGTGACAACCATGTGCATGCACACGCAATCTGTAGATCTCCTCCTATATAAATAAAATGCAAGGGTGTCGTCACGCTGTGATTCGTGTGACCATCTATTGGAGACTATGCCAACTTTGGTGCGATAGCAGGCAGGGAGATGAGCTAGCAGCATGGGTGGCAGGTGGCTAGGCAAGCTGTTTAATGGAGGGGGACAGGTGCTTCACAGAGTGGTTTGGTTCAGTCACCCTAAAATTGAAGATGTCTATAAATACATTGTTGCATCCAGGCACACAGAAGGCATTATTATAGTTCAATGATAAATTCCTGCCAGGCAAAATAAATAAAGGAGGGTGTGGAGCAGGGGCAGTGAGGGGTATGGCTTAAAGAAGGGTAATAGCCTGGACAGAGTCCCAAAGACCAGATATAGAGATGCCCAGAGGCCCCCGGGCTTGAAGCTGTCCACCCCTTGTCCAAAGAAAACCGAAGGAGTATGTTTCAATTAGCAAATATATAATTTCTGCAATAATTAAAGATAAACTGACACTATGTGAAACCCGACATGACTATAAACAACCTCAAAAAAAAACAATCATTTCTCTCTTCCCAGCTAAAGGGATGGAAGGAACTCCCTTCAGAAAAGCCTCAGTTGTTCAGCTCTCTGAAATTATTTAGTCATGATATTGCCTTTGTTCTTGTTGACAAAGAACTCATTGAAAAGGCCACAAAGGTACGTCAGCTTTTGTCAGTCTGAAGGGTATGGAAGTATTCTCCATCTCCGATTGCTGATTAAACTCACTTGCATTTTTAATTTTACTTAGCTTGTGACCCAACCAGCAGAGATGCTGACCGCCCTGTTCCAAAATGGCATAACAGGCAGATGGACCCAGCCCATACTGGCAGGAGAACTTCGACACATTGTACCTACCTGTGTAGGCCTCCCACTGGAACTTGGCTTATATAGCGCCAGCGTGGCAGATGTTTCAGCAAAAGGTGAGCACTAGTACTGCCCCATACCACCTTAGCTTTGTTAGTGATCATTGGGGATGGTAGAGAGATTCAGTTCAGCTCACATGTTAATGTGAACCTATCTAATTTTCACTCTCAGAAACAGTACGTGGAGCGAAAAACAGCTATCCTTCAAAAAATTGCACTTCTCCTGATTTTGCAGTGTAGTTCCCCATCCAGAAAAGGTGTACACAGATGTGTATATTAGAGGAAAGTGTGCCTAAAAATGCACATATTCATGAAAATAAATGGTATGTTAGCAAAATATGTATTGTGGGAAATTGCTTGCAGAAATGCACATCCTGGAGAAATGTGCACTAAAATGCCAACAACTTTTTTGTGATTACACACACACACACACACACACACACACACACACACACACAAATAGATGCAGAAACATAGTGAGCTGAACTTAATAGCTGGAAAATTAGAAACTTCAGAGAAACCAATATTGACAGATTCACCCATCCGTAGAGCTCAGTGAATTGCTTATACAGTGGCACCTCGGTTTAAGAACAGTCCGGTTTAAGCACGATTTGGTTTATGAACTCTGCAAAACCAGAAGTAGTGTCCCAGTTTGAGAACTTTACCTTGGTCTAAGAACGGAATCCGAATGGTGGAAGGGCACCAGTGGTGGGAGGCCTCATTAGGAAAAGCGTGCCTCGGTTTAAGAACAGTTTCGGTTTAAGAACGGACTTCCGGAATGCATTAAGTTTGTTAACCGAGGTACCACTGTACATTTGTGAAAATGAAAATATGCTATCTGATAACAGTAAATCCATGTCTTAAATTCCTTTTCTGCTTCATGCTTTTGACATTTAATCACTCTTTTTTTACTTCCTGCAGTCGATGGGAAGATATTTCCTTCATTGACTAAAGACTCTGGACCAGAGCAGTTGCTTAAAGCCAGCCTGCTTCTTAGTGCTGACATTAACTCAAGGTAGGCATGATTGCTGATATGAAATTAGGATTGCTTAATTTTCTGATGAATGGCGAAATTAGGAAGGAATTGTTTACATAGTCCAAACTGGGTTTTGGTGGTGCCCAATTTACTAGCATTGGCCTTCTGTCTTCTGTTCCAAAGATGGGAGATATGAGTCACACTATTGCAAGTTTTTCAAGTGGAGCCACCTGGCACCTGGGAATGTCAGATTGTAGATGTAGCAGACAGCACTATACCTTTATCAAAGAAGAATATTGCTTTGTGCTTCCATTACCTCAGGCTGTGAGAAATTACAGAGACAGTGCTTAACCAGGTTTGGCTTCCATTCAAAGGAAAGGTGACAAAAGACTTTAAAAGTTTATTTAATATTTGAGTTTATTTGTAACTCCACCAAGAATGAAAGTCCCCTACCACTAAAATTCATAATCTGCATGACATGATCTAACAAAAATATTGAGACGGCTCCTATGTTTGAATCACTAATAGTCCCTTATGGTTATATTTACTGACAGATTCTCATTCTGTATGTTGCATATTAAATGAGATTCTAAATATGTGTACTATGAGTGCGAGGGAATAGTTTACATTATTATCTAAGTTGGCATTTCCATCTTTTTTTCAGTGTATCAACACATTTGGTAGGAGTGATGGCAATCAACACACCACATTTCCAATCTGGTCTTGAATTCCATGCTAAATTCCATACAAACATTCCAGTTAAATTGGATGCCAAGATCGACATGAAAGAGGAAATATTTAAGTTTGAAATGACCCCAGTCCAAGAGCAGACAGAATTACTGGCTGTGAGGTACAGTAGCTATATCTTAATTGTGGCAAATAGCAGTGAATTGTGCTGTTGAAAGAATTATAAATATATATGTTGGTTTCTTAATGCAGTAATACTTCTGGAAGTATACAGGGTTGCTTTTTCTTTTTAATTCGTCATGTTCTCAGTGGTTTCTAAACATCTACCGGTATTTACCTTTACAGGCAATTTCTATTATTTGGTGGCCCTGATCTTGCAGTCCTTACCAAGGCAATAAAGTAGATGAGAATTTTGCCTAAGTAAGGACTTCAGGGTCAGCCTCAATAGACACTAAAGTGGCTACTACAGATCAAAATGCAAATCTCACTACACTGGAATCCCAAGAGCAACAAAGGATGGGCGACACCACGATGCCTGGGGTGTGCTTTGGAAAGGTTGGCCAACTCTCTCCACCCGCAGATTCCTGAATCACACACCTCATTTGTGTCTCAGTTGTTCTCAGTATCACCTCTGTCATTCAAGTCACGACAAACATGAGAATGACTGGACTGAAAATTACAGCGACCTTATATTATGTATATTTGGTTTATTTCATTTACATATCGAGTGTTTTACACCTGTGCTTTCAGGACTAAATTTTATGCTGTGTCAAGGAATGTGGATGAACCAAATTCGCCTTTGATGACCATGGTTCCGCCAGACATGATTGGATTTGATGTCCTAGAACAATGCTTTGGATCATCAAAAGTTAGAACCAAAAGGGTAATGGATAGTACAATGGTACATTGTAAATATACACACAGCAGATGGTCCAGGTCCTGCTGCTGATTCCAGTTTATTTCTAAATTATCATACTTATCCAATATGCCTAATTAAAGAATCAAAATATTTGTTTATCCACTGAAATATTGTTAAGTAAATATATACCATTCCAGTAATTCACAATTGTAGCCTATCTATATAATAGAACTTCATCGAATCTATTACTTTGTTGGAAATGCGTTGGGGCACTCAGTTTACCTATCTACTCATATCCAGGCCTAAGCTTTAACTAATCTGGTGAGGTAAGTCCAGTTTCATATAAAGGGGGGGGGGGGAATTGCCTCTGAATTTATTTACTACCGGTACTCATTTTCCTGTCCAATATTTTATCGGTTGTTGTTCTTTTTAACGCAGCAAAGAAGTGTGTTTGATATTGCATCACGGGCATTTACTCATGGCTTGAAAGAAGAGTTTCACCACAGTCAAAGAAATGCATTGTGTTCGCCCAGCTCTTATATCAAACTATCTAGCTTAGGGTATCAAACATGTCTCACCATGAAAGAGTGCAGCACTGCGTTCTTCAAAGATGTATACCTACACAAGTTTTTTGGGCAATGTGAAGTCAAACTAGCTGTGAAACCAGGTACAGTTTTTATTAGAAATTTATCATTACTAATCAAACTTGAATACGCACACTAATTTTGTGGTTCTCAACCCTTATATTGAATTGTAAACAATTCCTATACAATAATACTTTGCCTTTCTTAGGGGCCTCCCTCCATACTCTGCATAAGCCCCATCCCATCACCCCATGGCAGTCAATTCTTTGCAAAAAGGAGAGTATCAAACATTTGATTAGAAAAATACTTTCATAAATGCAGTTTCTCCTTATCATTGAAGAATAAAATGCTGAGGAATTATCTGTCATCTTAAAAGTGAACAAGAACCTCTATTATTAAAAGGGGGAAATCTTGCCAGCATTGATCTGTTTTGGCAGTGTGCACCCTATGAATCAATGGGAAATATTTCCAGGCAAATGTGTTTCAATCTGGAGAAAGGTTTCATTGCAGTTTCCATGCGGTAGGTCAATAGGTTCATTAACAGTAATCTACACCCACAATGCTCACTAGTGTCAACTCCAGGCTTTGAAGAGCCCTTGAGCAAGACGCTCTCAGTTGGTCCTTCTCTCCATGAATGGACCCATCTCCACCACTGTTATCCATTTGCTTGGCCTCCTTCTCTGGGCCCAGTACACACAGTCGTTCAGAAGAAGGGGAGGATCTCTTGACTCTGGTCATTGTTTGCATGTCTGGAGGGAGAAACAAGCAGCAGCTGCATGTTAGGAGAAGCAAGGCCTGGAAGCTCTGGAGGGCAGCAGCCCCCCACCCGCACTCTGCACAGTTGTGGGCCATTAAGGTCAACACTTGACACCCTACCTGATGCTCCCCATAATTTGTTGTCTACCTTTCAAGAGTTATTGTTCTAACTCATGCACGGGGTTTTCGACAGAAGCGGCTAGAACCAAAATACAGCTGGAGGTTCAAGCAGACTCTAAATCACATTCAAACACAATCCGCCTGAGGCACACCGAGGAAGATGAAGATAATGAAGATAATGAATCCTCTTCTTATGAAGGCCAAAGGGCTAAGACAAAGAAGTGGAAGACTACAGTGAAGAAAGAGGCCGCTAAAACCAAGAAGAGTAAAGGAACCAAATTGGTTTGTATGGCTTGAAATGAAAACGAAACAAAGGCGTGTGGTGGAGAGAGGGAATGAATGGGAAAGAGCGGGGTGGGTGAGACATCTTTCATAGCAACTCTCAGAGGGAAAGCACCCAGTCTTACAACTAAGTGCTGGGCCACTCATACATATTCATAATTTGCATGTGAAAATGGGCTATCACAATGAATGGGGGAACTTTTTCAGCACCTACCCTGTAGTCTGCTCAGTTGTAGTTAAGCTATATAGTTCATATATATATGAAAGTTAAAATCATTGCATTATTACATTTACTAGTCAGTGTACTAAAGCTTTCATAGATTATGAACCTATTTCAAAATGGTTTTGGCTTATTAACTAATATCCAGCCTACAAGTTAATACTGATTTGTTTTTTCAGCCCTTGTGCTGATACAATTAGGACTTTTTAAATGATATAACCTCGTTAAATATCTGATCTCGCACAATAGAATTTCATTGGAAATGTTTTGTAAAACAGCATATTATACCAGGAAGACGTATTTAAATTCCAGTGTGCTGTTCAGTTTTGCTTGAACGGTGTGAAAATGTTTGTGGTAACGTTTCTGAAGTAAGTCCTCCCCCTCCAATTTACTTCTGACTTTAGCCCAAATTCTTGAGACACAATAAAACATCGGTGCTGGTTGCTGATCTCCGTGCTATTCAGAATGAGAAGAAGGTCACCATATTTCACCTTGAGCTCCACAATGAGTTACACACTTCCAGGCCTACAGTACAAGTCTTTGTGTCAGACTTAAAAGAATCCAGAAGACCCAAGCTCTGTGCTGGTATTTCCATTCTTGATCCTCAGAAGGCTGAGGTAAGAAACAACTATATGACCAAAAATACCGTATTTCCCCAACCAAGTAATTCAGCAACAATTACAATATTTATCAGTAGTAGTGGGGCAGAGCTGCAGAACCACCTTACTCCTGGCACCAGTGTATCTGCTGCTTATGTGGACAGGGCTGGGGAGAGGTGGTGGCAAAGTCAGGGCCATGGGGTGTAGTAGTAGTAGTAATAATAATAATTTATCATTTATACCCCAGCCACTCTGGGCAGCTCCCAGCAGAATAATAATAATATTAAGAATAAAGCGATAAAAGATCAAACATTAAAAACTTCCCTAAACCGGGCTGCCACAGGTGTTAAGTAGTATATGCAAGTAAGAAGTTTATTTCAGTTGCGGCCTGCTTCTTAACACTTTTTCTTGGGTTACCATTTTGCTGGTTGCTTTTATTTCAGGCAGATGTTTAGAAGTTCTGCCTGAAAAGATTCATTGCAAATGGTGGCAGAAATGCCATCTCAGTTGTGACCTTGGGCTGCAATGGATGGAAAGTGCTACTTGACTTTCAGAGGCCATTATAGTATTTGGTTAAGATGAAGACTGTAACCTAGAACTGCATTTCCCAGTAATGGTTAAGGAAACAGAAGAGTGCAGTGATATGAAAAATCAGTGTAGTAACTGCAGCGATGTAGCTACTTTAATTTTTATATCAGAGGCATAAAATCCACTACCTATTTCTTCTCAGGGTTATCTAAAATGGGGCTGGGATTGTCGAGACTACAATATTGCAACGAAGGTTGAATATGGATGGTTTGCTGGTTATCCAGCTATGCAAATCAAGGTGGACTGGCTCAGAGTTCCTCCAAGACTAGACGCTGCTGCAAGTGGGTGAGAATTAAGTAATTCAGAACTTCAAATATATGTTTAAATTTATATGTGGAAATTGAGCTGAGTTACATCTGCAGAGAACTACCAGCAAGGGATGCCATTATGTGTGTGTTTCTTTCCCAAGTAAAATGAGTTGGATTAAAAACATTAGTACTCTTCCTCTTCTCCTTCCAGTGAAGATGCGCAAGGTTGTTTCTAGTCTGAAACGGACAGAATTTTAAGGCATTCTACCAAATATGGATTAAATCCTTTCACCCTTTTTCCCTTTAGGCTATCCACATTCGTTCCTGATATGGCCTATAGGCTTGGATTGTCCCAAAGAGAACAGAAGAACCCTTCACAGCAGACTTCTGTAGTCGTGGCTCTCACATCTCCGAGAAGCTGTGCTCTTGTTCTGAAGCTCCATAATGTAAATTATTTGCTTTGGGGTTTTCACATTCCTTAATAATCTTAGCGCAGCAATCCAAAGTGTACGTGTGGGGATGGGGGGCGGGGAGAGATGATCTGTCGTGGAACTGCCACGGCATCTGGAACCCTGTGAGCTCACAATGGCCAGGGCAGGAGGTGAGGGGTGGCTTTTGTTTTGTTGTTCCTGGCAAACCTTTGCCATTCTGAATCCCACCACCTTTAAACAATTGTTTAAATAGTCGTTTATTTCGCTCCAATTAATAAATGACAGATCAGCAAATAAAACCAAGCTTCCCACAGAGAGAGTCATGGAATCATGCTACTCTCAAGATAAATTCCTTCACAAATCTGCAAGGGCTGCCGCAGATGGAAAGAAGGCTGCGTGTGCCAGCCATAGGAAAGAAAGAACTATTGCGATAAGACTGTGCAAATGAAGCAAATGTGTTTGTTTTCCGTTAATCTGTTCCATTTTTTAAAGAGCGTGTAAGGCTTTGTCAAGAACTAAGCAAATGAAAAAGAGGAAAGCAAATAGAGATGAAGGCTAAAATCCTATACTTGCTTACTTGGGAGAAAGTCCCCTTGAACCTAGTAAGACTTACTTCTGAGTCAGCATGCATAGGATTGGGCTATATGCTTGACACTAGGCCTGAGCCAAAACCAAGCAGGAGGTAGCTTTCGTTAACCAGTTTCCAGTGGGAAATGGCCATGTCTTGATGGTAGAGCATCTGCTTTGCATTCAGAAGGCCCCAATTTCAATCCCTGGCATCTCCAGGCAGGGTGAAAAGTATCATCGTTCACCAACCAAATGTCATTTTTGTTCAGCCCTAGTTTCTCTAACAGTGCCTTTGGGATGCAGAAACTTAACAAGTGAAACATTCCCCATTGCTGCACCTGGTCTTAGTGCCTGGTGTTCTTGGGCAGCTGCTGGGGACCAAACACAATGACACAACCCACCATGGACATCTGCCTTGGAGCCCTTAAAAAACAAAACCCATTTCCAGCAGGGCACTCTAACAACCATCAGGCAGCTGGGTCAAGCTGCTATTTAAATTTCTCACCATGCCCTGGAGTGCTGTGGCATTCTGGGAAATTTAAATGGTGGCTGGATCCAACTACCTTGCACTGCTCAGAGTGCTGCCGCTGACCCGTCACCAGATAAAGCCACCATGAAGCACCAGCAGAGGAGAGGACCTTCCAGAGGGCAGTTAGCCCAGAGGTCTCTCAAACCTGGAACAGACACGGCCCATTAATGGAGTGCAATTGTTTTGGTTAATATCTTTCCAGTATGACTTTCTAACCATTTCTACCACCTGTGTTGCTTCCCCTTGCAATAGAAATATTATGCAGGGCCTTTCTTTCAGCCAGAAATCAGCGGAACTGAGTTCCGGCACTTCTCAAGTTGGCGCCATTGCCATTATAAGGCAACAAGGGAGGCGTTGGTGGTGAGTTCCGGCACCTCTTTTTCTAGAAAAATAGCACTGACATTATGTATATGTCTTACCTTATTTTTAGGTCACACTTTATGACACAAACATCTGGCTACCGCTTCCACTCCCTGTAGCCCAACATGCAGAAGAGGTAGCAATGCAGCCCCATGCCTGGAGTTTCATCTCTAATCTGCCATCCTTATTTGTTGAAAATCTGAAAGGTTAGTAGGTTAGCCAGCGTCGTTTTGCTCTCCTGATTCCAGCAAAAGTTGGTTTACACCAGCGCTACAAACCACAAATCCTGGAAGCAACTTATCAGGCGGTTGAGAGATCTCAGTTGGTTCTCAGCACACCTTCCAAACTCCATGCCAGTTACTGAATCACTTTCTGGGTTGAAAATTCAATAATAAAATATGCCAGAAGAATCTCTCTTATCAGGATATTATTTCTAACCATTTGAAGATGCTTACTGATAGTGTTTGCTTTTTAGGTCGTTGTTCAGTATCACAAGGTACTATCACAACTTTCAACAATGTTAGCTTTAGCTATGTAATGCCTGCAGACTGCTACCATGTCTTGGTCCAAGACTGTAGGCCGGAACTGAAATTCCTGGTGAGGACAATGAAAGCAGAACAGTCAACTGATCTGATAATGGCCCGTATCGACTTTGCCAATCTGTAAGTAAAGCATTGTAAGTTAGGGTTGCCATATTTCAGAAAGTGAAAATCTGGACAAAAAAAGTTGTTGACCTATTTATTTATTTATTTTTGGGGGAAAGGTTGTTTAGCTTTTTTTTTTTTTTTTTTTTTTTTTGCAAAACCAGCAGAAAAGAATAAGTTTTTAGGCTACTTTTAAGAAAATAGGCAAGAAGACCCACTTATGACATGGGTTGTCATACGTCTAAATGGACATTTAGAATGGACACAACAAATTCCACCCGGACACCAATTTAGGGATCAAAATCCTGGTGATGTCCAGGATTTTCCGGACATATGGCAGCCCTACATAAGTCAACCTGATCAAAATATGAGAAGCCAAATAGTTAATGAATATTGGTAATATGACTAGTAGAAAGACTAGTTATACTGGTAATCACACTAGATTGACACACTTCCCCCAACAAATAGCTGAATTTCTCATACAAAATATTCTTAACCACCAGTGATTGATAACAAGGTAGAATGTTCATTGGTCCAATGTGAACAAGTTGTCAAACAAGGTATGCACTTGGTATGTATGACATAAATGTATCATTGCCATAATTAAACCAGATTTTTCTGTTTGAAGGGAGGTTGACATGTATTCTTCAAATGGACTTGAAAAGCTGAGGATTAACGGTACTGAAATTCCACCAGAGAATCTCCCATTCACTTTCAATTCCAAAGGTAGCATACCTTTTCTGACTTCTCCTGAATTGTCTGACTCACTTGAACTATCTATAGCAAATTGTAAAGGGGCTTATGTATGCCAGTGGTTAGCAACTGAAAGGATGACCTTAGAGTCATGTACTAGGGTTTACCACTACCACAGCTAAAATGTCACATGCCCACACAATCCGGCACAAATTTTTCATCTGTCCTTCCCATTGGCAACTTGGAGGAGAGCAGATGGTTTCTCTCAAGGAGCCAGAATGTGCCCGTACTTTGGCAGGTGTTAATCTCCAGTATCTATGATTGGTATATACCTGATTTTTCCTTTGGGACCAATTGATCATGGAATTTGCACTGAGATGTTACACCAGAGTTTTTAGGGGGAAGTAATTTTGTTTTCTGGTTACAGGTGATATCCTTATCACTCATGAGAAGAATGGCTTATCACTAAAAGCTCCAGAAGTTGGCATTGAAAATCTCTTCTATGATGGACGCATGCTTATGGTATATTTGCTATCCTACCAATGTCTTGGATTTTTACAAACACATATGCAGCCAGAAGTGCATTGACTTTTACCACGTCCCTGTGCAGATTCAAGTACCTTTTTCAATGATTGGGAAAACCTGTGGAATGTGCGGAAGATACGATGCTGAATACGAACAGGAATATAAGATGCCCAGTGGAAATGAAGCCAAAAATGCTGTGAGCTTTGCTCAGTCTTGGATTCTTCCATCAGAATCCTGTACCAAAGGTTAGGCAATTATCTATTGATATGTGAATATCTGGGCACTGATGCACACATTTTCTTCTTCACAACCTCTTAACTGAATACAGTTCTGGGAAAAAACCCACACCAAAAAGGGAACCAGAAATTTCCATGACTGTGACTAATTTCCAAATCATGGTTCCATCCACCCCTTCACAATTTTTTTAGGAACTCAGGATGACCACTTTACTAATCATCAAACCCAACATGTGCTTTTAAAGATATATAGTAGCAGCAGAAAAATATGAACAACCTTCAGCTCTGGGAAGTATGTGTCTTCTAAAACACAATTGTATACCTCACACATTATGGCTTTCTCTCATGCATTGCATTGATGTAGTCAGGCAGTTGGGCTTCCCATTGCAGAACACTAGTTGAGTCCCACTCTCTAGTATAGCTCATAATCCCAGCTCAATTTAAGCAGACACCTTTCCCTATTCTATCTTCATGTCAGGCTGTAACACATTTTGCACAAATGAAACAGAATAACCCACCCACACAGGCAAGTTATCAATTTGCCATGTTTTCATAATTTATTTTGTAATGCAAGATTTCCAGTTGCAGTTTGGAAGCTTTAACAAAAATCAGGTTTTTGAAAATAGTCCAGGCTATAATTTAGATATAGTTTAAACTCCATGTATTTCCTCAGTGTGGCTTGCACACTTGTACAAATGTTTCAAGATGTGAGAAAGCAACTTGCAGCTGAATATGACATCTTGACATAGCATAAGTATGTGAAGCAGTATTTTAATCCTTAGTCCATGGGGAGGGAGAAATAGTATCCATCAATTTTACCCAGAATATGTCGCCTTTAAGATACAGTTTGCTTGGGCTTTAGTTTGACTACCTTATTTGATGAGCCTGTAAGGACTGACATGGTTCTATTCCTGGGAGTCTCAGAAATATACTTGTAACAGGTTGCACCCCTTCCTATTCCAGATGTTTGGAGGGGATAGGTAAAAGTCTATAGCTACTGTTGATTAGTCCTGGGCAGGTAAGCTCTTCATTTCCCTTACATCAGAGGACCAAGGAGGCACCTGGGTGAGGACTAATGATGAGAGGGTAGATTTCTTCAAGAACCATTTTTTCTTCCCAGTTAAATGAATATATATATATATAGAGAGAGAGAGAGAGAGAGAGAGAGAGAGAGAGTTTGTGTGTGTGTGTGTGTGTGTGTGTGTGTTAGTGGGTTTGAAAGCTGAAATAAATAAGTAAATGAAAACAACCCTCTCACACCAAAGCATATTAAAACAGAGAGCTATGTATTACAGTACAGAATGCAATCCACTGGGGTTGATCAAGTGAAGTCTCACTGAAGTTACTTTGCTCTTGAAATCCTGCCCAGAAATTTATCGTTCATTACTTTGGCTGCAAGCTATGTCCATTGTACTCCAGTTTGTTGTCGATCCAGTGATAAATCTTTGAGATAAATCTTTATCAGTGTTCTGCTCAATAAGTAGACTTCTAAATGCATAGTCTTTTTAAACAGTCACATGGTGAAATTGAATTAACAGGAAAAGTTTCAAATAGCAAAACTGTATCACATCCCATTTTTGTTCCAGAACCTGCTACCATTCCACGGGGAAGAGCAAATAGGTATTGACCAGAAGCTCAAGGATATCAAAATTGTAACTGAGATTCAGGCAGCATGTTCCTGTGAATCCCTGCAATGCACAACTTGATGTTATCTGGCAGAAGATGAGAGCTTCAAATGGTTTCCATTCCAAGGCCAATATATTTAATGGACAGAGCAATGGAATTATTTCAAACAGGAAAAGTAGCATCACTTTCTCCTTTGAAGAACAATGCATTTCTACCATAATACTATCAGTAATTTTCAATAATAATTTTTTTAAAATCTGTTTGTGTTAAGTCATTTAATAAAACGTCATGATTCCAAGAGCACAGCTGCATTTGTTCTGTGTCTTATGAAATACCATGTTGCATCGAGTCCAGATTGCATGACACACATTCACAAAACACACCCTCAGTATTGGCTCTTGCAACCGATACCAGAAATAAGCAGCCAGGCATTACTGCAGAGCAGTTTCAGAATTGGGAGCAAGGTGACTTGGCTTTTAGGCATTCAAATGATGCTTTTTAAAAAAAAAAAACCAAAGACCTGGGATCTCTATGACAGTGGTTCCCAAAGTGGGTGGTACCACCTCCTGGGGGCTGGTGGGATTACCTAGGGCTGCTGGAGGTGTAAATGGCGACCAAACTTTGAAACGTTGCTATCACTGGATCATGCTCAGCAATTTCAATTATTCAAACGGAACAGTTTAAATCGAATTCTCAATAAACGTAGGCAATCGTTACTGCCTCAAATTTTATGTTGCTGCTATCTTCCTTAGCAGGTTGTGCAACCTGCCATTCTGAATAACAGTTTTTATAGGATTGGTGGGTACTAGGGATGAGTCTATGTTTGACGTTTTATTGTGTTTTTATATGGGTTGGAAGCCACCCCAATTGGCTGGGGAAACCCAGAGCGTGGCAACATGAGAATGGGCCTTCTCTGCAGTGGATCCCCGTCTGTGGAATGCTCTCCCCAGGGAAGTTCACCTGGTACCTTCATTGTGCACCTTTGGGTGCCAGGCAAAACCGTTCCTTTTTAACCAGGCCATTGGTTGATGTGATTTACATCCTATGCCCTTTTAAAATGTGTTTTTTTTTCCTGTGGAGGGGGCGGGCTATTGGGTTGTTGTTATTTTTATTAGATATCTTGTGGCTTTATATCTTGATTTTATTCTGTGAACTGCCCTGAGACCCCCCGGGTTATAGGGCGGTATATAAATTCAATCCATCAATAAATTGTGGTTTTATTTATTTATTTGTTATGTGAACGGCCCTGAGACCTCTGGGTATAGGTCGGTATATAAATGCAATAAATAATAATTATTTTTATTTTTATGGCGTCAAGGAGTTGTGGTGCGACCACCCCCCTCAGTTTGGGAAAGTTTACACAGTGAATACAGAGTGCAGAGGATCAGGTACTGCTGTCTTTAAAGTGTCCAAATTAGGCAGCTCCTGAGGGATTTATTATTTTATTATTTGTATTATTATTCCACTTCTCGTTTTGTCTCTGAACGGTTAAGGTAACTTGGCACAGCCAATTCCTGAGGGTAAAATATGGCGGGTGACGCTAAGGGGCGCTCATGGAACCGTTCCCTCAGCGTCTCCCTCTCCCTTTCTGGGCGGAGCCAGCTTCCCACCTTCCCCCACGCCGGCCCTCAGCCAGGCATTATATATTCTCGAAGAGGCAGAAGCGAAAAGGAGCAGCCGCGGCGCGCACGCACTCACGCACGCAGCACCGCTTAAGCACCTGATACGAAGACATGGAGGGGTTGCTAAGCGGCGCCGGCGCGCGCCTCCCGGTCGCGCTCCTCCTCCTCCTCATCTCCCACCTGCGGCTGAGCTCCGGCGCGTGCCCGTGCGAGGACCCCGCGCTCTGCAACCCTATCTCCGGAGCCAGGGACTTCGAGGTGCGCAAGCGCAACAGCGGGAGGGGGAAAGGAGAGGAGAGGAGGGCGCGGTTGCTTGGTGAGGGCACGTGACGCTCCTCTCAGCCAATCCTCGACGGCGTTGGTGAGGGTGATGGTAACTTGTCAGGGGTGAGGAAGCCTCTCTAGACGTTGCTGAGCTACAAACTCCCGTCCCATCCCCAGCAAGCATAGCCAATGGCTAGGGATGGCGGGAGGTGGTTGTTCAGCAACACCTGGGCCAGGGTTTCCCAAACTTGGGTCCCCAGCTGGCTTTGGACTACAGTTCCCATCATCCCTGACCAATGGCCCTACTAGCTAGGGATGATGGGAGTTGTAGTCCAAAAAAAACAAAAAAACAGCTGAAGACCCAACTTCGAGAAACACTGATCTGGAAAGGCTGAAGCTTCCATACATATCCTGCAATGTTTGCTAAGTACGCCATGCCCTCTCCATAGGCAGAGATTCAGCAATTGAAGTTTTCTGCACCACAGGGCAAGCTTCACCTGTTGGATTTCTGCTTTTCATGCAGTTGCTAAAGGCACTGGTGCCCTCTCAAGGAAGGCGCAAAACCTGAATTACACCCTACCCTCAATTTCTTTGAGGGCTTTAATGTAATACTGGGCTTCCCCTTGTTGAAAACTGATTGACACTGCCCTCTGTGGCCAAAACACTAGGAAAATGAGTTAAAATGGAGGCTATGCAGTGGGAAAAGAGAACCGAAGGAAACAACAGTTTCCTGTTGTGGTTCTAGTCATGTGAAAGTCAAGAGTTTCCTACACACAATTTATTTATGCAGGTAAGCAGGAGGCATTATCAGAGCTCAAGGACACATTCCACCTATGCAAAAGCAGCAGTGGAAGGCATGAAGTAGGTCTAGCGAGGAGATAATACATATCCTAGAGAGAGAGCCTGGCCTGGGCAGAGGACTGAGAGCCAGATAGAAAGATACTGAGGGTCACATTTAGCTTCTGGGCCTAAGGTTCCTTATCTCTGCTGTACATAATATATAGCCATAATGGCTAGTGGCAATGGATAGTCTTATCCTCCATGAATTTGTCTCATCCCCCCTTTTAAGATGTCCAAGGTGGAATCTACACACACATTAAAAAAATGCTGTCAAAATGCTTTTAAAAAAAACATTTTGAAAAATACATTGAATTTGGCATAGCTCACTGTCGCCATCTAGTGTCACATCTGTATATTGCACTTTACAACACATTTAAAACATTTTTTTTTCAGCTGTATAGCTGAGTCCCAAGCTGAAATGCTGTGCAGAGTGGTGCATAGATTGCAATCCTGTGCAGAATTAAGCATGCTTGGACCCATAGATTTCAGTGGGCTTAGGTGTCTCTTGTGCTCCATTGAAATATATACAGGACTGTTTTATTTATTTTTCATTTGAACATCCTCTTTTTTTACCACAGTGCTGCTGAACCGTAATGCTTCTAATTGTTAAAATGCTCAAATTAGATGGGAAGTGCATCTCACCTACTTATCTGAAAGTTAACTCCCTAATGTATTGTCTTCTGCTTCCCAGGGATAATAGGTTGAGCCCTGGAAAATCCTCACCAACTTATATTACAAGATGTTCTGTGGGTTGCTGCTTGGAAGTGGTTTAATTAACGATACCCATCTTTGTGTTTCACATTAGTCAGTAAACCTTGAATTTTACCTAATCTCTTTAAAGATAATACTCACTTATTTGAAAGGATAAATGTTTATCATGAGATCCCATAATTTAGCGAACTATCTTATTTGATCCATACAAAGATTAAGTCTCTTTAGAGCCATCATTTTTTTGACAATCTACTTCATGAATTAGGAACACTCCTAGCATTTGACCATGAGAGCCTATTGTGGGAGCTACACTGATGACCTATGAGGGCTTTCATGTTTTTTTTCTGGTCCTTATCTCTTTGTGTCGCACCTGCCTTTAGAGTTTTAAGGCACTGGGTGCAAACTATTTTATTTTATTTTATTATTTTATTTACCTGGACATTTAATGGTGTTCAGTAGGTTTTCCTTAGCTGAGTTGTGTCGCTGCTGTTTCCACTGGCTTTTATTTTTTGATTATCACGTAACTTAAATGTTGGTGGGCTTAAATACAGATGGTTTTTGTGTTAATAGTGTTGTAAGCCACCTTGAGGATTTCTGTTGAACAATTGATAGAACTATATTGAATAAGTAAGAAGCAAATGAACAAATAAATGGTTTAAATGACACCAATAACAAGAGTTAGCACATCTGGCTGTTGGGGGAGAGAGATATTTTTATTTTTATTTTATTTTATTTTTCCTATGCCTCTGCAGGTCTTTATATTTGACATTGGTGGGCAGGCCTGGAAATTTTATGACTGGTCACATATTACTACAGTGGCGATTTTTGGAAAATACGACCCTGAGCTTATGTGTTACGCCCATTCAAGAGGAGCCAGAGTTGTTTTAAAAGGTACGGTACGTTCTGCAGAGAACATTTTGGTGCATCGTCAGCATCTTGTATGCGTTTTCTCATAAGTAATTCCCACTGAGTTACTCCTGTTAAGTGTGCACAGGAGCGCAACCTTAATAATTATATGAGAATATTGTGATTGTGTGAAAGTAAGCTTGCACTGTCAACTTGCACCACCAGTCTCAGGACACACTAGTGATCTCCATTATGTTAAGCTGCTTCGAGCACAAAGGGATGATGGACCGATCAGTTTGTCTTTGGGGAAGCTCTCTTTTGAAATCTACTGGCTTTAGATTCATGCATGCCAAGAAGTGTAAAGCATGCATCATTCTCCTCCCATCTACCATAGTTCTAAACTCACTTACACAGAAGTTCTGATTGTTTCAGGAGAACTTCTATGTAAGCTCTGTTAAATGGTTGTGTAATTGATCATGAGACTTCATGTAATACCCTGTACTGTTGTCATACTGTGGACAGCCAAGGATAAAAGGGGATGTAACTACTTGAGCACATGCTGCCGGGCCAGAACACAAATGTGTTGCTCCAGATGTAAAGTTGAAGCAGTCTGGAAGCTATGGTGTTTCCATTTAGAGCCAATCTACATTGAACGTGGGACGTGGGTGGCGCTGTGAGTTAAACCACAGAGCCTAGGGCTTGCAGATCAGAAGGTCAGCGGTTCGAATCCCTGTGACGGGGTGAGCTCCCGTTGCTCGGTCCCTGCTCCTGCCAACCTAGCAGTTCGAAAGCACTTCAAAGTGCAAGTAGATAAATAGGTACTGCTCCGGCGGGAAGGTAAACGGTGTTTCCGTGTGCTGCTCTGGTTCGCCAGAAGCGGCTTTGTCATGCTGGCCACATGACCCGAAAGCTGTACGCCGGCTCCCTCGGCCAGTAAAGCAAGATGAGTGCCGTAACCCCAGAGTCGTCCGCGACTGGTCAGGGGTCAGGGGTCCCTTTACCTTTACCTTACATTGAACGTGCTTTTTAAAAAAACAAAAACCAGTGTTGCATTTATTTTGAGAAAGAAGCACACTTGCGTGCTCCCAGTCTAGATCAGGGTCCCATGCAGATCTCCTCCCAAGCAATTTCCTGCGGCTGCTATTTGCCGCCAGCATCAGAGGTGCTGTTTACTGCAAATAGCATCTTCAGAGGCGCATGCCAGCAGGAGCCTGGGGACCCATACAACTGCTTTCCTTCAGATTAAAAGTGGTAGCATTAAGCACACTTTTTTTTAAAAAAAGTGTGCTGAATGTAACATGTAGTTTATGTAACATGTAGCTTACTCCTTGGGCACCATTACATGGTGTAAATTGTTAGTGTAAGGTAGCTGTGGCACACATCGGGGTTTACTAGATCAAGTAACTGGGAAAAAGAATCTGGATCACAAAAGATGGAGGATACAACTCAGTTTTATTCAGCAGTAAATCAACAAACCCATCCAGTGGTGTCATCAAACCAGTATAATAAGTTTAACACAACAATATATGTGCGGTCACAAAAGTTCAGCAATATATCTTGTGACTAGATTTAGTTCTTCAGCAACTTCTGAAGCAGTTTCTAAATGCTTTTTAAATTTCTCATTTCGCTTTCTCCTTTCCTTTATGAACATTGGTGTTCAGGCCCTCTATTCTTGCTAATATCCATAGCCCACTGCTAATCACATAATCCACTTCAGCAGATGTTCATACAAACCCTGATCTGCTGATGAAGGCTTTTTACCCCAGGATGTGTACAAAGAGCCCTGGGTGGATAGATTGGGATAGTTATGAAGTAAGGGATTATTAGGGCTCCAATCCTAAACATAGCCTATCACAAAGTAAACCCCCTTGAGTTAAGTGGAATATACCGTACTGCTATATATTGAGTGATATTTAATATCACGGCAGTCTAAAACGTTTCTTGTCCCTTCTAGCAATTCAAGCCTGGCACTTAATCACATTTTCTTATGTAGGAGACATATCTGTGAAGTCAATTGTTGACCCTGCTGTCAGAGCAGCCTGGATAAAAGAAAAAGTGGATCTGGCCAAAAGACAGCATCTGGATGGAATCAATATAGACATTGAACAGGAGGTTGCAAAGTCTTCACCTGAATACTATGCGTTAACAGATTTGGTTAAAGAAACAACAGAAGCTTTTCACAGAGAAATTCCAGGATCACAGGTAAAAAATAAAGCAGAGATTACTCTTACACAAATATGAATTCAATTCCACATCAGCCAAATTCAATTGATTCATCTCAGTGCATGACATTAAAGACTCTTTTTTGACACCATTTACCGTTGTGAGCACAAATTTTGGTACTGGATATTGATAGCAGGCACAGCTATTCCATTAAGTGTCAGCCCAGCAACAAAATAAACAGTAATAGGCCAGGAGTAATAATAAAATTAATTTTATTATGTATACCCCGCCCATCTGGCTGGGTTGCCCCAGCCACTCTGGGCGGCTTCCAACATGTATAAAAACATAATAAAACATCAAACATTAATGATAACAATCTGATCCAATATAAAAAGTCACAATAACTTTTAAAATAAACAAATTTAGAATCTTATACCTTGTTGCCAAGTATACACAAATGATGCTGTGCTTGTGTCCCCAAACATTCCAAGAAATTAATAGGAATGGATGGTATTCAGCTGAGTTTTACTAAGAGTAGACCCCATGAAATTAATAAATATGATTCAGTTAGGGCCATTAATTTTAATAGGTTCACCCTGAGTAAAGCCAAGTTGAAGAACACACTATATGCAATGTTGAAATGAATTTTAAATTGTGTATAATGTACTCACAATATCCATTCAGAGATAAATGTGTGTTTTTATTTTTCCCCATAGGTGACTTTTGATGTAGCCTGGTCTCCAGATTGTATAGACAAACGATGTTACAACTACACCGGGATTGCAGAGTCTTGTGATTTCGTATTTGTTATGTCTTACGATGAACAGAGTCAGGTGTGGTCACAATGCATAGCCAGAGCCAATGCTCCATATAACCACACCATAATGGGTAAGAACCAAATATATAACATTTCCAAAAACGTTGAAGCCATGGAAATTTATTCCCACTCCCCCCCCCAAGAAAGAAAACAAATAAAAAAAATGGGGGAGAGGGGGTTGAAAAATGGAGATCTGAGGTAGGCGAGAGGATTCAAGAATTGTAAAATTTGATATATGATTGTTCCAGTTTAATTTCAGATGGTTGGATATAATATTAATTTTTTTGTTATTTAATTAGAGTATGAAAAATACATTCACATGGGCATTAATCCAAAGAAGATTGTGATGGGTGTTCCATGGTACGGCTATGATTATACCTGTCTAGGTTTAATTAAGGTAAGAGAAAGATAGCTGATTTATTATATTCATTGTTTAAAACAACTTCTAATTATTATTTAAATGCTTACAGAGATACATAATATAGTATATAACATTATAAATTTCATATTACAATAACATAAATAAATTATGCAGATATATGTTTTCCTTAAAATCATTATTCAAAAAAATAGCAATGCCAAATGTTCTTTAAAAAAAACCTTCTTATTTACATGCTATTTTCTCTTCTAATATATGTAAGTTCTGATAATGTTAGTGTCCCAAATATTTTCAAACCCATTTTGAGACCGGAGATGTGGTGCTCTTCATCTAAGCTTTTGCAATACTTGTTTTTATAGTAGAGTAGACAATAAGGTAATCGCTAACATCTAACTATGTTTTGTTCACTGTTGTCTCTGAAGTTTAATTCAGGGGCATGGATTATAGACTGTTCCCTCTTTTTTTTGAGATTTAACACGTCTATGTAACAGAAGTTGCTTTTCTTCAGGCCCATGTTTGCTCAATCGCAAAAGTTCCTTTCCGAGGGGCTCCATGCAGTGACGCGGCAGGACGTCAGCGCCCGTATAAAGTAATCATGGATCTGGTAAACAGTTCTATTTCCGGGATCCTGTGGGATGAGGAACAGGAAGCCCCATATTTAGAATACAAGGTGAGTTGTTAAAAGACTTGCTTTCTGAAATGTATTTCTTTTATAAGAATATACTGGTAAGTTGTACAAGTACACCAGAATCAGATAGTAGCCGTGTTGATCCATTAAGGGGGGAAACCCCAGTGTCACAAAGTGATGAACATGCTTTTGTTTTTGTTTTTTAAGTTTTAATTTTATTGGGTAAATTCGAAAAGTAACATATCATAGAATTTACAATGAATATGAACATGCTTTTGAGTTTGCCGGAACTCTGCAGGGAGCAACGTGCTGAACAAATTAAAAGCTGGGGTGGGAGTGACTTGGAGAAAGAGAAAAAGTAGGTGATGGTTGTTTTGTCCCTCGTATCTATGATTCTTAAGATGGAGAGAGTAGGAGGCATCATGCAAACATAGCTGGAATAGCCACATCTGAATGCAAGAGAGACTATAGGATGCATTCAGAGATGTATTTTTTTTTTAAATCCCTCTCCCTGGTCACTTCAACCTCACAAACTCTCCACTTGGATGTGCATGGATATACAAAACGAAACTTGGGTGACCTTATCATGGTTTTCATCTTCTAAAGATGGGTGGGGGAACCCCGTATAGTAAAAAAATAAAACAACAGGACATATGTTGCCTAGAAAATGAAAGATAACAAGGGAGGCACCAAGCGGATCTCTGTTGGAGGGAGTTTTATAATTGAGGCATAACTAGAGAAATGTTCCTCTAATTGGTTACCACCCATCTAAATTTTGCAAGTGAAAGCAGTTGCCTCTAACGATGATTTCAGCTGTTGGGCGGAAAGATGCAATCTTTCAGGGACCCTGATCCCAGACCATTTATGACTTTTTAAAATTGTGCCTAGAAGCAAACTTGGATCTAGTGAAGCTCTTTAAGTATAGGGGTGAAAATGCTAATACCAACCAGCATCTCTCAACAACCTAGCTGCTGTATTCTGCACCAACTGGTTTCTGAAATTCTTTCCAAAAGCAGAAGCTATAACATGTTGCATTAATCAAGCATGGATATACCTGATGAAATGGGTACTTGTCATGTCTTGGCTGAAGGCTTCATATATGGGAAAAGTAGACTTGCAGAATTTGCAAATAATTATTGGAAACATAAACAGTAAGCAGGCATATTATTAACCAGTACTCTGTGTAACATGTTGTCCAATAACCAATCATTTTATATAGCTTTGAAAATTTGCAACCGAGTATATGCAAAGGAGCATTTGGCAGAGACTTGAGTTCGGCTCTCTTGGATCCAAGTGCAAAAACCTCTCATCATCAAGCTTACTTTGCAGGAGGCATATTCACACATTCTCTTTGTTTCACTGTTTTGTAGGACGAACATGGTGTTTTTCATCAAGTGTGGTTTGACAATCCCAGGAGCATTTCTCTGAAGGCAGCCTATGTGAAAAATCTTGGCTTAAGGGGTATTGGCATGTGGAACGCGGATTGCCTTAACTACTCTGGTGGCTTCGTAGCACAAGAGCAAACAGCAGCAATGTGGGCAGCCTTGATACCAAAGTGACTTAAGTTTGCCTGTTAGCTGCCATTATTTTCAATTTTAATGCATTTTTACATACAGATATAATTAGTTTTAATTATCTGGTTTTTATTTTTTTCAATTTTAATACATTATTATCAACAAATAAAATTAAATACCTGCTTTATATTTTGTTCAGCATTAATAAATAACGTTTTAAGTACCTTTATATCACATGTATCTCTTTTATCCTATAACTGATTGATTATTTAGCAAAACCTTTCGATAGTACCATGGGCACTAGGAAGAGCCCGTGGAATGGGGGAAGAAGCAGAAAGTGGGGGGAATCGCCCTAACATTTCTAACCTCCCTGCCCCTGTAAAGGCCCATCCTTTTCAACCCATCATACGTTCCTCTGTTCTCCACCCTCACAATAGCTTTTCTAATTCTCAAGACACCTCTGGCCTATGCAAACACATAATCTAATTCCAATGTACCCATCCCTTTCTGACTGCAACAGGGGGCCAGCAGTGCCCTATAACAAGAGCCAACCTGAGCCCATGGCAGGAAAAAAAAATCAATACAGCAATACAATTTTAAAAATCACACAAATTTCCTCTGCTCACCAACACTCCAACTGCCTGGCCTGATTTCACCACCAAGAGATGAACACTGTGTTCCACCCAGACAAGGTCAAAAGGCACAGCACCCTCACTCTTGTGACACAATACACAAGCTGGCCTCAGGACAACCTCTCCCTGACCAGCCACTTGAGAAAGCACCCTGGGGGCGCAGCTTCTACATGGGGTCAACATGCCACCACCAGCTCCTCCTTCCAACAGCAATCTCAAGAAGTAGGATAGCATGACATTAAAGTCGCTCTTCAAGGAGATGTGCTGTTGCTGCTCTACTTTCTTTTTCAGTTAGATCTCGAGAACTTCGCTCCCCCAAGGAAAGAGGGAAGTCCAAAGACTCCTATAATCCTGGCGATCAGTCGGCAGCTCATGCATTCATTCTATTTGCATGCCGCTTTCCCACAGAAACAAGCCTGCTCAACATGGCTAAAGGCAAAGAGAAACAATACATTTCAACACCAAACAGTGCAAAAAGCATTTCCTAATAACGCAGCAAAGCAACACAATAGCAAATATAATAAACGAAAAAGCAGCATTCCAGAACTCTAAATATAACAAGATTACATAAACAATATTCCAGCATCCAATAACAAAAATAAAGGAGATTTATAGTTTCACCTTGGTCCTATAAACACCCTTCACATGAAGTTGCTCATGGTTCTGCAAGGCTTCCAAGGACAAGTGGGGGCAGCTGGAAACACCACTCCTATGGGGTTAAGTTACCCGTTTTCTTTATGGGCACATGCAGAACTAACTGAATGCACAAACATACTGGGACGTAGCAAAGTACACTCTGCCCTTTTCAAAATGTACCATTCTCACTCAAGAATATACTGTGCACAATCAACTCGTGACTAAAGTATTCTGACTGCTGCTTCTTTTCATAGCCGCAGGAGGAGCTTCTCTCTTTTGAAAATACGTACCCTAAGAAAGCAAAGGACAGAAAACTGTTGGTGAGTGTAAATAAAATGCAAGGGGAAGATGCACATAAAACCATGTGGCATATCCTGAGCTGCCAACATTGAGAGAACTGCCAGATCAATGATTTGACATGGGAGAGGGGCAAGAGACGGTTCTGGTTAATAATTTACTACCCATGTTTACAGCTTAGGTCGAGGTGCATAGTTGATAACGCTTAGCTTTTTTCATCACATGGGGACTGGCCTTATATACGTAAGGCCTTTACCTGTACAAATTATATTAACTCTGGAAAAATCAGCGAAGTTTTATTTTACCTTTTGTGTAACATTTCAGTTTCTTTTTATCAACTAAGCTGAAGAACAAATCAAGGAATTGCTTAGGAAGATAAGGTGGTGTATTACACCGAGTCACTCAGAGCATTGCTCCATCTAGCAGTAGCCCTCCAAATTTTCAGAGGGAAGCATTTCCCAATCCTGGACATGGGATCGGACCTGGGACCCTTTGATGCAAGGCCAGTGTACTACTGAAGGAACAGGCCTTTCCCAGGGATATTTACATCTTACCAGAGGGGGTAGCCTATTAGTCTACTGTAGCAAAAACAATGAAAAGTCTTACGACACCTTAAAGCAGCGGTGAGGGGACCTCTGGCCCAGGGTCAAAATACAGCCCTCCAGGCTTATCTAGTTCCCCTTGGGACTTCATAATATAGACAGATGGGATGTCAGTCCCTAGCTACATGTAACTTTATAACCTGTTGATAAGGTAGATATGTATCTCAGCTTTGCTATCATCAACAGTGAAAAAGGCCATCTGTCCAGAGGAAAAAAATGATTGAGAGTAAGATACTCTACTGAATGGAACAAAATATGGGCCAAGGGTCTGAAAAACCATGAAAAAAGTTACATGAGCCCAAGGGGGCTTTTGTCACACAGTTCTCTTAATAATTTTCTACCCGTTACGACATTTAATAAAACACTATATTTCAAAAACAGATTGACTGCAACATAACCACACCTTAATTGTATTTTGTTTTATGAAATAGTATATTACATTTCCACAGTGGATGCAGATCTGTTTTTTTAAATAATTTTTTTTTTTTAAATAGAGCTGGCTTTTCAAACTTGCATGCCAAGGAGCAGGCAGAATTGATGCTGACTGAGCGAAATGGTGACTGTCTCCATCTACAAACCCGGTCTGAGGCACTGACTGGCACTAGGGGGAGCCCACAGACTTAAGGTGGCCATCACTGAGTAACCCCAGCATGCACACCCCTTTTTCGGGACACCCCCTAGAACTTATTTCCTTGTTAAGAATCAGGCGAGGAAGTGTTCCCAAAGCGACAGATCGGATAGCCATGCGCTAGTCCCCAGTTTGAGCAGGAATTTTCAAGGTCTTGATTTGATAGGGTTGGGTTTTGGGTTAGAAAAGGAACCAGGGGAGCAATGTTACTGATTATGAAAATTTAGGCTGCAATCCTGGGCCCGCTTAACTCACGGAACATAGTACTGTTTGCTAGGACTGAGCCACACAGCGTGTTTTCTGTGGGGTGATTCTTTTGCTGAAATCCCATTCAAACCAGCTGCAGACTGAAAGTGACCAGTTGGTGCATTTCCACCGCTGCATTTCCAAGCAGCATTTACCAGTCCCGAGTATTGTGCAAAAGGATGGCTAGTCTAGGGTTGCCACCTGTCCCTTATAATAAGGGGACCTGCTGACCAGGGAAGCGGTGGGTACTAGGTGGCCGTGTGAGTCCTTGTTAGTTTTACGTGCTTCCTTGACCCTGTTCCTTTATAGAGGGGTTGGGTGGATATTGCAGGCATAGTCTATAGGTACCAATGAACCCCCCCCCCAAAAAAAACCACCTCATGACTATTTAAGTGTTTTAAATGTGTGCTGCAGATGAAGACTCAAACTCCCTTGCAAGAAACGGTTAACAGTCCCGAATTCTCTTTCAGCCTGATCCTTTGAAAACAGAAATAAGTCCCAATATAGCTGAATATACTATGCAGAGGACCGGAGCCTTAAAATGATGGTTGCTTTTCATTTATTTAAATAAATATGATGGAAAATATTGTCTAAAGGACTATGGAATTATCACTCCCATCCTTTTGAAGTCTATGTTGATTCTCTGGCACCTGAGACAGAATGATTTGACCTGTCCCACTTCCCGTAGGATGAAAATGAGGAGGGGGGGAGGGGAGTTCTGTACACACCAATGAAGAATCTTGATTCCAGAGGGGGGAGGGGTTGTGGAAGTGAGATTGTGGCATGGGGAGGTTGCTAGGCAGTAGAGACACATACCTGCTGGCCGCCCTTCTCCTCCGCCTGTGGTTGGGCTCAGGCACGTGCCCCTGCGAAAACCCCATGCTCTGCGATCCCATCTCTGAAAGCAGAGAGTTCGAGGTGCGCAGGAACAAGGTCCCTTATGGGAACCATGTGGGGGTAAAATTTATTATTATTGTTATTTTGCAATGAATAGGATTAAAAGGCACATCATGTGGACCAGCCAATCCCTAACAACGAAATGGATAAATCTAACAGACAGTTGCAAAGTCACCTCCTGCCCTGACCACCCGTTTTAAGGCTGCCCTACTACTCGGCCTGCTGTGTTTTCTTCCTCAAAGGGTAGCTCTGATTTTACTGAGCAGGGGAGGAAGGAGCTCTGGCAGAGGGGCTTCCAGGGCATATAGGACACTCTCCCCTCCAAAGGCAGCCAGCTCAGAGAGTGCCTTAAGCTCTCACCACCACTCCATTCTCGATTTCCAGGCCTGCATCCACTCCTTCCATCCAGTGGTGTATCGTGGGTTGCCAGCGCATGGGGCCCGCATGGGAGGGAGGGAAACAGTCAGAGTACGCATACACATATTCAACGGCCTAACAGTGTCCACGTCATCCAGGAGATTGCAGCCGCAGAGTCGTTCTGTTGTCTGGAGAGGTCACTCCCTGGTTTGCATGGAGAAGCCATTTTCAACAGAGCCCAGCGACGGAAGCATGCAGCTGTATTGAGGCAGCGCCGGATGTTGAAATTTTGCGCCCCCTAACAATTTTGTGCCCGGGGCAACTCCCACTGTGGCCATCTCCCACACCACACCAATGCTTCCGTCTGTTCAGAAAGGAAGGAAGGCAAGCTTTCCTCAGATGAGGTGGAAGGGGAAGAGGAGAAGGGAGACATTGTGGGATCTCTTGAGTTACTTTCCCTTAACAAGTTATGTTTTCCCCTTCCTGTTCTGTTGTTTATTTTTTGACTTACTTGCTTAAGCACGAATTGAACTGGTGAGGGGGCGTGCCCTGCCCACCAGATGTACCCTCTAAAAAGTTTGACTCCCTGCCAAGGGGGGGGGGAGTAACTTCCCACACAGACTTCCCTTCCTCCCTACAGAGGAGTAATCATGGTAAATACCAACTTTTGCACCTCCATATCAGGAGAACCTTCCTCTGTTATTCCCCCCCCCCCGACATGTAACAAAGGCACAGAAGCACAAACATGTCGATGTCGGGTGAGGATGCCTCTAGGACTCAGGAGGACTTATCTGTAAGTCGGGGTTTTCCCTTGTACAAAGCTGGGTGACAGTGCATTCTGTATCAAAACACTAGAAAAAGAGTTGCATTTTAGTAGAAGACATGTGGGTGCAGAGTAGCGACCAAAGGAGACAAATTGAACATATATTTTTGGGTGGCAGTGTACTGCTGGATCCACTATCGGTTGGGCATCCTACTTTTTATGAATTTGCAACGCAACACTTTATTGGTCAGCTGTGAGAGAGTGCTTGGCATTTGAGACATTAAACAAATAGAGCTGGTGAAGAGAGTTAACATCTCCAGCTGTTGAGGGAGAGAGAAAGAGCTACCTACTTTGCTGTGCCTCTGCAGGTCTTTGTATTTGATGTCGGCGGGAAGACTTGGA